>CAOKZL010000019.1:0-1460698 GCA_948472985.1 Iguana delicatissima | reverse complement strand
TGCTGAGCAGGTGTATCCAGTTTTCATCAGAACCTATCTCAGTGACTCTCAAAACACTTCATAGATGAACCTTGAGATGCACGTGTCCAAGGAAAATCATAGTGTGGTCAAGACAGTAAAAGTTATTAATGAGAAAGAACAGATATGCTAGGAGAGGCTGCGTCGGTGTGATTTTGCCTGAGCCCACTGGGAAGTGAAAGATTCTGCCCGTTCCTCTCCTACCCCTCCTGCTGAGTTAATGGAATACAAACTTCTCTTGCACTTTGAACTCAGTTTGCAGCAACTGAGGTAAGCTAGGGATGAAGAAGTAAAGTGGGAGGAAGAGAAAGAAACTGGGACATTTTAAAAGCAGCAGGAAAAGTAGGACGGCAGAGGATAAATCAGGACTGTCGCAGCCAAATTGGGATCTTTGGGGGGTATGCTCTTGGGACTGCTGATCACTCACAGCTAATTCATAGACCAGCCCATGCAACTTTTCTGGCAAGAGGTGATGAGAAAGATCTTTCCCTAAGAACCTGGGGATCTTTTCCTAATGGGAGGATTAAAATATAGACTACTGGATTACTGGACTGAAGCTCAGATTTCTTTTAAAGTAGCTAAGCTTCGTGATCTGAGAATGGAATTACATATAACCTTGGCAACTATTTTCAACAGTTCATAGGAAAAGGAATAAGCCCCCAACCCACCTCTTGCTCATTCATTCTCTATCCCATTATATGAGAAAAAAAATCAAAATGTCTAATTCTATCATTGGAAATGCTCCCCTTTGCTTTCTAGGGTAATTTTTTCCCTCTACTCTCTAAAAGAGTGCTCATCCTGTGATCTCTTTTCATAAGTAATCAACTAAAGCAAGACTATGCCCTCTCCTGGAAAATGTGCCACCGTTTCATTTCTTTTCCACTAATGACAATGCATTCTTTTGTGAAGATTGAGGTATAAGCACGTAGTAATTACACCCACTCCACATTACTGTCAAATTGGTTGTGTTGCAAACAGTAGAGATATGAATGTGGGAACAGTAGTGCTGTTTGACAAGCTATGCGTAAATAGAAGATTTAGACCAAAGTCGGGTGTTTTGTTTTGTTTTTACTTTGCAAAGGTTGGCGTACCAAAATACTTCACTACTTCAGACAGACGGAAAGGCCACAGATGTGAAGTGAGGTTGCATGATGAAACCGAGTCGTCCTTTGCAATGATATGGTAAGATGTTTTCCAAGGGTGCTTCCAGATGGACGGGTCCTAGCAGTACAAAGCAAAAGACACTGTAGTACTGTTCCATTTTTTAAACCTTAAAAGACTTTCAGTGTAAGAAGAAAGACGGAAGTGTCTTTGGTGGTGAAACATGGAGAGATTACAAGTAAAACACACGAGACTCTAGTCTCCCCTCATCATTTTGCATAATTGCATGAGCAAGACAGTATTACTGCATGATAAAGGCCCTGTTTGGAAGCGCCCATGATCACTGTTCAATTATTATACTCCAAGATAGAAAAATAGACCATACTGAACATAAAGGCAAGCTGCTACCTTTAACTAAAGACCCTTATGGTGTGGCCTCTGTGACTATACACCAGTGTTAATTAAATGGCGCCAATAACCATTAACCTCCATTACATATAAGGCTATCCAGTACAATGGCCTGGAATATATTACCTATTTCTATGAGTTATCGACAAATTCTTCCCTCAGGAGAGGCAGAGTGAAACAGCCGCAAATCAATTATGAAAGGTCATCATGGAGATGAGAAAATAAAAGGAGCCATTTAGTTAGGCAGGCCATCATTGATGGTCTTACTTGCTCAAAGCAACATATAGTCGAGGTCTGTCCATAGGTCAAACTTGGCATGAAGGCCAGTGTCAAGACTTCTAAGAATAAACAGTTATTTAATAAGCGGAGCCATGAGACCAGAAAACATCCTGTTTCTCACAGTGATCTACAGGTGCGACAGTGAGACCTAAAAGTAAAGCGTGAAGATAATGGCTCTGTTCCACTACCTCCATCCCTGATCACTAGCGTACTATCTCTGAACCTGGAGTTTCCATTTGGCTGTTATGCCCTGTAGTCCCTCCTAGTGTTGTTGCTGTCTGCCTTCAAGTATTTCCGACTTACGGCAACCCTAAGGTGACCCTACCATGAGGTATTCTAGGGTTGAGAGTGTGTGATCACCCAGTGGGTTTCCATGGCCAAGTGGGGAAGCGAACGCTGGTATCCAAGGGTCTCTCCTTCATGGAATACCCTCTGGCATTTCACAGAGAGAAAAATGAGTAGCACCAGAGTGTGATCAAGGCTGCAAAAATTATTAACGAGGGAGAACACACAAGCTAGGAGAAGTTGTAGCACTTTGCTTTTGCCTGAGCCTGCTGGGAAGAGCAAGACTCTGCCTCCTTCCCCCATTTCCCTCCCTGTTGAATTGACTGGATGCAAAGTTTTCCAGCTTGAACTCTGTTTACAGCAACTGAATTTGGCTGAGGACAAAGGTTTAAAGTGGGAGGAGGACAGGGAAACAGACATTTCAAAAGTGGCTGTGAAAAAGTAGGATGACAGAGGATTAGTTGGGCTTCTCCTGGCCAAGTTGGTGGGTATGTCATAGGTAGGCTTACTCTGTATGAATCTGTCTCATCTTAAAGCCAATGCAGTAATTTTGTCTCAAAGATAAGATCCAGCAACCCTCTGCCTGGGAAAAAAACAAGCCTCAAAACTCCCATAAATATAATTTCTGGTGCACTGTACTCAGTTAATAAGGACACCTTTTACAGAAGGAGATTCTATGGTAGAACCCCAATATTTGAGGGACATCCACAGATTCTGTAAAAAGGAACGTCCTTCAAATCTTTTAGTAATAACTTTGCAGTAGAACTTAGTAGAAATTAATGTTAAACCAGGCAGAGGAAGGGAGTATATGATGTTTTGATCAATCATACCTTTGCTAGCTTTCCTTTGTTTGCTTTTATTATGTGGTTATCTTGTATTGTCCTTTCTTTTTATGAAGTTGTGTTTTTTCAGTATTTGAAAACAACTGCGATTTTTACAAGCATATAAACATTTTATATTTACACACAAAAACATTACATACATTGTAATCAGATGAGCATTGTTTTTTATTAACTGTCTCTCCAGCTGGGACAATGAATCCATCCAGCTTGCACAGAGCTGGATGCCTCGAGAAACAGGTATGCTGTGCCAGCATTCTTCCCAAATATTTTTGCTGTCACCGATGTGAAGCTATGGCTAAAATAACAAAACAATTTTGTCTTCCTTCCAGTAATCTTTGCAGCAGATGTAAGAATAAACTTTGATAAATTCAGAAATTGCATGGTTGCAACTGTAATTTCAAAAACTATCATCACTACTAATCCTGGTAAGAGACAGCTCTAAAACTTTTATTTAAATTGTGTAAAATCCCTTATTATATTCCACTGTTTTAAATGACAGTGGTGGCTTGTGACTTTACAAGGAATGCTACTTTTTAAAAGTCTCCCTCCGTCCCTTCCTCCCTGTTGTCTCTCCTGTGTTGAATCATAAATTTTAAGTGTTCTGGGTAGAGCCCGTGCACACTGATGGTGGCATATAAACAAATAACGCTTTGAATTCATAACATTCAGTCACAGACATCTTCATCTAGAAGGATATCATAGAGTGAGACTAGGAAAGACCCCTCCTCCAGACCATGGAGGAAGGTTGTCCCCATCCGTTGGGCACAGTGAGATGGCCACCTTAAGAGGTGGTGCACCAGGGACAGTGTGTTCCCCTCACACCCAAGAGGATGATAGCCCTTGACCAGGCTCCAAATACCTGACTCTGAAGGGTCTGGTTGGCCCCGTTGAGAACAGTGCCAGATGGTTTGTGTAGTTGGCTCTGGTTTCCATAGAGGGCCAGCTGTAAAGATGGGGGTGAGGGCAAGAGAGTCGTGGCCAGGCAGGTAGAATGTGGCATGAGAAAGCACAGTAAGGGGAAGAAAATGGAAAAACAGGAAGAGCAGGGAAGGAGCTAGGAAGGAAAGTGGAAATGCAAGGAAGGAAGGAAGGAAGGAAGGAAGGAAGGAAGGAAGGAAGGAAGGAGAGCAACAATGATGAGGTCCTGGCAGTATCATAGAATCATAGAGTTGGAAGAGACCCCAGAGGCCATCCAGTTCAACCTCCTGCCATGCAGGAACACACATCAAAGCATTCCCAACAGATGGCCATCCGGCCTCTGCTTAAAAATCTCCAAAGACGGAGGAGACTCCACCACACTCCATGGAGGCAGCAGCAGATTCCACTGCCGGACAGCTCTGACCATCAGGAAATTCTTCCTGAGGTTCAGGTGGAATCTCCTTTCCTGCAGCTTGAATACATTGCTCCTTGTCCTGGTCTCTGGAGCAGCAGAAAACAAGCCCTCTCCCTCCCCTACATGGCATCCCTTCCAGTATTTAAACATGGCTATCATGTGCCCACCTTACTTCTACTTCTCCGACCTCAGGCAGCAGAAAAGGTGAGGGCCCCGCTGCGTTCAGAGGCATTTCTTGGAAGAGTAGACAAGAGTAAACAATACTAAGAAAGATGGACCAATTGACTGCTTCACTGTAAGGCAGTTTTGCAGGTCAGAGTTCATTTTAGCACACACCAACCATAACATACTGCATTAATCATTTAGCTAAAATCAGCTGTTAAGTATTTTGGCTTTGTACCTTTATTAACAGTCCTTTTTTTTTTTTTTTTTGGCAAGATACACCAGAAGCAAATAATCTGCTTAACTTTATAAGAGAAAATGCAGAAATGTTAGATTTCGACGATGATTTAGGAGATCAGTTCAGAGACTCAGTAAACTGTGAGTGGTCTTCCAGGTTGTCCTTTGGCTTTATATACTGCTATATGTAGCTTGGGGCATTGATTCTGGTCTTCCTTTTTTGAAAATATAAACAGAGCCTTTACAATGGAGTGGAAGTTTTATTTATGTAAGCTCTACAGAATTTCATCATTAAAATGCTGCACACACCTGACCTTGTCTGATCTCGGAAGCTGAGCAGAGTCGGGTCTGGTTAGTACTTGGATGGGAGACTGCCTAGGAATACCAGGTACGCTATATTTTGAGAGCTAGTGTGGTGTCAGTGGTTTGAGCATTGAACTACCACCCTGGAGACCAGGATTCGATTCCTCACTCAGCTGTGGAAACCCACTGCATCACCTTGGGTGCATGACACTCTCTCAGCCCCAGAAAACCCTGTGATAGGGTTCTCTTAGGGTTGCTATAAATTGGAAAAAGCTTCAAGGCACACAACAGCAACAAGCTAAGAGTCCTTCTGTAGAACAGATATCCAAAAATCTCCACATCTATCAGAGTTAAAAAAATACTGGAGAAGTAGTTAAAATAGGAATGTTGTATTCAACCATTGTGATCCAGTGAACCTCAGACTAGGAAATCATAATTCAGATGTAGGCATCCTGGTGCCCTCTAATTTTTTTGGACTACAAGACCCATAATCACTGGCTATGCTGGCTGAGGCTGATGGGAGTTGTAGCCCAAAACATCTGGCGAGCACGAGGATGCTTCTCCAGTCAGTCATATCAGACTAATATAATTATAATATAAATAAGGATTATTTTATTGTTATTATATTTATTTATGTCCCACCTTTTTCCCAAAACTGAGACTCAAGTATATAAGTCATACATAACTTACTGAAGTAACATAACATTTCCAGTATCAAAATGTAATAGTTACGTGAATCAGTTCAGACTTGATATATCAAAATAGAATTATTTCACCCCCACTTTGATGATTCTGATTTAAACACTTTCAAATCATTTGCACTGAACCTAAAGGTAGTGCAAATGTCTGGGAGTCTCTCAGTATCTTTAGATTTTGAAGTAAGTTTTCAGATTATCTTAATTTCCCCTGTTTTCTTTAGTGCAGACAATAGCTGATGTTTATACAGTGGAGCAGTTAAAATCTGAAGCTTTGCAGAATATAGGAAAGCCAGAACCTTTCTACGGTATCATTTTTGGCTACATTTCTACACTGAATATTGATGATGAAACAACAAAGATAATACGCAACAGATGGTAAGCAACTCTTTATGTCTTACTAAGTGGTGCCGTTGACCTTTATTTCCTTCCTTATCTCAAACCATCTTGGAAAACTTACATCATAAAATCACTTTCCTAATTCTGCATCAAAGCCCTTCTTGAACTAGTCTAACCTCACCCAACCATCTTGTCTGAGGATTCTCTGCTCCCCTGTCATTTTTCCATCTTTCTTTGGTGACACGATCATGTGCACAGTTTGTGTCTCATGGGCCAGAAGGCAACAGACTTTGCAGTGGTTTCACCTTTTGTGGCCGTTAAGAAATCACTGCTCAGTGGGACAGTCCTGTGGAAAGCACATGGAAGTGGCAGTCTTTCCAGAGCTGGCTTTCAGGGGAGTTCTGATTTGAGAACTGCACTGTTTTTAATTGACAGTAGAGGGGGGAGCCCATTGCAAGGAGCTGATGGCACAGGGCCCAAGGTTGCAAAAAGGATGCTGCCACAGCTTGGACTGGTTGGAGCTTTGTGTGATTCTGGCACTGGTGGAATTTCTAACCCAGATTTGCAAGGAGACATAGACGATGCAGCAGCAAACTCTGCGTGAACGACGGGGCACTATGAAATCAGGGCCTAGTATAGAATAATCCCACGTGTGATCCACTTGGGTGGAGGTGAATCTAGATGCCTTGTCAGTATGGGTATGGCATTTTCCGCACCAGCCATCTGGTTAATACAGCACAGTGTTGGTCATGTGAACAGAATCAAAGGCCAGGGAGCCTTCGTTCAGAGATTTGGGATGTCACTGTGGATCTTCTGGTATCAACATAAAGATGCATAACTGTTTGAGAGGGCAGAAAAGACATAAAGTACTCTCTGCGTCTTGGCCAGGAGGACTTCTGTACCTATGATATTCCCTGCTCAGGAATTCAAGGTCAGGGCAGAGAAAGCACATTTTTTTATTTTGTTTTTTTTGTAGCTGCAAATTGGCCTAAATATGTGTTGTGATTCAGTTCACATAAGCAGTGTGGCAGCTTCCTCCCATGGCCAACCTGCTAAGTTAGGGAACTTTGCCGCATCTCAGTTTGGAGTGACTCCAGCTCTACAAATGGAGACTGAACTTCCTTTTTTAGACAAGTCAGTTATAATCAGAATCTACAAAGGGAGACTGAACTTCCTTTTTTAGACAAGTCAGTTATAATCAGAAGGTAGTCAGCAACATTTGTTGTTGTGTGCCTTCAGGTTGTTTCTGACCTAGGGCGACCGTAAGGTGCATTACCATGGAGTTTTCTTGGCAAGATTTGCTTGGAGGGGGTTTGCCATTGCCCTCCTCTGAGGCTGAGAGAGTGTGACTTGTTGAAGGTCACCTAGTGGGTTTCCATGGCTGAACAGGGATTCAAACCTTTGTCTCCCAGCACCGTAGTCTGATATTCAAATTACAATGCCACGTTGGCACATTCGACAACGTTATGGTTGTGGTATTTTTGGCTTCAGGAAAAGTTAAAAATGTCTGAAGGTATGGAAAACAGATTGGTATGCTATCATAAAAACTGTGTTTCAAAATCAAGATAACTACGCGCACATTTGCTTTTTATTCTCTTTTGCAGTGTCAAGTGCCACTATGTTGTCAACGAAAGTACAAATATGTGTTCTTTCTGTACCAGCTTTCTCACCTCTTCAGATGCTATGTCATTCTATGCCAGCTTTGATTTACTAGTTGGTCTGACTGACCACACAGGCACCCTTCATTCTTGCAGACTGTCGGACACAGTAGCTGAAGATGCTTTAGGTTACACGGTGAGTGCATACCAGGAATTGCTTGCCTCTGGTTCTGGTTGTTGTGCCAGCGAAAGTATTATTGTAATCTTTTTGCATGGATATTTAGGTTCTCGCAGGCCCAAGGGGGTTCATGCCCAGCTAAAATGCTTGCAACTCTTACTGCCAGTATGGCGTCTGATGAAGTAAATACTAGTTTACCAAGAATAAATTTGCTAAGTTCTTAAAGTGCAGTAAGATTTGTTTATTTTGGAGATCTAAAAATTTTCCCAGAATGAGCATTCTGTGGAAGCGATTATGTTAGTACTGAGACAGCTCTCCAATTTTTATACCGCTTTATCACTTGAGTATCTCTTTAATCGCAAATGCTTTTCCTTTGACTGATTTGCACACACCCCAGCACTCCTCCTTCCATTTTGAGGAATTATGAAATGCTAATGTGGAGACTTTGGGTTGGAGAAGGTTTTGAGTTTTGGTCATTGCACTGGCTTCTTGAAAATCACATCTTCTTGCTCACTATGTGCGTTTCAGACAAGCTAATCTGTGGCTATTCCATTAGGTCCAGGAGTTCCAGGCTCTGACAGGGGCTCAGAAGACAGCCCTGAAATGGCACCTTCTGTTAGAACGAAGCAAAATTTACTTTAAAGTACGTATAGAAATGAAAACTCAATTAAATGCATACCTGAGAAAGCCACGTTTCATTGACACCCTTATCCCATCTCATCCTCTTGTTGTCTGCTGGTATGGACTCCCTGACAGTTAACAGACCCTCATATTTAATCAATTACCCAAAGAAATAAGACTGTCAATGACTGCTAGTCATATGATGACTGTATATAATGAGGGAGCACAAGTGTGGTGGCTACTTTTGTCGGCTTCTGACATGCGTTTGGTTGGTTGCTCTGTGAACTTAATGCTTGACTGGGTAGGCCGATATGGTTCTTCTTGTGTTCTTAGACTAATTAGCAATGTATGTATGAGGACACCAATAAAAGTCAGAGTGCCTGCTTTCATGAATGGATTTCTCAGCTGCCTTAACATGTGCTGTTCCCCAAAATAGTGCTCAGTGTTGTGCACCTCCTCTGTTGCACATGGCACTCTTCACATGAAAGGTAACTTGCAGGTTTAGCTCATGACAGAAGCCTGTAAAGGCTGGTTTTTTTTTTTAAGCTAGCCTTTTAAACAGCTTTAAATATAAGTATTCCAGGCTACATTTTAATTTTAAAATTCTGTTAAAGTGCGGAAGTACATATTAACATTCCACGAATCTTTTTTGTTTTACAAAATGAAATTATTAAAAACAATACTTTGAAAGGAGGAAATGGAGGTTTTGTGCTATTTTCTCAGCAAAGATCACCCTCTTTCATGCCAGATTTTATCACTACTGGGGGAAAAGTAACAAGCACCCAAATATTTTCCCTTGTTGGAGTAAAAGCAAGATGCAAAGAAAGGGGATACAAAAACTGTGCAATGGATAGGATTAGGAACCTTTCCCTCTTCTCTCTCTTACTTCAAAATGATTCATACTTTCAATTTTATCCTATTTTATTTCTTCTTATTAAAAAGAGAGAGAGAAGATTGAAGTGATTTTTCTTTTATTTGAAAAGTCATTCATTCAGACTTACTTCCACAGGTTGTTCCTTCAGCAAGTTCACGAAGCGGACTGAGGGTGAGTCTGCTTTCTTGCAAACTAGCAGATCCTGTGGAAGCCAGTCAGAGCCTGTCTGGAAAAGAAAAATAACTATACCGCCTTCAAAACAACTGGAAGGAATTTTTCATTTTGTTGTAGTATGGTGAAATAATTATTTCTTCATCAATTGCAACCTCGTTGCAAAGTTGCTAAGAACTGTTCTTTATCAAAACTATTTTAAGTTCGTTATGTTGTTTAAGAAACAGTTTGGTATCTCCAAGACTTCTCTCAAGTATTTTCTAACTGCTCCTTAAAATGAGGAAGTAAAATTCATCTCCATGTGTAATAACTTTGAGAAGGCATTTATATGAAGTTTTAACTTTTTGTCTCTGCAACCATTTTTCAAAATTTACAATTGTTTTATTAAAGCAAAGATTTTAAAGCTATATTTTGTGGTGAAAGTTAATGCAATGCAACTGAGCAACAGTGGGAGTACTGCCAGTAGGGAAACTCCTGCTTGAGACATCAGGCCAGACTTTAAACTTATCAAGCCCAAACTTATCTTTTAGGAAACCCCATCCCACTCCTCAGGTCTCAATGTGTGGACAATATACCAATTAACCTCACAGGTCTTTTGTAAGGATTTCAGATAATAAAGATGAAGTACTCTGAACACAAGAAGTACTCCAGATTTTTAACACTAAGGAAGGCAGAAAAACACAGTTGTTTATTTAATTTACATTTTAATATTCATCACTTTGTTGCAAAATTATTTTCTAGATATCATCATATCAAAATTAATTTTTAAAACATTCTGCCCATTAGGTTCTATACAGACACTTGGCTGTGCTTTTAAGAAAACTCATTGTTACCTTTTTTTATTTGTTTTAATACAAACTGGAGCTCAGTTTTGGTTCCCTTGTTTTGCAACAGAAGAGGGAAGCCAAAAGATATGATCTTAGCGAACACAAGAACTTGAAATGAGACCCGACTGGACTGCTCTTAGAAGAAACTCAGCTTCCCTTCTCCCCTATCACATAGGAAAAAGATGATGCCAGTGTTCCCAGTTTGAATCAGCAAAGCTCTCTCAGGAAAACAGAGCGTCCTTTCTCATGGTCGGCTTCTCTGTTGGGTTACTTGAAAATGCATGGCCAGCAGCCCTTCAATCCCAGCTTCTATTCTGTCATTCTCTTCGACAGCAGAAACTCCTTTGGGAGACCCTGTCAGTATGACATCCCCTTCCTCCAGTGAGATAATCCCGCTGATATAGCTGATGAGATAGGGGACGGAGAAGATCATGCTGGATGTATCACCTTCTTGCCGCAATTCCCCGTTCACCTTCAGCCAGAGCTTCAACTGGTGCGGATTGGGGACCTTTTCCTTAGGGACAAAGTCGCTGACCGGACAGGAAGTGTTGAATCCTTTGGCCAACGTCCACGGAAGCCCTTTCTTCTTGCATTCCTCCTGCGTATCCCTGGCCGTCATGTCCAAGCAAAGGGCATAGCCTCCCACGTGCTCCATGGCCTCCTCCTGGGGAACGGCCTGGGCCTTCTTCCCGATCACCACCCCCAGTTCCACCTCGTGGTGCAGCTGCTTGCAATAGTACGGCCGGATGATGGGAGAACCTTCCCGGACATAGGCAGAGGAAGGCTTGAGGAAGAAGAGGGGCTCCGAGGGGAGAGCGCTCTTCATTTCTTTGGCGTGCTCTGCGTAATTCCGTCCCACGCAGATGATATTCTTGCCCCACTCCCAGAACCTAGCCAAAGGCTTGGCAGAAGCCATGTTTCTCACTGCAGTTATAACTCTGCCAAAAAACACAAAAGAAAAAAAGTGAATTCTGAGCAAGGCAGCAGGGGATAGAGTTTTTTCCCACATCAATCTGATTGCTTGCCCCCCCATTTTTTTTTTTAAATTAGGGGACAAAGAAGAGGGGGAACAGTCACATTCCTCTGTGTTACATTCATGCTTTCTCCTCCCATCCTTTTCTTTCACTATGTGAAATTGTGTTCCCAGGTGTGAAGCTTATATCCTCTCCTTCCCTAATACATAATAATCAGGCAGGAGTTTGCAAGAGCAAAATGTAAAATCTGTCTTTGCTTAATGGCGCCTAACAGCGTTTCCAAAAGGGAAAAGGTCCCTGGAAATATTGAGTCTCCAGTTCCTTCTGTTTTGATTTTACATGCATATTCGTGGTTTTGCATTGAAAATCTTTCCTGACATATACCAGGTTTCCCTCCCTCCTCTCACCACTTACATTCTTCCTTCTCCCTATCCTCGTGATCATACATCACATGTAGACTCGGGCAACATTTCAAAATGATCTTCACCAATTTCCACTGAGTCCTTTTTAATTATTATTCAGGAGTCAGAGTCTTAATATGCTTTAGCAGTATTACTTTCGTTAAGCATTAGGATCACTGTCTTGTATTGCTAGCGTTCCTCTTCTTCTCGCTTGAGCTCTGTGGAATCTTGACTCTTGAAAAAAAAATCACTGCGTTTCTTCGTGGCAGTCGTCTTAATTCCAGTATAGCACAAAAAGCCATTTAAAGGTACATTTCGTTTCAGGTAATAGTGCATTAATTTAAACTGATTTATGGAGGGAGAATGAAAATTCCTTTGCCAGGGAGAATTCCCTGGGAATACTTGGGGATGGGGTAAATCTCCAAAACAAAATTTGTTTGACAGGAGCAAAACCTAAGACTTTCAGAGACTTTTTTCCTTTTCTGGAGAGGCTTTAACTCAGCAACTATCTCTTTAAGATCTGGCCACAGACCATAAGTAAGAAAAGATGCTAGCACTTATTCTCCTGCTGTTTGCCGTCATGTTTATTGAGAACACTCACTGGAAGACCTGTTACTAGGAATACAGAGCTGGAAGGACTGCAGAGAGAATGCAGATCAGTATTTCTTAAGCTATCTGATGGAGCAGCCGACTTTCTTTTCCCCCAAATGTGCCAGAGACTGACACCCTATTTGTTGCTATCGATGGCAACTTGTTTCTTTCTTTCTGGAAACTCCCCATGGACCTGTAGCCAACAGCTCATGGACAAGCAAGGGTGCAGAGGCCAGCCCTTCTGAGCAGCACTGAGGCAGATGAAGCATTTTGGAATACTATAAAGTACTAGCTAAAGGACCAGCCAGCATTAAAGCTAGAAGACCTAGCTAGCGGTGGCAGCAGCGGGACAGGCAGAACCTCACAAGAGCACCTCTTTCCCCCCCTGCTGTGCCAGGAGAGCAAAGCATTTTGAATGCCTGGGCAGTGGGTTACTTTTTGGTGAGAGAAGGCACATTTTTAACCGAGGCCATTTCCGCACTAGCCTGTTGTAGTGCTGTTATTCCACTTTCAACACCCTCCGGAATCCTGCAAACCCCAGGATGTTGAAAGTGGAGTAACAGCACTGTAACAGGCCAGTGTGGAAGCGGCGCGAGAGTCGAGCGCCGCTGAGTGCCTTGCGTGCTGAAGTACCACTCCGGGGGCCCAGGGTCCGAGATCTCCCCCGGCCGGGGAAATCCCTCCAGCGACCCCGGGCGAGCCACACGCGCTCCGCCTCAGAGGGGGGCCCTGGCAAGCCCTCCCTGTATAAACCGGGCCAGGGAAACCCAGGGAAAGGCTTGCTCTAGGCTGCCCCTAAGCCAGGAACCGCCCGAAGGCGCTCAACAGCGACGAGACAGCAAGGCCGCCAGGCCGCTGAGAGCCTGTATTTGATTTCTAAAACGAAGAGGGCGCCGGGGGGCGGCTGAGAGGAAGCCTCGCCGTCAGCTCCTTAGGCCCCTCTCGTGTAACCGTCGCCTGCACGCGAGCAACCGAGGGGGAGAGTTCCGGAAAACACCGTGGCCACGAAAAGCACTCTGGGGGTCGCCGCCCCCCACCGGGCTTTAGCGCCGCAGCGCGGCTGGAGAGCGAGGCTCCAACCGCCTCGGCCGGCTCCCCCACTCCCGGCGGGCTCCAAGCCCAGCCCCAGCGCCGCCGCCTCCCCGCTGAGCGCAAGCACCCTCTCCCCGCGCCGCAGCCAGGGCCCGACAGCTGCCCCCAAGCCCTCCTCTCTTGGCGCAGCGGCCGGACCGCCCGCGCCGCCCAGGGCGCGCAAGACCGGGGGCGCTCACCGCTCCGGCCGCCTCCGCCGCCTCCTCTTCCGCGCGGCGCCCTCCCCAGCCCGTTCCTCCGCCTGCCTCCCCCCGTCGGCCTGGCGCCAGGCGAGGCCATTGGCTGGCGGAGGCGGGCCGGGGCGGGGAGGCGAGGCGAGGCGAGGCGAGGCGAGGCGAGGGGGCCGCGCGGCGCCTGCTCCAAACGGAGCGCCGGGCCGGGGCTGTGCCAGCGCGCGCGGGCGGAGAGCGGGGGCCGGCCCGCGCAGCGCCTCCGCCGCGGATCATGGGCTGGGCGAGCGGGGGCAGGCTCGGCGCCGCTCGGCTCTTCCTGGCGCGGCGGTCCGGTAAGAGGGAGGGAGGCGGAGGGAGGCGGAGGGGGCGCGCCCGGGGCGCAGGGGCGCAGGGGCGCCGGGGGAAGCGCCCGCGAGCGCCGCTCCTCGGGGGGCTGCGCGCGCAAGCGGGGCGTTTGCGGGACGTGCGCCCCGGGGGGCTGGGTGCCGAGCCGCCCTCCTTGCGGGCGGGGAGCGCCGTTAAACCCACGGCCGCCCCTTTGCCTGCTTGCCATGCAGCCCGGCCGCGAACCCGGGCCGGCCCTGCTTACGTAAGCTTGGACTAGACCCAAGGGCCTACTGAGTCCGGCCGATCCGCGCCCACCAGAGGCCCCGGCGGGTGGCCGCCGGCGGGAGAGCGGCCCAGCTGCCGGGGCTGCCGGGTGGCGAGCCGGGGAGGGCCGCCGTGCCTTCGGCGCAGGAGGAGGCGTCTCAGCCGCGCGCGGCCGGCAGCGTCGCCCGAAGCGCCGCTCTCCCCTGCGCGGCCGCCGCAGCTCCGGGAGCCCGCCCCGGTTCTCAGCCTGGCGACCCGCCTCGAGCCTCCCCGGCACCTGGGGCCCAGAGGGACAACCCGGCTCGGGGGCGGGAAGTGATCTGTGCGTGCCGGAGCCACTCGCCACTCGCCACTCGCTTGCCCTGCTGTTCTTGAATTTACTGAATAATTCTCCGCAAAAGCCGCCCGCTTCAGCAAGTCGCTCTGCAGCTTCACCATCCACTGTGCGGGGGAGAAGGGCTGCCTTTCTGTCCCCCCAACATTCAGGCTTAGGGCCCTTGCACAGTTGTAGCGCTACAATTCCACTTTAATGGCTATGGCTCCATCCTGTGGAATCCTAGGAAAGGGTGCTTAGAACTCGCCCCCAGACAGTTCTAGTGCCTCTCCATACTACAAATCCCAGGATTCCACAGGAATCATAAAGTGGAATCATAGTGCTATAATCGCACTGTGTGCGAAAGGTCTTTGGAGCTAGGTGGGCCATTTGGGTTCCAGTATCCACTTTCTCCAACCCCTGTATCAGTTTAGATACACCTCTGGGATGTTTTCTCTTATCTCTCTTTTCCTTCCAAGATAACTCTCCCAAATATTGTGCTCTTTCTCCCTAGAATTGGTCCAATCCTTCTGGCCCCCCTTTTCTGCAGAATTCCAGTCTTCAAACTCCCTCTCCCCCAATCCCTTGCATTTTTGATTGCATGTGTTTTTTCCTGCCATGGGATCGTCGTCATAATCTTCCTCCCTCTCAGAAGAAGGCAATGGCAACCTTCCCTGTGAAAAAAATTTTGCTGAGAAAACCCCATGACAGGTTTGCCTTAAGAACCATTTCCGCACTCGACTGTTATAGCGCTATTATTCCACTGTCAACATCCTACGGAATCCTGGGGTTTGTAGTTTCGGGAGGGGCCAGCAACTGCAAACCCCAGGATTCCTTAGGATGTTGGAAGTGGAATAACAGCGCTATGACAGTCGAGTGCAGAAATGGCTACGGTCGTCATAAATCGGAAACGACATGAAGGCTCGCGTAATAACAACGGCAGCATCCAAAGCAAAGGGGAGCTAAAGTAACCAAGGGAATGTGAACAATTTTCAATAACTCGTTCTTGCAATGATAGAAATTTGGGGACTGGAATTAAAATTCGTTTGAGGGGCAAACATCTAATTTGGGGACAACGCTCTCATTCTTTCCTGCCCATCTGCCGACTATCCATATGAAAATCACAGAGTAGGAAGGGGCCACCGTATAACATCCATAGGCCGGAATTCACTTGGAGACATAATGTGCATAGAAGTCAACCACACGTGGAGGGCCAAAAAGTCACCATTGCACGACAGAGCTATTCTGGTGATCGCAGTGGAAGTGGAGTTGCACAGGCAGTGTGCTCATCCGTCCGCTGGCTTTGCAAGTTGTCCATTTTGCACTGTGGCTGCGCATCCTATAATTTGCATTGTGGTTGTGCATTGCAGTTGTAGCTCCTATGCTTTGCATTCTGGTTGTGCATCTTATATTTTGCATTGCGATGACACGTTGCAATTGTATGTCCTTGGCATTGCGGTTGTATATTGTGCATTGTGTGATGGCATCCAGTCATTGGCAGGTGTTGTGCATTGTTGCTGTTTTGCTGAGGGGGTACATTGTGCTGCTGCGGCATACGTCAGCATGGATATTTACACTATGCTAAGCAGACATTGAACTGAGTATTAAAGAGAAATACTTGGAAAATTCTTGTAATGATTCTGAAAAGACCCGTTTAAAAAAAATCTTTGTACTAGAATCTTACTTATTATACACATTCTAGCTGACTGTTGTTTTCACCGCTTGTGTTGCTTTGGAAGTGTAACTCTTTTTTTTTTTTTTGCTTGTTTGTTTAACCAGGAAAGTAACTCATTTATAGATAGCTGCCTCCCTTGAACTTGTTATTTCCAATCTCTGAAGGTGGACGTAGCAGAGTTGTGATAAACAAGAGATTAAGTGTTGGTTACAAAAGGGTAAAGTGAATGATTTTCATTGTCTCATTCTCTGCAACGCTAGCAGTTTGAGGACTGAAGGAAAATTTTCTTTGGAAGGAGCAGAATTAATATGCGAGGGGCAATGGCTTTATTTTGCCCCTTCCTCCAGTAACTGTACTCCTGGAGGAGGGAGAGAAGGTGCCATTCCAGGGAAACTGGGGTCCTCAATCTTGCTCCATGGGACTCTTTTGTAGTAAACCAGACCTGTGTGTGGTGCTTTGGACAGTGCTGGGCTTGGAATGTGATTTTTTTTGGACTACAATTCCCAGAATGCTCCTGGCTGGGGAGATTTTGGGATTTCTAGTCTCAGGACCTTCTCAAAGCTCTGAGCTGGTACAACTCCTAATGTTCCTCAGCAGAAGCGTGGATGGGTGGTAACTAACCTTGCTGAGCCACTCGACTGTGGCTGTGTTGGAGAGATTACACATAGGTGTGGAAATAGCTTTCCTAATCTTTAAGGACACAGCTGGATCACTAAAATGTGGTTGTGTCTGTGTGGTTTTGATGACCGGGAGCCCTTTCCGGTATAGCATTGTGGTTCCACTTTAATTGCCATACCTTCGTCCTCTGAAATCCTGGGACTTGTAGTTTGGGGAGGCGTCAGAGCTCACTGGCAAGGAGTTCTAAATACTTCTCTAAACTACACATCCCAGGATTCCGTGGCAGTTAAAGCCACATCAGAGTGCGCGGTTGCATAGTGTGAAAGAAAACTTGGAGTCCAAGGAAGTCACGTGGTGAGCAAATGGCGATTATAAAGAGATTCCCTGCTCTGTTGCAACACTCCTTGCAAATTGCAAGGACTTTATGGGTCTCAGGACTTTATGTGTCAATGCAATAGTAGCGTCGGTCTACCATAGGAGTGGTTTATAAGGATTACTGAGATATGTTTTGCCCTTTGAGAAATGAGATGGGATGGGCAATCTTGGCCTGTCTGTAGGCTGATTTTCTGCCCTGTGACTCTCAAGGGGGTCACACGGACTGCGGCCAAATTCTAAAAACCGGGAAAAAACTCAAAGCAGAAGTAGATAGAAGCCTATTTCTAGGTGAAAAAAATGTATTTTTTAAATGTTAAACAGAGCTCAGGTCTTTGTATCTGTTGAAATAATCAATGATTACTGTCGTTTGTCCTCTTTTAAAAAATGTTTACAAGAAGGAGGAATTGGGAGCCACAAAAACAGCCGGGGGGGGGGAGTGTGGAAATCTGGTTTGCACTTTGCCCACACTTAGGGTAGAAATTGCCTGTTGAGGGTGTGTGTGTGTGTGTGTGTGTGTGTGCATGTTTGTGTATTTATATATTTGTGTATCCATTTTTGTAAGGTCTAAATAACCTAAGCACAGCAGATCCTATCTGATCTTGGAAGCCAAGCAGGGTCAGCCCTAGTTAGTATTTGGATGGGAGACTGCTGATGAATGTCAGGTGCTGTAGGCTGTATTTCAGAGGAAGGAAATAACAAAATCACCACTAGGTATTCCTTGGCTAAGAAAACCCTTTGATAATTATGGGGTCATTGTAAGTTGACAGGCATTGAAGGCACATAAACACACAGACATCCATTTTTGCATCCATTTTGCACATATTTTCTTTGCATCTTAAACCTCCATTGGCAAAGGGACTTTTAGTTTGGGTGGTAAGTTTGGAGCAGGTATTGTTGGTCCCTTCTGTGAATCATGCCTTTGCTAATGTAGTTTCCCTTAGCCTTCTATCGCTGCTTCCCAAAAAAGTGGGTTTTAATCTGTGGAAGCTTATACTAAAATAAATAAACTGGTTAATCTTAAAGGTGCTGTAAGGCAGAGTCAGAATACGAAATGATCTTGGAAGAATGGAAAGTTCAGCCAAACTAACAAAATGAATTTCGACAGGGACAAATGACAGGTGCTACCTCTAGGGAGGAAAAATGAAAGGAGCAAACATAGGATGGATGACACTTGCCTTCCAAGCAGTACATATAGAAAAGATCTTGGGGTCTTAGCAGAAAACAAGCTAAACATAAACCGGTAATGTGATGCAGCAGCCAAAAAGCCCAATGCAATTCTAGACTGCATCAACAGGAATATAGTCTCCAAACTAATGGAAGGAGTATTCCCATTCTATGCTACTTTGGTCAGACCTCACCTGGGATCCTAAGTCCAGTTCTAGGTGCCGGGGTTCAAGAAGGGCATTGACAAACCGGAACATGTGCAGAGAAGGGTAACCAAGGTGAACAAAAGTCTGGAAATTGCCTTATGAAGAATGAATTAGGGTGCCAGGAGAAGAGAGTTTAACTTGGAGAAGAGAAGGCTGAGAGGTGACCTGGTAGCTCTCTTTAAATACGTGAAGGAATGCCATGTAGGAGATGGAGCCAGCTTGTTTTTTGCTGCTCCAGAGACTAGGACATGGAACAATGAATTCAAACGACAAGAAAAGAGATTCCACCTAAACATTAGGAAAAATATAACTATAAGAACTGTTTGATGGTGGAATAAACTGTATTGAAGTGTGATTGGCTCTCCTGCTTTGGAGGTCTATAAACAGAGATTGAGTGGGCATCTTTTGGGGGATCTGTAGTTTTATGTTCTTACCTGACAGAGGGTTGGACTAGATGGCCTTTCCGGCCCCTTCCAGCTCTAAGATTGTCTGATTCTCAGACTCCCTTTTCCCCACTTACTGCCTTTAATTTTATGTTGAAACGGACTGTCTCTTTGAAGCCTGTCCCCATCTGGGCTGTGTTGTCTAAGACATCAGAAAAGCAATTAGTCAGGGCAGGTTGGTTGAAGGAGAGTCTCAGCCTTAGGCCAGATGACTTTTATGTCTTAGGACGGAAAATAAAAACAGGTTTGTCCGCTTGGAGAGAGAAAGAAGAGAGCTGTCAACAGAGACAGGCACCTCTGAGAGGGGATGATTCAGCCGATTTCTGGATTAAATTGCTCGGTGCAAGGAGTGAAGAATCACACTATTTGGAGGAGAGGAACCTGGCAAACTTTTCAGACGAGTCTAGCTTCCCGCAGAACCTTCCGGGCTCAGCTTTGGTCTTAGGGCTGTCGAACCATCTCAATCTCTTTTAAAAATCCCCTGATTTTTGCCTTCCTCTTTGCTCTCGTAGTTGCCGCCTGCTGCTGCCTGTTTCCTGGGTTGGCTACACCTGCTCTGTAGAGGCGTAACTGCCGCACAGGTGAGGAACGAGATGTTTTTGGGAGGGGGCCGCTGGAGGAATTAGCCTCAAGAGGGAACTGGAAGAATCTCTCGTGTCTTCTCTAGGGGGTGGGGAGGAGGAGAGGTTGCTCATTTTGGGGGTCTGATTGCATTTTTGGGGAGTTCTTCCCATCCTTTCCCCATCCAGCAGAGTCTGCAGAAACCCTAGGGGGTCTTGCCACGTGCCGTTTGGCTCACTTGCACGAGTGGTACATAGTGACATAGGGTTCAGATCCGGGACTCCCCGTGGATACCAAAATTTGTGGATACTTGACTCTCACGTTGTACAATGGTGTAATGAAATGGTGCCCCTTATACCAAATGGCTAAATCAAAATTTGATTTTTGGAAAAAAATTTTTTAGGGGGGGGGATATTTTGCAAGCTCACAGAATCCACAGATATGGAGGGTGGAATAATTCCATTCCACTTTAACTGCCTTTTAGCTGGGATTTGTAGTTTGGTTGGGGGGATACTTAAAATTTACTCACCTGTTTCTCTGAAATACAACTCTCTAGCAAGAAACTCTTTAAGTGCTGGCTTTGGCTACTTTTCAGAAACTTCCGCAGGTCCAAAGTACTGTGACTACGCAGCTGGTTATAGAGAAAAACGTACATCTCACTTGTTGCAACGGCGTCCCCGGCGAGGAGCCTGTTTCCAGCCCCAGTTCAAAGTGCTGGTTATAAGATCGGCCGGAACACTGACTCGCCATTACGGATCGATGTGTTTTGTAACTATTACATATTCACAGTCCCTACACGGCCCTTGAGAGCCAGGGTGGCGTAGTGAGTTTTGGGCTACAACTCCGGAGAACAGTGTTTGAATCCCTGCTCGGCCATGGAAACCCACTGGGGAAGCTTGGGGGAGTCACACTCTCTCAGCCTCGGGGGAGCAGAGGCAAACCTCCTCTGAGTCAGTCTTGCCAAGAAAAAAACTAAGAAGAGGTCACCATAAGTGTTATGAAATTCTAGATATGTAGTTCCATGAGATACTTAAGCTCTAGTGCCTCTTGAAATTACAGGCCGTTTCTGCGCCAGCTTGTTATAGCGCGATGATTCCACTTTCAACATCCTATGGAATCCTGGGGTTTGCAGTTTCGGGAGGGACCGCCTGGCCCCTCCCGAAACTGCAAACCCCAGGATTCCATAGGATGTTGAAAGTGGGATCATCACACTATAACAGTCCAGTGCGGAAATGGCTACAGATTCCGAGGTTTTGTAGGATTCAGCCATGGCAGTTAAAGCGGTACCAAAATGTGACAATTGTGTAGTGTGGAAGAGACCCTGGACTACTGTACAGTCAAACTGTGTTTTCTTGCACCAAGTCTTATTGCATCCAAGTGGTCTCTGGATAAGTATATACTTTGACTTGCAGTCTTTAGGATTTTGAAATGCCTTTTTGTCTAGGCCATATTTGATACCTGTACAAGTCAGACTCAGATGTAAGACTCACTGGTTTTACTGAGGCTTGGACTGAGATAAAAGTGGAGAAAATCTCAGCTTAAATCTCATTATGGAAGGTTTCTGGCTGTCTGAAAGAGGTCAGACGGCATTCCCTGCAGCACTCAACAAAATGCTGTATTTTTAAAATTCTGGATTTAGGGGGAAATAGGGGCTGTTTGTTTGTTTTCTAAAATTTTGTTTCCACTTTATTATGCATTTTCTCTCTGGTTGCAAAATGATGGAGAGGGCCGGTGTCATTTTAAAAATAGTAATAGGCCTTGTATGTGTTGTTCTTTAGTAAAGTAGTGTTAATCTTTAAATATAGTGTGCCCGCCGTATATGTGGGGCTTCCATTCCAGGAACCCCCATGTAAAACAAAGAACATGTCACACCCCGTTGTAGTCAACGGACACAACATGGGCGCACACATGCCACATGCATTGACTTTAATGGGAGTGAAGCTTCATGCAACCTCGCATTTGTGTGTGTGTAGGTTGTGCTAGAAGAGAGCATCATAAATATAAATTATATAAACTAATATTAAAACAGGAGAACAGTGTGCATTGTGAAGAGTGGGCAAACTTATGGAAACTGACTTCTATAGAATTGGATCATCTGAATTCTTTAGCATTTTCCAAAAATTTTTATCCAAAAATGGGCCTTTTAACAAAAGGACTCTGTAAATTCCATAAATATCCCAAATAGAACAATTTCATCTGCTGAGTTATAGCCGAATTATAAATGACACATTTTATACTGTCAACATAGTAAAATAAAGCGGATAGGGCAAGAAATTACGTATTATATGTTGATCAGTGTTTTCCAAAATTTCTGGGCCGTGATGGAATAAAAACATCAAAGCACCCTAAGTGTTTAGGAAGTAAAAGTTGGAT
Organism: Iguana delicatissima; assembly: GCA_948472985.1. Classification (NCBI taxonomy): domain Eukaryota; kingdom Metazoa; phylum Chordata; class Lepidosauria; order Squamata; family Iguanidae; genus Iguana; species Iguana delicatissima. Next base: position 1,438,877 of record CAOKZL010000019.1, on the reverse strand, counting down.
CGAAAATTGTGTGTAAATTAAACTTTTTTTTAAAAAAAATATTTTTATTAACACAAAATTCACTGGTAAATGAATAAAACAGAACCTAGAGTTGTGTAAATTAACTTTCGACACTTGGGTGTGAGAACCAAAATACCCTCACTCTCCTAAAAAAAAAAAATTCTTCCTATTTAATTTTACGGGCCACCTTGCCTCTCAACTCTTTTGACCGTTCAACTGCCACCCCTTCCCAGAATTCTCTCCTCCATGAAGCCACCTTCTCTCTCCTTGGCTCAGATGAAGGATCAACCTTGGACCAGAACGTTGTGCGCTCTTCCCCAGTGTTGGCCCACGGTGTTGACCCTGTTGACCCTCAATCTCCTGAATTTGGCTAAAAGTTGTGTCATTGTTCCCTTTTGTCTTCTGAAGGTCTGCCACATTTTCGGGCCAGCTTCCTCCATACGGAGTTCGAGAGAAGACCCTCCAAGGTGGTTGCGCAAGCCAACATGAAGGTGGAGCTCCTTCCGGCCCTCACGGACAACTACATGTACCTCCTCATAGACGAGGAGACCAAGGAGGCTGCCATAGTGGATCCGGTGCAGCCCCAGAAGGTATCTTCCGTTGACCGACTCCACCTTCTTTCTGCACCAGATGCAGAGAAGACAGTGGGGTTCATCAGAGCCGTGTTTGGAGAGCCTGGATTGAATCTGCCTTTTCAGAATATTCGAATGTCCAGTTCAAAGATCCCTTCTGTACTACACTGTTGTAATGCAATGTAATTCTGGGCTTTGTAGTTTACTGAGGCCAAAGAGTTCTCTGGCTGAGGATCCTAAATGCCCCTTCCTAAAGTGCAAACCCCCCAGGATTACATAGAGTGTTGAAAGTGGAATAGTAGTGCTATAGCCGTGTAGTGTGGAAATGGCCAAAGTTAATTTGAGGAGGAGAAAGAGGAGGAGGAGTTATTGTTATTGTTGCCATTATTATTCCCAATTTTCCCCCAAAATTGGAACTCAAAGCAGCTCAGAATTTTTTAAAAAAACACAACATACCAGAAGTGAATATTAGAATTAAGCTGTTTACAATACTGCAACAATAACACCACTGTAAAGAGTAAAAATGCAATTAAAAAGATAAAAAGCTCTTTAAAATGACGAAACCAGTTGCGCTGGTCCACGTTGGGGGAAAACTGCATAGTTGGACAGTACTGTCATCAAAACCAACCAAAAAGCATTTCCATTAAGCTAGGTCAGAGGTAGGGAAACTGATTCGCCTAGGTTTCAAAGTTAATTTTTGAAAAAAATTACAAGGCATTTGTGCGGTGTCATGAGAAGGAAAAACTGCATAACTGGGCTGTATTGTTATTGAGACGAACTGAGGATTTTTGGCATGGGGGGAATGGTTGGCCGCGTGCCCCCACAAGAAGTGGCCGATGGAGGCCGCTGTCCTCTGAGGGTTGCCCAGCCTGGCCGAGAGTATCCAGAGACTCAGATAAATTCTTGTTATGTTTGGTGCTACCAGGTCTTGGCCGTGGACCTCTTTTCTCCAGAGAGTTGTGGATAGAAAACAATTGTGTCCCAAACAGCGTTTGTGAAAAGGTTTAACTTGTTCCTTGTCTCTTTCTTTAGGTTCTGGACGCAGTCCGAAAGCATGGGGTGAAACTGACCACTGTTCTCACTACACATCATCACTGGTAACCCTTTTTTGTGATAGGATTTGAATAAATCAAAAGCCATGTACCTGGTGTATGTACGCAACCCTTTCCTCCAAGTTGTGGTGTCAAGAATAAGCTACCCAGATCACTCGATTTTGTCATGCTTACTTCAACACAAGAAGCACTAACTTTTTTTTGTCTCACCTGGACATTTTAGCCCACTTTCTTCCTGCTCAGCTGGCATGGTCTCCCAGCCAAAGAGACTCCGGGAAATGTAGTTCTCCAAAATGAAAGGACCCTCATAGAATGGAAAAATAAATCCTAGTTCTTCTAAATCAGGAGTTTCCAGTTTCTTTTCAAACCTTGGTGCCAATTAAAACACCACAATTAAAACACTTGCTTTAGAGATAGATTTGTGAGATATACATGCGCCACTTGGCTGGTCGGCACCCTTTCTAAGCCCGAACCATCGCCATAGCTTGCCCAAAGCCCACAGAAGAGCATTACATGATAAATGTGTCATCGCTCCGGAGTGGTAGTTCTCAACCATTGGTCCTCCAGATATTTGGGATTTCAGCTCCCAGAATTCTTGTGCACTGGCCATATTGGCTGGACCTTCTAGGAGTTGAAGTCCAAACCTTTTGGAGGACCAGAGGTTGAGAAGCCCTGCTCCAGAGACTTGGAAAGAGAACAGCGATGGCCGTGGAAGTTATCCATAAGGACCAGGCTGGAGTTGAGGCATCCAGAGTTCCCACTGGAAAAATGTTTGGCTCAGCACCAGCTGGCTGCAACTGCAGTTACCCTTGGCATTGCTGCTTTACCCTCTTCCTTTGTGGGTAAACTTTTTCCCCAGGCAATCTCATACTTTTGTGGTGCCATTGTAACATTCCCACAATTTTTATTATAGCCTTCACAGTCCACAACGGAACTGTCACACCCGTGCAAGAACAGTGGCAGTGGTTGCCTCCCATGACATTGAATCTGCTCTGGGGCTTTAGTATGAATTTTAGAGATAGGATCGTCGCCTAAAATAGCTCCGTTAAAGTCCAGTCAAAAACCTTTGACTAAATTGGTTGCTCACACTGATGTGGGAGCCAGTAACCATGGTAGGATGTGAACCTGTTCCACCAGGTCCAACTTTTTTGCTTCAAGTAGCTGAACAGATCCTAAGGCACTGTTCAGAGTGCTGAATCCTTTCCCAACCAACCTAGGTCGCTCCTATAAATTTCAGACTAAAACTCAGATCAGGGTTGCCAGCCTGATGACATGGGGAGCCCTTCCTACCTGTCCAAATTTTGTTTCACTCAGCAGACTGGAATATTAGGGACATGCAAGCTCTAGTTTGGAAGGAGAGGGAAAACTGGAGATGTTTTTGTTTTAAAGAAAGCAGAATGGAAAGACAGGTTTGCTTGATGTGCGTTGTCGGAGAATGCCTCTTGTGTGTCTGCTCAGCCTCCCAAGTCTGACATTTTGACCTTCTAGGGACCATGCTGGTGGCAATGAGAAACTTGTAAAGATGGAGCCAGGGTTGCAAGTGTACGGGGGAGATAGCAGGGTTGGAGCCCTCACCCAGAAAGTCTCTCATCTTATGTCATTTCAGGTAAAGAACAAGAAGAAATGGGGAGGGGAGGAGAACGTGGTTGCCCAAACAGTATCCAAAACTTGTGCTGCTGTGTCTGAGCATCGAGGCACACGAGCGCTTTGAGCATGGCAGTCGGCGTCTGTTTCTTTCTCTCCCACCAGCCCTGGCTGCTTTTGCACAGGGCAGCTCTCTGCTTGTTGAGCATGGGCTCTTTTGCTGGGGAGTGACAAACTTTGCTTCACGCTCCTGGAAGTATTTTGTGGCGTTGCTGAAAACAGCTGCCGTGTCAGACCTCCCTGCCACGCGGCGCAGAGCTGTTGCAGAGAGAAGAGGCTGGTGTGGGTTTGGGGAGGAGGAGAAGGCACGGGTTCCCCGAGATGAGCAAGCCCTTGTTCCCTTGGATGGCTAAGGGCAGCCTTGGTCACTGCCATGCTCTCCCAATGGGGGCCATGTGGTACATGGGACCAGCTTCTCTGAGACACCAAAGTTCCATTTTTATTTCCCATTTCTGCTTCCATCTGCCTATATCTTTTTTTTTCCTGTGAACTAATCTGTCCAGAAAAATGCAAAAAAAAGATGAAGGAGCACATCAACCTTTTGCCAAGACCTGGGGCCCATTCACTCTTCTATATTGTAGCACTGAGTTCCAGTTTAACTGCTATGGCGACATCCCATGAAATCTTGGAACTGCTGGTTTAGGGAGGGGAAATGCTCAACCAGAGAGTTCTAGTGCCTCCCCCAACTAGAAATCTCCAGTTTCCATGGGATGTTACCATGACAGTTTAAATGGGATCACAGTGCTGTAATTGTGTACTGTGAATCCCTGGCCCTTTGCAGGGACTGAAGTGTTTTTCTTGTGACCGTTGTCTCCAACCACAAAGTGATGTTTTGGAGAAAACTTTCAGCACTGGCCAAAATCCTGTGTCAGCATGTAGGTCTGCACACACAGTTCCCCATCCTCCTGCCACCCAGAAACTGTCAGTCCTCAGTTTGGGACCCTGCTGCTGTCACTTACTGGTGGAGAAGCAGGAGAAGGGATAAGTGGGTCACACCTTGAGGAAGCATCTGGTCTCCGCTTGGTCATGGAGGGAAGGAATGACTCTCTGCTCTCAGATGGACTGCGCCTGTCATTTCCTTCCCCCAGGAGCCCGGAGCAACCAGATCTTCATGGTTTGAATCACCTCCCCTTCCTCCAATAAGAAAGAGAAGCAGCAACTCCTCAAGGGGTTTGAAAGCTGCTTTTAAAACAGTTTTATTTTTATTTTTTAGTGGCTTTCGCGTCTAATCACATCGCCTTTTGGGAGCTAAAGTCTGAAGTTATTCCCCATCTAGTTCTGCAAGCTGGTCCGTGCAGTGACCTGCTAAAAGCATTGGCTGCTTTTCTTGGCTAAAATAGTGGGGTAAAAGCATCTTTGGGTCTCTAGACATTTTTGACTGCAGATCCCTTAGACCCTCAATGGTTGATGGGAATGGTTGACCAAATCATCTGGAGAACTTAAACTTCCCAGCCTCTGGCCTACAGTGACCAATGTAAGGTTACCTCCTAATAGCTGAGAAGAAACCCACTTTTCCACCCTATTTGATGAAGATTTCTGTGTGACAAGAAGGACTGCATAGTTCTTTGCTGGTGAAGGGAAAGCCCAGCTGAAAAGGCTGCTGACTTCACAGTTTAATAGAGTAGAAGGGGTGCCTCAGTTTCCAGGATGTTGTCTCTCACTTCGTTTCTGTCTTCCGAACCCCCACCCAACCGCTGTGGCTGCTACAAGCTGAGGCTTAATGTGTCGTGTTGAGAAATCTTTTACTAAAGATCTCCGCCCTTCCTGTCCATCAGAACCTCCTTATCAATGACTTGAGTTTATTCATCCTCTCTTAGGTGGGCTCCTTGAACGTGAAATGCCTCGCCACTCCCTGCCACACCTCGGGGCACATCTGTTATTTTGTGACGAAGCCAAATAGTTCCGAGCCCCCGGCTGTCTTCACAGGTGAGATTTGTGGGGAGCTGCGCCCTCCAACTGGGTCTTCCTGGGGTAGTCCGCTTGAACTCACTGTTGTCCTAACCTAAAGCCAGCTTGCAGAATGCAGAGTGGAAGGCAGGGTCACTTCTGGTGTGTCACGGACACGAGGGTGAGACCCCTGGGACGGGATACAGAAACCAACCCCCCCCCAAAAAAAACCCTTATCACCCATGCATCCCTTCTTAAGTATGGGGAGAGGGCTTTTCTGATCCAGCCCACTTTTTCCAAAACTTGATGTGAATTTGTAATGAGTATCTAGGGCTGGCAAGAGGTTAAAACAAATTTGGAGGAGATGTGAAGCATTCCTTGCTTTCTCTCTCTGTCTAAATTTGTTTATGATAATAAATAGTGAAGACAAATCAATACGACAAAAAAAAAATCAAAAGAAGCAAAAAAGACCAACAGACAAAAAGGCAACACAGCCAACCCACTGGTGTTAAACATTATCTGCAAGTTGTCTTCAATGTACATTCTCTGAATGAGGCAGATGTTCATTTAGAAGGTGGCATGGGCAATATATTTTGGTGCACTCTTCTTCCAAAATAGAAATGTTGAGGCCTGCTAACAAAGCATTCCTTACGTCCCCCAAGTATGATAGATGCTGCACATGATGCTTCTCAGCTGATCTGATGTAGGGGACCTGTCCCAGATTTCTCCCCATTAACTACAACTCGTTCGTTTGTTCCTGGAAATTTGCTGTGGTCTGTGGAGCATCCCTGTGAGCAGCGTTCTGTCCTTCCGTCAGCTGACAAAGGCATTTTTATTTTAACAAACTTTTAGAACTAAAGCTGCTTAAGGAACGGGCACAAGAAGGCACTGTATTATTTTTACTAAACTTTTTTTAAAAATTATTTTTATCAATTTTAGGAGAATGTGTTAAATTGACTCTTTACATACATTCCTACCATTGTTCAACAAAAAAACAGAAAACAGAACGTGTTTAACCTAAACTAAGAAAAGTTGACTAAACTAGCCAGCTAAAACAAAAACAAAACAACCCTACAATAAGTTAAAAGTGGTAATTATTAATCTTTTCCCCCCCTTTTTTTCTTCCTTTGTCTTGGATGTGTTGACTTGTGTGTATTTTGTTCGCTCGTGTCCAAATTTTTTAAAACTTCTAATAAAAATTGTTTGACTATTGTGCATAGTTTAATTGTATTTTAACACTGGACTTTTGTGGGTTTTAGTTATATTGTACTTATTTTAAAGTGTAATCTGCCTCGAGTCCCGATTTTGAAGAGAAGGCAAGATGCAAGTATGAACACAAGATGGATTCACTGTTATTCTCGGGACCTGGTGTGGATCTCTGACTAGAGCCCTTGGCAATGTGTGTTCTTTTGCTTTCTCTCTCTTTTAGGGGACACGCTCTTTGTCGCTGGCTGTGGGAAGTTCTTCGAAGGAACTCCTGACGAGATGTACAAAGCTTTGATTGAGATCCTGGGCCGCCTCCCGCCTGAAACGGTACCTCATAAACACTTTTGGCAGGGCGGGTGGGTGCAAATAAATAAATAAAGGCTCATTGGGCAGTCGTCCCTCCTATTGAGAGGGGACCACAAAAGAAAATAGAGGTATTTGGGCTTGCTGTGGAGGGAATGTCCCACAAGACGGTGACTTCGGAGCCTTGCAACCCGTGTGTTTCTTCTTTCCCAGAAAGTCTACTGTGGCCACGAGTACACCATCAACAACTTAAAGTTTGCCCGGCACGTGGAGCCCAACAACAGCGCCATCCAACGGAAGCTCTCGTGGGCGAAGGCAAGGAGGGGTTCCCGGTTTTGCGAGAGGACCGTGGTTGTTCTGTAGTTCCCCCTTTCCTTCCACGTTCTCCTCCTTCATTTGCAACCCCACCTCACCCATTGTGACATTATTACAGGATGAGATGGCTTGTTGTGACCTCCCTTTAAGCTGGGGGATTCTGGGAGCTGTAATCCAAAAAGGTTGCCTCCATAATCTCCAGTCTCGTACAACCACTTGTGGTCAGAAACTGTTTCTCTTAAGTTGCACAGGGGGCTGACCTAAATGTTAACAAACACAGTGAGCCACAATTAAACCCTCTTCGTGCCTACCACCACCATCATCATCATCACTTCATCATCCTGCCTTTCTCCCAATATGGAAGCCAGGACAATTTGGATAAATCCTGCCTGTTGGCCTCCCTTTCCACCATTCCCAAGTAAAATAACATTAGCTCCTCTTTTCTCTCCTTTTTTTTTCCAAAATGAAAAGCAAAAGTTGCATGGGGTGGGGGGGGTACGGGTCGCTGCCATATTCCAAAATTGCTCCTTCCTCTTTTCGGTATCCAAAGCATCTTAGAAGTTTCGTCTTGTTTCCCTAGGCGAAGTACGACAGCGGCGAACCAACCATCCCCTCCACCTTAGGCGAAGAGTTCACCTACAACCCCTTCATGAGAGTGAGGTGACTGGGGGCCTTCCAAGATGACGGCTGGGGTGGGGCGGTGGGCCTCTGGATGGCGAGGAACTCAGGCTGAGCCTTGGCTGCAGGAGAGAAGGAGAGTTTGAAGCATTTATGTTTCACATCTTAAGCTGAACACCCTCCTTGCCCTGAATTCGGGATGGGGAGCATGGTCTTGGGAGGACCACAAAATGCTGGATTGTCATGGCTGCCATTTTGGTGATAAGAAATGAAAGCACAATGCTTCCTCCTGCCTCTCTGGTTGTTGTTGCAATTGGCTTTTTGTTGTTCCAGTTGGTGACTCGCCACAAAACAACGTGCAGTATCCCCAGAACAGGGGTTTTCAACCTTAAAAATGTGTTTTTTTCCATATAAGTGGCTTTTTTCAGCTGATTTTTTTTTTCAGGAGCAATACTGGACACCCCCACCCCCCGGTTACACAGTTTTAATCCCTGTCTTAAAGCTAGTTGCTAGACCCAACTAGAATATATGGCACTTACATAAGGGTCAAGTGACTGTGTTCCCTTTGAGTCAGTAGCCCTGCTCCGTTTGGGACTCACCGTTGAACTGAGACCCACATTTTCCTGAACCACAAATTGGAGAATTGCATTTGTTTTCTTTTGTGTTGAAAATTGTTAATAGTGTCTGTGTCCACACACATACAGAGATGTGCATATGGGCATTGAAAATTATATTTTAATCGCTTGCTGGCAGCAATTCTTAGAACTGGGAGAAGTTTCCCAAATTCAAGGAAACCTGTTCCAAAGACAAGTCCTCTGCCCTGGAAGTCAGTGATGGGCAAAAGATTTCCCCCTCCAATCTCTCTCTCTCTCACACACACACACACACACCATCTCTCTCAATTTTTGCTGCTTTGCACCTTCTAGGATCCCACCTTTCCCTGTCTGAACAATGGAGAGAGATGCTGTATGCCCGTAGCTCAGCCTTTTTAACTCACCTTGAGCAATTTCTTTGGTTAGGGTGGGTCCCGGTGGGCTGCACGGGGGCATCTATAAGGCCCCCAGATTTGAGACCGTGGCGGTGGGACAGAAGGAAGTACGCACATTTGGTTTCAGGGGTGGGGGTAAATAGAAGCCCTCGCAGGCTGACTTAAGCGTCATCATTTTTGGTGAGCCAGAATTAACCTCTCTCCCCATTCCCTCCCCTTCTCTTGACAGAGAGGCTCCCGTCCAACAACACGCTGGGGAAACAGATCCCATCCGGACGATGGGAGCCATCCGGAAAGAGAAAGACAACTTCAAAGTGCCGAAGGATTGAAGTGAGCCGCCTCACCGATGCTCTGCTGCTTTTTGCCCTTTCTTTCTTTCTTTCTTTCTTTCTTTCTTTCTTTCTTTCTTTCTTTCTTTCTTTCTTTCTTTTTCTTCTCTCTCTCTCTCTCTCTTTCTCTCGGCAGCTAATTCACTTCGATTTCCGTCGCTCTGTTCTGTTAAAATCATCCAGGTTCAGGAATTTTTGTGATGATGGTGATTTTGAAGAATCCAGCCAGACAAGCACTTCTTTGGTAGCTGTGCTTTTCTAGACGCACTGTTGAAAAGATGTTAAGATTTCACTGTTTTGTCGCCCTGGATTTGACCAGCATGTAGTCGTAACTGTTCTCTTTTTTTCGTGTGACTGCAACAGGCAGAATTGCCACAGTTTTTGTTACGAACGTTGTCTCCCAAGTTTTGACCTCGGCACCCTGTGGAACCGAAACACAGATGAATTCACCTGTTTTCTTTTCTCGTCCCCCTACAATGGCTTGGGTCTCTTTCACATTACACAGTGGTAGCGCTCTGATTCCGCTTGAACTGTTGTAGCTACATCCAGTGGGATCCTGGGATTTGTCGTTTCAGGAGGTGCTAGAGCTCTCCGGCAGAAAATTCTGTATACCTCAAGGAACTACAGTTCCCAAGGCTACTTTGGATGGAGCCGTGGCAATTAATCTGGATCAAAGTGCTATCAGTGTGTTGTGTGAAAGGGGCCCTGTGAAAAACTTCCTAGGGGGGAAAAAATCTCCTTTTTTGCATATGTGTTAAAAACAAGCCTTTTGACTTGCATCTTTTGGATGCAGCCGCTGGTTGTGTTGGGCAAGCCTCTTCCCAAATCCTTACTTCCTGTCCTTATATTTAGAGAAAAGCCGCAGTTGTTAACTCTATATAGTTTACATGGCCATAGCTATACTTAATTTTTTTAGAAAATGAATTTCAGCTGTCACTTCCCACCCCCAAATGAACTCTGGGGCCATTTCCACACTAGCTTGTTATAGCACGATGATTCCACTTTCAACATCCTCTGGAATCCTGGGGTTTGCAGTTTTGGGACTGCAAACCCCAGGATTCCAGAGGATGTTGCAAGTGGAATCATCACGCTATAACAGGCTAGTGCAGAAATGGCCTGGGAAATGTAGTTTTCAAAAATGACTTGCACTTTTAACAAAGTATTTTCACCCTCCTAGGAAAACTATAATCAAGCAGGGGAGCAAGGGTAATTAATGTGGAGTCGAGATTATTTAAACTGAGATGTGCTACTCCTTCGCCACCTCAAGCTTAGAGACGTTACTTTTTTGGAGTATAGCTCCCAGAATCCCTCCACCATATGGGCTGGGGGAAAGTTGGAGACCCAAAAGAGTAACTTCTCCAAGCTCCATTTCTTTTTCCCTTTAAGCTGACAGACCCTGTTACTGCTTAGAAGTCCTTCGGTGTGGGAAAGCCACTGACTCAGCTTGTGTGAATTACCCTGTTGATTCAGCTAACGTGCGTTTGTACATATAAATATAGATAATATATATTGCTATAAAAGAAGTGAGCTAACAGGACTGAAGTAAGGGCCCTTTCCACACTAGGCTGTTATAGTGCTATTATTCCACTTTCAACATCCTATGGAATCCTGGGGTTTGCAATTTAGGGAGGAGCCGCTAAACCCCCATGATTCCGTGGGATGTTGAAAGTGGAATAATAGCACTATAACAGTTGAGTGCAGAAATGGCCAAGGTCTCCATCACAGGCTTCGACTGGTTTTCAATCTGCTGCAGCTTTTCTTCCCAACTTGGAATGCTGAGAATCAAGAGCCCTGGGAATCTGCCAACCCCCATCAAAGGGAGAAAGTTCCCATGTTTTTTCTTCTTGAATTTACTGATGGACTGACGACGGATCAGGGAAACGCATCCCGATTTTTGCAGGCCCCCGTGCATGGTCTGAATGGGCAGGAAGAAGAATTCAGTTGCTTCCTTTTGTGCATAGGGTGAAAATGAGCTTTGCCATCTCTGCTCAGAAGGTGGAGGTTCTTTTTAGCGTTGCCATCCTCTGGTCGTCTTCAGTATCTCAGTTCCACATAGAGCGTCTGAGCCTGTGGTTTGAACAAGCGCCAATGTCCTGTGCTGTTGTCAATAAAGATCTATTGCACTATGAAGTCCCCCCCTCCTTTAATTCTTGGAATCAGAGCTTCCCCTCACCCTCAGCAAAGACCACCTTGAGAAGAGAAGTGTCCCTGGATACCTTCGGAAACCCATGCATATTTTTATTTATTTGATGGTGACATTTGGCACTGGAATTTTCCTAGAAAAAGATAAACCGTAGCCTAAGTCACGGTTGGGAATCATAAATGCCTTAGGAACTGAGTCTGACCTATGAGATTCACAGTCACCCATCCCTGGGAAAATTAATTTGTAAGAGATTTAAGGATCTCCTCCTCTGGCACTGTTTATTTTTGTTCCTGTCCTTAGAGTGTGCTGTTAGGAAAAGTCTGAAGTGAGACATCGTTAAAAGTTTTGATGCACACGCCCATGACTTTCCAATGAGGTACCAGGGGCTTTCCAATGGTCCCTTGTCTCTGTTCACAACAATCAGTTGAAAATCACCTCTTAAGGTACACTTAATGGTTTCTGCCTCTCCAGTGCATTCCAAATTTAAAACTACCCCTCTGGGTTACATCCAACTGAGAACCCCAAGTAATTGTTTCCCTGAGCCGTTGCTTGCTTATTTTTTAAAGAGAAAGAAAGAACAAACGAAAGAGTGCAAGAGGGTTTTCATAATGCTTAGGTGGAATTTCTTGTGATTTGAATCCGTCATTTCATGTCTTCATCTCTGGAAGAGCAAAATATGAGCGTCATCTCCCACACAGCATCCGTTCAGATATTTAAAGATGGCTTGGCTATCGTATCACCTGGAAATCTTCTCATCTCCCTAAGCCATTCTTTGAAAGGCTAGGGCCATTTCTGCACTACACTGTTATAGTGCTATTATTCCATTTTCAACCTCTGGTGGAATTCTGGGGTTTGTAGTTTATGGATGCCAAAGAACTCTGGCTCTTTGGCCTCCATAAACTGCAAATTCCAGGATTCCATAGGGTGTTGAAAGTGGAATAATAGCACTGTAACAGTGTAGTGCAGAAATGGCCCAAGTTTCCAGATTTTGTATCATTCTGCTCATCCTCTCAACATGTCCCAGCTTGTTAATATCCTCCTTGAAATGTATCTTGAGCAGGGCCTCCGTCTCATAATAATGGAGCTAGAAGGTTGAGTTCAAAGGCACGAGAATTTGGAACACAGGACCGAGGTTTATTATATCCTAATACAGTGATTGAATTATTGAAGGTGGTTATGACAATCCGTTGTGAATCAATTATTATCAATTCCTGGTATCAGGGAAAACAAGAAGGGAACTGAGGGGGCAAGCAGTAACAGGAGCAACTATGGACAGTTCTACGGCCAAGTATTTCCTTTTTCCAGGAGCGGTAAGCTGAGAAATAAGCAGGAAAAGGACACCGCAGCTCAGATCTACAAGTCAGATCTCGGATCTTCTAGTCGGAAACTGAAGGCTTTCTGAGATTCTCAGGGCAAGCACCCGGGAAAAGGGTACCATTACGCAGAAATACAAGTTACAACCATCTTTCCCAGCAGAATTGGTGGGGTTTGAGCAGCAGCGGCATACCTCCAGCTGTCCAGATTTGGAAAGGAAGAGTCCCAATTAATGCTCCATCAGCCCACTCTTTCAGCTGCTTTTAAAATTCCCCGGGTTCTCCCTCACCATAGAGAGTGTTGCATCACTTCTGGCTGCCCTTTTGGCTAGGATAAAGTTGAAAAAGAAGGCATGGAGGGATTCTGGGATGTAGGGTGTGTGGAGAAGTGTTCTGCTGCGTATTTTCACGCATGGGGAGGGGGTTCAAGAGATTTTCGGGCAAAAATTGTCCAAAAATCAAAGAAAAATGAGGGTCTTTGTGGGAGGCTTCAAGGCCACACAAAGGAGGCCCAGGGCCCCGTGCAGCAGCTGGGGCACACTTCCCCATTCCCTGATTTAGCGTCTATGTCATGAATTAATTAATTATGTCATTTAATATTTCACTAGGACTCTGGAAGGCCCAGGGCTCAAATCTGGGCAACCTTGTGAAAGCAACACTCAGCCTTGGAGGAAGGCAACACCAACCTTCTACAGAATAAATCTTGCCAAGAAAACTCTCTATAATAGGCTCACCATGAGTCAGAGACCACTTCGGCACTACACTGTTATAGTGCAATTATTCCACTTGCAACTTCCCATGGAATCCTGGGGTTCGCTGGCCGGCCCCTCCCTAAACTGCAAACCCCAGGATTCCATAGGATGTTGCAAGTGGAATAATTGCACTATAACAGTCTAGTGCCGAAATGGCCAGAGTTGACTTGGAGGCAAATAGCAACCATCGATGTGAAAGTTTTGAATTCGTCCCTTTTGTTATGTTCTACCAAAAGCTTGCAGTGATTTGAAGTTGTCAGCGGATTTCTAGAAGCGGTGCCATGAACTGCTTTGGGTATGAGAAAGCAGCTTTCCAACTAAACGTAGTTGCGGGGGTGGTGGTGATGATGATGGAGAAGAAGAGGGTGATAAGGAGGAAGAAAAATGACTGCCGGAGTTGGACTGGGCATCAAAAGCCATAGTAAAGGAAACCTCCGAGTGCTCCTACAGCCACAGCAGTGTTGTGAGAAGAGCATCTATCTGTAGAAGAAGAAAAGAATCTGGCATCAGAAGGATGATTGAATTATTATTATTTACACTGTTATCACTGTGGTACTACATAGAGTAGGAGGTTCACATCTCATGGGGTTGTTATGGGAATAAGTTGGGAGACAGCAACATACAGTCCTCAGCTCGTTGGAGAAAAGGTTGGACAGAAATCTGGCAGGTAGGTTGGAAACTGACCAGGACAAGAATCAACTTGAAATGCATTGTGGAATGAGAGTTCTGTGAATATCCTAGACTGCAAAAAAGACACATAAATGAGTCCTAGAACAATTCAAGCCTGAATTCTCCCTAGAAGCCAAGAGGACTAAATGGAGACTTGTTGTACTTTGGACATATCGTGAGAGGACATGACTGCCCAGAAAAGAGAACGATGCTTGGCAAGGTAGAAGGCATCAGGAAAAGAGGAAGGCTGCATTACAGGTGGTTGGACTCAGGTCACAGAAGCCAGAGATGCTCTGAATTTGGAAGACGTGGGTGAAGCTCTTGATAAAAGGGTGACCTGGAGATCTCTCATTCATAGGCTCACCACAGGTTCTAAGGTGATGGCAGTTAACAACAAGGTAGGTAGGTAGGTAGGCAGAGTTGTGTCAAAAACACAACCTTGAACACAACCATCTCATATAGACAAACATGCAAAATATCTAGTTTTACCTGCAAGAATTTTCTCCCTTCTCTTAAATCTTCGTGGTTTGTGGATGGGTTCTTCTGGAGGTGGAACAAGGGGTTCTAAGGGGTGATCAGAAAGGAAGAGTCATTATCTTGAAGGAGGGACTTGAAGGGGGCTTTGCCTCTAAACTCTCTTCCCATCGTCAGCCCTGTCGTTGTCTCTCCCTCTCTCTCTTAGCCTGGTCTACCTCAGTGAGAACGAAGTGGGGTGGAGGCAAGCTAAGAAGTGCCTTGAGCTCGTTGGAGGAAAGGTGGAACAGAAATGAAATTAAAGGAGAGAGTTTTTTAAAAAAATACCCAGAAAATAAGACCATGGGCAAAACAGAGCTTATAGGACAATGCTGTATTTTTCTACTCAAGATTAATTACTATTAGTATTATTAAGTAAGATTGCAGTCTTACTACCAGACAGCTTTTAAAGTGTGTTTTAAATTTTTTGTAAGATTCTTGATAAGCCAGTGTGGTGTCATGGTTTGAATGCATACTAGGAGTCTGGGAAACCAGGGCACTGAATAATAAGAATACCTTCTGGAAACCCAGGACTAAGAAAAATGCAGGCCCATCATCATTATCGTGGGCCACGTGATTACCACTCCGCTATAATATAAGAAAACGCCCGAGATAAAGGACCATTTCCCATTCTCTTCTGTCCCTCTGAAGAGAAGACCAAAGGGTGCAGGATGTCACTTTTTAAAGAACTCAAGGGCTGTCGCAGAGGGGAGGGTAGAAGCCTGTTCTCTGCTGCCCCAAAGGGTAGGACCAGGTCTAATAGTCCCAAATTACAGAAAAGTAGATTTTGATTGAACTTTCGAAGGAACTTCATGACAGTAAGAGTGCTTTGGCAATGGAACCCATTGCCTAGAGAGGTGGTGGGACCCCTTTCTCTGGATGTGAAAAGAAGCTGGAGAGCTACCAGCTTGAGATGCTTTCTTTGGAGAGCCTGCATTGGGCAGGAGGTTGGACTTGGTGGCCCATGAAACCCCTTCCAACTCTATGATTCTCTGAATCCACCCGAGGTATCCCGTCCACTCACCGTACATCCAGAAGCAACCCTTTCCTGGTACCTGCCAGCTAAGGATGCGATCCAGCCATTCTGGCTTGTAGAAATCGGAGAACCCCGCCAAGCCACAAAACCAAACTGAGGATGAAAACAGAAACACATCCATCACTTACTTTGGTAGCTAAATATGCTAAGGGAATGACCACAAGGGGGGAATCATTTGCCCAATTAAGAAAACCGTTAAATAGTTGTGGTTGAGAACCTGCATGGTGAAACTGTGCTCTGTCTTCCCTCCCACAAGATGTCCCCTGAGAAGACCAAGAAGGCTCCTGTGTTCTTATGTCTAGTCCCTGGGATGTTCCAAAAGTCACTTCCCCCCCCCAAATGCCCTCTGGGGGGCATGAGGATCTCCATGACCCTCCATAGTTGCCCACTCTTGAGCTATAAGGACACAACTAGGAGTGTCTTGGTGGCCATATTGGGAGAGGCACTGACAATGGGAAGGTGAGTCTCGTGGGGTGGAGGTTGCTGTGGAAGGGAGGCACTGAATTCCTCCTTCCACAATGTCCAAGAAAAGGGACATGGCAACGTTATGCTGATGCCTTCTTGGAGAAGAGAGGCCACTTACTGTTTTCCGTAAAGATGTCTCCCGGAGCAATCTGAAGCGGGTCCTTTTCGGGATGCAGATTCCCTTGCATCATCAAATGACAGAACACATTCTTATAATGTTGGGCCTCGTGGAACAAAGGATTCAAACATCCTTTCTAGATATGGGGAGTGGTAAAAATAAGGGAAAGAAATGACTGAGTTGTTCCTTTACGTGGCATATCTTTCTTTATTTAAACCATGTCCTCCAAGATGTCACAGATGAAAATGGGGGCCATTTCTGCACTGGACTGTTATAGCACGATGATTCCACTTGCAACATCCTATGGAATCCTCGGGTTTGCAGTTTCGGGAGGGGCCAGCTGGCCCCTCCCGAAACTGCAAACCCCAGGATTCCATAGGATGTTGCAAGTGGAACCATCGCGCTATAACAGTCCGGTGCGGAAATGGCCTGGGACACATAGGACCAAGTGTGGCCAAAATGGCAAAAGTTACTAATGAGGAAAAATATGCAAGGTAGTTTGCTTTTGCCTGAACCTAACGGGAAGAGGAAGATGCTGCCCCCTTCCCTCTTCTCCCTCCAGCTTGCAAATTACTTTTGCAATTTGAATTTAGTTTGCAACAACTGAGGTGGTCTGGGAACAAAGGTGGGAAGTCGGCGCAGGAGAGAGAAGCTGGGACATTTCAAAACCAGCGGGAAAAGCGTGATGGCAGACGATTAATTGCAACTCTCCCTGTCAGATGCGAAGGGCTGGAAAGTATGTTTAAACAGGGCTGGCGGGTGAAGAATCAAAACATTCAGGTGGCCAGGTCAATGGAGGTGTGATTTTTCTAGCAAACAGCAGATCACAAATAATTATGAGTCTTTATTTTTATTATTTGAATTTCTTACATGCCTTTTTCAAAGAACGTCCTAGAACTGAAACACTTGATCCAACTTTAAGAGTAAGAGAGAATAAACACTTCTCAGAACAAACTCTAAAATAATCAGCTGGTATAATGTTAAAAAAGCGCCAATCACACACCCACTATATGCTTAGGAATCAAAATTCAGTGGAGTTTTCAGAGGTACAAGGAAATCTTAGCTTAGCTTATACCTTCCAGTACTGATACAAGAGATTGATCTAGCCATGGTTGCTGGGATGGGGTATCCCCAATTTGGGAACGAGTTTAGCAACATACTCCGGAAACTGCCCGCAGCTGAAAGTTTTCATTTTCTTTGAAAAAGACATTGCTTGCCATCTATGTGGACTAGAAGCTTTATCTTTTCACACAAACATACAGCTAAAAAACTTTGGATTCCGATGAAAGCACTCAGCTTGGGATGAACACAGTCCCAGTGCCCACCATGTTAGGAAAGGTAACTTCTTACCATTTCTGCAAAGAGGAAATACAGAAGCTGATGGGACAATGCATAATTTGAGCAGTGAGTTTTGGTCATGATGCTACTGCAGTTTTCGGGAACGAGGCAAGACTCTCTCCCATCTTTCCTGTGCAAAAGGATGATGTTAGGCACGCTTCCATGGACAGGTGCTATGAGCTGCAACATTTTAGTAAAAGAATCCACGTTTCTGGTGACCTACCAAAATGACAAAGGGTTGCAGATGCTCCTGCACTTGTGCTATTAAAATAATTGCTGCAATCCAACATCCCCTCAGTGCAGCAGAAATACTTGCACATGGAGCTATGCTATACAAGCACTACACAGGCAGGCAAGGTACAGAACAGCAAAGCTGTGCAACACATCTCAATAATGATATCTCTTAACAAAGTGCTACTGTGCATTGCATAATACACAATGCACAACTGCCATGCAAAGCACAGGATAAATGCCCCATGCGTAGCTTGGAAAGACAAGCGCAAGGGTACATGTTGTCTGTGCAACCCTATCAGCGGAATATGTCTGTAGCCCAATAGTGACTTTTGGCCCTGCGTATTTCGTGTGATTTACACATGTGTGCGTCCCACCCACATGTGTGTGTCCCATGGCAGAGTGGAGATTTGAACTCTGGTCTCCAGAGTCCAGGGCCATTTCCGCTCTAGGCTGTTACAGCACTATTATTCCACTTTCAACATCCTATGGAATCCTGGGGTTTGCAGTTTAGGGAGGGGCCCAAAGGGTATCTTAATAAATGTTCCTTCTGTCCTCTGAGACTGAGAGAGTGCCCAAGGTCTCCCAACTGGTGTCCATGGCTGAGTGGGGAATTCGAACTCTGGTCTTCGAACCCTGCTCCCACAGCTTGAACCACGACGTCACACAGGCCTAAGGATACATACAGAAATGTGAGAGACAAGCAAGGGGAATTCCTACCATGATCCTAACAGGAAGGAAATGCACAAATCACTTATTCTCCCCTGCAGGCAGGAGCCGTTCGTTGCGGAGAAAGCCACGGAATGGTTGATCGAGCCCAGTGGTCAGGGACCTTCCAGAAGCCAGGGCTTAAAGCTTGGGCAAAATCTGCAAATAAACCAATAAACCAATTAATTCAAAAAGGAGGAAAGGAACAGAGGGTATCAGTTAAGCACTTGTCATCCTTATGTAACAACTTTGAATTTTTGTTTTCCTTTAAAAGATTATTAATGATTTCTCCTTGTTGGTATAATCAGGGCAATGAGTGTCAGGAGGAAACAGCTGAATGTATGAGAAACTGAGAGCTTGGAAAAGTTAATTTTTTGGATGACAATTTTTGTGGTCCCGGACAGTATGGCTACTGAGATTCTGGGGAGATGGTAAGTTACTGTCCCCCAAAGTAACTTTTCCAAGTCTCCTTCTCCTTCTTCTTCTCCTTCTCCTCCTGCCTCATCTGATTATTCTTCTTCTTAATCACCAAACCTCCATACATCTTTTTATGAATTTGCCTATATTAGTAACAAAACAAAACCCTCGCTCCCCGAAAGCCTTCCATTTGTACTGTCCGTAATATTGGATTAAATCAATACATTATTTTTTTTTTAAATCTGTTCTTCACTTAATCTTCCATCATAATTGTACTCTACCTCTACATTTATTCTTTATCACTTTCTTCAAGACAACAGGTCACCTTTATGAAGGATTTTTTAAAAAGTTACTTCCCCAAGCTTATCCTCGGGTATGGCCGTGACCCAGTTGTCCAAAGTCTTGCAAAATCAGAGGTGACACTAAGTGATCTTGAGAAACTGTTAGAAAAACTGCCAGCTTTATCAACCCGAGGGAGAGAGCTAGGAAATGTTGTTTGACCTGTTGGTCAGGCCAAATGCAACTTCAGCATCCCCTCTGTTTTTCTCTTTACTGTCCTGCTGATATCATCTGTAATATAACTAGGTACCCTGTTGTAAATGACCATCAAGTCAACTTTAACTTATGGCAACCCTAACAATGAGAGAGTTTCACAATCCCCAGCCATCCAATGCCCTCTTCAGGTCTTGCAAAGTCACGTTGGCTTTGGCTTCCTGACAGAATCCACCTGTAATGCAGTTCTCATCTTTTCCTATTGCCATACATCTTCCAAAGCATCGTTATTTTTTCTTTTGACTCCTATCTCATCATAGGTCTGAAAGGGACCTTGAAGAAACCATGCAATTTTATCTTTTAAAACCCATGACTGTTTTGCAACTCGGCTGTATCATTCTCTTTCAAAATGGTAAGCCACCTTTGAGTCCCAATTTTGGAGAAAGGAGGTATACTAACAACTAGATGACTCAGTGATTGTTTCAGCTCTATCGTTCAATGATTCTTAGGACAGAAAAAAAGAAAAGATAATTTCCCCAACTTCTGCATGTTAAGGAGAGAGCCGCCTTCCCGAATTACAGCCGGCTATCCCACCCAAAATAACGTTGGAGTTTACCTCTGTAATAACTGGGGTCCTGCCGCTCCAGGAACTGTTTGGCTGCTTCGATCCAAGCCGACACTTTCTTCTCCAGGCGTACCACTCGCTCTCGCTCTCGCTCTAATCCTGGCTTTGGGTCCCATTTCTCCAGCGTTTTGCTCAAGCAGACTGGACGTTTGCAGAGGGAAAAGACACCGTTAGCAAAGGAACAATTAGCAAAGGGCAATTGTTCAAAGTCTGTCAACTATTTACAATATACAGTTTTCAAAGCCACAAAAGTTTTAGAGTGGGAAAGGAAAAGGTCAGCGACGTGACGGATGATCCAGCCAGATAGGTTACCTGCTACCATGGAGGATTTGCGCAAAGCATATAATCTAAGAGCTCGTATAAAAACACAGAGGGAAGAAGAGACTAAGCTATGAATCAGGAAGCTGTGGTCTGAATTTTCATTCTGACATGAATTCATGATTTTATTTTTTTAAACTAGAGTGCTGAACCTTTTTATCTGCAGACGCACCAGGGAAATTCAATTTTTTTCTTGGACTAGAACTCCCAGAGGTCGTGCCAGCTGAGAGATTCTGTACTTTATATATATGTGTGTGTGTACGTGTCTTTTAAAGAGTAACATTTGAAGTCACTAGCAATCATTCCTTGTTGCCCAGCAGAGCAACTTTACTCTTGTTCGGTATGTTAATTGTAGCTTGTTTCTACTCATATTACCTCCCAAAATTATAAGTTGCAGGTAACTATATTATTTCTCACATGAGTCCCAGGCTCTGGGGAAAAAGAGAGGCAGAAATAATTTTGACAGGAGCAGTGGCAGCAATAACAACACATTCCTTCCAAGACCTGGTGAGAGGTGAAGGCCAAAGTCAACAACTTTAAAAATAAGGGAAGGCAGTGTTGCAAATAGTCGTCCAGAGGGTGAAATTCGGAGGCAAATTTCAGTGGCCGCTGTTGGTTCTCCTGTGAGTCCACTCCAGGTTTTACTCTGAACTTTAAAGGAGCTATCCCAGGTGCTGAACTCTCTCCCCTCAAACAATTTTAGCATGCTAGATAGTTCCTCCAAAGTTCAGACATAGCAATTTCCATCATCTCACAGCTGTAAGGAGCCACTTCCCACAACAAGCTAGACTTTTCATGCACCCATGAACAGGGAGCCGTCCTGCAGAAAGCAGGTGGGCCTTCCTTCTGAGAAAATGTCTGCGGGATTGGGCTGCACCCCTCCAGGGTAGCTGGAGTCTTGGTACCTTGCAAAACGCGAAATCCCACCATGGCGTCTACGTTCATGGCGTCATATTCCTCCTCCAGGACCGAAGCTGCTCTCTCCAGGGCGGAAAGGATGGCGTTCCTCTTGTCCTCTTCACATCTGGACCAGTTGAGATGGAGGAGGCAAAGCAACAGCTGGAAGACGAGGTGCGGAGGCAGCGGCATCCCGGCTTTGCTTGAGGATAGCAAAGCCAACTCTGGACGACTCTTGCTTCTTAGCTGCTCCTGGGCCGAATGGCTGAGGAATCTTTCTCTTCCACCGTTTCAAAGCAGGATGTTATCAATGCAAATACCTCTGGAGCGCGTAGCCAAAGCATGCCTGGAGATGTTTGTGTTGGACATGGTGCGTGTCCAGGTATTGTTCCTCCCATTAAATCTTTTGCAAACACACTTTCTCCCACTGGAACTCCGTGTGCGTGCGCATGTGTGTGTGTGTCTGTCTTCAGGTTCAGTTAACCACAGGGTGGGCAAACTGCAACCCATGCGCCACATGTGCCTTCCCAGACCCCACCTTTGTGGCCTGTAAAGTTCCCCAACAGGTCCTCCAAAGCTCCTAATCCACAGTTTTATTTAAAAACAACAACAACAACATGCAGCTTGATTTTGGGGGTAATTCTGGCCTCAAAAGCATACAGACACCCCCCCAAAACACTCAAGTGCTTCACCACGCACCACAGAACAAGTACCCCAACAAGTGACCCACAACCCCTCCCCACTACCCTCCAATATCTCTGTTTTCCTCTCAAAGTCCCTCTCAAAAGGGTCAATCATAGAACCACAGAGCTTGAAGAGACTCCAAGGGCCATCGAGTCCAACTCCATTCCGCCATGTGAGGAGACGCCATCAAAGTGCTTCCAGCAGATGGCCATCCAGCCTCTGTTTCCAAACTCCACCACACTCCTAGGAAGCAGCGCATTCCACTGTCAAACAGCTCTTACCGTCAGAAAGTTCTTCCTAATGCTTAGATGGAATCTCTTTCCATGAAGTTTGAAGCCATTGCTCCGTGTCCTAGTCTCTGGAGCAGGCTTGCTCCATCTTCAACACTTGTGCATATCATTCACGAACTGTGGTGTCCAGAACTGGACACACTACTCCAAGATGGGTCGGATCAAAGCAGAATAAAAGCGGGACTATCACTTCCCTTGACCTAGACAGTAGACTCCTGTTGATCAGTCTTCAGGACTAGGGAAAGAATTTCAGGATAACAAATGATGCTTTGAAAAGTGTCTGTTTTTGTTACCTGACTTCAGGTTGACTCCACCTTATGGCATTGTCATAGGCTTTTCCTGGCAAAGCTTATTCCAAGGAAGTTTGCTTTTGCATTCCTTAGAGGCTGAGAGAATGTGACTTACCCAAGGTTTCCAAGCCTAAGAGGGGATTTGAATCCTGGCCTCTCAGAGTCCTGGTTACACACCAAGCACTACACTTCACTGGCTCCTCCTCTATTTTCTTCTTCTTGGATAGAAAGTGGGAAACAAGCAGAATCACAGAATCTTAGAGTCCAAAGGAGCTGTAGAGGCCATCTAGTCCAACCCCTGTGTAGGAAAACACAACTGCAGCACTCCTGAAAAAATGTCCTTCCAACCTTTATTTAAAGAAGGAGAGTGGAGCACCCAGAAAATTTAAAATAGTATCAAAATGCCTGCATCTGTCCTTGGGTCAATGTACAAATAAAAGTGAATTGGATCAGTTCAATATTTTACAAGATTTGCTATTTTAAGGCAATAAAAACAATTTGAACAAATTGAAAGCACGCTGGGCAATGTAACCGGCGATGACAAGTTTTAAGAAGTGAAAAGAGTTTATAACCAGGTGCAAATCCATTTTGGGAAACGGATCAATTCGGCCCCCAAGCTTTAATAGAGAGCCACATTTTTGGCCAATGCAGCTCATATTGACAGGGCTGGCCTAAGGCTTATAGCAACCCAAAAGAGCTAAGTTATTTTGGCTAATGAAGCGTAGCAATCCACAAGCACGCCTCTCCTGCTTGAGATTACGATAATAGAAAAGTAAACAGCCTGACGGCTTGCTGTCCTTTTGCAAAGCCAAGACGCTATCGGCTGACGTGGGTGCCTCGCCCGGCCAAAAGCAGGGCTGCCCGAAGCCTTTTTCTACCTGAGGTCCAAAACCCCCAAGATGGTGGCCTCTCAGCATCCCCTGGACCAAAGCAAACTGGACCAGTGGCTGATGCTTATCGGATCATGTCAACCTCCCTCCCTGAGGCAATGAGCTAGATAAGGGGGTCCGGGACTGGCTGGTTGGCATTTGGGAGGAACCGAAGGGAAGCTGCAACTTCTGTCCCCCGGGATCTGCTGCCTGAGGCCATCCTCACTTTCCTGAATGGTAGCCCTGCTCTTGGCCTAATGGTAGGGCTGGTTCTGGATATTGCTCCATCTTGTAGAGTTGCCAGAGTGAAAACTGGACAGTGCTCCTGTACCTTTAACAGTTGTGCAGAAAAAGAGAATTTCAGCAAGCATTGTTTGCCATGCAACCAGGTAACAAGCAGCACTTGTGGAAATTTCCCTTTTCCATACCACCGTGAAAGACACAAGATCCTTCTCCAGTTTTCAAGCTGGCAACCCTATGAGTCCTTTATTGTTGTGTGCCTTGAAGTCATTTCCAACTTAGTGTGACCTTAAGGCAGACCAATCAGGGGTTTTCTAGGGCTGAGAGTATGTCAAAACTGATGGAGCCAGCATCACTTCCTGCGGCAGGGAGTTCCACAGGCAGGAGTGTTGCAACAGAGAACGCCATGCTATGTCTCACCAGATGTTGGGATATGCATCATGTACCTCTGCTGAAGATTTGAAATTTCAGGCTGGTTCATAAAGTTCAGACTAAAATCCAGAGTGGATTCACTGTCCCTCCAACACGGGAGATGCCAGCTGTCCCTGGGGCCCAACCAAAACGGAAGCCCACATATATTTTTTTGTATTATATTTATTGAATTTTGTTTGACCAAGCAATATAAGACAGGAGAATAGAACAAGAATAAACATTGGTATGAAAAATGAAAAGAATAAGAACATACCATTGCAGTTTTACCAAATATACACATAAGTGCACTTTGGGCATAATGGATAGAGATTCACAGTAATCTACACAAGGTATTCTACAGATTCAATTTCAAAACAAAGGCTTGTTGTTCTTTCGAAACGCTAACACCAGATCGGTTTTACCTAATTTGAACTTCCCTAGCGCACTGGTTTGTGTACACTTCTTTAAATAAACAGAATCTATTTCCATGAAACCTTTCCTAAACAAATAACATAATTACAATTAATAACATTTACAAACGTAGGAAGCCCATATATTCAAGTCTTGTCCTTTGTCCTTCTTTATTCTTCCTGGTTTTGGCTTTTCTTGCCATTCTCAGAATGCCTCCACATTGTTATGGAAGAGTTTTCTGGAAGTGAGAGAAAAGTTCAGGGAGTTTTTGCATTTTCTGGCCTTCCTCTAGTCATAATAATTCCCTCCTCGAGGTCAGAAAATACGACCAGGCACCAAACCAGACCAAAATGCAAAAGGGATAAAAAAAAATATGTTGCAAGACAGAATAGAGGTGGTTGGGGCTGAGAAGTAATTCCCAAAATAAAGTCCCCTTTCTGCACTGGTGTGAACTGTTCTGGGAGTGGGAATATATTTAATATTTGATTTTAAATATGGAGGAGCTAGAGTGCATAGTGGTTTGAGCATTGGGCTAGGACATTCGAGAACAGGGACTGGTAGCCAAGGCAGCCGATGTAACATCAGGATTATGTGTTCCTTTTAATCCCTATAAAGGGAGCAGAATCTCAACCTTTCCAGTTGTTGTGCGTCTGCAAGTCATTTCCAACTTATGGTGACCTAAAGTGACCTTATTCATTCATTCATTCATTTTTGCAAACTTTGCTCAGAGGGGGTTTGCCTTTGCCTTTCCCTGAGGCTGAGAGAGTGTGGCATGCCCAAGGTCACTCAGTGGGTTTCCATGGCCAACTGGGGATTTGAACCCTGTAGCGCATTGTAGTGCAATGCTCAAACCACATGCTGGCTCTCCCCTTCCCAGTAGACTCAGGCCATTTCCGCACTAGCCTGTTATAGCGCATCATTCCCTATGCTGACCAACGGTTGATGGGAGCTGCAATCCAACAACATCTGGAGGGCCACCAGCTGCTAATTCCACTCTTCAATACACAAAATACTTTTATACAAGTACGAGTACTTACAAACAGCTTAGATCTATGGACTACATCACAGGCAAAGGCAAACACTCTCTGAATAATTGAATAGCAATCTATCTATCTACCTACGTATCTACATAATCAAACCATCATATATATATATATATATATATGGCTCTGTTTATATGTATATATCAAACCACCACATACACACACACACACACACACACACATATGGTTTTGCTTATATCTATCTATCTTGTCTGTCTGTCTGTCTGTCTCTCTCTCTATCTATCAAACCACCTGGTTTTCCTTATACATATAAGCAAATATATGCATACATACGTGTATGTATATATATATGTATATATATATATATGGCTTTGCTTATATATATAGCTAACCAACATATATATAGCTAAACCACACACACATATATATATATATATGGCTTTACTTTTATATCTACCTATCTATCTATCTATCTGAGCTTTTAATGGGCTTTGCTTATCTCTCTCTCTCTCTATATATATATATATACCAAACCAACAAACAGATAGATAGATAGATAGATAGATAGATAGATAGATAGATAGATAGATAGATAGATAGATAGATAGATGATAGATAGATAGATAGATAAAAAGCAAAGCCTATTAAAATCTAAAGCCAATCGTCCTCTCCCGGCTGGCCAGCAGAGGTCGCGATGACCTTCCCCAGCCGCCCTGCCTCCGCCAAGAGCCGCTCTAGGCTCCGATCTCCTCTTCCCTTCCGCAAAATGGCGGCCATGGCCGGGGCGCTGAGCTGGGGGCCGGCGGGAGCGGCCGGGTTGCTGCTCCTCCTCCTCCTCCTCCTCCTCCTCCTGTTGCTACGGCAACGGCGGGGGCGGCGGCCCGCGGGGCCCGAGGCCCAGGCCCGAGTGGCGGTGCTGGTGCTGGGCGACGTGGGCCGGAGCCCCCGCATGCAGTACCACGCCCTGGCGCTGGCCCGCCGCGGCCGCCGCGTCGCCTTCGTCGGCTACACGGGTGAGGGGCGCGGGGGGGTCCCGGGGCTCTCCCCTTCCCCGCCCCCGAAGCCTCCTGGACCCCCGGCGTGGGGCTAGCGCTCGTGTTGGGGGAGCGATAGCACTTGTTTTGGGGGAGCGAGGCACTCTGCACGTGCTCAGAGGACCCCTTGGACCTCGCAGTGCCGCTGCCGGTGGCGGCGGTTTGATATCTTTTCCCATCAGTTGTTATGAGTCAGACAATCACATATTACAAGGACGTTCAAAGTCCTACAGAAGGAAGATTTCCCCCCTACCATATAAAATAACTATATTTCTTTCATGTTCCCCCTCCTGTGCTTCCCATGTTTTGTTTTCCCCCTTCCTCCCCCCAATCTGTTTGTAACTCCATTAATACACAGTTTTAGTCCCCCTAATTTTTCCTCTTCTCCTCCCTCCTGGTTTCACCCCCCTTCCAACCCACTTTAATATCCTTATTTTGCATTTTACCCAACTCCAGTCCTAATATTGAATTTATTTCAAGTCCAGTCCTAGTACTGAATTTATTTTAAACGAAACTTCCATATTGTGAATTATCTTTTTGTTGTCGTACTCTTACATCAGGTGTAACTAAATTTATCTCTTATTTCTTGTTCTGTGTCCCCACCCTTAATATATAAGTTACTTCTACAGATCTTGACCTCTTTCCTGGGTCCTTCTGTGGCATCTAATTCCTTCTCACCCATTCTACGATCATCTCCATTCCTTTTCAAACTGTTTTCCTTTCCAGGGAGATCTGAAAGATTTTATTTCCTTCTCTTGCTTGCAGATTCAGACCCACAAATCACAGAGAAGGGGCTCAGTTTTGTGCCTGTTGCCATTATGACCCATAGACATATAAAATTTTGGAATTTTTAGATACTTTTGATTTACTTAATCCGTAAAATTTTACCTCTCTTAATTCTTATTTTTGGACTTTTGGTATAAATGTCATGTATTTAATGCACCTGTGTGCAAACAATGTTTGTATGTACGATGTGAATTTTAGCTATAACTGCAATTGGATATTAATATTTTTAAAAAATTATAATAATTTTTAAATATATTTTTATTTGGTCTATGACTGTAAATGATTGGTTGATTTCTTAACATGTTTGAGAAAAATAGGCAGCTGGCTGTCTTAGGCTCCCGGTTATCATCAGATGACACATCACTTTGAATCCACACAATTTGCTTATCCCTCTTATCTTGGATTTAGTGTTCACGTATGCTTCCTGGATGAGTGCTCTGAGCAGTGTTTGTTGTTCTTTCAGGCACGAAGCCGCATGGTGAGATTCTGCATAATGAAAGCATAGAGCTTGTTCATATGAGTGAGCTGAAAATTTGGCAAGGTAGAGCGAGTATTTGTTGTTTTGTTAAACCATACTGTTTCAGAATAGAGGTGGTTTGGATAGAAAACTGTAAGGACGTGACAGTGGGTAAAGCTAATGGAGGATGCAGTGGGCAAATGGGATGTTGTAATGGCTGGTCTTGTCTCAGCTCAATGAGCAGTCTTCGTGAAAAGGTCCAGAAAGCGTTTATTAAAAGTTAAGTTCAGGACACAGGCAATGTCTATGCCTGAACTGGAGGTGAGCAAACAGTTTCACCTTTTTGAACACTTCCTCCCAGCCCTTCCTTTATATGTATGATTCTCACATTCTAGCTCATACCAGTCAATAATAGATTATAATGCAGGCATGGCTTGAATTTTCAATTTTTAAAAAAATAACATATTGTGCTATTTAGTCGCATCATTTTTTTCATCCTGTTGTGAACCATCTTGATTCCCAGTCCTAGGAGAATGATGGGGTAAAATGTAGATAATTGAAGGCCTTTAGTGTTAATCTGCAGATTCGGGGCAATGTGTAGTACCAAGTTACATCTGCAACAGAAATACACTGTAATGTCCGCTTGTTGTTAGAATGGTAACAGCTCCTCCTTTCCCCAATACTGTGGCTGTTTAATGAAAATCTGTTTGGGTTTTGTATAGCTCTTGATGCTAGTCTGTTTCCTTTTGCAGTTGGGCCAAAGGTTTTCCAGTATCTTGCAAAAGTCGTTTTGCAGAGTGCCCAGTTGTTGTATACAATGCTGAGAATAAGCAAGCCTGGTTATGTTCTCCTCCAGGTACATACATCTCTGCAATTTCTTTCGAATTTGGCAGTGTTCTTGCTTGGAAAGCAGTGGTTGTGGCATAGTGGTTAGAGTCTTTGAGTGGGAGGTCCCATAGAGAGGCTCATGGTGTGACCTTGGGCTGGCTACTGCATCTCAGCCTGACCTACCTCTAGGGTTGTTTTGAGGATAACATGGGTGGTAGGGGAGAACAGAGGTCGAAATCTAGTTGATAGGCCCTACTGACTCCACTGAATAAATGAAAACTTAAAGTCAGCACTTCCATAAGTTTAATTAATTAAGTCAGTAGTTCTGCTCCAGTAAGGGCTAACAATTGGATTTAGGCCCCTGTACACCATCGCTAGAACCATCACGGTATGGTGGTTTGAGCATTGCAGTATGACCCTGGAGAGCAGGGTTCAGTTCCCCGCTCGGCCATGGCAACCCACTGTTTGACCTTGGGTGCCTCACACACTCGCAGCCCCCAGAAAACCCCAAGATAGGTTTGTCTTAGGGTTGCCATAAGTTGGAAATGAAGGCACACAACAACAACATAGTCTTCCAGTAAGCTGGAGCTTACTGGAAGAAAGGTAGAGTACATATATAACGTGTGTATTTGTCAGAGTGACAGAAATAGATCCAGTAGTGTCAGTTGGACATAAATTTAATCATGTATTTCCATCTTGATCGGTAAAGTGGATATGATCTGTGAGCTGCAAATCTTCCACCCGAACGCACCCCCACTGGGAAAAGAAAAATAGGTTCCCCTTGCTCAAAATTGGTGTTCCTGGAGGTCTCCCTGAATGGTCGTTCTCCTCTATAACTCGGTAGTGTGGGATGGATAGGATTTCTTTTCTTTGGGCTTTTTCTCACTGCTAGTTTTACAAATGGTGTGGAAAGACCCACAATTTTGGAGGGTGTGTGACAGGAGGTGGTGGGTGCAGTGGCAGGGGAGACATCCTGATGGACCAGATTTGCTCACACCAATCACTCAAGCACTTTGTAGTGTCCTCCAAGCATACCTGAGAGCAGACGTGGCCCCTAATAAGTTCATGATCTGAATTTTGGTGGTGGGAAAAAGGACCAAAAAAACAACAACCAGAGGTCAGGGAAAGGTGAGAATGGCAGAGGTTCCAGTGGGAACAGTTTGGGTTGTTAAAGGCATGGAGGCAGAGACTTTCAGAGGAAAGGAAGGATTTGAAGAGAGGCAGTGCAGTGCTACAGAGAGGACAAGTTTGACACTAAGTGAGTATTTTGGGGAGAGATTTAAAGGCATAGGAGAAACAGTCAATAAATCATATTAAATCTGTTTTCTTTTTCACTCATTTCATGAATAAGAATCCTCCAGGTCTGCCTAGCATAGCTGTGACTTGGTTGGTTTGTCTTCTCCGAGGCAGCAAGTTCATCATTGATTGGCACAACTATGGATATACAATTATGAGCCTGACACATGGAAAGAGGCACCTGATAGTATGGATTGCTAAATGGTTTGTACAAGGGTTGTTTTTTTTAAAATACTCTTTATAGACAGTTGCTCAATATACCGATGGACCACTGGTATATATTTTTAAAAGATCATGCAAATTGACTCGTCTTTTATCCCTTCCTCTCTCATCCAAAAGCTATATAATATTTCTGAAAAGGAATCTTTTAAAAGGGTCCACGAACCTATAGAACTGATCTGTTTTTTTCATGCTCCATCCTGGGTGCTTTAAGAAAGGATGGCCCCAACAGCTGCACCCACGCTGCTTGTGATATATTCTAGTCAAGCTGATGGCTCCAGTCCTATATACATGGTGCATGATCCAGATTATATTAATTGCGTTTGGGACCTATTGAAGTCAGCATGAAGAACTGGTGCAGACATTAGTTCCCTGAAACTGGTAGGAGCTCAGCAGAGCTGACTTAGTTTGAATCTGTTGTGCTGTGACCCTGAGAATATGGGGCAGTAGTCCAGCCCATCTATGTGGCACCAATTGGAGATGCTTCTCATTGTGCCACATTGTTAATGACATTAAAGAGTCATTATTTAGCTGGATTTCATGTAGAATAGGAGCTCTTTTAGCTTTAAATGTATTTCCAGTTTTGCTGTGATCTGGGTCAGTGTTCTGTGCATGTCCAGTATTCTTTCTGCTTGTTCTATTTTTTTTTAAAAAAAAAACTATTGGTAGATTTTAAAATGCCTACTTTTGCCTTCTAACAGTATGTCTAAGGCAGTGATCTTGGACTATAAGGAATTCTGCATTATTTGTTTTGCATTATTTCGAAGCATTTATTTGCCATTGTTTAAGACCATATCTTTGCAGCTTGATTTTTAAAAGCAAATGATACAGAATGTTAGAAGATACAGTGAGCGTAGATTGCATTTCTGTGCTCCAAAGGGGACTATAAAATGAAGGGTATCTAGCACAGTCTCTACTATATGTAATCGTTTGATTCTACTTTACTTTCTGTTTTTAAAATTGCATTGCAACTGCAGCAGAACTGTAAATTTCCATATAGATGTCTTGCGTGAGGTTAAATAGATTTCAGGATGCAGTTGTCTGATGGAAGGTCACTTTCTTTCAGGTATGAAGAATTCTTTGGCCGCTTATCTGATGACAACATTTGTGTGACGAAGGCAATGCAAGAGGATCTTGCCAAGAATTGTGATATCAGGTAAATCAGTGGGTCAAAATAGACTCTGATCAAATGAGCAATATGTGCTTTGAAGGCATCTTTCTTAACTTTGTATGTGTTTTGGGGGGCACTTTTAAAAGGTGAACTCTTTCTTTCTTAGCATGTTCTAACTTTCAGTGACTCTATTGTTTTCTCCACCAAACCATTTGTGTTTCAGAGCCATAACCCTCTATGACAAGCCAGCTTCTTTCTTTAAGGAGACACCCTTGAGTGACCAGCATAACTTATTCATGAAACTCGCCAAAGAATATACTCCTTTTAGAGTCCCACAGGTGTAAGTTAGAAGCATGTTTGTCTTTTATTTATTTATTTTTAAAAAACCTCTCTTCTATCTAGCTTGGAATTGGACCATTTGCCATGCGTTCATTTGACATAAAGGCTGCCCACAATATAAAAATGGACCTGAGAGCCAGAACAGATCTTTCCCTCTTTTCCCCTGTTCAGATGTGCTGTGGTACACAAGGCAAACAAACTAGCAAACGTTTGAATATATAAATCCTGGGGAACTTAATGTATGGTCTTTTGAATGGGCCCTTTTTCCCCTACCACACAAAATGAAGTAGTGCCAGCAGAAGAGAACTTAATGGAATCAGGTTGCACAGAGAGCCTGGTGTCATGATCTCTCTCCCTGCTCTGGCCGTCCCAGGAACACTGGCTGGTGGATTCTGAGAGCTTTAGGCCAAAACAGTGACTTTTCCGCAGCAACTGTTTTGATGCTCATGTGGTGCCACCTGTATAGCAAAGAGACAGTCCGTCTCGCCCTCACCATGTAAACTGAGCAATGCAGAGTTTGATCAGCCAGATGTCATGCCATTTTTAGCCTAACCCAGCCATATAAAGCCACTTAATGCAGCAATCTGTAGGATTTTTTTTTTAAACTAGTCTTCTGAGAGGCTAGCAGCCAAGGTTTCCATCCTGGTCCACAGTGAAGAATTTATTTCTTCTGTTCAGCATGGATATGCAGGCTAGTGTCTTTAAAAACTTGTTCTTTTGCTAAGCAGACTGATAGAGGAGAGACCGAAGAAGCCCACCAGGACACTCACATCATGATAAATGCAAGGAGGGCCTACTTTTGAAGTATCTCTCCTTCCGAGTCCTTTGTCTCTATTGACAGTTGGTGATGGGAGAGTTCAACTGTGCTGCATCAATTTCTGATGCCTCATTCATACTGTAGTATTTGTGAGATGCTCTGTGGTTTTCTACAGCTTTGCCCAGATCCCCTTCCTAATGTGGAAGGGTATCCTCTAGTTATTTTTCAATGCAGTGCATATGTGTTTGGTTGAGATGCATATTCTTCTTAAGGCTGGTCTTTTAAATTTCTGGTTCTTCTCAGAGCAGAGTCCAGTCTTCCAGATGAAGTTGAGGAATCTGCTTTTACACAACTTGATGTCAGAAGTGGAAATGTGACACACCGGTTGGGCCGACCAGCTCTTCTCATCAGCAGCACCAGCTGGACAGGTCTTGACTATAAACCAGGATTTGTCTTTTGTTGTGGTATATTTGAATTACTGAGCCACACTGCTATGAATAATAAGAGGAAGCAACACATTCCTCAGTGGAGTCCACTTCAAGACTTCTGGGAATTCTGAGAGTGTAGATGACCACTTTCAAGATGAAAAACAGGATGGAGTAAGACCAATATTGAGCCATAAAGTAGAATTAAAAAGACAGACTTCAGAGGCCTCCAGGACATCTCATGGGGCTGGGCATAAAAGCATGAGAAGTGCTGTGTCAGTTGGATTGCTTGTTCTGAGTTGTAAATCTAAAGTTGTAAATCTGAGTTGTAAAGCTAAACTTTGCATCCTTGCACCTAGAGCTTTTAAGTGAAACCAGAGGAAGGACAAATGCTTGCAGAACCATGACTTTTTCCCCTCATTTCTCTTTCTAGAGGATGAAGATTTTTCCATCCTGTTAAAAGCTTTAGAAGGTAAGTTGTCAAGAAAGTTTTCTGTGTTATTTCTCATTTGATTGTATGAGCATCCACTGTGGAGCATAATGTGACTTTTCCCTCCTCGCTGTGCCTGGAACATGTGGATCTTTCCCAAATTGGAGAGAACATAGGACGTCCTCAAGCTCTGCTCAGATCCCCTTATGTGGAGGGGTATGTTCTAGTTTGTATTGTTGAAAACTGCACTGAGAGCTTGCTCTAGGGTGGCACATATTAGTGCCCCAAATACAGTGGGAAAAGAATAGTTAGCAACTAAAATGCCCAGTCTTTCATAGAATTATAGAAATGTAGAGTTGGAAGAGACCCCAGGGGCCATCCAGTCCAACCCCCTGCTATGCAGGAACACCCATCAAAGCATTCCCAACAGATGGCCATCCAGCCTCTGCTTAGAAACCTCCAAAGAAGGAGACTCCACCACAATCCATTGAGGCAGCAGAAGATTCCACTGCCGGACAACCCTGACCGTCAAGAAGTTCTTCCTGAGGTTCAAGTGGAATCTCCTTTCCTGCAGCTTGAATCCATTGCTCCTTGTCCTGGTCTCTGGAGCAGCAGAAAACAAGCCCTCTCCTTCCTCTACATGGCATCCCTTCAGATATTTAAACGTGGCTGTCATGTCCCCTCTTAACCTTCTCTTCTGCAGACTAAACATACCCAGCTCTCTCTCCCCTTCGTAGTTGTCCTTTTAAGAGTTTCACTTTGGAATCCAGTTACAGTCAACCTTAGATGTAATTCTCCCCTCTGGATTGTTCCTTTTTCTGAAGTTCATGAATTTTGAAATCCTGAGTTTTGTCTTTAAATTGATTTTTCCCCCTTAAATAATAACTGTAGTGAGTATGGTAACACATTTTTCTCTCATTCCCACAGAATATGAGCATTCTCTCAATGATGGAGCAAAACTTCCTCATTTAGTGTGTGTGATAACAGGTAACTTAAGTTTAAATTGTTCATTTTGTGTTCTTCTGACACCGATGAGCAAGGGAGCTCCTCCATGCTTCAGAGTTCTGCATACGTTGCAGCCCTTTGGGCTGTTTTACTCAATGCTTGGCGTTGATTCAGGACAGGGGTAGGAAATCCCTGTTGCACTGCATCTCTCATTATCCCTCACTGCTCACTGGCAGTGATGGAGTTTGCAGCTTAGCTAAGGAATCATACAATGTAATAATTTAGTTTGCTTAGGTGGATCTGTAATGGGTAGAATAACATTTTTCTGTCTTTTAAAATTTTCTCTGTCTCATTACAGTTTGGGGGGTGATCTAAGTCCCTTTGTTTTAGCATGGTTCTGTTTAGTAAGTTAGTGTTCTAGTGAGTTAGTGTTTACTGTTTTCTAGTTTACTGTTTTGGTATTGTGTTTTAATTTTAGTTTATGTTTATTTTAAAAAATATCAGTTGGTGTTTGCTATTTTGTGTCAGAATTGATACAGACTTGCTTAAAAAGATAGAAAAGAAATAACTTTTTCAGTCTCTACTCTGGGCATAAAAGGTGATCCAAAGTTTGATTCCGACCCACACGGTTTCCCCTTCTGGTTCAGAGTGGCTCACAGTATCCATTTCTCTCTCTGAAAAGGGAAAGGACCTCTGAAGGAGTATTACAACAAACTAATTGCAGCCCTGCACTTCAAGCATATTCAGATCTGTACTCCCTGGCTGGAAGCAGAAGACTACCCTCTTCTGCTCGGTAAGGAGTTTCTTCCAAATCCTTTAAGATTCTTCAAAATCGTCCATGCTTTAATTCCATGATGGACCCAGATGCCTCCAGGAGATGGTTCATAAGTTTTTGCAAGTAAAGCGTACTACTGTATGCTGCTTGAGTCCAGCCCTGATAGGTCTGTGCTGGCCTAAAGTTCTGCGTTGTGGTCTCTACTACTAAGGTAGGAGAGAAACTTTGTCCTCATCTTGCCTCTGCTTCTTTCTTCCTCTCCCAGGAATTCAGTGATCACAAGATAAAACATATGGCCAGGATATTGAAGTGTTTGGCCACAGAAGGGGTGCTTTGTTAGAGTTTCTTCAATCCCAGTGCATGCTGTTTGTTCAGATGGACTGGTTTAGTCTAATGCAAAGTCCTCCTGGGCTGGCCCCTTTATTAAAATTCCAGCCCTCCTTGATTTGTCCCAGAAAAACCTCGGGTGACATGATACTAACTTTACAGTGTTTTCATTGGCAAGAGAGTTGGCTTCCTGTTACTTTACTACATTGAAGAATAAGTGCAGAGAAGCTTCTTTGAAAAATGAACTCTGGGTGTAATTTTCTCTTGCAGGGTCAGCAGATTTAGGTGTTTGCCTCCACAAGTCCTCCAGCGGCCTGGATCTGCCTATGAAGGTGGTGGACATGTTTGGCTGCTGTTTGCCAGCGTGTGCTGTGCAGTTCCAGTGGTAAGGGCGGGTCTCCTTCAGATTGTCAAGGAAACGTGCACAGGGATGGCTTAGAATTCAGGGATGGCGAGCCTTGAGCCTTCAGTGAATTTGTCTGCTCCCCTGCGACCCCCGCCTTTGGCCAAGAAAGGTTGGCCCGATTGAACAGCCAGCTGGCTTCAGTAGCTAGGAGCACCTTTGCTCAGCTTTGGTTGGCGAGCCAGCTGTACCCTTTCCTGGGGAGGGCAGAGCTGACCGCAGAGGTTCATGTGCAAGGCAGGTCTGATTCTGCGGCCATTTGTTATATTCATCATAGATGTTCTATGAAATGGCTGAAGATCCCTTCAAGAAGAAAAAAGTCTGCCAGGCCCAGCCAGCGTTACAAAAGATTAGGCCTACTACATTTGCCTTGGGCAGCTTGCTCCACACACGGTTGACTGAGAATGGGCAAAACCAAAGAGAGAAATATGTTAGGTGAACTGATTCTTGTCCCTAACTTTTTACCCCTTGTCGCTGTATTTTGCTGCAGTTTACATGAACTTGTGAAGCATGAAGTGAATGGTTTGATATTCAAGGACTCAAGTGAACTAGCAGAGCAACTGAAGGTAATAAAGCTTTGAGAAGATGCTTTAGAATCAGAGTTGGAAGGACCCATCTGTCCTTGCACAGAATTACAGTAAAAGCACTTCTGAAAGATGCACATCCAGCTTCTGTTTAAAGACCTTCAAAGATGTAGAGCCCACCTTCCAAAGCAGTCTGTTCCACAGTTGAACAGCTCGTAACAGTAAAGAAGTTCTCCCTAGTGTTTAGGTGAGATCTCTTTTTGTGTAGTTTGAACCCACTGCTTTGTGTCCTAGTCTCTTTGAATCCTGCAGTGGTGTTTTTCTGAGCCCAGAATGATTTGTTGATCCAATTGACAAAGGGATTGGTCTGTGAACTTCAAGGAATTGGTTAAGATGAAATGCATTGTGAAATACTCAGTCCCTGAGTATTTTGCGGGCGGTACTTTTCTTAAATGTGCTACCAGTGTATCACATGTGGGTGTCCAGATATTGAGGATATGCCTCACTGTTGTTCTGAATCGAGAACTGCTTTGCTGTACTCTAATACTGTTTCAAAAAGACTTTTTAAAATCTCCTGATACTGACTGTACTAACGGACAAGGTTTCTTTTTTTCCCCTTGTGGTAATAAAAATTTGGGCAAAATATATTTTGATTATTCAGAGGAGGTTCTTACTTGATCGCAGAATGGTTGTGTACTGTTGCTGTGTTTTAGTCTTAGTGAATTTTTAAAGTATTCTAGATCCATATGAGATTTATTACACACTGTACTTCTTTATTGTACCCATTTATTATGTATGCAAATAGTGTATGACTTGACCATTGATAAAACACTGCTACTACATGTAAATAACTGAGGCAGATACTGTTACTTGAAAGGAAAAGCAACTCTGTTGACCACACATTTCAGTAATTGCTGGTATAGGAAGTACAATCTTTTGATATACAGTATTTACAGCTTCCTGCAAGATCTGTTAATCTTTTATCTCATTCTCTCTCCATGTCTAACTTTGTAGATGCTTTTCTGGGAATTCCCTACCGTGGAAGGCAAGCTGAGCTTATTCCGAAGAAATCTTCGCTCATCCAGGCAGCTGCGATGGGATGAAAGTTGGGAACAGACAGTCCTTCCCCT
Organism: Iguana delicatissima; assembly: GCA_948472985.1. Taxonomy (NCBI): domain Eukaryota; kingdom Metazoa; phylum Chordata; class Lepidosauria; order Squamata; family Iguanidae; genus Iguana; species Iguana delicatissima. Next base: position 1,401,943 of record CAOKZL010000019.1, on the reverse strand, counting down.
GTTTAGCGGTAGTTCAGCCGACCAGCGTGGAAGTTAATGCCTACCTCACACATTCCTACATATTTGTAACACTGCAAGAGTGTTTGTAAATTAAAATCCTTTTTTTTTAAAAAAAAGAAAGTGGTTTTATATTGTGATCCAAAGATTTACATATGGGTACCCAGCCAGTGATGCTAGATCAGGAGTTGGGGGCTGTGGGCACCCACCCATCTTTCATTGCTGGGAGGCAGTGGGAAGCTTTCTCTTCCCATAAATGTTACCATGGATCGCTCTTCCTTTTCAGACCACTCTTCTCTGCCCGTATGACTTTGAGGGGGCATACAGCTGCTAAACCCCTACCCTGCGTGAAAACCTCTCACAGATGCTTGCAGCTTTCCCAGCTTAACAGTCATGCTGCGTCCGGACAGAGCTGACAGGCTGTAAATGGTTCTGCACCTACTCCCTTTACTCATTTTGTAAAAGAGCATGGATCCCAGAATGTTGTCAGCCTCCAGCTCTTATTTGTCACAGCCCTCATGGCCAGTGGCCAGAGGAACTGAGAGTGAGGGGGTCCAGGTTGCCCTTCCATGCAGGGTTGGGTGATACCTTCTGCTAATGAGTAGTTATGATAGAAGCAGAGAGACAAAGAAAAAACATTACACTGGGTATCTTCCCTCTTCTCTCCTCTTTCCCAGCATCAAGTGGAAAGGACATAGTGGTAAGCTGATATCTGAACTACAAAGAATGTATTGTGTCGTCATCATACTTGCTAAGTTTCACAGTGATTTCTCGATATTAAAAAGAGACTCTTTTCCAAAGTGTTCTCCGTCTTTCCTGACTAGCGCAACATGGAACAGAGAATTATGTCCTGAACTTGCACACTGACGTGAATTGGAAACCTTAAATCTCCAAGATATGAGTTATTTATGGTGTGTTCTGCATTTTCCTCCTTTCTTTGAAAATAAGCACAGAGTTAATTACATTGCTATTCAGAAAACCACCTTAAATATGTACCACCTTTCATCTGAGGCTGTCTGTGTTCAGGTCAGGCATTTCACATCACTCACAAAGGAATGACTTACCAAAGAAGCAGCTTAAATCAAAGGCATGACTTTACCCCACAAACAGCACAGTTGTTGGGGCTCCTAGCAGAGGTTGTGGGGGGGGAAATACTTATTGAAAGAGAGAGCAAGCTCCACTATATTTCAGTCATTTTGTGCCGTCCAAAGAGTCTCATCAGTGCTCCTTTGACTTCTTTGTTTCTCAAACTATAAATGATCGGGTTTATCATGGGGTTGACGATGGTATAGAAGACCGAGATCACCTTGTCCTGCTGTGGTGTGTGCAGCCCCTTGGACCGCAGATACATGAGCATGGCGGTCGTGTAGAAAATAGTGACCACTGTCAGATGTGCCAAGCAGGTAGAAAAAGCTTTCTGCCTGCTGTCGGCCGAGGCAATGCGCAAAATGGCAATAACGATCCGCACATAAGAAAGAACGATTAAAATAAAAGGGATTATCTCGGTAGCGATGCCCCCCAGAAACATGGCGCGCTCACTTACGGAGGTGTCGGCGCACACCAGCTGAAGCATTGCAGGATCTTCACAGAAGTAGTGATCAATGACATTAGATCCGCAGAGAGGAAGGCGCAATACAAAAAGAGGGACCACCGATCCGAGGAAAGTGCTGAGCCACGAGCCAGCAGCCATGCCAACACAAACTCGCTTGCTCATAAGTGTGGAGTAATGCAGTGGACAACATATGGCGACGTAGCGGTCGATGGCCATCACAGCTAGGAAGATGCACTCCGCCGCCCCTAGGAACAACGTGATGTACATCTGAGCGTCACACAGTGCAGGGGAGATGGACTTCCTTGTCACTAAGAAGTTCATGAGCATTTTGGGGACGACAACGGAGGTGCAGCAGATGTTTAAGATGGCCAGGTTGCAGAGGAAAAAGTACATGGGCGTTTGAAGGTGCGGATCTAGGCTGGTCAGGATGACAACAGCAGCGTTGCCAATCAGAGTTGTGGAGTAGATCACAAGGAACAGTACAAAGAGAAGGATCTCCATCGCTGGGGATAGTGAGAAGCCCAGGAGAATGAATTCGGTGATGACAGTCAAGTTCCCCTTCCTCATTCTCGGCAGCTGAGGACCACCTGCGGGAGGAATAATAAAACACTTGAGGGCACATAAATGTTGCCTCTGTGCGGAGTCAAACCATGATTCAGCCAGCCCAGTGCTGTTTGTGTGGACTAGCACAATCCCTCCATGGTCCTCCTTGGGATCTTCTTGATTGGGACCGTAAAGTTGGAATCACCATGTCCAACCACAAGAAATGCAGTGCAACAGCTTCCTAAACTTCATAATACAAAGCAGTTTCCTAATATTTATTGTTGTTATTGTGTGCCTTCAAGTTGTTTCTGACTTACGGCAGCCCTAAGGCACATCTATCATGGGGTTTTCTTGGCAATATTAGTTCAGAGAGGCTTTGCCTTTGTTCCTGGGCAGACTCCAGCCTGTTCTGATCCCAGTTCTCTAGCTCTTAACCTTCTCTTCTCCAGGCTAACCACCCCCGCTCCCTAAGCCACTCCTCATAGGGCCTCGTGATTTCCAGACCTTTGACCATTTTGGCCGCCCTCCTCTCCTATGCTTGCTGTAAAGACAAAAGTGAGGAACTTGAGCTCATTGGAGGGAAGGCAGGACGTCAAGATAAAACAATCATATAAGTAAAAATGCATACATTTCTACACTTAGTTAATCCCTGACTAAGAACCCATGATTCTGGTGTTCAGAGATCATTCCTCCTGATTTTTATCTTGATTATATAAATGGTTTCTAAGCATTCATATTTTACAATGCCCTGAATCCACTAATGAGAAAATGTGGGGATAATACCTGCCTTTGCTAGCCGGAGGGATTCTGAATGGTATAGTCCAAAATAGTAACTTTTCCAACACTTCAGGTATTGTTTTTCCTCACAGCTCTTCTCTGCATTTCCTCGTCCTACATGTCCAAAGAGCAAATGGGGGCAGTGATGGAGACTTAAAACAGAACATTTATGCTTGGAATGTTCTTAATCTTCTTACAATAAAGCCATGTTCTCTCTCTCCTTGTTTTAAAACAACCTTCGCTGGTGTCACCGTATCTTCTACAGCAAATTCTTCACATAATATGTTGTGATAAAGGAAAAAAAAAACCCATGCAGGTTGAAATCACTTACCTCCATTTCTTAACGGCTTGTGCAGGAAAATGCTCAGCCGGTGGCACAGTTTCTGCAGAGATTGGGTGCAGTGGAATAAATGAGTTGGCAAGTCTTTTTGGGCAAATATTTCTGAAAGGTTGGAGACCGTTTTTGGACTTTTTGAGCAATAAGAAATCTAAACAATGCAATAATGTGAGGTTATAGTGACTGGTAATTCTAGCAGGATTATTTAGGTGGATCTTTAAGGGCAAACTAATATCCGTCCGTCCGTCCGTCCGTCCGTCCGTCCGTCCGTCCGTCCGTCCGTCCGTCCGTCCGTCCGTCCGTCCATCCATCCATCCATCTATCTATCTATCTATCTATCTATCTATCTATCTATCTATCTATCTATCTATCTATCTATCTAAATTTTTTATTACAGTTTGGCTTGCAGGGGGTCAGGCCCATTTTGTTTTAGCAAGTTAGTGCTTCATGTTTTAATTTAGTGGTTTAATTTTAGTTTAATTTTAAGTTTTTTTTCTTTCTTTTTTCCCTGCTTTTTCCTTAAAATATATTGCTTTGATTGGGAATTGGACTGTTTGTGTTAAAATGCATAAATAAAAAAAAATATTAAAAGAAGAAGGAGGAGGAGAATGTTAGCTGATCTGAAAGGAGTCAGGCAGTATCTGTGTTTTTGACCGGATTGTGTCATTGCATTTCCTATTCTATAGAATTAAGCATCAAATGTCACCCGTTCAGATTTACCTGAAAAGATGACTTCTTTTAAATCCTCATCAGAGCTTTTTAGAGTCTGGTCTAGAGTTTCTTGCCTAAGCTTTCAGACATATTGAATCCAGAATCACCAAAATGGTTAGCCGGATACAAATGATTCGCTTTTTGCTTCCGGCATTGTTGGAATCTTGAAGTGCTGTGAGACGAATGGAGCGACAATTTCCAACTCTTCGGATATTTAAAATGTGTGATTAAAATCTAATACGACTTAGAGGAAAATGCTTCTTTGAACTCCCCAGGGAGAGAAGGGCCAAGGGAAACAAACCTGCCTTTTCTAAATATGGGAACTGTTAGGGGACTTAAGGATCCCAGTTTGTGTCGGCAATTAAATTGGAGCGATACATACTTAGACATGAAGTAATACAAATCCTCCAATATTTCACCAATGAAAATGGACCCGTGTGGCTAAGAAACATTAGAGATGGCTAAAGTTACTAATAGTGAGTTTTGTTTATTGCAGTCCATAGACCCATTAGTAAGAACAGAAATTTATAGTATTAGATAAAAAATAGCAAGAAATTTAGCATAGCATAGGCACAGCAAGTAGTCATATTAACTGTGGGCATTCTAAATACTTTGCCCATATGAAGAAGTTGCCTTCCCCCCCCTCATTTTAATTACCATTGGTAGAAACTTGGCAACCATCAAAGTTAGACTACAGTGTCTATTCTCTAAAGAATTTTAATATAAAATTTATCTGATCAACCTGATAAGTTTCTATGTCATGGATGAATCAACTGTTGGTGTACCTGATTATTAAGAAAACAACCATGAAGCTAATAAAATGTGTGACGCAGTTTTGACCTTCTGCAAACCGCAAAGGCAAAGCAATTTTGAAGAGGAAACATTACATTTGGCCTTAGGAAATAATTCAAAACAGTCAAATTCTTTATATAAGCAGTCAGAAGGAAAGATCCGATATAATGAATATTCAGTGTGCTTGGTGAACGTGGTGAAAGGGAGCAAGCCCAGAAATTACAAAAAGCTATATCCGAAAGTCTTTGTTTAACCGACTCCACAAAATGGACTTTCTGGGACCACGTGCCTGCTGAGGGTCACACGGGGCTCAGGCTTGACCTACACCCCCCAACTCCTATATGACCATACAGGCATAAAGCCTATGCCAGAGAATTGTCTGTCCACAGAGAATTGTCTTTCTGTGCCTACTCAGCAGCTTTTCTTCCTCTTCCTCTCTCAAGCTGGATGTTTTCTAGCAGCATCTGCAATGGAAGAATGGTGAAGGAGGGCTGGAAAAAAACAGGCTTTGAGGCTGGGCTGCAGCCAGAGTGTCTGCAGTAAGCAATGTAAAGCTGCTTTGGTTGGAAAAAAATAGGGATTTTACTCTAGACCAGTGGTTCTCAACCTGTGGGTCCCCAGATGTTTTTGGACTTCAGCTCCCAGAAGCCCTGAGCATTGACCATAGTGGCTGGGGCTTCTGGGAGCTGAAGTCCACAAACGTCTGGGGACCCACAGGTTGAGAACCACTGCTCTAGACTATCCTATTGCAACTGTGTTTGCTTGCCTGCAACAGGCAAAGTAAACAGCAGTTGCTTTCCAGAATTTCCTACGGAGCAAGTGTGAACAGCAAATTATTTTTAAAAGGGAGACATACGCCTTCCTCACCAGCCACCCCTGGAAATTTCTTTTAAAGCATAGATCTTGTCACCATAATGGAAATCATAAGAAAAGTCAAGGCTAGAGAAAGAGGAAAAAAAATTGCTCTGGATTAGGAAAAAGCTTTCAGGTGGTCTCTGGAACACTGAAAATGCTTTTGTTACTTAAGCAAGACTTATCTGTGCTGTGTTTAAATATTTGAAGGAATGTCATAGGATGGAGCAAGCCTGTTTTCTGCTGCTCCCGAGACTAGGACACAGAGCAATGGATTCAAACTTCAGGAAGGGAGATTCTTTCTGAATACTAGGAAAACTTCCTGATGGTAAGAACAGTTTAATAGTGGAAAATGCTGCCTGGGAGTCTCCTTCTTTGGAGTTTTGAAACAGAGTCTAGATGGCCATCTGTTTGATATGCTTCGGTTGTGTCTTCCCGCATGGCAGAAAGGGGTTGGACTGGATGGCCCCTGGAGTCTCTTCCAACAATATGATGGTGGTGGAAAAAGGAGGTGTTCATAGGAAATAAAATAATAACAACTGTTGTTACGGTCACTGTCTGTTGTTCTCAGTTTCACAGCCTAACAGAGGTTACTGAATGGAGTTTTGGCCCATCATTGATTCAAGTTCTATCCAAGAATCTAGGCATCAGCGAGGTGTTATCCAGTTTTATTACCTGATACTTTCAAATACCTCCACAATACACAATACTGAATACATTCAGTACTACTATTATTTGTGCTATGATTGCAACAACACACAACAGCAACAGTAATGTTATTTTTGTTATGTGGTAGTCAAAAGTGCCATCGCTCTTATTCCCATTGTTCAGTCTCTCTCCGGAGCAAAGTTTATCAAAGGCAGCATGAGAAACATTTTAATAAGGCCCAACCGGACCTGTTAAAGTTTTGGTGTAACTGTAAATTGAGCACCGCCTTTAAAAACATTTTGGCTTTTAATTAAATTCATCAAGCCAGAACTTACGCAACTGCCCTCCTGGTGCAGCAGTTCGCCTTGTAACTCCTTCTCAGCATGCAGAACCATCCAAATCCAAACTGGATGTGTTTCTCATCACTTCTGGGTCAGCTTTTTGGCTGATTTCTTTTTTTGGGGGGGGGACACTGTGGCCTATGGGGGGCAAAAATTATCTCCAGCTCTTGCTTCATTCCTAGGGCCCTTCCACACTACTCAATTATAGTGCTTTGATCCCACTTCAACTGCCATGGCAACGCCCTGTGGAATTCTGGGGTTTGTAGCTTGGGGAGGCACTAGAGCTTTCTTGCTGAGAATTCTAAGTACCTCTTCCTGCACTGCAAATCCCAGGATTCCACGGGACGTTGCCATGGCAGTTGAAGTGGAATCGTAGTGTGTTTGACAAGCTACATTCTGGAAAGTGAATTTTAGCAGTGTTACCTAATTTGTGTCTGCTGATCTACCTCTCTAAAATTTTGCACCTCTGTGCACCTCCACCACCCAGAGCTCTTGCTTAGGCTCCTCATTAGGGAAATTGGAAGTGGGAGGAAAAGAGAGGGCCCGAGATATTTCGCTGAGACAGAATGGCAATAAAAGGGGTTTCTTAGCACCTCTGCTGTGCAGCTAGGCACATGTAAGGTTGTCTAACGCAACAGGTTGTACAGGATTCCGGAGCTGAGCTTCTATTCCAGTCTTGGAAATCCCGCATTTTATTATTATTTGGTAAAAGAAGAAGCTTTTCAACATCATGCAAAAAATAAATAAATAAAAAAATGTCAACAGTTGTGAGAAGGCAAAGACTTTAGTCTGAGATGGTCAACTTTAGTTCTCTAGAAGTTTGGGACTACAATTCCCATAATCCTTTACTATTGGTTATGTTGCTTATAGACTGAATTGCAGTTGGCTGTGCTCTTTGTGGATGATGGGAACTGTAGGCAACATCACAACTGCTCACTCCAGAGAGCAATGTTTAATTCCACGCTTCCGCGGAGTACAGAATTTGGACAATACATATAAGAATTGACATCTTAAAATGGCCAGCACTTATTCACAAACAAGTTTCTAGTCCCTGAGATAACAGAATTAGTCTCAAACTGCTTTTTTAAAAATATTGAACCATTAATTATATCCTTAAGGAGATGACACAGTACATAGAAAGTCTATATTATACGTAGGCTCCACAGTTCAGTTGGAAAATGTTGCAATGGAGACGGTGGCATGCTTTGCAATGCACGTGAGCATCTTCTTAAACAAAGACCGTAAAGGCTGCTTTCTTCACTTTACTTCACTTCACTTCAACTGCTTATGTTTTTGAAATAATTCCGAGCGTAACACGAATTCTGGGGAGAGAAGAGCCCACGCCCTTAAACAAGTAACCTTAAGAGAGTTATCTTGGCATGGTGGTCATAAGGGAAAATGTTCTTCTGTGGGCGAGGAACAACCTGCCATCCAATCCCAACTTTATCTGCAAGGAGAAACAGGACGGGGAGTGGTTACATCTGGTTACAGTCAATGTAATTACATAATCAAAGAAGTGTACACAAGTCTTTTGATATCAGATATGGAAGATGAGCCCGTAAAAACATTTATGATAAGGTAGGTCCAAAACTTTGGGCATAATGTGCAAATACCAGCGTGGGGAAAAAACATGGACTAAAGAGACAAAATTTACTTTGTGCAGCAACTTAAAATATGTATAAGATGATGTACACACAGCATTTAATTCCAGAAAAGTTGTCAAAAATGTCTAAGAATCTTTCCAATAACGTCGGGCTGTGAGAATAAGGAAGGATCTTTTCTTCATACGCAGCGGGCTTCCAAGAAAGCAAAGAGTTATTGGTCGGAAACCGTGGTTCTTATTGTTTTCTTTACCACGGGCTCCCTTTAAATTTCTTATGTTGCTATGAGACTTAACACAAGATTTAAAATCCTAAAGTGCACCAAATATTTATTTTAAATTGCTCATCAAGGTCTTCAAATTTGGAGAGAAGGGAGAAATAAGTAAATGTACACCCACCTATTATAATATTTTTATTGGAATGTTTCCAATACACATTTTTCTGTCTGTTTACCTCCCTTCCCTTCCCTTCCCTTCCCTTCCCTTCCCTTCCCTTCCCTTCCCTTCCCTTCCCTTCCCTTCCCTTCCCTCCCTTCTTTTCTTTTCCAACTGTAAAAACTCATAACATTTCTTCAAGCCTTCCATGGATCCTAGGTTAAGAACCACTGGTCTGAAATATGTATGTTAATTCAGGATATTTTAAAGGTAGATTTTGCAATTTCGCCAAAAATGATTTTGCTGGGAATTACTGATAAATATGAGCCACTTTTTCAACACACTGTGAGAGCTGCAAGAATGCCTGGAGGAAAATTTCTTAGCAATGCCCACTCCAAGCTATACCTCTGTTCTACAGTGTCCACCATTGGAGAATGAAACAGCAGTGAACAAACTGGCAACAACACGTACCAAGCTCGGTTTGGAAGCAGCGGTAAGTGTCCGGATTTCGGATCGTAAAGGCGATGTAGACTTCTGGGGCCTTTTTGGCATCTGGGCAGCTGGGAAGTTCCTGCAGGACTCTAATCAGGGCATGCGTGAGCTCTGGATCATAGACCACGTCTGGTTGGAAGGGAATAGTCAAGCGGGAACAACGGGGGAAAGAAACAGAAAGAAGAATAAGAAAAACAAGCCAAGGCAAGTTGCAGAAGCCTGGGGACCAAATCTTCACCCCCAACATCTACCACAGGCCACACATCCCCCAGTTTTCATCTGTGAAACGTTGGAGGTATGTTACCAAAAACCTTAACAGCCTTGGTACCTGCAGCAATGACGACATCGGCTGACAGTCCCAGAAGCTCTTCTTTTGTAACTGAGTTCCAGTCGAGTTCTGCTACAGCCACAGTGAGTCCCTGGAATCCAGCAAGGTCTGCCTTCTGGGTTTCGCATTTTGCCGGACTGCAGCTGCTGACTTCAGATTCCGGGGAAAAACCATTCAAACGGATATTTTCCACAAGCTGCTGAAGGACGCACGGGTGGTGATCGCTGAATGTATACTTCCTGGGACAGCAGGCTTTGCAAATGGCGATTCCAGTCAGTCCAATCCCACTTCCCAGTTCCAAAATACTCCTAAAAATAAATCAAAACAATGAGCAACGTTATCGGAAAGGGAAAGAGGAGGAACATGAGAAAAAAAAGGTGTGAGGTTTGTTCACCTACTGGCCCTGTATTCTGTTCTTTTGGTCAGAATTGGTCTCCTCAGGGAAAATATCTCATCCTACAAAGGAATGGGGCCATCTAAACTATGAATCTGCACCTCCAGATGTTGCTAGATTGCAACTCCCAGCATTCCCCACCACTACCTGTGCTGGCTAGATCTGCTGGGAGATGCAGTCCATCAACATCTGGAGGACCTCACAAATTCCCCTACCCCATAATTCCCACACAATTTAGGATACAGATACCCTCATGCACCTTGCCTGCCCTTGATTTATTTATTTTATAAAAATATTTATATGCTGCCTTTATCATGGGATCTCAGGGCAGAATACAATCAAAGCAACTGAACCAATTTAAACCAATAATGAATAATTTAAACACACTAAAAGCATATTAAACAAAATAATTTAAAACCAGCTTAAAAGGTTAAAACCATGCACAGTGGGGGAATTGGATGAGCTTCCAAAACCAGATCTTCAAAACTCCAGCTTGCAGAATCCTACCACCGGTATGAACACTGTGTGGTAAACATGACCTCCACACCTCCTAGAAGTTATTTGAGGCATTTTGGAGCCGATAGATGGATGGATGGATGGATGGATGGATGGATGGATGGATGGATAGATAGAGAGAGAGAGATAGATAGATAGATAGATAGAGGCAGGCAGGACCTGGGGGAGGGCACACGTGGGCCACCGGTCACTCTACGCCCACCCCTCGTCTATGCTGTGGCTCCTCAAGTATTCAGACAGAAGTCTTCTCCATCCCCTCCTGGAGATGTTGTAGATTGAACTGGTGACCTTCCACATGCAAAACAAGTGTTCTGCCACTGAGCTACAGCCCTTCCCCGGCCAGTAGGATCACAAAAAGCTACTTATATTGGTTGGGAGATTTTGGAGGAGAGCTGGAGGATTCTGGAAGCTGTCATCTGGGGGGGGGCAGCAACATTTCCAAGCTTTGGGTGGAACACAACCACAGTGTCACCTATTAGTGAAGACAGCAGGATTCTCCAGTGCCCATTCTGCCAGATAAAGGCCAGCATCCCATGTGACGAGTCCCGTGGTTCCCCGTGAAATAATGGCCACGCTTTCGCCGAGTGTAATCGCCTCCCCTGAGGGCTACAAGAAACACATACAGAATAAGCTCTAGTCTAGAACCTTTTAAGACAACGGACGGCCACATTCAGTTCGGGGTTGCGGAAGCACAGTTGCACATTTGGTGCCACTGGGCGGTCAAGCAGTACGTAATGAAAATAAACAAAAGTGATGCAGAGGATGGGGTGTTGCAGAGGAGAACCGTGCCTGTACTGGATTCAAAATAATAGAGATTGCCTTACCAATAGGTAGTTTTTGTAGCAATGGGCACTTTCTTCGGCATTTAAGACATCGCCAAGTGCTTCGTAGAGCTGGTCCAGTGGTTCGGCCCCTGTAGCTTCATGCTGCACAAAAGCAAAAGAAGCTAATGATTCATGGCCTATCTATGCTGCATAGAATGTATCTAGGCTGTAAAATTACAGCAGTTTGATACCACTTTAACAGTCATAGAATCCAATGGAATTCTATGGAATCCTAGGATTTCATGTCCTTATACATTTTGGCTAGTCTGTTAGGCGCAAGATACCACCTACACATCGTCTTTAAGACATTTTCTTGCAGTGCATAGGATCTAGAATATGTTATATTTCCAAATTGTTTCCCACTCTTCCATCAAAATATTATGGCCTAGCTTTCTAGCCCATCTTCTCATACAATCTTTAACTGTGTCACCCTCTGAATTAAGTGTTAGTAGCGTTTTGTACCAATGTTTTTCACCTTTTATCACATGATCTTCCAATTCAGTACATCTTAACTCAACCCCACCGGCTAGAAGTGGAAGTTCTTTTTTTCCCCTTTAGTTCTATGCACATTTAGTTTATTTGTATTAGTATTAGTATTGTATTATTTGCATTAGTATTGTATTAGCATCCAAAAGAAAAAAAAAGAAGAATCCTGGGATCTGTAGTCTGGCAAGATGCTTTGAATTCTTTGTGGAGAATTCGAGTCCACTCCCTTGAACTGCATGGCAAATAATTCTTCTAAGTACATCACTAAAGGACGGATTCTGGGACTCCACGAGATGCAGCCATGGCAGTTAAAATAGTCTAGACTATGAATGGCAGAGCTATCAGATACTGGGTGGCATAAGTGCCAATACTACCTTTTTGATGAGCTCTGATAAGAAGCATCTTCTGTATTTGACTGAAGGAGGGTATTTCAAGCACAGTGGGTGCAAAATGGTCTGAAACGATGAAAGATGTTAGGACAACCAGGCACCAACCAGAAATTAACCTTACAGGTCATCAAGAAGAATATCAGCAACAACAGTAGGCCAGAAAGGGAATTCATTAAGTTATTGTTGCTGTTGCATGCCTTCAATTTACATAGCGCAGTCGAAATCTAGAGAAATAAATGAATCTTAATAATTCGTACCATATTAGCAGTATTCCCCTCTATATTGTTTCAAAATGGTTAAAGAAGCTTTTTTCTTCACACCCAGGAATTGGTACACCATTTGGGTACATATTTTTCCCCAATGTACATTTTTCTCTTAGCGACTATAGTAAATTGTGATTCCATGCATTTAATTTTTTGCCATTTGCAATTTTTTAAGATGTACCAAGGGCTGTGTAAATTTTTTTATTTTTCCAGAATGCACAACAGGTGCAAATTTCAGCAGCAAATTGTGCTTGGTTTCACAATGAACCTTCATAGGTACTAAATGTATTGATCTGTCAAGAATTCTGAGGCCAATAAAGTTCTTTTTCTAGTGTGCATGACCTGGACTGTTGCAGACTGAGGATGAATAAGATGAATTAAGAAATAATTTACCTTCTGCAAAATAGCCAGCAGTGGTGAGGAATCCCCTGAAATCTTTAGTATCTTTTCCAGATCCTAGAAAACAAGACAAAAATAAGTGATCAAATGGAAAGAAAAGCAGTGCCATTCTAGGATGTGGGTTCAAACCCAGGCCTAAGCCAGATGTTTTTAACCTGGGATGGTTTTAGAACAACAGGATGGTTTAGAACAACCAATATGGTTTAACAAGCTAACAAGGTTTAATAGCTTTAAAAAGTTTAGCCAAGGTTAAACCAGCTAATAGCGGCTTTAGAATAGTCCTGACTCATATTTCCAAAACAGTTTCAGCACTGTGGATAGTTCTCTTAAAGGTGTCCAAATCCCCGAGTGGATTTTCTGCCCCACTGAAATGGGACCTACTGGACTCTTCTGGAATGGGGCACTCTTGTCTCACACAGACGGTCATGGGACTGCCTCCACAACTCTACCTTTTGCCAATTGATGTATGTTGCAGTCCAGCGCAAATGTCCCAGCCAGATCGGAGGATAACTTCTTCATGACCTTTCCTGGCACCTTTCCCAGAGCTAACATTATCTGCAAGATACACTAGATAATCCTTTCTTCTGGAGTAAAAGGCTGAAGCTGGAAAAGCTATCTTTAATCCATAATTAGGCTGTCTCCCCAGGGCTTAATTAACCTGGCCATGAACTCAAGGCAGACGAGCTAGAACCAACTTGCAAGCAAAAAAACAAAACAGAATTGTTGGAACTGGTATAGTGGATGCTAAGCTGGCACTGGCAACCATTTCCCTGTATTTATTAGGTACATTTCTACGCTGCCCTTCCTTCAATGAGCTCTAGGTGGCAAACTCGTTATTCATCTTAACTTAATTTTTACAAAAATCCAGTGAGGTAGATCAGATGTGGGGGGGACAGGCCCAAAGTAACCAGATAGATTTATTGCTCATTGTGAACTAGAACCTGGATATCTCAAACTTCGCAGTAGGGTGTAGTGAGACAATTTTCATGGGAAGGTGCAGAGACACAAACTGGGAAGACAGTAGGGGCTGGACATCAGTCACTGTAAAAGAGGTTTCTGTAGAAAAAGGTCTTCATAAATATATAACAATTATAACCTCCAGTTGAGGCATTTCCATCGCAAAATATGTTGTGAAGCTTCCAAAACTGAAAAAGAGCAAATCAATTTAAAATACAGTTATGTTCCACATGCAAAATAGTTGTGCCAAGTAACAGATTATGAAACACATGTATATAGTACAAATTCTGCTACTGTTAGGATCAAAACTGTTAATAAAGGCTAATGAACTGGGATTTCTCTGTACCAAGTTGCAGAGAAACAGTTCACCTGAAATTCCTTCAGGTATGTTACTTTCAGAAATAGTACTGGGGCAAAAACAACACTTACAGTAAATGGCATGTTGCTGTTTAGTATGTTACTAAACAGTAATATTATAACTCTGACCTCCTCTACCAAACTGTAATGAGAAAGTGGGGGGAGGACTCAGAAAATTATTCTAGCCTCACAGATTCATTTGAACAAACTACTAGTAGCCATCTCCATACATGATTGCTGTGTTTGCATTGCATTTTATTGCTCAAAAAGTCCATCAACAGTGATTAATCCTTCAAGAAATCTTCAGTTGATTTATCCTTCAAAACTTATGTCCATTTGGCTATTTGGGATAGTTCAGCAACCTTAACAATCCAGTCCTCTGTCACCAGTTCTTCAGCCTGCTTTTGTTTGTTTTTGATAGAATGATTTTTTTTAAAATGTATTTTTTAAAAAATTGTTGTTAATTTGTCAGGAGAAAGCTGGGGGTCTAAATTAAACAATTAAGTAAAATAAGGTATTGGGACTTGACCCCCAACAAGACTTCTGCCCCCAATTAAATTTCCCTTCAGTCCCCCAAATTTCTACCATTGCAGTAACTTGAGCAGCTCAAAATACAGTTTCAGCATCTACAGAAAAAGGGGGGCAGGCAAAGAGACCCCCGGAATGCCAACCCAGCAAAGAGATGCTTCCTAGCAAGGGACGATTTTTCAACCTCTTACTCTCAGGAATGCTAGAAATTTGGGGAATGCTGGAAGATGTCACTTGGGACCAGAATTCTGATTTGGAGAGCAAGGCCCTCATTTTGCCCTCCGCCTTTAGCTATCCCGGTCGGCTTGGGGGAGATTTAACACCCCCATTAAAGGGTCCCGGGTGACGTCTGTTTGCCCAGAAGAGGGCGCCCTTCTCGTTTAGACCAAGGGCCCTTCCGCACTACACAATTATTGCACTCCAATTCCACTTTAACTTCCTCGACTGCCTCCTCCGAAATCCTGGGGTTCGCAGCCCTGGAGCTCTCTGGCTGAGAATTCTAAATATTCCTCCCTAAAAAACAAATTCCATGGCTCCATAGAACACCACACGATGGCAGTGAAAGTGGAATCATAGTGCAATTAGTTGTGTAGTGCAGAATGCCCAAGGATGGGCCATTTGTGACCCTCTATAGGTTGCCATCTCTCCCTAGGCCTCCCCTGCTCGTTGCGGAAGGATGACTGTTGCAGTCAAACAGCATCTCCAAGTCTCCCAGCCTCTCCTATAGACAAGCGTTGAGGTTTCCTCAAGACACCCCCCGCCCCAATCCGGTGCTCTCAAAAGAAGCATCCCCAGACTCCTCTCAAACCGGGCCCCCAAAGGCCCCCAAGCCACGCCTCCGCGCCGATTCCTGCGGCCACCCCTTCCCGAACAGTGCGCGCTTTGTGCGTAAAGGCGCACGGCTGGGTGCGCTCACCTCCCAGGGGAAATGGGCCAGGCGCTTCCCCGCGAGGAAGCCCTGCTGGAAAGGGAGCGCCAGGCGCCCGATCGGGGCCTCTTCCCCCTCCTCCCCCCCGGCTGTAGCAGCAGCAGCAGCAGCAGCACACGGCCCAGGCCGGATCGGCGGCTCCTCCATCCGCGTCGGCGGCTCCTCCCTCTCGGAGGCGAGCCTAGCTTCGGTGATCCCGCCCGGAAAGCGGCGTGGCCAGCACCGGCTCTGAGATCCTTCCCCCGCTTGCCTCCAAATTCATAACAATAAAGGAGGCAAGGGTGCCTCGGGGCATGTACAGAGGTTTCACTTCGCCCGAACGAACCTCCCAGGCGGATCGAGCTCTTCCGCTCTTTAACGGCCGCACCACGCCAACCGGTCTGATCAGGTCTCGCAAGCTCAGTGGGGATAAATGATGGGAATTCCAGCTGAAGTTGGAGAGCTGCGGGAGTTCTTTCACCCATGTGAAACAGGAGCCCAAATTAAGGGAAAGCTGTTAGGGCGAGAATGCTCTCCCTCTTTTCCTAGGAAGGATTTCTCTGCAAGGAGAGAGATGCACTCTGCATAGGGCTCAGGTGCACTCTTGTAACTTTACCTTCGTGGCAGGACTGCACATTTTCCAAGCAGATTCAGGAATGGGCCACCATACCTCCAGGGGCACTCTGGGAGCTTTGGGCCCAATTGGGCCAAAATTTAAGCAGCAGCCTGGCTCAGTGGGAGAGTTTTTAAATTTTAAGTGGTGAATTGTTCATTGTTTTTTGCTGTCAAATAAGTATTGATGTTCTTGTTATTACTGGGCTGCATTCCATTTTATTTCTGGGCAGTCTGGCATGATATCGGCCATTTCCTGGGGTTTGCGGCCCCTCCCGTAATTCCAAATCCCTGGATTCCATAGGAGCTTGAAAGTGGAATCATCGCGCTATAACAGACTCGTGCGGAATGGTGTGTCAAATAAGAAAAAAGCACATCTGGGCTCTACTTACATCAGGGTCAGTTGTAATTCCACAATACTATGTCAGCTTCTGAGTTCTTCAGATCTCTTCATCAGGTGGGGTGTGAAACAAAATAAAAACTAAATGGGGGTAGAGGTAGGGGAAAGTGAAGGCATCTAGAAAAGAAGGGCCTTTCTGCCCTACACTGTTGTAGTGCTATTATTCCGCTTTCAACATCCTGTGGGATTCTGGGATTTCCTGAGGCCAAAGAGCTCTCTGGCTGAGAAATCTAAAGGCCCTTCCCTAAACTGCAAACCCCAGGATGCCATAGGAGGTTGAAAGTGGAATAATAGCACTGTAACAGTGTACTGCAGAAAGGCCTGAAGTTTCATGAGAAAAGGTTGAATGTTTCTGGATATCTTTAGCCTCAAAAACAGCATACAAGAGTTAGGGAGACAAAGGCAAGATAGTGTTCTTCAGAAACCCACAGGGCTGTTCATATTGAAGGAGGCCCAGCCTTGATGAGCTACTGTTACAGGAAGGTAGATTTGGGCTGAAGGTTAGGAGCAACTAAAGCTGGACAGTGTAATCCATGGCCTCCCTAGCTGAAGGCAGTGGGTTCTCCAGCCCTGGAGATTTTAAAATGCAATGGCTGGTCTAGCTCCTCATCTCCTGCACTGGGCTGTGGATTAGATGGCTGAACGCTAAGCAGCAATTTTTTGGGGAGAAAAATGCCAATGTGGTTTCCTCTTACTCTGCTTAATGGCCACCTTGCTCTGGAAACATGAGCGCTAGAAACTCTGCAGAGTGATAAAAGGCGCGCCCACAGAACACAAAAAATACAGATTTCCACTTGAAGACTTCCACTTATTGTATTTTTAAATTTTACACCTTTGTTCCCAAGGGAAAACTCAACATGTGGGTCAAGCTCAAAGCAAAGACATGAGAACATTTCTGCATCTCAGAGAAGTGAGAAAAGTGTCACTAGCAGATTATAACTATGCCTGTCTTGTTCTGGACCTTCCTGAGTGCCAGGGGCTATGCTGCCTGGGGGATGATGGGAATTGAAGTCCAATACATCTGGAAGGTGCTATGTCAGATATATAGCACCCAGCAACCAGCATAGATCCATTGGTAATAGGTGTGGTGGGATAGAAACTTGGTGGGGGCATCAACAGCAGTCTATAGTATGAAAAGGAAACAGCAATGTGGTGCAATTTTTTTCTTGGAGTAAAACTCAAAAGCAGAGTTTGGTCACCAGTAAAAGTATCTCTTTAAAAAGTGAACTTTTGAGTCTGGCAGAGATCTTCTGATTGTTACATTTTGGGGGCTGGGAGGTGAATCAGAAAAGTTTGAAAACCACCCTGCTCAGATTTTGTAGCCGTGCTACCTGTATGTCTGAAGATCTCAAGCAGGGATTGAAAAACTCTCTTGTTTGATGATGTTTGATCAGCGTAAGCATTACAACAATATTATTCTTACAGCGAGATTCTGGAACCAGTTTTTGCACTGCTATAGGGGGGTGAAATGATTTACACAAGCTATAATGAGACCAACCATGCTTCACAACTGCTGGGAGGAGAACTTCTCAGTGTTCAGGTTAGTTTTCATTGAACCCCAGTTTGGCATTATGTATAAACCGTGAAGTCATGGTTTGCAACAAACCATGAAATCATGGCTTACAGCAAACCATGAAATCATGGCTTGCAACAAGCCGTGAAATCATGGCTTACAGCAAACCATGAAATCATGGCTTGCAACAAGCCATGATTAGTATAACAGGCCAGCTTTCAGGCCCATAGCCTTGAAACATGTCTGTTTTGAAACTCACAAGATTGCTAGAAACTACATTTTTTGGTTTTGAGGTGACAACAGTGGAAGAACTGGTGAAAATGAAACCCCTTGTTCTTGATGTTCTCATCCCCGCTGTGGTGCAAGAGGACAAAAAAGGAGGATGAGAAAAAGAGCTTGAGGTTTTGTTTGGCACACTGCACCATGTACACATTGCAGTTAGCACAACATGCAAATGGAATTGTTTGCTACCTGCTCTTTCATTTCCCCCACTGATGCCCAGCACTCAGATTGAGAAGTGGTTTGCCCATTGATCTTTGGTGATGGCCTGCTGAGGAAGCATTTCTAGAAAGCAACAAGGGAGCAGGGGGGTTGGTTAAAATGGAGTGGGTCATCAGGGAGTGGGTCTTCAGAAATTCACAAAAGGTCTCCCATCCCTTAATTGCTTGAATATCGATCCATCCTAGCCAGTCACTGCAGAGGACTCTTAACCTTCCATTTTGTTGCTTTTGCCACCTAAGCCCCTTTGATGACTCTGTCCCAAGTCCAGGTTGTCTTTTGAAGATGGAAACATGACATCACAAATTGATGGATGGCGGTGGTATCTTTTTCACATCTTCTGGCTGGGCCTCCTTTGGTCTACAGAGATAAAAATTTTTTAAAAAATTAGATATGACTGAACAACATTAAGAGTTTAACATGATGTTTGGGTGGCAGAGATGATGGCCTTTTGTTGGAAAAATTACCAGCATTCTCTCTCCCCGCTCCATCTTGTTATTAGAAGCGATGGGCAATAGCAAGATAGGGCCTCCCTTTCTGTTGCATGCCAGATCTTCTCCATTTGCTTCTCTGTCTTTTATTGCATGATCATAAATACCTTTGGTGCTCAGATCATGTGACCCAGGACAGTTGCTTGGGTCATCGGTCTTATAAAAGTTAAGACCACTCTCTCTCTCTCTTTGTTCTCAATGGCTGCTTTCCCTGAACTCTTCGCATGCTCCGAGTTTGAGTCCCATCAAGGAGGATGGTGAGTTAAACTGAAGAATCTCCTATTCACTAGATTAGACAGGTAGCAGGCTCTCTCAATACAGATGTAAATGAAGAGTCATTAGTAAAGTATTTAGTCTTTTATTCAAAGCTACCTGCGTCTGTGTTTATTCCAAGTACCAGTCTGAAGCCACAAGTCATTAGATAAAACTTCTACCGCTTCTCTGTGTGACTTTGCTAAATGAAGATTGGATCCTGACAGGTTCAGTCTCATTTTCCCCTACACCTTTACATCTTCCTTCCAGCCAGGCTTCCAAATTAAGACTGTACGTGAGAATGGAGTGCCACCTTGGCATAGTGGTTTGACTATAACTGTGGAGGGCAGGGTTTGGCCATGGAAATCTGCTTGAGTGACCTTGGGCAGGTCCCACTCTCTCAGCCTCAGAGGAAGGCAAAGGCAAAGGCAAAACCCACTCCGAACAAATCTTGCCAAGAAAAGCCTGGGAGAGTTTGCCTTAGGATTGCCGTTAGTCAGAAATGAGTTGAAAGGGCAACAAGGATCGAAACAGGGTGGGCCATAGGCCGTGTATGGCCGGAAACCTTGCTTTGTGGGTCCCAAAGCCTCCAGGCATCCCCCCCATTTCTGTTTTGTTTTTTTTGTCTGAAAAGCCCCCTGGGCCACTCAAATGCCACAAAAATGTGACTGCTTGGGTCCTTTTGATACAGCTAACTTCTCATGATCTTACTAGAGAGAATTTCTAAGTCCCTCGCCATACTAGAAATCCCAGGATTCCATAGAATAGAGGCAATGTAGTTGAAGTACTTCCCAACTCTTATGCTTTTGTGGTGCTGATGTGTCCCGTCTTAAGTTAAGGGACTCTTTTCTTTGTGCTCTCAGGCATTTGTCAGATAGCTGTGCTGACTGATTCTGCACAATTTCTTACTAGCTAACAGGCCGTCTCTTCTGCACCAGAAGTAGCACGACCGATGAAAACCTCTCTTCTGAAGAAAGAGAGTTTATGTCCTTGCTCTGGTAAGGCTGTTTGTGAAAAGCCTGTCTGTTTTCTCATTTCACAACCCACAAAGCGACCGAAAGAAGCAAGGAAAAGCAGTGAGACAGAACAAAACACGCGTGCAAACTTTGAAAATATGTTTCGAATGGGTGCATTTCATCATCGCGCAGCTTGGTGTGGCTTCCAACAGATTGTTTGTTTCTCGGTCTTTTTTTTTAAGCCCAAGATAGATGATATACTTATTAAAACATCTGTTATGCTATCTTTAATTAGGAATTAATTTGTTTTCTATGCAGGCTGGAAAAAATTTGCAACTGAATGCTCAGAACTTGGAACCTGGAAAAGTTCCTTTGCCCACTCAAGCAATTCCCTGTTTGCGGATCTTCTTGCCTTGGTGTTTTCCGTGAAAAATGTTATAATTTGTTTCTTTATCATATTAATAGGCTTTATTGTCTTTGGTGTGTTGCTAGTTTTATAAACCATTTTGGGTTTTGTTTCTTTTTTTAAGGAAATGAAAATTGGTATGCAAAATATTCATAAATAAATAAAACAAGCAATCAGAGTGCTAGGGGATAAATGTTCAGAAAAGCAGAGAAAGAAGGGACTTAGGTTGTAGTTTTTATTAAATTCTCAAGGCAAGGGGTGTGCATTTTGCAAAGTGACAGTTTACGGTTTCACCATTTTGTCATGTGCAGCGCCAATGAAAATTGCATGAGAAGTTCTAGGGGTGTGAGGAGCAATATATATATATATATATATTTTAAAAATGGCTCTCATAATTGCTGGCTGATTGACTCCATGAGAAAGTTTTATACAGATACGTGTTGTTTCCCAAGACATCTTCCCAAGAGTTTAATAGTGTTTGCATTGATATTTCAGTCCAGAATAATCAATATGTGAATGAAACATGAATGAATTATGACTGGGAAATGAGCATTCTGGTGTTTTATTGACATTTTGGTGGGAGAATGTGGTTTGTGAAGATGCAGATATTTCCACAGAAAGGAAGAAGCGGATTCTGCAAAGGCATGGCAAACTAACTGCTATTCGCTAACCCAGAACTTGGAAAGTGACTTTTAAAATAGTCTAATTATTCTTGGACTCCAAAAGTAGTTCATTACTGTTATAGCTACAGTTTAAAAAAGATAACTCTTTATTCTCCTGTTTTCTCAAAATTAATCAAAAGAGATATATTAGTTGCCTGTATTTGCCAGCATACAAGATGCACCCCATTTTCAAACAGTATTTCTTTTTTTTTTGGAAAAAAGGTGATTCTTGTGCTTTAACGGGGCACCGCAGTGCTATAAGCTGTTTTCCTGTGGTCCAGAACACCTCCAACTTTTGTGATTTCCAGGGACAGTCCTGATTAATCTTTTATAGTCACACTTTTCCAGGTTCTTTTGAAATGTCCCAGTTTTTCTCTCTTTCTTCCACTTTCTCCCAGAGATCTTGGAAAATGTTCAAAGCAGAGGCTGGAAAGATCCCAGGAGTGTTTAAAAGCAGTGCTTGCAAAGGTATTAAAAGCAGATCTCTGAAAACTTTTCTTCCCCATTTCATAGAATCATAGAGCTGGGAGAGACCCTAAGGGCCATCCAGTCCAACCCCCTTTGAAAACCCTCCCTTTGGCAGATGGCCATCCAGCCTCTGCTTAAAAACCTCCAAAGAAGGAGGCTCCACCACACTCAGAGGCAGCAGCAGATTCCACTGTCAAACTGCTCTTACCAGCAGGAATTTCTTTCTAACATTTAGACGGAATCTCTTTTCCTGAAATTTGAAGCCATTGCTCCACAGTGTCCTAGTCTCTGAAGCAGCATAAAACAAGCTTGCACCATCCTCCCTGTATTTGACGTAGAGTTTGAAAAATTGTCTTTCTATCCTGAAAAATCTTTTCTCATTTGTGTTAGAGTTGGTACTTCTTATTTGAATGATGTGTTCTACTCAGTGCATTGTCTCGCTAAATGCCTTTTTCAGGACCTCCCCTATGTGATATCCCCTAGAGATGAGTGTTGGGCCATTTCCATCCTACACTGTTATAGTGCTATTGTTCTACTTTCAACCTCCTGTGGAATTCTGGGGTTTGTAGTTTCCTGAGGCCAAAGAGCTCTCTGGCTGGGAATCCTAAAGGCCCCTCCCTAAACTGAAAACTCCAGGATTCCATAGGATGTTGGAAGTGGAATAATAGCACTATAACAATATAGTGTGGAAATAGCTTTGCTGTCAGGTTTTGACCCATGATGTGGTATCCCCAAGACCCAATGAAATTGGCCTGTTACTGTCTTCCCTTCTAACACGCCCATGTTCTCTTCAAATAATCAAGCAGAGGACAGATGTCTTACCTCTTCTTCTGCTGAACAAACGTCTGTGTCACGACGACAACGAGGAACAGAAGAAGCAGGAAGCCCATCAGACTGCCTACAAGGATGGGAACAAGGAAGTTCTGTGATGCTGAGGAGCGGAGCATGTCTCGTGTGAACGCCAGAGAACTGTTGCTGGGCTCTGGTTGGACTCCCAGGAGCTCACACATCAAGGAGTAGATATGGACACTGTCAAAAGGTTCTGCTAAGTAGCCCTTCTTGAAATCTGGACCGAAAGCTCTGAAGATGGTTTTCATGTCCATGTGTTGGTTGTCGAATCCGTGGTCCCCTTTATAAACGTAGATGATAAACCTCTGGAAGAGAGAATATAGGGGATGGGAGAGGGAAAAGAAGTGAATCCCCCCATGGTTTCTAACACAAGAGAAGTTCTTTCTTAGATTAGTGGAGAAGGGCTTCCTACCAACACCATCTGATGCCCTCCAACATCTCACAGGTGAAAATCAGGAGAGATGTGGCTGAGGAACATCAGAGGATGGTCAAAAGGGTTTAGCCAGAACACAACAGATAAAACTTATTAATGAAGAAAAGACAACAAAAGCACTGTTTTAAGCAAAGAAACCTTGGAGTTCATGAACTGTTTAGGAAAGCCTATTTTTTTTTTAAGATAACCAAATGAGTGTACTAGGAAGGGCATGATTCCACACCCTCAGCTCATCTTGTTCTCCTGTCCCTATTGCTTGGTTTAAGTCAGTGGTTCTCAACCTGTGGGTCCCCAGATGTTTTTGGACTTCAGCTCCCAGAAGCCCTGAGCATTGACCATAGTGGCTGGGACTTCTGGGAGCTGAAGTCCACAAGCATCTGGGGACCCACAGGTTGAGAACCACTGGTTTAAGTGATGTAACTTCCCCAACAGCCATCGGTGGGGTGGGATCAGTGGAAATGCATTTGTCTATTTTCCCATGGCTGCACGCACTGCAATGATTTTGTCTGCAGGGACCTACCAAGCATCCCCAGTACGACTACTGGAAAATGGCTGGATGCATCTCTGTTGATCCCCCACTGTGCATTGCTTAAAAAGTGGCTTTAAAAGCCTATTTCTCCCTGTGAACTCTGTAGAAAATTGAATTCACAGGGGGAAGGTGAGAGCAGAGAGAATCCAGGCAACAAGAGGGCAAAAGTTTTTTTTTATAGAGGGAGAACTTGCAAAACTACTACTTTAAGCAGAAAAGCCCTGGCACTTATGTAATGAATTAAGGAAAGCTGGGGAAAAAAGAGCAGGGGTGGGTGGGTTGAAGGATGAGAGGAAACCCTGAATGATCCTCCCAGGAAGGCACAGAATTCCACTCATTACTCTCCTCTCCCTTCTGCCAAGTTAACTGAGTGCAAACCACTTATGCACTCTGAAAACTGTGGCCATTTGCACACTTAGACTGTCACAGTGCTATTATTCTATTTTCAACATCCTATGGAATCCTGGGGTTTGCAGTTTAAGGAGGGGTCTCAAAGGCCCTGTGTTTGCAGCAATTGCAGTAAACTGAGGATGAGAGAGGAAAGAGGCAGGAGAAGAGAGAACTGGGACATTTTAAAAGCAGCTGAGAAAGTGGGAGAGGAGAGGGTCAATTAGGACCATCGCTGCCAAACTGGGAGAGTTGGAAGGTATGAGAAATAAGTGCAGCAGCGCCCTTCCACTCATGTTCCCTCCAGCACCTCAAATTCAGAAGCTTTCCCGTTATTCCAATGGGTCCGCTTCCAGTCTTCTAGCTACATCTGGGTCTTATCATCAAGGTCTGGCTTCAATTTACTCGGCTGCCCTTGTTTTTTATCTCCTTTACTGTGCAGCTTGCTCCACAGAGAGGATGCATTTGAAATTGGCCTGGGTGAAGGAGCATCACAAAACAAGAGAGCATTTGAGTAGCTTGGAGTAAGTTTCTTTTTCTCCCAGACTCCCCAGCCAGCGTGATCACGGCATTCTGGGCATTGTAGTCCAAAAAAGGGGAAACTTTTCCGAGTTCTGCCACAATAATGGCAAGGTGAATCCCCTACAAAATTGCCTTTCAGAGCAACCCTATTTTCCAGAAGAAGAGAAATACAGGCAGGATGTAGAAATGATTTATGCAAACGATAGAGCCCATAACCCCTTTCCTGTTGCAGCTCAGGCTGCCAAAACAGAGGAACCTTTAGGTTTCATCTTCCGGCCACTATATGTCACTGTTGCTCCACCAGAAATCTGCCAAGCCAGGCACGGCGGCCAGTCCCCACCAGTTACAATTTTAGCTTTGCATTCCCCAAACAGTAAATCTACACCTAAGAGAACCCACCCCACATTATGTGTAATGCAGTTGTCAGAACCGCATGTGGGACAACCATAGGTGCAACATATACACAAGGGAGACAAACGTGCATAAAATATTTCTAAAAGCTGCATTTAGAAACAACATTTCTTTCTTTCTCTCTAGCATGAAACTGGAGCGGCCCAGGACATTTTGCTGCCTGAACCAGAATAGCAGATAGTTCCCCCTTCCCCCTATCCAAGTCGAGATGCATTGAAACCAGAGCCAGCCATGTGATTTTGGTAGCTGAGATGGAAAACCTCACAATCATCCTCTGGACAGAGAAATAGAAAAGTGACATTTCCGCACTACATTGTTATAGTGCTATTATTCCACTTTCAACCTCCTGTGGAATTCTGAGGTTCGTAGTTTACTAAAACCAAAGAGCTCTCTAGTTGAGATTTCTAAATGCCCCTCCCTAAACTCCAAACCCCAGGACCACATAGGAGGTTGAAAGTGGAATAAAGGCACTATAGCAGTGTAGTGCGGAAATGGCCGTAGAAAATGGTGAATGATGCGCTCTCTTTTCATCCCCCCGTTTCAATCTGCTACCCGAGGCTTCTGCCTCCCTGGGGAAAGGCTGGCCTTGGTGGGAAAGACGGTGGCCAGGTGACTTGTGTGCCTGCTGCTCGCTCTACTGCCCAGGTAGGGCTCATAGGGTGCCCTGAGTCATAGGTCTGGCTCTTCTACATTGTGCTTCAGGGCTAGTGGAGGAATCTTAGGGTGAGAGCACTGCTTCAAAAAGTATGTTTTGAATACTGCAACCAGTTTTAGGATTTGGCCAGATTTGTGTGGCTGAATGCAGCCGGTCATACAAAGAACCTGTTCCCCAAGTTTTTGTAGATTTCAAGAGCCATGCCACAACAGTGTACGTGTATGAATATCTAAAGTATGTAAAGTATGTATGTAAAGTGTATGAATATGTAAAACAGGAGATTTCTAACCGACTCTATTCCCAAGTTAATTCTGGTATGATGAATTCTACACAGTGGGTCATTCACATATTGTTTTGCAAAGAGAAAAGTTTCTATAGGTTGCATTGAGCTCTCCTAAGCTGAGCTCTGTCTTTTGGTTTATGCAGATTTCTGGCTTAATATTGAATCTCCAGCATGTGGCATCCTTGTATGATGGTTCACCACATGAGGGCACATTGAGAAGAAAAGATCACAGTGAAAACAATAAGAAGAAAAGAGCAATTGAATGACGTTGCTACCTTCCTGCACTACAGCTGCATTTCTTTTTGATCAGTTTCCTGAGACCCATTCACACAACAGAGTTATAGCACTGTTGTTCCACTTTAAATTCTATGGTTGTATCCTATTGAATTCTGGGATTTGTAGTCTGGCAAGGCATTTAGAGGATCTCTCTGGCTCAGAATTCCCATTCCTAAACTGTCCAGAGGAGGGGGACCAAAATGGTGAAGGGTCTTGAAGCCATGAGGACCAGCTTAGAGAGCTAGGGATGTTTACTTTCCAGAAGAGAAGGTGAGGAGGGGACATGAGAGCCATGTTTAAATATTTGAAGGGATGTCATGTTGAGGATGGAGCAAACCTGTTTTCTGCTGCTCCAGAAACTAGGACAAGGAGCAATGGATTCAAACTACAGGAAAGGAGATTCCACCTGACCCTCAGGAAGAACTTCCTGATGGTCAGAGCTGTCCGGCAGTGAAATCTGTTGCTGCCTCAATGGAGTGTAGTGGAGTCTTGTTCTTTGGAGGTTTTTAAGCAGAGGCTGGATGGCCATCTGTCAAAGGGAGGGTTTTGATGTGGTTTCCTGCATGACAGAAGGGGGTTGGACTGGATGGCCCCTGGGGTCTCTTCCAACTCTGTGACTCTATGAATCTTGGAGACCAGGGTTGAAATCTCTACTGCACCTTGGAACCCATTTTTAGAAGTCGCGCTTTCTCAGGCTCGGAGGAAAGCAAATGCAGATTCCCTCTGAAGTATCCCTGTATGATGAATGTGTACATCCCCATTCTCTTGAAAGCCCTAAGAATTCAAGAGTCCTCACTGCAGAGGGAGACCAGTGGCTCGGATTTTGTACAGAACTTACCCCGTTGACGCTGTAACCAAGATCTCCATAAAGCAGAATGGGCAAGACACGTTCATGGTTTGCGTAATGGAAATGCTCAGGAAACTCTTCCTTTTTGAAGACCTTCAGATGAGGGTGGGCGTTTTTCAATGCCTGATATATTTCCTCCTCTTTCTCCGGTTTGGGGAGAACCATGCCAAAGCCACCATAGTCCACAATGTCAAACTTCAAGTCTGTAAATTTAGTGTAGTTAGCCAACAGGATCTCTTGAACGTCTGGGCTCTTTTTGACTGTGGTCATGCCATGGTCGGAGGTAATGATGACATTGAGGTTGTCCTTCAAGTTGTGTTTTTCAATGACTTCCAGCAGGTAGCCAACAGTCCGGTCAATTTGCTGGATGATTTTCTTCCTCTCCTCTGTCTCTGGGCCAAACTTGTGGCCTGTGTTGTCAGGTTCCCCGTAATAAAGTGTGACAAAATCAAAGTCCTCTTTGGTGAACCATTGCATGACAATGTCAATGTTCTCTCGCCATTCCGTCTCGTTGCTGTCGGGGTGGCCAAAGGCTTCCACCAGGCTCCGGGTCACAGCCTGGCCGCTGAAATTGGCTCCTCCGCCTGGATAATGAAAAGACGCTGTTTTTTTCCCCTGGTAGGAAAAAAATATTATTTAGTTAGTTAGTCAGGGTCCTATCACACTGCATTGTTATTGCACTGCTATTCCACTTTAACTGCCGTGGCAACATCGTCTGGCATTTTCAGTTTACAGAGGGGCATTTAGAATTCTCAGCCAGAGAGCTCTTGGTTCTCACTAAACTGCAAATCCTAGAATTGCACAGAATGTTGCCTTGGCAGTTCAAGTGGAATAACAATGCTATATCACTTTAGTGTGGTAGGGTGCAAAGTTAATTAATTAGTGAATATAACCTACCCTATATCCACGGATCTTGGGGTGGCGTACAATAAAAGCACTGCATCATGCGGCGCTCTAGTTGAAACTAACCATAGGTCTGAGGCCCCTGCGAAATGGCTACCCTTGTGGAACTCTCCTTCTACAACCGTAAACTGAATATGTCCGTTGCTCAGTGACCAAAAAAGATGCAACCGCTGGTGAAAGGGAACTTAAATAAGACACCAACAGGATTCTGGTCTCTGTCTTCAATGTGGCAATCTAAGTGGAAATAGATTTCAACACTCTCCAAAGCATCTAGAAACAGTTCCCAATGGAATTGCCTCTGGATTTTGACTATCAGAAAATTGGTGGAGATTTTGCTAGCTTTCACTTGGGCAAAAATCCAAATAACGCTGAAAGGAAACGCCAAGACGTTTCCTATCCAAATGAAAAAGCCATTGTCTCAGCCTCGGCCACTGATCTTTACGGGTAGGAAATTCTGCATCATGTTTCATGCTTGGCTCCTAACTAGATGTGGCAACTGCGTGGCTCATGTCTTCAGTTGTGGGTTGTGTTCCAGCCCGGTGACAGAGCAGAGGAGTTTAAAATGGAGAAGCACTGAGTGTAATGAGTGGGTGGTTTTGGATCCTTTGGCATCCCAGTCGGTGCTTTTTGTTGTCGTTATTGTGTGCTTTCAAGTCATTTCTGAATTATGGTGGCCCTAAGGTGAACATATTGTGGGATTTTTCTGGGGCTGAGAGTGTGTGACATAGCCAAGGTCATCCAGCGGCTTTCTATGGCTGAATGGGGCACTGAACCCTGCTCAACCCATCAGGTCAAGGCAGAACTGAGAAAATTTCTTTTTAGGATTTCAGCTCTTACAACCTCCCAACCAGCATAGCCTAACCAACATAGGACACTGGATGAGTTGGTTGGGGAGGTTCTGGGATGTGGAGTCTAAGGCCATTTCCGCTCTAGCCTGTTATAGCGCTATTATTCCACTTGCAACATCCTATGGAATCCTGGGGTTTGCAGTTTCGGGAGGGGCCAGCCGGCCCCTCCCGAAACTGCAAACCCCAGGATTCCATAGGATGTTGCAAGTGGAATAATAGCGCTATAACAGGCTAGAGCGGAAATGGCTTAAGAAAAGAACTTCCCGACTCTTTGTGTCTAAGAAAAGTTGGTGTCTTTCCACATACCCTTGAGCATTTCACAAATGAAAACCAGGACAAGTGTGACCAAGCAACATTAGAGTGTGGACAACATGACAAAAGTTATTTATGAAGACAAACACACAAGGCAGTAGCAGTTTGTTTTTGCCTGATCCTGCTGGGAAGGCTGAGATTTCACCCTTCCTCTTCTTTCCCCCCTTTTGAGTTAACTGAGTGTAAACTACTTTTGCAATCTGAGTGCAGTTTGCAACAACTGAAGAAGGCTGAGGCCAAAGGGGAAAGGGGGAGGAAGAAAGAGAAACTGGGACATTTTAAAAGCAGCTGAAAAAAGGGGGGTAGCAGAAGATTAATCAGGACT
This sequence comes from Iguana delicatissima, assembly GCA_948472985.1. Classification (NCBI taxonomy): domain Eukaryota; kingdom Metazoa; phylum Chordata; class Lepidosauria; order Squamata; family Iguanidae; genus Iguana; species Iguana delicatissima. The sequence goes on along the minus strand of CAOKZL010000019.1, from coordinate 1,372,740 downwards.
GTCCTTCCCAAATTGGGACAGTTGGAGGGTATGGTTTCCTAGATTTGAGATGTATGTCTCTTTGTGCTCATCAGTTGGAACATATGAAGTACTCATCCCTGTTGAATTCAATAGATGGGGAATGGATTCTCCAGAAAGTAAGGTCGCTCCTTCCTTGTTTTCATTTTTTTTAAAACCTGTCAGAATGGGGATAACTGCTTTCTACAATGATTTATTGAATGCTTAATTAAATGAGCTTCAGAATAGCACGCCAGACCTTATGCTTATTAGTAATAATAGTATTAGTATATTTAATTTAAGATCGTTAACCCAAGGCTGTGAAGTAGTAATGCTCTGAGTGACATTTCATATGCCATTTTAGGATTGGGAAAAAGGTCAATGTTGATATAAAACCTAACTTTACAAAGAAGACAAAATCTTGCAGAGGTATAAAAGACCAGTCCAAGTTGGTAGCACTGTAGTAAGGACAAGGTCAGTGTGCACCTTCGGAGCGTCTGTTGTGAGGGCCCGCATATATCAAAATACCTGCTTCCTACTACAGTCATCATAACAGGTTTTTTAGACTAGAAATGCCAATAAAATCTCCAAAATCAAAGATGAGACAATAGCTTTAATAGGACCAGCCGAACTGTGTGCTATCCAAGTTCTCCAGAACTCTTCTTCAGCCTAGAAAGGGAAATGAACAGGCTGGGGATGAGGGGACATGCAGTCACACCTCCTGTAAGAGTCCAGTTGGGGAAAGTTGGCTTAGCTCATACCAAGGTAAATGCAAAGCATGGGAAAGTTGCACCACAGCTTCCTGAATCTGCCATCTTGATTCTTGGGCTTATAGTTCAAGAGAGAGAGAGAGAGAGAGTATGTTCCCAAGCTTTGGACTTGAAGAAGTGACATGAACAAGAATTGGGCTAATGATCTTTCAATAGCGGCAGCTCACGGAGAATGGGTGAAGAGGCAGGGAAATGGGAAGAAACTTTTCAAGGTCAACTGGACCACGACTCCAAATACAGGTCCCTTTCTGCAAGATGGTGCCATCCTGGCAGGGGGATGCGTTGCTGCTGGTCCACAACGTGTGCCATCACACAATGTTGTCGCGGTCCCACTGCTCTTGCATCCCCAGCCGTCACAATCGTGCGGTCTACAATTACGGGAAAAAATCCTGTAGTGGCCTCCTTTCATGCAACGATAGCATTGCTGGTGGCCGTACGGGAAGGGTGGAAGCGCAATCAAGCACTACCTTCCTCAGTGCAGTCCAGGAAGAAGCCAGCTGCACTTCGGAGGGAAGGAGCGTGTCCCAAATGCTCCCCATTCACCAGCAGCTGGCCAGATGTGGAGGAAAGTGTTCGGATCCTGCTCCCATCCTGGCAAAGGCACTGCCAGGATGACGCTGGGAAGTTGCAGGATGCAGGTAAGGTGTGGAAAGGGCCCAAGTTGTTGATACTGAGGAGCAGCAAGGGTGGATATTGTGGTTTTATAGGAGTAACCGAATCCTCACTGGCTGTTTAGGTCATCTGACTTCACCACTGCAAGACCACTCTTTGGCCAGCTATGGTGGTGGTGGTCAAGCACAGGGCAGATCTGGCCAGCAGATTTCTGCATTTGGCTACCAAATGAGACCTGAATCCTATTGATAGTCCCAACCAGGGCTGACCCATTAACTCCATGGAATGTACCCATGTGTTGATTCACTATTTAACAATTGCTTCTTCGACAATCTTATTGGGACCGATACTATTCAGGCCAAAAGTTCCTTCCACATAGTGACATTGGGGCAAAACTATATACAGACAGATCCACTTGCAGTAAATTGATTCATTCATTGCCTGATCAGTTGGGAGACAGATTATAAATCAACTAAGAACTCCTTAGCTGGGTGACAGCCCTCTTCTCGCTTGGGGAGAGGCAAGCTGCGTATAATTCAGGGCCGTGCAGGGGGATTTGATGTCAGCAAATGTTGCTTTAGCCAGTCAGGGATCAAAAGCAATGAATGTGATTTATTTGCGGGGAATACATTGATCAGTCATTTAAGGACCTTGGGTTATTCCTTTGTTAGTTTAGGGACACAGAGAAAGAAAGGAAGCAGTGAGCTTGCAAAACCACAGCCAACCCGATGATGATGATGATGATTTTGGTTTATATTCTGCCTTTTTCTGAACGTGGGATGCAAGGAAGCTTACAGAAAACATATGCAGCTAACAAATTTCTCATGCAAAAGTTAAAAATATGATTAAAGTAGCAATAAAATTAAAAGCAATTAAGAACACAGCCATTTAGAAAAGAACAGCAAATATAAACAAGAAGAGTCAGGTAAAGCTCCATCGTGCCTAGGTCCGGAAGCAGAGGAAAGGCCCTCCCTCCATCCCAACTACCCCTTGCCTGGCCTCAGAGGGAGAGAAGAAGGGGCAGGCACAACTCATAGAATCATAGAATCCTAGAGTTGGAAGAGACCCCAGGGGCCATCCAGTCCAACCCCCGGCCATGCAGGAACAAACATTCAAAGCACTCCCAGCAAATGGCCATCCAGCCTCTGCTTAAAAACTTCCAAGAAGGTGAGTCTCCCACACTCCGGAGCAGCATATTCCACTGTCAAATGGCCCTGACTGTCAGGAAGTTCTTCTTGATGTTTAAGTGAAATCTCTTTTACGTGAAATCTCTTTTCTTGTCGTTTGAATCCACTGCTAAATGTCCTGGTCTCTGGAGCAGCAGAAAACAAGCTCGCTCCATCTTCAACATGACAGCCCTTCGAATATTTCAACATGGCTATCACGTCCCCTCTCAACCTCCTTTTCATCAGGCTAAGCATACCCAGCTCCCTAAGCTGCTCCTTTCCAGACCCCTCACCTTTTTGGTTGCCCTCCTCTGGACACGTTCCAGCTTGTCAATATCCTTCTTGAATCCTTGAATTATAGCAACAATTTCTTGATATAAATAAATGGTAATAATAGTAATAACCCAGTCCATGAAAGGATAGCAGGGAAGGCACCAGTCTAAGCTCTCTAGAAAATCGATTCCACTGCCACCAAGAAAGCCCTGTGCCATGTTCCCACCATATGGACCTGAAAGAGTAGAGTGACTGAGAGAAGGCCTATTTAGGGGATCTCAGGGTTCAGATAAGTGGACCTGAGCTTTGTAGCCCATAACCAGCACTGTGAATTGTGCCTGGAAACAGACCAGCAGCTATTGGAGTTATTGCAAGAAGGGCCATTTCTGCACTAGACTGTTATAGTGCTATTATTCCACTAGGAATAATAAATTAAACTGCAAACCCCAGGATTCCGTAGGATGTTGAAAGTGGAATAATAGCACTATAACAGTTTAGTGCAGAAGATCCCTGTAGCTGGCTCTAGTTAACAATCTGGCTCTATAGCTCAAGAATAACATGTCTTCTTATTAGATTTTTTCTGTCTTCTTATTCCCCTTCTCTCTCCAACCCCCCTGTCCGAAAAATTTTCTCTTATTTCTCTTAGCAACAGAGGATGCATCCAAAGTTTCTTTGCTGTCACCCAGGGGTTAAAGAGTGAAGCTGATTTGAATGACGCATTCACCTGGAGTTTTTCAAAGTTCATACTGCGAGCTTCTGTCAGATTGAAAACAGTCCTTAGACTGAAAGGCAAGAAGAAGTTACAAAGGACTTTAATTTGAGTAGGCAAAAGAACATGATTTGGGGCCGTGGGGCAGGGCAGGGGGAGACGGAAGCATAGAGATGCATCTCCCAGCTGTCTCTGTACTTTTCGGGAATAATAAGAATTGCTCTGAATGTTGCAATAAAAGGAAAGAGCTGTAACAACCAGGAATAATGTCCCCGGTAAAGCTGGTAATATCAGGATTTTTATGGCTGCTAGTAAAGTTGATTATGTTAATAAAGTGGGGAGGCAAGAACAGTAAATACCCTCTTGTTTCTACATAATTATATTTTTATAGAGTTTTATTAAATTGTTTGGCTTGGAATTAAGAATGGGAAGAATTCCCCTGCCAGATCAATGTGAATTGAGCTGTTCAGGGAGAGAAGAACAGGACTGGGTGAAAAAGAGATGCCAGACCACAGTTCCTTGGATGAAAAGGAGATCCTGGGGCTTTCTGCACTACACTGTTACAGCGGCATTATTCCACTTTCAATATCTTCCTGTGGAATTCCGGGGTTTGTAGTTTACTAAGGCCAAAGAGCTCTCTGCTGAGAATCCTAAAGTCCCCTCCCTAAATTGCAAACCCCAGGATTCCGTAGGAGGTTGAAAGTGGAATAATAGCACTGTAACAGTGTAGTGCAGAAAGGCCTTAGGTGACATACTACAATATAATGGACGTTAGGCTAGCCTAAGGACTTTTTTAGCATTTTGCCAGTTGCCAGTTCAGGACTGTCCTGAGCCCTAATGTTTCCAGGTCACGTCCTCGATGATGCCAATAAGTGTGATGTATTAGGTACTAACCACAGTTGCTCACAGCTTGTCATCTGAACACACACACACACACACAAGCATTCACACAACTCAACATCCTCCATGCCTTCTTTTTCATCTAATCAAAATGGCCACCAGAGGGGAGACATTTCATACTTCTGCCTGCGCAGACCTCTGTGAAGCAGCTCCTGACCCAAGTTCTCACTCATTATTTATTAATGCACGTCCTGCCAAAAGATGGAGGGGGAATACCACATGGTTCCTGTGCTGGCTCATGCTGTTGAGTTGAGTCAAGAATGATGCAGATGGGTGGGGAATGCATTCTGCACCACAGGCCAAGGGCTTGTAGCATTTTATCTCTTTCATTCATTTCTATCCTGCCTAACTACTTGAGTTCATTGTGAGAAATGGGAAATAAGAAAAAAAAAAAACCTCTAAAAATTGTAATGACAATAGTTATTGATTAGTTTCTTCCTTTGGTTTTGGAACTCTAATGGTAACGAACTACTTTAAAAGTAGCTCTCCCAGCTCTGCTACAAGCAGATAGGGAGATCTGCAGTCCTGGATCCAGTACCTGATTTTGAGCTGTGATCCACAGAGGCAGAACTCCGTTGTCCCACCATTCCGTCTTGTTCTGTGTTGCTTTGTAGCCGTATTTCCTCAGAGTCTCTGTGTTGAACATCATATTGTGGATGACTCCGTGGTCTTCAATCCAGCGGCCTAGATTTTAAAAAAACCAAAAACAAAGAGGAACTTTTTTTTCATACATCTCCCAATCCAGCACCTCAGCTTCTCCCTTCTTCCACCCAAAATCTCTTTCTACCCAACTTTTCCTGCCTTGCCTTTCAATACCCTTGGATGGTTCACGAGATCGCCTGACTTCTTGTGTGTGTCTGCTAATTTCTAAGAAAAGCACCCTGCTTAATTTTCAACTGGAGTCCTATAGTTGGTACCAGTATACAAGGGGAAAAGATCATGCCATTACCTCTCTCTTGCAGGTCTTATTTGAGCTGCAATTCCCTCAAATTCCAAGGAGACACTGGCATTGTAGGTGGACCCCAATGTCCACCATCTTTTGGGGTAACAAAGACTGGATCATGGAGGTGCAAGTTCTTCCATGGACAGTCTAAGTACTCAGCTGCACGTTGTGCTCCCATGACACAACTGCACTGTCCCCCCATAGCGAGGAACAAAATACTCCTTGACTCACTTTCTTGAGCGATCTGAATTTACCTTCTTAGTTGCCATTTTAGATAGCAAGCATCTTTGGGTATCACGTCAATGGGTAACTCAGGAAGACAGGAAGGCCCTGACATTTCACTCTTCCACACTTCATTAGCACACAGCATATGGCTTTTGAGAATTAATTTGTGGCAAAGATAATGCTTTTTAGCCAATCACGTTTGGATCCTAATTAAATCATTATCTGAGTAATATATTTACTTTATGGGAAGTTCCTTTTAATGAGGAATATTAATTAAAACCTGTTGGATGGCTGGTAAGCGTATAACCATATCTGCCTGTCTGCTTTAATTAATTCCCAGTAAATAATGAAGGCATATAAACATGTAATTGCACTACAGATTTTTTTTCCTTAGTGATGAACTTAGCCTTTTTTTAAAAAAAATCCTTGTGTTTTTGAGCTTAAAAACTCCAAAGAAAACTTCAGAAAACAGCTTTGCATTATTGTTATAATGCCAACTTCCTAGAAATATTCCCTTAATGCACTATATCACTGAAATGACACTAGCATGGGTGGGGGCGAGGTCAAAATGTGACCCACAAATTGCATGAGGCTGACAAGTGTTCCTGCTGCAGACAGCTTGCCTGGTGTTTTGCAGATAAAATCACTTGGATCTGCTCTGACCTGGATGCTATAATTGATATAGATCTGGTGGATGTAACTTTGACCCCTGCTTGTCCAGTAACAATGGATACTTTCCAATTTGTGGATGTGGACAGGATTCTTGGAAAGATGAGAGCCACCACATGTGTGTCAGATCTCTGCCTTTTTTGCCTTAATATAAAAGCTAGAGGAAGACTGGCTGAGTGGGTAAAAGGAAAACTTAATGTCTCTTTCAGGCAAGGCAGACTTCCAGCTTGCTTCAACGAGGCTGTTGCAAAACGCTTACTAAAAAAGCCATCTCGAGATCCCACCGTTTTGGATAATTCTTGGCTGGTCTCTAACATTCCATTTCAGGGCAAAGTACTGGAGATGACCTCCCAGCTCCGGGGGTTTCTGAATGAAATGGATTATCTAGATCCATTTCAATCTGGTGTCAGGCCTGGACAGAGATGGCTTGGTCACCTTTGGTGGATGACCTAGGCGAAGAGCTAGACGGTGGGGGGGGAATGTGGCTGTGTTGGTTCTGCTGGAACCCTCAGCAGTTCTTGATAACATTGACTTTGGGAACCTCCAGAATTGCCTTGCCAGGAGGGGACGTGAAAGCACTCTTTTACAGTGGTTCCTTTTCTTCCTGGAGGGGTGAACACGAAAGGTGGTGCAAGAGGACTCTTGCTTGATGGAGAATGCACAGAGAATGTAAAACAGGAGGAATAAAGCAATGTGCTCGGGAAGCCAGAAGGCCAGCGTCTTAAATATTTTTATGAAAAAGCTTATCTCAACATTTCATCTTTTGAAGTTTCACAGGTAGCAGAAGTCAATGCAAAGTGGAATTGCGGCTGTTATGTGCCTTCCACCATTTCTCTAAGGTGTCACAGAACATTTACGCACCATTTCCTGGGGTTTGCAGTTCCGGGAGTGGCCGGCCGGCCTGTTATCACCGTTTACTAGCCTTACTTTGGAGGATATTAGATATCGTTTGATATCATAATTCGGTCTCATTTTGCCCCCCTCTGCCAACTGTTTGTGAGGCCCCCGAACAAGCACAGAACTGGGCATGGCCCGTAGCTGAACATTGCTTTTACCACCTAGGCAAGCCAGACTCAGCCAGATCTTGCTTTAGGAGACCTCCCTGGACAAACACCTCATTAAAGATGCACGCTAATACAAAGAGCCCCTTGCCCCGAGCAGGTAACTTGACGAGCTAAATGCGTAACCGCCCAAGCGAGCTGCATCTGCATACTGGCCATTCCATTGTCGATTCGGACTTAACTCAATCATGCTAAATTCTGACCTTTCAGAGACATTGTCTCACACCCAAACCTCATTGTTCTCTCCCAAAGTACAGACTAGCCTATGGTCATATTTTCCCTATAAAACCCCCCAGTTCCGAGAGCTTCCTCGGATCTCTCCGTACTTCCACCCCGCCTTGCTGCCGCTGTGTCCGCTGAGCTTTCCCCTTGGTCTCCATCCGAGACTGTGCATCTGCGGACCTCTTCATTGACCTACCCCGGGCTTCGGACAGGTGTAGTATCTTCCACTTCAACGATCCCTCTCAAATCCCTCTATACCGCTAACACCTTTTATTTTCTATAGTTACTTGTGTGAGTGTGTTGCAGACACTATTTGCTTGTATTTAATAAAATTCCAAGTTATTATTTCACAATTGGTGTGCTCCTTGGCTTGGCCTGACCCCGTAGACGTTGGGTAAAAGATTCCACTGCGTTGCCCTGCCTCTTGTTTTGCCAGCTTGTGCTCTGAGCTAATTTCCCCCACCTATATTGGAGCACGATTGGAGTCCCTCGCGGGGCCCCCAGTAAACAGGGTAACAGGCCCCTCCTGAAACTGCAAACCCCAGGATTCCATAGGACATTGAAAGTGGAATCATAGCGCTATAACAAGCTAGTGCAGAAATGGCCACAGTCCCACTGTGGGGACAGGATGTCAGCAGTCCGCTGGTCGTGCTTCTGCACGATGTCGTTGCGATCCTGCTGCCATCCCATCACCACTCATTGTGATGGCAGGAAGTTTGCTTAACAGGTTAAATCTGTTAAACACCCATGATTACATGAGGCTCCTGTACTTACAAGCCACGCGGAAGGGCAGGACGCACAACGGAGGTGCATCCCAGCATGAGAAAGAGCCAGGCTGTGCTGTGGAAGGCAGGTGCGTGTTGTTGGCACTCCCATCCACAGGCCAGGTGTGGAGAGAAGCGTTCCCATCGCACTCCTTCCTGGCAAAGGCGCTGCCGGGATTGCAGTGGGAGGAGGACAACGGGATAAGGTAGTGTGTGGAAATGATGTCCAAGTCGTTTGTGACTTACGGTGACCCTAAGGTGAACCTGTGATGGAATTTTCTCAGCAGGAGTTGTTCAGAGGAGAGTTCACTTTTTCACACCACAAAGACGGATTTTTGCTAGGCTGTCATTTAAATGGCCTCTGAACCTGAAGATAAGATTTGATCACTAGTTGCAGAAAATTTATCTCTTTGCTTGCGATATGGACAGCAACTGCTGCCAAGATGCTATATAGCTATATGGATATTCCTGATGCCCCTGTTGAATCAGCACGCCAGCTGTCTCCTGGCTAAGACCACTTCTGCCCTAGCCTGTTATAGCGCTATGATTCAACTTGCAACATCCTATGGAATCCTGGGGTTTGCAGTTTTGGAAGAGGCCGGCCGGCCCCTCTCGAAACTGCAAACCCCAGGTTCCAGAGGATGTTGCAAGTGCTAGTGCGGAAGTGTCAAACATGTAGTTAAACCCTTTCTTAACAAGCCCAAGGACATGGGCAACACCTTTTGCACGAGATATTATTTCTCCCTCGTCGTGCTGCTATTATTGTCTCCCAGGAGGCTCAGTGGCTATGAGACAATGGGCCAACGAATCCACAGTTTAGTCCGAACCTGTGCAGAATCTCTTTTTGGTGATAGGGTCCAAAGTGTGGCCCACAGCCCTCGTGTAGCTCCCAGTGATGTCCATATTGGCCCCCATTGGTCAATTATTTTGCCCCTCTATGCCACTGTTGGCTCCAGTTTTCAAAATCTGCTTCCAAAGCTCTGCATAGCTCAGGTCCAGGTTATATGAAGGACCGAGTTCTCCTGTACAAACCTGCCTGTGTTTTGAGACCTTTTGGCAAGGCTTTTCTTTCTGTTCCACCCACCCAGGTCTTGTTAATGTGCTGCAATTTTTTTTTAAATGGATTATACTTTTAACTGGTTGTCATTTAATGATGGTTTAATTGCTTTCTAAATTTTGTACGCTCTGAATTTGTGTTTCTTTTAATTTTAACCATTGTGTAAGTTCATATCATGTCCCGGATAACTCGCACTCACAAACTTCACTCGGAGGCCATTTCTGCACCAAAATGTTGTACGGCTATTATTCCACTTTCAACCTCCTCTGGAATCCTGGGATTTGCAGTTTAGGGAGGGGCATTGAGAATTCTCAGCCAGAGAGCTTTTTGGCCTTGGTAAACTACAAATCCCAGAATTTCACAGGATGCTGAAAGTGGAATAATAGCACTACAACAGGGTAGAGGGGAAATGGCCTTAGAATGAAAACCCTGAAAGATTTTAGTTGAAGAAATGTGGAACGCCACAAAAAAATAACACCCACTCCTCCACGAGACATTCTAATAGGCATAACTTTACTATATTTTCGCAAGCAGGTAAAAAAACGTTTTTATTCCAGCAGGACCTTGAGAATTGATTTTTCAGCGGAAACAGACCTTTCTATCATGCCCTGGCTTTTTATCTGCTGTGGTTGTTGTGTTTTCTCAGTTATAATTTAATTTTAGGATGGTTTAATTGCTTTTTAACTTTTGCGTGCTGTTAATTTTGAGCTTTGTTTTATTATTTTAATTTTGTTCAAGAGATTTCTGTGTTGCCTCTCAGCCTACAAGGGCTGCTGAGGTGACGATCGAATACAAGCAATTAGAACAATGCAAAGATAAAAAACAAATTTAAAAACATATTAAAATACACTTTAAAAACTCCTAAAAAGAATCCTAAGATGCAGTTTTAAAACAATTAAAACAGAATCAGGCTGACTTCACTGTTGTAAACCACGTTGAATCATAAAGTGGAGAAAAAGGCAGGATATCTTTATTTAGATGTATACATCTACACACATAAATACACCCCCACCCGTATACACATACATATTGTTGTGTGCCTTCAAGTCATTCCTGACTTATGGCAATTCTAAGGTGAATCTATCACAGTGTTTTCTTGGCAAGGTTCGTTCATAGGAGGTTTTCCTTCGCCTCCTTCTGAGGCAGAGAGAGTGTGACTTGCCCAAGGTCGTCCAGTGGGTTTCCATGCTTGAGCCGGGATTTGAATCCTGGGCCTTTTCTGCACTACACTCTTATAGCTCGATGATTCCACTTGCAACATCCTATGGACCTGGGGTTTGCAGTTTCGGGAGGGGCCGGGAAGCCCCTCCCGAAACTGCAAACCCCAGGAGTCCATAGGATGTTGCAAGTGGAATCATCGCGCTATAACAGGCTAGTGTGGAAATGGCCCTGGTCTCCACAGTCGTAGTTGAACACTCAACCACAATACTATGCTGGCTTTCTAACAAGTAATTCTCCTTTTTTTTTTTTTTTTGTGGACTTTGTGACAAGCATATATGAAGTTTGGGGCTGCACGTGCAGGGTTCCGCAAAGGTAACCATTTTACACCTGGTCCTCAGTCCTATTGTGAGTCCTGACTAGAGTTGAGCCATTGAATCAGTCGGCTTTATGGGTGTGTTGACTCACCATTGGTTCAAAGGGTCTACGGGATTTTAGACTTGCAGTTGTGCATTACTGGTTAGCACACAACCTTATAGAATGGTAGAATCAGAGAGTTGGAAGAGACCCCAGGGGTCATCCAGTCCAACCCTATGCAGGAACCCACGTCAAAGCGCTCCCAGCAGATGGCCATCCAGCCTCTGCTTAAAAACCTCCAAAGAAGGAGGAGACTCCGCCACACTCCGTGGAGGCAGCAGCAGATTCCACTGCCGGACAGCTCTGACCATCAGGAAGTTCTTGCTGAGAGCCAGGTGGAATCTCCTTTCCTGCCACTTGAATCCATTGCTCCTTGTCCTGGTCTCTGGAGCAACAGAAAACAAGCCCGCTCCCTCCTCAACATGATATGCCTTCAAATATTTAGACATGGCTATCATGTCCTCTTTTAACCTTCTCTTCTGAAAACTAAACATCCCCAGCTCACTAAGGCGCTCCTCATAGGGCTTCATGGCTTCCCGACCCTTCACCATTTTGGTCGCTCTCCTCTGGACACGCTCCAGCTTGTCAAGATCCTTCTTGAAATGAGGTGCCCAGAACTGGATTCAGTATTCCAGATGTGGTCTAATGAAAGTAGAATAGAGTGGTACCATTACCTCCCTTGATCTAGACACCACACTCCTATTGATGCAACCAATAATTGTGTTGGCTTTCTTGGCTGCTGCATCACGCTGCTGACTCATGTTCAGCTTGTGGTCCACCAAGACTCCTAGATCCCTTTCACACCTACTGTTACCCAGCCATGTGTCCCCCATCCTATATTTGTGCATTCCATTTTTTCTGCCTAAGTGTAGGATCTTACATTTCTCTCTGCTGAAACTCATTGCGTTAGCTTTGGCCCAGCTCTCTAATCTGTCAAGGTCCTTTCAGTGTCTGCAGAGTATCAGACTTAAATCCAGCTTTGATCGCGACAGCCACAGACCCATCCATCAACAGGAACTTGGCTATTTAAGATGCCGTGATTTAATGCATCAACACTGTGTCAGTTCTGTTGAGTTCACGTGGGCATAAATCCACTTCATGCAGCACTGGTGTATAGTCGTTATGTAGCACGGACATTCAGTCGGCCCTCCACATTCACCAGGGTTAGGAGTTCAGGGCTCCCTCAAAAGTGGAAAAGATGCAAATATCAAAATGTGTTGCATGTGCGTCTGTGGGAAGGGGGCAGAGGCACGGTGGGGAAAATGGGCACCCAAGGTCCAAACCAGGTCAGAGAAAGGAGAGAGAAAACAGGAGCGTTGGCACAGTGGCCCTACACTTCCTCTCCCTTGTCCATTTCCTTCCTTGGCTGTGTGGGTGGGGGACACTGGGAGAAGGTTTGTGATGCTGAGAAATCAGGTTGCAACCCATCCTTACATGCCAGACAGTGGCTGGGGGAGAAGAAGGGGATCAGAGACAGTTTTTTTAAGGGCTGTGCCAGCTGATGGGAGCAGCCAGGAGGGAAGGTTCCCTGGAAAAGAAGTGCTTGAGGTTGAGAGGGCAGCGATTGAAGAAAACCCACAAATAATCAGATCTGTGATACTTAAACCTGCAAATCTGGAGGGCCAACTATGCAGAAGAGCCATTGAATCAACTGGGTTTGCCAGTGTGTGGAAACACCGCTCAACAATTCGTTCAATAGGTCTACTCTAGCTGGGTCTAACCGATATGATTCCAGTCCTACCGTTGTACTTTCTTGAATGGTGCAGAACTCTTCATCAGCACCTCCAATGTTCCACTTGATTCAGTGGGTTTAACAGAAACAGCCACGGTGTGCTCTCCATTGCACAATGGTGCGGCCAGAAGGCACACTGGCAGATATGCTGTTGATTGGATATTGTTGGTTTGGAAAAAGACTAGCATAGTGCAACCACCTTGCAACAAATTAGTGTAGATTTGCACTCTGCATGCACAATCTTGGCTGCTAATTGTCACCCAGCACACACAGGGACCATTGGGGAATATGAGATGGACTTACCTGTGATGGTTGTAAAATGGGAAGGCGAAGTCATGGTCACAAAAGGAGGTGTGATGTATTTTGCTTTCACTCCCTCCTTGGCTATTTTGTCCAAGTTTGGTGTCTCTACATCTTGATCGTAATCCCATCGGAATCCATCAAAGGAGATTAAGAGGAGTTTGTGGCCACTGGCTATTCTCTCATTGTGGGCAACTGGATAGCCCCTGACCGGGGTCAAAAGGATAGAATTCAGGGCCAAGACCAAGATCTTCATGTTGTCTCGTCCTTCAGTTGGGACAGTGTGTTCTTCAACCGAGCCTCCCTTTTTCTGCTATCTGGCATCTTTTAACCTAGACCTGAACAGAGCAAAGCTCAACATAGATAAGACAGTTCTTGCCTCCATTGCCACGTTCCTGTTATCTCCAGGTGTTATGGAATGAAGGTAACCCGCATGTTAATATGATAAATGTTTATCTTTTAAGATCTCATTTTCAGGGCACTGGGAACAAAACAAATGAGGTCAGGAAAATAAATTACTCACTGGGGAATGTAAACAAGGGGTAAAATGATGCAACAATTACAGTACAATTAATGTTTGCTCCAGTTTTAGGAGCTCTCTCTTGGAGGGCTAAATTGGTGCTCTCCAAATCAATGCATAAGTGAGATGCATGTGTGCAAATGTGCACCTGGCACATTTTTTCCTGGTGCAGAAAGAATTCCACTGAAGTGCAGAATTCTATTTCCCACCACCCAATGGATTAGAAGAAACACATGGAAGCCGCAATAGGCATCAAACAGATAGCTGTGTTAGCCTATTTTAGCATAAAAAGATGTAAAGGAATCCAGTAGTACTCTGAGACTTTCTGGCACAAGGTTTTTGTGGGCTACGGTGAAGTGGGCTGTGATTCATGCTATAAATTTCTTTTCCTCAGTTAGTCTCAATGGTGCTATTGGATTCCTTTATGTCTTTCTTATGGAAATTTGATTTACAGCTCATTTCTCCATCTTTGGAAGTCTTTAAACGGGGATGCTTTAGTTGTGGATTCCTGCATGACAGAGGGCCCTTGTGGTTCCTTCCAGCTTTTAGAGTCTATGATTCTATTTTTGTAGTTGCTACAAAATGAAGCTTTCTCTTTTGTGCTTAAGGTGGGTAAAACGTTCAATTTCAAATGCTCACATAGTTGCAGGTTTGAAAACCACAGATTTTGTTTGTCCTGAATATGATTTTTGCAAATTTGTAATCCGCTCCCCCATGCTGCTGAGAAATAAAAGAGGTGTCAGCCCTAATGATATATATAAAAAAGCTGAAAAGTCTGGATTTAAGAGTTAAGCAATGAAGAAATTAAGCATGCCAAGACTCAAGCCTTGAGAATTTTGGTTTCTCCCATATTCATTTTGCTTTTTAAATTCAAATGCTTCCAATCTTGAATATGAAGAAATTTGTGGATTTTGTTTAATTCTCATTAAAAGAAAAACTGATCTGAAAAGTTCACCCATGCTTTGGGCAGGCATGGTGAACCTGAGGCTGCCCAGATGCTGTTCAACTCTAACCCCCATCCACCCCAGGCAGCACAGCTGAGGTTGGGGTTGATGGGAGTTGTAGTCCAAATGCATCTGGGTGGTTGCAGATTCATCACCATTGCCTTTGAGGAGACAGAAGCTATTCCTGCAAGGATTTTTGCCTTAACAGGTTTCTGCAATTTTGACTGCTAGGCTTTCTGCTTTGATTCCCGGTGCCTTAACTAGCCAACCCCATCCTTAGCTGGCTGCCTCTGCCACCTGCATGCCAAGTGAGCCTCTGGGAGGAAAATGGGAAGGATCCACCATGGCTGGAAGATGGGAAGGTCAATAATTAAGGGCCTGGCTTGTTCTAGGCAAGGAGAGTGGAGAAAATTAAACTGCCAACAATGAATAATGAGAAATCTTTGATGGAATTAGCGATGCTGAACAGGGGTTTAATGCTTCTTTATTTCCTCCTGAGCCTAAAGTTTTAGCAGAGAAAGAGGAGAGAGTTGGTGAAGAACGGGCATGCAAAGAATCCAGCCAAGTTCGAGGATGGATAAAACCGTGGGTCCAACAGGGAGCGGCTTTGGCAGGAGACAACGGGCAGCAGCATGCCTGCAGTGGTTTGGATGGTGGGCTAGGACTCTGGGAGACCAGGGTCTGAATCCTGCCTCATCCATGGGAATCTGCTGGGTGGCCTTGGCCAAGTCACTCTCTCTCAGCCTCAGAGGAAGGCAATGGCAAACCCCCTCCAAAGAAATCTTGTCAAGAAAACTGAGGTGCCATGGTGGGGTAGTTTGAGCTTTGGACTAGGGCCATTTCTGCCCTGCACTGTTATGGCACTATTATTCCACTTTCCTATGGAATCCTGGGGTTTGCAGTTTCAGGCTGGCCCCTCCCAAAACTGCAAACCCCAGGATTCCATAGGAGGTTGCAAGTGGAATGATAGCGCTATAACGGTCTAGTGCAGAAATGGCCATAGTCTCCCAGCCTCCAAGGAAGGCAGTGATAAGCCTCATCTGAAGATATGTTGCCAGGAAAAAAACTATAGGATAAGGTTTCCATGAGTCAGGTTTGACTTGGAGGCACAGATGGACAACAACAGTGATGGCTTGGTTGGTGACTGGATTCAGAACAGCTTTAGCCGGGTTAGTATTGGCTCAGATGACCTCCATCCATCTTGGGCAGTTAGGATTGCTGTCTAAGTTAGTGGATATAGTGATGGACACGTGCCATACTGCTGTTATAAGTTACTGTTAACAACCCGAGGCTCAAAATGTTAGAGGTAGCAACCTTAGTATGCTTGTAGTCAGTAGCTGCTTGCTTGTTTGTCTAAGAGTTTAGGCTTAGCATATATTGCCAGCATGGACTAGTGGTTTGACCATTGGGCTGTGAACCTGGAAACCCACTGTTTGACCTTGGGCACATCAAATACTCCCAGCCTCATAAAATGTCATGATAAGTTTGCCTTAGGGTTGCCATAAGTCAGAAACAACTTGAAGGCACACAACAACAAGAACAACAACGGCAAAATATATTCATGTCATTTCCTCTTTGTGGGTCTTTACCACACCCTCTCTCTTCCTGCATCAGTTAGTCTAAAGTTGGTCTGAATTTGTTCGTCCTCCATTTTGAGATGTTGTCTGCCTGTGGTGTCATTGCCCATAACTGCGCACTGTGGATTGATTTGCTTGCACATGTGGTTATGCAACCTAGCCATTCCCTAACAAGTTGACGTTGCACAACCTCTATGTGACTCTGTAAGAGTAAAGTAATGTTCTGTCTCCTTGATGTGGGATCTTGGCCATTACTTCCAAGTACATTACTTCTCAGTACTACAGAAGCCCATAATGTGTGGACAACTACAGTTCTGCCTATTCTCCTGAAAGCAGCACCTTGAAAGGAGACCATGTGCCACATTTTGAAACGGCTTGCAATTGCCTGTCAGCATTACATCCTTATCCTGCTGGAAGTGGGCTGTTTATTTATCACTGTCAGACCCAACGGAGAACACGCTATCTCTGTGCCAGTGGGAAGAGGAAGATGAAGCACCCATGTAGATTAGGCTCTGCTTTCACCCCATAACACTCTGGATGGATTTGTTCAGAAAATGGAAAGCATTCCATACCTTGTGCTTTCAAGTCATTTCCAAATTATGGCCTCCTGAAGGCAAAAAATATCACAGGGTATTCCCAGCAAAGTTTAAGTGGAAGTGGCTTCTCATTGCCTTCCTCTGAGGCTGAGAGAGTGTTACTTGACCCGACGTCACCCAGTGGGTATCCATGGCTGAGATTCAAACCCTGGTCTCACGCCACTACACTATCATAGCTCTGAACGTTATGAGCCTTTGAGTTCACTCTGACTTATGGTGATCCTCTGAGGTTGCAGCTGTGCTAAATCCAACAAGCACTACCATCCCAGCTGTTGTTGTTTTATGACTTCAAGTGCAGTCTGTCTCATGGTGACCCCTTCTAATTTTTCTTGGCCAGATGTTCTTGGTCACTGCTTCTGTTGCTTGGCAATATTTATGCAGAGGAGGAGGTCTTGGGCTGAGAGAGGGTGTTCTGTGCTATCAGCCCCCCAAGATTCACAGCTCTCCAATTAGAGTCTATTATCAGCAGCCACAAGTAAAGTTTATACCCATTTCTTAGCCAGTTACTGGTCATTGTTTTTGCAGTCTGAGTCTGTAGTAAATTCAGAGCAACAGTCCAGTTGTGAAGTCTGTACACAAGGTGAGGGTCAAGGTTTCCAGGAACATGAGCAAGGGATCAGAATGTGAGGCGTGCTGCTTTCACTGATAACATCAGTTGTCTGCCATGGCTTCTTCTCATCTTTTTTCCTGTTTATGTCGGCTGACAGCCTTCCCCAGCTGTTTGCCTAATTGATGCATCCTTAATATATAAATGCTCCAAATCTCATGGGTTCTCCCTTTTCACCTATACTGGCTGCTGTAAATATTGTCCCTTCCATGTCTCTGTGTTGTGGTTTTGGGGAAGGATCCTGTCTGGGTCCTGCTTCTGCCCATGGAATGCGATGTAGGGTTGTGGCAAGCAACAACAACAACAACGAGATTCAACGGCTACATGCTGGCCATGACTAATGAGCAGAGAGGTACCTCTCCTTCTCCTTCCAAACAAGAGCAGCATAACAGAGAGTATAAACCACTGAAAGAAAACTACAAATAGAAAGTCCAGCGCATGATGCAAAGCCCTTTCTCCTTAAGCAATCGGTCTTGCAAGGCCTGGTGAAACAAAAAAGTGTTCACCTGCATGCAGAAAGTTAGCAAAAAGGATTCAGGTTTAATCTTTCTGGAAGGGAATTCCAGATCCTGGATTCAGACTTACCTATGTGTTGACTGGTGTCACTCTGCTTAGGCAACCAATAGTTTAATATATCTATTGCACACTATGTGCAAAAGCACAACTGCATGTATAAAGGAGCTTGTGTGTTTGTGTGTAGAAATCAATAAGATTTTGACCATTCTATTATTTTTATGAATTGTGCATAGCCCTGTCTGGACTTCTGAGCTCTGAAAGGCACTTTAAAAAACTATTAATAAAATAAAATGGAGGATGCCCCTCGCTGACCAAGATTACAGTAAGAAACAGACATTCCCAGGCTGTTGGGACTGAATTTAGTAAAAAAAAATATTTTTTCCCTCCCAACCTTTCTCTTTCCATAACTCTCAAGGTTTTCTTCAAGGAGCCTTTTCATTTCCTTAGCAAAGGAAAATAAATGCAACCTTAACTTTAACTTTGATGGTGCTTGGGTTTACCAGAGGCAAAAAAAGTGTCACTTTTCAGAGATTATCGATCTGTTTCAAAATAGCCTTCCTCGTGGTTAATCATTAATGAAAGGGTCACCCTTTTGTCCCCTTTGGAAAGACACCGTAGGCAGATAGAGACACATTCCTCCACCGTCGCTCTCCATGACCGTCAGCCCAACGTCATTCAGGGATGGCTTTGTCTGTCCTGATTGCCTTTTGCATAGATCAAGGCATTTAACCTGTCGCTCTTCGTTATGCCGCTCTTGTTACGGAGGAGGAGGAGGAAAGGTACCTCTCTCCTCAGTGCTTGCCCAGCTGAATTCAGAGTAAGTGGGAAGGTGAACTTGGAACAGGCAGAACTTTCAAGATGGAACTGAGTTGGAGCCCAACTCAAAGTGATGTAGGAAGTGGCTCTACCCTAAACCAGACCCTTGTCCATTCTGCCCAGTTTTTGTCTACATTAAATGGCAGTGACTCCCTGGGTCTTCAGACAGGAGTCTTCTCCAGGTCATGGGGAAGAATTTTCTCCACTGAGAAGGTTTTCTCCTGTGACCCTACCAAATATGCCTGTAAAGGAGGTGGAACTGTGATAAAGCCCTCCCCTGCAGATCTTAATCCTTCTGCTGGTTCACAGGGGGAGATACAGTCTTCCAGACTGTGTGGACCCAAACCATGTAGAGTTTTGAGGTCAAAACCAGAACTTTGAACTGTGCCCAGAAGCAGATCAGCAACTAGTGAAGTTGTTTCCACCATAGGTGGGGTATTTACAGAGGTAAAGGGGGGTAAAATTGCTGTTACAAGGCTGTACACCCCCACACTTTGATATGGTTTAATTGGGAAAATATGATTTAATGGGCAAGATATATTAATTGACATTTATATAAAATGTGTCCGAATGTGACCATATGTCCAAGCTGGACAAAAGGAAGATGCTGGCTGAATACGTGCACTGTAAAGTAGGTCAGAGATCTCCTCTAGGTCTAGCCAGGTCATAGTTAGGAAATCACCAGATAACTCCAGAAATAATAGGCTTAAGCTAGCTGTAACAACTCTGCTCCTGGACGATAGCAATGGGGAAGTTCCCACAAAACCACTGATTGTTTTAACATTTCTTCCCGCCGACCCGTGAATCTCTCCATTGTCCCCACACCTGTCCAAACGTTACAGAGCTATCACAACTTCCATTAATCCTTTCTCATCTAATACTAAGACTGTTATCTCAGGTTGGATCTCATTGTCCATTCTGCGAACTCCATTGCTTACTTAGCCAGAAAGCCATTAACACCCTTGGTCTCCAGGTAGAAATTGTGTATAATAACCCCCGGTTTTGAGCAGCTAGCTTGCAATACTTCACTTGCTGGTAGCCATGTTGGCTCCGATTCCCAAATGAGTACTGTCCTTAGGCGCAAATCTAAGCCACATCGCTGTTTCTTCATTGCACTCCACCTTGGTAATTATTGCCCCCATCTCCTTTGAAACTTTGCTATCAAAAACTTTCCTCTCTTTCTCCTTCAGCTATCCTTCTGAGATTGCATGAGCACTTGTATCTTGCATGTAATTGTTAATTTCCCAAATAAAACACATTTTAGCTTACTTTTGAATTTCTGGCTTGTTCTTCCTCGCAAAGATCCTATAAACTTTGGTGGAAAGATCTTCCTAGGTTGCCCCCCTTTGCAGGCCTCTTAATTTTGAGCTAATAGTTCCCCACCTTTGAACATAGGTACTGGCATCACAGGTAGACCCCACAGTCATCCACATTTTGGAGTAACACTGCACATTGGTGTCAGTTTGGCAGAGAAGCTGTAAAAATGAGAAGTTAAAACATGCACACACACACATACACATAGCTGGGGTGGTAGCCGAGATGAGGTTAGCATTCAATTGCCATATGCAAACCTTGGTAGTGTTGAAAGACTTTGAAAAACTGATTATACATGCATTTTCTTTAAAAATTATTGGTGCCATGTCTGTAGTATTTGTTTGTCCCCAGCTGGTGCCACAGTAGGTGATATAAAAAGAAGTATGAATAATGTATAAAAGAGCTCCATAGCCATCAAAGGACATCGCTCAGATGATGTTGTACGCGTGAAGGCCTTGGATAATGGATTAGAGTCAAAGACATAAAAGGAGATATGTTTGGTGAAGAGGATGGTGGCTTGAATTTCTTCCTTCTTCTTCTTTTAAAGCAATCATTCCTCCCCAACTTTTGGAACTCCAGTAGGCTTTCAAATGGGGGGTGGGTGAGAAATGATTTTTCTCTCTATTTCACTTTTGTTTCCTCTATCCCTAGCAAGCAGAGAACCAGCATCCAAAACCTCTTCCAAAGTCATTCCAATTAAAAAGGAAATTCAAGGTGGAGGAAGATCAAAGGCAGTTTCTATTTTTCCACCTGGATGAACTTCAATTGGTTTAGAGCATCCAAAGCAGTTGCTCAATGCCAGCATGGCGTGGTGGTGAATCCACTCTGGCTTTTAGTCTGAACTGTAACAGAGCTCTCCACGGTGCTGAACCTAGTTGTGGGGGTTGACTTCATCACAGTCAAGAGCTCTTGTAAAGTTCAGACCAGAATCTGTATCAGATTCACTGCCCACGTTGATATTGGAGCCGCCATCTTTCAGCTCTCAGAACTCCTTGAATATAAGATCCTGTGAATTTTTCTTATTGCTCTCTGGGCCAGCAGAAGAGGCTGGAATAGAGATTTGAAGTTGTCTTCTACTGGGTCACATGAAGTATTATAAACTCTGACTGGCAGCAGTAATGTCAGATTGGCATTGGCTGGTGGTCCTTGATCTGAGCCCAGCCTGGTTTAGAAGAAATCTGGTAACCTCAGGATGGCAAGTGAAGGTTTTGCCATGCCAGGAGAAGACTGGGCTAGAGGTATAGCTCTGGGATAGGAAGTAAAATAAGGGCATTGCCTCCCAAAAGAAGACCTCCATCCCTGTGAAACTTTCCTTCATTCCCCAGACTGCAAACATTTCAGTAACTTTTGAACTGAATGTTTAGAAATAGAGTTTAGAAGCAAGCCAAGTGACCAAGGGAATACAGACAAAGGACATAGACGAGTTGTAGGTGTGAATGATTTTCAATCTCTTACTCTCTGCAAAGATAGAAATTTCAGGACTGAAGGAAAATTTCTTGGGGGGGCAGAATTCTTATTTTGGAGGGATGATGACCACAATTTGCTTCCCACTTCAATCTCCTGATGTTATATATAGTTAAAGAAGATCTTCTGACCATTAAATGATAGATGATGAATATTTCTCTTTCCGAACTTGGAGCATAATTCTTCTTCTTCTTTTTTTTTTGCAACATAAAGTGTGCAAGATCCAACAGCTCCAAAATGTTAAATGATAACAGGATGCCTAGATTCTACATCACAGTCTACATTCTGAAACTTTATGAAGCTGTAGCTACATTGCACGAATACAATGAAAGGCTGCTAGTGAGTTGTGAAGATATACATCAAGGTACCAGTAAGAGTTTCCCTAAGGCACACTGTGGGGGGGGCACTTCTTGTGCATATCCAGCACTTCAGATATGCATTGGACATTGCTGATGTGCATGGGAACTCCCAGAACATTTCCACATGATACTCTTATAGCACAATGATTCCACTTTCAACCTCCTATGGAATCCTGGGGTTTGCAGTTCCGTGAGGGGCCGGGTGGCCCCTCCCGAAACTGTAAACCCCAGGATTCCATAGGAGGTTGAAAATGGAATCTTCGCACTATAAGAGTGTCGTGCAGAAATGGCCCCAGTGTACTCTGGCACTAACTAGCTGGTGTCCAGAGGAACCCTAGGAAGCACTCTTGTGCACGTTGGTTCCCGTTTTGCATCAGGCTGTGATCATAGAATCATAAAGTTGGAAGAGACCACAAGGGCCATTGAGTCCAACTCTATTCTGCCGTGCAGGATTACACAATCAAAGCATTCCCGGCAGATGGTCATCCAGCCTCTGTTCACAAACCTCCAAAGAAGGAGAAGACTCCACCACACTCCCAAGCAGCTGTGCATTCCCCTGTCAAACAGCTCTTACCATCTGGAAGTTCTTCCTAATGTTTAGGTGGAGTCCCTTTTCCTGAAGTTTGAAGTCTCCATACTGTCCTAGTCTCCGAAGCAGCAGAAAACACACTTGCTTCATCCTCCACGTGGCATCCCTTCCAAAATTTAAACATGGCTACCCTTTAACCTTCTCTTCTCCAGGCTAAACATACCCAGCACCCTCAGCCGCTCCTCACAAGGGCTTCCTGGTTTCCAGGCCTTCTGCCATTTTGGTTGCCCTCCTCTAGACGTGTTCTGGCTTGTCCTGAATTGTGGTGCCCAGAACTGGAGACAGTATTTCAGGTGGGGTCTGACCAAAGCAGAATAGAGTGGTACCATCACTTCCCTTAACCTGGACACTATACTCCTATTGATGCGGCAGTTGATGTCCGGCTCCTATTGATGTTCGGCAGTGGAATCTGCTGCCTCCATGGAGTGTGGTGGAGTCTCCTTCCTTGGAGGTTTTTAAGCAGAGGCTGGATGGCCATCTGTTGGGAATGCTTTGATGGGTGTTCCTGCATAGCAAGGGGTTGGACTGGATGGCCTCTGGGGTCTATTCCAACTCTAGGATTCTACGCAGCCGAGAATCACATTGGTGAATCTGTTATTCCGCTGGTTCCCAGTGCACAACAGTTGCCTATATATTGTAATGTCATCATAGCCCCTAAGTGAATGTAGACATTGCAAAACTTACTCAGTTCAATTTTGCACACATGTGAGGCCATTTACAAAGTTAAAAGCAGAATGTTTCACCCCTCCACTCCTCCTCCCTGCCACAAACTGTTTTTTTTTCTGGCTGGATGAAGCGTTTTATACTTCCCTAAGGGTAGCAAGAGCACTGGGGATGTGTCGTTGACTCAGCTAATTTGTGTTTCAGATCCATTGCTGATCTCTAGCCCTCGATGTGATAAGGATTCAGACTTTGATCTTCTCAGTATCACCGAGATAAAAAGGTATCTACTTAGCCTTCAGATTCCACCCAGTCATGGCTATCATTCCAATCACATTTTCACCCACTAGTGGATTTTTTTAAAAAAAGAAATAAATAGGGTTGTTTGTTTAAACCAGGCTCTTCTTAGAGATTAGAAATAATCAGGATGAGCAGATCAGATCTCTTGATCAGGCAAGAATCATGGGAAGATAAGATAAAGCATACTCCAGAGTTAATATTTATATTACAGAGTTCATATATACATCATATGTATAGTGAGAGAGAGGGGTCGGGAAAAGATGCCAGCTTGGGGTTTAGTGTTTGTACGTTGCTTGCAGCCTGGAAAGAGTTCAACTTTCTTGTGCCACATTGTGTAAAACTGCCGGTCCCAATCTGCAAAGCTTTCAAACACAAAGCCATAAACACCAAAGCAGAGGAAGTAAGAAAGTAATTGTGTGAATTTACAGAGGCCTTCTCGCCTCTTCTCGTTGGCTTTAGTATTCATACTCTTGTGCGTTCAGGCTTTAGTTCAGTAAACATCGAGACTAGAACCATTAGGTTGCTTTTTGCAAGGGCGAGGGAATGCTTAGGACCTTTCCGCACTACACTGTTATAGTGCTATTATTCCACTTTCAACCTCCTAAGGAATCCTGGGATTTGCAGCTTAGGGAGGGGCATTGAGAATCCTCAGCCAGAGAGCTCTTTGGTCTCAGTAAACTGCAAACCCCAGGATTCCACAGGAAGGTGAAAGTGGAATAATAGCACTACAACAGTGTAATGTGGAAAGGCCTTTAGATTTCTAGTATTTAAGAGATAATTGGGGGGGGAGTTGTCCTTCCTCTAGAAAGAGGTAGACTTTGTGTCTCATTTTGCTTATTGGTTGAGAGAGTGTGCCAAATGAATGCCTAATGTTGGAAAAAGAACTCAAATGCCACATGTTAGTTTTGCGAAGAATTGAATATTGAATTGTCTTCAAAAACTGGGATAGGTGGCACAGGGCTTGAGCACAGTACTTTTGAAAGAGATCTAGGAGCCTTATGAGAGCAGAAGCTGAATACGAGTCAGCAGTGTGATGCGGGAGATAAAAAAGCCAACACAATTCTAGGTTGCATCAATAGGAATATGGTACCTAGATCAAGGGAAGTAACACTACCACTCTATTCTGCTTTGGTCAGACCCCACCTGGAATACTCCATCCAGTTCAGGGCACCACAAGTCAAGAAGGATATTTATGAGCTGGAACATGTCCAGAGAAAGGTGACCAAAGTGGTAAAAGACCTGGAAACCATGGCTTAGAAAGCTGAGTTATATCCAGCTTGGAGAAGAGAAGGTAAAGAGGGGAGATGATAGCTATATGTAAGTATTTGAAAGGATGTCATATGGAGGATGGAGCAAGCCCATTTTCTGCTGCCCCAAAGACAAGGACATGGAGCAATGGCTTCAAACTTCAGGAGCAGAGATTGCACCTAAATAGTAGGAAGACTTTCCTGGCAGTGGGAGCAGTTCGACAGTGGAACGCGCTTCCTCGGAGTGTGATGGAGTCTCCTTCTTTGGAGTTTTTTAAGCACAGGCTGGATGGCCATCTGTCAGGAGTGCTTTGAGGGTGTCTTCCTCCATGGTAGAATGGGGTTGGACTTGATGGCCCGTGAGGTCTCTTCTCTTCTAACTCTGGCCATTCCCGCACTAGACTGTTATAGCGCTATTATTCCACTTGCAACATCCTATGGAATCCTGGGGTTTGCAGTTTCGGGAGGGGCCGTCCCAGACTCAACAGCTAAGAAGTTGGTCATAAGAAGACGCACCCCATTTTCAAACTGTATTTTTCGGGAGAAAAAGTGAGTCTTATGCACCAGCAAATACAGTACATATTAAAAACAACAAACAAATGACAATTAAAAAATGAGTTCCATAACTTCTCCCTTTGGATGTGACTTAGTGGAAAAACACTTGGAAAAACACTGCTGTGGAAGAACACTTCTAACTACACACCAGACTCTGTATCCGCTCAATTCTGTGGAAGTTAAAGTGGTATCAAACTGCTATAACTGTGGAGTAGAGGAACAGTGGTCTTCTTATGACGCAGCTTCTTATCTGTTGGGTTTGGTATGGCCTGGAACATGAACGTTAAAGAATATACTAAATTTCCGATATCAGTACTAAATTTCTGATATGAATTAGTGTTTTGATCTATTGACATCTCTGATTTTTAACCCTTTCCCTGATCCTGATTTTGACACAACCAGTACTTAAGCCTTTAAAAAAAAAAAAGTAAATTCAGTGCTGGGATGAAATCGCTCATCATTAGGATGTGAATAATGTAATTCTGAGTATACTTTAACTGATTTTGGACTATAAAGTCCCTCTCCGGTTAAGATTTCTGGCTGGCTTGCACAAATGGCCCCTTTCTTTTAATGCTAACGATGTGAAAAGTGAAATTTATTGAATCCGAGCTAGCGCTAATGTTCAATAAATCACTCCTTTGGAGATTTTAGGTGAAGTTGGTAATAAATACTGGGTTTAAATTACCATCTATGTGAGCTTGGCAATTAGAGGTCGCTTCTTTCCTTTCCTTTCCTTTCCTTTCCTTTCCTTTCCTTTCCTTTCCTTTCCTTTCCTTTCCTTTCCTTTCCTTTCCTTTCCTTTCCTTTCCTTCCCTTTCCTTCCCTTTATTTCAGTTCCTCTCTCTCTTTCCCTCTCTCTCTCTCTCTTTCCCAAGGTTACATGCTCAGAACGTTACCTGCTCACCCCTGAAGTGTACTAATTTAAATCTCCCATGAAGGTACTCGTAAGAAAGAACCTCTCTGGAGATGCTCAACATGGAGCCATGCCAGCTGTCCGTAGCTGGGGAAACAGTGCAAGAGATCAAAATAAAGAGAAGACCAAGAGGTGCTTAGTTTCTGGCCATGGAGGACTCATATATTTATTTGATATATTTGTATGTGCTGGGAATGTGTTTCACAAGGCATGGATAGAGGCAGTGAATCCTCTCTGGGTTCTAGTGCAGCCTTTAAGGGAATTATCCAAGGTGCTGAACCCTGTGTCCCTAGTGGGGGGGATATTCAGCATCTCGGACAGCTCTTTTAACCTGGAATAGATTCTCAACCTGAAAGGACACCATAAGCTGCCAATGAGCTTTCCTTTCAAATGCTCCCATCTTAACTTATATAATAACTAAAGTTTGTGACATTCTCCCCCTTTTTGGACTACATTTATCAGAACCCTTCTGTTCTGTTTAGAAAGCAATACGCAGTTCCCGGCCCTTAAAAAGAGTCTATAGTAGCAGCCCCAGTCAAGGTATACAGAAAGTTATCAGTCAGTTACCATTCTTGTTTCAGCAGTCCAGGTCAGCCATAAATGCAGAGTGTCAGTTCGAGGGAGCATCCAGCAGCAGAGTCAGCACACAAGGCAAGGGTCAAGGCTTTTCAGGAACACAAGACAAGGATGAAAAGAAGAATATGTTGCTTCCATCAGATGAGCTAGCTGTCTGCAATGGACTTCTCTTTACCCCACCTCTGATATATATTGGCCAGCAGCCTCTCTCAGCTGTTTGCCTGGTTAATGAGACTTCCCTACATAAGTGCTCTGAGCTTCGTGGACTCTCTCTTTCTCATCTATGCTGGGTTGCAGTAAGTATTGTCTTCTTCATGTCTGCATTTCGAGGCTATTGGGAAAGATGCCGTCTATGTTTGCACCGGGTTCCTGGGGCTGCGGCATGGCACTCTCAGGCAGCGCGGTGTCTGGGGCATTCTGGCAGTGGTAGTTAAAAAAAGTAACTTCCCCAAGGCTATAACACAGGCAATAAATTTATCTAATTTTGTGTAAGGAAGTGTGGTGTGGGATTTTTTCTTTTCTTTTGACAAAGCTTCCTGCATGTCTTCATTTTTTAAAAAAGCGAAGGTAGGCAGACAAATCAGTCAGTTTGGGATTTGGGAGGAATAAAAGGGTATTTGGGAGGAAAAAAAGGGTATTTGGGATGCCAGAATGGTGCGGGCCATTCCAAAATAACCTTAAAATGGAGACTCACTTCCCTGGACCATTTTTGTGGCACATGAAGGTTGACCCAGTGGTAGGCCCAGCGGGGCCCGTGGCAGATTTCCCGGGATGCACCTTCAAAGCAGAGGTGGGCAAAGTGTAGCCCTGGGGCCTTATGTGGCCCCCCAAAGCTGTTATTCCAGCCCCTGTGCGTGTGTGTGTATGTCTATGCATGTGTGTATGTTGGTTGCAATTCATCTATTCACTTCCCACCCTCGAGTTGAATGTAAACGTACCAGGCTTTTTCCCCTAGGCACAATGAGTTGGAACACGAGAAAGACTTTCTTGGTGGCTGCTCCAAAACTTTAGAACCTTCTCTTCCCTCCTTGCCGTCCTTTCATTGGCCAGTGAAAACTTCTTTGTTCCAACCAGTCTTTTTTTTTTAAGGAACACAGAACTTCAAACATTTATTGTAACACTGTTGCTTTAAATGTGTTTTGTATCTAAATGTTTACAAACAGCACACCATTCTTCTGTCTCTCTCAATTCATTCACTCTCTTTCATACACCCAATTTCTCAGTTCTCTCTCTCAGGAACTGACTGCTAAGGATTTTCTTAGTGTGCTGTTGTGCTGACTATCATAATCATTATTCTTGCTATTATTATTATTTTGCTTTTAATGGTTTCTTATAAGATAGTTTTTCTGTATAAGCAATTTAATTTTATTTTAATAATTATTTTTGATAGGTTTTTATTTATAACTTTTGACTGTATCTGTTTTAATTTCTGTAAGCTGCCTGGAGTCCCGGGTGAAGGTGGGATAGAACGAAACAAGAAATACGGTCAAGATGCTGCATTGTCGGATGTAACTATAGCAGCGGAGTTCCATCGTCGTAGCTACCCCTGATGATGCCACCTACTTTTTCAGCCTGGTAGTATCCCAGTCAAAGGGTTTGTGAAGGGCTGCAGGTTGGGGCATTGGGATATGATGACCCTCACAGTCAAGGAGTAACTTGAGACAGGGAGCTGCGGCAGGACCTTAGAGGGGTGCTCCAGCTGCCTGTTCTCAATTCATCCTGTGATTGGGAGAATGCTGCTAATGTCCTTTCCCAGTCCCTGGACCTGCAGCACCTCAGAAACACCTTTGCTCAGGGTGCTGCTGGGCTGAAAAGGTAGATTTTTTTGGGAGGAGGGGGTTGTGTTTGGCTGTTAACAACCATAAATGTGAATCCTTGAAGTTATGAGATTATAAATCCAGTTTACAATTTTGTAACTACTGAACAGGATTATAAATCCATTTTACGATCTCATAACTACTGAACAGGATGCCAGCCAATAAAAATAATAACATTGGCTGGCATCCTGCTGAGCAGTTATGAATGTGTAAACAAGACTTAGGCATCCGTAACCATTCTGTATTCATGTTTATGATTGTGGCGTTATTGCTACAGTTGCAAAACTACCCCCTGCACCTACCTTAAGAACCAGCAGCCACACCAAATAAGATGGGTATTTTCCGCTGGTGACTGGGGCACAGAAGGGTAACCCTGCCAGGCCCCTTGTTACCATGCCGTACACCCCTACTCTGTCCATGACACAGTATAACTGGTGAGAAATACTGTTTAATAGGAACAGGGTTGGTATAAGGATGGTAAGTACTCCAAAAGTACTATGAGTTTAAATTCCCTGTTCCTGCCTAGAGGGAGAAGGTATTAATGGCTTTTTGCCAGCACAAACAATAGGGTCCAGAAGGAGCTAATGGTTTTAAGCAAAGGACTGATAGGAATTGAGATAGCCCCTTGATTGCTGGGCAGGAAAGGGGATAAAGGAAGACTTTGCTGGGAAGTGGGAAGAGAGTCAAAGATGGTTAGCTTTGTTTTAAGTTTCAGTGTCTCTGGGAGTTGAGTCATTGACATGCATTTGCAAGCCCATTGTCACTGGAGTTCCCTGAAGATTTCCTGACTGTGACCTGGTCATGACTAGAGGTCCTGTCTGACGTAGTTTACACACATGTTCGGTCAATCCTGCCTCTTAGCCAGCATGGCAATGCAGCCATTGCACTGCATAGTTTATATTTTGCCAATTCAGCCATATCAAAGCATGAGGATGTGTGGCCTTCTACACTACAAAAGTATAGTGGTCTGATTCCACTTTAATTGCCATGGCCACATGCTGTGGAATCCCGGGCTTTGCAGTTTAGGGAGAAACATTCAGGATACTCAGAAAGAGATCTCTGCTAGTTGTGGCAGTTCAAGTGGAATAACATCACTACAATTTTGTAGTGTGAGAGGCCATTTCTGCACTATACTGTCATAGTGCTATTATTCTACTTTCAACCTCCTGTGGAATTCTGGGGTTTGTAGTTTCCTGAGGCCAAAGAGCTCTCTGGCTGAGAATCCAAAATGCCTCTCCCTCAACTGCAAACCCCAGGATTCCATAGGATGTGGAAAGTGGAATAATAGCACTACAGCAGTGTAGTGCAGGTACTACAGGATTCTTGTATATGTCATTATGTTGAAAGAGACCAACCCGGCTGTGTCTTTGAATATTCAGCAATTGATTCAACAGGACTGTTCTGCATAGGGTGAACCCATAGGAGTCAGGCATCTTCCCCACTGCAGTACCCTGGTAATTCACTATTGCATTTCATGCACAGCATAGCAATAGAAATTGTGTCCACCTCACGTCTTTTCCATTCAGGAAGGAAGGTGTAAGGGTGGCTGGTGGGTGGGGAGAATCCTAAAAGTGCTAATGAGTTTGACAAAGCTCTTCCCACCTTCACTACAATTGCTAGTAACCATTCTTTATGGCAACTTTAATGTCTCCCCATGTGGCAAGAATAAAAATAAACAGAGGAGAACATCTGGCCGATTTATTCCTGGCATTATATTTCCTTGTTGTTTCCCAGTCCAACAGAGATTCAAAGCACTGGCGTATAACTTCCTGAGTAAGTATGCCATTCTTAGAAGAAATTGCTTGCTTTTTCTAGGTTAATAGGAGTAGCTGGGATGGGACCTGAAAAGAGGAGGGTGGATTGGACTGGAACTGTTGTTGTTGGCTAGAGTTCTGTATGAAAGTTACAATCAATCAATTAATCAGTCAGTCAGTCGGTCAATTGTTTCAATCCATCAATTGTTTATCTATGGTCGTCGACCAAATGAAAATATATAGAAAAGTTGCTATAAGATAATAAAAAATACTAATACACAATAACAGTTACTGGTAAAATTCACATCATACATAGTTATATTGGATACAGGTGCATTAAGTGCATTACCTTTATAACGAACGTCCAAAGATAAAATTTAAGATAGGTAAAATTTTATAAATTAAATAAATCAAAAGGTAACTAAATTATACATGCCTTTTGGCTAGGATCCAGTGTACGAAAGTTACAGATTTGTAAGCTAAACTTATGGATCTGCAACTGCTCTGTATTCAGTAAGGCTCTGTGGTCTGTGTAAACCCTCCCCAAGCCCATCTTAACAGCCAGAAGTCACCTTGCGTGAAGGAAATCCATGCAGCTGCTGATCAGAGTACAAGGGGAATCATGTCCATCTGGAATCCCGTGTCCGGTTCTGGGCACCACAGTTCAGGAAGGATGTTGACCCACTGGAATGTGTCCAGACAAGGGTGACCAAAATGGTAGAAGGCCTGGAAACCATAAAGCCCTACAAGCAATGGCTTAGGGAGTTGGGTGTGTTTAGTCTGGAGAAGAAAAGGTTAAGAGGTGACATGATAGCCATATTTAAATGTAGGGATCTCATATGGAAGTTGGAGCAAGCTTGTCTTCTGCTGCTCCAGAGATTAGGACATGGAGCAATGGCTTCAGACTTCAGGAAAAGAGATGCTACATGAACATTAGGAATAACTTACTGAAAGTAAGAGCATTTCAGCAGTGGAATCCACTGCTGCTTGAAAGTGTGGTGGAGTCTCATTCTTTGGAAGTTTTTAAAGAGAGGTTGGATGGCCATCTGTCAGGAATGCCTTGATGGTGTCTTTCCTTTGATGCTGCCATAGATGGACCAAGGGTCTGACTCAGTACGAGACTGCTTCCTAGGCTCTATGTATACTTCACTATGGAAGTGTGCCTTCTGTGTATGAAATATTTAGTTTGTCAGCTTGATGGGACAACTTACTGTGAAGGTAATCCAACACTTCTATTGGGGTGATCGTAAAATTGACCTGAACAAGAATGGGAGGACTGGATGGACAGCTGTGAGTAGAAGCAGCAACAGAAGCTTTGCTTTTGTGGTTAAAAGGTGAGGCTGTTTTTCCTCTTTAATTTTCGCTGGAGGCACCTCAGAGACTCCTTACTGAGTTTGGTTGATTGCACTTTGCATTTTTGTCACCCTGTGGGAAGAACAGAAAACCTGCTCTTGATGGATGTCAGAATTTGCACAGACCAAGGCAGCAAAAATCAAAGGAAATGGACAATTGGTGTGGCTCACGTGTGCCCGCAATGTGAAAGGATGTGTTGCCGGAGGCAAGAACAGCAACTGTGTTCTGCTTCAAATGTGGCTAAAGCCATTTCTGCACTAGACTGTTAGAGCGCTATTATTCCACTTTCAACATTCTATGGCAGTGGTTCTCAACCTGTGGGTCCCCAGATGTTCGTGGACTTCAGCTCCCAGAAGCCCCAGCCACTATGGTCAATGCTCAGGGCTTCTGGGAGCTGAAGTCTACAAACATCTGGGGACCCACAGGTTGAGAACCACTGTTCTATGGAATCCTGGGGTTTGCAGTTTAGGGAGGGGCCTCAAAGGCAAACCCCATAGGATGTTGAAAGTGGAATAATAGCACTCTAACAGCCTAGTGCAGAAGTGGCCAAAGACGAGTAGATAAAGACTTAACGGAACAGGGCATGGGGAAAGTTAAATGTGAACTATATATAAAGTTGCATACAATGGACGCATTATACAGATATAATACTGTGGCTGGAAATTGGTTGAGGTCATACTGTGGTATAACCCCTGATTTCTAGGGCACTGCAGAAGGAGGTGCTGGGTACCTTCTTACGCAGTGCTCCTTGTCCCAGGTGTGCAACAGCAGCTGGGGAGGCTCCTGGGCACTGCATCATCCCCCCACAGCCATCCATCAGCTGCAGGGGGTATCTGGATGTAACACAGCTGCCCTGAAAGGAAGGGGGAACAGCCTCCACCCCCTGTGGACCCCAGCATCCAATCAGCAGCCGGGGGGAGGAGCTACACTCAAGAATCCGCCGACTGCTGTTGCGTGCTCAGGTAAGAAGCGCGGGAAGGTTTTAGAGGGCTCAATGGATCACCACCACTGTATAAACTCACTTTTGGTTTTTTTTTTTTTTGTTTCTCAACACTTCAGGTTCTTTTTTAAAAAGTGCTCTGGCTAAAATAAGGTCTGAGAGTTCCATGACTTCTTTTAGAGGAGGATTGTGCTCCTCTGGGGCCACGAAACAGATCTTTGGGTCTTCACGTAGCCTGTGAGACCATAGGCCATTTCTATACTGGACTGTTATAGGGCTATTATTCCACGTTCAACATGAGGGCCCTCCCTAAACAGCAAACCCCAGGATTCCATAGGATGTTGCAAGTGAAATTATAGCACTCTAACAGTCCAGTGGGGAAATGCCCATGTAGAGATGTATAGTGAGAGTATTTGCAGACCATAATCATGTCCCAGTTTGCTGGGAGTCTCTGGAGCATTCGTGCTACCCTGTGACTGTTAAAATGGTTAAATAACTGTGATTTGTTAAATTTTAAACCGCTGGCTTTTTTTTTTAACAAACTTAATTAGCTGATTCATTCATTCTTTAATTTGTAAAATTACTGAATGAAAAAAATACAATAATTTAAAATGATTGGAAAGGACCAGTAACAAAGGAAAGTAATGAGAACCCCGGGATCATGACTCACCAATAATGTCACCGATGTTTAACAATTAAAATAATGAATCCTAAAATTTATTGTTGAACATTTCCATGGCCTAGGCAGGCATAACAAATTGTCTTTCTTTTTAAAATGAATTATTTCCAAGCATTGTTATGGCTTCTTTCAGTTTGCTCTTCTCCAGGTTAGATACACCCAGTTCTTTCAAACATCCCTTGTTGTTTTCTAGACTGTTCATTTTCCAGATCACTGTTTCTTGTCTTCAGATACTCGCTGCAAGAGAACCAGGACTGGAATCCTGGGCCACTTCCGCACCACACTGTTATAGTGCTATTATTCCACTTTCAACATCTTATGGAATCCTGGGGTTTGCAGTTTAGGGAGGAGGCTTCAAGGCCCCTTCCTAAACTGTAAACCCCAGGATTCCATAGGATGTTGAAAGTGGAATAATAGCACTGTAAACGTCTAGTGCAAAAATGGCCTAGGAAGGGAGTTTTAGAGTCACCTAGAAGGCCCTCATCTGGGTTCCTATAAGATTTACCTGTGAGAGTGGTGGGATGGAAAGAAGGGTCTCTGCTGAAGATCCCAGAACACAGGCAAAAACGTGGTCTTTCCAATAACCTGGACCTGAGCTGCGTTGCTGGAAGATGATTCTACCTTGCAGGGTTGTTGTGAGAAATTAGTGGAATGGAAGGACAGTGTAGGCTGCTCCTAAACTCCTCTGGGAATGGGAATCAATAAAACACTGAATGAAACACAAAAACCGAAAAGCAGCCGTGCTCATTTGGGATGGATAGGAATGACACAGGAAAAAAAAGGTCTTGATTTTTTCCCCAAAGTATTTCCAGAAGAAAGTCTTTACATTTCCTTCTGTTTACAACACTCCTGTGAGGTTGCTAGAGTAGGACAAGAGACCAAATACCTTGCTCCAGGCGAAATGTGAGCTAATCCAAGTAGTTCTGACAGCCATTAGCATCATGTACGCTTCACCTTTACTTGACAAATTGCCAGTGACACAAGCTGCGTATTGCTATAGGGACAAGTTCTTATTTTAAGACTTGCGCTGGTGGGCCGGTGGTGGTGATATATTTTTTCCTGACTATTTATATGGAATTAACTGGTTGTTGGTGGGGAGGATGGGAATCAAGTAGCAAACTGATTTATTTCTTTTGTTTGTATCCTACCAACCATGTGGGGAGCTCAGTCCTCCAGGCAATCATCAACTGCAGGTTTGCTTTGCTTCAGAAAGAAGGCTCGAATTCACAATCACAGTTAATGGACCTGGAGTTAATGGGCATTTGTAACTGGTTTGTATTCATTATCCCTTTGTACTGAATAGAGTAGAGAATATGTCAGTTCCTAAAAGTCTCGTAGTCCTGACTTACTAGGCAGCAGCTGCTGTGAGTAGTGGAGCTCTGTTCTCCTGTTGATTGGGATGCAACAAACTGACATCTTCACTTCCATCCTGCCAACAGTCTCTGGTGCAAGGAGGAATTGCAAAAGGGAATCTGTTGCATGGAGACCACTGACAGGAGGGGGTGGATGAGAATGTCAGTCTGCTGTTTTTTGATCCAGAGGAGAACAGATCCACATCGCTTGCAGCAGCTGATCCTGACCCACTCTGCTCAACATGCCTCAGTCCCCTTCCTACAGGCACTATCCCCTTTTGATAGTTGCAATTTTCCCACTTTTGCCAGGGTCCTGTGCCCCTAACCCTAACCCTAGTAAGTGTATAGGGTCAACTGTATTGAGCAATTAACCAAATTGCAAATCCAAGGAGTTTGTGGAATAGAATCATAGAATCATAGAAATGTAGAGCTGGAAGAGACCACAAGGGCCATCTAGTCCAACCCCTGCCATGCAGGAAAACCCTCAAAGCACTCCCGACAAGTGGCCATCCAGCCTCCACTTAAAAACCTCCAACGAAGGAGACTCCACCACACTCTGTGGCAGCACATTCCACTGTCGGACAGCCCTGACCGTCAGGAAATTCCTCCTGAGGTTCAGGCGGAATCTCCCCTCCCGCAGCTTGCATCCATTGCTCCTTGTCCTGGTCTCAAGAGCAGGAGAGAACAAGCCCACTCCCTCCTCGACATGACATCCCTTCAAATATTTAAACATGGCTATCATGTCTCCTCTCAACCTTCTCTTCTGCAGACTAAACATCCCCAGCTCTCTAAGTCTGTCCTCATAGGGCATGGCTTCCAGGCCCCTCACCATTTTGGTTGCCCTCCTCTGGACCTGCTCCAGCTTATCCATATCCTTCTTGAATTGGGGTGCCCAGAATTGGACACAGTATTCAAGATGAGGTCTAACCAATGCAGAATAGAGTGGTACCAGTACCTCCCTCAATCTAGACACCATACTCCTATTGATGCAACCAAGAATTGCGTTGGCCTTCTTGGCTGCCGCATCACACTGCTGACTCATGTTCAGCTTGTGGTCTATGAAGACTCCTAGATCCCTTTCACACGTACTGTTAGCCAGCCGCGTGTCCCCCATCCTATATTTCTGCATACCATTTTTTCTGCCTAAGTGTAGGACCTTACATTTCTCTCTGTTGAAATTCATTTTGTTAGCCTTGGCCCAGCTCTCCAATCTGTCCAGGTCCTTTTGAATTTTGATCCTGTCATCAGGTGTATTAGCAACCCCTCCCAATTTGGTGTCATCTGCAAATTTGATCAGCGTGCCCTCTATTCCTTCATCCAAGTCATTAATGAAGATATTGAACAGCACCGGGCCCAGGACGGAACCCTGTGGCACCCTGCTAGTCACTTCTCTCCAGGATGAGAATCTGCCATTGGTGACCACCCTTTGGGTACGGTCAGTCAACCAGTTACAAATCCACCTGACAGTAGCCCTGTCCAGTCCACATCTTACTAGCTTCTTTGCAAGAATGTCATGGGGAACTTTGTCAAAGGCCTTACTGAAATCAAGATATACTATGTCCACAGCATTCCCTTCATCTATCAAGCAAGTAACTCTATCATAAAAAGAGATAAGATTAGTCTGGCATGACCTATTTTTGAGAAATCCATGTTGGAATGCGTAAGTGACAAAGAACATTGATGGCTGTGTGGTCAGGGACCAGGAAGAAGTCACGGGTGGGAGGATAAGACAATTATTGATTTGATGAAAATCTTCCTGTTTTCGGGAGCCAGAGGTGTCAAGACCAACCAAGTGCTTGTGCTTTGGAGTTTGCAACAAATATTAGGTGCCAGAGAGTTAATAGCTGGTTTTATGGCTTTGATGACTGTCTGTGTTTGAGGATAGGAAAAGACGTTTCCATAGGAAAGGCACACAGCAGGTCTCTCACTATGCTTCTGAACTAGACCATTGTTATTGTTGAGAGGATTATCTCAGTGTCATCAAGTCAGGGCTTTATGGCTAATTTTCTGTGAACTTACGACCTGTAAGGCTTTTCCCTTTTCCACATGGCACTTGCAGCCATAGTGTAGAATCACAGAATTGTAGAGTTGGAAGACACTCCAGGGGCCATCTAGTCCAACCCCCTGCTATGCAGGAACACACATCAAAGCATTCCCAACAGATGCCCATCCAGCCTCTGCTTAAAAACCCCCAAGGGAGGAGACTCCACCACACTCCATTGAGGCAGCAGGAGATCCCACTGCTGGACAGCTCTGACTGTCAGAAAGTTCTTCCTGAGGTTCAGATGGAATCTCCTTTCCTGCAGCTTGAATGCATTGCTCCTTGTCCTAGTCTCTAGAGCAGTGGAAAACAAGCCCGCTCGCTCCTCAACATGACATCGCTTCAAATATTTAAACACGACTATCATGTCCCCTTCTCTTAACCTTCTCTTCTGCAGGCTAAACATCCCCCGCTCCCTGAGCCACTCCTCAGAGAGCTTCATGGCTTCCAGACCCTTCACCATTTTGGTCGTCCTCCTCTGGACATGCTCCAGCTTGTCCATATCCTTCTTGAATTGAGGCGCCCAGAATTGGACATGGACTCCAGATGAGGTCTAACCAAAGCAGAATAGAGTGGTACCATTACCCCCCTCAATCTAGACACCATACTCCAACTGATGCAGCCAAGAATCGCATTGGCTGTCTTGGCTGCCGCATCAAACTGCTGACTCATGTTCAGCCTGTATTCTACCAAGATTCCTAGATCCCTTTCACACGTACTGCTATCCAGCCTGGTTTGCTAGGGTGCATATAATTTATGTTTTATGCCAATTAAACATATCTGACAATTAATGTATTTTGCCAATTAAACCATTGCACAGCCCAGTTACAAATGTCACCCAAGTGCCCGACAAAGAGAGGCATATAAGAAGGCAGTGACAAGTGGAACTGAATTGCTTTAACCGTGTAGTGTAGATACAGTCACAGACCACCTCGGAAACATGCTTAGCTAATACAGATCAGAAGGAAAACACAACATTATTGACATGATTTGAATAATGCAGGCAAGTGCATGGTTTTCCTATTTCTCAAGTGGCTGAGAACCACCTTTTTAAAGCCCTGGCCAGAGTTAACCTTGTGCTAGTGGCCTGTTTGCTCTTACCTGGGTACACTAATGAGAAGGAAAGATCACTGACTGATACACCGAAAATTCCCTGATGACCGGCCTACATTAATTCTGCTAATTGCAACAGTTTCCGAGCTCCAGCCCCGTTAGAATTGCTCTGCTCGCCCCAACCCTAGCTGTTTGTATTTTCGTTATGTTTGTGAAAAACGGTTTTACTCCCTTCGGGCTTCCTTCCCCCTCATGATTATTTTTGCTCAGCCCTTTTGAATTGCTTTTTTTTTTTTTTTTTTGGAGAGAAATCCCATCAGACCAATTACAACCCGGGTATTTTTTGTTTATTAACCAAAAGGCATCTACAAATTGATGCAGTTATCACTACTTACACAGGCTGTGCATCAAGCGGCTGTCTCTGTAGTGAATTTCTACCATAAGCTACTCTCACTGAGGCCATTTCCGTACTAGACTGTTATAGTGCTATTATTCCACTTTCAACATCCTATGGAATCTTGGAGTCTGCAGTTTAGGGAGGGGCCTCAAATGCCCCAGGATTCCACAGGATGTTGCAAGTGGAATAATAGCACTATAACAGTTTATTGTGGAAATGGCCTTAGCTTCCTGGCTCAGCCTTCAGAGTGCATTCAGAGAGCAGAAAGTCCCATGCAAGTCACTGCTATTGTGGGTATATATGCTACCTTTCTCCTATTGTGGAACCTTACAGAAAGCACAAATCAAAATACTACTAAAAAATCCGGTAATGCAAAAGTTGTTCTTAAAGATTAAGTTATGTATCACAATAACACCTAAGCAATGATTGATTGATAACTTGATTTCAGCCACAGGCTTGCAAACACACAGAAAAATATACCATGATGAATAAAAAAATAAAAAATGACGATAAAAGTAAGACACAATCCTACATAAGTTAAGTTTACCAACAGAACCAATTTGCTAAGTGTGTTGTCTCTTTTGGTGGTTGTCGAGCAAAAGCTGAATGGCCACTGGTTGTGTTAGCCCTACATTTCCAACACAGAATTGGATGATTTAAAAAGATCCTATCTAGCTCCATGAATCTATGGACATTTCTGCACTAGACTGTTATAGGGCTATTATTCCACTTTCAACCTCCTGTGGAATTCTGGGGTTTGTAATTTCCTGAGGCCAAAGAGCTCTCTGGTTGAGAATTCCCAATTCCCCTCCCTCAACTGCAAATCCCAGGATTCCACAGGATGTTGAAAGTGGAATAATAGCACTATAACAGTCTAGTGCAGAAATGGCCTATGATTTCACCAGGGCTAGTGATGTAATTCTTCACTTGTCCTATTCTTGAAGGAAAGAATGAGTAATTTTTACAGCTTTCTCGCGTGTGGGGAAAAAAAAAGTCTTTGAAAACTGAGTATTACAAGTCTGTCCATAGTTTTGGATTTATTCTGTGCAAAATTCACATGTGAATTGTATGTGTTCGTGGGCAGAAAACAGCAGCTCCTGTGCAGTCTCAAATATTATTTTTATTTCTATTACTAGTCCCAAATATTATTTTCTGCACAGAAAATGTTGTTTCCTGTGCAAAAATGCTATCTTCTTGAGAAAAAAAAAAGTGTGAATTTTGCACGGAGGAAAGCTTGAACTGCAAATATTTTCCTCAGTCCAGGATTTTCCGCAGCATGGTTTCTCAATGTTCTTGAAACAAATCTTTTGACCTATTTTGGACTATTTTGAAATATTCATTCCAAGAGATATACAAAAATTTCATTTACTGGCTTCCCTTTTGAAGAGTCCAGCTGAATACAATTTTCATAGCGCAGTTGCATAAATACATTTGATATTTTTGCTCCTCTTCTAAATTGTTCCTTTTAAAATGGTGGAAGCATCCCGTCTTGGCAGATGCGTGTGCCAAAATGCCAAATAGAAAGGGATTATTATTGGTACCATTATTTGTGGAGAGGGAATTTGCTGTTATTAAAAGAGATCACCCAGAATAAGAAAGCTAAAAACTTGCGTCTCATCATCCCAGTAGGCTTAAGCAAATATGAACCTTCTCAACCACTTTGTATGACTCACAAGGTTAGAATAGCAAGAAGTTTGACGTTAAATCTGACGAGCATCCAGTCTTCATGAAAGAATGGATTTTTTCTCTTTAAGGAAGCTTGCGTTTACAATTGAATGTGGGAAAAGTTAAGTCCTGCTGAATTTTGAAGGAACATTCATGATTATCAGCATTTAATGGCATCCTGTTTGCGAGGTACTCAGTTGTAAGTCCATCTTACACTGTATATGCATTTTTTTCATTGTGGAAGTAGACATTTTCTTCCTCCTTCCACAGTGTCCAAAGCCATTCCACGACTCACCATTTTAACGTGAAAGCCCCTCTGTCATGGACATTCAATTTTGTGTGGAGATTAGGGGAGTGAATCACAGAAGGGTCTAGCTATGTTCCTGTAGCTGGACTCGGACTGGCATCAATCATCTGCCAAGACCTCCGCAAACCCATAGCAAACCAGAAAGAGTCTCTAAACAACCCAAACAAGGACCAGAAGAAAATCTGGGTGACAAAAACCTTCTAGAAGATGTCCAGAGGAGAGTGACCAAAATGGTGAAGGGTCTGGAAGCCATGCCCTCTCAGATGCATCTCAGGGAGCTGGGTATAGTTAGTTTGCAGAAGAGAAGGTTAAGAGGGGACATGATAACCATGTTTAAATATTCGAAAGGATGTCATATTGACGAGGAAATGGGCTTGTTTTCCACTGCTCCAGAGACTAGAGCAAGGAGCAATGGATTCAAACTTCAGGAAAAGAGATTCCACTTAAACCTCAGGAAGAACTTCTTGATGGTCAGAGCTGCCCGGCAGTAGAATCTGCTGCTGCCTCAGTGGAGTGTGGTGGAGTCTCTTGCTTCTTCGGAGGTTTTTCAGCAGAGGCTGGATGGCCATCTGTCCAAGGGAGGGCTTTGATGATATCTTCCTGCATGGTAGAAGGGAGTTGGACTGGATGGCCCCTGTGGTTTCTTCCAGCTCCATTATTCTCTGATTCTGAACATTTATCAAGAAAGTGTTAACAGAGCAGAAAGTTGTACCATAAAGAACTTTGGAGATATGTAACAACAGAAGCCTATAGGCACTTCATTGTTGTGTGCCTTCAAGTCCTTTCCAACTTATGGTGACCCTAAGGTGAACCTATCTTGGGGTTTTCTGGGGGCTGAGAGTGTGTGACACACCCAAGGGCACCCCGTGGGTTTCCACGGCTGAGCGGGAAATTGAACTCCGGTCTTTAGGGTGGGTGTTCAAAGCTCAGACCACTACATCACACTGGCTTTCCTCTAGGCAGAACGATATTACAATTTGTAGCAACTTATAAGGCCATATACAGACAAATAAGAATGATAAAAGTTATTATCAGCAAAGAATTATAAGACAGGGATGCCATAAAGAACATAGCGAATATACAAAAAGAAAAGCCCACAAGCAGTGCAATAAAGCAGCATGAAACAACTTATAGCCACATATACAGAGAGATAACTAATCTATAATAGCAACAGCTTCAGTTCTAATAAGGCTTAGATTAATTCAGCTCTAATAGAGACTAGATAATAGGACTAACTTCAATTTTGATTAGGACTAAAGGCACAGCTGAAATTCCACTACTGAAATTCCACATTAATATCCAATAATGATATTCTTACATTGGCAATTCAGGCCATTTCCACCCTACATTGTTATAGTGGCATTATTCCAGCATCCTATGAAATCCTGGGGTTTGTGGTTTAGGAAGAGGCATTTAGAATTTCCAGCTGGGGAGCTCTTTGGCCTCAGGAAACTATATATCCCAGAATTCCACAGGATGTTGAAAGTGGAATCATAGCACTATTATAATGGCGTAGGGTGGAAATGGCCTTAGCTATATATGCATAACTAAGTAACATCCCCTGGCCCAGTCTCACAAGCCCACCTTAACAGTTGCTTCAGGTAAAGGAGGTTTGTTCAGCTGCTGTTTCGGGTGCAAGGAGGAAAATTTTTCTGGCTCCCTCCTGCCAGTGAGCATGGCTGTGACAAAGAATTGTGGTAGGGGTCCTGCTCCTGATTGTTGCAGCCTTAATGGGGGGAAGGGGCTGGAAAAGTCCTCCTTGCACTCTGATTGGCAGCTGAACAGACCTCTTTTGCCTCAAACGGCTGCTGGTTCTTAAGATGCGCTCGTGGGGGCATTTATGTCGTCTTACTGAATATGGAGCAGTTGCAGATCTGTGATTCTAGCTTACAAATCTGTGATTTCATTGCAGAATGGAAGCCCTTGTCTATCTAAATCCCAGTGTGAATTGGACATGCGAGCAAAATAGAATCCAAATGGCAGTGTATGTGTGTGTGTGTGTAACTGCCTTTAAGTCATCTGTCAACTTATGGTGGCCCCATGAATTTTCTTAGGCAAGGAATTTGGCTTAGTCAGTTCCCCTCTCTGAAATAGAGCCTACAGGACCTGGTATTCATTGGTGATCTCCCATCCCAGGACTTCCCAGGGTTGACCCTGTTTAACTTCCAAGATCAGATGGGATCTGGTGCCTTTAGGGTATTTGGACAGAAACATGCACTGCATGACAAGAGAATTAAAAAAACGCTGTGTACAACAGTGGAGCTGAGACAACTTCTGTCAGGAATGTGGAGTCATTTGAATCTTCATCAGTGATTTCATGAAAACGTAGTTTCCCAGCCTTATTTTGCTGGTCACAGGCGATATATGTTGGTGTTCAAAGATTCACTTCACAGACGAAGCAATGAAGGTCAATACTTGAAGAATTTGGATATTTATGAGGCTTGAACTCAATCATGGAATTCCACATGTGACCTTAGGATTATTAGAATTAAAGTCGTTCCTTTGGTAGAGTAATTCTCTGCTCCTTTTACAGACTAGTTATCTATCTTTCCTGTCTGTATCAACACTTTGTTGATAATTGTTTGAATTTCCCCCCCACTTTTTTTGGCCGTTGTTGGGGCTGTTTGGCAACAGAAGCCCAAACAGAAGATAGTGCGAAGGTATCTCCATTTGCCCAAGGGGGTGAAATGGAACCCGCCAGCCGACTCTGAAGGGGAGGGAATTGGGCAGTGGTAGTTTCTATGCATGCGGGATGGTGAATCCATGTTAGGGTTTAGTCCAAAAGGAACTATCCAAGGTGCTGATTCTATTTTGGGAACAGGGCTCCTTTGACAATTCCTTTAAAATTCAGAGCTAAAAACTGAGGGTGGATTCCCTATCCCGTGACCTGGAAACCAGTAATGAGAGGAAGGGAACGGCAATCACTGTAGGAGAAGGGCAGGGTCATGACGGACCAACTGAAATGGAAAGTTTCAGCCCAATATCTGCTGCAAGCATGCTGTGAAATTTATAACAGAGGGCCTTTAGCTCTTGTACCAGGACTTTAGTCCTTCTCCAGTGCTGCGATCTGCGGTGTACTGTTGAGTTTTCTGGGAGGGGGAAGGAGGATAGAGGAAGGAAGCTCATGGAGAGGAAAGTTTCCTTCTGCAATCTCCGAATCAGCAAGTCAGAGAGCAGCAGAAAATGGAAACAAAAGAGGCGTTGCCTGAAATGAGAAAGTAAGCACTTTTGAAAGAGCTTGGGCAGCAGAACAGTGTGGCGCTGAAGTATTGCTTCAGTGAAGCCATTTTCTCTCTCCCCGTCTCTCTTTGCTGGGGTTTATTGTGGTTCTGTTTGTTTACTGCTTATGAAAAGCAATTTATAATTGTCATGGAGTCATTGATTTAGGAACACCTGTGGTTTGAGGGCACATCCCGGCTGTGGAACTCAACGGAACTAATTTAACACAAAACACACACCATCTTGTAGCTGCTGGGCTGGGAGAGCCCAAAACAGCACCCGACGCAGGTGCCATCCCTTCGCCGAGGCCTGGCCCATCACGATACTTGGACTCGATACAACCGGATGCAACGAAAGGTGCTTACACCCTACCATGCAGGAAGGCAAAGGGAAATCAATCTTTTCCTGGCCCGTGTCCCTTTTCTGTGCGTTCACTCATAAATCTATTCCATCTCATGTTCATTGTGACTTATTTTTTTTTAAAAGAAACTCAAGCCATATGATGAATGGTTAAAATTGCACATTGTTTTCAAAACATCCATTTCTAAATGTGAGTAGAATCTTGTTGGTTTCATACGCACCTGT
This sequence comes from Iguana delicatissima, assembly GCA_948472985.1. Taxonomy (NCBI): domain Eukaryota; kingdom Metazoa; phylum Chordata; class Lepidosauria; order Squamata; family Iguanidae; genus Iguana; species Iguana delicatissima. The sequence continues at coordinate 1,329,050 of CAOKZL010000019.1, read as the reverse complement.
AAATTCGCTCCTTGTGCTTATAGGTAGTCCAACTTTGTCCTTTAAAAAGCCCAATGCATTTCAGCGTGTTTGTAAATTAATTGGCCTTCTTCAGAGGCATAAATCCTAAGTACAAAACTATATTGCACATCAGTCTGGTTCATAAAGAAAGTACAGCAGCAACTCCAGAAATTCCTGTTGTAGTTTGGATTTGGGCTTAGTTTGGGCTAAGTTGCTCCTGCACATCAGTTTCCCTTTCCTGATTGTTTTCATTGCATTTAATAAATTGTGGCCTGAGTTCAATCAAGCCTTTGTGTGCTCTCTCCTTATTTCTTGTCTTTCTCTGCAGTCTTTTAGTCCTTGTAGCTTTTCTTTTTTGTCCCCACCAGCTCTCCTCTGGCCCCACAGCTGTCTTAAGTCAGGAGAAGGCGTATATTGCTGGCTGGCTCTTTCTGTCGAATGATGAGACCGTTTGACGTTTTGGGAGCATGTCAGGATGACAGGTCTCCCAAAATAGCAGCCTGCTAGGCCCCCATTCCTATGTGAAAGCCATATGCTTTTCGAAAGAGCTTTGCTCCAATCCCCGTCTTCCTTAAACCCGCATGGTGCTTTAGAAAATCAGATTTAGAGAAACACCCCAGCTGACAAGCCAAATTTGGCTCTGGTTTTCTTAGGCTCCAATTCCACCATGCAGCTGGGCATGGGGAGCCCAACGCAATATGATAACTCTCTGGCATTGGACTCTTTTGGATGGAGGTTCTGCATTTCTATTAAACCCATGATCTCCTTTGGTACAAACTTGCCATTTATCGTTCATTAAATTGACAGTGAGGATCCGTTTCCGTAAAAATGTGCTCTGATTCAACATGGGCAGCAGTGAATTAAAGACATCACACAACTTAATGGCAAGGATGAATGAAATGAACATGTATTGGGTAGAAATTATGTTGGCATAAGTTGGTAGATGATTTAGGAACTCAAGAAAGTTTATTAATATTTGGGAGAGCTTTTGGAACTCATTACCCTGGAACTGGTGAGAGAGAGAGACGGAAATCTAGAATGACCAAGTAACTTCTAGCTGTAATCGCTCTTTCACACCCCTCTTATGGATGGAAAGTATATTAAAAATATTTTAAGAAGTCAAAAATGTGATTTTTAAATGTTGTGAAACCCTGATAAGATGAATCCCAGACTGACAAGCAATTTTCATTGTTCGGCTCTTACTCTGCACAACATTTTCATGTGGTTGCTTTGCACAGAAAACAGGATTTACTGTGCAGGGAATAGCTTTTTCTGGGGTGAAAGCAATCTTTCTATGGTGAAATGTTACTACTTCTGTGCAGAAAGAGCTGTTTCCTGCACAAAAAATTCTGTGTTTGGGGACAGATTGGCACAATCTGTTGATTTTGCATAGAAAACAGCATTTTCTGCACAAAAATAATATTTCTGGATATTTCTATTATTTCTGGATGGAAATATCATTTTCTGTGGAGAAAATGCTATTTCTTGCACAGATAAATGCTATTTTCTGTACAAAAGAGCCACATGCAACTTTTGTGCAGAATAAGTCATATTGGGTGGATTTTGAAGATTTTCTCACAACAGGAAAAAGAACTGCTAACATTATAGAATGCTTCCTTCAAGGAGAAACCTAATGAAGGATTATGCCCCTACACAGTGGCCGCCAGTGATTTCCATGGCAGTGGAGTAATGAAGCCTCTCTGGATCTTACCCTGAACACTAAGAGAGCTCTCCAAGGTATTCCAGAAATAAATTCTCCACCTTAGATGGCTTTTTTAAAGTTTGGACCCAAATCCAGAGTACGTTCTTTACCCCACTGATTTGGAAATTACTAGCCATGGGACGGGGGAGGGAATATGTCTCCAATTGCCTATTCCTGAATATATCAACAATTACACTGTTCCGCTTTCCATTCATTTTAAGACTGGACCAACATGTCTCCCCTTTGTTTGGGTCTAAAATCTTGTTATTCCAAGATTGATGCTCCCAAATCTCAGAGATTTCCGATATCTCAAAGAGGTTTGAGATATTATTTTTGTAGTTAGCTGTCGTCCTCCTGAAAGTCAAAATTGTTCAGAACTGCTTTTTAGAGCTGTGGCGTGCAAACTTTCCACCCATCTCTGTCCTGTACCCTCTAATATTTCACAGATGAAAACTGGGACGCTGGTGACAAAGCAACATCAGATGGCAAAAGTTATCATTCAGAAAGATCAGACAAGCTAGGAGAGGCTGCAGCCGTTTGCCCTTGTCTGAGCTTATTGGGAAAGGCAAGATTCCTCTCCTCTTCCCTCCAGCCTGAGTTAACTGAGAGCAAGCTACTTTTGCACTCTGAATTCAGTTTGATGCAACTTAAGTCATGCAGGACAAAGTGGGAGGAGGAGAGACAAACTTAGACTTTTTAAAATGTAGCGGAAAACAGAAGATTAATTGGGACTCCCCCTGCCAAATCAGGACAGTTGGAGGTGATGTAACTATACATGAATGGGAGAAATCAATGCCAATGAAAGATCCAAGTCTAATCAGCCACTTTTCCTAAAATCCAGTGGGTGTCAATTTAAAATGCCTTCCCTGTCCCCTTTAATCTTCCAATCCTACAGTGTCACAGGGCTTCCCGTCTGTATTTTGAGCAGGACAAATAAACAGATGTTCTTTCAATTGTTTCCATTTGACAGACAACATTGGGATGGTTTATTCAAATTAAGGCATGTTAGAACACATAAAAACACGGATTAAGGGCTTACAATTCCACTTCTTGTTGTCCCAAAGGAGGAAAAAACCCCTCGCATGCCTGTTAATTCATCAGAGTAAGACTTTAGCCGAGGCATTCACTCATTAGTGAAGGCCAAGAGTAACACAGTAAGAAAGACCAGGACCATTGAAATACATCTGAAGGAAAAATAGGTAGCCACTTCTGCAAGTATATATTTCATCTTCTTGATGGAAAAGACACAAGGAAAGCGCAGCCTAGGGGCCTCATCCAGCCCCAGAGCCAGTTTTGTGAAAGATTTGTGAAAGTTTTGTGAAAGATTTGGGCCCCTGAATGCTCTCAAGAAGTAGTTGTAGGGTGGGGTGGGAGGTAAATGGTGCCATATATCGGCTGCCCATGAGCTGTATTAGACACAGGTGAGCACTTTTCTCCAACAGAAAATGACCTGGAAGTTGACTTCCTGGTTGGGAAAAAGCACCCCCCCTTGGCCGAAAATGGTTCAGAAAGGGTCAGCAATGTGGCACAACTGCTCCCTTCCCCTATGATGGTACTGTAGCCCTGCAAAGTCCACTTAGCAACAATGTGGACCTCTCAACAGCTCCCCCCACTTTTGGTCTAGAACAGAGATGATCAGTTCTGTCTTCACCAGGATGGGAGTAAGCAACCCTGGGCTGAAGGGAGTAGTACATACTTGGAGCTACAACTCTCTTAAGCCCTGGCCAACATAGCCAACAGTCACAGTTTGTGGGACTCATAGACCCAAACATATGGAGGGCTTGGGTTGCCTAGCATTGGCCAAGGGATCAGTCTAGAAAACAGATTTTTCTTTTGGTTGTTGTGGGTTTTCCAGGCTTTGAGGCTGTGTTCTATTAGTATTTTCTCCTGATGTTTCACCTGCATCTGTGGTGTGACTGGTATCTTCAGAGGATCCTCTGAAGATGCCAGCCATAGATGCAGGTGAAACATCAGGAGAAAATACTAATAGAACATGGCTTCAAAGCCCGGAAAACCCACAACAACCGATGGATTCTGGCCATGAAAGCCTTCAACTTTACATTGATTTTTCTTTTTCCTGAACAAATAGACTTTATCATCATGAGTCATCCAAGTCTTAAAAACTACCCTCTCCAACATGAATTTATCTATCCTTTAGGGATAGCGTGAGATTTTATCCGAGCTTGGGATGGTAGTTTTTTGGGGCTACAACTTCCAAAATTTCCCACTTGGGATTTGGGGAGCTGTAGTCCAAAAATAAACTTTCCAGACTGTGGGTATTGCTACACCTGGCTCATATTCAAACACCAGAGGTTCAAATGATTCAAGCTTAAGAGGACACCTTCAGAGAACCTTCCTCCGTAAAGAAGGGGAGAAGGCCACCTTCAGCATGGTATGTCAAAGGACCACCCCAACAGTCATAGGTTCATCTTTTTCCAGCAATGGTCAGTCTTCTTCTGTCCTTTGAAGTAGCATCGTATCTCCTGTTCAGCACAGTGGCTTCACTATGGTGGCCCAGAAGGTGCAAGTTCAGAAATGCAAGCTGGTACATCCCTGGCTTCCTTCTGGCTTGTAAACAATCCTTCTCAGCCCAGATCCAGAACTCCCAAACCCAGTCTGAACTGGTTAGGGATTGCTGGTTTCTTTCATCCCCTCTATTTTGTTTTCTTGGTATGTTGTCCCATCCATATGTCTGCCACGTTCTTCTATCTCGCCATCTGTGCTCACCACCTCCAAATAATGTACTGACTGTTCCAGATCTTCAGTTTCATTCATCATTACATTTCATGCTAGGAACAAACTTCAAAGCTTGTGTCAGCAACAGCTGCTTGCGCATTGCAATCGACTTCTCTGTATTGCTAAGGAGCGTGTTGGAAAGGAATCTTGGCTGGGCTTTTTCTTAGTCTTACTCTGTGGCAAAAGGGAGGAAAGCCAACCAAAGAGGCAGATTCAGGTTGTGGAATCTTCTGAGTTATCCCCAGCATCAATGAGAGCTCAACCTTTTTCTGCATCTCTCCCCAGTTACTTTGACCTGAATGTCTTGAGACTTCACTATTTGGCCTGACTGAATATTAAGATCTTTAGGGGAGAGTTTTCCATCACAGTGACCTCTGGTGCTTTAAACTATTTTTTCAACTAATAGAACTAACAGTTCTATTTTAATAGAACTGTTGTTTATATTTATTTATGTATTTATTTTTGAAATGAGCTAGCATTTGTTATGCATTATTGCAAGCTGCCTTGGGCTCCAGCAAGAAAGGCTGGGTATAAACTGAACGAATGAGTGAATCAATCCATAAATACTTGAAGGAATGTCTCTCCCTGTGTATGGTTGAGCTCTTGGAAGAGTCTTTCTTGGTGTACCATTAATAGGTCATAGAATCATAGAATCATAGAAATGTAGAGTTGGAAGATACTAAAGGGGCCATCCAGTCCAACCCCCTGCCATGCAGGAACACCCTCAAAGCACTCCCGACAGATGGCCATCCAGCCTCCACTTAAAAACCTCCAAAGAAGAAGACTCCACCACACTCCCAGGCAGCATGTTCCACTGCCAGACAGCCCTGACAGTCAGGAATTTCTTTGTGAGGTTCAGGTGGAATCTCCTTTCCTGCAGCTTGAATCCATTGCTCCTTGTCCTGGTCTCTGGAGCAGCAGAAAACAAGCCCTCTCCCTCCTCTACTTGGCATCCCTTCAAATATTTAAACATGGCTATCCAGTTATACTATGGGTCGATATACTATGGGAACATGTCCTTTACTGCTGTTGCACCCCAGTGGTGAAGTTGTTGTTGTTAAATTATTTATTTAAATACTGCCGTCACTCTTCATGGTGCTGTACAAGTCAAAGAACAACACCTTTTCTGTGCAGAGAAGCTTTTCCATGAAAAGCTGCATGTTTTTTTCTATGTTGAGTAATTCTTGCCCCATATTTCAGGATGTCTTACAGCAGGAGGAAGCTGAGCAAAATTCTCAGGTCTATTATTCTTCCTGATGGTTGAGATATTTGTTATTTGAATAATTATGAATAATCTTCCCACCCATACTGATAATCTTAAAAACAAGATGCATGCTCTCTCTGCAACATGCTTTACAGAGAAGGTGGGCATGCCTCAAGGCATTAACATTCCTTTTGTGAGATACCGCAAAGAAAACACTGGGAGAATTACAGCCTTCTGGATGTCGTTTCCTGGAAACCTCTTTCCTTCCATCTGTGCTCCTACTTGCCTTGCTGATGAGGTGAAGAAAGGAAAGAGTTAATGAATTCTGGGGAGAATATTGGAAGGGATATTGAGGTGGGCATTTAGTGACTGTGGGGTTTGGAAACAAGAGTAAAGTTTATTTAAATTTGGATGGGGATTTTTTTTTCAGATTGACTCCTTTAAAGTTTGGACTAAATTCCAGAATAGGCACACCAGCCACATTTACATTGGAGTCACCCCTCTTGCTCCACTCTAATGTGCGCTGTATAGAAATGGGCACGAATGTAAGTTGCTTTCCACGGCCACCTTCACCTGGTTTTCCATTCATTATGGCGGACATCTCCACTGGCAGGCTGCGGAACATAAAGCAATCTAATAAGAGCTAATGAAATATTTACTGCCTTTTAAGAAGTAATTAGGACAATGCAATGGAGGGATGAAACGCAGAAGCGAATGTCAGTAAAATAAAAACCGCTGAATGAATTTTTTATTGACGGGAATTCATCTGGATAATCGGTTTCTCCCCTTAGGCAACCAGATGCAGGAGCGTTAGTTTTATTTGCTGACCACTTTGTCACCGTTGGAGGTTGTTTGATGCATGTGAGGGTTGGCAGCTTCATGAGCATCCCCCATGGTGGTGGCTTTTAAAACACTCTGAGGGCAAGAGTAAGCATGCAAACCTGGCCATTGATACATCATAAAGAGGTTCTCTGCAGTGGCCTGGCATGGGCCAGGAGTCAGCTTCTCCAGGTGAACTGCAACCTCAAAGGAAGACAAGCAAACACAAGTGCACTGGTAGCTAGTCAGGGCTGTGAGGGCAGCAGTCTGGGATGAGAGCCAGCTGGCTCCAGCCTTTTTAAGGAAGGTGGAGGGCAGTGGTCTGATGTCAGAAACAACTTGTGTGTTTGCTGGCCCTTGCCTTTGTGTGCTACAGATCCCCTGATTTGCTACTTGTTGGGACTCTCTGATCATCAAACAGTCTGACATTGCTGATCTTTGGATTTTTGAACTCCTGGACCTACTTTTTGACTCTGCTTCTGCTCAACCCTAAACAGGCAAGCTCTGCTGAACTGTCTCAGTTTGTCTGCTGAAACAGCCTTCTGCTAGCACTGCACTCTGTTACCTAGCAACAGGCAGCTGGTGGTTACAACACAACCATTCAAAGCACAATATAAGTAGAGAGTCAGCATGGTGTAGTGGTTGGAGCATTGAACTATGACCCTGGAGACCAGGGTTCCATCCTCTGCTCTGCCATGGAAACCCTCTGGGTGACCTTGGGCATGTCACACACTCTCAGCCCCCAGAAAACCCTGGGATAGGCTTGCCTTGGGGTCATCATAACTTGGAAATGACTTGAAGGCACAAGATGAAAATGTAGTACTTCCTCTTGTCCCAACTCTGCAACCTACTTTAGTGGGTAACAGCTGTGCTGATATAAGAGGGTCCATTCTGCTGGCGATCAGGGTGCAGAAGGAAAGGTTTTCCACCATGCCTCCTGCACCTTGATCACTAGCAGAATGGACCCCTTTCTCTCTGTGCATCTGATGCCCAATAAAGTAGGTTTTGTGGGTCAGCTACAATTGTGGCATGACTGCAGAGAAATCATGAGTACGGATTGGTTACATATGCATAACCAGGTGATGTGTCTCCAAGTGTGATACTGAATTCCTCCTCATGATGATGATCGTGGTGGTAATAGTAATAACAATAACAATAACAATAACAATAACAATAACAATAATAATAATAATACTATCTCTACAGCACACTTATTCCACTGCCAAACTGCTCTTACCATTAGGAAGTACTTCCTAAACCTTACACAGAACTTCCTGATGGCAAGAACAGTTCAGCAGTGGAATACGCTGCCTCAGTAGTAGAGTCTCCTTCTTTAAGTATGTAAGGTTTTGGGTCCCAGACTAAGTCCTTGCAGGATTCTGCCCGCAGGGGCTCAGTTTTGACTATAGTTGTTGCAGAATCCTGCCCAGCACCCCAGACCCAGCCGGCTCCTCTGATGCAGGACAACTGGAGCAGCCAGCAGCCAGCTATGTAAGGGCTGTGGTTCCTCTGCTGCAGCCTTTCCTACAGTAATGTGGTTGCCTGTGGCCTCTCCTGACTCTCTAGTGGCTGCTGACCTCTGGACTTGGACCTTGGCCTGTTTTCTGGCCCTGCTTCTGGTTCTGTGGACTGTTGTTACCTGGTATGCTTCTGTTGTCTCGGACCCTTGCTGTGCCCTGACCTTTTGCCTGTCTGTTGGACCTGCCTCCTGTTTCTGGCCCTTTGTATGCCTGTTGCTGGAAGGCCCCTGCTGTCTTGGACTCTCATGTGCTCTGACCTCCTGCCTGCCTTCCGGATCTGCTTCTTGCCTCTGGACCCCTGGACTCTTGCTACCTGGAGGACTGCTGCCTTGGACTCTTGTTGTGCCTTTACCCTTGACTTCCTGACCTCTCCCCTCTCCTTTGGGCCAGCCCTGGTGCCTGTCCTGGACGACCCTTGCTGCCCAAGCTTCAGGCCTTGACAAAGTAGAGCCTGGGTGACCAGCTTTGATTATATATTCCTGCATGGCAGAATGGGGTTAGACTGGATGGCCCCTTGGGGTTTCTTCCAGCTCTAGCATCCTGTGACTACACAAGCATGCAAAAATAGCATAGCTTGGGTTCTGGCATAATTAGGTAAAGACAACTGACTTGACCCTAAAGTGATCAATGGCAATTAAGAAAAGTTGGGTTCTGTGATTAAAACTGAATCTGTGACAAATCCAATTGCCACAGAACCATGTGAGCTGAGGATATAGTCAAGGTAGTAAGAGAAGTGGACCAATACGGAGAGGGTTATTGTGACTATTCGGGACAGGGAGAAAGAGAGATGAAAGTTTTGAGTCCGGCCATGTGCTTAAAACAGCTATGGATGGAATAGCTCTGGCCGGCAGCAGAGGGAGCTAAAGAAATGGCAGTGAGAACGCCAAGCTTTGCAAAGGCTCTGAAACACCAGCTAAATTTTTAAAAGAAGACCAAGCATATCGGAGACGGGGAGAGAGAAAGAGCAAGAGAGCTCTCCCAAATCTTTCCCCCAAAAGAGGCAGCTTGGCTGGGCCCAAAGAAATACATACAAGTTGGGTGCACAAGAACCATTGCTGGAAAGGAAGAAATGTCCACTCCTTCCAGCAGCCTGGAGGATGCAGTGAAACAGAGAGCCAGAGACGGCAAGATGAGACGAGAGGAAGGGGACGATCCACAACCTGAGGGGAAGAGACTGAAGCTGGGGAATGAAGGAGGAAACATGGGAAAGGAAGAAGCAGAAGAAGGTGGAGGAGGAGGAGACAGAGGAGGAGAAGAAGAAGAAAAGAGTGAGAGGATGTTTTGTGCCGAGAGAGAAGAGTCTGGGACCCAGACAGAGGGAGAAGGCCAAACTGTAAGTAAAGATCTTTGCACTGGGTGGTGTGTCTGTTCGGAAAGAGAGGTTTAAGGATGACTCTGTCTGCATGCATGTGTGCATCTGGGCATGACGTGTTCATTATGAGGTTGATCAGGTTTTGCTCAGTTGAGACTTGAGGGACATTGTCCTGTATTGTGGATTGAGGCAGAAATGTTGCCACTGAACCGTCCCGTTCCTTCTTTGCCCATTGCTTTGTGTACGAATGTGGACTGTGCCAGACAGACCTCCTTGCAAGTGTGTTTCCAAGGGTCACTGGCTCCACCAAGATAAGTTTTCTTGTGCGTTTCCTTTCATGGGACAGGTGGCCTGGGACAGCTGTTAACTGTCCATCAATCTAGGCCTTAGGCTTGCTTCTAGATTTTGGGAAAGTAGGAGAAGCTCAAAAATAGAGGAAGAAAAATCTTTGGTAACTCTTAAATGGGGACACCTGTAATATTCTGGGGTGGTTTTTAAAAGGAATCCCACACCGTTTTGGGGGTGTGGGAACCCACTTGGACCATTTTTTGAAACCCTTCCATAGTTTGGATCATCTGAGTTTCTTGGCATGGTTGGTGGTGGATGTTGCTGTTTGAATAATTCATACTATGCACTTTCAGTGGGGTACAGGGAAGTAGCTGAAAGGCTGCTTAAAAGGAAGAAAGGGAAGAAAACAGATGGACTGCACTGTGAAGTCCTTTCATCTTTTCCTTCTGCGAAGGAGACAGGTGAAATTCTGCTTGGCTCTGCCACTTTGGCTTTTCCCAACCGTATTGGCGTTAGCTGGGCAACTTCTACAAAGAGGAAAACAGAGTTACCTAAGTTTGCTCGCTGCCTAAGTTTGTGGTGTGGTCCCACTTTAAAAAAGTGCTCTCTCTAACCCTCCCTTGTGCCCCATTGATGCTTTTTTGAGCTGAAATTTGCCTCCTCACCAGATAGGGAATCAAGGAATGATGTGTGCTTCAGGGGGATTCACCAACAAAATGATTTGAAAGGCTGGGAGAGATTGCGGGAGAGAGCGAGAGAGTTTTGCTTGATTCATTCTACTTGCAGGTTCTTTCCATGAATGCCATCACTTGCCTGGTTGACAACATGCAATTAGTATTTAACACATCACCACTGGTGTACAGTGACAGCAAGTTGCAGGCAGGAAGCTTCATTTAGTATTGCTTGCTGTTGCATGTTTTTTGTGTACTGTTTCTATGCTTTGGCGAACTCTGGCACATGGGAGAGGCTGCACCATCCTGTGGGAACTGAATCGATCTTCTTGCTAACACAGAGAGGAATTAAGATAAGGTGACTTAACCCCCTCTGATGATGTCTAATTTGGTGGAACTGGGATGTTGTAAGGCAAACAGGGTTTTCAATGGTTCTGAGAGGAAAATCTAAAGCTGAATCTTTGCTGCTGCCAATTCAGTTGTTGCACTTGGGAATGGAAAAACACAGTCTCAATGAAAGACAGTGAGTGTTGTTATAAAGAAAAGGCACAATTCTCATTCAAGTTACACACACTTGTGAAGCTTAGAGGGCACCTCTGAGAGTGTGCATAAATAAGGTGTATCTGTGCAAATTCAAGTGATTCAAGTGGACATAACTGGAAAAAAAAATACGCAGAAGGAATGATTAATGTAGACCCCAGTTTGTACCCCCAGGGCATCTCAAACTCTCTAGACACCCCCAATTCATTTTTTTAGATGGAAGTTACCTGAAAATAGTCCAAACTGCCACTAAATGGCTCACCAATGGGTTGGTGAGGCTTGGCCTCCTCCCCAAACTCCTCAAACAAAGCAATAGACAATCCCTGAGCCGTTGAGTAAGGCTCAAACCTAAAACCAGAAGGGACTTTACATTTCTTCTGGTTTACCTGTCATGCACAGTGTGGTTGCCTGGGGTTGAGCCTGCGGTTGCAAAATTGGCCACAGCACCAGTTGCAGTTACCCATCCTTGCTTTCTCTCTTGGGGAAAGAGAAGTCATGCAAACCAAATGACTTGCACAAAGAAAAGCACGGATTGGGAAGAATGTGTGATAAAAAAAACAAACCATGGAAGACTTCCAGGGCAGGAAGAAACCACAAAGTCTCACAACCTGATGCAAATAAGGACTGGAAGAAAACCCAGATAGGGTTTGGAGACATTCATTAAGAGCAAGATAGAGAGATTTTGACATCCAGAGCTCCAGGCTCTCTGGGTCTCTCCCAGATTTGGACATTCCCCAGGAGTGGCAATTTCACTTTTGAAGAACAGTTGGAATCCCATGGGTTTAGTTCCAGTTCTTGTGCTGTTGTATGTGACTTGAATTGAGTTCCAGGGAGCTCAATTAAAAAAACCCAATGTCAGCCAAACTTTTTTTGGGGGGGGTACTGGGCTTTTGGGGAGGTCAGTATACCCTCCAGCATTTTAGAGATGAAAATTGGGATGACGGTGGCCAAACCTCAGAGTGTGGTCAAGATGGCAAAAGTTACTAATGAGGAAGAAGCTAGAAGAGACTGTAGCAGTTTGCGTTGCCCTGAGCCTACTGGGGAGGCAAGATTCACCTCCTGCTCCCACCACTGAGTCAATTGAGTACAAACTACTTTTGCCATTTGTAGCAACTCAAGTAAGCTGAGAACAAATGTAAAAGTGGGAGGTGGGGAGAGAAACTGGGACATTTTAAAAGTAGCCAGAGAAGTGGGATGACAAAGGATTAATCAGAACTGTCCCTGTTAAATTGAGACAGCTAGAAAATAAGAATCAGTGAAGGTTCAGAGGGTCCAAAAGGCATACAGGATCCACCAAAAGGCTTTCTATGATCTTCAGGCTACCTACTTCCCACTCCAGTCTATGGGATGAGATGATATAGTTTTTTTCCTTCATTATCACTCTGCAGAACTGGTGGCTTAGCTGTGGTTTCTGGCTAGAAATTCTGTATTAACCTTTTGTCATTCTGTTAAGGTTTTGTGAAGTGTTTGCTGCCTGAGGCTGACAAGACTGAACTCCCTGTTTCATGTTCAAAAGGCAGCTGGCTGGGTGGCTGAGTTTGATTTGTGGTGATGGGATAGTGTCCATTTCCACACTATATTCTTATAGAGCGATTATTCCACTTTCAACACCCTATGGAATCCTGGGGTTTGCAGTTTTGGGAGGGGCCACTTGGCCCCTCCCGAAACTGCAAACCCCAGGATTCTATAGGATGTTGAAAGTGGAATAATCGTGCTATAACAGTCTAGAGCGGAAATGGCCCTTAGAGAGGTGGCAGATGTCTTATTCCTGGCTAAACAAGAACTCCCAAGGCTTCAACCCAGGAAGATCTTAGTTCATGATATCATTGCTTGGGAAATGAACCCAGGATTCTTGCAAAACAGGTCTGCTGGTCATGGTTTAATTTTAAATTTATTTAGTTTATATCCTGACTTTCTGCCAATATGAGGGCCATAGTAACTTACAACATAACTTTCAGGCAGTTTGCATCCAAGTCACATAGGGCTTTCTAAGTCCATCACCATGATCTTCAATTTAGAATCACAGAGCAGGCGGAGATTACTAGCTATTGACTCCAACCCCATTCTGTCATTCAGGAATACGCCATCCAAGCATTCCTGACCGATGGCCATCCAGCCTCAGTTTAAAAACCTCCAAAGAGGAAGACTCCTCCATCACACCCCTAGGAAGCAGCATAGTCCACTGTCAAACTGCTCTTACCACCAGGAAGTCCTTCCAAATGTTTAAGTGGAATCGCCTTTCCTGATGCTTGAAGCCATTGCTCCATGTCCTAGTCTCTAGAGCAGCAGAAAACAAGCTTCCTCCATAAGACTTCCCTTCAAATATTTAAGCATACCTGTCATGTTGCCTTCTCTTCCTCAGGCTAAACATACCCAACTCCCTAAGTTGCACCTCATAGGATAGGGTTTCCAGGCCTTTTACCGTTTTGGTCACCCTCCCCTGGGCACGTTCTAGCTTGTCAATATCTTTGCTGAACTGTCTTGCCCAGAACTGGACACTGTATTCAGGTAGGGTCTGACCAAAGCAGAATAGAGTGGGACTATTACTTTCCTTGACTTTGACCATTTCTGCACTACATTGTTATAGTGCTATTATTCCACCTTCATCATCCTATGGGATCCTGGGGTTTGCAGTCTAAGGAGCGACATTTAGAATTCTCAGCCGGAGAACTCTTTGGCTTCAGTAAACTACAAACCCCAGAATTCCACAGGATGTTGAAAATGGAATAACAGCACTATAACAGTGTAGGGCAGAAATGGCCTTAAACACTGTACTCCTATTGAAGCACCCTAGAATGGCATTGGCTTTTTTAGCTGCCACATCATACTGTTGACTCAACTTGTTTGGAGTCAGTCCTGCTTGACAAAAAGCTTCAGACGATTTTGAGTTTTGTTTTTCCTTGACACTTGTGCCAAATGGCTATACCAGAATCCCCTGGGAAATATTGGAATAGAATCCATTCAATGGGCTGTCCCTTTTTATTATTATTATTTTTTTTTATGAAGGAAAGAATAATCTTTTTAACCAGCTTAATGGCCTCTGAAGTCCAGGCAATCAATGGCTACACTGTAGGAGGATTCCTTAATAGACCATAATGATTTCTATTAAAGGAGTACATTAAAAAAATTATGGCTTTTATTGGATTGGTGGTAAAAGAAAATTCCATGCTGCTTACATACTTTAAGGAAAACCAGCTGACTGGCAAAATGGTGTGCAGCTGCTCATTCTGGATTTCCAGTCAGAGGTTCAACAGACATCCTTTCAGACTATTTTTGTCTTGGATTATATTCCTTCCTCCAGTTTCTAAGGATTCTTGTGGCATACATTCTGCTCAGGCCATTTTGTGGGCGAGGGAGCCTGTGTTTTCCTCTTCCACCTTCACCCATCTCTCCTCTCCTGCCAGCGATGGTTGCCAGTGGGACAGTGAACCCTCTATGGATTTTAGTGGAAAGTTGAAAGGACCGTTCCAAAATGCTAAATCTATATTGGATCAGAATTTCTGGTTCTTGGATAGTATCTTTAAGTTTTTGGATGAAAACCCAGAGCCTCTTCGATGTAGAAGCCACCACCTATCAGGGCTTCTACCCTTTCAAGGAATATGGGTTTCAAATGGAGGAGGCAGAGGACGATATGGAAGACATAGCCCATGAGCTAGTACACTGAATGTCCATGGGCACACCTTAAAGATCGTGGCTGCTGAACAAGAGGTAGGACTGGATCATGTCCAAAAAAAATGTAGCCTGAATCCTATTCATTTTCCCAACTAAAGTAGACCCATTGAATCAATTGCTGAATAGTGAGTCAACACAGATGATCTTTGTGCTTATTTAGGAATATCCTAAGTAGTCGTCACAGCATACTACCTTTTTAAAAATCAGGCAAACTAACAAAGTGATTTTTTTTCCATTGGGAAGACGGGTCTCCTGGGAGAGAGTTCCACAGACTAGGAGAGAATGACTGAGAAGGTCTTGTACCAGGTGTGTTTCAGTTGCAAGACTTTTAATTGTGTGCCAACCTAAAATCTCCTCCTAACCTTCTGTCACATTCTACCATCCCTGGCTCATGAGCAACCAAAGACGAAGGGAGGGGAGCTACAGGTTCTAGCAGGATTGAGAATAAAAGCTGAAAGGAGCATTGAGCCGGAATCAGTCCTGAAACAATGTCCATGAAACATCAGGAAGTACAGACAATTGTTGTTGTCATAGACTCATAGAGCTGGAAGAGACCATTGTATCTAATCTCCTGCCATGCAGGAATACACTGCCAAAGCATTCTCAATGTCCAGCCTCTGTTTAAAAAACTTCAAAGAAGGAGACTCCACCACACTCCAAGGCAGCTGTGTAGCTCCCCTGTCAACTGCTCTTACCATCTGGAAGTTCTTCCTAATGTTTAGAAGGAATCTCTTTTCCTGAAGTTTGATGCCATTGCTCCATGGTGTCCTAGTCCCTGGAGAAGCAGAAAACAGGCCTGCTCCATCCTCCATATGACATGCTGTCAAATATTTAAACATAGCTATCATGCCATTGAAACACAGCACATGTCATTTTCATGTTACTTCAAGTCATTTCAAGTCGTGGTGACCCTAAGATGAACCTATTACGAGGTTTTCTGAGAAAGATCTATTCAGAAGTGATTTGTCTTTGCCTCCCTTTGAGGCTGAGTGACTGTGAGAATACAGCGTACCATTAAAAGCCCTTCTCATATGCACAATCAGTCCTGCTTAACATATCCAGCTCCCAGACTTGTTTCTTAGAAGGCTTGGTTCCCCAAACTCTGGTAATCTTGGTTGTCCTCCTCTGGACACATTCCAGCTTGTTGATACTGTTCTTGACCTGTGGTGCCCAGAGATGGACACAGTCTTCCAGATGAGGTCTGACCAAAGCAGAACAAAGTGGCACAACCACTTCCTTTGATCTGGACATTATATTCCTGTTGAGAAAGCTCAGAATGATGCCACAGTGGTATCTGATATTAGAAGAAATGGGACATTCTTTTCATTTTTCTCCTACTGGAAGCCTTTATGGTGTCAACAAAACTATCCCAGAGGGGTTTTCCAGCAACCTAGAGCAGGTTTCTAGGATGAAAGAAGGGAAGGGAATGATTCATTCTGGCAGAAGCAGATCTTCTAAGACCTTCAGAGAGTTGAAGTGGGAAGACTAGGCATGAGTGCAATCATCTAATCAGTGCAGGCAGTCCCAACTACAGCAGGACTTGGGAACCTGCAGCCATCTAGATATTGTCAGGCTCAAATACCCATCAACCAGGTCCAGCTCAGACACTAGGGACAGATCATGAAGGAGGAGTTCCTCAACTTCTGAAACATCACATGTTCTTTAGCTTTGAGGCAAGGATTGCTTGGTATCATGGACCATATTCTTTTGTATCATTAGCGGTGAACAATCTGGAGAGGCTTCCCCTGGGAAGATTTTTATAGGCAGCTTCCTCTGTATCAGTTTCCAAACATTTATAAAAGAATTGCAGTCCTCCATAACCATTTCCCCTAAGATGAGCTGCTGCGCTAGACAAAAGCTGCAAACATTATGCAGATGGCTGCAAATCGTTTTTCTGCCTCACCACAGCGGACTCGTTCTTTTCGCAAATGGACCGGAGGAGACGGAATAGAATTCTTTTGCCAGGCCTGAATGTATTCAGAGTCAATTCCAGGGGTGTCCTTTTCATGCTGGTGGATGCATAAGTAGATTGCGCTGAAAGGCAGCAATTACAGCGTCGTTCAAAAGTGCTGAACAAGACGTTAACTGGTCACTTTGATCATGTCCTGTCATTTCTCATTAAAAAAAAAAAAACCTCTGCAAAGAATCTCTGCTTGATGGAAAAGTGAACAAAATATTTAAATCTGTCTTGTATTGTTTCACGGACTCACAGTGAAGCCTGCAGATTAAAAGTTTAGCATAGATGAAGATACAGCTAGAAGGCTGCAACCCTGCATTGCTCAGAGAAGTACAGTAGTTCTGCGTGTAGAATTATGCTGCGTTGAACCATTTACCAACCTGGACATACTGTAGAGCTGTTTTTAGCCATTTTGGCCAGGAGCAGGGCTTTCCAAATGGTGTGCTGCAACATGTTAGTGTGCTGTCTGAAGTGTCTAGATGTGTCACCTACAATCTTGGAAATGTATGTTATTGTTCATAAATCATATATTTTTTAAAATATATGAAAGGTTTTCATGAGATATGTTGTGTCATAGAATCATAGAAATGTAGAGTTGGAAGAGACCATCCAGCCTCTGCTTAAAAACCTCCAAAGAAGGAGACTCCACCACACTCTGAGGCAGCAGATTCCACTGCCGGACAGCCCTGACCGTCAGGAAGTTCTTCCTGAGGTTCAGGTGGAATCTCCTTTACTGCAGCTTGAATCCATTGCTCCTTGTCCTGGTCTCTGGAGCAGCAGAAAACAAGCCCTCTCCCTCCTCTACATGGCATCCCTTCAGATATTTAAACGTAGCTATCATGTCCCCTCTTAATCTTCTCTTCTCTCCCCATAACAGGTTAGTTTAACCTTCGGTTTGCCGGTAAAATTGAATTACTGTGTCGCGAAATGATGCATGTCTAAAAAATAAGTATGTCACCAACATGAAAAGCTGGGAAAGCTCCGGCCTGGAGGAAAGCTGGGGGCAGGAATTGCAGAACTGCTTGGCTATGTCCCTGTAGCAAGAAGAGAAGTCGTGATCATCTGCTGAGGTCTGCTGAGATTCTTTGGAGGTCTTAGTGATTCAGGCAATCACTTTCCACCTGACTGTAGGAACGTAACCAGATGCTTCTCTGATTAACCCCCTCCATATACACCACCAAGCACAGAATGGCTGTGAGTGTGAACTTACATGGGTCTCTGAGACATCTGGAGGGGGGTTTTAGACTTCAGTGAGGGAGGAAAATAATGCAAAACTCTAGAGTAACCAAAAATATAGATGCACACGTGGTGTATACTGCTGTCTGGATATCGGCTGGAATCTGCTTATAGGATATGTATAGATGAATGCATGAGAAGACCAGTAGCAGCAGCAGCAGCAGGATGTTGAAAGTGGAATAATAGCACTGTAACAGTGTAGTGTGGAAATGGCCTAAGACGGTTTCATAGATAAGTAGGTGATACAACATTTATTGGCTGCAGTACAACATCCCCTCTGGGTAGCACAAAAATCTGCATGTGGACTTATACTGTGTGAGTGCTACACAACCCCCATGCAGCACAGCAACATTACACAGCACACGTTAATGCTGAGGTACCACTGGGCAATGCACAACACATGATGTGCAAGCTCAGTGCAAAGTACAGCATGCACAACTGCAATGAACATTATTGGATACACAACCACAGTGCAAAGTATAGGGGTAACAATCATAACATGTAATGCACAGTGCACAACTTGCAAAGACAAGGCACAGTTGAACAAGCTGTCTGTACAACTCTGCTTCTGCTGCTATCAGCAGAATATGTCCATTGTGTACAGACGGCATTTCATCCCCACTACTGCAGCATGACTTACAGGTGTGTATCTCCATAACAGAATTCTGGCCTTAGTGTATCCTGTCATAGATCTGTGAAGGCTCTCAAAATCACATACTTTCTAAAGAAAGGTAAGATAGTCCCTGCCATCAAGTTTTCAATCTAAAAGAACCTGACAGTAAAAGAAGAGAGGATGGGGAGGGGACAGGAAAAAAAATGGACATGGTAGGAGGTGACATTTAAAAAGGTCACAAGGTGAATTTAAATAAGATTAATCATTCTCTGCTCCCCTCCACCAAAGCAATTTCTGGCTGTAGGTCTTCCTGCATTGTCATCTACAGAGAAAATGATCTATAAAGCCCAAAGGATATTTAGGGTCTCAGGAGCAAACAGCTTCCTTTTCTTCAATATTAACCCTTGTCCAGATAGGTTTTCGAAAATACGCCCTCCTTTTCTTTCCCTTTAGAGCCCAGAACAGCCACTTCTTTCTTATCTAAATTGCCTCCACCCTCTCTCCCCTCCCTATAGATAAGCAATGACAGCAAAGGGCCCTCCAGGGGCTGGGCAGCTGCCGGGGTGGGGTGGGGATGGGCAGAGCACGAAATGCAAAAGAATAGATTCCTGCGGCCCGCTCAGCAAGAGACGTAAGCCACATTTCTACTTGTGTATATCACTGCTCTTTGCCTTAGTGACAGTGTCATAAGATACCTGCATTAGGAGTCCAGTTTTAAGTGGATTCCCCAGGAAAACCTGACTCTGGGGAAATGAAATGCCTTGTTTGCTTTGATCAGGATTAAGGTGTGGGTCTGTACTACCTTGTTAATTGGAAAACAAACATCTCTCCGAAAAATGTTACACTCCCTCTTTTAGAGAAAAAAAAAGACATATTAGTTTATCTTTCTTCCATTACCTGCTGTATAGACAAAACCTAAGCAAAGCTGGGACCAACTGACAGCACAGATTATTTTATACTTCCTTAAAAAAAAAAAAAGTTCTGTCTGTTGATACTTACCATTACACCATCCTTGCATTGGTCTGATGGACATCCACGCAGAAAATTGTCGCTTTATGAACAGACATGTACAAAGAGGGGAAAGTCATGTGTTCGGTCCTTGGGAGATTCTGGGACTTGTGTGTTCAAAGGGAATGTTTCCAGTCTCTGATCGTAATTGACCTTAACTGCTCACTCCTATTTGCATGTGTCTAAGCTCACATGCAGGAGTGAGCCTCTGATGGATGCTGGAACGGGTATTCGGGCAATGATTTGGAGCAGGAGTAAAGGAGCTCTTTGTATTTCTATTCAGTAGGGGGAAAAAAGCAGAGGTGGGTCCTTGAGAAGCTACTGACTTGTAAATTTGAGAAACTTTCAAGTCAAATGATGGAGCTGCAGTCAAAAACATCTGGAAGGTCAAGTATTAATTGTAATGTAAGTTGGAGAGAGGATGTACTAAAGGCTTTCTTTCCTAACTGTACCATTTCGCGGGAGGAAGTCTCCTTTTTTCTTTTTGCTCTGAAGATGCGAAGATTTAATATATATGTGTTTAGCTGGAATTGCTGGAATTGTTGGATGAATATAATATATATACATATATACTGTTTTCTTTGTTATGTGAGATCAAAATAAAATAAAAATATAATGGGAAAAAAAAATCTGGAAGGCATCCATTTGGGGAGCTGGTCTTTGAATCAGAGCCTGCAGAGCAGAGGTGGACAATTGTGGAGTGGGAAATGGCCATTTTTAATACCAGCACCCTTGGCGGGTTCCACTGGCTCATTTGGGAATACCAGAAGTGAAGTTGCATCAGTTCAGTTTGGGCTGTTTTTCTTTCTTTCTTTCTTTTTTTAGAGGGGTGTTGGTTGGGGAACTCTGAGGGATGAAGGAAGTAACCTGCTACGTTTGTGGCCAGTTGTGGACGCCTTTGGCCACTTTCCATGCAAAATTGTTGTTGCTGTATGGCTTCAAGTCGTCTTTGACTTATGGAGACCCTAAAGTGAACCTACCATGAGGTTTCTTGGGGCTGAGAGTATGTCACCCAGTGGGTTTCCATGGCCAATCGGGGAATTAAACTCTGGTCTCTGGGGTTGTAGTCCAATGCTCAGACCACTAGACCACAATGGTTGCCTTAGCATACCCCAAAATCAGTGTGACAATGTTTTTTTTCAAAAAATTGGGGAGCAGCCTGGGGTTTCTCAGGGGTTTCTGGGGATTTCAGAGCCTGAACTCTGGGATTGCAAAGGCTGCCCATAGGCTGTACTTTGCTCATGCTCTGCCATAATGGAAGAGAACAGGGGAAACTCTGGCGTTTCCACACTACACTGTTTTAGTGCTATTATTCCACTTTCAACATCCTGTGGAATTCTGAGGTTCGTAGTTTCCTGAAGCCAAAGAGCTCTCTGACTGAGGATTCTCAATGCCCCTTCCTGAACTACAAACCCTAGGATTCCATAGGAGGCTGGAAGTAGAATAATAGCACTATAACAGTGTCGTGCAGAAATGGCCTCTGTTGGATCAGACTCAGCACTCATCTTACCTGGATTGTCATGTTGTGAATTACTCTGAAATCAATTTGTTTGGTTGAAGAAAAACAATCTTTGTCTTTGGTTAAAAAATGGGTGAGGGTAAAATTCAAGTGGCACAGCCTTGTTCACCTGGAATGTGAAAGCTATTTAATTTGATTTTTAATTGGCAATTTCAGATGGGAGCACTTGATCTCCTGGTATATGCAGCCCAGCCTCAGGGTTACAGCAGACTCTGTGCATAAGAAAATAAGATGATTGCTTGATTATGAAATTACTTGATCATGGCTGTGATCGCAGGTACGTGGAGGAAATATTTTTAAGTTGCTGCAAATTAGGAATAAGCTGCTCAGTGTTTGCAAATATGCCATGCCGGTTGGAATACTGCACCGTCTAATGCAAGGGCTGTCGTTATTACTGTTGCCTGCTAGTCGGGGGAGAGAAACAAAGATTGCCGAGTGCTTTCTGACTGCAGAGGAAGATCTAATGCTGTTATCCCTGAGCGCAAATCTTGCCTTATGTTGTCAAGTAGAGGATTCCAGCCTATCACTCAGTAACACTCCTGACTGGAGATCTCTGTTCTGTGAGATAAGAGGATTCTAGTTCTCTATTCCTTGTATTTGGGACAATTTTTTATCCCAGCTATTTTTTTTTTTGCAGAAGTGCAAATGCCCCCTTGCTGCAAATACACACACACACACACACACACACACAGACACATATGCAAGGCAATGCTTTGCAACTCGGATTACTTTTGTTGTTGTTGCTGATATCTGTCTTCAAGTTAACTCTGGGGACCTTATTTGTCCCAAGGGACAAAAGAACAGCCGGCCACAGCTCTGTTGTGCTTCAGCCCAGCAACTAGTGAGAGACCCTGAATCCATGTCCTAAGAGATATTTGGGTTTGCTTGGGGGTGGCGGCCTATGAAGGGAGGGTCTGGGGGAAAAATGGCACCTGACTAGTTGACCATGCCTGCATTAAAGCAGTGGTGGAAATTATCTAACCCACTAAATGCTGGATTGCAACTTCGATCAACCCTAGGCAGCATAGTCACGGGCAAGGAATGCTGGGAACTGCTGTCCTGCAATTTCTGGAGGGCCACATGGGTCTCACTGTTAAATTAAAGCTTCAATACTTTTGGTAGTCCTAAACAGAGTAGACCCATTGAATCAGTGATATTTGCATATGCATTGATAGATCAATCAATAATTCATCCAACAGCTTGATGCTTGTTGGGGCTATTGTTAAATTCACACCTATATGTCACATAGGGATGGGACTTATGTTGCCCTCCGATGTTCTTGAGCTGAATTTCCCAGCAGTTCTTCACCATTTGCTATGCTGGTTAGGGGCTGCTGGGATTTGCAATCGAACAACATGTGGAGGAAAACATCGTTCCCATTTGTGGCTCCGAGTTCAAGGAATTAGACAGGCCGCTTCTGCACTGTAGCCTGTTATAGTGTGATGATTCCACTTGCAACATCCTCTGGAGTCCTGGGGTTTGCAGTTTCGGGAGGGGCCAAGTGGTCCCTCCCGAAACTGCAAACCCCAGGATTCCAGAGGATGTTGCAAGTGGAATCATCGCGCTATAACAGGCTAGTGCAGAAATGGCCTTAGAGGTTTCAAAAGCTTTACTTAGGAACATTGAGGGAACAACAGCAGATCTTGATGTTGCCAGACTAAAGGAATATTGCATTTACAGTGCTATATAATTGCTGTGTTTTCAAAATTAGCGCCACTAACATCCCATTTAATGGTTTACCCAAACAACACATTTCCTAGGTTTTCTGTCCACCTCCTGTTTTCTCACTCAGCTTGCCACAGTCCAACTTTGCAGCCACGCCTTCTTATTTCCTTATCACAGGTCATTACAATAACATTTCTCTGTTCCCAGATCATCCAGCCATCCGTGGTTCGCATCATCCCCACCTGCATAGCAAAGTCATCTTCCTAAAATGTGGCAGGAAGAGCTCAGCTAAGCTGACACCACTGTAATGTAACATGTAGCTTGGCCTTAGGTGACATCTCTTTTTATACCAGGGATGGCAGTCTCTCCCATGGTCCTAACCCATTTGGCTTAGTATAGGCGTGGGCAAAGTACAACTCATGACTTGCGTGTGGCCCTGGGACCCTAGATAATGTCTCTGAAGCTCCCCAGAAGCCCCAGACATCCCTTGGTGGCTTCTTGGGGGGCACTTTTTCCTTCAGCACCCACCAAAATGCACCCAAACTTCAGAAATGTTCATTCCCTAACCCTGCAAAGTCCCTCAAGCTTGTCAAAACTGTAGGGGGAAAAAAAGTGCCACCAAATCTATCCAAGTGGCAGTTAAAAATGACATTGTGTGACATTTGGGACATACTGAAACCATTGCTATGGTCCACCAGGTGGGCAAAGGGTGGGCAAATAGATCCCTCCCTTTGCACCATTGCGCGCCCCTGGCTTCGTAGTTGGGGTTGGATGGCTGTTCAGCACAGTCCATGAGAACCCTGGAGTGATTTAACAGAATGTCATTGATTATTGATTGAAATGTGGTGCTCAGCTTTATAATCTTCATCCAGTTGTCATGGGAGTTAATTAACAAAGGTCACTTAAAGCTTCAGATGTCAATGAGAAGTGACAAAAGAGAATGAGAGCTCTTGCTCAGGCTGTGAATGGAAGGGAGCAGAAAATTCACACAGCAAACTTCCCAAAGGTAGAAAAGTTGTAGCGGCAATAGGTAAGAAGGTGTGGTCTTTGTACTTACACAAGGAAGGGGGCTAGTGTTGTGAGCTTGTGGTTATTAAACTATTCTGGATGCTCATTGTGAGGCAGAAGGAAAAACTTCCACTTATGGACCTATATCCAAAAGTTAGATTCAGTTAAAGTAAACCCATTGAGGCAAGCAGAGTTGCATATGTCTCCACCTACCTCTCAATGACTGAATCTGTGGGTCTCCTTTAGTTAGGACAAGGAGTTGGATGCAAGCCCTTGTTAAAGGAGATCTGCTCAAAGTCAGCACAGTGTTCCTAAACCTGGTTACAAGGGTCCCTGAATCTGGTTTCTGTTAGGGATATAAATCTATGTAAATTTCATTGCCATATGCAAGAATGAATAATTTTACCATTTTTCTCCTCATTGTGTCATTGAAAACTGTGCAGTATTTGGAGACTACTCCATTTGGGTCAGACACACTGCAAAGAAAAAAAATGCACATTTTTTATGTGCAGAAAATGGCATTTCCTGCACAGCAAATAAGTTTCCTATGCAGAAAACATTTCTGTGCAGATGTTTCTGTTGCCTTCTGCACAAAGAGTGCTTCTTTATGCACAGGAAACATGTTTTCTGTGCACAAAATTGTGCATTTTTCATTCATTTTTCTGGCTTCTGGGGAAGAGAAGAACAGTCAGGCAGAATTCCATCATGCCAGAGCCAGAATGTAATGTGGGAATGGCCACTCTTTTCTCTGTTTCTGGCATCCCCGGTATATCTCTGGTAACCCTCATCTGCCTTAATATCTTGATAGGGAAGGGGAGATCACTTTTGTTAAAGGACTGTACTGACTGCTTGCAGAGAGATTTTGAGCCAAAGGTCTTTTGCATCCTCATGTCTGCAGGTTGCTAATTTTTGGCATGAATGGACATACAGAAAAGACAGCAGTGGTGCAAGACATAACCTGCCACTTGAGCTGAGAGGACAAGCACTGGTGGCTCCATTACTTCAGAACAATAAATATATTGGCGGGGTTTTACAGCAGCTGCTCCTAGTTTTCCAGGAACGCTTTGCAGAAACTACGCATGGTGCTGAACAAAGAACGATGCAAAGCAATAGGTTCAGAACTTTGGATAGTTCCTGATATATACTCCTATAAAGCTGAGACTCTCTCCTGTAAAATCCAATGCAAGTCCACTCGAACAGAGCCATCGATTGCCTCTGGTCACTCCTTTGTCTCTTTGTTTTCCGTCTGGCCACTGCCCACCCAACCACACTGGATGGCCTTAATCTCTGGAAAGTGGTCACATTTTTTCGGAAGGGGGCCTCTCAGAGCAAGACACTATAGAAGAAGTGGCCATGGAGAATGTCAGTACTTAGATAGTCACTGAGACAACTGCCCCTTAGTGTCTTGCTCTGAGGAAGAGCATGTCAGAGCAATGTAGGCATTTTTCATGGCCATGATGCCACATTGATTCCACCACATTGTTGTTGGTGGAATAAGATGAGGACACCCTTCCTTGTGATATGAGCAGTGAAATTCACTACCTTTCCCTTTCCATTACCTGGGGCTGGAACTTCACCACATGTCTACTGTTTCCAAGTATTTCATCTGTTGTTTATATTCAGGTTGAAATTAAGGCTAGACCCCAAATGCCTTTAGGTTCTGAACATCTAATGTGTGTCTTACAAACATGGAGCATACAAATAGCATGTTTGGACTCAATATGCCTTGGAGTGAGTGTGCATAGAAAGTTATCACCTCAAAAACACTCTAGGTGATTACAGAGAGATCTACAGAGAGACCATAGGGCTAAAGTGAGTATAAGGGAAAGATGTCACTTGATTTGTGTAGTCAATACTATTAGGATTTGACTATCAGGAGTTGCCTGTGAAGAATCAAAAGGTGAGACAGAGTCTGAGAATAAGCCAGACCCAGGATTAAGAACATGAAGAAATCTTACCAGTACTAAGGCATTAATTGACCCAGATGTCTTAATGAGTCTCCAACCATCCCAAGGGATCTTGAGTCTAGTGCAAGACCAAGATGCCACTTTTCACATTTTTTTTTTCAATTTCTGCAAAACATTGTTTCATCGTTACATGCCTTCCTGTCAACTGTGATTTACAGTGATGCTGTCCTAGAGCCAGTGTGGCTTTCAGTGTTGGACTACAATCCTGGAGAACAGGGTTCGATTCCCAGTTCGGCCATGGAAAACCACTGGGTGACCTTGTGCTCATTATACAGCCCCAGAAAACTCTGTGATAAGTTGCCTTGCGGTTGCCATAAGTCAGAAATTACTTGAAGACCCATGATGACGACAACAACAGCAAATCCTTGGCTAAATTTATTCAGAAGTTTGTCACTGTATTCCTATGAATACAGCCTACAGCACCTTATATTCCTTGGTGATTTCCTCTCCAAGTACTAATCATGTTTGACCCTACTTAGCTTCGAAGATCAGCTAGAATATGGTGCCTTCAGGTACCGAAGCAATATTTGTGCTAAATAGGCTTTACCTAAAAAAGCTATTTCTAAAGATAAGCATTAATACTCGCACACAACGAGCACAAGAGGGCAGGTGGGCTGATGACAAAAACACAACCAACCAACCCAAGGCCATCACTTCTCTAGTTGCTGTGCAACAAGACAACAATTGTTGCATGATCCAAAGCTTAACATTTTACAAATGTGCACCAGAAACACTTTACTTCCAACTTGTAAAAGGGTGTGTGTGATATTTCCTTTTCAATCTTTCTGAAAAATTCCACTTCTCCCCAGACCTCCTGAAAAAAATAATAGTTTTGAAGCCCCATGGCTTCATCTCTGCGTGGAAAGAGCAAGAACTTCCACAGATATGACCTTAGTTGCTCAGCTTCGGTCTTCAGTGGAAGGGTTGTGTGCTACAATCACTTATTTAGCTACCTAAGTGTGAATTTGCACTGTGCAAACATAATGTAAGATCTTGGCTCACATCGCAAATTAATTTCTTCATGTAGATGAACAAATTTGAAAGGTTTGGATCATTTGGATTAAAAATTAAACCTTCAGGCATTTGCACTTGAGAAGGGCAGCTATTCCTGGTAAGGTAAAGATGTGTTATACATCTCTGCTATCAAAGCATCAAAACAGAGGAGCCTCTCAGGAAAAAAAAAAAGTGGCAGCCCTGACACAGTATGACAGAGATGGTTGAATATACAAGATTTCAATAGGTAAGACTTTTAATAACCAAGCACTCAAAAGCTGGGGGTTGGGCTAGGAAAATCTATCCATTTTGCCTTCTCCTCCATTTAGGCTCTAAAATTTGGGAATTTTTATCAATTCTTATTAAAAAAAAAGAGAGAGAGAGAGAGAGAGAGGGAACCAAACCAAATTGTCACTCATTCCTCCTCCGCGGGCCAGCGTTCCTTGTAGACCAGTGCTTAAAATGACGGCCACAGTCCTGATTTGGTTTGGATGGATTGATGTAGCCTTTGCATTCCAGGGTTGTTCTCTGACTTTGTGCGAGATGAACAATTTGGCCATACTTTTCCTTGGCTTGAAGTGCTATAATAGATATAAGTTGCTGTGTGCCGGCCTTACAAGGGTTTTGATTATCTTGTTTCACTCGTTGGGATGAACTGTATATTCAATGCTAATCGGGTTAGCTCATTTCCAGTGAATATCGTTTTGGTCTTTTTCAAAATTAAACACTTTAATCACGATAGATGTAATTTGGTTTTGATATGTATGATTCATAACGATCGCTGCATGGCGATTAGATTACTCACTGGTGAGTTGGGAAGTAATGAAATTGGCCATATGTGTTTTCATCGATTTGCATCCATGGATGAAAGTTGTGCCTGCTTTGAAATACTGAGTGGATTTTGATTTGAAACATAGATGGGGATTGTGTAGATGTCTAGACATCCTTCGACTGCAGTTCTCAGCACCCCAAGGCAAACTCAGCCAAGGGCAAAACACACCGGCAGTCACAACCAAACAATATCTGCAGGTATCAATTTGTGATAACAGTATAACTGGTGATAAATATTGTTTAACTGGCATAAAGTGAATAAATATTATTTAATAAATAAAATAGATTACATCAAGGGAGGTAATGGTACCACTCTATTCTGCTTTGGTTAGACCTCATTTGGAATACTGTGCCCAGTTTTGGGCACCTCACTTCAAGAAGGATATCAACAAGCTGGAGCGTGTCCAGAGAAGGGCAACCAAAATGGTGAAGGGTCTGGAAGCCATGAAGCCCTGCGAGGAGCGGCTTAGGGAGCTGGGGAAGTTTAGTCTGCAGAAGAGGGGGTTAAGAGGGGACATGATAGCCATGTTTAAATATTTGAAGGGATGTCGTGTCAAGGAGGGAGTGGGCCTGTTTTTCGCTGCTCCAGAGACTAGGACAAGGAGCAATAGATTCAAGCTGCAGGAAAGGATAACTTCCTGACAGTCAGAGTTGTCCGGCAGTGGAATATCCTGCCTGGGAGCATGGTGGAGTCTCTTCCTTCTTTGGAGGTTTTTAAGCAGAGGCTGGATGGCCATCTGTTGGGAGTGCTTTGATCTGTGTTCCTGCATGGCAGAAGGGGGTTGGACTGGATGGCCCCTGGGGTCTCTTCCAGCTCTATGATTCTATAAATCTCATACTTATGGCTAAACGCCAAGTGGACAGGACTCAAAATGCTCCAGGACATCTAAAACAGGCAATTTATTTTTGATATCAAGAAGCCATGGAGTAGTCTTCTAGCCCTGTATCATGCAGCCATGGTGCTATAAAGCCATGAAGTCCACTTTCTCCAGGACATTGGTCAGAAGGTACTTATTGGATGTCACAGTTGAAAAGTTCTCCTTTGAAATGGGGACAAGTCCCAGAAGCTTGAAGGTTCTCCGTTTCGATAATGCAACGATACCACTTGACTTTGTGTTGGGCGATTAGGCTTAGCTGTGCTTAATTAAGGTTTGTGGAGCATTGTGTTTCACTGATGAAGGGCGTCGTGCTAACAGAGAGAGGATGGTTGTGGACTAGAACAAGGTGAATCTGTTCGTATTCTTTCCGTCCAATCCAGAGTCTGACTTGAGGGTCATGTTAAATATAACTTGCCCTGATAGGAATCATCAATAAACCTTCGAAAGAATGAGGGAAATGCCCTCCGTTGCATGCTTTTAGCAATCACTCTCACCTTGCAGTGCGCTCATTTCCCTCTAGTGAAACAATATGCGATAAATACGGTGATGAAGCTCCCAGGAGTGAGGCTTTCCTATCAAGGTCCACCTTACCTCAGTCAACACTTATTCCTAATGGGGTTCAAATTTCAGCAACAGATGGACCAATAACCAAAAGAAGCAGGGTTTGAAATTTGGCCTTGAATTCTGGCCAAGGTCTGCCTCCATTGATTTATTTACCGTATTCCTGTCTCACTTTTCAGAGAATTATTCCTCCAGAGCAGCTCACACGAATCAAAGAGAGAGGCAGGCCCTGTTGTTATGTATAACAATTAAAAAGAAATAAAAAAATCATTCAAGCAAAGGGGAGGGGAGGGAAGGTAACAAATCCCGATTCTGCTCGCCCTTGATGTGTTCATGAAAAAAAAAGAGAAGACTGGTTCTTGCTGAATTGCAGACCTTTTTCCTCCACAGAGAAAATTTGTACATTTTTTATTTTTTCCTTATTTAAATATTTCTATCGTGGCTTCTTTCTGCAGATCTCAGAGTGGAATATGCCTTGACTAATTTAGCAGCGTACAGGTGACCTGAAGGCATACACATACACGCACAAAGAAAAGAAAAGATTTTAAAAGGCTGAAAAAACCCTATTAAACCATTTACCAGGTTAAAAAACAGATCCAAGCAAGTAAAAATAGTTTAAAGTTATTTTACATAATCAAAGAAACATAGAATCGGAAGAGACCACAAGGTCATCAAGTCCAACCCCATTCTGCCATGAGGGAATATATCATCAAAGCATTCTGGATAGATGGCCGTCCGACCTCTGTTTAAAAACCTCTAAAGAAGGAGACTCCAACACACTTGCAGGCAGTGCATTCCGCTGTCAAAAAGCTCTTACCATCAGGAAGTTCCTCCTAAAGCTTAGATAGAATCTCTTTGAAGTTTGAAGCCATTGTCCTATGTCCTAGTCTTTGGAACAGCAGTAAATAGGCTTCCTCCATCCTCCGTATTACATCATTTCAAATTGCTTGCTCCATCCTCTATATGGCATCCTTTCAAATATTTAAACATAGCTGTCATGTCACTTCTTAACCTTCTCTTCTGTAGGCTAAACCTATTCAGTTACCCAAACTGCTCCTTCGTAGTTTCCAGGCCTTCTACCATTTTGGTTGCCCTTCTCTGGATACGTTCCAGCTTGTCAATGTCCTTCCTGAACTCTGTTACCCAGAACTGGAAAGAGTGGCCATTTCCGCACTTCACTCTTACAGCACGATGATTCCACTTTCAACCTCCTATGGAATCCTGGAGTTTGCAGTTTTGGGAGGGGCTGACTGGCCCCTCCCAAAACTGCAAACCCCAGGGTTCCATAGGAGGTTGAAAGTGGAATCATCGCACTATAACAGGCTAGTGTGCAAAAGGCCTCTGTCTTAGTAAGTAGACTTATGTACCTGGGAATTAGAATTGCACAATTGCGTAATGTCCATATGCGGGAATGCTGTTACATTACTACGTAACAGAGCTGGCAAAGCTACCATCGTGCAGGAGAACCAATGAGTGTCATGCAATCTTGCTGGTGTTCTGTTATGCATCTGTATGACTCAGTAAAGAGGTTTCTTATCATCTCTGCTATCTAGCTAGGTAGAGTGGACCCTCCATATCTTTAGGGGTTCCATACTGGGAAGCCCTGTGTGAAAGAAAAAAAATGTGATAGTACCACTCCATTCTGCTTTGGACAGACCCCACTAGGAATCCTGTGTCCAGTTCTGGGCACCTTATTTCATGAAGGATATGGACAAGCTGGAACGTGTCCAGAGGAGGGCAACCAAAATGGTAGAAGAGCTGGAAACCACAAAGCCCTGTGAGGAGCAGTTTAAGGAGCGGGGTATGTTAAGCCTGGAGAAAAGAAGTTTAAGAGGAGACATGATAGCTGTGGTTAAATATTTGAACGGATGTCATGTTGAAGCTGGAGCAAGCTTGTTTTCTGTTCTTACTTTCAGCAGTCAGAAGTTCTGTGTAAATTACATTTGGAATCTGCCGAAATGATGAAAAATGCAGTAACAACGGAAGAGTTTTGTAAGCAACAAGGCAACGTTCTTAGCTGAAAGAGAGTTTTGCCTACTGTGTCCTAGAAAGCTAGACCCCAAAGCATGCAAACAGCTGTTTTGATCAGCTGTTGTGGTGAACAGCTGTTGTGATGGATTTTTTTTTTCTTGGAAGAAAAACCCTTTGGAATCAGGAGAACTAGTTATTTGTGGCAGAGGTAATCAAAAAGAAGGAATACCTAGTAGTATGAAAGCTATTACACGTTGTTCTTTGCGTCTTCTTCCTTTGTGTGGTGTTGGTGTTTGTGAGTAATATTGTGTTCAGAGGCCTTGAGTTCTTTTAAGTAATAGCACAGATCCATGCAGAGTTCATTATTTTGGCCAGCTGTCCTAGTCTTCCCTGATTCCTTAATAGAAAACTGTGGTGGACTGTTTACACTTAGACCAAGTCACTCTAATCCAGCCTCAATAAAGAAATGATTCTGCCACAAATGTTATAGTTCTAAATCTCGCTCTGAGGCCAGACCTGAGATATCTTAAGGTGGTTGATGAAAACTTTTGTCATGCTGAGAAAAATCAGAGAAACAGTGAGATTTGTTCGTGTTCCTAGAAGAAGGACACCAGTGCTTTAAGGAAGGGACAAACTGATAAGCCTATAAGAAGACATCTGAATGTTCATCTGGCCAGCTTGATCTTCCTTGACAGGTTAAGATCCTGTTCTTGTTTGAACAGCAAATAGTGTGTAGATCTGTCACTTTATATAACTTTCAAGGCTCAAGTCTAATTTGGGTGTTAGGAAACCTGCACACAAGAGGAGGTGAGAATGAAGTAGCATTTGCCTGTTGTTCTCTTCATGGGGTTGGCAATTTTCAGATGAGAATCTTCCAGCATTCAGAAGAACACGAGAAAATCACATTTCCAAATCCCATGGAGAATCTCCAGGTACAGGAGGGTCTCCCATAGAGACCTTCCACATGTAGAATCAATGCAAAGACAAGAGGAAGAGAGCTGGGTGTCTTTCTTGTCTGTTTAGGTTACCTGTTTTCATTATGCCCCCACAAGGTTTCAATTTCTCATACCCTTCCAGCTGTATGTTTGGCTGATCCCTAGATTTGAGACTTTTAAAAACATGTCTCTATGAAAATCTGGATGTGTTATACAGCACCTTGTTCTCAGCGTATGCATTTTCGTATGCATTGCTTTCAACCTTTTGCAGACAAACTTCAACTGTTATTTTTATATAAATTTAGGTGCATACATCAATCATTAGTAAAAGTCATAGATGTAACATCACTCCACAGCACAGGCATTTTGTGTAGATCTTCTGTTTACATACCTTTCATCCTGGGAGAGAAGACAAATTCATGCCTCCTTATCTTTGCCTGGTTCTCGTAACACCTTCCCACTATTTTACATTCTTCCCTTTGATCTTCTTCCTTCTTGCCTGGATACAAAATGACATTGAAAAACTATAGGAATTAACCATTTGATGCTTTGAGTTACTTTCCCTGTTCCACCTGGATATGTAGTAGTGTGTAACAATAGCACTTGATATATGATATTGCTTCAGCAAACAATAGCTTTATTGGACCTAGAAAAGCAACTCTGTTACATATACTACTGCACATATATGATGGGAGCAACACATCCTGACACACTATTTCCTCTTGGATCTATCTAATTTTGCAAACACTTCAGAAAACAGAAACTACATAAAAGATTGCAAACATAAAAGAACTGGGACCACATTATTTGTGTAAAAAGAGGGGCTGTTGTGTCAACCTGATATGATGGCGGTCCCATGAATGCAGGTAGGGGGAAGTGAATACGTGTGTATTGCATAGTTGGGAAAAGTTCCTTCTTTGGTCTACAACTCCCAGAACCTCTAGCCAGCATTGTGGGAGCTGTAATGCCAAAAAATAACATTTCTAAGTCAAGAAGAAGTGGTAGTTTAGAATTTCAGGTTTCCTCCCCAGTTCTTCCCAGCCCCATGGAAAGTGAAAAGATGGATATTCAAGTACAGAGTTTCTTATCTGGCATGGTGCTGACTCTCTGAGGCATCAACAAGGCTTCAACAAATGACATGACAATGAAAATTAGACCGAGGGTAATAAGAGAGTTCTTGCTATGCATTTATTACAGGTCAAATACACAATCAAGTTTGCTTTTTTCAACCACAGGGCAGGCTAAATGAGTGATAATTACGTTTGGATTGCTTAAGTGGGTTTAAAGTGCCATGGCAGAACATCAAATGGCGATGTAGTTACATACCAATAAAGATTTATTGTCATTAAAGCGTAGCCCTTGCAAGCCATCTGCCAATGCTCAGTCTCTAAATATAGAGTGATTTCCTTTTTCCTTTTTTTGCTTATGTAGCATTTGGTACATTTACTAGCATCAAACTTTTTTTTTTTTAACAGCCTCCCTTGCCCCTGAATCAGCCTTAACAGGTTTTGCTGGATTCATGGCATCTCTTCACCAATACTGTTGGAGTTAGGAACAAAAGAAGGAAATTTGCATTAATGGAAATTTTTTAAAAATTAATCTATCTGTTTCATGCTCAGTGAGATTATTAATGAAACCATCTGCATAGTCTTCCATTCCTGATACGAGACATTCATGAGGATCAGTTAGAAGCTATTTTTCTCCTCTATTATACAGAAATAAATGTGCAGGATTAGAATGTTTCTGGTTCAAAAATGCATACAAGCCCACTTTAGCCAATGGGGAAATGTGTAAAAAAAAAGAAAAAAGTGGGAAATGTACCTCAAAATACTCATTAATGTTTGTATCAAAAGAAAAGGGAAAAAAAAAGTGTAATTCAGGTAGGTCATAGACACTGGGTTGATTTTGAGAATTGTTAACAAAAATGAAATGTTTATGTTCCTGCTTGTTGTTCTCCTCTCTATACACCCCATTCATTTAGTTCTAGCTGTCCCTTGATATGTCGTTCAGTGTTGGTTCATCCCAGAACATTTCCGCACGACATTCTTATAGCTCAATGATTCCACTTTCAGCCTCCTATGGAATCCTGGTGTTTGCAGTTCCAGGAGGGGCTGGCTGGGATTCCATAGGAGGTTGAAAGTGGAATCATCGCGCTATGAGAGTGTTGTGTAGAAATGGCCCCAGTTACTGAGCCTTGCTTCTGCTTCTTTCTCCTCCTCCTCTTCTAAATTAAGGTATGCAAAATGGGAAGACTTCTTCCATACCAGGCCTAGTCAAGCTACGCAAATGGCTACCAGTGGCTGCCAACATGTATGACTGTAAAAGGGGAATTGGGTCTGTTCAAGTTGATGGCAACCATCTGTACATTTTGTGGTAGCCAGTTCTATAGCCCTCCTCCTTGTCCTTCTTCTCCTTCGTGGTATCTTCCCCATCCTAGTTCTCTTGCTCTTCTCCTTGCCTTTGTTTTCTTCTTTCTTTCTTTCTTTCTTTCTTTCTTTCTTTCTTTCTTTCTTTCTTTCTTTCTTTCTTTCTTTCTTTCTTTCTGCCCTTCCTTTTCCTCCTCCTCCTCCCTCTTTGCTCCCTCCTCACTGACATTTTCCTCTTTCTTCTTCTCTGACATCTCCTCTCCCTCGTCCTTCTTCTCTTTTTCCCTCCCCTCCTTCTCCAGCGTCCCCTCTTCTTTCTCTTTCATCACCATCATCTTCGAGACAGTCACCAGCAGTCTCTTTCACAAGGAGTGTTTTTGTCTAGCCGACAGAGAACGCAATGCATCCAGTGGTATTAGATTTTCACTTTTAACCGCAGCTCTTCAAAACCAGAAGCCTGCTCTGGAATTGATTGTTACACAGCAAAGCAAACAAGGCACCCCCCCATAATAAAAATATAGGCTTGCATTTGTGTTCCTTAATTACTCGGAGAAGCAAGTGTCCTTGTGTGTGTGCGTTTTGTGGGTAAGACGTCCCCCGAGGCAGCAAAGGCAAGTCCATTTTGCTTCTGCTTTCTCTTTGCAGAAACATCTCCCAACTCTTGGAGAAAGGTTGAGAGGTGGAAATCAAAAACCTCAGGAGCCAACTTGGTTGGCTGGAAGATGCTATTTCCTCCATCTGCAATTTAGGAACTAATTTTAATCACTTCAATCATCTGTCCTTTGAAGCCTGGATATACGAATGTGAAAGCTGCAGTCTCATACTCACGTTCCTGGGAGTAAATTCTCTTGTGCTCAAGGAATGTATTTCTAAATAGACAAAAGTGCATTGTACATATTTATATAGAGAGCCAGCATGGTGTCATGGATAGGACTGTTGGACAGGACTCTGGGAAATTAGGGTTCAAATCCTCACTTGACCATGGAAGCCCACTGGGAGACCGTGGACAAGTCACTACTCTCTCAGCCTCAGAGGAAGGCCATGGCAAATCTCAGAAAACATCTTGCGGAGAAAACTCCACTATAGGGTTGTCCTAAGTTAGAAATTAATTGAAGACACACAAAAACAGCAGCAACAACATATTTATATAGGCTGAGAGCCTGCATTGTGCTTATGTAGAGAACCAGCATGCTGTAGTGCTTTGGGTGCTGGGCTTCAAGGCTGGAGACCAGGGTTTGGTTCCCCACTCGGCCATGGAAACCCACTGGGTGGGTGACCTTGGGCACATCACTCTCAGCTCCCAGAAAACCCAGTGATAGGGTTGGCATAGGGCCTCCATAGGTCAGAAACGCTCAAACCACTACACCATGTTGGCTCTTTTTTTCCTCTAGATGTCTTCAAAATGAGGCTGGGCAGCTGCCTGTTGCTGAAGGTGCTCTGGCTGGAGTTCCTGCACTGAGTGCTTTGTCTGTGGACATAGTGGAATAATAGCACTATAACAGGGTAGGGCAGAAAGGTCTTCTCTCTCTCTCTGTGTATATGTGTTTGTTTGTTTATTTATTTGATGGCCTGTTGGGATCTTTCCAGCTCTGTGATTCTATGAAAGAGTGGAGGGGACTGTTACTTTTCTGGGCTCTGAGGCAAACTAAATTCTCCCCCGCTTGGGACAAGCTGACTGCAAGAGTGCTGGAGCGGGTGAAAAATCTTGCAGTAAGCTGCCGGGCTGGACCAGCCTCCCCTTCAAGGAGAATTCATTACTGTAAAGTCAGGTTACATCACAGTTGCATTAAGCATTATTGATGGTCCGGTGAAGGGAAAACAAGATGTTTATTACATTCTTGGCTCCGATGCATCTGCTTTGCTGCTCGGCTTCCTCCTCCATCCGTCGTGACACTAAGGCTTTGTTAAGTGGCTGGTTGTTTCCTCGAGCATGTGCACGCCAGGGGGAAATGGGCAAAACCACCAAGTTGGCCTTGCTCATTAAATGGTCATAATACTGACGAATGCTCGAGGCAGCTGGCGTGGGCGGGAAGTGGGGGAAGGAGAGCGGGTAGGGTTCTCCTTAGGAAAAAGCTGCAAGCTGCAAGGAAGAAGGTCTACTGAGGGATGCTTGTGGGCTAGGAATCTCATCAATACCTGTCAGTAGGGACAGATGGCTGGGGCTGATGGGCATTGTAGTCCAAAGCATCGGGAGGATGGATTCCCATCTCCCTTTGTAAGCCAACCAACATGCTTTCCCCTCCTTCTGAGACTAAATGTCCATAGAACTCCTTAGTCCTGCTGATGCCCCGGTTCTTTCAATTTCAAATGTGGGGACTTTTTCTTTTTTAAAAAAATGCTTCAAGATATATATATATAAAAACATGCAGGTTTATTGTAAAAATGTAGATGAAACCTGGATTTTTGCAAGAAGTGTGCATTCTGGACTGATATTTTTAAAATTAAAAATAGTGCAAATTACTGTAGAAATACAACAGAACAGATACTGGAATGATATTGGTATGGAGCCAAAATAATGCAAACAACTCACTCTCTGTATATAACCCAATTTCCTCATGTTGTTGGCTGAAATCTGACACCAAAAAGATGAAGTGTAACTTTAGGATTACAGCGTTTCATGGTTGTTGTGCAAAACCACCTTTGTAACTGATTGCAACACTGCAGCATTGAATATGCAACATGATGTGTGTGCAATGAGTGATGTGCACAGTTTGCAATAAGCAATGTGCAAGGGTGTGAAATGTGCATGCATATGTACACACAACTATGCACATAGTGCCATGGTACCACACACACAACGCTGCTTCTGCCACTTTGAAGACAATAAGAGACATTTTGCATCAAACACCATTCTCCTACCACTTCCATAGCAGAACTTTCAGAAGTGTAAAGACACCAACAGGATTCTGATTGTGCTGTTATAATCAGAAGTAACTAGTTGCAGCTAACATAGTCACCTGAAAAAAGTTACTTTGGGAGTAATAAAGGAGTAGTGAAATTCAATGTCAAAAGTCATGAGGCAGGCAGACATTTTGGATCAGAAAAAAAAGTCCAATTACTTCTCTGGGGAACTTTTGCATGGGTAAGACACCAATGGGATTTCCATCAAAGGCTGCTGCTCTCTTGTTGAATGGACTTTTAAAAAATTTGGATGGGTTTTTGGCTCCTTTCAAATCAAGAAGCTTGTCCTTCTGGGCTTGCTAAGTGTGGTTTCAGTGTTTACCTCCACAAAGGAAACAGAGGCCATTTCCACACTAGACTGTTATAGTGCTATTATTCCACTTTCAACATCCTATGGAATCCTGGGGTTTGCAGTTCAGGTCCCTCCCTAAACTGCAAACCCCAGGTTCCATAGGATGTAGAAAGTGGAATAATAGCGCTATAACAGTCTCGTGCGGAAACGGCCAGACAGGTTGCACGAACTGGGGAAACCTTGATGAAGGACAATAGGGTTTGGAATCTTTCATACCACAGAAGCCTCATGCTATGATTCCACTTTTAATTGCCATGGGTCTGTCCCATGGGATTCTGGGAGTGGTAGCTTAGGTAGGGATACTTAGAATTCTCAGCTGGAGAACTCTATTTCCTCACCAAACTACAAACCCAAGGATGCTGTGTGATGCATCCATGGCAGCTCAAGTGGACTCACAGGGTGTGTAGTGTGAAAGGGCTCATGGTCCTGCTCATGCTCTCAAGTCTTCTTCAGGCTGTTGATTTCTCCATAGGGTTCCTCAGTTTGCCATTGGTTTGCCCTTGCCTTCCTCTAGTCCAGTGGTTCTCAACCTGTGGGTCCCCAGATGTTTGTGGACTTCAGCTCCCAGAAGCCCTGAGCATTGACCATAGTGGCTGGGGCTTCTGGGAGCTGAAGTCCACAAACATCTGGGGACCCACAGGTTGAGAACCACTGCTCTAGTCTAAGGCCATTTCCGCACTACACTGTTATAGTGCTATCATTCCACTTTCAACATCCTATGGAATCCTGGGGTTTGCACTTTAGGAAGGGGCCATTAGAATTCTCAGCCAGAGAGCTCTTTGGCCTCAGCAAACTACAAATTCCAGAATTCCACAGAATTCCACAGGAGGCTATAACAGTGGAGGGCGGAAATGTCCTAAGCCTTAGAAAGGGTATGATTTTTTTTTCTCAGGGTCACTCAGTGGGTTTCCATGGCTGAGCAGAGATCCAAACCTGCTTTGCCTGGAATCCTAGTCCAACACTCGAGCCATACCATTGAAAAACAAGCTCTTTTGTGAATATTCTTTGCATCATGACTAAAAAAAAAGCACTTACAAAAATGAATGCCTACTTCTGAACATGTGGCTTCCTTTGAAGTCAGGGCTTTCTTCCTACCTGCTGTGCATAATTCACAAGAAGAAGAAAAAGAAGTAGAAACCCAACATTACGTGCATGAAAGAACGAGGGAGCAAAGAACAGCCTGCTTGTTTTCTCCTCGGTGGGATTTACCATTCCAATTTTCAGCCATGCTGGAAAAGAAAGAAGAGAGAAGGGTCTTAGTGGGGAATCATTTGTCAAGCTCTGCCAAAATGATGAATCTTTATCTCCTGCTGTAAAAATGTTTTTTTCTTTCTTCCAGTTTGGGCATCCACCCATGGTTTGAAACCACACATGCTTAAATCTGCAGTTCTGCCTTTCTCGTTATATCAATTCCTGTTTGCAAAGAAGAATGGGGGCAATTTACAAAATTGTGGCAATGGTCATCTTAGAAGCTTACAGGATGTCATACTCTGTTACGCTGGTGTAAAGCAGTTCTGGGGGCAGCACACAGTGATGGTGGAAAGAAGATGGAAGAAAAAGCCATCTCTGTCACCAGACAAAATTGTCCTAGGAGCTCCTCCTGGACATGTCAGGAAGTGGAGGAGGCAAGTTCCTCTTTTGTCAGAGTGGACTCCCCCCCATTTTCAAAGCACCCAAGGCCATTTGACCTCTATTGTTGCACCAAGGACTCCACAAGCTCGTTATGCCAGTCCATGTATATTGCAGGATTTATACGGCCCTCAGACTTCAGAGTCTGGGCACCCACTTCTAAGGGTCTTCAGGGCAAGGGTAAGGAGTGTTCCCTCAGCACCAAGTAGTTTATTTACAGTAACATGCTCATTTTTGCTACCAGTGACTTTAGGATAACTCAGGCTGACTCTGTAGTTATAAAAACAAACAATATCCTTTACTGTAGTTGTTGGAAAATTCTAGCATTCTCTCTCCCAGCTTATTCTAGGGCAAGTGGGACTTAGCTTAGAATTTCTTTTTCCTTTGCATGTCAAAGCCTTTTGCTTTCACACCTGAAGCCTCAGCTCTTGCTGTTTGTGTTATTTAAATGCATGGCTATGGTATTTGGGTGATCAGACCATGTGACCTAGGATCAACCCTGGGGTCATTGGCCTTATATAAAAGACTTCACTTCTCAGACTTCTCTCTCTTTGTCTTTTTGCTTCTACTTCCTCCCTCTCTGACCATGCTTTGCCTCTCCACCATGAAGGAAGTGACTATCTTATCTAATCTTTTTGTTTGCTAGTTAGGATCTAGTCTCTCTACTGCATACATGATTGTAAAATTCATTAGTAAACTTTTCTAAGTTTATAACCTGAAACTGCCTGCCTTGTTTTGCTTTCTAAGTCAGTCTCAGTTCAGGGAAGCCACACAGAGATTGGGACATGCTGCTTCTTCTACTCTGCTAAAAGAAGACTGTTTCCTAACAGTTTTAGCTTTCATAGAATTTTCCCCAAAGGGCTACACTCTGGGAAATTCCAGCTCCCACCATTTGTAACATTAAAAATAATGTATCTTGTCAAGGTTCGTTTAAAATTCAATGTTGTTACATTAAACAGTTCAAAGTTCTGACAAGCTATGCCAATAACCCCCAGCCTTAAGCACTAGTTCTCTGTGTCTTTTTCTCAGCTCCTTAAACCCAACCCAGCCACTGTCTCTGGCCAAGATCTCACTGAAGGCTCTTGACAAGCAGAATCTCTGCCTTATATATAATTCCTCTCATCCATAAGCCCCTCCCACACACATCACTGTATGGGGTTTCACTTTTAAAGTACTGCTGCTGTTGCCTAGCAAACCACCATCACGTTGCAATTGCATTCCAAATAGCTGACCCCCAAAGCAACTTTGTCACGCATGGTGTCCTCAGCAAGGCACTGCTTTCCAATGTTAACATTGTCGGGTCAGCATCATTCCAGGCCCTAAGATTTCTGGGCCCAAACCTGAGACCCAGGGATGGCCTCTGGTGATGTCATGGGTCATGCCCTGATGATGTCAAAGAAGAGGAAGTGCAGCTAATTAAGTTAGTATATAAACCCCTGGAGTTTTGGCAAGTTGTGACAATTAACAACTGCAGCAATTAACAATTAAATCAATTAAGCTTTGTAAATTGAAGCAAGCTATGCAGCCAGCTAGAAGAGCACATTTTTTTTTTAAAAAAGTAGTAAATGATAAATACAGATATGTGGCTGGCAGAGAGCTCTCAGCTGAAGGTTTTGCATGTAGCCCTTTCTTCTTACCTGGGGCTGATTGTGCAAAAGTTGGAGAATTTGCAGACCTGCCTCCTCCCTGGATCTGATCCATGAAATCTAGAGGCTTAAGTTGGTGTCTTGAGAGCGGGTAGCCCTAAGGGATGTACATCTTGATGTATTTCTCACCAGGTATTCAAGTATGCAATTAGTGTACCTATGGCTGAGCTGGGGAAAAGATGCACTTTTGGATTACAACTCCAAAACCACTATACAGCTCTGAATACATACTGCCTTAAATGTTACGCTCCCAGTTATGTCTGGTTTCAGAAGATAAGCAGAGCCAGGCCTGACTAGACTGTGGATGGGAGACCACCAGGAAATAGCAAGGTTCTCCAGGAAGGTGTCCACAAGTTTCTCCAAACAGGCAGGGGATGGTTAAACCTTCATTCCACATACACTTCAGACTAGCTGGAAGCTGGGATTTCCACACAATTGTTGCATTTCAAGCATCGTCTTATTTCTCTACTCTAGCTGTTCTTGGGCTCAGCGGCTGTGGCCAAACTTTTCTTTGGATGATGTCTTGACGCCATGTCAAATGTGATTGTTTCATGGACTCTTGTGAATAAAAGATGCAATGGCTGTGTGGGCAAATGAGGTCAAGTGAGAGCAAAGAAAGAAGTGGCAAATAAAAGACCCAGTTGTACGCACACAAGCCAACAGCCACAGGAGGAAAATGACTGCTGTACAGTATTAAATGTTGTACATGTTTGACAAGTTGAATATTTTTTAA
The DNA here is from genome assembly GCA_948472985.1 of Iguana delicatissima. Taxonomy (NCBI): domain Eukaryota; kingdom Metazoa; phylum Chordata; class Lepidosauria; order Squamata; family Iguanidae; genus Iguana; species Iguana delicatissima. The sequence continues at coordinate 1,287,817 of CAOKZL010000019.1, read as the reverse complement.
ATAATATTTGAGTCTTTCTGCCCTGCCCTTGAGCCAGAAAAGCTTACAAATCATTAATCTGACAGTTCGTTGCCCTCAGACATGAAATCTAAATAAGACACAAAACATAAGAAAAAGAGAATTGTAGCAGGGAAGAGGATCATGTTCAGCAGATGCTAGCTGCTCTTCTCCCTCTCGGAAGACAAAGCAATGGTAATTGGAATGAAGGGGGGGCTTCTATCAGCTGTTGGGCCAAGGCACGATGAAGCTGTGCCCGGCTGCTCCCTCAGAGGATATAATACATTCCAATAAGTTTTCAGAGTGATGGTTGTGACCTATAAGACCCTATACAGCGTGGGTTCAGGATACCTTTTCTCCCTATATGAGCCTGCCCAAGCTTTGAGATTTTGGGGGGGGAGGTTTTTCGCTCTGTCCCACCACTTTTCAAGTTATGTTGGTGGGCACAAGGGAGAAGACCTTCTGCCCCCAGACTTGAAACTCACTCTCTGGGCAGGTAAGATGGCTCCTTCCTTGCTCTCCTCCTGCCACTAAGTGAAAACTTCCCACTTTCTGCAGGTTTTCAAAGACACAGCTGCATTAGTCTGGATCAGTGTGCCAAGGGTTCTTGTGGCATCTATGAGACTGTGAGAAATAACTTGATAGCATAAGACTAAGGCCATTTCCACAGGGTGTCGCAGTCCCATGATAAGGACAGGATGGCAGCAGTCAATGGGTTATACTTTTGCACGATGTCGTCGTGGTCTCGCTGCCATCCCGTCCCCACCTGTCATGATTGTGGAATATTTGCATAACGGAATAAATTCATTAAGCACCTGTGATTGCACGATGCTCCTGTCACTGCCCGCCATGCTAAAGGGATGGAAGAGCAATGGAAGCACCCTCTTCCTTCCTTCCTTCCTTCCTTCCTTCCTCCTTCCTCCTTCCTCCTCTCCTTCCTTCCTTCCTTCCTTCCTTCCCAGTGCAGCAGGGCAAAGACGCCGACTGTAATATGGAGGGAAGGAAGGAAGGAAGGAAGGAAGGAAGGAAGGAAGGAAGGAAGGAAGGAAGGAAGGCATATGTCACTTGCAGTCTCTTCTGCAGGGAGCTGGCTGGGTGCAGAGGGGAGCATTCCCATTGCACTCCCTTCCCAGCATAGGCTCCCCCAGGATCGTAACCGGAGGACAACAGAAGGAGGTACAGTGTGGAAATAGCCTAAGTCTACTTCCTCAGATGTATGGAGTGAGGTGCTGAGGGACAGACATTTATACCTATGAATGAGCAGATTGTATGTATGAATAGCAGCAGAAATGCAAAGCTTGTGGGTATAGCGTCGAGGTGGCAAGTTCAGTTTTAACAATGGTTGTTGGGGGACAAAGGGAAGAAGAAAGATACTGGCTAAAACCAAGGTGAGTAGATTACCATATAAATGGTGGAGGGAGTTATTGGAACGTCTACGACACGAGCTGGGAATCAGAAAGGGAATGTGATGAAAATGGGCAAGAGAGCCCTCATGAAGATGGGGTGTTAACTCGTGTTCTGTGCAGTGTGCCAGCAAACTGTTGTCTCTGTTCAGCACACTGCCAATGCAGGTCTCAGAACGGTCTGCAATGGGTTTCAATGGCTGGCCATTTCCACACTAGCCTGTTACAGAGCGATGATTCCACTTTCAACATCCTCTGGAATCCTGGGGTTTGCAGTTTCGGGAGGGGCCATCCGACCACTCCCAGAACTGCAAACCCCAGGATTCCAGAGGATGTTGAAAGTGGAATCATCGCGCTGTAACAGGCTAGTGCGGAAATGGCCATCTCTGTTGCTTTGATTTTTCATACTCTATCTTTAAATGGTTTTTAAAGAGCTTTAATTCTATACATTATTTTTATTGCTTTAAAATATGGCCATTTCTGCACTAGACTGTCACAGTGCTATTATTCCACTTTCAACATCTTATGGAATCCTGGAGTTTGCAGTTTGCAGGCCTTTGAGACCCCTTCCTAAACTGCAAATCCCAGGATTCCATGGGAAGTTGAAAGTGGAATAATAGCACTGTAACAGTCTAATGCAGAAATTACCTGTGTTTTATATATTTTTTTTCTGATGTTTTGTATGTTTTAAAAAAATGTTCTATAAACCACCTTGTATCCCAATATTGTTAAAATGGCAGGACTTTGCCATGTTGCCATTGCAAATTTCAAGTTGCATATGGAATACCAGACTTTTAAAAACAGCTGTGCTCATAATATCCTTCATGGCAGTAATTAATAACCTGAGCATTGAATAATCACTGGTAGAGTAATAGGACCACTGAGTAATAGGACCACTGAGGTAGAAAATATTCTGAGCTAGTTCCAGAAAAGTTTATGCAAACACTAATAAATATGAATCAACATTTATCCGTACAAGAAATGGCTTGACTTTTTTTTTAAAAAAAAATCCTTTCTTTTATTCATGTCTTGTTGAAATCCCTCTGGGCCTGCATTATTAAAACCCAATATAGACTTGTGTTCCCTTTTGAACTCAAGTCTAGAGAACCTCAGATTTTATTATATTTTGAGACAGTTCCTGCAAGTTCAATAACTTCTACTTTGCTCTGAGCATCCATTCTGATTGCCTGCACCAAAAACAGCTTCGGAAGTCTGTATCTCATTTAAGGAACAAGGAGAGCAAGAAGATGCTTGATTTCTTTTTTTAAGAGATAGAAGCAATTGTTGGGAAATGTGAGAGGTGGTAGTGAATCCTTCGAGAGCAGTAATCGATTGGCAAGGCAGAAACTGAACAACAGCCAGTCCCATGCTTGCTCATTCATTGGGTCTAACAAAGAAAATAAGGTGACATCACTGGTCAGATGGGCCACTAAGGGTCTCGCGCACCATGAGGCAGCCTCTTGCAGTCTTGTAAGTAGTGACAACAGTGTACCATGGCCCTTGGTTCTTCTTACCATGATTGCATATGAGAAACTGAACTTCTAGTGAGAGAGGATTGGTGCTAAGGAGAGACCTATACCTATAAGATCCTGCTTCTGTCTGTCCCTTTCAAAGTATTCTGTTTTGATTCCTTCCAGGTTTAATCATTTCATTATTTTTAATTGCTAGAGAAACCTGTTGGAGGATGCAAGCCAAAGAACATTAGGAGCTTTCTGGCATAGTTTCACAGATTTTTCTTTCATTAGAGGACCCCATGCTTCCTACAGCTGGGAAGCAGCAGGGACTAAGACCAAGTCTTTGCTCTGGTCCTCTTGGCTTCCTGATTTATTTTGCATATCTGTGTAGCAGAGAGCAAGCTGCTGCCAGTCTCCAGAATCATCTCTCTCTGTTTTGGCAGGCATCTCTGCTAAACAGGCCTCCATGCCAGCTTCAAAGCTCAATTAACACCCGGCAAGTATCCTCTGCTCCTTGAATATAAGTGAAATGCACCTTGATGGTTTTTGGACTGTGCACCGGGGAGGCTTGAAATCATTTTTTAAGGGCCGTGATAAACCAGAGGGCAATGCCTTACCCTCCAACTGTCCCAATTTGGCAGGGACAGTCCCAATTAACCCTCTGTCATCTCACTTTTTCCAGTGCTTTCAAAATGTCCTGCTTTTTCTCTCCCCCTCTGCTTCAAGTGCTGAAAACCTTTTGCAAAATTCAAAAGCAGTCTGCACTCAGGGCCTTTCCACACTACATAACTATTGCACTATGATTCCACTTTAAGTGTCATGGTTTTGTTCAATGGAATCCTGGGTTCTGCAGTTTAGGGAAGGATATTTAGTAGTCTCAGCCAGAGAGCTGCAGTACCTCCCAAGACTACAAACCCCAGGATTCTATAGAAGGCAGCCATGGCAGTTAAAGTGGAATCATAGTGCAATAGTGATATAGTGCGGAAAAGCCTTCAGTTAACTCAGCAGAGGGGAGAGGAGAAAAGGGGGAGAAATCTTGCCCTTCCCAGAAGGCTTAGGCAGAAGCAAACTGCTGCACTCTCTCCTAGCCTCCTTCATCTTGTAGTAACTTTTGCCAACTTGGCCACACTCTGTGTTCCTTGGCTATAAATTCCTTGGTTTTCATCTACGGAAGGTTGGAATGTACACACTGGGGCATCTATGTTGGAGGCCTCCAAAGATATCTGGGGGACAATGTGGTCCACATTTGTTGCATTACAAAGCAGGGGCAGTCAAAGTTCAGGAGTCCATGGACCAGTCTTTCACTTCCATGACCCATGATGGGCTGCACCCTGAAAAGGTGAAGAAAAAACAATACTGGAAAATCAAAAACTGGACATGGCGAAGGTCCACTGGTGATTTTGTTTTCCATTAGGGTGAGCTGGCTCACAGCACAAGAAGGTGTCCAGGGCTAGCAGTGGCCCCCAAAAAACAGATTTGTGGCACCTGTGGACCACAGTTAGTTCACCTGTTACTGTAAAGCCAGGATGGGTAATAACAGCCGATGGGTCACATGCAGTCACTGGTTCCCACTTTTATGGCTTCTGATGCTCCCCACCATTTTCCCCATCCCCTCATTTTTTTTAAAGATGCAATTGTTCAGACAACTATCTGTCTCCAAACCATATAGAAAACCAACCAAACGTATAAAAACCATGCAAAAATACCCATAAACACCCGAGAACACGATACTGGCAAATACTCCCAAATACTTCTACTGTTCTCTCAAAATGGTGATAGGAAGTAAATTGACATTGCTTTATGTTGCTATTTTGAGAAGGACTGCAGAGGAAAACAGAAGAATTTGGGCTTGTTTTCATAGAATAATAGAATCATAGAGTTGGAAGAGACCCTAGGGGCCATCTAGTCCAACCCCCTTCTGCCATGCAGGAACACGCATCAAAGCATTCCCAACAGATGGCCATCCAGCCTCTGCTTAAAAACCTCCAAAGAAGGAGGAGACTCCACCACACTCCATGGAGGCAGCAGCAGATTCCACTGCTGGACAGCTCTGACCATCAGGAAGTTCTTCCTGAGGTTCAAGTGGAATCTCCTTTCCTGCAGCTTGAATCCATTGCTCCTTGTTCTAGTCTCTGGAACGGTAGAGAACAAACCTGCTCCCTCCTCAGCATGACATCCCTTCAAATATTTAAACATGGTCATCACATCCCCTTTTAACCTTCTCTTCTGCAGACTAAACACACCCAGTTCCCTAAGCTATTCCTCACAGGGCTTCATGGCATCCAGACCCTCCACCATTTTGGTCACGCTTCTCTGGACACATTCCAGCTTGTCGATATCCTTCTTGAAATGAGGTGCCCAGAACTGGATGCAGTATTGCAGATGAGGTCTAATGAAAGCAGAATAGAGTGGTACCATTACCTCCCTTGATCTAGACACCACATTCCTATTGATGCAACCAAGAATTGTGTTGGCTTTCTTGGCTGCTGCATCACACTGCTGACTCATGTTCAGCTTGTGGTTCACCAAGACTCCTAGATCCCTTTCACATTTACTGTTGTCCAGCCACATGTCTCCCATCCTATATTTGTGCATTCCATTTTTTCTTCCTGCGTGCAGGACCTTACATTTTTCTCTGTTGAAATTCATTTTGTTAGCTTTGTGTGTGTGCATGTGAGGAGGGTGCTTTGCAAGATGTTGAGAGGAGAATTGGCCCTTGGCCTCCACAGACTTGCTGTAGAGAGGCAGACAGGCAGAGTCTTGTTTGTTTGTCCCAGCTAGACTAAGCCCATTCAATGAATTGTTGAATTGTAAGTCAACACATGAATAAATCCAATGGATTCAAGGCTCTGATTTAGTCAGGATTAACAATAGCCTGTAGCCCCATTTTGACTATTCACTGGCTAACATTACAGATCAAGGCTCAAGTATCAAAGGTTAGATCTATTTAATGCTGGTGGACTCACACAGATAACAAACATTGGGATAGCATTCCAGAACTTTTCAAGCCCTGTGGGAATATCAGGAGAATGCTTGCTATCAAAATTCATGTCGGAAAATTGAGGGGAGCAAACATGAATTAGGACCTTGTCTGCATATTTGGAAACAAAACAAAAGAACGTATTACAAAAGACAGAGAGAGAAAGGAAAAAAATTGACACTGATACAGAAAAGTGCTTGGCACAGCTGCTGGTATTGGTATTGCTTTAAATTAAGATTTGCAAATCCATACTTAATTAGACAGTTATTGGACTGCGTGCTAAATAAATACCAACTAATTATTAAACATGGGATTTGCTGAAGTATAATAGATACGCATAAAACACCTATTTGTTAAACCTAAGTAAACAAATTTTAACTAATCAGTTATTTGTCCAAGGAAGAAGGTGATGAGGAAGAAGAGGAGAGGAGTAGGAGGAGTAGCGTCCATGCAGGTATTGCTCTGGTCTTTTTTGCAGGAGATGACACAGCAAAGTATCTGATACTGGCCATTTCCACACTAGAGTGTTACAGCGGTATTATTTCACTTTCAACATCCTAAGGAATCTGGCCGGCCTCTCCCTAAACTGCAAACCCCAGCATTCCATAGGATGTTGAAAGTGGAATAATACCGCTATAACAGTCTAGTGTGGAAATGGCCACCATCCACCGAGGGATAATTATATAGTGGTAACTTACATTCAGAGCAAGTTATTACTCTTGGCACCAGCTGGAAATGGGGCTGGCATATCCATCCAATGAACCTTCTGGCAATAAATTCAGGATCTTTTTAATTTACCACCCCACTGAGCACTATGCAGAGGTGGTGGTGGAATGGGTGCGGGGGAGATTTGTAAAAAAAATAAAATAAAAAAAATAGAGGTAACAAAATAGTAAAAATATTTGCTGGAATCCTATATGACCTGTTATGTTATGTAACTTTATGCATATCTATCTACATAGCAAAGGTGCTGAGAAAACCCTTACTGAATTGGGAAATTGCATAATGGGACACCAGAAGGAACATGCAATGCACATTGATGCATGTGGAACATTGGTGTCCAATGAACATCATTGTGTGATCAGAGGGCACCATGCACCGATGGACAGCCCACATCAATGCACATCATGCACTGACTTGCGTTGCACAAAGGTGTGCATTGGACACTTGCAAGCTTTGCTGCACAGCAATGTACCGGCAGCACTCTACTGGAGGCAGACACTGCACAACTGTGCAGTTTCTGATTCCCACAGACCTAAGTCCACTTGCAAAGATGTACAGGCCCAAAAGATTCCGGCCAATGATATTATGATAAAATTAATAAATAACAAATTGTTAATAAAAATAGGAGGAAGAAAACTATGCTATTATTCCACTTTGAACCTCCTGTGGAATTCTGGGGTTTGTAGTTTGCTGAGCTCTCTGGCTGAGATTTCAAAATGCCCATCCCTAAACTGCAAGCCCCAGGATCCCAGAGGATGTCAAAAGTGAAATAATAGCACTATAACAGTGTAGTGCGGAAATGGCCAATGTTGGAGAAAGAGAAAGGTTTCTTTCTTCCTTAAGATAATTTCTTGACAGTTGTCAGTATCAAAAGAGCTATATGTAGTTTCAAAATTAACTTTCCATGGTCTGTTGCTGAATGTCTGGAAAAAAAATTACCCAGCAACAAATATAAGAACAAATAAGAGCTGGGCTGAAACCTTCCACCAGAAAAGTACCAAGGCAATTTGAGACTTTGCTGTGTCCCGCAGCACAGAAAACCTCGGGAAGACTGCAGACAGATATTGCAATGGCTATACAGGCATTAAGTTCCTTACACACTTTGATTTATAGAAGGCATGTTATGGGCGATAGCCCTGTAAATGTTTCTGTAAGGTGATAGGGAATCATTTCTTTTGCCCTCCTATGCAACATTTATTGCTGGGTTTTACTGCAGGCTTAAGACTTTCTGAGGGACACGGTGGCTATATTCCTGAGTTTTTATTCCTCCTGAAGAAATACTGTCCCTTTTTATCATTCTATCATTATGCATCAATATTGATGGACAGCCCAGCTGGGAACGAATGTCTGCAAAGATGGCTGTAGCCAGGATTGCTGGCATGGTGTGGCTGTCGTATCAAGACTGTCCCCTGCTCAAGCTTGTGCATATTAATGGGGAGGTAAAGAAAGCAAAAGGAAGTGAGACAAGCTGACTTTTGCTGGCATCCTGTTAGGGATATGTGCATGCGTAATTCACACTATGCACATGGGGTCAATAAGTCACCACTGAAAATGTATTCTGCTGCTAGTGAAGGAAGCAGAGTTGGGCACAGAGCATGTTTCTCTCTGCCTTGTCTTTGCAAGTTGTGCATTGCATATTGCGGTTGAGCATTGTGCATTGCGTTTTGCAGTTGTACATCCTATATTCTGCATTATATTGCACATCCTATGCATATTATACTGTGCATTGAAAGCTGTGCTTCCTATACTTTGCTCTGTGGGTTGTGCATCGCATATATGTCATTGTAGATCTGCATCCTATACAATTGCCCTGATAGAAAATCCACCTGCAGGACAGCCAAGCAACTAAACCTTCCGTCTTGTGTTCCTCAGCAACTGAAGTATACCACTTCTAGTATTGTAGGGTATACATCACCATCCCAACTCATAACTATAGATTCAATCTCTTTTGATGCTTCCAGGCTGACAGCCAGCAACACATCTTATGGCAACAAATTCTACAGTTTAACTATGTCCTCTGGATAGAAGGGTGATCCGTCATAAATGTGCCACACTGAATACCACAATCTTTTCCTGCTCCAATATTCTGTGACATCATAGATCACAGCTCACCTGTCTCTCACTGGCCACTTTTACCTGTGTTTCCTTTTCAAATCAGTACAGAGGCACTAAAAACTTTAGTAAGTAAGATCTGAGCACATGTAAGGGAGGTTACCTTCTGGTGTTGGCTACTCAGAGACATGGACTCTTGGTTGTTGCTGTTATATACCTTCAAGTTGACTCTCACCTAGGAGGATTCTCATATCCTAGGGCTTTCTTGACACCCAGATTGTATTTTTATGGACTACATACCAGTCTTGGTTGCGTTACTGGTACTGAACAAACAGCAAGAAAAGCCAAGCATGGTTTATGGCTACTGCAAGCCATGAACACTCTCCATTCTCAGGAACATCCGAACACGCTTCTTGCACCTTTTCTAGGTGATATTATCCTTTCCTGCTCCCATCTCCTTCCCTGTTCCGAAGATAGCAGAAGTTTTGGGAAACGTTGGGTTTTGAGCTGAATAAAAGTTGCCCTTTCCCCCCAAAAAAACTCCCAAATATTTTGTCATTCCACGTTCATTGTCAGAATTGGAAAACAACAGTGCAGATGCCTCAGACAGAAAGAGCTTTTGGCATGGGCGCAAGGAAGCCGTAAATCAGCTCTTTCTGGAAAGTGTTTTTTTGGCATGCATTTGGCCTTTCTTCCTCTGTGGGTTGTTCTACTCATTTCTTTCAGGTCATTGATGGAACAAAGACAAAACAAAGTGAAATTGAACAGTGATGGAGGTTTTTTCCCTGTTGGGGGGGGGACAAGTTATGCTTCCAAAAGTTGCATAGGATATGCTTGGCAAAACCATCTCTCAGGGTACAAACTCTAGTCATTGTGATGACAGCTGATATTTTAGATGAGTTACTTGGTTAATTTCACTTAACTTCATAAAGTCAGGGCTTTATGGGTCATCAGCAGCATTTTGAATAGTGCTGTATTCCTCAGAACTCCACTGCTGACTTCATCCTGCCTCCCTTTTCCCCCATAATTGCTCAGCGTTACATGAAAATTTGATGCTTTTACTACACTTCTTGGTAAGGCAAGCTTAGGAACGACCCAGTCCTGGCCTGAGCTCAGCATCACACTTCCTTTGGCTGTGTTTGCTTAATGCTCTCTGAACAGTGATGTGTGCCCAGGACTTCAACAATAATAAACTGAAACCACATGATGCAATTGATTTATAAATAAATTTGAGCATTATGAACTGTGCACATTTGTATTCTGAACTAGGTCTTTGCATCATGGCTCTCTCTCACCGCCATTCATAATTTTCTATATTTCCCTCTGTCCTGAGTCATCTATTTAATGAACCAAAACAGTACAAACATTTTTGTCTTTCCTGATAGGGCAGATGTTGTCACAGACTGGTTTAGCCTTGTCTGGTGTTGAGGAGTGAGATTGACCAAAACGGCGTCTATAATCCTTTTTAACAGGGCCCCGATCGACCACTTCACTGCAACTCTTCTGCTGACACCAAGAGTATGCCTTTATTTGTCAGGCTGGTTCCACGGATGAAGCCCCAAACTTTTATTCTGCAAAGGAATCTCCTTTTGGGTAGAAGTGGTAAAGCTTCAGGCATGGGATGGGCAACCAGTAAGAGAGCCTGTGTGATGTAGTGATTTGAGAGGATGACCATGATTCTCGACGCTGAGGTTCAAATCCCTGCTTAGCTTTGGAAACCTCTGGGGATTCTGGGCAAGTCACACTCTCTCAGCCCCAGAGGTAGGAAAAGACAACCAACCACTGAACAAATCTTCTCAAGAAAACTCCACGATAGGTTCACCTTAGGGCTGCTGCAAGTTAGGAACGTCTCAAAGGCATATAATAAGAGTCTTAGGGAGCTGGGTATGTTCCCTAGAGAAGAAAAGGTTAAGAGGGGACATGATAGCTATGTTTAAAAATTTGAAGGGATGTCATGTCGAGGAGGGAGCAGGCTTGTTTTCCACTGCTCCAGAGGCTAGAAAGGAGCAATGGATCCAAACTATGGGAAAGGAAATTCCACCTGAACCTCAAGAAGAACTTTTTGATGATCAGAGCTGTCTGGCAGTGGAATCTGCTGCCTTGGAGTGCAGTGGAGTCTCCCTCTTTGGAGTTTTTTAAAAAGAGGCTGGATGGCCATATGTTGAGAGTACCTTGATGGGTATTCCTGCGTAGCAGGAGTTGGACTGGATGACCCCTGGGGTCTCTTCCAACTCTATTATTCTATGATTCTATGAGTCTAACAATGACAAGCAAACTGCAAGCCGCAGGACCAATTGCCGACCAAGCATGAGAATAAAGAGACCAGACACATAGACTGGGTTGAAAATGGACCATTTTATTTTCACTAAAACCTATTTAACCTTTAACTCCTAAAAGATGCAAAAGCAGGGGGAGCTCACTAGTGTGGGAACAGCCGGGGAAAACTTCCCTTGGATGATACACCTGAGCCTGGTGCACAACCCAAAAGCTGGGTTGTTCCCAGCTGGTCTGCAACAGCAAGGCCAACCAAAGCACCTCTCCCCCGAGTTGTGTGACTTAAAGTGAGGGTGCAGCCCTCAAGTCAGCCCCAAGGGGAGCCTCTGTCCCCAGTCACCTAGTCGCATGACCGAAAGAGGAGGCTCCAGAACCCTGCCTTCCAAAAAATGGGTGCCTTAGGTGTTCATCGACTTCCTACTCATCTCCCCCCACTACCTGTGAAGTAGCCAGTTATTTGATTTTCCACCACAATCCAATTGTTATAGTCCCCAGCCAACAGTGTAGGATAGGAAAACAAAACAAAGCAAAAAATACAATGGAAAAGGAAATAGAAGTTCCCACCCATCCCTGAAATGACCAGCACAGCTTGCAACGTGTCAAAGGTGGGAACGTAAACATCTCTGTCATGATGTGAAGCACAATGACAAATTTTATCCTGCCTCTTTGCCCTGGAGGCCAGCAAAGATGCTTTCCTACTGCAATGCTGTACAACCTGGCAGGTGAGACGTACATTTTTTAAAAAAGTTTGCTAATCTAATATAAAAACAACAGCCCCAAAGCCCTCTTGCCCTTTGTTAAAGCTCACAATTAGATCCTAAAATGGTTTTAATAACAAAAAAAAAAAAAAAATGAAGTCTGGTTCAGTTTGCAGAAAGTCCCAAAGGAGCCACAGGGAAACAAGTGCAGAATAAACAGGTTCTTCTAAGCCTCTCTAATCCCAGTCCCTAAGTAATGCAGGTTTTACATTTTTCCTTTTTCTCTTTTTCTCAGATTACAGGCAATTTTTTTTTTTTTTTTTTACAAACATCTCTTGCCAAGCTTTTCTCCCAAAATTGTTCTCCTACAGATCAAACCTCAGCCTCTGGCTATTTCTGGGTTTCTGACTCTTTTCCTGGGATGCTTCTTGTTGGCCTACTTGTCTCTCCTCTCTGCCTTCTCTTTTTCCCCTCATTTCTTCTTCATTTCAATGGTACTTCAAGCTGTTTTCCCACAACTTCAGCTCAGCTCCTGCTTCCAGCTTTCTCCCAGTCCTCAATTCACTATGCCTCCTCGTTTTGTTTATATGCTTAATTTTGCTTTCACTGTCTGTTTTCCACAAAACCCTTGTATTTTGTGAGAAATCAAAGTTAGCTACTGAACATTAACATTAACCCCAGGTACTGCACTTATCTGGTACCCAGAGGAATTCCCATTACCTCCAGCTCTCCAAATTATTTGGCAGACACAGTTCTGAGTAATCTTCCATCCTACTTTTTCAGCTGCTTATAAAATGCCCCAGTTTTTTTCTCCTCCTTCCACTTTTCCCTTTTGTCCTCAGCCTTACTTCATTTGGAGCAAACTGAGTCCAAAATGCAAAAGTAGTTTGCATTCGGCCAACCACAGTAGAAAAAAGTCATGCTGAGAAAAAAAAAACATACAAGGACATGCATAGGTGAACTTACATGTGTATAAAACATCGGTTGCATGTCAGCTCCTAATATTTTGCTTTTAAATTGAGTTTTTTCTTCTTCTGTTGGAGGAATCACCACTTGATACTGGCTTGCTTCCACTGCATATTCCCTAAACTAACCACAGTTTGTCCCAATCAGCCGTAACAACAAATGGTGGTTAGTTTTTTTAAAAATGGATACTATCAATGCCTTTAAAATCAGACCAAAAAAGAGAGAAGGCAATAACCACATACGTCTGTGGTTTTTTGAAATTTATTCCATGATGCTAAACAATGGTTAACTGTAACGTCTGACTTTTAGAAACTTTGTCCCATTTGCAGACTTCTTCCAGTTTTTCAGCTACTTTGATTTCTCTACAAGTTGCATTTTTCTATCTTTTCCCCCCTCCACTCCTCTGTGCAAGTGTTTATATTTTTTCCCTATATACCTGATCAAGTTGCTTTTTCTTCCCCTAAGCTATTCTGCCTGGAAAAAGAACAAAAAAAAAAAAGAAAAAAGAAAAAAAAAGAGGCAATCACACTAGTTAGATTTTTTCCCCTCTTACTTCCATCTGTCTTTAAAAAAAAAGTCACGAAAATAAATAAATAAAAAAGCATACAAGCCGGAGCATTTCCAAAACAATTTAAAATTGAGTCAAATCACAGCAAAATAGTCTCAGGAGTGGAGAAGAAAAATCAGCGCATAAACAAAAGAGACATCAAATGCTAGAGCAGACTTTGTGGGGAGGGAAATGACACCAGTAATCCATGGAGGTTCCTTTCGCTTTTCAAAGATTATGTTATGGAAAACGATGAAGTCCCATTATGTTTTAGAAATGAACAAACCAGACGTAATGCAACCCGGCGCCTGAAAAAGAATACATTCCTTTGCCGATGTCTTTTGGAAGAGGAAAAAAGAAAAGAAAAAAAGAAACAGTCACTTCATTTTTCATTCGTTTCATTTTGCATGCCATTAGGGATATGAGCATCCATCAGTCTCGCTTCCACTGCCTTTTTCAGAACCCTGCCAGCGTCCTTGTTTCATTCTGGTTCCATACCAAATAGCAAAGCTTTTTCTCTTCCTTCTCCTATGGGAATCTATACATATTTTTAAGCATCTTCTCCAAGGTGTGCATTGTTGTACGGATTCTTTCAAGGTGTGAACCTTTATTGCTTAGCTAAAAGCCATCACAACTCGCCACAATCAAATAAAATGCAACTGGACAAATTATCACAACAACAATGAATGAAAATAATATACAGGCAATAAACAAACAATGCAAGAAGTATAACACCTGGAACAATATAAAATTACACTAATGTGTTCTAAAATGCTAGGGTCAACTGACTCCCCAGTAGATTCTGACTCAGCCGACTACTTTCTTAAAAATGAACTGTACAAGACCTGTATAAAACAATGTCTAGATATATTAACAGAGCTTTTTGGAAAATACTATTCTGAAGAAATTAAAGATCGGAAATCAATTAAGAATTTATGGTCAGAATGCTATGCTCTCTTGGTCACTTTGGATTCTTTCTAGGGATGAAGGTGTGTTTTCTTTACTTTGGAAGACAGAATCATAGAACTACAGGGCTGGAAGAGATCCCAAGAGATGTCTGGTACAACCCCCTGACAGTGAAGGAATCCACAGCTAAATTATCTCTTGCTGGTAGGCATCCAACTTCTGTTAGAAAACCTACAATAAAGGAGAAGCCGCTACTAACTGTGACAATGCACTCGCTCCACTCTCAAACACTTCTTACCCTTACCTTCTTTCTGATGTTCAATTGAACTCTTTCCTATAATTTTGAATCTATTGGTTCAGACCCTACCCTCTGGAACACCTGAAAACAGTTTTTGTTTCCATCTTCAGCATGACGGTCTTTCAAAGAACTGAAGGTGGGTATGACCGTATAGAATCATAGAATCCTAGAGTTGGAAGAGACCTCAAGGGCCATGCAGTCCAACCCCCTTCTGCCATGCAGGAACTCACATCAAAGCCCCCCTTGGACAGATGGCCACCCAGCCTCTGCTTAAAAACCTCCACTGTCTCAGCCTCAGAGGGAGGCAATGGCAAACCTCCCCTGAATAACTTTTGTCAAGAGAACCCTATTATAGGGTTGCTGTAAGCTGGCACTGATTTGAAAACATATTATGGCAGTAATTCTGTTTTATTTGGACCTCATCTGGACACCTGGCTTAAGAAATATATCACCAAGCTGGATCATGTCCAGAGAAAGGCAGTCAAGATGCTGAAGGGTCTGGAAACTTCAATAGTTGGAGGAGTTGTGTGTGTTTAACCAAGGCAAGTGAAGATGGAGAGGTAATATGGGAATGGGAGACATGTGGCTGGATAACAGTACGTGTGAAAGGGATCTAGAAGTCTTGGTAGATCACAACCTGAACTGAGTCAACAGGGTGATGTGGCAGCCAAGAAAGCCAATGCGATTCTTGGTTGTATCAATAGGAGCATGGTATCTAGACTGAGGGAGGTAATGGTACAACTCTATTCTGCATTGGTTAGACCTCATCTGGAATACTCTCTCCAGTTCTGGACACTTCAATTCAAGAAGGATATTGACAAGATGGAGCATGTCCAGAGGAGGGTGACCAAAATGGTGAAGGCTCTGGAAGCCATGCCATATGTGGAGAAGCTTAAGGAACTAGGTATGTTTAGCCTGACAAAAAGAAGGTTAAGAGGAGACATGATAGCCATGTTTAAATATTTGAAGAGATGTCATGTTGAGGATGGATCAAGCTTGTTTTCTGCTGCTCCAGAGACTAGGACAAGGAGCAATGGATTCAAGCTGCAGGAAAAGAGATTCAACTTAAACCTCTGGAAGAACTTCCTGACGGTCAGAGCTGTCCAGCAGTGGAATCTGCTGCTGCCTCCATGGAGTGTGGTGGAGTCTCCTCCTTCTTTGGTTGGAAATGCTTTGATGTGTGTTTCTGCACAGCAGGGGGTGCACCCTGGTGTCTCCTCCAATGCTTTGATTCTACGATTTTCTCTTACCTAGGAGGCAATGTCCCTTCAAAGATAGTGCTCAGTATCCCCAAGCTTTAGAAGGGGCTTTTAAAAAAAATAAATAACTATTTTTTAAAATTAAAATCTGATGAAGAGTGAAAATGTGTCACCTTTGGACTTGACCTGGAAGTGATTAATTAACTAATCCAGCTGATTAGTCAGTTATACACTGAAGCCTTGAACAGATTTTTACCAGAAATACTCAGCCTTGTGTGGATGAGAAACCAATTGCTTCCCATCATATCTCACTAGTATTTCGCTCCGGTTGATCTAGGTGTTCTGATGGCCCACCCTGGTATTCCTCCAGTCTCTTGAATCTTGAATTCCATTATTGAGGAATGGAAAAATATGTGTGAAAGTGGAGGGGCTACTGTACTATAATTTTGTAATGTGAAAGGGCCCCATGTCCTTTAGGAGGAGTGCCTTTGATTTCTGATTGATTTTAAAGCCATTGCTCAATCTTGGGGGCTCTGCCATTTTTCATTTTTCCAGAATCTTGCAAATTCAACTCTTTCTGATGTTGTCATGTACCACAAGATCCTCCAAAATTTTCTGGTTGTGTTTGAAAGTGGGTGATATCGTACCTCGGAGACTTAAAGGCCTGAGAGATGACACAATCAACAGCGAATGGGCACCCTTAAACAATTTCCTTCACAAAATGAAAGTACGAGGCCGGTTGAGACAGTATTCCTGGTGAGGAAAAGCAGCTTAGAATAAACATGGGGGAAATACACTTAGTAAGATATGAAAAGCAAAAATGTGCATTGACTTAAGGATTAGTGAGAAAAGAACGCATTCTTTGGTATGTTATATATCAGGAATAAACAATTGGTTAGAACTTTTCTTGGAAGTATGGATAAGACAGAATTGTAAATATTACTATATTCTAGGGGGGAACGAAGGAAGGTTATGAAGATATTTATAACTGCTAAGTTGTAACTGTGAATATTGTTGTTGTTTATTAATTATATATTTTTTCATTGTACATATATATAAAAATGATATAACAATAATAATAAAAAAACATTAAGAGGAGTGCCTTTCAGCCTGCTCGAGGCCACGGTTAATAAGGAATTATCCCAAGTGCGGAGTCCTATTCTCCAAATGAGGAGCTGTCCAAGGTGCTGAATCTAATCCCCAAAGAAATTTCGCTCCTTATATAGTTCCTTGAAAGCACAGACTAAAACCCCTGTGGTGAAAACACCAGCCACTCCTGCAAAATGTCCAATGATAATGTATTAAACAATAAGGTCAAACATAACATGAAAAATGGTCTTACAATAAAAATACCTCAATAACCTATCAATGAGGTTTCTACGTAATACCCGAGGGAAGGAAAGCAATTACATTTTTTTTAAAAAAAATAATGAACATCAATAAACTCCTCCAGTACAAATATTTCAATAAAAAACATGGAGAAAATAAAGCACAATAAAATGCTTATTATTCACTGTATCCATCAAACCTGTTTGATTTTTGTTTTTAAAAAGGGCCTCTGTTGCCTCTGAAAAGAAGAGTGGTTTGGATTAGGATTGGTTCATCATTTTGTTTCAGTTTGTGTTTCATAAACGTTTTCTAGACTTTGCAAGTACCTTCATATGCTGGATGGAAAAAAATTCTCTTCCTTCCTTCCTTCCTTCCTTCCTTCCTTCCTTCCTTCCTTCCTTCCTTCCTTCTTCCTTCCTTTCCTTCTTCCTTCCTTCCTTCCTTCCTTCCTTCCTTCCTTCCTTCCTTCCTTCCTTCCTTCCTTCCTCCCTCCCTCCCTCCCTCCCTCCCTCCCTCCCTCCCTCCTTCCTTCCTTCCTTCCTTCCTTCCTTCCTTCCTTCCTTCCTTCCTTCCTTCCTTTCCTTCTTCCTTCCTTCCTTCCTTCCTTCCTTCCTTCCTTTCTTTCTTTCCTCCCTCCTCCCTCCCTCCCTCCCTCCCTCCCTCCTTCTTTCTTTCTTTCTTTCTTTCTTTCTTTCTTTCTTTCTTTCTTTCTTTCTTTCTTTCTTTCTTTCTTTCTTTCTTAAAATAATCAAAGCTTGTAGATATCAAAGCTGACAGGCTAATACTTGTAGGTCCAGGACCGTATATAAAGCTCTGTATGACTCAAGTCCATAGCTGAACAATGGCAATTTGCTATATGGGCATATCTAGGTGTTGAGATCTTCAGGTGAGGCCCTTCTCTCTCTCCATGTCCCCCTGTCCTCACAGAGACATTGGTGGGAACACAGGAGAAAGACTTCTTGGTGGCTGCTCCTAGCCTCCAGAACTCCCTTCCAAAGGAGGCTGCATCATCCTTCTGGCAGCCACCAAAGACCTATTTGTTTCAACTGGCCTTTGGCAAATGTCTGTTTATGGGTAAAAGGCTTTGAATGACTGTGTCTATCCTACTTGCTTTTTAATGAACATGGCTGGTATTCTCCTTGGTTCTTACATCTGCACAAATGGCCTCAAGGGTGCACTGAAATGAATTGATAGTTTTGCAGTGCCCATGTTCAGCTAGTGGCTGTCGTGACGTTACAACATATGGATGTCTGGTACACAACAGCAGCCAGTGGAGTGACTGATGTAACACGATTTGATGCGCCACAATGTGCATCTGGAAACAGACTGGGAAGTGCCAAAGCACAACCAGCGCACATCAGAAGTGTGAAATATGTATCCGAACACTCTTGATGGTTCCCAGATGTGTATCTTCACAATTAACTAAGAGAGTTTCATTGCATTTTTGCAACAAAGCTATAGATTCGTACGTTTACGAAACATAGACTATGACATTGGATCTCAGGGTATATTTTTAAAAATTCAAATGAGATTTTAATTGTAGTTTAACTTTTGTCTGTTTTGAGAGATATGAGCTTCTATCTGTGTCCATTTTGATTTTTGGAATCCTTCTTAAGACCTAGGGCTAGGGGAAAGGCAGGATGCAAATAAAACAATAACAATAGCAACAGTTAGTTGTTGTCATTGTTGATGTTCTTACTGGCTGGGGCAGTTTTATTCCAGCCCTGCTCATGGAGGGTCTCTTTGGTCATTTCCGCATGAGACTGCTATAGTGCTATTATTCCACTTTCAACATCCTATGGAATCCTGGGGTTTGCAGTTTAGGGAGGGGCTGGTCGGCTGCAAACCCCAGGATTCCATAGGATGTTGAAAGTGGAATAATAGCACTGTAACAGTCTCATGCAGTTTTGCACAGGCCTCCTAAAATTGAAATTGGATCACCTTGTGTCTCAGAAGACTTAGAGTCAAGATGCTATCCCAGGAATGGAATATCAAAGATGAGAGAACAGAGAGTACCTGTAGATGGATGCAAGTTACAATAGGGACTGAGGAAGAAAGCTTCATTGTATATTGAGAATGGCAATTTATTCACCACAAACACCTTTCAAATGTTGCATGTGTTTGTCAATAAAGAAGGAAACTCATTAGAGAGGGAGGAAATTCAAAGTAAAGAGCTACCTGCTGTGTCAGAGAAACACACAGTTGTTCTGCTGAGCATATTAAGTCCCCCTCGATTGTGCTTCAAATGTTTGGTGCAGAAGCGGGAGACTCTGCAAATGGTCTTTTAACAATGCGAAATTTTAAATGCCCACAAATTACACAGGCTTGTCAAGCACTGATGCTTCTGTTCAGGCCAAGAGAGAGGAAGACTTGCCTGGGGAAGCATTAGACCTATGATTCCCTGGTGATAGACCTAGACAGAAGGTGAATTAAGAAATGAAATCTGGGATGCTACATCAGGGATGGGTAGCATGCATTTCTCTGAGTAAAACTGCATGTCTGTCTTTCTGTTAAATGGTGACATTTCACAACTAAACCAAAGTATGAAATGTGCAACAAAATGCACAACCAAGTATGGGTGTTTAGTTGCACACATGTGCAATGACTCTGCATGTACTGCATACAGATGTTCTTCACTGCACAAAAATCAAAGACTGATAGAATTGTGGAATCTTTGAGTTGGAAGAAGCTGCAAAGGCTGTCTAGGCCAACCTAAAGGCATGCAAGAATACACAGCTAAAAAATTCCTGAAAGATGCCTATCCACCTTTTGTGTAAAAACCTCCAGAGTCCAATGCCCTCTGAGTAGATTTATTCCACAGTCAACCAGTTCTTACAACAAAGAAGTACTTTCCAGCATTTATATGGAATCTCTTTTTTTGTAACTTGGATCCATTGGATCTCTGGACCAGCAGAAACCAAGCTTGGTCTGTCTTCTACATGAGATCCCTCCAAATATTTAAAGATGTATATCATATAACCTCACAGTCTTCTCCAAGCTAAGCACCCCCAACTCCTGAAGTCATTCTTCAAAAGGCTTGGTTTCCAGGGTTTTGTTCTTCTTAGTTGCTCTTACAACTAAGAAAAATTTATACATGCATAAGACTTCAACAGGATTTTGATTTTAAGAACTGTTGGTCAAATCAACCAGTAGGGCCCTCAAAGGGAGACCCAACTGGGTCTAACTTTTCTCAAACTGTTGATTTTGTTGTTGTTGTTGTTTGCCATCAAATTGGCTTCTGTTTATGATGATCTTACTAATCAGAGACCTCTAAGAGCTCCAGTCCTCAACAGATCTATTGATGGCCTTCAGCTCAAGGTCAAAGCCTCAATCAGGCAGGCAGTCTTCCCGTTTTCCTGCTGTCCTCCACTTTACCATGCATTATCATCTTCTAGAATGAGTCATGTCATCTCATTGTGTAGTACACTGGCCTCAGATTAGTTCTTTGGCCTCACCTGGGCACCTCTAGATGTTTTGCACTACATTCCTCATAATCCCCACCACAACAGAGACAAGGGAGAACAAAAACAGGTTCATTCAGCCATCAGTGTGAGAAGTAGCTGAGTCCCCAGATGGAGGACAGATGGTGCTCAAAGTGCTTTCTCTATTTTTCACTCCCTGCTTGCTTTTACCATTAGCTGGAGATATATAGATATACGGGAATCTAAGAGCAGCATGGTGTAGCATTAGCATGTTGGACGACAACACTGGAGACCAGGGTTTGATTCCCTGCTCAGCCACAGAAATCCACTTGGTGACCTTGGGTGCATCACATACTCTCAGGCCAAAAAAACCCTGGGATAGGTTCACCTAAGGATTGCCACATCACAGAAACTACTTGAAGGCAGGTAACAACAACAACATGAAGGAATATGAGGAAAAAATCCTATACATTTTTCATGCACAAGTACAAGCTAATGTAGTTATGCTGAATTCCACAATTTCACGTGCAGTTGAGCAAAGGCCCTGAGTTCAGCCTTCGCACTGTGGTCAAACAGTTATAGAATTAGAGAGCTGGAAGAGACCACAGGGGTCATCCAGTTCAACCCCCTACCATACAGGAACCCACCTCAAAGCAGTCCCAACAGATAGCCATCCAGTTGCTGTTTAAAAACCTCCAAAGAAAGAGACTCCACCACACTCCCTTGAGGCAGCATATTCCACTGCTGGACAGCTCTGACTGTCAGGAAGTTCTTCCTGAGGTTTAAGTGGAATCTCTTTTCCTGCAGTTTGAATCCATTGCTCCTAGTCCTAGTCTCTGGAGCAGCAGAAAACAAGCCTGCTCCCTCCTCGACATGACATTCCTTCAAATATTTAAACATGGTTCTCATGTCCCCTCTTAACCTTCTCTTCTGCTGGCTAAACATACCCAGACCCCTAAGCTACTCCTTACAGGGCTTCATGGCTTCCAGACCCTCCACCATCTCGGTCACCCTCCTCTGGACACGATCTCCACCTGCCACCTCAAAAGTGAAAGAAAAGATTGTGGATTTACACACAGAACACTTATGCAACCTCTGGAAAAGTGAAACTACTTGTGAAACTATTTTTTTTATGCTAGTGTAATATCTCAACAGGCTGCCGGGTATGAAGGTCCTTCAGTTAGACCCAGTTCTCTTCCTCCTCCTCTATCTTGGGGATTCAGCAAAGGGATAGGGCCCTCAGGTAGTCTCTTTTGGCCACACTGAGAACCTGAGTAGGTTGGATTAAGACCCCAAGAGCTGGGGTTGCCCCTCCCTTGCCCAGGGGACTTTCTGTTGATACCACTTGATGAAACTTCAGAATCTCTGGAGGGATCATGGTCTCCAGTTGCGATGCAAGCAGGATCTTAGCATCATTTTGAGAAGTCTGGTACAAAACTGTGCCAAGGTTGTCTTTCTCACTTTGAGACCATTAGTTCTTTATTCCATGAACCATGCAAAATATTTACTCTGTTTTGAAATTACCGTCGCCTACTTTTCATTTCTGAAAAAAAAATGCCTGTCTCTGCTCTTTTTGTTTAGTAATAACACCCAGCCTGAGCATTATTAATAAAGCGATTATCCCAACAAGGTCTTTTTAAAAAAAATTCTAATGGAACAACAGAACTGAGAACATTAAGCCCATTAATTTGGAAGCATTAATTCTCTGGCTTTTTCATTGTAAATACTTGAATAAGCTTCTGAAAGTCCATTTCTTCTACAAATACACACTTGATAAGAGGAGATGGTGAGATGTCTCAACCACAGTTGTCCCGTTGTGGAACGCTTGCAGCTTTTGCTCAGAGCTACCTTGCTGACATTTCTTTCAGCTTCTGTAAGGACAGCATAAAATAAATCCATAAAGATATGCAAACTTCAAAGAAAATTAGTTGCAGCTGTTTCCTATAAATCTCATTGAATGATATAAAAGTGTGTGTGTGGGGTGTCATATTCATTTCCAGAAGGATAAAAACATTTTCCTTTTTCAGGGGCAGGAAGTTGGTTTTCTTTTTCTCAGGTACACCATTTCACAAGGATTGTTCTCGGATAATTCTATAGGATACTTTAAAAAAAGACCTCTAGAAGCATCTTCCAGTTCACCATGCCCTGGTGTCATATATTTTACAACTGCTTTAACAGTTTAAAAAGCTATTGATCGCTTTGCATTAATGCACAGAGGACATTGTCCTATGTAGCATCAAAACTGTGATTGAGAATGAATCAGACATTTACTCAGGGGCGGGCAGATCCTATCAGAAGCATCAGCAGCAGCATCCCAAAATCGCATGATGCTTGCTTAACCATTCCTACCAGGTGTCCATCCCTCCTTCCAATAGACAACTGGTCTATATCCAGTTGAGTTCCAGTGAGAATCGATCCCCTGAGTCAAAAGCTAAGCTAACATTTGGGTAAACACCATTGATGCAATGGACCTACTTTGGTTGGGACTAGCAGATAGGTTTAGGCTTCTGGGGTTTGCACTTCTTGAGTTGGGCAACTATGCTGGGTGCGGGAATCAGTCTTCACCCATTTGTTTTCTCCATGGTCCACATTCGAGTGTTGAAGGCACACCGGTGCTGAGATTCCATATTGTGCTGGCAAAGTGTCTCTGTCACACACATAGGGTAGACACAAGTACACAAAGATGTTTTCTTCAACCTAGTGTCCTCCTAGATGTATTGGAGTAAAACTACCATAATCCCACAGGGAGCACAGTTTCTAGGATTTGTAGAGGTTGGTAGATGGTAACAAATTGAGAATGACCAAGAAAGAGCAAACCATGTGTTAGTGTAGTCTTTGTTTCATTTTGGTACTTGGTATTTCATTTTGTTATTTTACTCCAACACATCTAGGAGGACACCGTTCATTTCCTGAACCCACATTCTGTCTTCCTACAAAAGAATGGCACTCAAGATGGCTAAGGGTAATGGAACTAAAGGAAACAAATGCAGTTGATACATAAAATATAAGAACGCACAATTAACATAAAACAAATCAGGAAAAGGAAGGAAGAAAAAGCATTGTAATTGTTGTGCACCTTCAAGTTGCTTCCCGTTTATGGTGACCCTAAGGTGAACCATTGCAGGGTTTTCTTGGCAGGATTTAAGCCACAAGGGTGTTTGCCTCTGCTTTCCTCTGAGGCTGAGAGAGTGTGCCAGGCAGTGGATTCCTATGCTGAGCAGGAATTTGAATCCTGGTCTCTAGATTCATAGCCCAGCGCACCTTTTTTCCAGCACTGATGAAAGATGGTGGGGAGATGCACCTTTCTCAAAGGCCTCATCCTTTTTTTTAAGTATGTACTATATATTCAGCAGCATTTTTCTAAATACGGTGTAGGAAGAGACCCAAACCCTTGACTAAAGGAAAGGCAGACCCTGGGAGGATTCATGAAAGTGTATGTTTGGCTGGATGGCAGGGTCCCAGGTCTACGTCTTTAGCAGCTGCTTCCTCTTTTCTTGTAGTTTGGTCACGTTTTATTTTCTGTTAGCAAACCATGGACAAT
Source organism: Iguana delicatissima (assembly GCA_948472985.1). NCBI lineage: Eukaryota > Metazoa > Chordata > Lepidosauria > Squamata > Iguanidae > Iguana > Iguana delicatissima. The sequence goes on along the minus strand of CAOKZL010000019.1, from coordinate 1,264,028 downwards.
GTGGATCAGTGATTAACTCATCTGCCATGGCTCACTCTTGCCACCTTTCATGAGGAAGATGGGGTGGATTATGGAAAATGTTGCACGACCAAGTAAAACTTTGTTTCAGTGCTATTTGCATCTCCAGCGAGAAGGGGGAAAGTTGCATTTGGATTGGTTTCTCTGTGGCCAGATGGGCCCCTGTCCCAGTGGAATTTGGAAGAGTTATAGGTTTTCCCCCTCCCCTAATGGGTTTCTCAGTAGGAGTTTTGAAATCTGTGGAATTCATTTGCATTTTATTCTGATCTTGGCAAACTGAGCTGCACTGAACATTGCTTCATTTTGATATGCATCACCAAAGTAGCAAGTTGGAAGCAGCTAGATAAATAGCAGCAATAACAGATTTGCCCATGCCTTTTTTTTAAAAAAGTAATTCATTCCCACTGCTGGTAGTGTTCAAAAGCATTTTTTTGGGCTGTTTCTTCCTTTAAAACAACAACAACAGAGTGCTATCGTTCTTTGCTTTTTATTACTTTTTGTTACTTTTTATTTAGCATTGAGTAGAAAATGGCATTAAAAAGTTCCTGTCAAAATACATCCAGCTTATAAATGCCCTCAAAAAGTAACTTCAAAAGGAACTAGAACTAAAAAAGTGTTGTGGAAGAAGGACTGTAATGCTTCTTGTCTCCAGAGGTTGCCCATGCACACAAACTCAGCTGTGTTACACAATCCTTGACAATGTTGAGGAACCCAATGCATAAGAATGCACTGCACATGTGTGGGCAACCCATATGCAACAGCATGCACAACTGCTACAACTTTGTAACAAGTCTGGATGGCCAGCTACTGGGCGTGCTTTGGTGGGGTTGGACCCAATGGCCCTTGTGGTCTCTTCCAGGTCTACAGTTCTATGATTCTGTGGATCAGATGTGCAACTCTGCTTCTGAGACCTTTAACTGAAGGTGGATATTGTGCATTATCCACAAATACCTAACCTCTCCCATAGGACAACTCATACAATGTGTAAGAGACCAATTAGATTCTGGCCATAATAGCTTAAAAAAGGAATGCTCCCCAAATCTCTTTAAAAGGCAACTAAGGGACATAGGAGGAGGTGGAAGGAAGTTGTGAGAAAATAGAGACAACTAAAGCATATACTGTCCACAGGATTCATAAATTTCTGAAAATTAATAACACCTTGGCTCTTTTCCTTTTCTTTCCCAAGTGACTATCCAAAAAAGCAAACAGAAAACTCCACTGCAAAATGTCCTTTGAAATATTTCCTCTTGATGTATCTCCCAAGAGCCCGGTAAATTCCCCACCAATCTCTTATTCACAAGGTGTTCATCCCTCTTCTGACATGGTGTGGTCACCGGGGAAGCATTTCTCACATGATTTAATTTCAATCTTTTCTGGGCTTTTGCACCATTGAGGAAGGTGGCAGGCGTGATGGAGAACCCCCTGCCCAGAGGGAACGATAGATCAACTTGCTGAGGCAGGATGCTATGGCAATAAATATCCGAACCAGGTAGGATTAGTGAAAGCATCATTTTTTCCCAGTCCAAGGGTTGGGTTTCTATTATCCATCATCATCATCATCACTACCACCACTATCACCATCAATGCTTTTGCTGGTGGTGCAGTTTTAGGTGCTATTATCCTGGCAATCTACCACTGATGTATTTAAACCTTTACTCCAAGTCTCAAGCCAAGTCTCAGGTCTCTACCTTCAAGTCTCAAGTTGAGTCTCAAGTCCTTGGAAGATACTTTCAAGTCAAGTCTCAAGTCCGGAAGCCAACTTTATACTCCAACCTATATTCCAGAATTTCTGGAGAGAGTTGAATAACGCCAGTTTTAACAATTTGAGTAGAATCAACCCTCCACATTTGCGAGTTTGTCATCTGCAGCTTCAGAAGTGGGGAATTCTTGGTCTCCATTTCTGAAGCTGAAGATGTTTTTGAAAGTGGGAAATAGGATCCTTCTTGCTCTCCATTTCTGAAGCTCCAAAAGCTTTAGAAGGAAAGACACTTCCTCCTCAAGCCCGTTGCCCAACACATTTTCTGTTCACCTCTGAGAAACACATCCTGCACTCTGAGGGCAAGTCTTGCCTTCTGCTCTTAGGAAAAGTTTCAGAAGGCTCCTCTGATATGCGGCAGGGACAGGCAGCAGACTTCAACCCTGCCTAACCCATCTGCGGTTCCCTCTGAGAAATGTGCCCACCCTTTGGGCTTGAGACAGATCATATGCAATCTGTGATAGATCACAGATAGATTATGTGACCAGTAGGCAAAAGGAAATGGAAGTGTTTTGTTCAAAGTCATACAGTTTCTGGATGAATGGGTTATGTAACTGAACCAGGGGCAGCAGGTCAACCACTAAAAATATACAAGTCACGAGTTGAGTCAAGTTAGAGAGTCATTTATTGTCAAGATGAGTCATTGAAGTGACTTAAGTCTTAAGTGCTGCCCGTGATCCGAAAGATAACTTCAGCAGCTTGTGTAGCTCGTTTAAAGTTTCAACTAAAACCCAGAGCGGAATCACCACTCCACTTAGACGGAAGTGGCAGCCACCCCTACTTTGCCCTGTAGGTGAGAAGAACAGGGACACCCATGTGTGTCACTCTCCATTCCATTCGAGTGGGAGATTGGCATTTGAAGCTGCTATTCTCAGCCAGTGTTTGCAGGTGTAGGGTTAGCTCTGATCCTGGGATTTAGACAATGCCTGCAAGCACCAGGTAAGAACACCTTGATCTTTCCAAGAGAGGTGGCATCAAACTAGAAATTCTCAAAAGGCATTTGCAGATGCCAGCAGAGTCCCAAGACTGGAGCTTTGCTTGTCCTCTTCATTTGGTGGATCCCAAAGGTTCCTTCCAAGTCCCTTAGAATGCAGAGCCACGGCATGACCTTTGCTGTAAATAAGCGTTCCTGTTTTTACAAGTGAGAAGTTAAAAAGCTCGTGTCTTTCTTCACAGTTCAAGGAAAGAATCGATGGCTGAAGGCTGAAAGGACAACTGTAGCTGTTAGGAAAGAAACTCACACAAGACACATCATCATGTAACAAATCAGCTCCTGCTATTAGATTTGTTATACATAGTATGATGAATGGTAATTCCCTGATCTAATATCAGACTTTGGGGAGCAATCTGTCGGAATGATGTCACCGCATAAATGTCCAAAGTGCTAATGAGATTATCTCAAATCAGTGGTGAAACATATGCCTGAAGGAGACTGAATAATAAACAGGCCACAAAGTACTTTCCTGGCTTCTTCTCTACAAGGTGGGGTTCATATATTAGCTGGAATGATGTGGTTATAGATGTCTCCAAGATTGCCCCTGTTCTACTTGTGGTAACATGTATTATCTTCACCCAAAATGGTTGTGTTGGAATGGATTATTAGGTACCTTGCTGTGAATGACATGCTGTAATTGCAAGCATTATCAATCATTCTAGCTTTATGAGCCAAAGGTGTAGACATGGTCTATAACACTGTTGGTGTCCTATGCACCTGTCAGCTTCCCCATGGGTGCAGGTGGACATTTCTGTCCAATGTGCAATGCTTGCACCAAGTTCAAGTACATGGAAGCGGAGTTGTGTGTGCATTGCTATTGCACATGTGGATTCAAGAAGAATAGGGAGAAGCGCGAACATGTCCAGAGAAGGGTGATCAGAGGTTTCGAAACCAAGCCTAAGAGATCTGAGTATATTTAGCTTGGAGAAGAGAAGATGTAGATGGAATGTAACAGTCATCTTTAAATATATAAAGGAACATTTGTGATGCCTGTGTTGGTGAAAATTTGAATAGCATCTGAAGCAGGAATTTACACTATGGAGGGACACAACTTGCTGGATATTCTTGATAATTAATTCTTTCTTTTAAAATATAACCACTCCTCCATTTAGCAATTAATTTGGACAGTGATGTGGAGTCCACTTTAATTCTGAATTAGCCCCTGGTGTGCTGATGATCATATTAGGATACCAAGATCAAACATGTCCATGTACTGAAAGGCACCCGGACATGTTAGAAGAGACTATAAACTGAAAGATGGCATATGAGCTTTCCCTGATATACTCTTACTACTCTCCCAAATTATCCAAGGAAGGAGGACCATATTGCCTCATTCATCTGACTGCTAACTGTATGATCCGGCAAAGACAGGAGAGGAGCTTAGCACATGGAACTGCTCTTCTGTTAATCTCAAGAGACTCAAACTTATCTAATGACTTCCCAAGAAGTAGAAGATGCTACAGGCTAAATCAGTGGTTGATAACTGTTGGGCTTTAGGTGGCTGCACTGGGCTCCACGGAGACCTTGGTGAGGCATGTCCCCCACAAAATATTGTTTTCTTTTGCCCCCCACATGCCCCACAATGCTTCCTATGAGGTGGGGGCAATTTTGCTACATTTTATAGACTCATAGAGTTGGAAGAGACTGCAGGGGCCATCCAGTCCAATTCCCTGCTATGCGGGAACACCCATCAAAGCATTCCCAACAGATGGTCATCCAGCCTCTGCTTAAAAACCTCCGAAGAAGGAGCCCCTACCACACTCCATTGAGGCAGCAGATTCCACTGCTGGACAGCTCTGACCATCAGGAAGTTCCTCCTGAGGTTCAGGTGGAATCTCCTTTCCTGCAGCTTGAATCCATTGCTCCTTGTCCTAGACTCTGGAGAACAAGCCCACTCCCTCCTCAACATGACATCCCTTCAAATATTTAAACATGGCTATCATGTCCCCTCTCTGCCCTTTTTGAGCCCTGGAGAGGCCATTTTTCCAACAAGGAGTAAGCTGGAAACCAAATCCTGGTAGACACTTTTTGTTGGAAAAAAAATAGTTCATTCTTGGGCCTAAAACGGTCCATTGGGCCCAAAAATAGGGCAATAACGCCCTCAAAGTCCCTTTGCAGGAGAATTTTCTTTTTCTTTTTCTTTTTTTGCAGGAGCAATAGGGGTGTGGCCCTCCAATTTCTTCTGGGGGGGCAATACAGGCTGTTTCCACACTAGCCCGTTATAGCACGATGATTCCACTTTCAACATCCTCTGGAATCCTGGGGTTTGCAGTTTCGAGAGGGGCCGGCTGGCCCCTCCCAAAACTGCAAACCCCAGGTTCCAGAGGATGTTGAAAGTGGAATCATCGTGCTATAACAGGCTAGTGTGGAAATGGCCACAGCCCCTCAGACTGCCACACTTATCCACCCCTACCTAGACTTTTGCTTTAGCATTCTCTGACAGCATACAGCAGGGCATGGGAAAATAACTTCTTTCTAGATGACCATTTCCATAATCCTCTGGCTAGCGTAGTCATTGGTCATGCCAGCCAGGGTATTCTGGGAGCTGCAGTCTGGAAAATTCTGGGAGCTGCAGTCTGAAAAAGCTAACTTCTCCAGGCTCTGAGTGAGAGCCACTGTACTTGCTAATGAATCTATGCATGAATGAATCTAGTCTGTCAAAAACGAACAAAAGCCCAAACAAACACAAGAGGCTGAAGGAAAATGCATGCTCATTTGCTCAACTATTTCTTCATTGACTTGTCATCTTTGTCAGAGGAAGTACCAACTTCCTGTTTTATGAACGACAACTTTATTGCATATAGAGTGTTTGTGTGTGTGTGTGTGTGTGTGGCAAGGGGGGACGTTTTATCGTTCCTTTCTCTCTGTCCTTCAGACTTTCTCTTTGGTACCCTAGGTGAGTTTGTAATGGGAAGCCCTGTCCTCCACTGTTTTGACCAGCATGGCAATCATATCCAAGTCCTTCATGGTTTTGGACAGCAAATCCCACCATCTTTCACCATGGGCTAGGCTGGCTGGAAATGCTGGGACTTGCAGTACAGCAACATCTCCATAAACAAGGGGACTATGTGCTCTCAGTCTAGACTTCCTACTACTTACCTGACCTTGGGCCTTTCTACACTACCCTGTTATAGCGCTCTTATTCCACTTTCAACCTCCTGTGGAATCCTGGGGTTTGCAGGTTAGGAAGGGCCCTTTAGAATTCCCAGCCAAAGAGCTCTTTGGCCTCAGTAAACTACAAATCCCAGAATTCCACAGGAGGTTAAAAGTGGAATAATAGCACTGTAACAGTGTAGTGTGGAAAGGCCCCTTCTTAGCAGGGTGCTTGGCCAGACAGAATAGGACACGTAAGGAGAGCAAATGATTTTGGTTCGACTAGTTCAGATTCCACTGCTAGGTTTAGCAGAGTTATTTCACTCCAAATATGCAGCTTCCTGGAATTCTCCATCCTATTTTGCAGCTAACTTCACTTTGTCCCGCTTTTGGAAATTGCCTTGACTTGATCTGAAAATGACTTCCAGGTATGCACTGAGGATTACGCCAGTTTTGTTTTTGCTCTTGCATTTAAATTGCTTCAATATTGAATCTCTTCAGACCTCTTTATGAAGATGTATGTGGATTTCAATATGTTAATTTTATATCCCACTTTTCTCCCAGTGCAGCACCTAAGGCAGTTCATAGCATGAATTAAAATCAAATCCATCTAAGAAGTGATCCGTTATAATATTAAAAAAGAATCAAAATCAATCTGATGAGCAATCACATTAAAACCAGGCATTGAACTAAAATAGTTAAAAGGGTGATTTTGAAAAGCATAACAAGACAGGGGAAAAATATTGACATCCCACAGTAACTGTTGGTATTATGAGCCATCAACACAACTCTGACTTATGACCACCCTACCATCAAATTTTCCAGGGAAGATTTATCCAGAGAAGGTTTGCCCTTGCCTTCCTCTGAGGCTGAGAGCATGTGACTTGCCCAAAATCTTGCAGTGGGTTTGTCATACTGGAATGGGAATTCCAGCATCCTGCTGGGGTTCTTGCCAGCCTGCCAAGGTTGACTCTCATCCTTGAAATAGGCTGGTAATTTCCCCAGCGTTATTAATTCTTGCTGCCACCACCCGCTGAATTATGAATCAACTGAACAGTACAGCGGGAGCCTGTTCAGTGGATTACCAATCTCTATGCTAAGGACCTTTCCTTCCCTCTCACCTCCCCCTTATGAGTGAGAGAAGTCCTATCTAGCATGTGCCAAAGACTGGCGTGGGAATGGAGAGAAACAGAGGTCTTACAGAAAGTATTTATTCAAGGCATGCAAATAAACAAGACAATAATACACATGAGAGGCTCCCCCGTCCCTGGCACGCTTAAGTTACAAGTAGCTACAAAAACAGATATAAAAGCACAGATACATTCTTAAGATCAGCCAACTTCCAAAATAATAAACAGCCCTAACGCGAATAACTATCTTATTCCTAGTTACTCACAATTAGGTTATAGGCTTAGATGGTCGACGAGAAGGATGTGGCTAGGAGGCGAGGGCTGGAGCCTGCAGCCTGCTACTAGCACAGATCCCATCTCTAGGATGTCCCTTTGTTCTCTCTTTGTTCTTCTTTGTTCTTCTCCTGGCCACATGGCCTCCCAGAAGTTTTATAAGTTCTCCATCGAAGCATCTCCAAGCATCTCCAAGATGCTCACCTCTTCCCTTGTGGTCGGTCAGTTCTCACCCTGTGACCTGTGATGTTGACCCACACTAAAATGTAATCTAATCCCAAGACCTCATTAACCCTTGGTTTACCTTAAGACGGAAGTATCCCCCTTTTAGCTAAGCTTAGATAATGGGAAGCCCCATTATCACAGGGTTCCACAGCAGAGCGAGGATTTGAACACCAGCCTCCCAGAGTCCTAGCTCAATGCTCAGACCACTAAAGCACATAAAAAGACCCCACCTTCTATTTTAAAACTGGTTGAAAACTGAACATAACTGTTTCCATAGCTGTGCAGTTTTCAACGGCAGCCAGGAGAAAAAGATAAAATTATTCATTCTTGCTTGCAAACTTGAAATGTATGAATATGTACAAACAAACTGCAGGCTCAGACTTTTTCTTAGTTTTTAGTTCTTTTCTGGGAGCCGACTTTTCCCCACTGACGTGAAGTTTAATTTTTTTACAAAGTAAAACCATGTCAGCAACAAGTCAGATTCAGAGCTTTGTTGACTGCAACTCACAGAGTGCCCAGACCAGCTGTTAGCTCTGTTCAGTTTTACAGAATAAAAAGACTAAGTCAAGACAGACTCACAGAAAATGACCATCAATTTGTATTTCTCTGCTGTATTGTCTAAGCCATTCTTCTAGCCAGTGGTGGCTTTCACATTAGTGGGTCAACAAATGCACTTCAGGTTTTGTTCAGACTTTAAAGAAGCAGGAAAGGAGATTCTACCTGAATCTCAAGAAGAACTTCCTGATGGTCAGAGCTGTCTGGCAGTAGAATATGCTGCCTCAATGGCTTGTGGTGGAGTCTCCTCCTTTGGAGGTTTCTAAGCAGAGGCTGGATGGCCATTTGTCAAAGGGAGGGTTTTGATGGGTGTTCCTGCATGGCAGCAGGTTGGACTGGATGGCCCCTGCGGTCTCTTCCAGCTCTATGATTATATGATTCTAAGCTCTCGGAGATGTTGCCTCAACATAGGTCCAGAACCTTGCATAGTTCCTTTACAGTTTGTAAAGGATGACGAACTGCCCTGTGGACATGGGAACCACCAAACTCCACCGCTTTTAATCAGGGACATCACTGTTGAGTGGTGAAGCTGGGCAGATGCTGAGGGCTCAGAGATGGTTGAAGGATCCTTTTGAGCCAAGTGCAGCTCTAGTCCGAATGGAGCCACAGAGCCATGGCTGCTCCCTCGGCCTTTGGGAAACCAGTGAAGAGGTTGGGTTTGAGGACAGTGCAACTGAGTGGGCAGCTCTTCTTAACTGGAGGTTCCTTGCAGGCAGCTACTTGGATGGATCTTGTCCAGTGACCTGCAAAAGTGTGGAGCTTCTCCTTGCTTCTAATGACTGCTGATCACTAAGTCGATTTTGGCAAGAACGGAGCACGGAGCAAGCCCCCTCCCATTGAGCGGAGGCATCATACACGTTGCAGGGATTTGGAGATAGAAGAGCAGTTGCCGTAGCAACAGGCGATGATATCTTAAGCACTGGATCATACCTTCATTCATTTCACGTCAGGAAAGCTCTGAGGATTAAGTTATTTTGATGGCTGAGATCCTTGCCTGGGACTTTTAACGCCTTGCTTGTTTAACACGGCATCATGGACTCTTTCAGAAATAGGAAGAATAATCCTCAAAGGCCATTTTTGACGGTGCTCACGTGGCAAGATTTCCGCACACCTGGAGCCTCCCTGAAAGAATCCCTCGCTTCTACCTGATTCATCAAAAAGCAAAAAAAGGATGCTCGCCTTTATCTGTTGCCTGCCTTATTCTTAGCATCTTTCTGTTCCTCCAATGGTGAAAACGGTCCTTTTCCTCCCACTTTATCCTCATCAAACCCCTGTAGGGTGGGCCAGGCTGAGATGGAGAAAGTGACTAGCTTGGTGTCAGCCAAACAAATTTCAGTGGGGTGTGTAGTGCTTCGGAGAACCTGGTCCATCCAAGGCCCAGCCAAATTAGCTGCGAGAGTACATGAAAGTAAAGCAAACACACTAGTGACACAAAAGAGAACTTTATGGACTGCAGCAGATCGCAGTGATGGGGAAAAAAGCAACAGAAGTTCTTTCACTTCTGAACACAGGCCATTTCCACATGTTGTCTCAGTCCTGGGTTTGGGACTCAATGGCATCAGTCTATGGGTCATGCTTTTGCACAATGTCATCGTGGTCCTATTGACATCCTGTCCCCATCCATCATGATTTTGGGATATTCACTTAACAGAATAAATCCGTGTCAATATGGCACATTTACAAAATCAAGAAGCTTTTCATTGGCCAAACTGCAAAGAGATTCCTTACATGCGCCATCTCATGCCTTGCTCACACTGGAAGTTTATGGATTTGTTGAAAATAACAGGACAGGGTGGTTATTGGGAGAAACCAGGCTTTTTTTCTCCCCCCTCGGCTGAGCATTATGGGAAATTGTGTTGGTAGGTTGGGCTGCAGGGTCGCGATGCCCAGTCGAACCATCTTTGGTCCAACTTTAAATACAGATTCTCCTGGTGTCAGCAATATATAGGGGGCCGTTTTTGCTGCAGTGATAACATTCTAGCATTGACGAGAGAGGATGAAATAGGATGAAATGGATCCCCCGTGTGCTATCACTGCAGGAGTCCTCTCCGTTAGTATTTATTGAAGAGCACCAGCAGAAGTTAGTGTTTCAGCGGAGAATAGAGATGGAAAGATAGCTACTGATGTTGCAGTAAAGTCCGATAAAGCTTTCAATCTGTTCATTAAAACGCCGTGCAATTCCTCCTTCCAGACAGGTGAAGCCATAATACGCAGAGAGCGATGACTCTTTTGTTCATCCCAGGAGCATTTTAAATAAGAATAAAATAAAATTCATTCAGCTACCCGGTGTTCGAGTACTCTTGTTTTGCAATGTCAACTTATCTTCCTTCCTTCCTTCCTGTGCAGGCAGATCGAGGAGGGGGATCTGTGTGTTGGAGCCGTTAGTTTTGAAAGACGCTTAAAGGGGTGTCGCGTTTTATGTTTCAAAGTTCACTTCACGGATGCTTTTTCAACAAGGTAGCAAGGCAATTTGGAATGAGGGAGAAAGCATACGGGCCCGCACAATCACTTAGTTTCTGATAAAAGGCGGCGCCTTTGAATCCAATGACTGTACATCCAGGAGTGGCTGTGTTGGCCAAGCAGCAAAACAGAACAAAATCCAAAATTCCCCTTACAGGGACAGCTTTATTAGGCCAACTAAAAGGAACCAAATCCATTATGCAGACTTTCAAGGCTCACAGCCTTCCCCATCAGGCACAGATGTTAAAACTCATTTTAAGAGGAAATGACATTTCTTTTACCACATTTTGTTTCCTCTGTTGTCACATTTTCCGCCTGAAATGAATATTTAACATCTATGGCCTGTGAGGTTCGAAAGCTCGGACAATGTATTTTGTGCTTGTGAGAGGCCTAATAAAGATATTGCTGTAATGTGTACTTTGTATTTTGTTGTGGGAACTGCCAGTGGTTCCAGCTCATCAAAGAGATGGGAAGAATATTAGAATTTTTAAAAAACGGGCAGAAAATGTGATTCTAACGTGTTGAGAAGCTTTCATGAGAAGAATCCTGTACTGACAAGAACATTTGCAATCTTTGCAGCTTGAGACATTTCCTGCACAAAATTTTCTTGTGGTTGTGTTGCACAGGAAGCAGCATTTTCTACATAGAAAATAATATTTCTTTGCAGAAACTTTATGTTCTGCATGGAAAACAGCATTTTTCTGTACATTATTTTGCACAGAACATTCAGCTTCATGCTAGCTTTCTACACAAACCAGCTGTTTTTGTGTGCAGAGGACGTTGCGAACTGTGACTAGTCCTTGGAAATCGCTGTTTTTTGGAAGACTTTCTTGCAGCAAGACGAAAATTGCTGAAATGATCATTGCTTCCTTTGAGAAGAAAATTAGCCACCTTAGAAGCAAAACCTGAGACTGGAGGGTGGGTTCTTGTGATATCACAGAAGCAAATCCTTTCATAGTATCAGGGAAGGAATACATTGGCAGGAGGTCAGAACGTCTTGTAGGTCAACCAAATGTGGAAATGAGCTTGAGGGCAACCTAGATAACTGGAACCAGAATGTGGTAAATGTGGGCAAAGCCTAGCTATAGCCAGGCAATATGGCAACCCAATTAAAGGGGAAAAAAATCAGTGATTAAGCAGGACACAAATTCTCCTCAGTATCTATAGCAGTTGCTACCATTGCTGATAGGAACTTGAAGGTCTTATGATTTGACATATGATATATGAAGAGTTTTTCTAGATCCTATGCAGCTTCTATGTAGCCATGTAAATCTTCAGCCTTTCACCTTGATTTTCTTCCTTGCAAGAAAACCTTCAAAATCTTAGGACTATTCACAGACTGAGATTTAAGCGGTGGGAGAAAACAATGCTCATGGAATCTTATTGCACATAGAGCAGCATTTTCTGCAGAAATGTTCTGTTCTTGTGTGCTGTAAAACACGTATTCCAATATTTCTCTGAAGGCAGGATTTTCTCTCTGTGTGTGCACTGGGGGAAAAACACAACTTGCTGAATGAGGTAGAAATGGAGCAGAACAGGGTTATGTTTTCATGCATACAAAAGTTAATGATGGTGGAGATGGACTGATTCATATGGAAGACTTTGCCGTTTCCTTATGTAAAATGCTGGGCCGAAAGGAGGGGTTGAATGACATCTCCCATACGCATGTCTACCATTACTGGGACACTCTGATTGTGGAGCCCTTTGTTAAGCTTCTGAGGAATTCCATGTGTCTTCAGAACACAGCTTGAACATTACTGAGATGATGATCCAGATTTTCCATTCTCTTTTCTGCTTCCTTTTTTTTTGGCTCCAAAGTGAAGATCCCATTTTCACTTAGCCAAAAGTAGTTGTTCCCCCATCACACCAAATGCTCTGAGTCAAGGCTTTTAAGTTGTGTCAGCTTAATAATTCATTCTGGTTTCCTTTTGGTTCCAAGTCGAAGGTGCCTTGGTTGCTCCACTACATGATAACAAGAATGGGCTATTATGAGTAGAATTTTTAAATTTGCAGTTTAGGAACCAGTTGGATGTCGTTATGAGGGGAAAATTTTGTGAAAGCCCTCCTTGGGTGTAAGAAGAAAATGCTCATGTTAGCCCATGAGGAACTAACAGAGCTGCCTGAAAGATGGAGAAACTGGCTTTTGATTTTTGCATTATCATAGAAGGAAACCCATGCAGTTTTTGATCGCTGTCCTACGGTGAGGAGTAAAATGGTAAATACATTCATTCCTGTCTGTAAAAATGAACTTTGCAAAGATTTACAGCAGTCCTATGGAATCTTGAGATATGTAAGTTGGTGAAATACCATTCATTTCTGAAAAATCTAGGGTGTTTTTAGTTTAGCACCTCACCTCTTTCTTACTCCCCACATGGTATTCCATGAGATATGAAAACCTTCATATACTTAAAGTGGGCACTCTCTGAATTGGCAGCTGGGACCTTCTCCTCTGCCAAATTGTGAGGATTGCCGCCCCTGCCCCTGCTATTGTGAGATTCTAGAAGGGAGGGAGAATGCTTAAAAGTACCAGATTCTTGTCCACCACAGCCAAGATCCTGCATCAGGAGATGTATCCCATAGTCCTTCCCTACACCCCGATGCCCCATTCTCCCTTTCCACAGGACTCACTTGCCTTCTGTCCTTTAGTGGCCAGTGGAGAATGGAAGGCATCAGAGAAGCATCTGGCTGCATCTTTATGACCAATTGCACAACAAGGTCACCATTCTCCAGGACCTCTAGAGGACCTCTGGGAGGAACTGAGATCGAAAGATCTCAGCCAGTTACAAAGAGCATTAAAACAGTTCAGATAGCTTAAAAACAGTAAAATAATTTAAATAAAGCCCTATTTAAATAGGGGAAATCCTGCTCTTACATATGATTCTGATCCTGGGCTAGTATAACCAGAGAAGTAGGGCAGCGGTGAACCTTCATAGAACCTCATTTGTTGCCCGGCAGCTGCTGATTCCACATGTCTGCAGATCACCTTCTCTCACTGCCTGCTGGATGGCAGAGAGGTATACCTTTGTAAACTCATAGAATCATGGAATCATAAGGTTGGAAGAAACCACAAGGGCCATCCAGTCCAACTCCGTTCTGCCATGCAGGAATACACCATCGGAGCTTTCTAGATAGATGGCCATCATGTCACCTCTTAATCTTCTTTTCTCCAAGCCAAACATACCCTACTCCCTAAGGCTCTCCTTACAGTTTCTAGGCCTTTTACCATTTTGGTCATCCTCCTTTAGATGCATTCCAGCAGCAACTCCATTACTGTAGGCAATATTAATACGTATGCGTATGTGTGAGTATATATGTATGTGTGTGTATACTCTCTCTCACATACATACATATATATGTATACAAAAATTGTGTTTCCTGTGGAGAAAATGCTATTTTCTAGGATGGAAACCTCTTTTCTATGCAGGAAACCTATTTTTCTCTGCAGAAAATGCGATTTTCTGCTCCAAAATGCCCACACAGAATAAATCTCAAACTGTGAAGTTGTCACTTGTCTGAGTTTCTCCTCATTAGGGTTTTCTGGTTTTGGAGAAACCCATTTTTGACCATTTTCCAAATATTTTAAAATACCGGTGAGCTCCCTGCTGCTTGTCACTTGTTTGTTTGATTTTGTATTAACTTTGCTGACACTGCTGGGCAGCTCTTGTTTGCCAGTACAGTATATATCCTGCTTTGCAGGTGCTCACTGGCTTGACTTGACCACATGCTCTAACTCTTGCATACTACGCACAGGAAAGCAACATCACTTTTATATCCACCCTTTCCAAGCCCAGCTACTTGTTTTAAAATAATTTGTGGGCTTGCATTAGAGGCAAACCTCATAGAACACACATCATACAAGGTAAACTGGGCAAATTTGAAAAATGGTGTGTAGCTGCTCCCAGAGGGGCAGAAGTCTGTATTTTTCCCCCCTTTGCTGTGGAATTAAATTGGGTTGAGGATCCTCTAACAAAGCCTCCAAATTAACGGCATATATATTTGACAGTTCAGCAATTACCACTGACATTCAGTGCTTAATAAATTTAGAATTCACCTGGAATTGCCAGCCCTGTGGGACAAATTCTATCTCCTTACACTTGATGGGCATAATTACAGATTTGTTCCAATTTATTGAGAGTCGTGATAAAAGCAAGAATTCATTAATTAAATCTAGTCATTTTGGAACAGAAGATGGACTAGGAAAAAAAAGTCAATAGAGTACCATCTATGCGTAATGGCACTTTATTCTGTTCTTTTAATTCTCATACTCGTTGTACCTATTTGTTGTCCCTACAGAATCTAATGGTGTTAAGCAACAAAAATGATAAGGAGGAAAAAAAAAAACCCTGGAAGAATTTAGGAGTAGGATGACAAATAGTCCCATTATGCTTACCCTTCTTGGTCTGTTATGCTAACTTTCTTAGCTTATCATTTTCTTCAGATGAGACCAAATTTTGCCCTTCATTGGTGTTCAGCTTGTAGAATCCTGGCATCTGGCTACGCTGATCATCACCACATATTTGGCAGAGCCTTGGGATATATGGAGGAACTTGAACCAATTGCCTATTAAGATGTAACCCTAACCCATTAGACATAAAGGTAGATAACCAGCTATCAGAATAAACATTATCAGTTTGTTTAGATGGACAGGTGCTGTTGATCCAAAGCACATGTTATGAGTCCTAGTTCCGGTGTAGGTAAAGGAGGATGTGATTTAGCACCCATCAGCAAAGATGGATATGATGGTGCACTCTGAAGCTCTGTACTGGGCAGGAGAGGATCCTCCCTAATTCACAGAGAACCTGGAGATCTTCATTGCAGCCATGATCAGGGCCCTGTGAATGATCACTCAGGAACAAAGAGGCTGTGGCAGAGACCCCAGGCTTTTAGGAGACATCATAAACTTCAGAGGAGACAAGGGATGAGATGTTCGGTGTAGACCAGAAGAGGCTGGAAGGTGCTGAACATCATTGTCCTTCAGTATCTCTATGGCCGCTTCTTTGGACTCTGAACAGCTGGTTGGAGACATGAACAGTTCTGCAGACAGTAGCGTAGGGTTAGGTGCGATGAGGACAATTCACCCCGGGCAGCAATGCTTTTGGAGTGGCAAGACTTATAGCCATGCCTCCACATGCTCCGGCCATGCCCTCCTATGCCCTAGCCACACTCCACACCCCTGGCCGTGCCACCACACCCGGTGGCCACCGTAGCCCCACCGCCTCCTGCCCCCCCCCGGCACTCCAAGCTCCGCCACTTGACTTGACTTTATTAAATGTCTGTAAGTTTGTTTGCTTCTTTAACAGATCTGTACTTTCTTTCATCTCCATATCCTCAAAGAACCATTGGACACTTTTATTTAAACGGTTAGTTATAGTGCCTTTGACTGTGATGAAACACACGGACACTTCTTTGAGTAGGTTGTTGAAAGCAAGTAACATAACCCAAAATTATTTTGGATGGTAATGAGCTTGAGAATGGAACTTTTGGCTCAGCTCTAGCCAAATAAAGAATGAGCAAATATCTTGCAACATGCATACACGCCTACACTGCTAATCCTGTCAATGCCCCATCCACATCTAATGCTTCTATGACCAAAGGCTCTTTATGAGATGCTGACAATGAAATAAAATTAACTTGATCTGATCAGAGGCATATTGTGATGAGATAAGTGCAGTATGTATTGAATGGATCGGGTTAGATGCGCTATCTCTTAATCAAATTTCTGAAATTGTTGATGAGATTTTGCATCGAGCATATGTAAGAGAAATAAGCCATAACCATGTCATAACCATGGCTTTTCCTATATTTGTTTTTAAAGTAGCTATGCATATCTTTTGCAATAACTCCCAGAATGACAAGCGTCCAACATGGAACATAAATTACTGGTATATTCTTAACTGTCATCAGCCTGTATTGAGAAATTATTCTCTGTCTTTTGTTTTTTTGTCTTCTCAAACTGGCACTTAGCATTTTAACTTTTAAATTTTAACTTAAAAACAATATTTTTGGATTACATCTGTCTGAGTATCACTTGTAGGAGGATGGGAATTATGCAAAAAAACCCCCTCCCTTTCTGGATGTTGCTAAACTGCAACTCCCAGTATTATGCATCATTGGTTTGGGTGGCTACTGCTGCTGGGAGTTGCAGTGAATGACATTTGGAGGGCCACACAATTCTGATTTAGGAGAAGTAAATTCATACTATGCTTTGGTTAGACTTCATCTTGAATACTGTGTCCAGTTCTGGGCACCCCAATTCAAGAAGGACATGGTCAAGCTGGAGCAAGTCCAGAGGAGGGTGACCAAAATGGTGAGGGGCCTGGAAGCCATGCCCTATGAGGATAGACTTAGAGAGCTGGGTATGTTTAGTCTGCAGAAGAGAAGGTGAAGAGGGGACATGATAGCCATGTTTAAATATTTGAAGGGATGCCATGTAGAAGAAGGAGAGGGCTTGTTTTCTGCTGCTTCAGAGACCAGGACAAGGAACAATGGATTCAAGCTGCAGGAAAGGAGATTCCGCCTGAACCTCAGGAAGAACTTCTTGACGGTCAGGGCTGTCCAGCAGTGGGATCTGCTGCCTCGGAGTGTAGTGGAGTCTCCTTCTTTGGAGGTTTTTAAGCAGAGGCTGGATGGCCATCTGTTGGGAATGCTTTGAGGGTGTTCCTGCATGGCAGGGGGTTGGACTGGATGGCCCGTGTGGTCTCTTCCAACTCTACATTTCTATGATTCTATGATTCTATATTCGAAATAAATCCTTGAATTCTATTAGAATCGGGATCTGTGGCATCACAGCAGCTCGGCCAATAGCTATTGAGAAACAAGGTTAAAGACTAGGTTTTAAACTTGTATTGCTAGAGTTGGGATAGTGTGGCCTACGGGCTGTATGTGACCTCTGAAAGCACTTTTGTGAGAGTTCCCCAAAGCCTCTCAACCAGCTCCACAAAATTAAGAATTCAGCGTTACTTTGGTGCATTTTTTGCCCCAAACCACAAAGAAAGCTTTCCAAATGCAGGTAAACATGGAAAAATCCCCCCTCCCCAATATCTCAGGAACCCATTGTTGCTATTAACTACTGTCATGTTGACTTCAGACTATGGTGACCGTATGGATGAGAGATCTCCAAGTCAACTGCCTCCTCAGGTCTTGCAGATTCAGAGATGTGTCTTCTTTGATCAGGTTTATCCACCTGTAATGCATTTTTCTTGTTTTCCTACTGCCTTCTGTGTTAGCAAGCATTATTGTCTTTTCTAATGAGCCATGTCTTCTCATAATATGGCCAAAGTATGACAGCTTCAGTTTAGTCATCTTGGCTTCTAGGGAGAGTTCAGGTTTGATTTGCTCTTGGACCCATTCATTTGTCTTTTTAGCAATCCAGGGTATCCACAGAACTCTTCTTCAACACCACGTTTCAAGGGAGTTGATTTTCTTCCCATCAGCTTTCTTCTCTTTCCAGCTTTCACAACCATAGAACCTAGAAATACAATGACATGGACAATCCTTACTTTAGTATTCAATGATACATCTCTACACTTGAGGCTCTTGTCTAGTTCCTTCATAGCTGCCCTTCCAAGTCCTAGTCTTCTTCTGAGTGAATGGAGACTGAAGTCTCCATTCTGAATAATGACTGAGCCAAGGTATGGAAAACCTTGACCTAGTTCAATGTCTTCATCATCACTTTAAGGCTATGTAAATCATCTATTCATACTACCTACAAATACCTCTCTGGTTCCCATCAAAAAGGAAAAAGGGAATTACATGATGTCACTTCCTGTTACCATTTTGAGAGGGACTGTGGAGGAAAACAGAGTTATTTGGGCTTGCTGTGGCTGTGTGTTGCCCATGGGGGATGGAATAGGGAAAAATTGTCCCTACCCATCCCATAGTTACACAGCCCTGCATAAACCATATGCAACCTTATATTGGATTGATTTAGCCAATGTAATCTGGGATAGGCATGTAAAGAGATAGAAACCTCCATTTACATCTGTGCAATCGCTGCATACTTTTCCTTGCCTTGCCTTGGCTCATTTCAGATCTCAGTCCATTTATAGATGAAAAAGCTAAAAAAGGGATTGGGAGTTATTGTATTTTCTGCCCCATGTTGCTCCATTCTCTTCAGACCTGCAGGTTGAAACCAGATACCTTCATTACTCGATCTGTGGCAATTTGATAAAAAGCTAAATGGAATTTTATTTCTCCACCCCCTCCCAGCTCCTCCACCTCTTTGTACAATAAGAACTATGCAGGGCCATGTTCTCTTCTTTGGCATAAGTCAAACAGAGCCTCTGACACAATTAATAAGACGCTTCATATTTGATACAGAAAGCAGATTTTATCTGAAAGGTAACCATGGATATCCTTTCCCTTATGATCAAGCTGGTCAAATAGCCCTTTGTTTCACACTAACAACTCTCTAAATCCATCTTCGTTGGGCAGATTCTCTCTCTGTGTTTTCGACAGACGTAACCAGTTTGATTATTTGAATCTGCCCCTAACTTGGGCCATTTCCGTGCTACACTGTTATAGTGCTATTAATCCACTTTCAGCATCCTGTGGGATTCTGGGGTTTGTAGTTTCCTGAGGCCAAAGAGCTCCCTGGCTGAGAATTCTAAAGGGCCCTCCCTAAATTGCAAACCTCAGGATTCCATAGGACATTGAAAGTGGAATAATAGCACTATGACAGTGTAGTGTGGAAGTTGCCTTACAGTTTCAGTTGGAGACCCTTTATCACGTGGAGAGGTGAGGTTATTTTTGTAGTCAAGACAGAGTCTTTTCAGTAGGAGTCCACCCTGGTTGTGAAACTCTTTCCTGAAGGAGGTTAGATGGACCCTTTCCTTGTTTCTCTGGTGGGCACTATAGACTCTTCTGTTCCATTAAAGTTTTAATGCTTTATACCGTTGTAAATGAGAATACCAAACAGTTATGAAGTCTTAAGCTTAGCTAAAGGCATCGTAACTGACTATCAAAATGCCAGCTCTCATTTTGTCAGGTCTTTGCTACTGTGCAAGACAAGCAGGACTAGGGGAACTCGCTATTTTTTAATATCATGAGACTGTTGGTTTGGCTTTGTAAAAATCAATGGAACAGTTTTGAGAGGAAAACAGATCTGTCCATTTTGAGGGAGAGCTCATAGAATCACAGAGCTGGAAGAAACCACAGGGGCCATCCAGTCAAACCCCTTGCCATGCAGGAATACAGTGTCAAAACATTCCTAACAGATGGCCGTCCAGGTTCTGTTTAAAAACCTCCAAAGAAAGCGGAGACTCCAACACACTCCACTGAGGCAGCAGCATATTCCACTGTTGAACTCTCTTACCATCAGGAAGTTCTTCTTAATGTTGAGGTAGAATCTCTTTTCCTGAAGTTTGAAGCCATTGCTCCATACTGTCCTAGTCTTTGGAGCAGCAGAAAACAAGTTTGCTCCATCTTCCATATGACACCCCTTCAAATATTTAAACAGGGTTATCATGTCCCCTCTTAACCTTCTCTTCTTCAGGCTAAATATACCCAGCTCCCTAAGCTGCTTCTCATAGGGCTTTATGGTTTCCAGCCCTTCTACCATTTTGGTCACCCTCCTCTGGACATGTTCCAGCTTGTCAATATGCTTCCTGAACCACGGCAACCACTAGGCAACCCTAGTGAGCCAGTGTGATGTAGTGGTTCGAATGTTGAACTACGATTCTAGAGACCAGAGTTTGAACCTCTACTCAGCCATGGAAACCCACTGAATGACCTTGAGTAAACCACACTCTCTCAGCCTGAGAGAAGTGCAATGGCAAACCTCCGCTGAACAAATTGTGCCAGGAAAGCCCTATGAGAGGTTCACCTTAGGGTTGCTATAGATCCAAAATGATTTGAAGGCACACAGCTACAGCAAAGCAATGCTTGCAGCCTCCAAGAGCAGCCGCAATTGATGCGTTCAGGGTGACCAGGTGGAATTCCAGTAGTAGACAGAGACACATTGGTGATTGCAAGTCTGTCCTATACCCATCTGAACCAATGGTGTTGAAAGTGGTGGTGATTTTTTGCCTCACTGAAATACCTAGTTTCATCCTATGCAATTGAAACGTAAATATATGCAGCTCCTCTCCAGGGAAGATAAATGCCACCTGATTCAAATCACATAATACTTCTGCAAGTTCTCTGCGATGAATGTGAAGCTGTTCTGGTTTGAGTTCATCAGGTCTTAACTGCTGTCATGAGGAATAATTGCTGTTTTAAAAACAGAGCAGGAATTGGCCAGCCCTTTCCCACGGCATGTCTAGACTCCTGAGAGTTAACATTTATATGCTAATGCTTTCGTTTGCAACTCTGACGCTCATTGCATGACATTACGCCACAGTTTGGCACTCGCTCCTGCCTCCTCTTCATGACTTTGGATCTGCTTTTGAAAATCAGAGGTGCAGAAGGTGAGGCTGCAAGAATAATGCTTTGAACTTTTCAAAGAGCACAATGTCCTGATTTACTGTACCTTGGACAGAGAATGAATGAGGACAGAGAATGAGACACAGTTCCTTAAAGGCACCTTGGGGGACAGGTGGTGTTGCTACAGAATGCACGCCTGTGTGTTTAACATTGATGGTACTTTTTATTCAATGTCCAGATCACCTTTCTCCTAGGCCATTTCTGCACTAGACTGTTATAGTGCTATTATTCCACTTTCAGCATCCTATGGAATCCTGGGGTTTGCAGTTTAGGGAGGGGCCTCAAAGGCCCTCAGGGGCTTTTTTAGGGAGCGGGTCTCAAAGGCCCCTCCCTCAACTGCCAACCCCAGGATTCCATAGGATGTTGAAAGTGGAATCATAGCACTATAACAGTCTAGTGTGGAAATGGCCTTCATTTGTTTTAAATAGCAAGCCTAGACATTGTCAGACAGTGAAAGTGTACAGACTGGCAACAGAGATCTTCAACAGAACATTCTCCACAACAGCTAATATTGCCTTATTTCAGATGGGTCAGAACATCAAATATGTGAAAAACTGGAAATGTTTGTTTTAAATTCAATCCTTTTCTAGGTGGAATTGAAGAAAGGAATGCTTGTGAATCCCTAATTTTGGCAACTCACCCATGAGCACTTGGAACACTTGTAAACACATTCCGTAACATCCAGTGGACCACTGGTTGCAGACTGGATAGATTTTTTATTAAATCAAAGCCAGGGCTCTGACAGCTCAAATTCTTTGTCTCTTTTTCATCACAACATCTAAGACAGGAGCTGTGTGTGTGGCTCTCAAATTGGCAAGTAAATTCACAGCCTTTGAGATCCCTAGCTTTTATCATTTACTTCTGAGTTCTTTCGACTTTTCATCTGGCAAAGAAGCAGAGTTAATTTTGTCCTCAACGGATAGGTCAGCATATTCAGTGTTTCCAACTAGATCCCTTATTTGTTATTTTGATGCAAAGAAGAAGTGTTTAAAAATGCAGAAAACTGGAATTCAGGAATACAACATAGATAGTTTAGTGTCCTGGACCATCCAATTTCATAACAGACACCTGGATTTTTTTTTCAGGTCAGTTGCTGATTCATATTAGCTGAGAGACTGTCTCTGCAGAATCTCCAGAGGCATCAAGATGCTTACTGACTTCATCTCAGTTTAGTTTTCATGCTCTCTCTCCCATGTGCATAGCTCAAATGCTAAACCTGCTCCTGTAGAGGATCAAGAGGAACAAGTACAGCATACTCTGCAGTTGGAGATTGTGGCTGAAAAGCATCCAGGCAACCAGATAGTTTACTGAGGTCAAAGAACTCTCTGGATGAGAATTCTAAATGCTCCTCTCTAAACTCCAAGCCCCAGGAGTCCATAGGATGCTGGAAGAGGAATAACAGCACTATAACAGTGTAGTGCAGAAAGGCCCAAAGTCTTTGTCTTCTGGTGAAAGGAAATCAGGAAGGAGGCCAGCCTGGTTTAGCCTGCGGAAGTGGTCTAATGGAAAGAAGGGCCTCTCCGGACAACCTTGGGGCTCCAATGGATTTGTAAAGGGAGATCTAGTCCTTCAAATAACCAGAACCCAAACCATATAGGGCTTTATAGGACAAAAGCATCACCTCTGTGAAGGGTAAGAGGAGAGGGAAAGAGAGCAAGAGAGTGAGTCTGATGGCCTTGCTGCACTACACTGTTATAGCACTATTATTTCATTTTCAACCTCCTGTGGGATTCTGGGGTTTGTAGTTTACTGAGACCAAAGAGCTCTCTGGCTGATAATTCTAAAAGCACCTCCCTAAACTGTGAATCCCAGGATTCCATAGGAGGTTGAAAGTGGAACAATGGCACTATATCACTGTAGTGCGGAAAGGCCCTGAGATTACATTATGATATAAATTTTCAAGGCTGTCTCAGTCCTTTCAATGTTATGAAGTGCCTCGCGCTTGGGTGCCAAGTGACTGAAGCTGAGAAGATGCCTGCTGGAGGCTGAGTCATCCAAACCCGTTGCTCATTTCAGAGAATGTGTTTATCTTTTCATTCAGGCAATGGCTGTACAAAGGATGAGTTGCCCATAAGATGTTGACTTCTGCAAGCTGACCGAAGAGGGAACATGCAAAAGATGGGGAGCAGCCCATCTAAACTGCCAAATTAAGAAGATTTGGGTGGGATTCTAGTTGAAGTGGAATTACATACAGCCTCTGCTAGAAAAGGGTGGAGGGGTGATTAAATGGGTGCTAGGCAATGACAGACAATGAAAACTAGACAAGGAAGTAATTTCCTCACTCTTTGGTAGATACACTGGGTTGCCCATGTCATGCACCGAGAATTTTGGTGCACCCACTTCTGCAAGACTTTGCCTCTGCGGGTCACAAGATGTTGAAACAATGGCCCTTTCCGCACGAGGCTAGTGAATTGCTTTGGGCCATTTCTTACAGGTTCTTCTGGGTTCAAAACAGGGCGGACTTTCCCTTACGTCCTTCCGCAGGGCTACTCTGTATGTTCCGCGCTGATTCGGAGCAGGGGGAGTTCATAGATCCACACTATCTCTGCGGCTTCCTGTTGTTTGTTTGGTGGGACCAATCGCTGCAGCTGGCCATGCCCACAGCCCGCCCTCCGCTGATCCCCAGTTCGCATTGGTGTGAATGTGCGCATCTGCACAATTGCGCAGGTACGAATTGGCGAGATCTGGGAAA
The DNA here is from genome assembly GCA_948472985.1 of Iguana delicatissima. NCBI lineage: Eukaryota > Metazoa > Chordata > Lepidosauria > Squamata > Iguanidae > Iguana > Iguana delicatissima. The sequence continues at coordinate 1,240,410 of CAOKZL010000019.1, read as the reverse complement.
TTGAAAAACCCGTTTCTTCCGTTCTTCAAATAGTGCGCTGGACAACCACTTGTGGGTGCATTTAATCGGACTTAGGTGCGGAACGAAGGTAAATAGTCTGAACCTAGTCTGTTCCAAGGTACAGATGACCTCTGTGACAAGATGCATTGGCCCGTCTTAATTTCCTTGTGCGGAAAGGGCCAATGTCATGTATTTTGTTGTCTTGTATTTTTTGTAGTCAGAGTTGCCATCATTTGATCTGTCCCTTATTGAGCTGTATGCTGGGGCGTTCAAGAAAGTTTTATGTAAAAATCTTGCTGGAAGACATAGATCTGAGCAAAAACCTATCAGTTGCTAAATTTCTGTCATAGGCTATTAAAATCAGAGAGACAGAAGTATCAAAATTATGTCAGAATACTGTTAACTGACTGTAAGGTCAGTCCAACTGTATTGTGTTAATGAGATGGAATTGATGAACAGCTATCTATATATTATCTAATAATCCATATTGTTTCTAATTTTAATTTATTTTATGCATTTATATCCTATTTTTGCTGGGCGTACCTTTCCTATACTTAATATTGTACAATTTGGATGGTTCATAAAGGCCGTTTCCACACTACATTGTTATAGTGCTATTATTCCACTTTCAACATCCTATGGAATCCTGGGGTTTGCAGTTTAGGGAGGGGCCTTTAGGATTCTCAGCCAGGGAGCTCTTTGGCCTTAGAAAACTGCAAACCCCAGAATTCCATAGGATGTTGAAAGTGGAATAATAGCACTATAAGAGTATAGTGCAGAAATGGCCTAAGTTGGGTCTGTAAAGTTTGCGTTGCTGAAAAGAACCCCAGGGAATGATAGCCCAGTATCCAATACTCGGAAGAAACTCAGTACAGGTAACAAACTCAGTGTGCGTTTTTGTCTTAAGGTCACCTGTTGACGTACAGTGACTCCAGGAATTCCAGAGCATTTTCTCAGGCAAGGATTGCTCAAAGGTGGCTTTGGCAATTGCTTCCTCTGAGATACAGCTTACAGCACTAGGTGTTCATTGGCGGTCTCCCATCCATGCACTTATGAGGGCTGACCCTGCTTAGCTTCCAAGATCAGACAGGATCTGGTGCCTTTAGGGTATTTAAACTACTTGTATTTAATTTCTTTTCCTAGTAAGCCATTACAATTTGAACTAGTGTGTACTACAACTTCTTGTGTTAACAAAGCAAAATAACTCCTTTCCTTTGCCTTCGTGCCTCCTCCCAGATTCTCACCTAGCCTGCCAATGGACTCACCTTGCAGTCATACACAGCTGACCTGACAATAGTAAAAAGACAGATATTATTCTACTTTTCCTTCACTGAGGTTAAAGCGGTGTATATGGCTACCAGGTCTCCATTTAACCCTCCCAACAGCCCTCCAAAGTAGATCAGTCAGAGACAGCAAAAGCTAGAGAGGGGGAAAAATGAGAGAGAAAGAATCCCCTCTGGATTTTCATCTGATCTTTACAGGTGTTGTCTAAAAGGTGGAAACGATTTCATGGATCAGGTTCAGCAACTTTGGATAGTTCCTTTAAAGTTCAGACTGAAATCCAGTGCAGATTGATTGATTCGTTTACACAGAAACCATTAGCCAGAACTCAGTTGGATTTGAATCCGTGTCTCTCAAATCTCAAGCCATTTCCACGCTAGACTTCACTCGGAATCACATTCTCCCGTGGCTCTTGTTCACTTTACAAAGTAGAAGCTTTGCCGTACCTATTTGTCCTTTTACATACTTATCTCTGAAAAGGGCAAATATTCTCTTGCTCCCCCCTTTTTTTGGCTCCACTCGTAGAAAATCACAGCAATTCACACAATCCCTAATCACAGCTTAAACATTTATGCAGAAGTGTGATTTGTTTCAAGGGGGACTAGGACGCTGAATTTTAAAAAGATAATACAAATCAGGCCTCGGTTTTTTAGCTATGCAAACCCCGAAGAAATGAAATGAGCGCTCACAATTCTCCAAATTGCAGTAGAACAGTGGGATAATTAAGATGCATATGGTACATGACATTAAGCAGCCTTTTGTGAACTGTTAATTAAGATTTCATCAGTTCCATCTTTTATTCCAGCTGAATTAGAAGATTGGTGCTAATTCCTTTCGCTGTTTCCTCTCAAAAAGGCAATCAGTGTATCTGAGCATAATTGAGTGTAATACGACATGATGATTAAGACAAACAGGCTCAAGAGACGTAATCTAGACAGGCGGGGTTAATGGGCCTAGACCAAGGTGAATCTGACCAGCTAACATTTGAAGCTGTTCCAACGCTTTGGAAGTCATGTATGATTTGCAAAGGTAATGCGAGCAACACCAGCAAATTTTCCTGTCTGTCTTTGACATCTTTATTAGAATTGCAAAAGGATGGTCGACCAAGGTTAACATTTCCAGACTCCTGAAATCCATGTCGACTCCTCAGATCATTCACCAGTAAAAAGCAGGTAGGACGGTGCGTTATTTTATCAGTTAATTTTCTTAGCTTACAATGCACCCACGGCAGGCATTCTGTTTAGTAGTTGCAATATTGTAAGTTGGACTTAGGGTATCCCAAGCCATTTCTGCACTCCACTGTTACAGTGCTATTATTCCACTTCCAACCTCCTGGGGTTTGCAGTTTAGGGAGGGGAATTTAGAATTCTCAGCCAGAGAGCTCTTTGGCTTCAATAAACGGCAAAGCCCAGAATTCCACAAGATGTTGAAAGTGGAATAATAGCACTATAAAAGTGTAGTGCAGAAATGGACCCACTTGCTGGGGGTTTGCCTTTATAGTCACTAAATGTGACCCCTGGGAAATGAAGACTGTGGCGTGGTCCTAGTTGAGGGATGTCTTGGAACAAGCGGTTGTCTTAGAACCCCACGGCATCTCTCCACTTTCCTGTTCTCGAACCACAGCAGCACATTGTGGATGTAATTTCCCGGCATCCCCGTCTCCAGTGCCTTGGGAACTCTTTGGTTGAGGTGCTGCCGGGCTGTGAAGTTAGGTTGAGGGTGGATTATCATTTGTAGCAACGATGACGGAACTCCGTCAGTGTAGTTGCAATGATGATGCAGGATCTTGGGCTATATGGGTTGTTAACACTGTGGCTCCTTTGCTGCACAACATCTTATGATAAAAAGGTGGCAGTGGGGGACAGTCTGGACCTTTCCACACAACACTGTCATAGTGCTGTTATTCCACTTTCAACATCCTGTGGAATTCTTCTGGGGTTTCTAGTTTCCTGAGGCCAAAGAGCTCCCTGGCTGAGAGTTCTAAAGGTCCCTCCCTATACTGCAAATCCTAGGATTCCACACGATGTTGAAAGCGGAATAATAGCACGATAGCAGTGTAGTGCAGAAAGGTCCTCCATTTAGCCCTTCTCATCCCTATAGCTTTCTCCCTAAAACTCCCCGCTCCCAGCCAGCTATTTTTCTCTTGCAAGGGTTCCAGGCAAAAATGTGATTTTTTTCACTTATTTAGCTCTTGCATGCAATTTGGGGTGTGTGTGTGTGTGTGTGTGTGTGTGTGAAATCTCCTTGCAAGGCGAGATTATGAAGGTTTTTGCACATCTTGAGAACTTTTTTGTGTGTTGATGATTCTTGTAAAAATTATTCTTTACGCAAAACAAAGTCTGCAAAAAAACCAGTGTGATCTGCATAAATGAAATAGATTTCTTCACAGAAATACTGTTTATAAGAAAAAAAAAGGGGGGGTTGTTCCAAAAGTGAAAGTCCAGGTAGAATTGTGAATTTTTCCTTCCCTCCATACATTTATGAATTTTCAGAAAAAATGTGGTGTGTGTGTGTGCACGCGTGTGTGTGTGTGCATTGAGGGGAACCTTCATGGCAACTGGCCATTTTATCAACAAGTTGCCACTTCTCAATTCATTTTAATTATATACTTCCCAAAGATCCTCTGGCCATTTCCGCACTACACTCTTATAGTGTGATTATTCCACTTTCAACATCCTATGGAATCCTGGGGTTTGCAGTTTAGGGAGGGGCCTCAAAGAACCCCAGGATTCCATAGGATGTTGAAAGTGGAATAATCGCACTTTCAGAGCGTAGTGCAGAAAAGTTGTATGATATGGAGTAGGATCGCTTGTTGTGTGCTTTCAAGTCATTTCTGACTTACGGCAACCTTAAGGTGAGCCTATCATTGGGTTTTCTTGGGGCTGACACTGTGTGACACAATTTAAATAAATACTTCAGATGATAAACTATATACACATATACACACACATATATAACTTTATCCTCAATGTGTCTTAGAGGCCATGCTTCCAATCAATTTCTTTTTTGATCTTAATTATTGTTCTCCTTTTTTTTTTAAAAAAAGTACTTTGTTAAAATGAATGCAATACTTGCAAAACAGCTTACATGATCTTTAAAATGACAATTTGATTTTTACCATCCAAGTCTGTCATTGCAATGGCAATGGCTTTTGCAAGCGTGGATTTGCTTTGAAGTCCAAATTCATGCCAGCATTACAGATGAACATTTGCAGATTGTTCATGAATAAAATATGTGCTTGTTCTTCCACATTGGCTGCAAATTCTCCTCATTTCAAAAAGTACATATTTGACAATAAATGACAGAGAAGCAACAGGACTTTGATTATCTTGCTTCCTCCCTGACATTTCAAGTCAGAAAGCTACTGGATGTGGTAAAATTTGATTCAATAGAAGTGGTTCAGGTTCCAGCAATGTGTTCTGATGAATGCTTTGCATTGCAGATAGAGTCTGACTGAGGGCCTATTCACGCTGCAGAATTATAGTACTTTGATGCCCCTTTAATGGCCATGGTTTCTTCCTATGGGATCCTGGGATTTGTAGTTTACTGAGGCACAGGAGCCCTTTGGCTGAATATTCTAAATGGTTCTCCTAAACTACCATTCCCAGGATTCCATAGAATGGAATACCAGTTAAAGTGGAATCATAGCGTTACAATTCTTCAGTGTGAACAAGCCCCTCTATTTAATGCTGGTAGAGAGTGAAGTGCTGCATTCTACCTACCTGTGAGGTCTAGGATGGTTACCTTTACCCGCTTAGGTGATGAGATAATGGAATTCTCCTGCTGCAGCCTCCCAGACAATCAATGCCTGGCTACCACTGTAGAACTGGGCATTGTATAATAAAGCACCGGATACCTTCTTGTGCAATATCCATAAAAAGTCTATAAAGGTACTTGAACGGACATAACTCACTGCTAGATTACTTTGGATTCTGACCAGAGTATTCACAGCAAAATGAATAAGTTTGCATCAGGGGTTAGAACCTTGCCCAGCGCCATCTGTCTACCTTTGTGCAGCTGGACATGGTTTAAGAAGGTATTGGTTACCTTCTTGTACCAGTGTTGTGGCCAGAAAAGAGACGAAGACCAGGTTTCCAGGGAAAAATCAAAAAAGCCTTTTATTGTTAACAATTTACTTGCGCAAGGACGACAACTATTTTCAGGATTGTCGTGCAGATTAATTGAGGTAGCATCACTATATACCTTTGGTCTTCTATGTCAGCAATCAATCATTCATTTAGCCAGCCCATCACAGAAGAAAAAGATCTTTGGTTAACTTTCCATTACATCATTAACTTAGCACACACGTGTACAGAAGAGAACAAAGAGTTAGTTAGAAAATGATACAAAATGATGCATATGGCCAAAATGAGATGGGAGGGAGTATGCCTGACTCCCTCTTAGTTCCCAGACGCCTGAGTGAGTGTTGCAAGGCCATTCTTTAAAATTGAGATAAGACAAAGACATCTGCTATTTCACTCAGAGACTCAGTTCAATTCACTTATTTTTCCTATTCAAGTAGCAATTCCTTGGATTTAACCCCTTCACCAGGTCATGAAGGTACTTATATGAGCCTAACCCAGCGCTGGTTTCCTTTGCACTCTGACTAGAGAATTCTCACCAAGATTAGGTATTTTCTTGTCAAAGGGGAACCAAACAAAATTGTCAGGCTTTGCCAAAACCAGAAGGTGGTTTTTCTGTAGACTGTTATAGCGCTATTATTCCAATTGCAATACCTATGGAATCCTGGGGTTTGCAGTTTAGGGAAGGACCTGTGGGCCCCTCCTGGAACTGCAAAGCCCAGGATTCCATAGGATGTTGCAAGTGGAATAAAAGCGCTATAACAGTCTAATGCGAAAATGGCTGGCATTGCTGTTTTCAGTATGAAGAGGACCACGTTGCACTTGTTTGCCAACTGCAATCCGACTTGCATGAACAGAAAAGGATGTGAATCCAGACTTTGAAGAGCTGGGCATTCAAAGTTTTCTGCAAGAGGGCTGAAGGGCTGCCTTAAGTTCTCCTTTATCTATTTTTTAAAAAACATTCTCACCTATCTCTACTCATAGCAAGCTTGAGAAGCAGATTTAGATGAGCGTGTGTGATTCATTTTGAGGCCAGTTTCTAGGAAGGATTTGAACCAGGTAGCAGTAGGGGGAGGTGGATTAATTCATTTGAAATCAATTCATTTCCAATGTAGTCCTGGGGGAGATATTACAGATATTATGGACTGCCAAAGAGGAAAAAGAGTCCAAAAGCAAATCAAGACTGAACTCCAATTTGAGACCAAAAATGTCTAAACTAACACTGTAGGGCTTTGGACATATTCAGACAAAATATGACTTACTATGAAAGACCAGGGGTATAATTCTTCACTCGGCTTCTTCCTGAAGGAAGCAACGAGTAATTTTAACAGGTTTTTTCTTGGTGCAAGAAAGTCACCCAGTTTTCAAAGTCTGTTTGCAATTTTGGGCTTTTTATTTGTAAAATTCACACCTGGATGTTTTGCACACAAAACAGCTTTTTCTGCACGGGAAACAGCATTTTCTCTGCAAAAAAACCCAATAATTTTTCCATGCCGAATATTCTTTCCATTCCTAGAAAAGACAATAATATAAATTATGCTCTGTTGGTATTCAGTATGGCAGTTGCATAATGTAATTCCATTGACAGATATTTATCTTACACTAAAGGAATGCAGGATCTTGGCCCCTGTCTATCAGGCAACAATATTTCACACGTGAAGGTGACTACTGACTGGCCGTGTTCTTTGGAGATGGCTGTGAAAGCTCGTGAAAGCACGTAGCCAGTAAGAACTATTTTACCATGCCCCTTGGTTTCCTACCAGAACCTGCTAAGCTGTAGAGGCTGTGGGTCTCACCCTTCCTTTCCAAGTGGATGACCAAATAATGCAATGAAAAAATATGCCAGCAACTGCACAATGGCCTTTGCAGAAGATCTGAGCATAGCCAATGAATTGGTCCTCAACTGATAATGTTTGACTGGATAATTGACCAGCATAATGGATGGAGATCTTGATCAAGTTAAATAGCAATCCAAAAAAGATATTCTAGTGGCACAGCCTGTACATAATTGTTCCTATTACCATTAAAATCAGCTCAATGATACTTCCTATTTTTATTTTATTTTTAAATTCCCCATTTCATAACGTAGAATGAATTTCAATGTCTCTTCATCCAATTAAAGTGTTTTAAGCCTCAGTGGAGGATCTGGCACTACATAAATGCCCCAATCTTTCGGAACTACTCTGAAATCTCTTTCGCCCCAATTTAACTGTAGTTAAACTGTGATTGTTCAAGTGCTCAGAAGAACCAAAGAGAGGATGGCTGGAATGATACCCTAAACATTTTATTGCAATGGAAGCGTGTGTGGGAGAAAGGGAAGGAAATGAAGAAAATGCATAGATTTCTTTCTCTTATTGTTCTGTCAGGAGAGAACCTGTTGGGACGTTCTTTGGAATTTTGTATATTTATAATTGACCCCAATATGTTTCTTTGAAAGGACAGATTTCAACCATTTGGATTGAAGCTATTGACTCTGAACTTGACAACTTTCAAGGAAAATTCCTCAGGGAACTCCTCTGTACTGCTAGATGTGTCGTCAACTCAGGCCATTTCTGCACTACGCTGTTATGGTGCAATTATTCCACTTTCAACATCCTGTGGAGTTCTGGGCTTTGTAGTTCCCTGGGGCCAAGGGGCTCTCTGGCTGGGAATTCTAAAGGCCCCTCCCTAAACTACAAGCCCCGGGATCCCATAAGTGATGTGACAGCTGCCTTTTACATCTCTGAAGGGTTGTCCTGTAGGCGGCAAAGCGGGCTTGTTTTCTGCTGCTCCAACAGTTAGGACCCAAAGCAACAGATCGAAATTACAAGGCGATCCTGATAAACTTTAGGAAGGATTTCGCAGTGGTAAGAGAAGTGTTCAACAGTAAAGCAGCTTACTTTGGAAGACAATGTATTCTTCTTTGTTACAGATTTTTAAACGGAGGTTAGATGCTCACCCTTCTGGGGTTACTTTAGCAGCAGATTCCTGCATAGAGAAGGTCAGACTAGACAGCTCTTAGGTTCTCTTCTGACTCTATGTTTCTATGTTAATAAATGCACTTTTATAAGTGCTCATCTAATTCAGTTGTACTTTAAGATCACAAATTATTGTTTGTTTTCATTTGTACTGCCCCCCCCATCCAAAAAAAATGTTTTAATCCACTATGTATTTCAGTTCCTGGTGGAAGAAGCAAGACAGGAAAGGAATTCAATAGAATAATAATCTTCCCTCCTTTCTTCCTTTCAATATTTTATTATTCATATATGCTGATAATTATTAGCTTGATATTTAATGCTTTGTATGACTGCTTTATTCAAAAGTTAAATTTTTATAATACCTTTTCCTTTTTGTTATTTTCCTTCTTTAGGATATTGTTCTTACTCTTTTCATTTTGTAAAATAATGTATTTAAATATATACCTTATATATTATTTCTAAGACTTTTTAGTATGATTTATAAAAATAAATGAAAAAAAAAGAGTAATATTCCTTAGTCTGCAATATCCATTGTGGAAAAGCAGGGAGAAGGAAAAACCTTCAGATCTTTTTTCCCCATCTGAATTTGCCCTGAGATTTGGGAATCTGCCTTGTGTCCCAGTAATATGGAGTGTTTATATTAGAATGGTTATAGTCTTGAGTTGAGTTAAAGGAAGGAGAAACAGAGCCTTCCTAGCAAGCAGAGATGTAACCCATCAGGGACTGGGATGGGCCAAAATTTCTTTCTCTGAAGTGCTAGATATCAACTTGTTGGGATTTTATTTATTTATTTATTTATTTATTTTTATAACAAAAAAATTAATTATTAAAAATGTCCACATTATAAACAATACCGTACAATACAATTATGAATACAAAAAAAAATTCGACTGTATATCCATACAAAAACACAAAAGTTTCTTATAGTCGCTAACACCAAAATATTTCCTTATGTTACTTCTAACTTAGGCCTTAGAGTCTGTTATGTAACATTCTACTTCCATTTAGTTTTCTTTTTCCTACTAATATAACTCTTATTCCCTAAGTATTCTTTCAAAAGTTTATTTTTACCATTTCACTATCATACCAGGAATTCTTAAAATACTGTATAGTTTTTTTTTAAAAGAAAAGTTGGGATTTTACTGAATGCACCATTCAAAATGATACCCGTGTCTGCTACAGACAGGCATACAGTGATGGACATGACGTCAAATTCTTCCCTTCCTAATTCTTGCCTGTGCAGCAATGCTATGTTACAACCAAGGCCAATGGAATTAAAATACCCTTTTCTTTGCAGATGTAGAACTGCGATGTTGGAGCCAGCTGTTTCCTATTAGCAGGTACCGCATAGTGTCCACATGGAGTTTTGGGGGCTGGAGGAGGGGATAAACCTAATCCGGTGCTTGGTAGAACGGGCATGGTCTCAAATGCTTTCTTGTAAATGGATTCTGTGAATTACGTGGGCGAGAGGGTTAATTGAGAAATCTGCTAGAATGAGGGCAGGGAGAGTGACAGCCTTACAAGCAGTTAAACGTGGCTGGAAATGAACGGTGATCTTCTGAAAGCATGGAAAATGCATCCTGACTGGGGGTGTGAAATCAAGATGCTGCATCATGTGGTGGAATTCTGTCGAAAAATGTACTCGCGTGGCACAAATGGAAAATATATTGTTTCAATCAGAAAATCTTGTTAAAGTGAGAAGGCCTGCTTGAGATCCACATTGCAGGATATCCATTATGGATCTGGTTCAGAGAACTCTCACTCTCATTCATTAACTCAAGACCCTCATTTTGTGAGGATAACGGGCTGGAATCCTGTACTCTGGTGCTACAAAGAGCAATGCAGCATTGCATGATCCAGTTCCTCTGGAAAATTCTCCATAGGGTAAGGCATGACTCTCCAACGGTAGCAGTAGGATGACAGGGTTGATTAGGGACACGGCGTCAGGATCCGAGGCACAGGCAGCAAGGGACAACTGAGAGTGGCAAGAACAAACAGAGGTCTGGGCACCATGTATTATGTCCAAGTACTACAATTTGCTGGGTCCAAGGCTGAGGCTAATATACCCGATTTCCTACCCTGAATAGAGGGTGTGTAGAAAAAAATGGCAATTTATTTCTTATGGGATTGACAAGCGACTCCAGAATGGGCTGACTGTCTTAACTCTAGGTGACAAAACATTGAAGGGAGTCATGACAATCTCTTAATATCTTGCTGGGCAAGGGTGAATAGGGAAGGTCTCTGTAGGGCCCTTTTCACACATTACCCATTTGCGCTGCGGGGGGGGGCGTCTCGCGCAAAAAGCCTCAGCTGGAAAGCTGCCGCTTCCCTGCTCCTTCGTCCCACAGGTCACTTCCTGGTAGCACGACCATCGCGCTAGCCCCCTGCCCCTTCCTTCCTTCCTTCCGCAGCGCAGTCTGGGAGCTGTAGGCTGTGCTGGGGAAGAAAGCGAGACCTGCTCAGCTTGTTCGACGCACCGCACGCAGGTGAGTGTGCGAGGGCCCTGCGAGCATTGCACGACCGCGCAGTATTTTCGGCTTAGAGCCGAAAATAAAAAATGCACGCATGCCCCGCTTTAGGCTCCTGAGCGTTGCGTGAGTGGGAGTGTGTCGTACGGACCGACGCTCCCATTTATGCGACGCTCAAGGGGCCCTCGTGCAAAAAAAAAAAACTGCGTGTGAAAAGGGCCTAGGACAAGATTGTGGGTGGTCTCTGATTGCTCACCAATCTGAGCAGTTTGTCAGTCATTGTTCTCAGGAGTCCTCAGAGCTGGTGTTGTTGAAAGGATTATCATAAGCCCATTAACATTGGGTTTTCCTGCCTAATCTTCTCTGAACTTATGACCTGACCATGTCTGAGGTCATCCTGACCTGGCAACATGTTTCTGGCCAGCATGCTTTTAAAGATGTTTTTCAACCATAAATATGTTCAATTATGAAAACAGCACATCCTGCAGAGTGTGGTAGGGTGTAGTAACAATAGTGTGGACAAAAATTTGTGTATGTATGCATGTGAGAGAGATTGAGAAAGAGAATGCATGTGTTTAGATAGAAAGATAGATAGATAGTAGGTAATAGATAAGAGATATCACATCTGGAACACTGATGTAATTGTCTGAGAAACATATTAAGACAATGAGACAATCTCATTGACCGCCTCGTCAAGGACAAAGAGGTAATTATGGTCGTTCACACCAAAACAGATTCTTTGTCTGTTGCTTCTATGTTAACAACATTTACGGAGGGAATGGATGTCCGGCTACTGAGTGCTTAGAACATAATTCATGCTCCTTAGTAGGATGTCTTGCCAATTAGGTGATTTATGGACTGTCCAAAGTCAAAGTTTCCTTCCTTCCTTTGGGCAGCTTACTTTAAGAGAAGTGAGATCATCACTGCAGCAGTCACTTGGTTTTTTTTTAAAAAAGATACGAAAGTTCTGTGCTTCTCATTTGTTTAAATAAAAATGGTTTCGATACCAAATAAAGTAAACTCACTGAATCAGTTACTGAATCAATATGTAGATATATTTTACTGATTCGATTGGTGTGCTTTGCTTGGGGAGAAGCAAAAGGTTATGGGTTTTGTTATCTTGTTCTGGGTAGGAAACCAGATCACCTTCATTTTCCTATGACAAGCTTGTACCTGTTGAAAGAAGCAGGTAGGCTTGCCACTGAAATATGTGTCTCATCTACCCTTAAGTGTCTTGCCCTCGAGCCCATTCACACTATGAAATTATGGTGCTATTATTCCACTTCAACTGCTATGGGAACTTCCTATGGAGTCCTGGGTTTGTAGTCTGCCGAGCCATGGGAATGTTCTGGCCGAGAATTCTAAATGTTCCTCCCCAAAGTGCAAATCCTAGGATTTCATAGGACAGAACCGTGGCCATTTAAGGGAAATGATGATGCCATAATTCTGCAGTATGAATGAGTCCGTAGCTGCACACGCAGCTGAATGAGGGTTCAGTGTGGTAGAATAAAATGTACCAATGACAGATAATGCCGTTGTTGTTGGGAGATGAGTCTGTTATTTGAATCACTTTTGTTCTGTTGGCTGCTAAATGGCGCAAATGTGATTTCCCTGCTGTCTACTTTAGGAATTCTCAAACTCAATACTACCAAAGCTTGAGCAACACATTGCTGAAAATGACTCGATGTGGTAGTCATAAAATAGAAGTATACAGAATAAACCAGTCACAAAATGGTGCCAGTTCTTCAGGGGTAGACCAGTCACAAAATGGAGGCAGCATTTGGAACAATAAACTGGTTACTGGAGGCATCATTGGGATTAATAAACTGGTTACTGATATCCTTTCAGATTGTAACCGAATGTTTCTTTGGAAATGGCTACGTTCTTTACCACAACGATTTCCCTGTGGCAGACAGTTCCACAGTTCAGAGTTCGTCATGCTCCAGATTTTCTCTTTCTATAATCTAAGTGTGGTTTCTTATTAATAATGACACTTCTTTCTATTCCCCCCCCCTTTTCCTTGTCAAATTGGCCCCATCAGAAGGTTGCATGAAAGATCCTACTCTGGTACAGTTGCAGTAATATTATTTTTATAGTCATGAGGACTGTAGATTTTTAAAAATTATTTATAACAAAGTTAACAAGATGCAATGATGGCTGAGCCCCCGCGTCATAAATAAAGACTGTTTTCCCTCCCCTCCTGCCTCTTTGATATATGGAATTCATTTGCTTCCATGTAAATGTATAAAATAGAGAAGTAATCTCATAATACTCAACTGTGATGAATAGCAGATCAGATTTGCTGTCCGAAGAACATGGGGACAATGATTTCTGTTACTTAGAAACAGCTCCTCCCCGCTCAGATGTCTTGCAAAATTGTGAACCTCAATGGTGCATTATTTTGATTAACTCAGTTATTGTTGATTTCTTGTCTTCTTCCATGACAGAGTTATGATGTTAGCTTGAGAAAAACTGGGTCATTTGAAATAAAGACGATCCTTCATTCTGGGCAGGTTGATAAAGGAGGGAGGACATTCTTGTTCCACAAGTCCACATTAGTTTTCCTATTAAAAAAGAAAAATCCAAGAAAGAAGCCTCAAGAACAGGTTTCAGAGAGAACATTTAATTTTTTTTAGAGAAGGGTCTTTCAACTGAGTACCAGATTTCTAATCGAAGTCACTGATGGGGGTGATTATGAAGCCTGCTATTGATACTTCTACATTTCCGAAATAAATAATAGGGATGGAAAGAATAGTCAAAAATATTCAGATTTTTTTTTTTTAAAAAAATAGCTTTTGAATATTGAGAAATCCAGGTGAGGATAATCCCGGCCTAACAAGAATCATCTAGTTCTGCGCAAAATTCACACCTGACCATTAGTGCTGAAAACAGAATTTTCTGGCCAAGAAAAAGCATTTATTTGCAGAAGAATTATCTTCTGTGAAGAAAATGTTGTCTTCTGTGTAGAACAGCCACATGAGAATTTTGTACTGATGAAGTCCTGGATTGCCAATAGACTTTGAAAACCATGTGGTTTTGGAAAACTTTCTTGCAGTGGCAAGAAAATGGTTAAAACTGCTCATTGCTTCATTCAAGAAAAAACTTAGAAGAATGACATCCCTGACAAAAAAACAAGAATCAAGAACTGGGATAAGTTTGGCTTTATTTACATAAGAACTTTATAGCACCTTTTGCAGTATGGGAGTTCATTTCTAGATTGCTCCATATGTTTCATTTCCCCTGAACTGTCCAAGACTGGTTCTAGCATATGCCTTAGTTCCAAGGTAGAAAAATAAGCCAGTATATTTCTACTGGGATCCCCAAATCCTAGCACCAAAATGTGGAAAGATGAAAAAAAAGTAGATATGGGGTGAAATGGATAGCTTGGGATATTATGAGCAGAGGCAGGCTTTGTTGAAGCTGGCAGTAAGATTTGTCTCAGTGGCAACAAGGACTGAACAAACTCTTACTTGTGTTACCAGTGGATTTAGGAAAAAAAAAGAGTAATGAATTATGATTATTTTGAAAACCTGTCCAGGGTACTGAAAATCCAATTGTTTGGGAAGACGTGGCATTTAGTGTGTTATAAATATTCACGACTACAGAAATCTGGTACATCTGAAAGTGTCAGCATAGAAGTGTGTGCATCTCTGTGTGAATGCCAACCATGTTAACCGTGCTAATTCTGGTGCATTGTTGGAGTCCAGCTCATAGAATCGTGGCATCATAGACTCAGAGAGTTGGAAGCGACCACAACAGCCACCAAGTCCAATCCCCGACCGTGCACAGAGCATCCCTTCAACCTATTTGAAATGGTGAAGGAACTCTCCTAGATTCTACAAAAAGAGGCAATTCACACTTTGTAGGGTCAAGGGGGAAAAAAGTTAGGAATCTGGGGCAGTCAGAGAAATACCTGTGCACATGCAACTCCAGGATTGAATTTTACCTACCCCTGTTCTAGATGATGGCTGGAAATCACAATTGCACTCAGAAATGCATAACCTAGAGTTACACGTACATAACTGATTCATTTTCACAATGCTTGCATACTCACAATCATGGCAGTAGTGTGGGGAATACGTCGGGATTGTAATAGTCCCACCATCCTGTCTTACCAGGCACTAGCAGCTTCAAGCAATGGGGGTTTGTTTTTCTGTCTATCAGGATGCAACAGACCAGTGGTTCTCAACCTGTGGGTCCCCAGATGTTCATGGACTTCAGCTCCCAGAAGCCCCGAGCATTGACCATAGTGGCTGGGGCTTCTGGGAGCTGAAGTCCACAAACATCTGGGGACCCACAGGTTGAGAACCACTGCAACAGACAGACATTGCCACCCTTCTCCTGGTTGTGACCTCCAGTGCAACAACCAGAAGCGGGATCTTCGTCACAATTCCTTCCTATAGTGGACATCACAGGAGGAAGTGGGTAGAAGCATCAGTACGATGCACCTCAATTGATAGGAGAACAGATCTCTGTTGCTTACAGTGATTGCTTCTCAGTAATGCAGGATGGGTGGAGATTGGGCCAGGTGCCTGATACCTTGAACTTGGACTATGTTATAAATTCAGGAGCTCCTGGTGATTCTGGCCTTCATCATGATCTCACACCTGTCTTGAGGTGCTCCAGGCCTCTCCCTAAACTGTAAACCCCAGGATTCCATAGGATGTTGAAAGTGGAATAATAGCACCATAACAGTCTAGTGTGGAAGTCTGGCCAGTCAGCTGAGGAGTCAGTATCCTTCTTCCCCAAGTGGAAAATTTTACTGAGATGTGAAAATAGTCTTATCATTGGGATCTCCCCACTTTTAAATTCCAAACTCTTTTCGTGTAAGTTTCTTTGTGACCCTGCCATGCATAAATTAACCAGGCTATTTCCTTACCCAGGGGGTTATGCCCAACTCTGAACAAAGCCCAACTCCGAATGAAAGACTGCTGAATTCTCTGCAGTGCCCTTAAAGGGTGGGCAGATTTATCCGAAACGCAAGTCTCTGAATCAAAGCCAGAAGTTTCCCATTAATTAGCGTAGGTGGTGCAATTGCTGCTTTTTAATTTGCTGACCGATTAGAGTATTGACTGTTTACTTTATAAGGGCATTTTGATTTGTGACAGCTTATAAAGCTCCACTGTGTTGGATTCTTACACTCAGGCACCCACCTCATCGGTGTGTTGGAATCCGAGCTGACAGCCTTAAAAAATATGGACTTAATTAGCTACCTTGCATGATTTAACAAGCCCTCCTCCTCTGCTACATTTCATACTTGTGGAGCACAGGGGGATTAAATATGCAAAAGCAGCTGAGAGGGGAGATTGTCTAACCGACAGTGACAAACTGGGCATGAAGAGTGTTGATATTACAGGAGTACATCTGCAAAGACTGCCAGGTAAAAGTCAGCAGCAATTAAGTATCTGAAGAAGTAAAGGGAGCGCGAGTTTGCTCAGTATGCTAAAAAAAAAGTGGACGGCATTGCAAACATGATATATTACATTTAGTAGCATGCCCACACTTGTGTAGGCAAGAGTGTAGAAGTAACAAGCTGCAAGTGATGTGTTGCTGTTGTGCGCTGCCAAGTTGTTTCCGACTTACGGCACCCCTAAGGTGAACCTATCATGTTGTTTTCTGGGGCTGAGAATGTGTGATGTGCCCAAGGTCATCCATGGCTGAGGCTGGAATCGAACTCTGGTCTTCAGGGTCATAGTGTAATGCTCAAACCACGTTGCAAGAAAAAGAACCAAGAGTTGTCAGGCAGGCCAAAGACTAATGTCTTTTCTTTGGCACAATGAGCTGATTCATATTTCTGATGAACTAACCTGTAGTCCATGAAAGCTTATACTGAATGAGTCAGTCTTTCAGGTGCCACAAGACTTTCTTGTGTTTTTCCATCAAGGAAAGACATCAGTTCACTTTCACATCTCCTTGAACCTCTTTACAATGTCTCACTCTTTCCCTTGGACCTTACAGCGTCTAGCCGGATTAAGCCTAAACTCCCATCAGCTGTTCATAAATCCATTTGAAATCCACTGGGCTTACCCAATGTGCCATGGTGTCCAAGACCGCAATGTAAGGGCAGCTGCGATAGCTGTTTGTGTCACTTTGGCTAAGACCGGAATCCATCTGCTTTGCTGGAGATCCTAGAATATAACCTACGCTCAGAGCTGGGAATTGTTACCGTTTTGGATTTCAATCAGAAAACTTTTGGCTCTGCTGGATGAGGGATCCTAGACGCCGGACTCTAAAAAGTAACTTTACCAAGCACTTTCTGTCTTTCACAGCCAACTGCAAATCCCAGGATTCCATAGGATGTTGAAAGCGGAATCATAGTGCTACAACAGGCTCGTGCGGAAATGGTCATAGTCTCCACTAACCCTGCCACCTTCTAAAGGCTATGATGAAGATCAATTTCTCCATCTTTTGGGAACCGTTTCCACCCTGCAGTGCTTTAGTGCTATGATTCCACTTTCAACCTTCTATGGAATCCTGGAGTTTGCAGTTTAGGGAGCGACATTTAGGATTCTGAGCCAGAGAGCTCTTTGGCCTCAGGAAATTACAAACTCCAGAACTCCACGTGATGCTGAAAGTGGAATAGTAGCATAATAACAGTGCAGTGCAGAAATAGCTAAAGAATAAAATCTGTGATATCTATCCACCAGTATCTCTTCAAACAACAAGCCCGGTGCTTGAATATCCATCAACTCAATCCAACATCCACTCAGTTTAGCATAAACATTCTTGTGAGGACATACGCTGCACCACCTCTATGCAATTTCCACGCAGAATAGCAACCTTGCTCAACCCATGCCAATGATGGGGTGCCTTTGTGCAATGCACAATGCACAGTCTGTAAAGTGAAAATATGCAGTGTGTAGTTCTGCTTCTGCAGTTGGGAGCAGAATACATCTGTCGTGCTACGGTAACATGCACTGTGGGACTTACATTTCACTAATAGAAGGCCAGCCATTGCCTGTTTTATTTTTCTTCCCTTACTTTCCATGTTTCATTGAAGCTCAAATGTTTTCCTCTCTGACACAAAACATTGACAGAGCTTTTGTCCCTGAGGATCTCACTTCTGACACCGATTGTCTATACATGGTAAATGGGGAAAAAAAATTCAAAACATTTTCTCCTTGACACAAGATGCCACGAGATGGTGGATTCGAGGCTGCAAAGAGTTGGCCTTCAAGAAAGAATTGCATTTTTAGTATTGTCTGCCTCATTCTTGTTTTTCTGCTTTATTCACTGAGCTTTAAAACACTGCATCAAATGACAATAACAGTAAAACCTTCCTTTACTCTATCCCCCCCTGCCCAATAATGAATACAGTAGCAAAGAGGGAAAAAGGGGAAAAGGTATAGAATCAATTCTTGGCCAAACATCCTATTTTCATATGAATTATAACATTATCACAATAGACTCAATAACGACTACAGTAGCTCCTAAACTATGGAACTCCCCTACCCAAGGAAGTTAGGCTAGGCCTATCCGCCAGGATGCATGGTTCTCCTGTCACAATACGCTGGATGTGTGTTAGTATATGTAATAGAATAGCTTTCTTGCTTAGATATAGCTATAGTTTGCTAAAGCACTCCCAATTAGCAATTGCCAATTGCTAATTGTGGCTATGTATCCAGTTGGAACTTCTGAAATAGCAGCAGCAACAGAAGCAGCAGCAAGAACAAGAATAATAAATAAAAGTGCAGCATGTTCCTCAAATCTTGTTTCCTTTGAAAGGTCAATTTTCAAAAGCCTATGAGAATAAAAGGTTTTACCTGCTTGCAAAATGATAGTAAGGAAGATGCCAGTCTACTTCTCTGGGAAGTGACTTTCAGAGTCTGGGAGCATCCAAGAAGGTCTATTTCGTTGTTCCCACTAGATCAGTGGTTCTCAACCTGTGGGTCCCCAGATGTTTCTAGACTTCAGCTCCCAGAAGCCCTGAGCATTGACCATAGTGGCTGGGGCTTCTGGGAGCTGAAGTCCACAAACATCTGGGGACCCACAGGTTGAGAACCACTGCACTAGATGAACCTGTAAGAAGGAGAAGGGTCTTCCCAGCAGATTGCAAAACCCAGGCAGATTCCTATGGGAGAGCATGCTCCTTCAGATAACCTGGATCTGAGCCATATAGGGCTTCATAGGTCATCTCCGACACCTTGAATTATGTCCAGGAGCCAGTGGAGCTGTTGCAATGGTCCTAGGTGCGATTCACAGCAGCATATTTGTATAGTAAGAAAGGGCCCCAGTTATCTGTTGATTACAATCTGATAAGTAATACATAGATCCGATTTTGCTGAGCCCAATTCCAGCTCAGACCGGAACAGGGCTGGGTGGGAAAGCAATTGCCATTAGTCCTCCTTCCTCTGCAGAACACGATAAAATGCTTGAGTACAGAGCGGAGATGCAATTGTTTACTTAATTTGGCCAAGGCTGAATGTTTCCACATGGTTTCTCTAGGCCTTGTCGAACAGCAAAGTATTCTTGCCTCTCTGCTAAATTGCTTTTAAACAATCCAAGAATGGCATTTCCCTCCAAAGCATCTTTTATAACAATCAGAGGTTTTCATGCATTGATAGGTCGAGTTGTGAAATGGGCATTTAGTGTGAAGTATCTTTATTGCTCTGACAAAGAGAGAGCCATTTTCACAATTGCATTGATTTTGCTGATGGCACAGAAGGCCTTTGCAAATGCAATTGTTTCCTGCACTCTCTAAGAGGGGGTGCATTAAGCTATAGACCAGATTGTGATGGGAGATTAACTGGGGAAATGAGAAGGAATTGATATGGAAAAGGAAGTTTACATCTGTAAAAAAACATGACAGCCTCTAGAAGCCAAATAAATGTCATCTCTCTTGTTTGAGGGGTTTATACTTGTTACACTTGTGCTCATCATCATCATCATCATCGTGACGATGCCGGCCATTCTCAAAAGAGCTCAGAGAAGCCAACTTTCACTACCATTTCATCTCCTTCATAGGAATCCAGAGAGATAAAATGATAGCCATCAATTTGGAAGTCACTGGGGAGTTGGTATTTCAGGTTTGCTGCAACTCAACCAGCAAAAGAGAACCAATTTCAGCGCTTTGAGTGTTAAACCAGGACTCTTCAGGAGACCAGGGTTCCAATCCCTCATTCAGCCATGAAACAACCTGGGTAACTTGGAACATTTCTGCACAACACTCTTATAGCGCGATGATTCCACTTTCAACCTCCTATGGAATCCTGGGGTTTGCAGTTCCGGGAGGGGCCGGCTGGCCCCTCCCGGAACTGCAAACCCCAGGATTCCATAGGAGGTTGAAAGTGGAATCATTGCGCTGTAAGATTTCATGCGGACATGGCCTTGGACAGGCCAAACTCTCTCAACCTTAGAAGAAGGAAATAGCAAAGTGATTTAGGGTAGCCCTCTTCTAGACGTTTTCTTGGTCAAATTTATTCAGAGCAGGTTTGCATTGCCTTGCTTTGAGACTGAGGCCCTTACCTCACTACACCATGATCTCACATTGTCCCACTGCAATTCCAGCAATGCCATTGCCAGGATTGGATTGGGACCCAAATGCTCCCCACTGCACTAGTCAGTTGTGGTGGATAGGCAGCTTTCCAGACATGCTTCTTCCTTCCAAAGTACAGCTAGCCTCTTTCTCAGCTGTAATGCAGAAGGAAGTGCTTGAAAGCACTTCCCCCTTCCTGTATGCCTGCAGAAAGGGAGGCCCTTACTGGATTTTTTCCAGTAATGGTTTATGGTGCTATCGCGACAGCTGGGGATGCAACAGCAGTGGTACTGCAACGACGTTGTCAGGGTTGGTGGGATCCGGCTCCTCTGAGCATGAGCAGAGTGCAATCAGTAAAGCAAGGCTTTACTACAGCAGAGGTTCCCAGTGAAGCAGAAAAAAATCCAGAGGGTCATTAAGTGGGACTTAGAGGCAGAATTTATGACCGCAGTCTAAGATAAAGGCTCTTGGCAAAACATTCCAGCAGCAATTAAGCAGTAAGAATAACAAGAGATAACAGAGGATAAAACAGGCAGCATCTCCCCCTTACAGTAAGTAAACTGTCAGCAGCATGACAGGTCCAGCTAGGCACTTCTAACTGGTGGCTGGTCAAGGCAAACACCAGCCTTTTTATGCTTCTCTGTCACCCTGAAACAAGTGGGGTGATCTAATCCATGCTCCGGCGTGTGGCCTTCTCTAGTACACAAGTCATAGCCTAAACAATCCTGCTGACCTTGCACCTGTTTGTCTGGCCACATCGCCTCTTCCTCTGCTATCCACTTAGAGGAAACCTTGCCTGCCCGGCAATAACCTTGATGTGTGATGGCAGGCATAACGGAGCACCAGCGATGCATCCTCATGCCAGGATGGCACCATGGTGCTATAAAGGCCTGAGAGCATATGATTCGCCTCAGGTCACCGGATGGTTTTCCATGAGCTGAGTGGGGATTTGAACCCTCTTCTCCCTGCGTCCTAATTCAGCTCTCACACAACTCACACGACACTGGCTCTCTGGGGACAGTTGTGCTGAGTTGAAAAAGTTGAGTCACTCTCTTTCTTCTTCCCTGCTGGATTCACTCTGTCGTTCTTGTCTATCGGTCCCCTTTGTCTTGCTTTATTTGCCCGACCGAGGAAACCTGGCATATTGATTGCTATTTCTGCTTGCACGAGGTGCCTGATATATGTGGGAAGTCAAAAGCCCCCTCCCTTCTCATTCGCTTCTGGATTTATACGTGGGGATCTGTGCGTTCGTCCCATGAACCCTGTCAGGAGCAATTGAAAGCCGTGCCGCCGACAACGTTAAGGTTGCATAATAATTGGTATAGAGGTTCTGGGCTTCGTTCTTCCCAGGGCCTCCCAGTCACTTCAACAGACCTGACCTTTTCAAAATAAGATTCTTATTTACTCACAAAACCAAGGGTTGCCGAAGAGCACAAGAAAAGCCACAGCTTTGCTTTCTGACTGCTGCGACTGTTTCTCAGTTCATCGTTCTGCCTTGTCTTTGTAACTGCTATTTTTAACTTTGATATTTTTTTGTCCCACCTTATAGGGTATTTATCATCCCAAAGCTATTTATAACCCAGTAATTTATAATCCGGGTAGCATATTACAATACAATTATATTCATATACTTGGTTATACTGTAGATGTTGTGTTATATATAACATAACATCCTCCTTACCTTCCTTCTGTAGATAAGCAAAGACATTTTTATTTCGATGGGCATTTAATATGTGATTATGGCCTGGCTGATAGAAGGTGCTGGCTGTTCTTAGAATTTATGAATGTTCGTATTTTAATTGTGTATTTTAACTTTGCTTTTAATTCATATCCGATGTTTGTGTTTTAACGTTTCCATTCTATTCTATTCTATTTGTATTCTTAACTATGTTCTTTTAAATTACTGTATTCCGCTTTGACTCCTTTCAGGAAAAAGTGGGATATAAATAAAGATGATGATGGTGATGATGATGGTGGTGGTGGTAGTAGTAGTAGTAATAATAATAATAATAAATAAACTTTTTGGGCATGGATTTTGTTGTAAGTCTTGGCTAGAATAGAATTATTGAATCAGTTGGATTTGTGTGTGTGTGGTATGTGCTTTCAAGTCATCTGTTGATTTATGGTGACTCCATGAATCCTGTAGGGTTTTCTCAAGCAAAGATTATTCAGAAGTGGTTCTGTCAGGTCTTTCCTCTGGAATATAGCCTCCAGCACCTGGAATTCATTGGCTGTCTCCCATCCAAGTAGTAACCAGGGCTTGTCCTGCTTAACTTCCAAGTTCAAATGGGATCTGATGGATTTATCTGCATGTTAACTCAGCCTTGAACAACAAATCCTATGGTTCTTCTTTTATTGGGGCTAGCCAACAGGATTCCATCCATTTTATAGTATACAATCAGTATATACGGTGATATAAATATTTTTTCTTTTCTTAAAAGGAAAATTCTCATAAATTGTAAGATTCTTTATGGCTTTGAAGTCTTGGTTGTGAGCTATGGCTGCACAGACTCCTTACAACTTAGCTGTTTGGCTGGTAGTCAGTGCAAACATCTTGTCTAATTGGGGTGAAGATGTAAGAACAAATATTTTCCAGGTGCCGTACGCTTTACAATATCATTTTTCTTCATTGAGTGAACAGAGGACAAATCGGAGAACGAAACGCAACTGGCTAACATTTCAAACACTGAAATAAGACAGTGAATTATACCCTAGGAAAGGGAAAAGTCTCAGAAGATTTCAAATATTTTCCTCATCTCTAGCAAAGAGGGTTCCTATATTTGCTCTGGTTATAGGCTGCTGGCGAATGGAATTTAAAACAGCTGGCCTTAATGGTGTGAAATGAAGGAGAAAAAGTTCAAAAATGGATGCATTAATTAATTAAAGACAGCAATTTATTTAACAACACAGAGCCAGTCCAGATGTTAGCATGTAAACTGAGTAATCAGGCACCAAAACTAACAGATACCTTACCATTTAAGGCTGTTTTTGGAACATCTATGCAACAACAGTATACAAAAATGTACAGCAAATCCTAGGCGGAGGCCGGAGATATATTTGCCAATTATGAAACAACGGTTATTAAACCATAATGGAATATTATCATGGAAGCACCACGTAAAACTGTTCGTGTGGAACCTTTTCCTTACATTCCAGATTGTTATCTTTATTTAATAGAACTAGAAGAAAGCACTGGTTGGTTGACAGTAAGATCATAATGCTCCAGTAATGGTTAGTCTGCTTTTCCTTGAGGTTCCTAAGAGCTTAAGCATTTTGTAACATCTAAATTTTTCCTAGATTTGGAATACTTTTCTGTTGGCATGGCTTAACCTTACTTTCACTTTATGGTCAATCTCTGACCTTTCTTTTCAGAATCTCTTGACATTTCTAGTTTAATCTGATATTCTAAAGTGGAGGAAGATGATACAGGGGAGAAGAAAGAAAATACAAATAGAGAGAACAGCATTTTCTGTTCTTTCTGGATTATTACCCAGATGTGTAAAATCTTACCAGGAATCTCAACATAAAATGTATCAGGTGGTGTGTCTCCTTCTTTATTGGTCAATAGCCAGCCCTATTGAATCATAGAATCACAGAGTTGGACGAGACCCCAGGGGCCATCCAGTCCAGCTCCCTTCTGCCATGCAGGAACCCACCTGAAAGCACTTCCTTTTACAGATGGCCATCCAGCCTCTGCTTAAAAACCTCCAAAGAAGGAGACTCCACCACACTCCATTGAGGCAGCAGTGGATTCCACTGCTGGACAGCTCTGACCATCAGGAAGTTCTTCCTGAGGTTCAGGTGGAATGTCCTTTCCTGCAGCTTGAATCCGTTGCTCTTTGTGCTAGTCTCTGGAGAGGTAGAGAACAAGCCTGCTCCCTCCTTGACATGACATCCCTTCAAATATTTAAACAGGTCCCCTCTCAACCTTCTCTTCCGTAGATTAAACATACGCAACTCTCTAAACTATTCCTCATAGGGCAGTGGTTCTCAACCTGTGGGTCTCCAGATGTTTTTGGACTTCAGCTCCCAGATTCCCCAGCCACTATGGTCAATGCTCAGGGCTTCTGGGAGCTGAAGTCCAAAAACTTCTGGGGACCCACAGGTTGAGAACCACTGTCATAGGGCTTCATGGCTTGCAGACCCTACTAAGTCTAAGGACAGGGAATCTCAAGAGTACTTGGGGAGAGGCAGTGTGTGACACTTCGAGGGTCCCTGGAGGGCCAGTGTGGCCCCAAAGTCTCTGTCAATCACTCATCTTTTCTGAAAATGAACTTAATCTGTTTAATGGACAGGCGCACCTGAGTTGCCCCTCATGGTTTGGGATGAAACAGTATAATGCTTCTTCGGTGGGATTCATGCACACATCTCTCTCTCCTTGAGGAGCAGGTGATGTGACAAGTGAAGCTGCAATGCCACAGATCAAGCTGTGATGCTTTCCGGCTCTCCTTCTTCCCAAAGATTACCTAAATCAGGATGACTTTGTGTGTCGGCTCAGCATGTCAAAACCTGCGGATGTACTTCAAAAGCTGATGTGCCTTTCTTTGATAATGAATGGATTGAAGAATCAAGGGTGATGATGGCTGGAAGCAGACATTAAATGAGAACATAGAAGATGTGGGATAAAGATCCAGAAGGAGGAACATTGCCAATGAGGATTTGTGCATTACTATGGATAATGAACTCTGCAATGGGATCTGATGGCACAAAAGACCATTGGCTGAATTAATACTAAGTCATTAATATATGCATCACATTGAAAACTCAGGAGGAAATGGTAGCTATATTGATAATATCAAACGTTTTGATGTGAGAAAGTGAAATATGTTGCATATTCGACTAGAGTCAAGATAGAATCCACTCTAGCATACCTGGGCTGAGATCTTATATGCGTAGCCTATGTGTAGAGTTGCACATAAATTGTACTATGCAACTCTTGTGTTGAATGACAACATTGCAGAACTGACTACACACCCTAATACGCTACCAAACATACACACCATTGCACATGACCATATGCATGTACAACAGCAAGGCATGTAAAACTCTGCTTCCACAGCCTGGAGCAGATATCTCATGTTGCACCAAAAAGTCCTACCACTTCTGTAGGGAAGGTTATATATGCATAAAATATCACTCTTAATTTCTCTGCCATTGGGGTTAGAGATGTATTTCCTCACTGAATTAGTTCTCAAATGAAGCAATGAGTACTTTTAGCAATTCCCTTTCCACCTCAAGAAAGTATGCAGTTTAAACCTGTCCAGTTGAAAACTGTGTGGTTTTCGGAGATTATTCATAGTCTGGGCCTCATTCTGCACAAAAAAATGGTGTGCTTGGTTTACCAAGGAAAGCAACAGTTTCTGTCCAGGAAAGAGCTTTTCTGTGCAGAAAACCATATTTCTGCACATGCATTATTTTCTGCTCACAAAATCCTATATCTTGCACAGGCAACGCTTCTTCCGTGCAAGACAAACCATGTAAACTTTGCATGCAATAAGTCCTGGATTCTTTTTTTAAAAAATCAGGGTTTCATGACACTCAAGTTACACATTTTTGACCATTTTTCAGATATTTTTTGAATATTGTTCCCATCTCAAACCAAGATAAATACAGAGCTCCTGTGATAGAAGAAGAGGTTTTCTCTTCCTTAATGCCCTTGTATCCATGCCTTATGACCTGAATCTTCACTCCAGAATATTACAAGGTGTTAGGGGTGCAAGAAAGCTTTAGCCATTTCTGCACTAGCCTATTATAACGCGATGATTCCACTTTCAACATCCTCTGGAATCCTGGGGTTTGCAGATGGCCCCTCCCGAAACTGCAAACCCCAGGATTCCAGAGGATGTTGAAAGTGGAATCATTGCGCTATAATAGACCAATGCAGAAATGGTCTCAGTCCACCTCTCTCCATTTCCCTGCCCCACTCCTCTAGCTATACCCCTGCTTGTTGAGATGCTAACCCACACCTGTCACCATTTCTGCTCTGCTTGCAAGTGGGCATTTCCTTTTTTCTGTTTAAAATCTTTTAAAAACAGTTTTAAGTTTAATTTTAATTCATTTTCTTTTGATTATACATCTTCTCTGGGGAACTGGGGAGGGGGCAAGATAGCTAGACTTCTCCATAGCTGCTGCTTTCATGGCCAGGTGGACTGACAGTAATGCCAGGAGAAGGTGAAAATATTTGATGAAGCAAAACACATCTCTGCAGTTCCTTAATATTCCCCCAAAGCAAGCTGGTTTTCTCCCTTAAAACAAGCTGAGCATATCAAAGTGCATCTGGAACAAGTGCATTACAACCACTGCTGCTGCTTCCTTTTTTAAAAATAACTGGAATCTATATTTCTTTGTAGTGGAAAATGTTAAAAAAAGAGAGCACTGCCTATGCATCTCCTCATCTTTGTTACTCGGGGGGGGGGCAATGGTTGGAGGCCAAAGGGCTGCGTTTCATGACCTGTCTCCGTTCAGGCAGTTATGATGTCTCAAGCTAAACTTACGATCTTGTATATGTTTTGCATTTACATTTACAATTATGGCTCCATGGTCACGATGGTAAATGCCCCTAAAACCCACCTTTAAAAGCCAGGTAGCCAAACCAAGTGAAGGAGCCCCTGCTTCTGTGGTTTGCTGGTGTGAGGGGTCGGGATGCATCATTTTTAAATGTCCAACTCACCAGCACCCACACCGTCTTTTGATACAATTGCTTGACTTTTAAGATGGGTTTTAGGAGGTTAGATGGCTGCTCCCAGGCTCTGGAATTCCCTGCCCAAAGAAGTTAGACTGGCACCCTCCCTGCCTATCTTTAGGAAACAGTTAAAAATATTCCTCTTCCAGCAGGCATTTTATATGCAATTTCTGTCCTTGCTTGTCATTTTAATTATTATTTAATTGATATTTTAATGCTGTTTTTAATATGTATTTTAACATGTTTTAATTATTATAGTTTAATTTTTGTTTTAACTTTTGCATATGGCAGTTTTTAATTATGTTTCTTTTAATTGCTGTAAGCCGCTTTGAGTCCCCTCGGGGAGAAAGGCAAGATAAAAATAAAGATGATAACAACAACAACAACAACAACAACAATATCAGGAGAGGCAGCACAGCTACAACATTGTCTCATGAAGGATTTTGGCCTCTATTTTTTGTCCTCAAATGTTCCTGAATGCCCTCCATTTTTGTTGTCCTGGACCCTTTCCGCACTAGTGCTATTATTCCGCTTTCAACATTCTTTGGAATCCTGGGGTTTGCAGTTTAGGGAGGGGTCTCAAAAGATGCGTTCACGTGTGTTTGATTTGCACTGAAAACAACATTTTTTGCACAAGAAACATTTTTTTTCCTGTGCAGAAGATAATATTTCTGTCTAGCAATAATGTTTTCTGTGCAGAGAAAGCTGTTTCTGGTGCAGAAAAAAGCTGTTTTCGGTGCAAATCTAACACACGTGAATTTTGTATGGGAAATCCCTAATTGCAGCATTTTCTGTGCAGTTTCTGAAGACTTTCTTGCAGGAGAAGGAAAACGGCAAAAATTTCTCATTGTTTCTTTCAAGAATGAAATTAGCCAAGAATTACATCCCTAGGATATTGCAGATGAAGAAATGATATTTAACAATGGTTACAGACACAAACATACACGTTACACAAGGGGGTAGCATTTAGTATTATGAAAAATATTTACAAAATTGAGTAGATCTAGTTCATTTCAACTAATACTGAATCTTAGAGGAATATTCTTTTTTAAAAAATCCCTTTCCTGCATTATTGTGTCTAATGAGGTATTGATCTAAATTCTGATGATATTACATGGTCCTTTCAGGGAGGAACTCAAATGTTTTTTCCCCTAGGGACCATGTGGACTCTCCAAGTAAAAATCTAGGAAGAAAAATTAATAAATTTAGGGGAGGGAGTTGAGGTTAGTGCCAAGTATGGACTTTTTTAAAGTTAGGTGCATTGCTTGGGCAATGAGACAGAAAAGAATGATAATTGGCACAACGATTGCTGCTTAAGCATTGTCAGCCATATAAATGCAGAAGGCAAAGGAATTCTGTGGGGTTACTAGTTGATCTGGATTATTTGGCAAAAAGCTCCTTAGGTCAGGTTGTCAAAAATATATACGAATTAGATCTATGATTCTATTGTTCTGGTGAACAACTATATATCCATGCATGTATACATGTACAATGTGCAATGCAAACCCTCATGAGTGCACAGTGCAAATGTGCAGCCACACACAATTTGCCACTGCAGAATCACATCCGTGCAACCTTGAACTGAATATATATCTGTGTATCTGCAAGGGTTCTGTTCCAGGACCTTCCACGAATGGTGAAAAATGTGAATACCCACATCCGACATGATTATATCATGGCAATGTACATCCAGATGCTTCAGCACATCTGCATTTATGTCGGTGCTCTTTCAGGTATAGGACGTGATGCTCCACAATCACTGAAATTCACAGATCCAAAGGTTGTGTATATGGAGGGTTCACTGTATCGTTATTCCATAACAGCAGGGAAAATTATCCAACCACTTCTGTAGAGGAATTTAAGCATCCACAACACACCACCAGGATCCTAGACTCCGTGTTCCAACAGAAGTTAAGCAGTAGTTTCTTCTTTCTTCCTGAAAACCTTCCCATGTCCACCACTAAAAACCTTCCTCCGAAATGTGCCTTGTGTCCAGTATGTTCCTGGTGTCCTCCCCTTTTTTTAGTTCTCATAGGACAACAACAGGCCATGCAGCTTGGAGAGATCCGTAAAAAAAATTGAGAAGGTATTCCAGAATCTACCTCTGCAGAGCACAAGACATCTTTGGCAGATGTGCAGAGCCTTGCTGCTAGATCAATCAGCAAGTATGAAAAATAATGTTTCCTTGAGATCAGAAAGCAGAAAAGTGGATGATATCAAGAATACTGATTTAGCTTGGGTTCAGCTATGACCCCAAACCACAGATCAAACATTGCAATTGTTGGCCAGAATCTTTTAGGTGAGTTCCACTGGTTGTAATCCCTAATTATGTCAGTAGAAGGGGGATTGTCCAAGTAGGTATGCAGGACCTTCTTGGGCACCACCTTTGCTCCCACTCTGCAATGTCAGCTGGATGCCTCCAACCCAGCATAGCTTTGCCCATTCAGGTACTGATTGCCCACAGAGGTGCATCGCACCTCTGGCTGATACTGGAAAATTAGGAAAGAAGAAAGAGCCTTCATCCTTGTATGAATGGCCTCTGAGTACCTTCCAAGAGATATGCAAACAAAAGAGTGAAGAAGGACGAAGGCATTTCCTTCTAACATGTTGCTGCAGGTATCTACCTTCCTTAGAGCTACTAATATCTGATGCTTTTAGCAGAATCAGGAATTGAATGTTTGCCTCTATTGTGGGAAGTGTATAAACATGTGTGTGCTCTAATCTCGATTGACTGTGCAACGGTAGTGAGGTGAAACACAGGTGGACCCCTAAGGCCAAGCAGTGGGGGTTAAACTGTTTGCCAGAGCTGTCCAATTGCTGCTGCATAGCTGGGAAAGACAGAGAAACTTGGCTAATGGACCACCAGTGTAAATATGGCCCTTTTCATTGTCATCCCTCCATAGGGACAGGAGAAGGGCAGAATCCTGGTAACGGTTACACATGATATCATCATGGCCTCATCCTTCTGTCCCCAGGCAATGTGATCACAGATTAAATCATGGACAGGTTTTCCCTGTCAATGACCTATCATTGTGCCACCGTCTTGCTCTTACCTGCCGTGCAGGGGGTCTGGAAGCAGAATGGCTGCGCTTCCTGCCCCAGCACAGCCTAGGACAGTACCTGGCAGCACTGCGTCAGGAGGAGGTGGGGCCATGGTGTTTCCTGGATCCCGGAGGTAGTTGGTGTGGAGGGGAGGGCTCCCGCTGTGCTCCCTTCTCAGCAGAGCTGCTGTCCACAGGAAGCTGCCAGGAACAGGTAAGGTACAAAATGGGCCCAAGTCTTATGTCCTTCCAGAGGCCCAACAGGATCTTTGCTTACAGGAATCTGGCCTTTTGGAGGTTCCTTGGAGCAACTGCTCTTCCACAAGAAGCAAAAACAGGTTAATATCCTTCCTCCCTGCCCCTCCTGGACATGCTCTGGTGATGGCCCTCCCTTTGCAAGCGCCTGAGGAAACTGCTAAGCTTGCAGAATGCTTAAGAGCATATGTTATGGCCTTCTTTGTTTTCTAATTTTGTTTTTATTAGTATACTTAATATGCTCGGTATTGTTCATGTCCCCTTTCCCTGCTGACTCGGCCATATTTTGGAATGGCGCACTCCTTCCACGCATAATGATCAGCGTCCTATTGTGGATCAGTGTTTTGTCTTGCCGTTAATGTGATGACTCACAGGCAAAATGGAAGCTGCTTTTATCACAAAGCAGCTGGCCCACAATAATTACTCCTTTATGAAAAGGATCTTTGATGCAATCGACGTAAATTTCTCCCATGGATAAACAAAAGCCTGCACTTAATAGTGGTGTATGCGTCTGTATGTCTGTGTGTGTGCACTCGCGTACTTGTGGAGGCGGAAAGGAAATTGGTGATAAAAGGGATGAGTTGCTGAGTGTAGGAATCTTCTCCTGCTAAGGAATTTAAAGTTAAGGTGAGCTAACCTTTTTCCCCTCAGTTGTTTCGTTGTTGTGTGCCTTCGAGTCCTTTCCAACTTATGGAGACCCCAGGCAAACCTATCCTGGGATTTTCTTGGCAAGATTTGTTCAGAGGGAGTTTGCCTTTGCTTCCTCAGAAGCCAAGAGAGTGTGATTTGCCCAAGGTCACCCACTGGGTTTCCATGGGTGAGCAAGGATTTGAACTGCAGTCTCCAGAGACATAGGCCATGTCTGCACTACTGTGTATAGTGGTATTATTCCACTTTCAACCTCCTATGGAATCCTGGGGTTTGCAGTTTAGGGAGGAGGGCTGCAGAATTCTTGGCCAGAGAGCTCTTTGGCTTCAGTAAACTACAAACCCCAGAATTCCACAGGGTTTTGAAAGTGGAATAATAGCACTAGAACAGGGTAGGGCAGAAATGGCCATAATCCAGTGGTCAAACTACTATATCATACTGGTTCTCCCTCCATTGCTACACATAAGGAAAAAAAAAACACAACAATCTTACTCCCACTCCAAACAGCTCAAGTTTGGTGAACTAAACTTATTGTCTGACTTCTACTGACTTATGCAACTAGGAAAGGATAAGAAGTTTGGCAGGTTTCTGGGAACTACATTGAACAAGAGAGATTTTCATATTCTTCTTCATGAGTTAGAACACAGAAAATAATTCTTCACTGGTTTTCCTCTCAAATGAAGCAAGAAATAATTTTAACAGTTTTCTTCTTGCTGTGAGGAAGTCTCCAACTTTGTTTCTGCTTGGAAGACAAAGGGGAGAGAAAGCTAATTTGGCCTCTGTCACTCTCTCCTGACAATTTCCACCCATGATTGACCATCCCCTATCCCTTAAATGTGTTGTTGAGATGACTGCCTATACTCTTAGTAAAAGAATGCATGGGACAGCAAATTTGGAGTCTGTTGGTTATTGAAGCCTGGCATTTTTCTTAAAAAAAGAAAGAGCTTCACCAGCAGACTGCATTCTTCTCTACTTCTTTCCTCAATGATCAGGAGAACCAACACGTCTCAGTGAAGAATGTGAAAGCCGGTTGGATGTATCAGCATCTGCTAAGGGCCAAATTCACCTCCATTACAGCCGATAAGTTTTCTAAACAGTGCAAAGTGTTTCTCTCTGGCTCCTCGTTCAAACTAGCATGACTAATGCCAAGTGTGAAGAAGTCTTGCTCCAAGGGCATATTTTGATTGCAAAGGATGATGAGTGAACAGCTATGCCAATTGTTCATATATACAGAGAGAGAGAGAAAGAGAGAAATATTCTTCTCATATTACCTTCAGTGTGCAGAACATTTTTACAAGCTGTTCCTCATCCATCTTAATAACTATGGGCAGTATATCATTCATATTGCTGGCATTTTTTTTTTTTTTTTTTTTGCCTAAACAGGGATTTAAGGACTACAGTCTTATTACCTGGAAGTAAACCTCACTGAGCTCGGTGGCATTTTGAATAAAATGACTTGGATGGTGCTGTCGATCCAAGAATTGTCCTGTTACATTCGGGTCTCTCTCTGTGTCTATCTGTTTATGTTGAGCATGATGCAATTCAACACTTTTCTGTTTCGTTGATTTCATTGGGGCCTTTGGGAGCACGAATAAATATACTCCCACTGATATCCATGGGACATAAAAGTGCTTGGCTATGCCTGGATTGGGCATGTCACGCATAATCTGACAGACATTACATTTTGTGTTATATCAGACCAATGGATTTCGATTTCAGACATTCCAAAGCACTTGATTTATGTTGTCTTGTTAATCCTTGCATTTCATTAATTCTTTGAAGCTGAACTGAATATTTACTCTTTTATGAAAGGCCCTTTCTGCATGATGACAGCGTCTCTGCACGGAGACGCAAGAGGAGTGGCACCACGATCATGCTTCCGCATGATGTTGTCACAGTCCCGCCCTTCTCGCGTCACCAACCAGCAAGATCGTGGGCTGTATCATTGACAGAGAAAGTCCATCAATGACCCCTGATCGCACGAGGCTTCCGTCATTGACGGCTATGCAAAAGGGCTGGAAGCACATCCTCCCAGACTGCAGCGTGGGAAGAAGGCTGGCTGCAGTCCGGAAGGACGGAGTGTGTTCCTTGCACTTCTTTCCGCAGGCAGCCAGTTGCATGCAGAGAGGAACTTTGGGGACACAGTCCCATCCCGGTAGAGGTGCTGCTGGGATTGTGCTGGGATGATGCACGAGAGTGTCGCCATGCAGAAAAGGCCTTATATTGCTTTGGTTGGGACAGAAAAGGTTACTGGCAAGACTCGTCCAACAATCTTGCACTCTGTATGGGGCTGCCTTCGGAAACTGTTTGGAAACTTCATTGGGTCCAAAATGCTGCAGCCAGAACACTGAACAAGACTAGTTCTAAAGAGCACAAAATGTCCTTATTGAAACAACTTCACTGGCTGCTGGTTCATTTCTGGGCAAAATTCAAGGTGCTGACTATATGACCAATAAATCCCTTTCTAGCCTGGGTTCCAGTTATCTGAAAGGTCCTCTCCCTATACAAATTTTGCCCTAAATTATTAATTGATAAGGTTTGAACCTAAAATAAACGGGTTTTTTTATGTGCATTTCAGTATGATTTTTTTTCTTAAAAAAAGCCAGTCACTATATCACTAAAATTCAAAGAAGTGCAGCAATTGAGGGATATGTGAATTCCAATCTGTCAACAGTTTGAACAGCACTGGTTCACTCAAGTGAAAGTGCTACTGAGTTCAGTCAGGGATTGTAATCCTTAAATCACTATTCAGGCAAAAATAGGATGAAACATTCAAAAATATTTGGAAAACGTTGAAAGGAGTCCCCCCCCCCCGAAGCATTTGCAAATCCTGACCAAAAAAAATCCTGGAATGTTGGGAATCTTCACATTTCAGTACTTATTCTTCACAAAATTGTGTGTATTTTTATACAGAAACATTATTTCCTGTGCAAAAAATGTTGTTTCTTGTGCAGCAAATGGTGTAATCAGCAATTTATTTGCATACGGATGTTTTGGAAAGAAAAGAACATTGTTTGCATGTTAAACAGCATCTACGAAGCAGATTGCTAAAAAGATTTTCTTTCTTTCTTTTTTTTGAGAATCAAATGAATAAAGAATGGTATCCCTTTTGAAACTATATGCTCCTTATACACATGGATGGGCTTATACAGCAGCTTACATAAACTTGTGGGTCTCCAAATGTGGAGATCTTCCAACTCTTCATCTGCACGAGAAAACACAGCCAATAGTGAGAGGATATGGGAATTGTAGTCCAGCTATATCTGAAAGATCACTGTTGTAATGTGAAATTAAATCAGAGTAGAAGTGGAGCAAGGCAACTGGGCATGTGACCACCATCTTAGAAGGCAGATTCAGGTATTTTGAGACATGCCACCTATTTTTCCCCCGGAGTATAATTAAAAAGTAATTTCTTTTGTCCTCCAGTTGTTTTTTTTTAAAGAGAAGACTGTGTAACCTCTTCTAGGTTAGATCAAAGAACTATAGCAATTATTCTGCTCGTTCATGCAGGACCAAGTTCATGTTCCAAATTAGAGGTGACTTGTTATGAGAGACAGTTTGTCTTACTGGCTCATTTTTCACCAGGTGTCCAAGATTCCTCTTTTATTCCTTTCCTTTATGAACTGGGTATAATTATGAGATTCCTGCAATGCTTGCAGGACTCCTGCTGGTGAACTACTCAAGCCTTGTGATATTTTAGAAAGAGTTTAATCAGGTCTGCTAGTTCTCCATTAGAGTTCTGCAACCGAGGAACCCACATTCTGTGCTGAGATGAGCTGGATTCTGAAATTCAGGGAAAGGAGGATGTGTTTAAGGGCATTTCTGCACTACGCTATTATAGTGGGCACTTAGTGGATTTATTCCATTAAGTGAATATCCCACAATCACGACGGGTGGGGATGGGATGGCAGTGGGACAGCGACAATGTCATGTAGAAGCATGACCTGTGGACTGCTGCCATCCCATCCCCATAGCAGAACTGCGACACCATGCAAGGTTCATTTCTCCACTTGGCCATGGAAACCCACTGGGTGATCTTAGGTGCATCACACACTCTGAGCCCCAGAAAACCTCATGGTAGGTCTGCTTAGGGTCACCATAAGTCATGAACGATCTGAAAGCACACAAGAACAACAACAATGCACGTGGAAGTGGGAAGAAACAGCCCAAAGTGACATTAAATGTAACTGATTGGATCAGCACTACAGTACTTGGCAGCTTGGGTGAGCCTCTCTCTCTTCTTCCATTCCACCCCACTCAATCCCAGACAGTAAATCTATTGAAATGAATTTAAACTGGAACTAAATCTGCTGTTTTGGCCAGTGATCCAGAAGCCACTGCGAATTAGAAATATATAGCACCAAAGTACATTCGGCAAACCCTGCTCAGGGAGTTTGTCATCACAGAAAGTATTTATACGCGGCTATCAAAGAGCAAGGTGTTTTTAATTATACATGAAATCTGCAAGGTGTGAAATGTAATACAAAGCCCTCCCCGGTCAAGGATGTTTAATGAAGGGTTGGAAAGGGTTGCTTCCCCCTCCTGGCACTTGAA
Source organism: Iguana delicatissima (assembly GCA_948472985.1). NCBI lineage: Eukaryota > Metazoa > Chordata > Lepidosauria > Squamata > Iguanidae > Iguana > Iguana delicatissima. The sequence continues at coordinate 1,204,967 of CAOKZL010000019.1, read as the reverse complement.
AGTGCTGCTATCTATCAGATTAGCAATGGGGGTGGGTGGGTTGAAGGACTGAGCTATGGCATGTCAGGGGCATGTCCGTTTCCCACTTTCTGGCAAGAGCGATGAAAGGAGTAATGCTCAAGGGAAGTTCTGCTTCCTCCCTGTTGTGCAAACTTGATTGTTTTCAGTGGAAACCCCTATCTTCCCCTCTGCAGTGTTGCTTATTTGTCTCTCTCTTCCTTGGGACCTCAGAAACAAATTGCTGAAACTTCAGTATTCAAGGATAATTGGCATTTACAATTACCAAAATAGAAGGGGCTAGTGTTGAGAGCTTATGATTACTAAACACGAGTAACTCCATGTTAAAAAAGAAATGCCTTTATTATTTCAGGAAATCCATTCAAAGATAGTTGGCTCCAGATGTGGTTACAGAAGCCCTCAAAGCTGGCTCTCACGTGTGCAAATTTGCTTGAGCAGTAACTGTAAACTCATAGGGGTGGAATGAATATTCAAAAAGTTGAGTGTTGAGATACCCTGAGGAGAAGAAACCTGGATTGATGAGAATCTTTGAAGTTCAAGACTTATTCTGCGCAAAATGCACACATTTTGGGGAAGTTTTAGTTGTAGATTCTGCATCAAGCAGAGGGTTGGGCATGATGGACAAGGGACCCTTCCAATTCTATAACGCTTTGGTTCTGATTCCATGACTGCCAGAGGGTGTCAGGGGCTTCAAAAGAGGAGGCCAAATGCAGAATATGGCAGAATCCCAAAATTCATATCGAATATTGCTAGTGGATGATTCAGATAGGGATGGAAATCTTCCACTGCTTCAGCCTCACATGCAAGGACTAGGGATGCCAGGTCTAAAACTGGAGAAGGTTCCTGTTCCTTTAATGGTTGTGCAGAAAAGGGAATTTCAGCAGGCTTTGCTTACTAACTGATTGCATGACAAGAAACATCTGCTGAAATTCCTTCTTTGGGAGCCTTCTTTAGTTGTCAGCCTGACAACTTTCCCTACTTTTCTCTACACTGTGGAAGAAAAGCAGTATTTCTACATATCCTTATCCCAATATTTGCATATCTCAAAGTCTTCCAGTGGGCTATTCTGTGCAGAAATGGACACAGTTTTTCAATTCAAAGTATTTGTATAAGTTTTGCACAGAAGACACAGTGGCTGCTACTTTGCCTGGGACTTATTTCTTTGTAAAGGTCTTGACATGTTCACAGAATTTGATTTAGAAGGTTTGCAATGTCTGTGTTCACCTAGGGGCTGCTGTGATGTTAAAGATATTAAAGACAAGGAGCATTTCAGAAAACAGAAGGAAAAAAGAGGTGGGGATTCAGACCTTCTTCCAACGACCTGTGCAAGGATGTTAGGTGAGAACTTGGGTCCAGTTGGCTGCTTCCAGGCCATGGACCTCCCTTCTGCAGGAAGTCCAGTTGGCCCCCTTGCTGTTCTCCTTCTGCAAGCTAGTGAAGACATTTTTATTCAGACAGGCTTTTGAATTTTAATTACGGAGCAGTAGTGTGTGTATATGTATGTATGTCTGTGTACGAGCCAGCATGATCAGAGTGCTGGACTATAACTGTCTAGTGTGGAAATGACCTTATGGTGGCGACCAGGATTAAAACCCCCACTCAGTCACAGAAGCCCTCTGAGTGACCTTGAGCAAGTCACACTCTCTCAGCCTCAGAGGAAGCCAAAAGCAAACCTCCCTCTGAAAAAAATCTGCCAAGACAACCTCATGATAGGTTGCTAATTTTTTTTTTCTGCCTAGGGGCTTTGTCTGTAAGGTTTGTCTGGTGTGGAAAAGCTGCTTTGCCATCTTGGCTTGTCTGAAGGCTCAGTCATTCCTTTTGTTGTAAGTCTTTATTAGCATCCTGTCTTCCAGTAATAGGATCTATCTGTGTTGTTATTTAATTTGAAGTGGGAGCTTAAGTACTATCGATTATTCTGCAGATATAAAACAAACTTAAGCTCCCGGGAATGAGCACTTCCAGCCATATAAAAAGAATGCATAATGCATGATCTGGAATCTTTAGAATAAGAATGCTGAGGATGCCAGGGGAATATGGAGTAAAATGTGCAAAAGTTTGGGTGCTATGGTCCATAAAGTCATCATCTGATATCAATTCCTGCTTCTTCCCGTGCTCCTCATGAGAGTCCTTACCTGGCAAACACCTGGAAACCTGTTGGTGTCATACATATATAAGTTCCTTTATATACTGTGGCTGTACATTCTTGATGCTGTGCAATGAACATATTTGGACTGCGTTTTTGTGAATGGAATTCCACAAATGTAACCACTGCTTGTGGGCCTAAATCCTGTTGTTAGCCCAGATTAGAGGAGAGCCACTGAACTGATTGGATTTACCTACTACATGTTGACTCATCATTCAGTAATTGATTCAATGTGTGTACTCTAGTTGAGATTAACCAACAGGATTCCAGCTACGCAGTTGTACATTCTTGGCTGGTGTGTAAATATTCGTCAGGGCCCTCAGTGTACCAGTTTACCCACCAGGGCTGCAGAAACAGCTGCTGTGCATTCTCTTTGCAAAACGAGATAATAAAAAGGAGTATTGGCGGATATGCAATCCATTGCACAACCTCAATATTTCTCAGAAGGGTGGTGCAGCAAACTGACCACGTAACTACCTGGCGATGGATTAAAAGTGCAGTCAGGAGGTCAGAACTCCACCACTATGTGCATCCAGCTGTCCTGATTTGGCAGGGACAGTCCTGATTAATTGTCTCTAGTCCTGCTTTTCAGTTCTCCTCTTACTTCCCCAAATTTGTCCTCAGCCTAGCTCAGTTGTTGCAAAGTGAGGTCAAAGTGGCAAAGTAGGTTGCACTCCATTAACTCATAAGGGGGGAGGGGGTACAATTTTGCGCTTCTTGACAGATTCAGGCAAAACCAAACCGCTACAGTTTTTCCTGGCTTCTGTGTTCTTTTTCATTAATAAAATTTGTCAACTGGAGCACACTCTGGTCACCCACATAACCCAGTTTCCATCTCTGAAATGTTGGAGGGTACGTGTACAGTGGAAACCTGCTGAGAAAGGCAAGATCTCGAGGGTCTTCATTTGTAACGTTCTCCCCGAAAGCTTTGAAAACGTTAGATTTAAAGCCACACTTCCAGCTCTACCAGAAAGGACATGAAAGAGAATCACAACGCAGGCCATTGAATCGCAGTTGGCATGTGCTGACGTGTTGGGCTACAGCTCTTGTCCTTAAGGGAATTATTTTCCCGGCCTCTCTTGGGGTTCAGAAAGGGAGATAAAAAGCTTTTCTTTTCTTCTCTGTGCAAGTTCAAAGGAACTGGGAGAAGGGTGATGATGATATCATCAGAGCGGGAGGATAAGGAAGAAGAGAAAGATCAAGATTATGGTGAATTTAAATGCTCCTGGGGAGAAAATTCAAATGGAAGCATGGAGAAATGGGCCTTGTTAGAGAGCTGGGAGGAGGAGGAGGGACCTTTGCAGCCAAATAAGCACTCCTGAGAACTGTGGCTCCCACCTTTTGCAACCAGGAATTTCTGACCTTTGTGTCCTGAAAGAACATTAACAATGCCATGAGAATAAGGCCATTTCCGCACTAGACTCTTATAGTGCTGTTATTCCACTTTCAGCGTCCTATGGAATCAAATGCCCCTCCCTAAACTGCAAATCCCAGGATTCCATGGGATGTTGAAAGTGGAATAATAGCATTATAACTATCTAGTGTGGAAACGGCCTAAGACCTATTAAGACACTGAAATCTCTGGTAAGCCCAAAGGGCTCATGACTAAAGGGAGTTTCCTGCTATAGCTATGTATGTTTCTCTGTTTTGGCTTTGTCTGCTTCCATGTAGCCTCTGGGTTCTGCGCTGTCTTAGGAGTGGACAAAGTGTGGCCCATGGGTGATATTTTGCACCTTCTCACAGAGTGTCTCAGTCCCCCCTGTTGCTTTGGATGTTTCACTTCTGGAGGCCTCTGGGAGTATAATTTTGTGCTTTAAAAAGGTCCCCCCCCCAAAGTTCTGCCACAAAGCCAACATGAGTCAACACATAGGAAAACCCAGTTGGTTCCATGCTTCTACTCTAATTGGAACCAATCGTGGGATTAAGGCCCTGTCTGTGGCATGAGCAACATCTTTTTGTGTGGGGACCAGCGTGTTTGGCACAAAATTCATATTTTCTGCTCAAAAATATGTTTTCTGCAGAAGGAAACCATGTGCAACATTTCATTTCCTTGAAAAGAGAGGCTGTCTCCACATGTCAAAATAGGCTGATGTGGAACTGCCAACCTCTGGAAGAATTCTCACTTCCAGAGTGAGAATGTGACAGGGAACATTTTGCTTTGCAAGAAGGCTTCTGGCATTTGCTCAGAAAATGTATCTTTTCCCTCCAGGTAACAAAGCATACACCGACACAACAAGCACAGAAGGACTGGCTGACTGATGATCAAAACACGAAGGAGACTCAGACAAGGGTGGTTGATGAAAATAAAATTGAGGGAAGATTGCAATTTTGTGCAATTGTGCAATTTGCACAAAAATTGTCCTCAAAAATGCAAGAACCCTTGCTGGAAAGGAAGTACTTTTCCATTTCTTGGGTGGGAATAGAAACGATGGAGTTTACCATCCTTTTCCATAAGGACTCTTCTTGTACGGTTGGACGAAGAATTGACTCCTTCCAATCATTCACTTCTCAGATCTGTCCCAATTCCCCGAGCCCCGTGCAACAACACTACCCCACAGCAAGTCAAAATACCTGTTTTCCTCTGCCTTCTCTTTCAGAATGGTGACCTTGCAGTCCCTCTCAAAATGGTGACATTTTGCCCAGAACTGCAGAGGAAAATGGGAGGGGGTATCTGGGTTTAGCAAAGTGTTTTGGGGTGCTCATGGGGATGTTTTTATGTGTGCTTTCATATATTTAGGAGCCTTGCAAATCATACCATTTTAATACAACTGGGTTTTAAGGGGCTTTGAGGGACTGCTGAGGGACTTTAGGGGTCACAAGACTGGGTTCTTGGGCCTTTCCGCACTACACTGTTATAGTGCTAGTATTCCACTTTCAACCTCCTTTGAAGTTCTGGGGTTTGTAGTTTCCTGAGGCCAAAGAGTCCTCTGGCTGAGAATTTGAAACTGCAAACCCCAGGATTCTATAGGATGTTGAAAGTGGAATCATAGCACTGTAACAGTGCAGTGCAGAAAGGCCTCAAGCTTATCCCTGCTTTAAAGGGCAGATGGAGTGTAAACACAGTGAAGAGATAAATCTTATCTTATATTATTCACTTATTAGTGGGACAAGGGACAGAATGCACACTTCTCCTTTGTGACATATTTGGGAAGACAGTCCAAGTGGATGCTCAGAGGTTAATGAGCAATTCTGTGCTCCACCGTTCAGGTGGTTGATTTATTTTTCATCCATCCTCGTGCAGTATGAGGACACCGTCGGTTTAGAACCTGACTCCTCAAAGCAAGTTAAGGCTTAATTTCATAATTTCTCACACTGCCAGGTATCTAGCAAGATGCCATTAAAAGCATCTTAATTTTGGTCCTTTCGCTTTTTTAACAGTTTTTTTTCTGGGGCTTTGAATATGTGGCATCACAAAATCATTTACCTTGTTAATCAAATTTAAGGCAAAGCAAGGTCATTCTCTGTGGCATTAGCCTCCTGGTCCAGATCATGATGTTTCAGAAACTGTCACATCCTGGCTCAGGGCATTTCCACACCACACTGTCACAGTGCTATTATTCCATTTTCAACATCCTAGGAAATTGTGGGGTTTGCAGTTTAGGGAGGGGCATTTTGAATTCTTAGCCAGAGAGCTCTTTGGCCTCAGGAAACTACAAACCCCAGAATTCCACAGGAGGTTGCCGTGGCAGTTAAAGTGGAATAATAGCACTATAAGAGTGTAGTGTGATAGAGCTCTAGAATCTGAATTGCCCTAAGAGCATAGCCTGTCTTGGTTTATTCCTGCCTCTTCAGCCTTGCTTTGTTCCTAGTGTGTCATATCTTTGACTGCTGCCTCTTTGGGGCAGAAATCTGTCTTCTTTTTTTCTCAGAAAAGCAGCAATTCTTTCTCCATTAATAATTCTCATAGCCCCAGTGAAAATTTCCTTAGGTCCCCCGATATCTAGTGCTGCAGGGAGTGAAATGCAGAAAATCATTCAGACCCAGAATGCTCACATTTCCTGGGTTCACATTCTCTTGGGCCATTTCCGCACTAGCCTGTTATACTGCTATCATTCCACTTCCAACATCCTACGGAATCCTGGGGTTTGCAGTTTTGGGAGGGGTCTCAAAGGCCCCAGGATTCCGTAGGATGTTGGAAGTGGAATAATAAGCGCTATAACAGTCTAGTGCGGAAACGGCCTTGGTTACGATGCCTGGACCTTTTCTTTGGCTGGCTAAATTGTATTTCCAAATGCTCAGCTGGGTTTTTAAATGACAACAATACTAGAAATTTTGAGAATTGGAAGAAAATTTCAAGGAGGGGGCAGAATTCTTGTTCGGAGGAGGCAGTGCCCTAATTTTGTTTTCCCTACCATTTCCCCAAGTTAATCAGCATCTTCAGTTCTTTTCTTTTCCTGAAATCCATATTTTCATGCTTTCTTCCTGGATGTATATAAGCATATGTGCCTTCAAATTGATTTAGGGTGACCCTATGAATTTCAGAGGGTTTGGTTAGGCAAGGAATCATCAGAGGTGGCTTTGCCAGTTCTCTCCTCTGAAATATAGCCTACAGCACTTGGTATTTGTTACCAGTCTCCCATCAAAATACTAACCAGGGCTTACCCAGGTTAGCTTCCAAAGATCAGGCAGTATCTGGGGCCTTTAGGGTATTTAGGCAGATGCCAGTCCCAGAAGTTAGACCTGTGTGCAAATGTTCTCTCCTACTCATGATCTCTGCTATAGGTTCTATGTGACCTCTGGTTTCCTCCCAAACCAATACCAGAGGGCACTTTTTGCAAAGTACAAAGCCTTCGTTTAGAGCCGATCTGCATCTCAAAGGCTGCCTTTTAATATTACTTGCAAAGTAATTTGTGGGACATGAAAAAGAAAATCCGATAAAAGTGTAGGTTGCTTGCAGATGATTTGTGAGCTGCGGTGACAAAGAGGGAAGCAAATTTCTTTGAATGTACTATTCACCAGGAATGACTCACTCATTTTAAGTAGTTACGGGGGTCCTTTTTTGGAAAAAAGAAGACACAGAGGCCACATTTATTAAACTCGCTGATCCTTCAAGGTCTCTATAGTGTCATAAGACAAAGAAGCAGATCCTTCCCTGATGGAGTATTTAAATACCCCAGCAAATGTGGACTGATATCAAACGTAATCACTCCCAGCTTCTGCTTAATAACAATGCAAATGGAAAGAGCTTTAAAATATCCACGTATTTAGATACGCTGGCAGGTGAGTTGGGCCTCGTTCCAGGGGGTATTCTTTGAAGATCCAGGCTCAGGAATATGTAATGGAGACGAGCAGCATTTATATCACAACTCTGTGAAGAAATGGCATGTGAGATTTGCCGTAAAGGATCTTATTATCATCATTCTATGAGGTTGTTTCTATTCCTGAATGCTGAACCTTTTTGATATGATTTTTTAAAAAGATGTATACTTGTCAATCAAACAAGCTCCTGGGAAAGGGGTGTGAAAATTTCTCAGTTCCAATCTCCTCGAGTTTTTCAAATCCCACTTGTTCTTTTGAGTTTGTACTACTAGAGAAAACTCTATTTTGTGTTGATACGGTCAGCTGACTAATCAATAAAGGTTGATGATGATGATGAACTCTGTTTTGTGTTTCCTTCCTGTACTGAAATTAATGAACATTTTAACTATGCTTTTCCTAATACGTCCATTTATTTCTGCAAATTAATTAATGTACACAACTCCCCCTCCAATGAAAGCGTGTTTGTTTGCATTTTGCATTGTGCAATTTAGACATCTGAAGAATTTTGTGGATACATGTTGTCAAGCTGGCTTCGACTTACGGCGACTCAATGAATGAGAAGACTGTCAAGAGACTGTGGCATAAACAGCCCTGCTCGGGTCTTGCAAACTCGAGACTTTCTTGATGGAGTACGCCTGCCTATAATGGTATACAGGAATTGTATTCATAGAATCACAGAATCATAGAAACATAGAGTTGGAAGAGACCACAATGGCCATCGAATCCAAACCCCTACCAAGCAGGAACAAATACTCAAAAACACACCCAGCAAATGGCCATCCAACCTCTGCTTAAAAACCTCCAAAGAAGGTGACTCCACCACACTCCCAGGTAGCAGATTCCACTACTGAATGGATCTGTCAGGAAGTTCTTAACATTATAGAATCATAGAATCTAGAGTTGGAAGACACGCCAGGGGCCATCGAGTCCAACCCCCTGCTATGCAGAAACACCCATCAAAGCATTCCCAACAGATGGCCCCCAGAAAACCCCAAGATAGGTTCATCTTAGGATCACCATAAGTTGGAAAGGACTTGAAGGCACACAACAACGAAGTGCCTATAGGCTTCTGTTGTTACATATCTCTAAAGTTCTTTATGGTACTACTTTCTGCTCTGTTAACACTTTCTTGATAAATGTTCAGAATCAGAGAATGATAGAGCTGGAAGAAACCACAGGGGCCATCCAGTCCAACCCCCTTCTGCCATGCAGGAAGATATCATCAGAGCCCTCCCTTGGGCAGATGGCCATCCAGCCTCTGCTTAAAAACCTCCAAAGAAGGAGACTCCACCACAATCCATTGAGGCAACAGCAGATTCCACTACCGGATAGCTCTGACCATCAGGAAGTTCTTCCTGAGGTTCAAGTGGAATCTCCTTTCCTGAAGCTTGAATCCATTGCTCCTTGTCCTAGTCTCTGGAGCGGTAGAGAACAAGCCCACTCCCTCCTCAACATAACATACCTTCAAATATTTAAACATGGCTATCATGCCCCCTCTTAACCTTCTCTTCTTCCTGATGTTTAGGTGAAATCTCTTTTCATGTCGTTTGAATCCATTGATCCATGTCCTAGTTTCTGAAGCAGCAGAGAACAAGCTTGCTCCATCTTCAGCATGACATCCCTTTAAATATTTAAACATGGCTATCATGTCCTCTCTTAATCTTTTTGTCAGGCTAAACATACCCAGCTCCCTAAACCACTCCTCATAGGGCATGGCTTCCAGACCCTTTACCATTTTGGTTGCCTTCCTCTGTACACATTCCAGCTTGTCAATATCCTTCTTGAATTGTGGTGCTTAGAACTGGATACAGTATTCCAGGTGAGGTCTATCCAAAACAGAATAAAGTGGTATTTTTACTTTCCTTGATCTCGACACTATACTCCTGTTGATGCAACCAGAATCACATTGGCTTTTTTAGCTGCTGCTTTGCACTGTTGACTCATGCTCAGCTTGTGGTCCACTAAGATTCCTGGATCCCTTTCATGCATACCATTTTCAAGCCATGTATCACCCATCCTTATATCTGTGCATTTCATTCTTTCTTCCAAAGCATAATACCCTACATTTTTCCCTGTTAAAATTAATTTTGTTAGTTTTGGCCCAGTTCTCTAATCTGTCAAGGTCGTTTTGAATTCTTCTATACAAATGTGCCATACCTTGAGTTCTGCTGAGAAAACCCTTCTATCTCTCTCATTAACCTCACAGGTACAACATGGAACAAGGCCTTCTTGGTGGCAGCTCTTAGGCTCTGGAACTCCCTTTCCTTCTTCTTCTTCATCTTCTTAATAATAATAATTAATAATGACCGCACAGTATGCTACTTCCTTATTGGGTTGCCTGAGTAACACTGCAGAGAACTCCTGTTCCTGCAAAAGTTGTGCGAAAGATGGCACTTCTGTGGGTGTTGCTTGCCATGCAACCAGGTAAAAGGTGGCACCGGCAGAATTTCCCTCTTTTGCACAACTATTCAAGGCAAAGGAGTTCTCAGCCTGGCAACCACACTTTTGTATCGCCCTCTTCTCCTGCCTTCCCTGTAAATGGGGTCCCCGTGTCACAGTAAAGCCCCAGCTAGGGGAACAGAATTATATGGCACGAGCATGTTTTTGGGGTTTTTGTGCCCAAAACATTTTTGTGTGCAATGTGCATTTTTTTCTGCAAAATAATAATAACAATGGTTTCTTGCTCCTGCTGCAGCTAACCAAAAGGAGGGAGGGGAGCAAATGAAAAAAAAGCTCTTGCACAGGGATGAAAACTCTTGTGGCAGTTGGCATTGTTTGTACTATAGGGTGTTTTGATGTCCCAGAATGCCCTTTCTCATTGAGAATGAAAAAAAAAATGTGTGACTATCTTTTCCATGTCAAAAAGAAGCAGGAGCAAATTGCAGACACACACGAATGGGGAAATACTCAGAATTCTGTTGCGAAGGATTTGAAAAATCTTCTTGCAGTGGGAGATTTTGGCTCCGATAATGTACTCCACTGCCCTCTGTTGAACAGAACAGATAATACCAGATGAAATGCCGACTTCTCTCCGTACTGATTTGCATGCCTTCGGGGAAGACAGCTGCTGCGGTTAGCATTCAGGAGCCTGGGTCTGTCAGAAATAAGACTCTGGATTCAGACTTAGTTTTATAGATGCAGAGCTTAATGCAATAGCTTGTTGCATATACACAGTCAGAAATAAGACTTCTCTGCCCCCTTCCGAGCCCTTCTGGCCATGTTAGTATTGGAGAAGTCCTGGGGTGGACTTATCTTTGATTAATCCAGGTCATCTGGAAATTCTGGTTTCGATCAAGGAATGGCTTTGTCTCCGGCACTGTTTCTTCTGCATCCTGTTTAGACCTGGGCTGTCTCTTGCACATTTGAAAACAATGTTTGCCATCTCATCATGAGAGGAGCGAACCAGTGAGGATAGTGGGGCTGAATTCTGTCCTCTTTGCTTACCATAAAAATACATACTGGTCTTGGATTTATACCTCCTTGTGTAGCCCAGGTGATGTAATGGGTTGAGTGTTGCACAAGGACTCCAGGGGAGCAAAGCCTGCATTTCTGCTCTGCTGTGGAAACGTATTGAATCACCTTAGACAAGTCACACTCTCTCAGCATAAGAGGAAGGCAGTAGCAAGCATCCTTTTCAGAAATCCCACCAGGAAATTCTTATGAGAGGATCACCTAAGTCAGAGGTGACTTGAAAGCACATAATGACAAAGACAGAATCTCAGAGGAAAGCAATGTCAGCCCTCCTCTGGATGAAGCTTGCCCAGGAAACCTTAAAGTAGGGTCACTCTAGTGGAAGGCACATAACAACGGCTAAAGTTACCAACAGGATTTCAGCCCATTGTTCTACTGTAATGGATATTCTTTCAATGCTGAGTCTCAGGTAATATAACAAAGGTTTTGCTGTCTTGAGATTATTGAATCCAACAAAAATCTTCCCCATCCTGCCCTTCTGTTCCAAAAATGGGTTGTCTTGCATCTGAGGAGCAACTGCACAAGAAATCCAAGCATCATTTCCAGTGGTTTGTGGTGCACGGCATTCCCTGGGCAAATCTTTGGGATGCTTGCTCTTGCCTTCAAAAGTTACCAGCTGCCTTGCAATGTAAGATGCTTTCTTTGAGCAGGGAGGGCTGCTGGTAGAACACAAGGGCCGAGAAAGCTCCGACACGGACTAAACTGGCAGCAATTGTTACAATATTTGTCTGTTCAAAGCAAGAGCTCAGGTAATCGATAAATCTGTCTTAAAACTTCACCGTCTGACACTTGCGAAGATTCCAGCGGAGAGAAATGGTTCCTGGCAGCAACCTTAGCATGGTTCCCAAAACAAATGTGCCCCCTGCAGGTCAACAGAATGAGGTACACTGTTGAAAGAAAGAGAAGAGGTCTGGACAGGAACAATCCAGCTCACGTACAAAGAGCAAAATGCAATGTTTACTCAGAGACGGTGCCCACTTTATGTGCTATTGCTGCTGTGGCAATTACGACAGAAAAAAATAGGAGCAAAGAAGAAACCTTACAGTGGCATTTGGCAAGCCATCTCACTTTCAAAATGGGATTGCCCCAGAGGAATAGCTACAGGTGGTAGGAAATGAGGACATGTTTCCCCTCCAAACGTAAGAATTCTGTCTCTCAACGCAATTTTTCTTCAATTTCCAGATTTCTAGTCTTGCAGAGAGAAAGACAGATTGAAAAATGGTTCATAGCTATAACTTTTCTATTTTCTGTGTTTGCACTCTCTTGGTCAATTTCCCTTCCTTTTTTCTTCGGAGGCCTAAAAATATTTCCAAGTTCTGAACTGGGGTTTTAAATTTACCACAATGCTAGGAATTTGAGGACTGAAGGAAATTTTCACTTTAAAGAAGCAAGATTCTAGTTTTGCCCCCCCCATATCCCTGCAGCTATACGCCTGAGTCAAAGCCACACATAAAAGCTGGTCTAAACTGGAACAAAGATCCAGTGAATCCAGAGTTCCCTTACTGACAACGCAGCACACGAAAAAGCCCTTTTCTTGTGAAACAATCCCTTTGCCAAAGCCAGCTGGAATAGAAAAATCTTCACCTGCCAATGAGAGGACAGCAAAAAAGGGAGCCAGCCTAACTAGGAAGGGAGTTTCAGAGGCAGGGAGCAACCGTAGAGAAGGCATTCTCCCAAGTTCTCATCAGATGTGTGTCTATGCTCCAGTGGTGTATCTAGCATAGACAGCATAGAGAGCAAGCTCAGAAGTTGCACCTCTACCTTGTTGCCCCTATCCCTACTCCTATATGTATGCCTCCCGCCCCGGCATTGGTGCCTGGGGCATGTACCCTACTTACCTCGCCCTAGATATGCCTCTGCTACACTCTCAGCCAGGGTTTGTGAGTGCTATCTGATAGTTTTGCTCCTTTCCTTTCCTCTCCAAGGGTCCAGCTGAGTTCTCAGCTACCATTTGCAAAAGCACTCTGATGGCGCATTGCACTCATGAATAGACTAGTATGTGGAGAAGAGGAAAGGAGGAGTAAACTCAGGTCCCCTTCCAGAGGTCCGGCCAAAAAGCTCCTAACACAGGTTTCAGCTATAAATATGATGATATCATGGAGGGATGTCTTCTGGCCTATGGAGGGTAGGAGGAAGGATTTCTATACCCCTTCTCAATTCTTCACTAGATAAGTAATGACTGGTAGCTTCTATGTCATGGTTTACTCCCAATTTTAAAGGGATAAACAAAGCATGAAGCTGTTGGCTGGCATCATTCCATTCCCATTCATGGCAGCCACCACTGTAGGTGATGATGCTTCAGTGGGGTAACATTACTGCAGCCACTGCATGGCACAGCATGGACCTCCTCTCCATACTGCTGTTGACCAGCAAAGCAGGTTGGGTGGATGCATTGCAATCTTGGCAAGAGTATCAGAATTGTGACCAAGTAGTAATAGTGAATACTAAATCATTATTGAGATTTTCTCATCCAGAACTGTTTCATATTAAAAATTGCTACTGAATCAGTTTGGACACTATTGCCACAATTGTAATTCTCCCTCCACTCACTGCTTTAAGGGCATCAGCAGTATGGGGAGAAAGAGATCCATTCTGCTGCTAACTGGCTCATGGGGAGATGACGTTACTGTCAGACCTGGGAGTGTCAGTCCAGGTGAAGTTACTCAGGTAAGTATAGCTAACTAGGTAGCTGATGTAGGATTCCAGCCCAAATAAATAAAGATATACCTCAAATAGCAGCTCTGAGACCTCCAAAGAAGGAGACTCCACCACACTCCACAGAGGCAGCACAGTCCACTGCTGTACAGCTCTGACTGTCAGGAAGTTCTTGCTGAGGTTCAGGTGGAATCTCCTTTCCTGCAGCTTGAATCCATTGCTCCTTGTCCTAGCCTCTGGAGCAGTGGAAAACAAGCCTGTTCCCTCTTCGACATGGCATCCCTTCAAATATTTAAACATGGCTATCATGTCCCCTCTTCACCTTCTCTTCTGCAGACTAAACATCCTGAGCTCCCTAAGCCAGTCCTCATAGGGCTTCATGGCTTCCAGCCCCTTCACCATTTTGGTCCCCTTCCTCTGGACACATTCCAGCTTGTCGATATCCTTCTTGAAATGAGGTGCCCAGAACTGGACACAGTATTCCAGATGAGGTCTAACCAAAACAGAATAGAGTGGTAGATTACCCTCCTTGATCTAGACACCATACTCCTATTGATGCAACATTTGAGGGGACACAGAATTCATATTTAGACAGGAGCAATGCCTTCCTCGATAGCTATTCCCATTTCATGAGTATTATTTACTTCCCTAGAGCTTTTAGGCATACTAAGAAAAAAAGCAGACAAAGCAACCCAGGGAATGTGAACATAGAACATGGAATGTGGAACATAGAAGAACTGGAGGTGGGAGAGATTTTCGTGTCTTACTGCCTGCAATCCTACAAAGTTGAGAACTGAAGGAAAACATTTTGGGGGACCAGAATTCCTATTGGGAGACAATGTCCTCATATTGCCTCTTGTAGTTATATCTCTTGAGTAGCAAAAAGAGGCAATTTTGGCTCACCAAGGTGGCTCTCTACGAAACTGCGAGGGCAGGTTCTGTTATGCCTTGCTCAATTGAGATGAATTGAGGAGCTGACCTCCGTAATTACCCATACTGTAACAGGTGCATAAATTAAGCCAAGAAAGCCTCGAGTTATTAATTTCAGAACTGCTCTGCTGCTTTCATGGCTTTGAAAGAAGAGAAAGAAGTTGGTAGGGGTCAGAAGACACGTTTCAAGAGGACAGGACAGATTTGCATACCATGCCATAGCAAAGTACGGAGGCGGGCGCTATGCCATTACTGAAAGTAACAGGAAAGATTCAGTGAATAGGAAAGCAGATTTCAGTATGAACTAATTTAATACATATTGCTTCTTAATACACAGCTAGGTACTGTTTCAGGCCTGAAGTGTATTGTTAGTCCCAGCTAGAGTAAATCCGTTGAAACAACGGAATTTGACTCACCTGTGTGGACCCACTGTTCAACATGGATGCGATGGCTTTACTTTAGTGGGGACTAGCAATAGGATTTGGGCTTTATTGTCTGTTAAATAATGTGCACATAATGCTAAAGCCCACTGCTACTGGAAAGCAAGGCCTGGGGAGGAACGACTTTGGGATCTGAGTACGTTTAGCTTAGAGAAAAGAAGACGGAGGCTATTTCCGCCCTACTGAACTTGAACTGAGTAGTTTCACAACATCCATATTCACCTAGGGGCTGCTATTTCACTCCAGTCTATGGCCATCTGATGTGCAATGGTGGAGTGACTGATGTCATGGCTTGATGTGCCATGGGCGCTGAAGCTCATGAGGCGCTCCCCCGTTGGGCATCTCAACACTGACTAGGAAGTGCCAGAGCACCATGCAACTGACTGGTGTGCCTCAGAAATGCCTGATGAGCGTTAGAAAGGCCTGATGAATATCAGAAATGGCCAGCGTTCATCAGAACCGTCTAGTGTGCATTGCAGCACACATGTCAGTGACCTGCTTTGCATCTTCACAATTCACTAACAGGGTCTCATTGCATATCTGCAGTGTAGCTACAGATTTGCAAAGTTACAAAATGCTGACTGTGATGTTGGATCTCAGCTAGAACTCCCCCCCCCAAATTCCTTTCCCCATAGGCTTATTTGGGACAGGCAAGTTGCAGGTGTGGGTTCTGAAGGAAACCTAGTCAGCATTCCCTTCACCTTTTGATACATTGCTTCACTTGAATGCCAAGCATGCTGCTTCTTCTTTTTTAACTAAGCTTGGCTAATTTTCCAGCAGCCTCAAGTTCTATAGATTTTCCTTTAAAAAAATCTGGGAATTTAATTGCTTCTCTCTATGCAGCAGAAAAATCCGCACAATAGGAATGTTTAATTCCTTAAACAGGCAGTTCATGGCTGTGATCGTAGACTGGCGTTTTGTAGTATAAATCTCAGCAAGCAGAGTTATACATTAATCATGCTCTTGCATACATGCTCTTGCAACCATTTTGCTAAATGACAATGATGCACAACTGAACCAAGGCCCTAAATGTGCAACTCAATGCCCAACCAAATAGACAAATGAACCCATGTGCAATGCACATCCCTGCACAGTGGCACTGCATGCATAGCTCTGCTTCTGCATCCTTGAACCGAATGTGGCCATTGGATTGGACCAAAATGCTCTGTAGGACAACTTGCATATGTGTAAGGTGTCATGAGCATCAGTGTCAATAGATTTCAAAAATAGCAAAGTAGAACTCTAAGGGGATTTTAAGATTTAAATTGATAAACAATTTGAACACAGGTTATGAATGGGGCAATCCTGGGAGGATAGCAGAATCAAAGATCAAGAGAGGGAAAATACTATGAACTGTCAAGAGCTACAAACGGAGAGTCAGCACCTTTGGGAAAAGAAATCAAAGGTGGTCGCAGTGACGACAGTGGTCTTTGAAAAATTCCAAATGGAAAGACAAAAACATCAGTATGAAATTACCATAGACAGGGTCATAGTAGTACAATTACAGAAATCAACACAGCTTGGAATTTGCCAAGTAGTCCAGTGATGCCTCGCTGATTCCTAGATTTTTGGATAAAATCCAAATAATTGATGGTCCTAAACTCCAGCCTGTGTAATCTCTAGTAGAAGCCAAGATGACTAAAATGAGATTGCTGCACTTTGGACATATCATGAGAGGATTAGAAAAGATGATTGCTGACCAACCATGGAATAATGAGACCAAACATGGAAAGCTGGGTTGAATAAAGACCACTTTATTTGACCTAAAGCCTATTTAAGTTGGGTTGCTGTGGAAATGGAAAAAGAGGCAGGAGCAACTTGATGCTGGTCCAGCTAAGTTCAGGTGTCACTTCATGGCTACCTTCTCAGCTTTCTGTTGGGTGAAACACTTGAGTCCCAAGGGTAGTCCAATAGCTGGGTTGCTCTTCGTTTGGCCATCAACTGGAAGACAGATCTGAGGACTGCCCCCCCATCCCAGGACTAAGTGAGGATCAAGTCCCTAGGCTAACCCCAAGGGTGTGCTTCCCCACTGGGTCTCAGGACCAAAAGATGCAGTTCCAGGGCCCTCCTCTTCATCAAGAGGGTGCCAAGATGTTCTCTGTACCTGCTACTTTTCTCTCCTCACTACCAACCAAGAGCCCACATATTTAAGAACTCCACTGTTAGCTAGTTGTCCAAGGCCTCCAGATAACAATGTGCGGCAGGGGTAAAAAAAACACCGGTAAAAGGGGAAAAACTCCTATCCAGCCTCAAAGTGATCAGCGAAGCTCACTCTGCACTGGAGGCAGGAGGGTGGGTTGAGCTCATAGCCGCAAAGAGGGAGTGAAGAAGGATGGGAGGACTCTCAATATCCTCTGATTCTGCCTCCCACTGCTGATGCCAAAGCCCAACTGTGACCAATGATTTGAGACCTGGCCTCTCTCCACTGGAGTTCAGCAATGCAACTGCATAATGCTTGGTAAGGAAAAGGCAGAAGGAAAAAAGGAAGATTCCCATTACATGTGGATAGACTCAACTGTGGATGCCACAGCCCTGAGTCTGCAATACCTGGGCAGAGTTGTCCATGATAGGGTGACTATTTCTCATTCATAGGGTCGCAATAAGCCAAAGTCAACTTGACAGCACAACAAACATCTAATAGACTGTGAAACCAAGGATGATAATGGTTATGATGATGACTACGACATGATGATATTAGATCCTTGTGAATTTATGTTGACCTCATACTCTCCATACCTTTTCACCTGCTTAATCCTTGGTCCTCCAGACTGCTAACTGTGAGAAACAGTTTGATGGTGGAAAATCCCTCTTTATTCTTTACGGCACCTCTTCCCCCCACTTTTTTTTTTTTTAAAAAAAAAGAACAGCTGTAAGGAAGAGACTTGGAAGCCTGCCTGAGTGGTAGAACTGCTGACCCCAATTTAGTTGCTGTCTCCGAAGCTCTCCCCTTTCAAAAGAAAGATGTTAAATTTCCTGGAAACTGACTCAATGGCTATTAGGCGGAACACTAAGGGGACACATACTAATTAAGCCTGCAGCCTTTAATTGATTAATTGAGTACAGTTAATAACCTCAAGCTTTAATGGGAGGTTAGCAGCCTCTCTGGTGAAATGTCAGAACATGGAAAGTTTGCAGGATGTGGGACTGGAAATGTCTTGCCACTGTGCACAAGACACAATTGCTGGGGACCTCTCATCCCTGGACCATATGTGACAGTAACAATGTTGAATATATTTGTCCTTCCTGATGGTATCTAAAGCTGACTAGAGAAGGTTTTGACTTACGGGTTAAAATTACTAGGACCTTTTTTACTTACACAGAGCAAAATCCTGGGGCCAAGATCCAAAGGTGCACTTTGGTGTCCAGTATTAGCATTAATTGACATGTTGCTGAAGCATTCCATCAAAAACCTTCTCCAGTCATCCAGAGAAGCTTTCTGAGATTCAAGAGATTAGTCAGAAGAAGGAGGCATCTCCACTTATGGTAGAAACAGTTGTGAGTAATAGAGATATCAGTCCTCAACTATCTCATCCTTATATGTGAGGACAAATAATTAGAGCAGTTTTCTCCCTGCTATGGGAGAAAATGAGTGTTCCTCTGCAGTATTGTCCCCATATATGAATATTCCAAAGTGTTGTGGAGAGATTATTCCTTGGATGTTTTTGCAAAAACAAAACAGCTCCCTTTATAGGAAACTGTGTTTTCTGTGCAGAAAATCATTTTTTCCCTGCAATAACCTTTGTGTTTTTCTCTGAAGAATAACTCTTCCACAACACTGTGGCAGCTGAACAACGGGATAGCTGAGTGAAAAGTTCCCATTAGTCTGTTATTATTGCCAGCAAGATTTCCCAACTGTCATTCCAAAATGAGAATGGCTGATTTGCACATTCAGAACAATTTGCAAAAAAAGTGTGTTTTCCCTCCTGCACAAATACATTGCATTTGCACAAATCAGGGCTGTTATCCTATTCGTGTCTTATTCATGTGTAAGTTCCTCTATGGAAGCAGCTGGCCATTTTTGTCCAGTGTGACATAGCTGTCTTCAGTTCATGGAATGCAGATGTGGAGCTGTGAGTGTTGGCCTATTGTGCATGGATGTGCCGTGTGCACTAATGCACATGGTTCATTGATCACTTATGTGCAAAAATGCACCTTGCAGCATGAACATGTAGTGATGTGTGTGTGTATTTACCTTTGCAATTCACTAACAGCGTGCTGTAGCACAACTTTGCTTGCATAAAGTTACGCTCCATCACTGATTCAGGACCTTGGCAGGATTCCATTTCTTTCCTCAAACAACATTTTCCACAAACAGTCCCAAAATGTGGAAACCCTTTGAAAAAAAGGTGCAAAACATCCCATCGTCTCTCTTAGTGGGGGAGAAAACTTTTGAGCTTGTTCTTTTCTCATTCTTTTGTATGGGATTGAAAGAAGTGAGGATTTACATCCTAGAAGCCTGTTAGGATGCATGGCTCCTTTCATAAATATTTGCTGGATGGGTATTAGAATGTGTATTAGAATAGATCTGCTAGTGTAGGCATCTTCAGAGTCTGCTAGGTTGCTGCAAAGTATCAATTGTCAATTGTTGATTGTAACTATGTGCATGTTTGAAACTTGCTAAAGAGTTTCCAGGGCACCAAATGGCTAATTACTGTATTGTTTGCTGCTACAATGAATCCGGGCAAGGGAGCGAGGATCAGAAAGAGGAAACAAAAATGTTGGAGAGGTGTTATGAGTACTGGCGATGCTCAAAGATAAGGAGACATGAACTTGTTCCTGCCTCAAGGATGAAAGATACATAAACAATTGAGGGTCTGGGAAAATGTCTGAACTGGTGGGATGATGTATGAACTTCTCCAGTTCCAGATTTGTGCACCTAAAATTGGATGACAATGTAACCATCCTGTATGCTATAGTTTCAGCAACTTTGAACAAAGTGTGATATGTTGCTTGCTTTGCTAGAAATAAACAGTGCTGTTTGAGGCCATTTCCATACTACACTGTTATAGTGCTATTTTTCCAGTTTCAACATCCTGTGGAATTCTGGGGCTTGCAGTGTACTGAGGCCAAAGATACCCCTCTCTAAACTGCAATTCCCAGGATTCCACAGGATGTTGAAAGTGAAATAATAGCACTATAACAGTGTAGTATGGAAATGGCCTGAGTGAAGTTTGTGGAGTGCAAGTTATCCAGGATATGACAATACCGTAGTTAAAATGCTGGGACTCTTGATTTGCTTTTTGTACAAAGGCTTGTGCTGTTTCCACCCTCCCTGTTAGACAGGTAAATGTAATAAAAGGGGACTGTGAATGACAATACCTATCCAGCGAGATTGATGGAGAGATCGGCTTTGGCTCCCCTTTGAGGCTTGGCTTACTGTTGATGCAGCAATAAGTTTGACTGATCTGCTCATTAAAGTTTAATATTTCCAAACTTCTTTATCCTCCCCATCTGAGATCTTTCCTAATGTAAGATGTAACTACGCTGGAGACTGATTAAAACCCTTTCCTCTTCTCCCCCTTCCCCTCCTTGGCTCTCTGGCTGAGATAGGATTTCTGCAGGAACGGCAAAAATCCAAAATTAATCATCCGCCTTTGTTAGTTGTTCTAAGGAGAGGGGCTGAAGGAGGAGAGGAGAGAGAAGTCTAGGGCTGCAAATGGAAACTGTTAATGCAATGAGTTCCAAATTAGGGTGGCTTGAAACATCCCATGAGGAACTTCCAGACTGTGGGGATTGTCCTTTTAGCTGAGTTGTTTGAGATGAGGCAGCAACATTTTGTTATTAAAAAAGAAAAGAGGTGGAAAGTGTGTGAAGTTGATGAACTGTGAGTGGCAGGTTGTTGGCTTGAGTCTTGCTGCTGAGTCCCCACAAAAGGAGACCCACCATTGAATGGTGAGTCAAGATAAAATGAAACCCAAAGATTCAGGGGGTCAACGTCAGCTGAGCTTTAGGGCATTGTGGGTTAAGATACAGCAAAGCCAACAGGGATGGGCAACTTCCAATGGTTTCAAAGGCAATTCTGTGCCCCAGGATCCAATATGGCTGGCACCAGGCCTAGTGAAGCAGACATCTACCCAGAGATCTACACAGATACAGCCACAGGCCATTTCCACACTAGACAGTTGTAGTGCTGTTATTCCACCTTCAACATACTATGGAATCCTGGGGTTTACAGTTTAGGAAGGAACATTTAGAATTCTCAGCCAGAGAGCTCTTTGGCTTCAGTAAACTACAAACTCCAGAATTCCACAGGATGTTGAAAGTGGAATAATAGCACTATAACTGTCTAGTGTGGAAATGACCACAAATTGGAAATGTCTAATTTCATTTTTTGACTGTCGTCATCCCCCTCCATAGTGAGTCCTACACCTCAAGTTTCCTCTGCAGTCCCTCTCAAAATGGCAACAGGAAGTGACATAATGCCATCCCAAGTCTTAACATTGTGTTAACAATAACATGCATATTTTTAAAAATGAAGAGTGGCAGCTCTTCCCTGGCTTGTGACGTCATACCCCTTCTTGTTGCCATTTTGAAAGGGGATGGAGAGAATGGCCATTTCCACCCTACACTGTTCTAATGCTATTATTCCACTTTCAACCTCCTGTGGAATTCTGGGGTTTGTAGTTTACTGAAGCCAAAGAGCTCTCTGGCTGAGAATTCTAGATGCCCTTCTCTGAACTGCAAACCCAAAGATTCCATAGGATGTTGAAAGTGGAGTAATAGCACTATAACAGGTAGGGTGGAAATGGCCAATAAATTGGTGGCATCTGGCATTAGGAGAGACTTTTTGGGTGCTTTGAGGGGTGGGGCATTTTTGCACATTTTCATTCTTTTGGAGGGGTGTCCATGCGATTTGGGGATAAAAATTACCCCCCCAATTCTCTCTCTCTCTCTTATATATATATATATAAATAAAAACAATTGTTGAGTTGGGGGGCATTTGGGGGACTAGTGGAGGGGTGCCGGTGCTGATGGAGAGCTCCGGGGTCTCTGTGGGCTGCAGTAAATCTTCGCCTATTGTATAACTTTCTAAGCAACTTTGAAATCGTAGATTTAACTCCTTGGCTTAGCCCTACAGTGCTCTCCCCGCAATCATCTACAGAGCCATGCTAAGGCAGATGACTGACACAAGTTGAGTTTCCTCGGCACACATTCCTGCCCGGGGGCAAAGATCTGTTCCATCTTTGAGTCATCCTCATGAACAGAAGTGCAATGAGCGAAGACAGCAGAAATCCCAGTAGGGAAGCAGCAGGTTTTCTGAAAGCAAACAGAAGTGTTCGATCCTTTTGTTGGTGCATGACAACAGATGGGAAGGTTCCTGGCATTTCTAAGTGTGCTAACATTTAAGCTGGAGAACAGCACGGTGTTGAAATTTTCTGCCTGGTTTTTCCTCCCTCCAGTCATTCCAGTTCAGTGGCACAGGGGGAAGAAATGGGTCTTTGGAAGGTGGGAGGATTTGAATGAGCAGAGGACAATGGTAAAAATTTCATGCATACAGTGCAGGTTGTTTGCGTTTAATAAGGATATGACCAAGACAAGCACACAAGCTTCCAGTCTTTAATTGGACAGTATTTTATCCAGTAGCCCTCCTGGTTGCCCACAGCTTTTCTGGACCTCCTGGCTTGCCACGCTTCAGTTAAAGCCTAAAGCTCATCATAACTCTTAATGGTTTGTTGTTGTGTGCCTTTAAGTCATTTCTGACTGATAGAGACCCTAGGGTGAGCTTATCATGAGGTTTTCTTTCAAGATTTGTTCAGAGGGGGTTTGCCTTTGCCTTCCTCTGAGGCTGAGAGAGAGTGCAAGGTCACCCTGTGGATTTCCATGACCAAGTGGGGATTGAAATCCTGGTCTTAGGCCATTTCCCCACTAGCCTGTTATAGTGCTATTATCCCACTTTCAACACCCTATGGCATCCTGGGCTTTGCAGTTTAGGGAGAGGTCTTTTTTTGAAACAACAGAAAGTCTCTGAAAGTCATTGCCTGTTTTAGGAAAAAGGGCTTTTCCTGGACATAAAATGGCCCACGGGGGGGGGAAATGGCAGAAATGCCCCTCCCCACTGTATTGCTGTTGTTGTTCTCAGCCAAAATGCTCTCTGGCTGAGAGTTCTAAATGCCCCTCCCTAAACTGCAAATCTCAGGATTCCACAGGATGTTGAAAGTAGAACAGTAGCACTATAAAAGTGTAGTGTGGAAAGGCCCTGAGTCTTTCCCAAGACTTCGTTTGGTGCTAGAATCTGACAGACATTTCTGCTAAAATGTGAATCTCAGAGATTTTCCATCTCTTGTTCTTGCTGCCATTCCAGCCCTACCCAAGTCTTTGTTTGGTACCAAAAACTGGCACGCTTTAATGTTGTAAGGTAAGCTTTATGTGTGGGTAAATGGTTCAGCACAAGGTCTAGAGCAGAGAAGGCATTCCAGTCCTCTAGCTGATGGATGCCAAGATCCACTCACAGCAAATGGTAGATCTAGGTCCCTAAGCTACTAGTTCTACCCACAGGCTGATGTTTAAGATCCGCATGACTAGCTATGAGGTCCATGGCAGATGGACGTCCATGGGTTATAAAAGTAGAGGAGCAAACAGAGGAACTTGAAGCATTTAGCACCTATCTCTCATTCTAATAACTATGAGAACAACATAATCAAGTGGTTACCTCCCTGGTCTGTTCTCACACATCAGCATTTTCCCATCTTGAGCTGCCTGGTAAAAGCAATAGTAGCTATCAGAGCCTGCTAAATACAAAATAATGAACTAAAAGCCATTGAGATGTTAATATTTGGCTGTGGTGCTAATCAGGACTTTAGAACCCATTTGCTTGGTGGCAGAGGGGATGCTCACTACAACCTCAACACATTGGGTTGGTGGCCAGATATGACCAGAAAGATTTGAGACCAGATAGACGGGTGCCTGTGTGTGAATTAGCAAGGTCCTCCTCACATCCTTATGAGCTCATTATAATGCCAGCATTTAGAGAACCAAGAGAGCATTCCTGTCATACAGCTTTCCAGTGCAAGCAAACAGAAGCTGAATCAGTTTTGCATGACTGCCATTCATTTTCAATGGCGCTCGCAGTGGAGACAGCCACTGTGGAGTGTGCCCAATGCTAAGCCCAATTACAGATGTAAATAAATGTAGGACACCTACAGAAGTGTCTATAAAATGCAGGTTTGGCTTGTCAGAAATCAGCTGAGGCAAACAACAAAATCCACAGGCTTCCTTCTTGACAGAGGAGAGAAGTACTATGTGCACTCATTTCTTTAAATACCATGTAAGCTTTAATTAAAGAGATTGCTGCAAAACGTTGCTTAATTTATATATGTATACATTTAAGAAATGGTACAGAATATTCACCTTCTCAGCTTTCTTGTCAACATGACTGGTTTCTATAATGTTTAATGCATTTTCTTTTCTTCAATACTTCTCTTCCCCTGAGTCACACGTGGGTGATTCCATCCAACTGAGAACTACATAGTGAATTACGTGATTCTGTGGCTTAGTGTAACCTGTCAGAGATAGCTGGAGAATGACCTCAATGAAGACATTTAAGAATGAGGGCAAAGTGTGGGAAAATTAAAGCAATTCAACTGACCATGGGCCTTTCTGCACTGCACTGTTCAGTGGTCTTATTCCCCTTTCAACATCCTGTGGAATCCTTGGGTTTGCAGTTTGGGGAGGGGCATTGAGAATTCTCAGCCAGAGAGCTCTTGGGCCTCAGGAAACTACAAACCCCAGAATTCCACAGGAGGTTGAAAGCGGAATGATAGCACTATAACAGTGTAATGCAGAAAAGTCCTATGAGTAAGAGAGTCTTTTTTTTTTTTGGAGGGGGTAGGGGATGGGGAAATAACTGGAATATATAAAAAGAAATGTATTTCAGGACTGTTTAAAATATTTGTGCAAAATATGACCGGTTTCATACTCATATAGGGCTGAGCCTTATTTTTTGAAAAAGATTCTGCAATAAACTAGTAGCTGAATTTAGAGTCTGGATAATATTATTCCACAGGCACAGACAATGGGTTAAATCCAATTTTAGTCATGACTAGGATAGACCCATTGAAATGATTTGGATGCACATACACTCCATTTGTCTTGGTCACAAGATCTTGTGCTTTGTTTTTGCACTGATATCTTTCCAATTTTTATGCATTTTCCCCCCTAACCTTCATTTATTTACATTATTTTTCCTAATTTGAACTTATCATCATTCACTAAAGTGCGTTTCTACATTTTCCCCAGTTGTGCATCCTCTCGTAGTTCACACATGAAAATAACATTTGTGTGCACTTTAATTGTGTGCACACTGCGACCCCAATAGTTCTTTAGTCCTAACATTGGCCAAGGTGGGCTGATATTTTCTTTGCTGTTCTGAATAAAATTTTTGAATCCTCTAAGCCTGAACTCAAAACTAGCAGGTACGTGACAATCAGGCACATTAGCAAATAAGCAAACAGTTGTTCCACGTCAATATTCAGCCAAAGGATGGTATAGCACAGCCGCCGTGTACCTATGTGAGTATGGATTTATATTATCTAACCATGATGTAGGCTCTTGGCCAATATTTTTTAACTGAAGCAATTGGAAAAGGCACCACTTCAAAGGAGTACAAGATCTCATAAATAAGATGTTGTTTCCTTGTTTCCTACTGCACTTGTCTTAGAGAAACAAAACAAATCCATCATGGATGGGTTTTGTCTTGTCAGATCTGATCAGCAATTCTTTCTTTCTGTGTTGAACAAAGGGTTGGTAACACTCAAGGGTGCTTATATCTGGAAGGCCCTCTAGCAAACATCTGGCTCAGGACGAATGCCTCTGAATGGCAAGTTTTTTGTGTGCAAGCCTGAGATGAAGAGACTGAAATAAGAAGAAAGCACAATACACTCAAATGGGGGACTTATATATATAGTTACCTTGACTGCAGTCATAGGCAGGCGAGCCTGGTTCCTCTGCATTCAGTAGGATTTTCTTCCAAGTCGGCATACAATAGATTAGACTAAAGCAGAGGGTGGCGAAGTTTTAGGCTGAAGCTCTCAGAATATGTAGCTATTATCCAAAAAAAGGGGGAAAAAAAGGTAACTTTCTCAAATTCTTCAATCCCATTTCCTCCCCCCAGCCTGCAAAGCCCCCTTTTTTGAATAAAAAAGTTCTAGGAACATCTTTGACCTTTAGATCTAGATGCAATAATAGGTACTTTTTGTGATCACGTGGAGATGATGGAGGTTGCAAGTTAAAGCAAAAAATGTGCTGATATATGTTTTCAAGCACAGCCTGATCACCCATGAATACTGTAAAAGTCAAAGAAATTCAATAAGATGTGTTAGTGTAAGAAAATGCCTGAAAACAAGTGTTTACTTGAAAAAGCATCAAAGTTTTGGCTTCGGCCTTTTTCAACGTGGTCCACTGGAACATCAGCCCGAAAAGAGTGCTGTTTAGTTCCTTTTTTGGAGACAGATAGATAGATAGAGATAGGGAAATTGTTGAAAAATGGTTGAAAAACATTATTCTTGGTTGTAGTGAAACCCTGACCAGAAGAATCTTAGACCGACAAGCATCTTCGCAGTTCAAAATTCATACATGGCTCTTTTTTTGCACAGAAAAGGGGATTTTGTGTGCGGTAAACACAATTTTATGTACAAAAAATAAGAAGTTAGAAGGCCATGAACGAATATTGCTCTGTGTTGGTAAGGTTAAGAAAGGAGGCAAAACTGTCACCACGACATAACCCATGAAAACTTACCTCCAGATGCAAGCAGGAGAGACTTTCAGTGAAATCCCAGCAGAAGGGAAATGGCTAAAATTTCCCCTCAACCTTCAGAAGTCTGATGGTTGCTCAGATGCTATGAAGCTGTTGTTTGAAGTTTTTATCCCAAAATGGGTACGTTAAATTGCAACGATAGAATCAATGTTGGATTTAGAATCTGGCTGTAAAATCAGCCCTAGCAAACTGTTGAGGCTTTGATTCATTAACCACACAATGTTAGGTCATATCTTGGCTGTTTCCAGGGAAGTCTTGAAGGAAAAATCTTACAGGGAATGCAGAGGCAGATACTTGTTTATGTCAAATAACTTTTCTTTGTCTTGAAATTAATGAGATAGCAATGGACTAGAATGCTAGAATCCACACTAGTCTGAAAGCTAGCCTCATAGAAAATCCTATATGTGTGGCTATGGAGTGGATTTTATTGCTAAAAAGATCGTTGATAAATCCGTGAGCCCAGCTGCATGCTTAAAGAGTGTCTGGTGTTCCAACACACATGAATCATACAATCATAGAATCATAGAAATGTAGAGTTGGAAGAGACCACACGGGCCATCCAGTCCAACCCCCTGCCCTGCAGGAACACCCTCAAAGCACTCCTGACAGATGGCCATCCAGCCTCTGCTTAAAAACCTCCAAAGAAGGAGACTCCACCACACTCCATTGAGGCAGCAGAAGACTCCACTGCCAGACAGCCCTGACCGTCAAGAAGTTCTTCCTGAGGTTCAGGTGGAATCTCATTCCCTGCACCTGGAATCCATTGCTCCTTATCCTGGTCTCTGGAGCAGCAGAAAACAAGCCTGCTCTCTCCTCAACATGACATCCCTTCAAATATTTCAACATGGCTCTCATGTCCCCTCTTACCTTTCTCTTCTGCAGACTAAACATACCCAGCTCCCAAAGTCGTTCTTCACAGGGCATGGCTTCCAGAAATCCATTGTTCATTGGTTAAGTGGGAAAAAAGCTGGAGTGGATAACATGCCAAATGTTAGAATGAGTAGACGGTTTCAGCAAGTCCTGATATGGCAAGTCTGTAAAGAATAATCATACAAAATGTGATGTGAACCAATCCATGGAAGATTAATGCTTTCAGACTTATGCATTTGAAAACTGAGAAACTATTTGCTTTGACTTTGAAGGGTAAAATCAGTTTGCAACCTTTTCCCCATAGCTGCAAACAAAGGTTTTGAATGTGTCTAGCAGTATTTGGATGCATCTAACAAGGATTCAATTTAGTATGAAATTGGAAATTTCTCTAGCTGTTCTAATTCCAGCTCTCCTTGTTGTTCCTTGTTCTACTGTACCTGTTCTTTGTGTGGATTAGTCTTGGCTGGCTGTAGATGGCAGCAAAAGCCAAATTAAAAAATAAATAAAAATAAAACACACAATCCTTTACCTAACACTCATATAGAGAACATGAAACTTGAAATTCATTTGAGTACGCGCTGTACATGAGTGATGTAAACTCTGATGTGATTTGTCTTTGCATGGTAAATGACACCTTAAAAAATTTCAACATGAACAGCTGTGATGTGACAAGCTTTCTTTTGTTGGTAGTGCTAGCAAAAAACAATAACAACAAAAACAGTGCATTCCTCAACTATGTTTTTGTGCATTTCCACAATATGCACAGTACTGGGAAATGCAATAACCGTTGCCTTTTCGCATGAACTAGAATAAGCAGTAGTCCTGCTTGGGTCGGATGTAACCTCTCCTGTTGTGCTTGCTGTACAACTGTGCAACATGTACTTAGCTTCATCAAAGGAAAAGACACTTGTTTTCCACAGGGATAAGTTTTATACAAGGTGAAAATCCCAAGCAACACTGCCATTTAATGTCTAAATCCTTGGTTATTTCATCCTCAAATGCAAGGTCAAAAAATTACACACATACCCCCGCAACCAAAGAGAAGAAAGAATGTATCCCCAAACTAATTCTCTCATATCTAAATGCCACAAAGTGTTATGGAGAAATTATTCTGAATTATTTTGGGATTGGGGAGGTGCACAGAAAATAGTGACTGATATTCTGCTTCAGGAGATGTAGCTGCACTGAGAACAAATGCAGTCTCCAGTATAGAGCTCCAACAGGATTCTAAGACCGTTTTGATACTACACTGTTATAGTGCTATTATTCTACTTTCAACATCCTGTGGCATTCTGGGATTTGTAGTTCACTGAGGCCCAAGAGTGTAGAAATGGCCTAACAGATCAGGCAGAGGCAATGCAGTCCAGTAGGTTACCACCTCTCTGTCTCTGTTTCTCTTTCTTTCTCCTTCTGCCTCTCACGTCGTCATACCTCCTTTCCATGTTGTTGCTGCTAAACATCCCAGGGGAAAAACGAGTTTCATAACTCAGGGTATAAATTGGGTGGAGCTTTCCCAATTCTCTTTGGTCCGCATCCTAATGAGCAGTTTGAGTGATCTGCACTCATCCAGTTCTCCGTGTATTTCAGTGTTCTCCTCAAGGCAACCCTTCTGTTATCTAAGAAACCAGCTGAAGATTGGAAGAAAAACAAATTCAGAAAAGGCAACGGAATGTCTGAAGTCAGCATGGTACAGTAGTTTGAACATTGGACTATGACCCGGGAGACCATGGCAACATGCTGGGTGACCTTGAGTGCATCATTCATTCTCAGCCTCAGAAAACCCCATGATAGATTCACCTTAAGTTGCCAGAAGCCAGAAATGACCTGAAGGAGCACAAGAAAGAGAAGAAGAGGAAGAGAAAGAAGGAGGAGGAGGAGGAGGAGGAGGAGGAGGAGATCAGCAACAGCAAAGGCAACAGAATGTCTGGCAGTAGGGGTCATTTTTTCCAGCCTAGTCTTCACCTCTAAAGGTTCTACTCCTCAGGTGGGGCAGCTGATCCCACTGGAGTGATATACCTGAACAAGACCCCTCCCATCTCTAGGCAGGGTGGAAAGCAAGTTGGATGGCCTTCTTCTAAGTTCTCAGCAGAGATGAAAGTTACACTTGGCTTTGAGGTCGGGGTGGCTAATTTCTCCCATAACAGTGAAGGGATGTGTTCATTCCAGGCTATTGTCCAAGAGACCTGAACTTCTGAACCTTATCCTCAAATAGGTTCTGCCCCTTGAGTAGCTCTTTTAAAGTCAGGATGGGACCCCAGAGTGGATCCACTGTCCCACTGACATGGAAACCACCTGCTGCTACTGTTCTGAAAGATACAGCAGAAGATAGCTATGTATTGTGTGAATCGATATAAGCTTAGGTGGTATCAGGTCAGCTTTACTCTCCTTGCCATGCAATGTGATGTCACGTACTGTTTGGTAGTACCATGTTGTGCTTTGAGGTTTGGAAAAGGTCAAAAAGAGGTTGATGGAAATGAGTAAGGAACCATGTGTTGGGAATGAGGGAATGTTGTTTTGAATGAACTTTGATAGACACAGCTGCAAGGTCATGCAGTTGGAGGGTGTAATGACAATCTGGGAAAAGAGTTTTAATT
Organism: Iguana delicatissima; assembly: GCA_948472985.1. NCBI lineage: Eukaryota > Metazoa > Chordata > Lepidosauria > Squamata > Iguanidae > Iguana > Iguana delicatissima. Next base: position 1,174,835 of record CAOKZL010000019.1, on the reverse strand, counting down.
AGCTGTCTAATAAGATGCTTGTGTGCACAAGCTTGTAATGTGACAGCTTATGAGGTACTGCAAATTCAACATTTTGTTAGTCTTGGCAATAGCCAGAATGTGCTGCTGTTACTTTGCTGTTCCTGAATAAAGCTGCTAAAAACCTCTAAGCCTAATTATTGGAACTAGGTGCTTGAACATGACAAGTGGGCTAGTCTTACTTGAACTCATATGTTATAATTTCCAAAAAGGGATGTTCATTTCACTGAATATTTCTGAGTTCATGCTCATGACACCCACAAATGGAAGGGAAGTAATTGTCTGGCATATGGTATGCTTCCATATGGATTAGGACATAAAAACACAAGAGACTTTACAGGGCCTTCTTGGTGACCTCTTCCAGGCTCTGGAGCTCCCTTTTAGAGACCCCGGAGAGATACCCTCCAAGATGTCCTTCCACAGGCTGGTAAATATATTTTTTATTCATTTGTTTCTATAGGGTTCTGGGTAGTAATTGCTCATAGGACTTCAAAAAATATACTCTATTGTCCGTATTAGCTCTTGTTTTTAAGACGGATATGTTTTAAAGTTGCTTGTAATTCTATTTATAGTTTAATTACATTTTAACTCTTGTGTATTTTCATGACATGGACTTTTTTTTTCTTGTACCAGTTTTAGCTTGGTTAATCACTTTGAGTCCCAGGGATAGGGAAGAGGGGGGAAATAAATAATATAATCCTACTAATGAACAATTTTTTCTCCTGAGTCAGATCATTTAGCCCAATGCCATCTGCTCTGACTGGCAGAAATGGCTCCTTAGGGGTTCAGGGAGAATTATTTTCTAGGGTTACAAAAAGTTTCCTGGTATTTCATGATGGTCTCCCATCCAAGTACTGAACAGGTCCAACCCTGATTAGCTTCTGAAATTGGAAACAAGTGGATATTTTCAGGGTGCTAACACAGTCCTCAAAGCATTCATCTTCCTCAGTGTCAAAGATCTGGGCAGATGATGAGTTCACAGTTGTCCCATGAGTAATCTGTCTTTGGTAGGATCCATGCCTACACATAGGACTTTCAGATCCAAACACAGGAGTAGGTAGGTGACAGAAGTGATGTGGTGGAGGCAAATACTTTGTGGAGGTCAAAGAAAGCTGAAGTATGATGGCTGGACCCAAAGGAAAGAGAGATGAAAGAAGTGTGTGCATGTGTGTCTCTGTGTGTCCATGTTTGTGCTACAACTTCCTTGGCCATCAAGCTGTCCCTCAACTGTTACAACAATATGTAATGGCATCTGAATTTGAAACAAAAAGAAGTTCTTATTTAACTATTCATTTTTTCCCCAAAACTAGCTCTTCATAAATATTCATAGTGGATATAAATATGCAGATACCTGAGCTTACTGACAGAATTATAGACATTTCTGTTGGATTTGAAGGATGTCTTTAAAGTCTCAGATGGAAATCTGCCAGCTCTACCCAGCAAGAAAGGCTAGCTGTGGCCCTATCTGGATGACATTTAAGTAATTCAAGGGCTCAGAAATAAGTGATTGTCTGAACTCCAAAACTTCCAGAATAGCCAATATCAGCAATATGCTTGATTTTTTTTTAAAAAAACTGATTAGCAGAACAGCCTCACAACACTGAGACAGAAGGAACCAATCTTATCCCTTTTTGACTTTACTGTGAGACTCATCAAACTTAATTTTCTGCACAGCAGACACATAAACACAAAATGAAATTGTCAGGTGCCCAAAAGGGCAGGGCCCACTGGGGGGAAGGAGGAAGGAATCTGAAGTCTCTATTCAAAAATTGGACCCATTTGTGCTCAAATCATAGTCATGAGATGCTAGAACACATTGCGTGTCATGTTTTTGAACTTATTAATGTACCGCTTGGGGAGAAATTAAACTTTAACATTAATCATAAACATTCCATAATGAAAGATGCTCTTTGGTGAGATGATGAGTCCTGACGTGTGGCAATAGTATGGTTTACTGGACAATGTACCACACCTGATGTTGCCATTGTTGAATGGCTGGTGAAGAGAGACCACTGGCGGAGCAGTTAATTCTCTCTTTTGTTTGAGTAGCAATTTGAGATTTTTTGACTTACGGAATGTCATTGGCTTGGAGTTTCCCTTGTTTTTTCTCCCATTTTGCTCCACAAACTGTGATTGTCACACCCTCCCTGGAGGAGACATCCTCAGATGAGGAGAGGGAAGAATAGAACCAAGACCACAACCTCTTGTTGTAAGTATAGGTGGTTGGCAATCCATCCCTGGAACTGCTAGAAGTACAACCCAGACCACCCCATGTAGTTGTTGAGGACCAAGAGCCATATACTGATCTACCTCAGCTCTCTATGCATTGGAGACTGAAAAACCAGTTGCAAAAGGGTAGGAAAAGCCTTGGACCACTCTAACAGAAACACACTGAGATAATTAGGCTAGCTGTGCTGATTTACAGCTAGCATTACATTAGCACAACCAATGTTACAGAGAAGTACTTTGTTTGGCTGTGCTTGAAACACCTTACTTCTGTTGGTTTTTGCACTCTGTTGGTTTTTTGGACTTGCTGGCTAGCATGTTCTGCTTTTTGTGCCAAGACTCCAGAATGCCTCAACCACATTTCTGCTCCTGCTGACTCTGTATGTGTGTGTGAGCCTAGACTGTATGTGTGTGTGAGCCTAGTTGTCATCTTGAACTACAGATGCATTTATTTGGCACATTCCCTCCATTAAACAGGACATGGAGATAATCCAGGCCTTCAGCAGTTGCCTACTTTTTACCTAGAATAAAGGCCATTTCCACACTAGACTGTTATAGTGTTATTATTCCACTTTTAACATCCTATGGAATCCTGGGGTTTGCAATTTAGAGAGGGGCCTCAAGGTTCCTCTAGTCTAGTGTGGGAATGGCCAAAGAGAGAAAGGTAAAACAGAGATAACAAAACTGGGACAGCCAAGGAAGAGGAAAGAGCAATATTTCTTTTCTGCTGCATCAGCTCACAGTGTTGGGTTGTTTCCTTGTTCTTCATTAACCAAAATAAATAAACAAATAAATGATGAGCTATGCACAGAAATGAAAGTTAGGCATTGGAAGGAAAAAGAGGGAGGCATTTGTGAAGTGCAATATTGAAAGAAATATATCCTTAATTTCTGGCTAATGGGAAATCCTTATGCCTGATCAACTGGGGACGTTTGGAACCAGATGCTGAGATTACTGATCTTCATCAAAAGCGATGGCCGGGTGGAGAAAGTCAATTGGAAACAGATTTGAGGCCATCTCAAGCAGAAGGAATAATTCTGCTGCAAGGCTGCCACAATTTCACTGGTCAGTGTAGAGCATCTTCAGTGCAATATGACATCTCTTTGTTTATTGATCTGGAAGAAATCAGTTCTGCTTTCTGTCCTCTGCTTATTTATAAAATGCCTTTTACCCCAGGACCAGGACTTGGGTGGCTGTTGGGCAAAGGGACCTTTGCAAAGATTTATATATTGTGTGAACATCATCCTCATCCTCATCCACATCCTCATTCAACGTTCTCATTTCTCAGGTAATTATCTCTGTAATGGGTTTACCTTGGCTGACCTACCACCCATAGCAAGTCTTTGTTCTTGAGAAAATTGATCCAAGTTTAGGTAATACCAGAATTCCTTTTCTTGTAGTTGGATTTCTGTCTCTGGAGCAATGGTCATTAAAGACCAACAGCAGATGACGCAAATTGCAAACATCTCCCTAAGTCAGGAATTTATGGTCTCATTCAGGATGCTTGAAAGATTTACTGTATTTTAAAGGGTTTTGAACAAAGAACATCTGAGATTCTCTGCCGTACTTGTATAGTGCAAACCTACTCTCATGTGACTATACAGTGGTTGTGCTGCAGCACCCTTCTGATAAATACATATATGATACAGTTGATTGTGTATCTACCACCAATATGCCTGCTTATTGTCCACATTTTGTAATGGGAAAAGAACAGTGGCTGTTTCCATAGTCTCAGGTTACGAAGTGGTAGACTGAAAGTACAGACAAATTGTTATATAATCTCCAAAAAGGTGCAACTGCATTTGAAATAGTTCACACTCTGTTTACACAACGATGAACTTCCAACCATGAACTTAATTTATTGCATAATGGCTCCAAGCAAAGTGCAACCACTTTAATAAGGGAGCTTACATGTTTATCTGACACCAGTTGGCTTCCACCCGATGTGGAATCCTTTTGTCAGTGGGAACAATGCATACATTTTTTCAAAAAATGTGCACAAAAGGTCCATGATGGAAAATAAGATTAAGAAAAATAGAGAGATGGAGTTTTCCTGTATAAGAATTAAACAGAGCTGATAGAACCAGGGATGGACTGGGCCTGGAAGTGGAAAAGAAGGAATGTTAGATATGTGTACATCTCAGATGTCCAATAGAAAGGGTCCCTGCAGTATGATGTGCTTAAAGAATGCCCTGGGCCTCTTCACCAACCGACAGACACAGATTACAGTTGCCATTCAATGCAAAATCATGTATGTGTCTTCAAGTCATGTTGGTGCAGTCTGATTTAAAAAAAAAAAAGACAGGTAGACAGGCAGAAAAATATCATGCACCAGACTTTTGGTCAAAGCCAAACAAAACATCATAAGGTTTTTCAAACTAGAGGAGCAAACACACTTCAGGAGTCATCAGTATATGTATATTTATAAGGCATTGTTCTGTGCATATCAATGGGCTTTAAAAACGTTCTCCATGGAACAGAACTGCTTTTGAGAATCATTAGAAGCTGCTAATAAGTGCTATTTTTTTTCTAAATGCCTATTTACCTGGTAGATTTAATGATCCTGATGGAACCATTCAAGGCTAAAGCATTTTAAATTATCTCAATGCTAGTGCGACGATATAATTGCTTTCAAAGGCCTGCATTGGGTGCTCCACACAGCTGCCTCCCCCCATGCTATGTGTCTATTTTAAGCACCTATTTTACAGAATACAATTAAGCTGAGTCAGAGAGCTCTGGTGTCATTTTCGAATGGGTGTTTGGGTGGTACCCATGGCCTTGGATGTCTTCTTTCTGCTGGAAGGAGCTGGAAAATTCTGCCATATCTGGAGACCCCCTGGCTGTTCTTGTGCCCCAGGAGCAATGACATTTCAAGGAAGATATGGAAGAGACTGTTTCCTTATAAAACTGCTCACCTTCTGTCAGAAGCAAGGCCTGGGGGCATCTGGGGCCATCTACAGGCAGAGTATATTAATTTTAAAACAAAAGTGTTGGGGGCTCTATCGTGGGAGTTATGGTGAAAGCCAAATACTCCGGCTATTGCCAGACTGGGAAATAATTCATCACTAATTTTCTTCTTGAGGCAAACGACAAGTAATTTTAGCAAATTTCTTCTTGTTTCAAAAAAAGAATTCAAAACCCACACACTTCTCAAAGCCTATTCACAATTCTGGACGACGATTTCTTTTCCTCCTCCTCCCAAAATTTGTGTATGGTTGTTTGGTGGAGAAACCATCACTTGCTGCACAGGAAACAGTTTATTCCATGTATAAAATAATATATCTGTGTGGAAATATTATTTTTTGTGCAGAAAAAACTGTTTCCTACACAGAAAAAAAAAACTGTTTTCTGTGCAAAACAACCATATGCAATTTTTGCATAGAATAAGTCCCAAGCTGTGAAAGTTCTCATCAGTCTCGGATTCTTTTTGTTAAGGTTTCTTGATACTTGACAAGCTGTTTATTTATTTATTTATTTTTTAAAATACCATTTCTTGGGAAGTTTTCAAATCTTCTTTCCATCCTAACTGTCAAGTTGGTGGTCTGTTTGGAACAGCAGCTGATGAGTTAGAAAGAATACTTGTACAGCTTTCCTACCCTCTGATTTCTGCAGATTCATGGCCTGACAACAATGCTTATGTCTCTGTGGAAGGGATGACATTTGACGACCAGGGCAATATTTACCCGAGGAAAATTGAACACGTGCAGCTTTCAGGAAGCTGCCTGCCACAAACGCTTGCTTTTCAAAACCGAGTCCAAAATATTTTCTTGACATCTGACTATTTGGAAAGAATGAGCTCAATCTGTTTGTTTGTGTAGTTACCTCAATGATGTCAGATCGTTCCTGGCATGAAATTATTGTGATTTATCTTTGGCATGTCGAAATGACATTCAAGGAAAGAGCAGATGTTGGAGTCTAGTGATTTCCTAGCCACCTGCTTCTTTTGTCTCATATTTATTTTTGAATCTATATGTTTCCCAATCCCTAAGGAGACCAGGACAGCCTACCTAGGCTTATTGCTTCCTCACAAGAACCTTGCAAGCTGCTTCAGGGCGAAGGACAAAGATTTGCCAAAAGGCCACCTTATGGTCTGAATTAGTTACTCTCAGCTAAAAGAGACCCATGCTAAAGTTGCTCCCAGCAAAAGTGGATTCCCGTTCATGTTGACTCGCCATTTGACTATTGATGCAATGGGTCTGCCCTAGTTAGAATTAGGATTAGAAACCAATAGTATTCAGGCCTCAGTGTTGGATTATATTGAACATTTTAACCTGATGCAAAGAGATCTTGTAGGAACTTTTGAGAATAACGGAAAGAAATTTGTAGCATAAGCTTTCATAGGCTAGGTGTGCTTCATCAGATGCATGGAGTGAAGTACCCGTGGCCAGATGTCACACTGAACAGGCAAAGACCCACCTAGATTTCTGCCTGGTGCACTCAAAATACCAACCACCAGTTGAGTGTGTTTCAACAGAAGCTTTTATCGATTTGCTGCACAGCAAAGATCCTGGGCTCTTAGGCAAATCCAGAACCTAGATAAGGGCTTTACAGTCCTTTAAATACACTTTTCCCAACACCAGAAGCATTATTTGATTGGTTACTAGTTCATGATCCATTACTTTATTAGTTCCCCACAGCTAAACCTGATTGGTTAATTCATAAGTATATTCCTCAATACCTTATTTTTCAGTGTCAGCAATTTGGCATCTTCCTCCTTTTGGCAAATCTTCTTTCCTTTAGCTCACAGACCTAACACATCTCAGGTCATGTTGACAATTTGGTTTCTTAGCCCATATCAATTTGGCTTCTTTCTGGCCTTATCTACTAGGGATGCTTTGACCTGCCTTGCTTGGTGTGATCTACTCATTAGCTTATTAACTTCCCAGGTGGCTGTTGGCTCTTAGACGTCCTTTCTGTGAACCCATTTTTGCGGTTCCAATATTAACTATTTCAGCAAAGTTTCCTTTCATTCTCCATAACCTCCATGGTCTCCCAGACATTTGTAATAGTAAATGAATAGGTGGGGCGACTGAGTCTGTGGTCTTTCTGGAATGCATTGTTTTAGTGCTATTATTCCAGTTTCAACATCCTATGGAATCCTGGGGTTTGCAGTTGAGGAAGGGGCCTTTAGAATTCTCAGCCAGAGAGCTCTTTGGCCTCAGTAAACTATAAATCCCAGGATTCCTCAGGATGTTGAAAGTGGAATAATAGCACTATAATAGTGTAGGGCGGAAAGACCCTATGATATTCCAGCCACTATAAGGTTCTTATGCCTGCTTTATTACATCTCTTTTCTGATTCTGAGCTCAGACTGACACACCAGACCAAGAACTTCCTCTACATATTATTCATCTGTTGCTCTACATATCTTGACTTGACCATATCTCCCATCTTTGTCTTCCAGCTAGCCTTTATGACTATTATTGAAGCTGAACTTGTCATTGTATCTCCATATCCATGTTTTGCAGTTCTACTACTGGTTGTTTTGGTTAAGTGAGGTGAAATCCTGGTCAGCTCTTCTGTCAACCAGTGTTTACCACAAGAAACACTTTTTTGGAGTCATATAGGGACAGTGAATAATTATCTATTTAATTTGTTACTATTATATTTTGATTGCCAGAGATGGGGGAAATTTCTGTAGGAAGGTTCTACCTAAAGGTCCTAAATCATTTGGCTGATTTAAAGAACCATACTTCTTGGCCTGGGAAGCTGGAGCAGAGGGTGTCATTTTCTGCTACCTCAGATTCTAACCCCATGTGCTTCATCTGTCCAGGTCTCTATCATAATGCACTAGCTCCTCTCCTCTGTCCTTAATGCCATCATATGATTGATGCTTTGTTGCAAGCTCATTTGCCATTTAAATAGGAGCAAGCTGAGGATTTGTAGGATGCTTCCTCAGAATCTTTTATCAGAGGGAGGACTTGAGATGCTCGGAGATGGCACCAGGAAGGAAAGGCTGTCTATAATGATTAAAGAACTTTTGAGAATATCATCTCTAATCTCCCCAGCACTGCCTGTTGTAATGCTTGTTTGTTTTAGTATTGCTTCATCAGCTTGATGATCCTATAATTCCCCAATGACATGCTGAAGATGAAGATATCCAATGTTTAATTGAAACCATTAATCTAATATTGCATTTATCGGTGCTTTGCAGTTGAAAACAAGTTTGATGTTCCTATTGCCTTTGTGTTTTGGAAGGATAGATTGTTCCACATCCCATAATTCTGCACTGGTGGGTTTCATACGTCCTGGATTGGGTCCAGATGAAGTCTTACTTAGAGCAGATAGATTGGAACAATCCCAGTTATTTCAGCAGTTCAATTTTAAACATGCCTAGATGTGGATTACATCTGTAGAGTGACCCATTCTACACGTACCTTTCCTTGGAAGAACCGTTGTGCAGACTTATTATTTTCTCCAATAAAATGCCACAGGTCAGTTTTGTGAAGAATGGTCTTGAACTGTGAATAGTTTTTGAACTGTGCAGTTTTTGAATACTTTCTTGCATCCAGAAGATAAAATTACCAATTGTTTCTTTTGAGAAGAGAACTAGCAAAGAATTACACCCCTGTCCCTGACTATGGGCATGAAGTTAAGCTGGCAACTGACTTCTTCCTTGGTTTATGTGATCCATTTAATGATTTATTGGTGGCATGGGAGCTATGTAGCCCTCCAGATGATACTGAAATGCAACTCCCAGCAGTCCTAGCCACCATAGCCAATTATGAGGAATGTTAGGAGTTGCAGTCCCATATTTGGAGGACTGCAAGATTACCAACCTCGATTTATGGCATTAATGTACAACAGAAGTGTCACACATAAGGCTAGGAAGGGCTTTTTGGCTCAACACTGATCTAGATTGCTGAGCAATTGCACTTAAGGCCCTTTCAAACTCACAATCAAAGCTCTATTTTTCTACTTTAGCTGCATGGTGTCATTGTATGGAATACGGGAATGGCTGGAATCCTGTTAATTAGTCCCAAATACAGTAGATCCACTGAATTAGTTCAGCCACTATATTGGTTAACCATATTGACTTAATGCCTTTCCTATAGCTGGGACTAAGAATATAATTCCCACCCATGTGAAATAGTTACACATATGGAGCATTGCTTATGCAGCCATGGGCTATTGTCCAAGATACAACCACATGTGTAAATGAACTTGCACATGTTGATAGAACGCCAATAAGATTCCGGGTTCTGCACATATATAAGTACTTGCAAGTAGGGAAGTCATAAATCTTGATCAGTCTGGCCTGACTATTGTCGTTTATACACCTTGGGCCTTCCACACCTCCCAACAATGGCTCTATGATTCTAATTCAATGGTCTTGGTTCCACTCCATGGAGTTCTCACCCATATAGCTTGAGTGCCTCACCAAACTACAACCCCCAGGATTCCACAGGACACGGCCGTGACAGTTAAAGTAGGATCGCAGTGCTGTAATTATGTGGTATGAATGGACCCCAGGTCTCCAGCATGGGGCTTTGTGTTTCAGAAGAACTCCAGATCTTCAGGAATGGAGACAACTGTTTTTTTTTTTTGCTCTGCCTTTCCAATATACGTAATCTTTCACTGCACTTTTAGGTTGACTCTTTTTCAGATTATTTATTTCTCATTTCTAAAGCAGTCAAATTTACAATTAAAATTACAATTACAATCCAAGATATGCATGTTCAGAGAAAGAAAATGAAACTAAAACTAGAACACAATACTAGCACGCTAAACTAAAACGTTACAATAAACTAAAATGGTAACTTACAAAAGAGCCCTGATGCCCCAAGCCAAACTGTAATGCAAAAGGAAAAAAAAGAGAAACAAATCTATTATTTTACTATTACAGATCCAACAAAGCAATCCTACTAAAATTACTAGTGTCCATGAACACAAATCATTGCGTTGTTGGATTTCTTGTTTTTCATTATGGAACAATTGTTGCTTATGCTCTTATTGCTTTATGTGTCAGGTGAACTCCAAATCTTTAAGTACTTCAAGTACAGAGTATGCTAGAAGTTTAAATGAGTAGCTAAAAGTGGGGGGAAAGTACTTGTGGAGACCATTGTTCTTTGCTCTGCCTTTCCAGCATAAACAATCTTTCACTTGACCTTTAGTGTAACATTTATTTTTGAGCTGGCCTTTATAATCCATTAGAGGATTTTTTGCTTTCTGTTGAAAAACAGCTTTCCTCCACCGTCACACTCATTCCACTCTGTTCTCTTTTACTTCCCGTACAACTAGCTGAATGTCATCTACCGACCGCTAGAGATGGAGGGAGATCCATCTGGTTCCACACCTACCAGTTTCTCATGTGTTAATTTGTTAAATTAACTCCATCCCATTAAATTGATTCCATTCCATTTCTCCTGAGCTGATTTTTTTAAAAAAAATCTGCACAAAATTTGCATCGAAAGAAACATGTGTTTTAAACATCTTTCCTCAGAAATATTTATAAATGCTTTTGATCTTGAAGTACACTTTTAGAAACTTTTAGAAACAAGGAGTAGGAATCATGTGGTGCTCTAAATGATGCTGGACTACAACTCCCAGCATTCATCACCATTGGTTATCCTGCTATACTGCTACTGATAAAATCTGGAGGGCTGCCTGATTCCCATCTCTGATCTTAGTCCAACTGCTAGTCCTGAGCAAAATTAGACCACTGAATCATTAGGCCTTGTACAAGGGTTGATTTACAAAAGTCAGAATGATGCAATAAGTTGACTCTGGCTGGAGCTAAAGAGGCATTTTCATCCTCAAAGATACATTTTTAAAAACATTTTTTCAGGGTATTTGAGTTGAGAACTGTACCATGATATTCAACAAAGTGCTGAATCTGAGACTCTTCTCACATTACACTGTTGACAGTGTTATTTATTCTGCTTTAACTGCCATGGCAACATCCTATGGAAGAATGGGATTTGCAGTTTAGGGAGAGGTATTTAGAATTCCCGGTGAAAGTGTTCCTGGGCCCAATTTCTAATAACACTATGCATGAGTTTTCTTTTCTTTTCTGTCATAGCCTCCAGAGATCCACCTCACTAGGTGTCCTTCCATTTTGTCTCCTCTTATTCCATCAAGCTGGGTTGCATGATGCAAAACTTTCCCAGAGCTCTCCGAGCTGCTAAAGCCTATCTCTGAAACCATCTAAGCACCTTGGAGAGCTCTGTCACAATGTAGACCAAGGTGGGCAGAGTTCAAGTCTTGGGACCCCAAAATGTTGCCTCTGGATCCCCACAAATCCCCCAGCCCCCACAAAAAAAGAAAAGAAAAAAAGGTTGCACTCTTGGGGTGCTTTTTTTTTTTCACTTGAAAACTGGCCAAGCCAAAGCCAAAACATGGCAAAAATGGAGCCAATCTACTGCTTAAACTGACATTGGTATGATATAAATAAGAAACCAAGTTCCAAAAATCCAGGAACACTTCAAAAGTCTCATAAAACATTCATATATAAGGAATATTGTAATGTCCAAATTTTAGTGATTGCATCAAATCAAATCCAAACCATCTGCAAATGGGTGGGTTTCCTTCATGCATCTACCCAGAGCCCCCAACCCACAAAAACCCCTCAAATTGACCAATACTGGAAGTAAAGCGATGCCACTCCTGACACAATGAAATGGGATGGTGCAGCTTGCCAGAGGGGGACAGAGTGAATTGGTTTTCTACCGCATCCAAGTTTCCCACTCCTGATTGGGACCAAAACCCAGAGCGAATTCACTACCCCACAAAAATTGGAGCTACCAACTGCCAGTGGTCTGTAGAACTTCTCCTTTCTCATATCCCGTTCTAAATTTACTCTACCAACCAAAAACTATTTCTTTTTAACTGGGCTGCATAAGGATTTCCCGCCTGCCTGCTCCCCTGCTATTCTCAAAGTACACTATTTTAAAATAACTCCCTTGGCCCAGGCTATTTATTTTTAGAGTGTGCCTTTATTTTTTTTTAATCTAGTTCTAAAGAGATATAGCATTTTTATATTATACTGACTGCAACAAACACAATACTTTAAGTGCCATTTTGCTGGAAGCTGGCGTATGCTGTGGGTAATTGCTTCCTACTGAATTCTCGTCTTACTGTTATTTGTTCAGCAAAGTTTGGCCCAAGAATTTCCAATTTATTCTTGCTTTGTTTGCATTCATTTATTTATAATATTTTTATGGATATGCCTGTAATATATATTTTTATTGGGAGGGGATTGCCCCTTAGTACCAGTCTTTCTGTGTCTAGAAGGCAATGTGCTTTTTTATTATCATTATTTTCTTAAAAGAAGGTTGCCCACTGAGTTTAGTAGGGCTTCCTTCCTTCCTTCCTTCCTTCCTTCCTTCCTTCCTTCCTTCCTTCCTTTTCAGGCATACTCTGCCTGACTTATGCCTTTGTAAATGGCCTTGCTTGTGTACAAAATTTCGTTGAGTGACTTTGCAATATCCATATTTACCTAGGGATTGTTGCGATGATATCATTTAAGGGCATGCATTTTGCACTGGTGGCACTGGATGCTGGCTAGAAAGATTAGATAGATAGATAGATAGATAGATAGATAGATAGATAGATAGATAGATATTTTATTCTGGTCATAGACCAGTATAAGAACAATAAAATGCAGTTACAAATAGAGATAGGTATTAATCTGTCAGATAACAGAACCAAACTAGTCCTAACAACTGGCTAGGGAGTGTTAAAGCATAACAGGATCAACCAATCACTGCAGAAGCAAACGTCAGAGATGCCTGAAGCCCATCAAAACTGCCCTATGCACATCAGAAGCATTTTGTGCACACTGGACCACTCTTGCAAGTGGCAGGCTGCACACCTTCACAATTCATTAACAGGGTTTCATGATCTTTCTGCAATGCAGTTACAGATTCCTACAGTTACAAGGCACAAACTGTGACGCGTAAGATCTTGGTCGTATTCTGCAGCCTGCCATGAGATCTCTGGATGGCATAAATTTAAAACAATATAAACAATTGAAAACAATTCCAGATAAAATCAGTAAAATTATATATACTTTATTTCACATCCTGAAGGGGTGTGTTGACAAAACAGCAATGGCTTTCTCACGGGATTGACAAAGGGGTCCAGAATAGGATGATTGTTTAACTCCAGAGTGACAAAACATTAATGGGGGTCATGACAATCTCTTAATGTTTGATCAGGTAGGGTGTATAGGAAAGATCTCCCCAGGGTAAGATTCAGGGATGGTCTCTGATTGGTCACCAATCTGAGAAGTTTGTCTTTCATTGTATTCAGAAATGCCAAGAGCCTAAAACTGAGAAGGGATTAGCACAAACCCATCAGCATTAGGGTTTTCCACATAATCCTATCTGAACTTTCATGACTCTGAACGCATCTCCAACCAGCATAATCCCAAACATGTTCTCTAGCCTGCATGATCACAATTATGTTCTCTGATCATTAATAAGCCCAATTTATGAAAATTGTGTATCTCTTAGGAGGGGTGTTAGGGTATGGTAACATGACGTGCATCAACACTCCTTAGTTGGTGTGCCTGTGTGCAATGGGATCGATAAACAATGGGACCAATGTGCCTCTGTCCCAATGCTGATTGTGTATCCTATTATGTCCTATTATGCATTGCTTCCAGGGCTCGTGAGTCACTTTGCCAGTTTCCCTATGCAGCGTAGCAATGCCAGCCTTTTATTGGACATAGGCCATTTCCACACTGTACTCTTATAGTGCTACTGTTCCACTCTCAACATCCTAAGGAATCCTGGGATTTGCAGTTTAGGGAGGAGCCTTAGCAGTGTTGTAGACTTGAGTCAATAGACTCAGACTCAAGTCAAACTTAAGTCACTTCAGTGATTCGACTTGGACTTGAATCGGCAAAAATTACACACTGACTTGAATTGGCTCAAGATTTGCATATTTTTAGTGACTGACTTGCTGCCCTCGGTTCAGTAACATAACACATTCATCCAGAAACCTTGCAACTTACTGGTCACATGGCATTCTGTCTCAAACTCAAAATGTGGACACGTTTCCCAGAGGGAACAGCAAATGGGTTTGGCAATGGGCTTGAGGTGGGTTTGAGGTCTGCTCAGCAGCCTGTCCCCTCTACATATAGGAGGAGCTTCCTAAAACTTTTCCTAAGAGCAGAAGGCAAGACTCGCCCTCAGAGTGCAGGATGCATTTCTCAGTGGGGAACAGAAAATGTCTTATGCAATGGGCTTGAGGAGGAAAGATCCTTCCTTCTAAAGCTCTTGAAGCTTCAGTAGTGGGGAGTAAGAAGGATCCTATTCCTCACTTCTGAAAAAGCCTCCAGCTTTGCAAATGGGAAGTAAGAAGGATCCTATTCCCCACTTCCAAAGCTACAGATGGAGAAACCACAAAAGCAGAGGGCTGATTCTACTTAAATTGTTAACACTGACTTTATTCGACTCTGTCTGGAAATTCTGGAATACAGGTTGGGATATAAAGTTGGCTCCCAGACTTGAGACTTGACTTGAAAGTGTCTTGCAAAGGCCTGAGACTTGTCTTGAGACTTAAAAGGTAGAGGCTTGAGACTTGACTTGAGGCTTGGAATAAAAGACTTAAACACATCACTGGGCCTTAAACCCCAGGATTCCATAAGATGTTGAAAGTGGAATAATAGCACTATAACAGACTAGTGTGGAAATGGCCCTAGACACTGCCCAATTCCAATTCCTGCAGGCATTACAAAATACTTACAAAAGCGTGAGTCCCCAGCAGGATTCTGGCCCTGGTTTGTAAGGAAATCTTACATTCATCTGGCATACGTTGTTACACCTAGACACTGGCAGTGGATTTTCTGAAGGACCTGTGAATTAGACAAAGGGTAGCAGGTGTTAGTTAGGCTAAATTGACCTCAAAATTGATTTCTTTATTTTATGACTTTCTGAAAGGAGATTAGTACTAGTCCTTTCTTCCTTTCCAATGTGAAACAATTTACATAGTAACAGGTGATGCAGACAGTGAAATAAATTGCTGGCAAGGGGTGTGATTTGAAGAGGCAATATGGAGCTCATTTCCATTGATTCCTTCGCCTTAGGGATATACCGATGTGTAGAACCTGGGAACAGAAAACCCAAATTTATTTCCTCTGTTAGAGGACAGGAGTATGGGCAGGGCAAGCCCAGTATTTACTTGGTGCTGTCGTTTTGGCAAGGCGTTTCTGTGCTATTGTGAGAAGAGATATACTAGGTTCCAGTCTGTCAGCCCCCAAATTTATTCATTTGATTTATTGATACAGAAATGTATACTTTGCCTATTATTAGGGATAATGCACTTCTTTGTGTCTTGCAACAGTTTAAAACAACAATGTAATATAAAGCTGAAAACCTGGTGAGAAACATAATCCGAAATGCAAGGGTAGTAACAGTACAAAGGCAAGGACAACAGATGAAACAATCTTTGAATAAAGGAGACACATAGCAAACAATAGCTTGAGAGTACAGAAATACCTTTACTGATGGGCAAAAGGTATATATTGCGGGAACCACCCATACTTCGTGGGGCAAGATATTCCTTGGCATCAGATTGGTCCTTTTTGCCATTAAAAACTAGTGCAAAGCTAGTGAGTCTCTATCAGCCCCATGGATTACCGCAAAGTTCCCAGGAGATGATAGCAGTGACCGCAGGTGGTTCCAAAAGCAAAAGGACAATGAATCGACGGTTAGCCCAAATCGTTGCTGAGTCAGGGGTCCACCCGTGACGCCAGTGCCTCTGAGAAATGGTGGGCAATACAAGCTCAAGGAGGAGGTCTTTTCCCCTCCCCTCCTGCCCTCTCTACAAATGGCATCCCCAAACCAGAGTGCAGCACTGGGCATGGAATGGAATTCTGTGTGTGAATGAGTGGGAAGGGACGATTTCTTCCAAGTTCATGTTGGACTGTTGCTTTGCTTAATTTTGTGAAAAGGTATTTTCCTTCCTAGGCCTTTTCCGCACTGCGGTATTCTAGTGCTCTTATTCCACTTTCAATAGCCTATGGAATCCCGAGGTTTGCAGTTTAGGGAGAGGCCTTTAGAATTCTCAACCAGGCAGCTCTTTGGCCTCGGGAAACTACAAGCCCCAGAATTCCACAGGAGGTTGAAAGTGGAATAACAGCACTGTTAACAAGGTGGTGCAGAAATGGCCCTGTTTTCAAACGTAGGACAGAGATCCTTATTGAACATGATGGTGTGAATCTTTTCCAACTACTTACTCATGTTTCTTTGACTGGAGCCCTTTAAGTAAAGCTTAAAAGTTCAGAAGTAAAGAGGGGAAAAGACCCTTGATTGCCTTGTTGTATGGTTAGGGGCCACCCTCCAGGGGAAAAAAAAGTTCAGGCAGTTGTCTTTTTTTTCACTGAAAGTGACATAAAAGTTCATATCATCTTTTGAGGGGAGTAGGACACTTGTAGATTGGTTTTACTCAGACTGTGAAATGCTCTCTGATGTGAAATTCTCAACCATCTCTCTCTCTTTCTCTCTTCTCTCTCTCTTAATTCCAGGGCTATAAATCTGAGGTGATAGAATTGGCTAGCAGTGCCAGGAATGTTCCTCAAGGTCCAGTAAGTTGAAACATTTTGCTGAATGGATTAGATTCTGAAACTGCTTTTTTTGCATTCTTTTTGGTTTGGAGTCCTTTGATCATCAATCAAACACAATCTCTTTCCCCTTTTTTTTAACATCCGGAGACAGATCTTGTGCGTTTTGGAAATAAGTGCATTAGCGTTTGCTAAATGTCCTCAAAAGCTTGAAAGTAGGGCGTTAGCCGACTTGTGATTTGCTTGTCAAGCCGAGAGGAATGGTCCCAAACCGCTGCGGCTAGTGTTCATTAGGGACGTGGTTAAATCCATCTTGTATGTGAACACCTGCTGTGCTCCATCATGCTGAGGGTGTCAGGGTGGACTCCGCGTGATGCAGGGGAGGAAAGGAAAGCAATACACTGAGCAACTCAGGTTTCCAGTGAATTGAGAGGTGAGTTTGGACATGTTGCTTTGGGGGCGGGGCACAGATCTGAGAATTTCCAAGCTGGGAGTCTAGGAATTGTACCCCACTTCATGGTCCTCAGGCTGGAGAAACTGTTTAGAGTCTGCATCTCCACATGGTCATTGAAATATACATGCAGAAATACGTCTGCTACAAGAAGATGGAACAATGCGCCCCAATTCCTTCAAGCGCAATAATATCAGATTTCTTTGGCGTATGCAAGCACATACTTGAGCCCTAAATGGCTCTGTCACGGGTGGAGAAAATTACAGTCTGTCAGCTGTTTGCGGACCCCAGGACCTTCTCATGGCCTCCATGGCCCCTCACATTGTTAATTTCTTGGGCAACTGCTCATCCCCTGATCGCCTTCATAGCCAGCTGTTCCTGGTGTGATGGTTTACGCTTATTTGTACCTCCATGTGCCATCTTCCTTCCCTTCAAGCACGTACAAAAATATAAGATCTTACTGGAAACCAGAAGTCACTTTTGGGTTGTTATATTTTGGCTTATATGCCTGCTGTGCTAGGAAAAATCAGTTCTTGCTCCATTAGGTCATCCCTGAGCTACGTGAAAGGGAGTATAGAATCCTAGGAAGTTGCACAGCCCAATTGATGTCAGGACGGTATAAGAAATGTCTTGCTATTGTTCTGTAATCTGGTGGAGAAAATACGCATGTGTATTTCTGAAGGTAAGGTTGGCCTTCAGTTTTAATATTGCCTCTGAGTCTCTTCCTGAAGCTCTGTGTCCAAGACATCCAAACACTGGGAAATGTTGCCTAGCCAATAATAACACAGGATCTTGAAAAGGTGTACAGTGCATCCTTTGCATATGTGTAAGTCCCATTCCAAGAACTCTTGCTTAAAACAAAAGCCCTGAATGCTCCATCCCATTATTGTCAATGGATGCAACACGCACACACCTTGCTGGCACAAGCACATGCCAGGAGCATCCATTGACAACAATAGGATATAAGGCTTCATGTGACCTCACATTCATGTGCGTGGAGGTTGTGTCAACAGAGCGTGCACTGTACTTACTTTCAAGGTACTGTTCAACAAGTCTTTGATGGTAAGAAAGAAACCTTCCATAGCAACCTTCCTCAACCTGATGATCTCTGGATATATTGGGTTAATCTTTCCTAATCTCCTCAAGAGTATGGATGGAGACACTGGGAGTTATAGTCAAAACCAATGGAAGCTGGTAGCTTCAATGTCAGTGGGGCAGTACAACCACTTTGAGTTTTAGCCTGCACTATAAAGAAGCTTTCTGGTGTGTTGAGTCTAACTTGGAAATAGGGTTTACTGCTTTTAAACTAAAGATGGGAAAAGATTCACCACTCTACCAAACCTGGAGCCACCAGCTGCCTTTGGTCAAAATATCCAGAAGACACTTGGTTGGGGAAGGATCTCCTATAGCTTCTAAATGAGTGAGGTGTTTGTTGCATTTGTGGACACCTGAAGCTAAAAGAGATGTATCTTCCACAATTGTTAAGATAGTAGAAGAACTGATGACTCTTCACAAGTGTGGACTTCATGCTGAGCAGTTTATTAACGGAGCTCTCTCTTAGTCCTCCTGTCTGTCTCCCAAGCTGCAAGGTTGACTGTATTGTATTGTATTGCATTGCATTGCATTGCATTGCATTGCATTGCATTGCATTGCATTGCATTGCCTGCTAGTCTGCAAGTTCCTTTTTATATTCACAATATTTTCCTAAATATTTTCCCACATTCTAATAACATGTTCATTCTAATATGGTATGTATACATTTTAGTTACTGGATTGAGTGAGGGTTAATTCTCTAAGCACTGTAGGACTCAGGTACTGGACTTTGGCTTCTATATGTGCAAGATAATTTCATCTTGCACAGTGTAGACATGCTCTTTGCATAGAGTCCAGTTATTGAATTATGTCAGTGACATAGTCTGTAGCATTTTGAGAGCTATTTCTCTATTAACACAACTCCACATTCCTTGCTTTTCTTTCTCTTCCCATTTCTCCCTCCCCTCAGATTGCTGATGTAAGGTTGTCTCTGTGTATGTGTGTTTTAAAAGTTGTGTACTAAAGAGTTAACAGTTGTAGCTTACACCTATATTGATTTGTTTTGTGCTGGCAAATATACTAAGAGAATGAAGAAAGGTTGAAAAGAGGGCAATGGAGACAAGAATTAAAAAATGATGAGAACATTGTTGTGAAGGAGAACAGATGATGTGTGTGAGTTAGAAAAGAGAAGAAAAAATCTTGAAAAACCATCAGCAGTATGGAAACCTGAAATTACAAACCAAGAACTATTATTTGGTCTATGGCCATAAAAAAATTGAACTGAATTACATTGAAATAAGGACTAGAAAAGCTTTGATTTGACAAGCAATGCCTTTTTTTTTTTTTTTTCAAATGCCCGCTGTGTTTAACACATTTCAAAATGTAGGACCGGGTCGTTCAACTGTCTGGATCTGAATTAACTATCGATGATTTCATGTTAAATGCTTGAAATTTGAGTGCATGTCTTAAGTTTCGTGCAGAAACAGATGGACAGTTTTGTCTCACATGAAACATCAACATTCAATTCAAGGTTTTGCAAGCAGAGTTGCACATGCAGTGCCGTAGATAAGAATGTGCATGAGAGGTGCCTTTGATTGTGCACTCATTACTATTCAACGCAAGGGTTGTGTTGTACAATCAGTGCATAACTGGACCTGAAAAGATTACCACTATGCCACCCTGATGGAATAGCTCAACCAAGATCCTGTTGTAACCAGTTGGGAAACTGGATTCATTTACTTTTCTCTCTGAGGTTGGTGAAGACATTTGGTCCCAGAACTTGGCATTGCATTGATTTTGCCTCAGCTGAAACTTAGAGGGAAAATTGAATGCGAATTCGCTCTGCCTTCCAGACAGTGGCTTTCACCAAGGGTGTTGACAATGTCTGTGATGAATGGGGAAACATGTGAAGTATCGGCCTGCAGAGCAGAGAAAAAGCAATTATGCAAAAGGGCTGAATGCTGATATGGATCTTAGATGGACTGGATCTCTTTATGGAATTTTCTTTCTTCTAGAAAGACACAGCAGTAGCCAGAATTCTCCCCTGATCCCTTGTCAAGCAAACAAATTCCTATTTGCCTCCATTTTTCTATTTTTGAAGGCCAGGAATTTTTCAAAATTCTCAGTTCTCAAATTACTTCCTAAATCTGATGGAAATTACTGAAGATAAAAATAAATTTGACTATGGAAGAAAGTAAAGCAACCTATCAAGTAGGATCAAACTCATGTTGGAATACTGATAACCCCTTGTAGTGAATATGGCTCTGCCCCAGGATGATGGGCTCTATGGACTCCTTGTTAATAGCTGTACAGTTGATTCGAAGCGCTATTTTGCGTTCAGTAGACTCAGTGTAGTGCAATGGTTAGAAGGTTGGACTAGGACTCTCGAAGAATCTCCACTTGCCCACAGAAACCCAGTGGGTGACCTTGGCCAAGTCGTGCTCTCTCAGCTTCAGAGGAAGGCAAAGGCAAACCTCTCTGAGCAAATCTTGAGAAGAAAATTTGCACAATAAAATCACTTTTGTTGTTGTTGTGTACCTTTAAGTCATTTCTGACTTATGATGACCCTAGAACAAACCCACCATGGGGTTTTCTGGGTGCTGAGAGCATGTGATGTGCCCATGGTCACCCAGCAGGTTTTGATGGTTGAGCGGAGAATCAAACTCTGGTCTCCGGGGTCGTAATCCAATGATCAAACCACTACACAATGCTGCCAGTGGGTTGTCATAAGTCAGAAACAACGTGAAGGCACACAGCAACAGCAGCAGTGGTAGTAAATAAACCTCTGCTGGATGCCTTGTGCTTTAGTGGTAGTTCATAGACATAGAAGTAGCTGGGAAGAAATCAGAGGCCTAAATCAGCTTCTTCGCAACTTGCTTGTACTGCTCTTATACCTATTAGACTGAAGGATCATTCAAGCCTGTGGAGTTCAGCTTCTGTTCTACATAACTTCTGGGAAATATCTTCCACTTTCCTTCCCATGAGGTGATGGGGGTGTCCACCTCAGCCTGTGGAACCTGCTATCTAGCCACAGGGATTAGAAATGTTGGCCCTGGGATGGTCCAGACAGAATTTCTTGTTCAAGTCCCTATTTTTCCACTTGAAAGGAAACCATTGAGTAAAAGACTGAGATGTTTCCTTCTGTTATAGATCACCTGCTGCAGCCACTTGCCAGCAATATAATTTGTCTTACAGCCATGTTATATGTGTCAATTTTTTCAGCAACAAACAAAGTCTAGGAGAGGCCCCTGACTAGAGGCTGCCCTCCTTTCACTTTTGCAGCACATTTCATTGTTAACTGAAGATGTGGGAGCCTTTGGTACAAGCTGGTCTAAAAGCTGTGTGAGATATCACAACCACTGATGTAGCTTCTTAGATATGGAGTCATTATGTCTCCTCTTTTCACCTCTCCGTTCCGATGAGGAACGTTTGCCATCATTTCAGCAATGTGTGTGTCAAAGAACAAAAGTAGGTCCAGTTACATAGGCGACGCTTACCTTTGCTTGTCCATCCTCACCGAATGGATCCAGGTAATATGTTTCTCCAACATCCATCCATCCATCCATCCATCCATCCATCCATCCATCCATCCATTCTTTTATCTATATCCCACCTTTAATTTAAGCAAGGTTTCTTTCATCTTCTTTGCAAATGGAGGATGAAGCAAGATTGATTCAGCAACATCAGTAAAACAGAGGGTAGTGCTGAAGGAGGATGGTGTCCTGGGGAAAGGAGGTCTGGGTCTTAGGGGAATATATGTGGGGCTTAGGTCGAGTCTAGGGGTCCAGATCAAAGAGACTGGTGGCTTCTATTCCACCACCTGACAACTGCTGCTAACCCTAAAGTCTTGTTTGTCTGTTGAGGATTATTATGCTCACAGGATAGAGGCCTTTCAATAGTAGGATCTTCTTCATATATTGAGGTAGCATACTGCTGGAGACCAAATTACTGGTAGTTAATAGTGGGAGGCCATTTTATCAATGCTTATGTGTTGCTCAGAGGTGGCTGTTTGGAAGCTTAAGAGGGCAGACTGATATATCTGATCAATGGTGGAGAATTTTATAAAGACAGAGTGGTTGATACTAAGCATTGGTGGTGTGATAATGGACTTTCCTCATTATCCAGGCAGCATGGCTGAAGGGGAATTGTTCTCTCTCCAGGTAAACAAGGGGTTAACGAGGGGTTGGGTTTAAGTTATATTTATTGGGGATGGAAACTAGTTTCAAACATCTGGAGGGCCAAAAGTTCTCCACTCTGGGGTTACATATTCCACTATTTTACTCCAGAAAGGCAGCATTTATTCACATTTGCTAGTGGCTCTGATCTTAGCAAGGCAGTGACTCTGCTCTGAGTTTTATATTTATATATAGGAACTTCAAAACAGCTATCCAAGGTGCTGAATCTCAGCCACAAAATAGGTCCAGATCCTTTAAACACTGGGGTAAAACCTAGAATGAATTCACCACTCCATTGATATGGAATCCACCATGGTTCGTACACTGATCATGGAAATGTTTGTTGTAGCAAAAAAGATATTCATTGTTTTCTTTCCCCAGAAATAAGAAACTGACTTTGTAGCAACTGTAAGCAAGACGCTCGACTCCGCTCTTCAGCCTACAAGCCATCCTTCATCAATTCCCATTTTTCATTCCGCAGACAGTCTTCAATTTTTATTTCATGCCGCACTGGAGGTGAATTACGGCTGATCATGAATTCATACAGCTACTGAGCAAGTCAGTGGGCTTGTGAAACAGGCAGTAATGAGCGATTACAATTTACATAATACAGACACACATCCAATCTAATACAGGAGCTTGCTGTTTGAAGTTCCCCGTATTGTGAGTGGCATTTACTTGCATTCTGATCAAAGAGAAATTGCTCGCCTGCCACCGAGAGAAGAATCTCCTTTTTTTTTTTAAAAAAAAAAATCCCCACCTTTTCCTGCACAGCTGCTCTAGTTTAAAAACCTTTAAAAGTGGGATCAAGCTCATTTTGTAATACCGTTAATCCCATGCCCCCTTTTCAGTCTTGCAGCAGTTAAATGCTTTATTAAAAACTTGATGGCCTTTGGCTCTGGTTTGTTCAAAGCTATTTCACCCTTTCTGAATCCGAACTCTGCACCTTCGTGCCAGCAACCTATTTGCACCTGCCAATGTATTTCTAGAGATCCAGGATGACTTCCTTTACCTTCCTCTGCCTGTCTCCGCTCTTCATGAGTTTCCACAGAAAGGTCCCTTTCGCACTACACAAATATGACACTGTTATTCTACTTTAACTGCCTTGACTGCATCCTATGAAATCCTGGTATTTGTAATCTGGGAAGGTCTTTGAGTTTTCTAGCACATCAGGGACTGAGACCTAGAACACTGTCTGCACCTAGGACCTTTCAGTTTTCTGTGTTGGCACTCCCTTGCCTGACCCTTCTCTTTGGAAGGCCAAGCTCTATTTCTAAATGCTCATCTGAAATCTTAAGCTATTGCAATGCTAGAAATCTGACAACTGAAGGAAAATTTCATTGGGGCAGGATAATTCACAATTCTTATTTGATTGGAGCTATGCTCTTATTTTGTCCAGCTCTTGCACCTAAACCCCTGATGCAGTCACCAGAACAATGTAACTCTACATGCATATTTGAGGCTTGAGTATCACACTGTGTTAATGCATCCTCGATGGTCTGGATTACATTTTGCAATTGCTCATACTAAAATACATCAGCTACTCTTAAAGGTGCCTGAAAACTATCTTTTCTTCATCCTCCCTTCTTTTTTATACTGACACAGAGATCTCTTTAGAAGCAACTGTGGCAGTTGCCCCCCTTAACATTCTAGCTCACGCTAGAGAGAAATGGGCTGCTGACCATAGCCATTTTGGCACTAGACTGTTATAGCGCTATTATTCTACTTTCAACATCCTATGGAATCCTGGGGTTTGCAGTTCCGGGAGGGGTAGACCGCCTAAACACGGGCAAGACCTGCTACCTATGTTATGGACAAGCAAAGCATACAGTACAAGACAAGACATCATAACATAAGAGCAAGTACTGACAATTAAGCTTCAATGCATATATACAGCAACACCCATGATAACAGAACCCATAGTCCAGCATATTGCATTAGTTACATGGTTTCAGTATAACCTGTAGTAGGGCATTAATCAGAACTACATAGCAACATACATGGTTATACATTCTCGAAGCAGATATAATACATTCGCCCGTCCCTACAATATGCTTGTTGCATACAATATTGGAAAGCATAACATCATCAACATGGTCATAGAATCATAGAGTTGGAAGAGACCCCGGAGGCCATCCAGACCAACCTCTTGCCATGCAGGAACCCACATCAAAGCACTCCCTTTGACAGATGGCCATCCAGACTCTGCTTAAAAACCTCCAAAGAAGGAGACTCTACCCCACTCCGAGGCAACATATTCCACTGCTGGACAGCTCTGACCATCAGGAAGTTCCTCCTGAGGTTCAGGTGGAATCTCCTTTCCTGCAACTTGAATCCATTGATCCTTGTCCTAGTGTCTGGAGCAGTGGAAAACAAGCCTGCTCCCTCTTCAGCATGACATCCCTTCAAATATTTAAACATGGCTATCATGTCCCCTCTTAACCTTCTCTTCTGCAGACTAAACATTCCCAGCTCCCTAAGCTGCTCCTCATAGGGCTTCATGGCTTCCAGACCCTTCACCATTTTGGTCGCCCTCCTCTGGAGCGTGCCAACATGACAGTTGGGGTGCTACTGACATAGGTTTACAGTAAGACGACATTGTCTTATTGAATACAGATCAAACTCCAAAGTCCAGGTTATAAATTTGCAACTACTCTACCAAATACCAGCCTTTGTTATCATTTCCTTTCCTGCACAGGAATGGTTTTACCAGCAGTTGAGAAACACCAAGGACCAACAAAGATTCTTTGCATTTTATGAAGTCTTTCGGAAATTCTTATCAGAAGTCGTAATATTTTGGGTTTTTTCCCTACACAAAATCCATGTTTTTGTATGGACAACATGTCTCCTGTGCAGAAAACTGTGTTTTATGTTGAGAATCCTGTTTCCTGAACACAAAACGTACAGCCTTATGCAGAAAAATTACATGTTTTTGTGCTGAATAATTGCCTCACAGACTTTGCAAAGTGCAAATACCATGGAGAAGTGCATAATGTCAGCACGCGAGGATTGAGAACATAAAGATTTATCTTCCTATCCTCTGTTAATAGTTCCCTTGTTTTCCTTCTCATTTTACAAATATATGAAAAATATTGATACTGGAAACAGAAAGCGATCACACTTTGGTGTTTGTTTAATCAAAGAGATATTGGGAAAAGTTTCTCCGTGAGATTCAAGAGTCTTTTAGAGGGTTCAACATAGGCAATAATGATTTCTCTCTCTTTTCTTTCTGTTCTTTTTTTTTTCTTGAGAAATAAAATTGCTGCAGGATGGGACTCTGTGATCTGAATGGTAATAAGTTGCTGAGCTACCTGAAATTACCTGTCCATGCATCTTGAAGGGAAAGAATGTTTTTCTTCCCAATCTGGTCTAGCAAGACAGACTGGTACAGCACTAAAAAAAGAATTGTACCCCCCTCTTGAAACCTCAGCTGGGGGCAACAGCAAAGTAGCAAAGGTTTTCCATATTTTTTGCAAAGAACAACAACCACAACTAGGTAAAAAAATTCTCTTCACTGAAACTAAGGTCATTTCCACATTACGCATTTATAGTGCTAGGATTCCACTTTCAACATCCTGTGGAGTTTTGGGATTTGTAGTTTCCTGAGACCAAAGAACTCTCTGGCTGAGAATTCTAAATGCCCTTCCCTAAACTGCAAATCCCAGGATTCCATAGGGTGTTGAAAGCAGAATAACAGCACTATAACAGTGTAGTGTGGAAATGGCCTCAGAATTAGCTCTTTTCTTCGAAGCTCATGGTGGGATTTTCCTACAGGATGGGCACAAGTTATTGTTGTGTGCCTTCAGGTCATTTTGGACTTATTAAGACTCTAAGGCAAACCTACTGCAGAGTTTTCTCAGCAAGATTTGGTTGGAAGGGATTTGCCCCTCAGGAAGAGAAAGTGCACAGAACAAACAATGGATTCTTTTCCAGACGAAATGCTACGCCCAGAACAGGTTCAGAACTCTGGATAGCTCCTTCCAAGTATGGGAGGCAGGGAAGAAGAAATTATTTTATTGCTTTGCCCAGAAACCATTGCAAATTAAAGTGTGGGAGGAAATCCAGTGTGGGTTTGATCAATAGGCTGGCCACAGCATTTTAGACCCACTGACGTTTCTAAACAGTTTCCAAAGGCAACTCCATTTAGGTCTGTTACAGAAGCCCATATGGGGTATAGGGAAGGCCCATATTACCATAGCCAGATCAAGGAGAAAGATTTGAATATAACCTGATCTGATTAAAACTTTTCCTTCAAAAAGCCTGTCATCTGAACAATGCTCTATTTCTTCTCTAACATACATTGAATTAATTAATTAATTTTATCTGTATGCCTCTGTTCTCCTGGCATGGGATCCAAGGCCCAAAGTGAAGGCTTGCACTTATAACTGTAAAAAGTAACTGAAAGGTTACAATTAATACCATAAAAGGAGAGAAGCTATCTCTGGTCAAGTCACCACTATAATGTCAATATAATTTTTGGGGAAGGAATTAATTACAAGCAACTTGTTGTTTGCAACTATTTACTTCTGAGTTCTCGATGTGGGTCAAGAGGACATTTCTCTAGAGGCAAAATGAGGAAGAGACAGTCTAGTGTTACTGTCACTATTAATTTTATTTTTTTAAAGGAGGAAAAAGAAAATCCAAGTCAACTTCAGTAAAGTAAGTGGTAGCTTACTCCCAGGAACTGTGGAAAAATATGTTTTCCACAAATAGGCTGGTAACCATGTAAGTATGACCAAATTCAAATATATTATACATCTAGGGCCAAAATGTCACCATTGCATGACATATTCTGCTGTTAGCAGAAGTGGAGTTGCACAAATAGCATGTTCTTCTTTGCACATTGAGATTGTGTATCATACACAGTGCACTGTGTACTGTGTGTAGTGATTGTGAATTGTATATTGAGCAATGAGGCTGTGCGTTGTGCATTGCACAATGCTGCTATTTTATAAGGGGGTACAGCATAGGGCTGGTATAGCATATCTCTATGTGTGGATATTTACACTGTGCTGAGGGGATCTTGGACTGCAGCCATACAAACTTTCAGAGTTTGTTTTTCTCTCAGGTACATAAGGAGCGGCTAAAAAGAGAGACATTTTGGAAATGTTTAGCCCAACTTTAATTTTCCAAATTGATAAAGATTCATGGCTAAGCTTAAAGGAAACAGTTCTTCCAAAACTTTGACTCATTTATTTTTAGAGGTAGAATTCTTTCTCTCAGTCTCCTTACTGTAAAAAGTGTTGACTTGAAAGAACACAATGTGTGATTTCAAGTGTGGTGATAAGATGCCATCTAGTGACGATTTCTGGGAAGTTGTTGCTCATGTTATCTGTGAAAGTTTTTCATTGGAAAAACCACTAACCTGATACTCCAGGTCTTAATGATGATCACACTCTCCTTTTCAAATTTAACTCATAATGTGCAAATCTTCCTGTTTAGTTTCTAACTTAGTATTTTAACTTTTGGATCTGCCATACAACAAACATTTTGTGTTTTTCCAGCTTTTGCATGTTTTTTCCCCCCTTTGAAACAACTGATATGTCTGTCCCCTGTAGTGTCGTACATTTTCATTCATATCGTTGTTGTAGTAGGGAACAAATAATTTAATCAGTTTTCTCCCACTACAAAAAAGTCTTTGAAAATTGTGCACTTTTCAAAGACTGCTCATAATCTGGAACTTTGTACTCCCCCCCCTTTTTTTTTGGTATACCTATGTGCAGAAAATGACATTTTCAATGCAGGAAATGCACCTTCTATACAAAAAAGGTGACATTCCTGCTGAGAAAATGCCACTTTCTGAACACACATACGCACAAAGCATATGGGCTTTTTTCATGCAGAATAAGGCCCCTTGTGTGAAGATTCTCACTGCACCCATTTCCACATTGTGGAAGGTTGTGGCTGTCAAGGTGAGAGATGACCAGGCCATGAACTGGTTTTCTCCAAGGGAGGCAAAAGAGAACACTTTTATTTTTGCTATTTTGCTAGGAAAGAATATTTGGAAATATTCAAAACTGCTGGTACGTATATTTCTTCAGTATCAGGAAACCTTAACAAGGAGAATTTTGGGTTGATGAAAACCTTCATAGTTTGGGAATCATTATGTCCTGAATTCACATGTGGAATATTTTTCTTTCGATGCAAAAAATAGCATTTTGTGTGCAGGAAACAACATTCTCTGTGGAGAAAATAATATTTTGGTGCAGAAAATGCTGTTTTCTTTGCCAAAAAAAAAAAAATTGCAAATTTGCACAAAACTGTGAAGAGACTTCGAAAATGAAAACGGTGCAGTGTTCTGACTTTCCCATATTGAAAGAAAGAAGAAGGAAGGAAGGAAGGAAGGAAGGAAGGAAGGAAGGAAGGAAGGAAAGAAAGAAAGAAAGAAAGAAAGAAAGAAAGAAAGAAAGAAAGAAAGGAGGCAGGCAGGCAGGCAGGCAGGCAGGCAGGCAGGCCATTCCCACACTGTTATAGTGCTATTATAGACTGTTATAGTGCTATTATTCCACTTTCAACATCCTATGGAATCCTGGGCATTGCAGTTTAGGGAAGGGCATCTTTGGTGTCAGTAAACCACAAACCCTGGAATTACATTGGATCTTGAAAGTGGGATAATAGCACTACAAGAGTGTAGGGAGGAAATTGTCAAAGAAAGCAAGCAAGCTAGAAAGCTTTCTTTGAAAACAAAATTAGCTAAGAATTACATTTCTAATTTTTGCTCCATTATAAAGGGAGCAAGGGATGATTAACAGATTGTGAGAACCGAAAAAGATTGGGGAACCGAAAGACATAACCAAAACATACAGGGTGCTGAAAAGGCCCTTTCGTTGCTGAAAGCGTGATACTCCCCTGCACAATTTCACAGCCCAGCTTCTTCTGCCTTTTTTCCCTTGCTAGCTCTGCACCTCACCATTATCACCCACTGGGCTGTTTAGCTTCAGCTTACAGCTTAGCCGGTAGATCAGGTAGCCCACTAAGCCAGGGGGCCAGAATCCGTTCTCTTGTAAAATCAGGATAACGGCACATTTCCTTCTTCTTCGATGCAGGCGATAAGATGCAATTCTCTCCACTGGATATTCTTAGGGTCGATCTAGGATGCGCGAGGTCTTGAAAAATAACACTGCAAAACTGAAGGTCCTTTTTAATATTGCGGGTGTGTTACCGGGGGTGAGTGAGGGAATAGCTGTGAGTTTTCAGCGGTGTGCCGTTTAATCAACTGGTGCTGGTGACCATGAAATGCCCTAGCTTGTTTTGCTGGAAACATTTGCCCACACACACACACACACACACACACAAATCCTTTACTGATTTATATGTCAAAATACCCCCCATGTACCTCTATTTGCTGCCTGTTGAGCAAAGCCCTGCATGGGATCAGGGTGTGCATGTTAAAATTGGGAGTGGGGGTCCCTGCTTCTGTTTTTTTGTGACCTCTGTCTGAAGTGGAAATATAACCCCAGGAGTGTTCATAGATGGGGGAAAACTATCTTAATTGTCTCTCCCCTGGGTTCCAGCTTCATTCCTCAAAGCAAGAGGATTTATCGGGCTATAAATAAGGTGACTCTGAAAGTCACATGGTTTAGTGCTAATCTAGGGGGAAAATAGAAAAACAAAGCAGAGTGGGAATAACCTTGCTCCATCAATGAGAAATTCAAGAAACCATCTGGGTTTTCTCTCCCCTCCCCACCTTTGGATATCCTGTAGCTATCGCTCTCTATATTTTAAACATGATTCTGACCTTCTTACTTTCAAAGTTGGTGTCGAGTTAAAACAAAGGCTGTGGAGCTAAAAGCAGGAAAGTCACCAGCTCAAATCAAGGTGGGCATCATTGGAGGCAAGTGGAACTGGGTGGGAGAATGGCAAATGGAACAGTCAATTTTGCTTTGGTCAGGCCCCACCTGGAATACTGTGTCCTGTTCTGGGCACCACATTTCAGGAGGGATATTGTCAAGCTGGAACACCTCCAGATGAAGGGGATTAAAATGGTAAAAGACCTGGAAACCATGAAACCCTATGAGGAGCAGCTCAGGGAGCTGGGTACATTTAGCCTGGGAGAAGAGAAGGTTAAAGAAAACAGGATAGCTATGTGGAAAGATTTGGAAGGATGTCATATGGAGGATGAAGCAAGCTTGTTTTCTGCTGGTCTGGAGACCAGGACATGGACATGCCTTCATGCTTCAGGAAAAGAGATAAACATTAGGAAGAACTTCCTGATGCTAAGAGAAGTTTGACAGTGGAATACAATGCCTTGGAGTATGGTCGGATCTCCTTCTTTGGAGATTTTCAAACAAAGGTTGGATGACCATCTGTCAAGAATGCTTTGAAGGTGTCTTCCTGCATGGCAGAAGTGGGTTGGACTGGATGACTCTTGCAGTTTCTTCCAGCTCTATGATTCTATGATTCTTACCTGGATGAGCTACTTGAGGAAGCAGATGGCAGGTGGCTGAATGTTTACCCAAGTAAAGCACCATGTTGGTTTATTGAGATGGGTAAAAGGTGGTCCTGGAGCTCCACAAGTCCCCCAAAGTATTTACTTCAGGTCTTGACTCCTCCAAATTCCCCTTTGTCTGTCCTTTTTTCTGGTTAAAAGAAAAGAATGAAATGTCTCTCTTTGATGGTTGTAGGGGGCTCACCTGCACTGTTGACCATCTAAACAGTGCCAGTTTTTCAAAATCAGAAGCAGACCTTTGCCTGCTTATTTTGGTTTTTTTTGGGGGAGGCAGCCAATTCAAACTCCAGTACATTCCAGGATCAGCAAATTAGCCCTTTGACCTACCACCATGCTCATCCCTTGTATAGTTGGAGAAAGCAAGAGATCAGGAAGACAGATTTTTATACAACCACCTTCTTGCATAAACCTTGTAACCTTAAGAGGTGGGGAACAGTGGGGTCCACCTCAATGCCAGAGTCTCCTTAGAATTTGAGGGAATTATAGCTCAAAGAGGGCCTCCAAGAGGAGGGTGATGGCAGGATCTCAGCTCTCTGGTTGCTCACCACTCTGAGACGTTTATCCTTCATTGTATTCAAAAATGCCAAGAGCCTACAGTTAAGGGATTAGCACAAACTCATCAACGTCATGTTTTCCACATAATCCTATTTGAACTTTTATGACCCCAAAGACATCTCCAGCCAGTGTCACCCTGAACACATTCTCTGGCCAGTGCAACCCTTATCATGTTTTCCAGTCATTAGTTAAATCCTATTTAAGAAAATTGTATATTTCATGGAAGGGGTGGGAGGGTACAGTAACAGCCTCTTCAAACTGATTGAACATTCTAATATGCAATTCTCCATCTCTAATCTTCTACCACTAGCCAGGGGCCAATGCTTTCTCAGTTGGGGTTGGGAAGAGCAGAGAGGATATCTCATGTAGAGATGAGATTCTCAGAAGACTGTGAAACGGGGATCTTATATGGGACAAGTGGGATGAGGGCAAGAAGATGCCCTCCCCAAGACTAATTGGAAGGAAGGAAGGAAGGAAGGAAGGAAGGAAGGAAGGAGGGAAGGAAGGAAGGAAGGAAGGAAGGAAGGAAGGAAGGAAGGAAGGAAGGAAGGAAGGAAGGAAGGAAGGACTATGTAGGGAAATGTGGGGTGGTATTTATTTCCTGCCCAATTTTCCAGAATTTCCTGTTCTACTTGTGATGCAGGATTTCACTAAGCACTAATATCTTTGGGTTACATCTAAGCTCACCAGAAGTTTCTTTACTTGGAGCTTGGAAAGAAAGAGTTTTAGTGCTCTTCTTCTCCTGTTCTGTGTTCATTGCTACAAACTAGCACGCAGCCCTTTGAGAGCTTTCTGGTTTCCGACTGATTTCAGCACCATTAATTCTCCAGTCTCTGTGGACATCTTCTAACTCTCAAGTGCTAATGTAAACTTCTTCATGAGATATGCTCTCCGTACATCCCAACTATAATTGAGAAATCCCTCAGGTTCTTAAGCAGAGCTGAGTCCCCTTCCGTGCAAAGGAAGGCCCACACCTGCTCTCCTTCAGGGTTTCTGGGCTGCATCTTGGCATTTCTTGTCAGTCTGGGCTTAGCTTTTCCTTCTTCCACGTCTCTGACCTCCCATTCCTCTGTAAACATCTAAGTGTCTTCGGGCTTTGTTCTAAACAAGAAACAAACCAACAAGGAAACCAAAGTTGAATGATAAGGAAGAAGGTACACTAAAATGTTGCAAAAAATGGTGCATAAATAGAATAAATTTTTGGACAGGTAAACAGACACAGTGGTACAAAAATGAGGGGACAGGGGAAGAATGAGACAGCCAAAAAAACCCCCCTGATCTTAGGGATTGGCTACTGTTTGCTTCACTCCACTCCATGATGAAGAAAGATGGTATAGTGAAGACAAGATGTATTCACCATTCAGTGGTAACAGGATGTTGACCTTTTGGATGCTCCTTCTAGCAGCTTCATTCACTATTGTTCCCTAGGCTTGGGTACTTTAGAGGACCATCGAAAACACATCAGCTCGAGCTCTCAGATTGATCCTCCTGAACTTATAACCTGGCCATACTGAGGTCCTTTGTCCTAGCTTCAGAACTTCCAGTCAGAGTTCACATAGCTTTCAGCCATAAGTGTAAAATTGATATTTTATGCCAAATAAGCAGCATTCATAACCAATCATACTGTACCACAAATTAAGGGTGTACAGCATGGTAACAGGCTAACTCTTTAAACTTAAAAAAAAAAAACAACTGGAAAAGATTTACTACCTTACTGGCATGAAAGTTACTGTCTGACACTGGGTCAAACTATCCAAAACTTACTGGAAAAGTTTAAGAGTGTGTAGGCAGTACATTATTGCTTTTCACCTGGACCGAATGTGCAGTCATGAGATGAGCAATAGTTCTCCATTCAAGGCCCATCAGACTTCTTGAAAAGTGAAGTTTGGGTTAGAGAGACTGCTCAGATTGCTTTTCTGCCTTTCTGTAGGACTATTGAACAACAATCAGATTTATCCAAGCCCATCCATCCAGAGTACAGGACCAAGACGTGTAAGCTTGCAGTGGAAGGTCACTGAGCGAAGCCTACTATTCTTCAGTGCTTTATTATCAAGGTTGGAGAGTGGCTGATTATTTAATGTATAGCCTCCTGTCTTAATAGGAAATGAATGGGGCGCACAGAATGTTTACAGATGTCCTGGCAAGCCAAGATAAGGTTGGCAGAGCTGTGTGAGTTGCCAATAAAGAATTCGTTAGTTAAGAGGTTTCTTGCTAATAGCTGTGGGGAGGGGTGGGAAGGAAGTGCAAAGTTTCTTTTGCTAGATTTCTTGTTCACTTGGGTTGAACATTCTCCGTGGGAGGGCAATCTAACCAGATCCTGGTGACCTTTAGCAGCTACATCGGTATGTTCCAACACTGCAGTGAGAGAGAGACCAAGCAAGCAAGAGCCAAAAGGTGATTTTCATTGGGAGCTGAGAGAGAGAGAGAAAAGAATGCAGAATGATTGCCAAAACCAATAGTTAGAACCGAAGTGCACTGTAGTCAGAAATTACTCAAGTCCTTCAGCTCAGATTTCCATGCATCAGAAGGGCTGCTATAGCTTTTTGTCATGTGCCTAACAATAAAGGGAAGTGATCTAGACTTTGAGGGGCAAAAGGAGGATCACAAGCCAAACTCAGCTCCAGTTCAGACATGGTGGTAATGACGATGTAGTTGGTAGCAACAATGGGCAGGTTTTCCTTGTAGTGTAGCAAAGCCAGTAAGTTACACACCAGCAGAAGATTCAGGATAAATCATCATCATCATCATCATCATCATCATCATCATCATCATCATCATCATCTTTCATTCAACCTGGGCCAAAAGAAAAATGGATGTCCAGTGAGATTTCCATAAATCAGATGTGCCAGAACAAAGAAAGGCATACACATTTATACTTTTCATAAGATGCTAAATGAACATACTAGGGCCATTTCTGCACTACACTGTGATAGTGGTAGTATTCTACTTTCAACCTTCTGTGGAATTCTGGGGTTTGTAGTTTTTGAGGCCAAAAAAGCTCTCTGGCTGAGAATTGTAAATGCCCCTCCCTAAACTGCAAACCCCAGGATTCCATAGGAGGTTGAAAGTGGAATAATAGCACTGTAACAGTGTAGTGTAGACCTAAGCTATGTCACTTCTATGTAAAATCTGGTGGGCTTCAGGTATTGGGACATGCTCTTTGGCCCTGTCACATAGTAACCCCCTTAATACATCAATCATTTAGCACCTATCTGTTATGTATCCAAAGGTCTGCTTATGTTCCATCTCCTTTGTTATCAATAATATACCCTCTACTCTCCATGCCTATGTGTCTCCCAGATCAAGCTACTGCTTCTCAAAGCTGGTATCCTAATTTCCAGGTGCCAGCCACCACCACTTAAAAGTCTATTTTATAAATAGTCATTAATAACAAAAGCAAGTTAGTGATTCAAAGGGCACTGAGGGAAACTCTATAGAGGTCTGGTTATTTGATTCCTTTACAGTATTTTATGCTACTCTGAGATCCATCATTCTCAGCCTTCCAGTCTTCTTTGTCAAAGTGAGTGTCTCAATAGGTATCAGCTGAGTTCATGAGCATCATTCACTTTTGGAGTCAGCCAAGAAAGAGCAAGTTTAAGTAAGGGCAGAAAAGAGCAGGAATGAAGGATTGGAGGTACTGTTTCTGGACTGGCTGTCTTGATGAAAGTGGCATTTTCACATCTCCCAAAACTTGTTGGAAGAAAATGTGCCCCTCGCCTTCAGCATTTGCACTTCTGCAAAGCTTATGGGAGCTTTGCCAAGAAATAAATAAAATATTATATTTAATAATAAATAAGTAAAGCAAAGTGCACAGAGAACCATGCCCAGGTGAAACGCTAAAACAGACACAATGGAAAAGCAAAGGCATGCAATGATGAAAAGTTTTGTTAATTCATTAAAATGAGGAAATAAAGGTTCACAGGGGGAAGTAATGGCAATATATTGAAGTGCACACGAATTTCAAGGAGAGAGGAAAACTCAGGGGCATGAATCCCATGGTTAGCCCCATATTCACTGGATGGAAAGCATTTCCATTGGTGCTGACTCACCACTGAGCAACTGATTCAGTTTGGTCAATTTCAATTGGGATGAACCAATAGCATTTACATTTCTATACCACTTATCAGTGCAAAGCACTCCCTAAGCAGTTTACAATGTTGTAAGCTAATTGCCTCCAACAAGCTGGGCACTCATATTACCGACCTGCGGAAAGATGGAGGACTGAGTCAACCTGGAGCCCGGCAGGATCGAACTCACAACCTTGTGGCTGCAGTTCCGGCATTTAACCACTGCGACACCAGGACCAATGGGATTCAGGGCAAAGTCCTGCAACATGGCAAGAGACAAGGACAGGAAGAAAATTCTGATGGGATTCGAAGAACCTGAAAAAGATGAAAATTGAAGAATTCCTGCACACTCAGTAGGAAATAACCATTCTTGGAGCAAGGAGAAAGACCTGTAAAGTTGTTTGAGCCCAGAAGAGTCAATGAGCAAATCAGGGTTCAAATCCACCCTGTCATGTCAGTAGCTTTTAAACCAAAGTGTTCATTAAAACAAGGTGTTTTGCATTGTGAAGCAAGCAAAACAAGAAATCCTCTTGCACACTCTTCCATTACTGTTCAGTCAACTCTTCTGTATAGTTACTGTCATTGGGTGCCTTCAGATCGCTTCTGACTTAACACTGACCTTAAGGTGAGCGTCTCATGGTGAGTTTTCTTGGCAAGATTTGTTCAGATGGGGTTGCCTTTGCCTTCTTCTGAGGCTAAGAGTATGTGACTCACCCAAAGTCACCTTGTGGGTTTCCATGGCCATAAAGTACTTCATCAGTCACCTTACCTGATCCTTTTCTTTAGATGTCTAAACTCTGACTGTTCAGCTGAAGTTTTAATATAGCACAATGCTTGAAATTCACCATCACTATCAAAGCCTCCAACGTGCCATTCAGGACTCTGGCTGAGTGCTGTCCTGGGTAGTGGATTTTCCACTCTCTTTTTTGTTTTCATGTTGTAAAATATTTAATATTTTTTTTTTAAATAAAAAGAATGAAATTTTGGAAGTGAAAGAAAAATTAACTTGGAAGGGGGATATTGCTCTCATTTTACTTCCTCCGCAGCTATATCTCTGGTGAATGTAAAGAAAGATGGTATGAGGACCTTGAAGATGTCACGCTGAAGACTACCAGGTTGTCCTCACCAGATTTTTCTCCACTCCTCTTCTGTATTCATTTATATCCCACTTTTCCTCAATATTGGGAATCAAGGCAACTTGTAGAAGATTAAAGCCAGAACAAATGAAAAACACAGAAAAGTATATGCGAATAAAACATGGATGGGTTAAAATACATAATGCAACTGAAAACCAAACACCATGCAAACACATTACGTAACAGCAGAAGAAAACATTAATCTAAAAATGCAAATTGCTCAGTAGTGGAACACAATTATTGAAAAAAACACAGGCCAGTTAAAAATAAATAACACAATGGGAAAGAACGACCTGGTAAAAATGTCCGGCAAAATTCCATGACTTTCAGACTCCTGTGTTTTACAATGGGAAGTATTTTATATTGGGAGGGGACTGTCGTATCTTCGCTACCTTTTTGGACTGCTACTCACATTGTCACTAATAATGGACTATGTGGTCTTGATGATGAACTGGATGATAGGGGACTGCTGTCCAACACCATCTAAGGGACAACATATTCCCAACACGTGAGTTTCTTCCATCCACAGTGGAAGAAACTCAGGAGAAGAAGCCTACGTGGTACTTTGGGAGTCTAGTGCATGCCTTGGGGCATCTACCAACCCCCCTAAAATACTGGTAGCCCCGTTTTTTCACTATTACTCATTTTGCATAGACACATAGAACTGGTGGGACCATAAGTCTTGAAAAGTTGTGGTGATGTAAAAATCCCATGGGATCTTAAGATTCAAACTGATGTTGTATGCCAGATGTAACAACTGAGAAAAAAGAAGAAGAAGAAAGTTTGCATTACAGCTACAGTGCTTGGAAATCACTACATTATCCAATGATAACTCACCAGTTCCTAGATTCTTGGACAGAATCTAAATCATTGATGTCCAAAACTCAAGCTGACAACACCTGGTAGACTGTGAAACTGAGAATAACGATGCTATTGACAAGGAAGATCCCCAAGCTCCTAAACCACAGATGTGGTTATGAGTGCGTAGCTACATCTCATCTCTTGACTCAGCCCCAAAACCCACCTTAGCAGCCATCAGCTGCACTCAGCAATAGAGGTCTGTTCTCCTGGCAATTGGGGTCCAGCAGGATGATGTTTTCATCCCCATCTAACCACCAATGTGCTGTGCAGTGAAGAATTGGGACAGGAGACCTGCTTTGGATTGTCTCATTGCAGATCACTGGTGGGAGGGGGCTGTGTTAGCACACCCTGAATCCCCTATCTTGTGCAAGATTATAGGAAATATCATCTAATATATAAAAGTCAAAGTTTGTGTGTCTGTGTCAGGCGAAAAGACCTTCTATGATTAGCTGCCTGAGAATATTCTATGGAATCTTGGGGTTTGCAGTTTAGGGAGGGGCCTTTAGAATTCTCAGCCAGAGAGCTCTTGGGACTAACTGGTTGCTATGGAGATGAGGCCTAGCAGCAAGGAGAAGGACAGTATATTCCCTCAGAAACCCAACCTCTGTATGCTAACAGCTCTGAATACAGATTGGATTGGGGAAAAGTTACAGGTGCTGGACCAGACAGTTTGGGGAATTAGAAACACAGGATCTCAAATCTGTGTATTTCAGCCACATCTAATTCCTAAGGTAAGGTAATTTCTAAGGTATTTCTAACAAGTATTACCTATGAGAAAATAAAATCCTGGGCAATGCTGGGTATATATGCTAGTTTTATATTAACTGGACACTTATGGCTGAGAAACGTCGTGAAAGTGCACTGGCTAAAAGTGTGTTGCCAGGTCAGGATGACCTGAGACATGGCCAGGTATCAGCAAGATTGTTATTATCTATTTTTATAAAATAGAATATATCTTTAAGAGAAAGATCAGAGAGGATGTTAGGCTAGCGTCTCTGGGAAGGGGGTTCCAAAGCCTGGAAACAGCCACCAAGAAGGCCTTCTCCTGTGTTCCCACCAGATGTAACTGTGAATGTGGTGGCACAGGGAGCAGGGTCTCCTCAGAAGATCTCAAAACACAGTCAGGTTCATATGGGAGAATTTAGCCCTTTAGATAACCTGGGCCCAAGCTATTTAGGGCTTTATGGGTTATCACCAGCACTTTGAATGGTGCCCGGAAGCAATGGGACAATTATTGCAACAAGGTAGTCACAAAATCAAGATATGTCTTGGTTTACTGTTCTAGAACCATTATCTGTAGCCTTGAGTTTAATATATAATCTACTGGCATAAGGGAAATATTTATTATTCTCATATCTTCTAACATTAAGGAAGGATTAAACCAAATGAGTCACTCTAAATGACAATATATATGCAAATATTTTTTTTCCCTTCCCCTGGAGTGAGCATCCATGTATGACACATGCTTTTGATTATTTATAAGCTATCAAAAAATTTGCACAAAGGCACTTCTCAGATAAAATGTTTACAGTAAGTTACATCCATTGCTGACACTGTTCCAAAGGTCCGGAAGAAATGAAGAATTCAATTAAATGTTGCTCTTATGAGCTCTCAAAGTTCTGTTCTTCCAAACTATGAAGAAAATGGATATGTTAGTGGATCAGGAGTGTGAAAAATAAACTAGCCTGGGAAGAGTGTGGGTGTCTTCTCTTATCAACAGATCTGGGACTTAGTCCTGTAAGTGTTTCTGGTAATTAAGAATAGTTGGATTTATTACATCTTACTGTCAATTAATGGGAAAGGTCTATTCAAATATAATCCCCCCTGGATTCAATAGATCTTGTGGTGTGCCTTAAAGTCCTTTCTGACTTATGGCTATCTTACAGTGAACCTACTACAGGGTTTTCTTGGCCAGATTTGTTCAGAAGGGGTTCCTCTGAGGTTGAGAGAGTGGGAGTAACCCAAAGTCACCCAGTAGGTTTCCCTGAAGAGAGGGAGAAGTTCAAATCTTGGTCTCTCCAGAGTTGTAGACCAATGTTTGAGCTGCTACACCACACTAGCTCTCTCTCTCTCTCTCTCGTCTCTCTCTCTCAATAGCTCTTATTTCCTGGCAGATGGGCAGGAGTATTTTTGAGTTGATTAGGAGCTGGAATTATTTTTAATTTTATTTTACAACTCCTCTGTCTGACTGAGAAATGATTTAATATAGGGTTATTCTTTTGATATTATTATTATTATTATTATTTTATTTATTTATTACTATTGGTATGGGTATTTTAGGCCATTTCTCTCCTACACTGTTACAGTGCTATGATTCCACTTTCAACATCCTGTGGAATTCTGGCTTTTGTAGTTTACTGAGGCCCAAGAGCTCTCTGGCTGAGAAGCCTAAATGCCCCTCCCTAAACTGCAAACCCCAGGATTTCATAGGAGCTTGAAAGTGGAATCATAGCACTGTAAGAGTGTAGTGCAGAAATGGCCTTTTCAGATATAGGGCAGGACTTAAATATTTTAATAAGCAAACAAACTTGGGAAGGTGGTGGGACTAAAAGAGGGATGTCCCTTGGAGATCTTAGGGCCAAGGTAGGAGGCTTGTAAAGACAGATAGCATGGGCCCAAGCCCTATAGGACTCCATAGCACCTCTCAGCACTAGCCAAGGTTCTACGTTGTAGTCAACAGTGCGTAACTTTATGTATCCATAACTCAGTAGCAGAGTCCCAATGAAACCCTGTCAGTGAACTGGGAAGATGCGTAACAGGGCGTCAGCCAGAGAACCCTGATGCACCATGGACACTGATGGTGCATCATTCAATATTGTAGGTACCATTGTGCAACACACACTGTCACACGGTAGCATCACGACAGGGCCTTAGTAGGCACAGATGTTGCACAACTGCTCAGTTCTCCTTCCTGTACATGGAAGGCCACCTTCATTGATGTAAATCCTCAATAGAATGCAAGTCCTTGTGTTTAGACTACTGTAATGAAATGATTGTGGGTCCACTCTTGAAGACTGCTTAGGGGCCTCATGTGGTACAGAATGCTGCCACTTGAGCCAGGATCAAATGATGTACTTCCATTAGATCCCTAATGGAAGTACATCCCTGTTTCTATCACGATCAGCGACCTCCTTCATGCCTTTTTGCAATTCGTCCTGCAGACTTTTTTTAAAAAGCATCTGGAGTTGGTTATTGGCACCATAGGAGACTGAAGCAGGAGGGAAAGTGGAGGACAGAGTGGCAATTTCACTGGTGTGGAATACTTAAGTACATCACTGAATGTTGACCATGATTACGGGCAGCTTTTGATGGCCCATTATCTCAGCTGGCTGCCTATTCACTTCTGAGACTACTTCAGGGTATTGATTTTGACTCAGAAGGCACTAAAAACTTGAGAAGACATCTCACAGCATACTCCAGTCTAGCCTTTTTGCTATATAGAGGGGGACCCTTGCTGTGGACAATTCCTAGACAGTGTCAGTTCAAGTGAACACCTTCTCATGTGTGACAATCAGTTTCATGCATGGCTTTACCAAGGTGTGGGTGCCCTTTCAATGCTTCTGGAGGAGATCTTTGAGTTTTCTGACTTGTTGAACCACCTTAGGGCATTTATGATCTCATTTTCATATTTATCTTATACTTTCTGTTTTTATTGTTGTTGGTAAACCACTTTCTGATTCTTTTAAAGAGAACTATATAAAGATAATGGTGTAGTGATGGTGGTGGCACTTTCACCTTGTTCTTTTGCTATTCATTCCCTATATTCTCCAATTTCCATTTGTCTTCACACTTTCTGATGCTATAGGGTTTATAATCTTTTATGAATGAATGGAAAACGGATGCCAAAGTGTCAAATTTAGCAGATTTATACTGCCTTTAGAATTAAGCAAAAAGGGGTTGGTTGTCAGCCTGTCTCCAATGTGTTGTTCCAAGCCTAAGACAGCTCTTGTACTTCCATCAAGATAATCCAATGTACTCATGGAATGCTTTGCCAGTGTAAATGCATCATTGACAGTGTTTCATTGGCAATGAATCAGAAAAACAAGGAGAAACAAGAGAAAGGGATAAAGTTAAATCTCAGCAAAAAGCAACCCCTCCCAGATACTTTTCTCATAACTGATCTATGAATGGCTATACCTTTTTGAAAGCAACATAGCCTAGATACTCATGGATGGGATGCAATCCTAGGCACCCTTTCATAGAAATAAATCCTGTAGGAATCTGAGAGGGTCTGATGTCCAAGTCAACAAGGTATAGGAGTGCATCGGACATGTTGCAGACTTAAGCTTGGCTTTGCTGTTGCTGTATGCCTGCTGTTTTCATCAGTAGGCTTCAACTTATGGCAGCCCTACAAATGAGCAACTTCCGAGACACCCTTTCACCAACAGCCCGGCTTCTTTCTTGCAAACTCAGAGCTGTGGCTTACTTGATTGAGCTGGTCCACCTGTAATGCAGTCTTTCTCTTTTCCTACTGCCTTCCACTTTACTGAGCATTATGTTCTTTTCTGCTAAGTCATGTCATATCACAATACGTCCAAAGTATAATAGTCTCAGCTTGGCCATTTTAGCATCTAGTGAGAAACCAGGCTTGATATGCTCTGGGACCCATTTATTTGGCCATCCATGGTATCTATAGAGTGGTCCTTCAGCCACACATTTCAAATGAGTTTATTTTCCTCCTATCACCTTCTCCCTGCCTAGCTTACACAGCCATACCTACTTGCCTCAAAATATTCTAAGGCTCTTTCCACACCCTACCTTAGTCCCGGTGGCATCTAGTGATGATGGTGGGAGTGGCTCTCCTGAGAGGGGAGCAGAATGGAGCACTCCCCTCTGCACCGGCTGCCCCGGGATCTAGGAAGCACAAAGGCTATGTCTCTTCCTTCTGCAGCACAATCAGGTACTGTCCCAGGCTGTGCTGGGGCAAGAGGTGCAGCCATTGTGCTTCTAGGGCCTCCACAGACTAGGTAAGTGTGGACACATGGTGGGAGGATGGCACAATCACTGGTCATTGATGGGAAAACCTGTCAATTTGCAGTGTGATCATTCCACCTGGGGATAGGAGAAGGACAGGACACTGTGCATAAGCATTGTTCTGAACCTGTCCTTCTCCCATCCCCATGGTAGGTTGGGTGTGTTGAGCAGAAAAGGCCTAATTTACTATATAAAAGTCAAAGTCTGTATGTTTGCTTGTCTGTGTGAGGCGAAGACCTCGTATGATTGGCTGCCTGAGAAAATTCTTGGAATCTTGGGATTTGCAGTTAAGGGAGGGACCTTTAGAATTCTCGGACAGAGACCTCTTGGTTGAATTCTGGCCGGTTGCTATGGAGATGAGGCCTAGCAGCAAGAAGGAGGGCAGCATATTCCCTCAGGAACCCAACCTCTGTATGTTAATAACTCTGAATACAAATTAGATTGGGGAATATGGGGAAAAATTACAGGAACT
This sequence comes from Iguana delicatissima, assembly GCA_948472985.1. Classification (NCBI taxonomy): domain Eukaryota; kingdom Metazoa; phylum Chordata; class Lepidosauria; order Squamata; family Iguanidae; genus Iguana; species Iguana delicatissima. The sequence goes on along the minus strand of CAOKZL010000019.1, from coordinate 1,131,910 downwards.
AGACAAGACAGTTTGGGGAATTAGAGACACAGGATCTCAAATCTTTCTAACAAGTATTAGCTATGAAGAAATAAAATCCCAAGCAACCCTGGGTATATATGCTCGTATTCTAGTAATATTAGAGATGACTTCTGAGGAATGTTTTTTTTCCCCCTTCATATGGTCCACCTTTCAAGACCTTCTGCTCAGAAAGCACCGTGTCTGTGCTCCAGCCATAATCAGAGGGGCCAAAGGAAATGAGTTCTTGTTGTGTTTTCATAAGATTTGTATTCTGTTTATCCATCACTGTCTGTGTTGCTGTAAATCAAGGAAGATATTGTGCTAAGAGCTTGTTCTCCTTGGGCTCCGAATCCCCTGCTGTTTTGAACTGCCAGTATCTTATTGACTCACTGAAATTGCTCTGTGCTGGGACTGCATTGGTAATACAAGGCATTTTGAAGCTCTGCACAGCACAAACAATGAAATATACCAATGATCGCTGAGCCCAGGGTTGTCGCTGAGGAGAGGAGAGCCAAGAGATTCAATTCTCCTCTTCAAATTTCTCCTGCTCCTTTCGATGAATCTTGGGTCCTCCTCTTTCTCTCTCCTTCCTCGCCTCCTACCATTTAGTTTCTGAAGTACATAAAAATAATGCATGAGAAATCAAAAGATCAAGGCTGGTTCACTTTAAAAAGAGGGAGATTGGGTGCTCTTGGAGGGATTGCTAGCACTGTGGTGGGAGGGTTTGAAATGAAATTCTTGATTCGCGCATTTATCACCATCAGGTAGCGGAGAAGAGTGATGGCAGCGAGCATCCTGACACACAATCATGTGCATCCTTCAGCGAATGGAAGCAGACAAGCAAATGAATTTAGCTTTTGCTGGAAGTAATTACAAAGATGGTGATAGCCAATACAACATTCGCTCCAAGGAGGCTGGTTATTCCCTCTCACAGAGACAGTCTTAGCCTCAGCCTGGAGATCCAAAAAAAAAAAAAAAGCAGTCTTTAAAATATTGCTGTTGTAAAAGAGTAAGGCCTGAAGGTCTGGATTCACAAGTTATACCTAAAAATAATGCTTGCTTCTAAGCCGAAGTTAAGATTTCTCTGGTCTTCATGGTCATTCCCACTACCAAATAGCTGGATAAAATTAGATCCACTTTGTTAAACTGTTTCCAATGATCTTCAGAGAGTCTGACTCTCACCAAGAACCTGCATCATGCTTGGATGCCATAAATCCACTTTCATGTAGACACACAGTGGTTATGCTACACCATACTTCTACTGAATATCACCGACATGAAACCAGTTGTGTATCTTGTCTAACACTTTATGGGCAAGTTGCAAAATGTTGGTTATTACCTTTAAAGCCCTACATAGTTTGGATCACCTCCTCCCATATAATCTACCCCATACATGAAGGTCCTCTGGGGGACATTGGTTTCAACCAGCCAGGACCAGACTGGCAGCGGTCACCCAGAGGACTTTTTCTTCATCCATTCCTAGACTGTGGAATGACCTGCCGGAAGAGACTTAACAGCTGAATATGCTGTCCAAATTTAAAACAGCATTAAAGACCATTCGCTTCTGGCAGGCGTATCCAGATTATTTTTAATTGTGAATTTTAACAATGAATTTTAAATATATATTGACTGTTTTAATTAGGCACTAGTATTATTTTTCTTTTGATATTATGCATTTTAACTCTTATTTTTAACTGATTTTTTTTAAAACTGATATATATTATATGTTAATCTGTTACTGTCCCCTACCTCGATCCATGGGGAGAAGAAGGTAAGAAATGATGAACATCATCATCATTGTCATCTAATTTAGCAATGGCTGTTTCTGTCATACTAGTAAATCAAGTTGATACACTGAAGTCACTAACAAATAGCTATGCTCCTTCCAAGAATGTGCAACAGTATGGAAAATATTCACCCTTGTGGAACTTTGCTAACACAACTGTATATATCAACAAGAGCTAAAGAAGTACAATGTTGTGTACAAGGTGACTTGTAGGACACTAACAGAGTCCCACTGTATGTGTTTTAAATGAAACCAGGATTCTGCCAGATTTCCCCTCTCAACAATCCCATGGATGAGCCACAAGCATGACTGTCTGAGGTTCCCTAAAGGATCTTATTCACCATGAATCACGTGGCAGAATCCCACAGCTGGAGGAGGACTTTTGGAGCTAGTACAGCTTTTTACAAGGCTTTATTTAGTTCCTAGGGACAAGCGTTCTCCTTCATGCACCTCCTCACAAGTCTATCAAGCTAACTGGCCGGGCATGGATTTAAGGAGACAAAGCACACAACAAGAGTTCTAGGTACTTGGGAAGGTCTCCGATTTGCTAGTGCTTTCCCAGCCTCTTTTATACTTTCTGTGCTCCGCTGCTCCTGCTGTGCAGACACCTTGCTCACCTTCCACAGCAATTGAACTGCCACAGTAGAGGCTCCAGAGGACTTGGAAGATTTTTGGGGTGGGGTGGGATCACAGAGCACCTGCGTGCTATGTTTGCCTTCTAGATCTCAACCTTTTGGGCAATTGTTCAGCAGTTCTTGAGAAATCCCCCTCATCCATTCATTTCTGCTACCCCTTCTTTCAGATACTGCATTGATTCCATGCCACTAAGTTTGATTGTTTGGATCAAATTGTGGGATAACCCTTGGATAGAATTGCGCAGCCCCTGACTGAGAGTCATCTAATAAGAACAAAGAGGGTGAAACCATGGAGAAACAGGAGAGGAGCAGCAGTATTTTTAACAAGCATGTAGATGTCACTTTCCCTGACCTCTTAAGATGCCACCTGCTTTAAAGTATAACTAGGTAATGGCTAATCTTGCCCATCCTTTCCTAAGATACAATGTCTCTCCTATTCTAAAATGCTCTCCTACTTCTGTACAATGAACAAAAATGATTTTAATATAATTTGATCAAATGAAAAATGAATGCATAAAACATTTCTTCCGCAGTTGCATTTGTTCATAGCTTCCCTTTTCAAAAAAAGAGTTGCAATGTGGTTTTGTGACTGTCATTTTTGAGTGTGTGTTTATATGAATTACTAATTCAGCTAAATGACTCCATTCTGCCCTGAAAGCTGTATTGTGAATGCCCTTACCTTTTGGAGAGCATGCCATAACTGTTAATTCACCCTTTTTCATCTTTATTTCCTTTTCCCAAAAGCCTCCATTTATAGAAGGAGATCATTAGTCATTCTTTAAAAATGAGAAAATCAAAGCTGCAATCCCACACTTGTTTACTTGCTCCTAAGTAGACATGTCATTCTGTCCTTCCTGCTTATTAGAATTTCATGAAGGAGAAAATGGAAATGTGGGCATTGATCCTCCCTCCTCCATTGCATCTCTCACCTTGTTGCTCTCCACACATAGGAGAAATAACTTCTGAAATAGGCACTTGGCTGTATCCCGTAAGCTTCCTTTGCAAATTGAATGGTCCGCTGGCTATGACCTTTGCTGGACAGAGTTGATGCAAGGATAATAGTCCAGACATGGGTAACTGCCTGACCAGACTACCAAAATATGTTCAGTTTAGGGCTGCCCTTGAAGACAACCCAGAAGTTGCAGCTAGTACAAAATGGAGTATCTGGACTGTTGACTAAAACAGCATATGCTGTTTGTTATAAAGTGTAGTCAAGTTGACTTAGACTTATGGTGATCCTATGAATGAGAGATCTCCACATTATTCTGTTATCAACAACCCTGCTCAGGTCTTCCAAATCTGGGGCCATGGGTTCCTTGTTTGAGTTGGCATTGTGGTCTTCTTCCTTTCCTACTGCATTCTTGCCAAGTATCATGGTTTTCTCTAGTGAGATGAATCATATCTTCTCAAGATATGTCCAAAGTAGGACAGTTTACAGCTTAGTCATCTTGGCTTCTAGGAACAGTTTAGGCTTGATTTGCTCTTGGACCATCTGCTTGTCTTTTTGACAGTCCAAGATATCTGCAGAACTTTCCTCCAGCACCACATTTCAAAGGGATTGATCCTCTTCCCATCAGCTTACTTCACTGTCCAGCTTTCACCACCATACGTAGAAAGTAGAAATACAACAGCATGGACAATCCTGACTTCGTTATTCAAAGATATAGATATAGAAGCCATAAAAAGTTTTAAAAGTGCTGTTTCCAGCCTGAATTCAAGGTGTTGATGACAAAATGGCTTGGGATGTTGACACGTGAGAAAACAAATCTTCCTGTACGTGGCTGCCCTAGGACTGAGGTTTACTGGAAGGGTCCTCCTTTGCAACCCAATGGTACGATGGGCAATATGGTGGGGAGGGACATGTCTCTTTGGCCATGATTGGGGTAGTAGAGTACCTCTCATGCCCAGAGAAGATTCCACATTTAATCTTTGGTTTCTGCAGGTAAAACTTCTCTATTTCTCTTTCTCCATCTCCCATTCTTTTTCTTCCTCCTCTTCTTCTTTTTTTTGCCCTCCTCCTCCTCCTTCTCTTTTTTCTTCAGCCTCCTCCTTCTCTGAAAAGTAACTTACATATTTATTAAGTTGGCTGGTGTTTAGATTTGCATTTGGAATACTCAAAATATTCTAAGGAGAGGAAAGAATGCCTTTGTTCTAAAATGTAAAAGCATCAAGCTGTGAGTAAAGGAAAAAGAAGCACTGTGATGGATTGGGGGAGAAGAGAAACTGCATTGTTCATTCAAGCAGAGAAGGACAGACACAGTACAATCTGTTTTAGGTCTACTCAGAAGCAGACTTCATTGACTTCAATAACACTTACTCCCAGGTCAATGAATATAGAATTGTAATCTTAAATATGTCTTATCCCATCATCTTTCCCATACTACATTTCCATGGGAATTAATGTCACTCTTCCATTTTGTGAAATCATGTTGGAAGTAGAACAATGGAATCTTTTTTTAAAAGTATTAATGAGTTATGTTCATCCCATGAGAAGATGGTGAACAAAGCTACTTGTACAGCATTAGAAAAAACAGGAAATGTATCATGAAGAAACAGAACAAAGATTTGCTTTAAAATTTCGTATGATGATATGAATGTATAGAAGAAAATTATCTACCTATTTCAAATTTACATTCAAGACATTTATATTTCAAGACAGGGTAGACAATGATTGGATGGCCTGTGTGCTTGTTATTCAATCCTTTATCCAACAGTCGATGGGAATTTCCAGGCCTCTGAGCTCTTCCTTCTTGTGGTTATCTTGAAACTAGGCTTGAAATGGGGACTACACCAAACACAAGTTGTCTTCAGTGGGAAAGGCTGTCTTTTGACAATATTTTGTAATAGAGGACTTTCCTCATCAAAATAGGATGTGTAGTCCAGGGTTCTCTTGGTTTTTCATGCATAAGTAATCTCTTTTACAAAGGCAAGAGGGACATCTTTGTCTGATGCAGAGAAGGCCCATAAGGTTATAGAAGTGGAGGTGCAGAAGTGAGACCATGGTACATGTGGATGGCCATTGGGTTGTGCTTCCGGTTGTGCAACATTGTCTCAAAAGGCACATGGCGCAAAGGGTGCAATGCAAAGGATGCATGTGCATGACACATGTAGAGGTTTATGCTGCAAAAAATCTGAGCTAGGTTCTCAGATGCAATCACAATTGGTTGCACGTGCACTTCCATTGCTTTCTCTCATTTTTTTTTTCTGAACAACTTCCCCCCTCCCTTCTTTGTGATTTTGGAATTGTGGCAATTTGGAAACTACCACCCTCGGTTCAGAAGCCTGTCCCAACGTGTGGTCACAGAACCATAGAAGTGGAAGGGGCCATGGTGGCAATCTAGTCCAACCTTTTGCCATGCTGGCATCTGCAGCTAAAGCACTCTCAAAAGATGACCACCCAACCACTGTTTACAAACTTCCAAAGAAGGAGAATCCATCACAGTTTGAGGCTGTCTATTCTATTCTCAAACACCTCTTATAGCCAAGAAGTTCTCCCTGATGTTTTGATGGAATCTGTTTTCTTACCATTTGAATCCACTGTTCTGTGTTCTAATCTCCCAAAGAGCAGGAAACAAGCTTGCCCCATCTTCTGCATGATACCTCTTTGGTTATTTAAAGATGGGATTAACACAACTCATGATCACTTCTCCCTCTCTCTTTTTAAAATGACTCCATCCTTTTAATTCCAACATTATTTCACAAGATGGAGAAGTGGCATTAATTCTCATGCATCATGTGCATCTGCCAGGGTTCTACACACTTTTCACTATTCTGGTAACTAGGATATGGACTGTATACTGCAAGTGGAACGTAACTCCCACGGCAGTTCTATACACCATGCTGAGACAAGATAAAACTTTGTCCTGTGCTGATCAAAGGCAACTTTTCTGCCAATCTCTATGCACCCGTCCATCCAATGCATCTCCTTCACCATTGACCATTCCTGAAGAATATTTCCTCTTCAAGCCTGGGACTTTATTTCCCCAGGATTTCAGCATTCATTTCAGGGTTCTTTGAGAAGCATCCACAGCCATGGTGTAAGATAGCCTATTCCAGCTTCTTTGTTCTCTGCCAACACATGCATGCCCAAAGCAAAAAAGAAAAAAAAGTAAAAATTGAATAAATACCTCTTAGGTTATGCAAATAAAATTTTGACTTTTAGAACTTTGCAATGCAGCCAAGTATATAGGCTGGCTCCCTGAGGTGGAAAACTTTTCGAATATCTCATTTTAGTTTATGTGTTGAATCTCAAAGTACCTGTCTGATCGCTTTTGCGCTAGATGGCCTCTGGATCTGTCCGTGCATATTTATGCATGTCAATGATCTCCATAGAGTCCCTGCTAAACAGACAACATTTGGGTTTCATGGGAGAAATTGAGACATTCCCAAGTCCCATTGTATGCACTCCCCAACCCCAGCATAGAAAGTTCAGTGGACCAAATAGTGCTTCATGAGGATCCCTCTCTAAGGAAGAAACGGCCATGACGGCAAGGCATGCTGCAGCTACCTAGTAGTGCAACTTGGCGAAGTTACTCTTTTGGTGACTGTGACCATTCTGGTTGGGGAATTTTAGGAGTTGTAGTCTGAAAAAAGGAACTTTCCTGAGTTTGAATTCTTGCCACATTCCACAGGATGTTGAAAGTGGAATGATAGTACTATAATAGTGTAGTGCAGAAAGACTACTGGTTTCCTTCCGAGGTAGACTACCTCTCTCTGTAAAAAATGTGATAACCTGTCACCCTACAAGACAGACAATATTAGAGAAATTTTGCAAAGTGAACTTCTTTTTCTTAGTTGGGTAATAAATAAAAAAGTATTGTGCATTACCTTAGTGGGGAAAAAATGTTTTCTGATAAACTTTTGGCTCAGTTCGATCATACCCGCAAAACCACACACGCTCACAGAGGAATTCTCAAAACATCATTTATAGCACAACCTGTGGCAAGCGTGTCTATGCTTCTAGAATTAAAGCAATTATTTCTGACAGCCTTGTCAGACTTTGATGATTCTTCATTTAAAACTCAAAAGTCACTCTTCACACTTTCTCCAGGGGCACAAGAAACAGTATGAAGCATCTGAGGAGGCCTGATTTTTAAAAAAGAGAGACTACTTTATCATACTGACATAAAAATGCTCACTGAGGTTCGGTGAGGAGGTGTCAGGGAGAAAAATGTTAGGTTTGAGTATTATTTTTCCTTCTTGTATCGAGGTTTTTAATAGTTGGTGGGTTCCTACAAAATATAGATGCAACTCCTCACTTATTTTGTTCTCACCTGTAAGAATGAATAATTTTGAAGATTTTCTCTTTATTGGGTATGATTGCGAGAGTTTTTGTAATTTTCACGTCTTGAAATGTCTCAACAAACAACTCAGTTGTGCAAAAAAAAATCACTAGTGTCTTTTTTTTCATTAAACAACAATTTTTGGATGATTTCTACACAAAAATATTCCTCTTTACACAAAATCCTGGGTTTTCAGAGAAAAAAAGCTCTGTTGACTGATTGCATGTGGCAATGACACCTAGACTGAGAAGCTACCAGTTCTAGCCCCTGCACCTCTTGGAACAGCATCACATTGAGCATAATTGCTAGTCCTATCCTTTGTTAGATGTCACAGAGCTGAAGTAAATAATGGACCGCAAGCTGAACATGCATCAGTAGTGTGATGCGGCAGCCAATAAAGCCAACACGATTCTTGGTTGCAGCAATAGGAGTATGGTGTCTAGATCAAGGGAGGTAATGGTACCACTCTATTCAGCTTTGGTTAGACCACATCTGGAATACTATGTCCAGTTCTGGGCGCTTCATTTCAAGAAGGATATTGACCAGCTGGAATGCATCCAAAGGAGGGGGACCAAAATGGTGGAAAGTCTGGAAGCCATGAAGCCCTCTGAGGAGTGGCTTAGGGAACTGTGGATGTTTAGCCTGTAGAAGAGAAGGTGAAGAGGAGACATGATAGCCATGTTTAAAGATTTGAAGGGATGTCATGTTGAGGAGGGAGTGGGCTTGTTTTCCACTGCTCCAGAGACTAGGACAAGGAGCAACGGCTTCAAGCTGCAGGATAACAGATTCCACTTAAACCTCAGGAAGAACTTCCTGATGGTCAGAGCTGTTTGGCAATGGAATATGCTGCCTTGGAGTGTAATGAAGTCTCCTGCTTTGGAGATTTTTAAGCAGAGCCTGGATGGCCATCTGTCAAAGGGAATGCTTTGATGTGTGTTCCTGCATGGCAGGGGTTGGACTGGATGATTCTCTGATTTATACCTAAACAACTTGGTTATGGAAAGATTGCTTTTGTGTTGTGGTTCTGTGAGGTCTTGGACTCCAGTGCCCCCTGTCAAAAGTACTGGTGGATGCCACTTCATGTTTCCTTTGAAAAACAAGGGCAAGAGGAAAATCCCAGCATCTCTTCAAAGTGCATCGTGAAATTGCCTCCTTAATTTATAAACTCCCGAGGACATTAATCAGTCTCATTCTTCTGTTGGTATTCCAGGGAAGTTTAAAGGTTATTCAGCCAGTTGGAATGCTCAGGGTGATTACTTCCAGATTGCTTATTCAACACTATTTCCATGAAACAATAACATTTTATGCACAGTAAGCTCTATTATTTCTCATTTGTTTGTGACGCTTCACTTCACATACAGGTGCCGGCTACCTGGGATATTATTCATCTTTGAAAAATGCTTAGCAGTGTTCCTTCCATTGGCTACTACTGCAAATTGCTTCTGATTAATCATACTCAAGTTACTTTAGCTCTTGCAATGGACTCCTGTAGGAGAAAGGGACCAGCGAAATTGAATGATGGAAACCGCAGCTCCTTGGTTCAGCACCAAATCCAAATGTGACTCTCTTTGGGTGAGAACAGGGGATTGTCCTTCTAATTTATGAGAATAACCTTTAAGAAAATTGAATTAGGTTTATAGGAGAACATATTACTCCCAATGTTGATAAAGAGGAAAATGAAAATTGGGTGATGGGACAGATAAACGAGAGACGCCTTTGGCTCACAACACGTTTATTAAATCAATAACATATTTTGGGAGTATTTTTTAAAGATAAATGTAATCTGTTTAGCCTTTTTATTAGTGAATTCTTCTTCTGGATAAGTGAAGATCAGCTGGGTGTTGGCACTTAACTCATGGTCACTGCTGGTCTAAATTTAATGAAGAATATTGTGCTGTGGTTTTGCTGTAATGTTCTCCATTCCCTCCCTGGGCATTCTAATGGAGAGATGGTTCATAAATTCTACAAATAAATAAATGCAATGCTTACATTGCCATGCTTCATCGAAGAACATATGGCCATCAGTTTGGAAATACAGTCAGATTTTCTATGAATTAGATCACTCACTCAGCGTGTGCAGAAAGATTTATGGTTTGCTGTTGTATATATTACTTTCTGCAGTTACGGCTTAATATTGTGCGTTGAGCTTTAATTTTCAGGAAGTCTGTTCTTCTGAAAGAAATTAATAGAAACAGGCAACATGCCTGCAGTATCTAGGGATGGAAAGAAATTTGATTCGACATGAGGAGCTCAATAAAAGTAACATTTTGTACTTCCTGAGACTTGTTGTGAGAAAGTTCACAACGTGAGTATTTGCATATTTGTCAAGCTTTTCCTTCAGATTAGGAGCCAGCATGGTTCAGCTGGGCTATGACTTTGGGAGCAGGATTTGAATCCCTGCTCAGCCATGGAAACCCAGTGGGTGTCCTCGGGCAAGTCACACTCTCTCAGCCTCAAAGGCAACCCTCCGGAAAAATTTCTTGCCAAGAAAACCCTGTGATCTCCTTAGGATCACCATAAATTGGGAATGACCTGAAGGCATACAGCAACAAGGCCTTTCTAGGACATTGGTGAGAACTAAAGACTAAGATCAAAAAAGGCCCCATCAGTTGAGTTAGATGGGACGGGGGGCTTGTAAGTTTCTGACTGGAGTTTCTGATGGCCTCTAAGGGTCAACCGATATCTGTCTTGGCTCATGGGGAGATAAAGCTCAGCTTAGGTTCTGGACTAGAAATAGGCCATCCTTTTGTGCTACCAGGGTGATTGGCAGGAACTAGCTTTGCAAGGAGGAAGAAGCTGCCTCAGGTAATCTTGGAAAAGAACAACCTGTCTATTTGCTTATCAGAGAACCAGGTAATTTTATTGTCAATGATCCCTTGCAGTTACAAAACAACACACACACACACATACACACATATACACAAATGTGCTTAGCTGTTGGTTTTTAAAAATTCCAAGATTTGCATAACTGGGGGCAGGGGAGAGACATGCAGAAAAACACTTCCGTCCATGGGGAAAGTTATGCAAATTAAGTAAATTGTACAGAATAGATGAATGCATTAGGGAAAAAATGTGCAAAAGATGGATCACATCTTGCTGGTGTTTTATGCACATGTTGGTGATCTATGCACACAGCAGAACTTATTTTGGCCATGGTATAACATCTGTATTCCATTCACCATTGTGTAAGCAGATTTCTGCACAACTAATTTTTGCGCATGCGTTTGTGCCTTCTTGGAGGCACAACTACACCTCATTGCTTTCGATACACTATTGGATTCTCAGAGATTGCAGAAGGAGCAAGCACACTATATCCCTAGTCCCATGGCTAAGAGGCATCATTTGGCTTGGTGAGTTAGAATGTATCTACATTGTACAATTATGGTGGTTTGGTAACTCTTTCACTACCATAGCTCCATCCTATGAAGTCCTGGGATTTGCACCTTGGTGAGTCACTTAGAAATTTTTACTGTTCTCTCCTTAACGCTAGCACTTGAGCTTTCTGGAAGATAGTTCTGAGAACCTCATGGAACTATAAATCTGAGGATTCCATAGGCTGGAACCATGTCAGTTCAAAAGGTATCAAAGTGCTGTAAGTGTGAAGTCCGGGCATACCCTTGTAAGTCCCTTTGGCTAGCTCAGCATTCAGTTCTAAGGCTGTTTTAGGCCAAGGGAACGAGCAAAGGAAAATAGAGGGTAGTGGGTGAAGGACATTTTATTGCAAAATATACATAAAATTAGCTAAACTGGATATTAGTGGATGAGTTGAGATTTTAATTACTTTTAGATGATATATATTAAGATGGATTAATTACGGTCGAAGGATTAGACTCACTGGAGCAACAGGGGGACTACTGTGCTTGCTATGAATTTGAGAAAAGAAAGAAGATCCAAGTTGGTGGTGGTGGGGGGAAGACATCACAGTTCTTTCTCAGTCATTCCCATATCATTTGGATTTAATCAGCAATTTCCAAAGCTGACCCAAAATATTTGTCAGGCTTGAGATTTGGAGGATCAAAGGACTAAGCAGGGGTCAAAATGGTCATCAAAAAATTGCGGAGTGTCTAAATACTCTAAAGGCACCAGAGCCTGTTTGATCTTGGAAACTAAGCAGGCTCACCTTAGTTAGTACTTGGATGGGAGTCTACCAACAAATGCCAGGTGCTGTAGGCTATATTTCAGAGGAAGGAAATGGCAAAAGCACCTCTGAGTATTTCCTACTCAAGAAAACCCTGTGATTTTCATGAGGTCACCCTAAGTTGGCAAGCAACATGAAGGCGCATTCATACATGAAAAGTTGCAGAACGCCTTTCTGACTAGAGTTGCATGCAGTACAGATGTCTTCCCTTTATTAAAAAGAAAAAAAAATGAGGATTTTGCTAGGAACAGACCAACACTAGCAATGAAGGGGTGATTGCTGCTCCAAGTATCACAGCCATCAGAAAGAACAGAAGTAAGACAGCTGAGCTCCTGTATGAGACCTTTCCGCACTACACTGTTATAGTGCTATTATTCCACTTTCAGCATTCTTTCTGTTGAATTTCATTTTGTTAGCCTTGGCCCAGCTCTCCAATCTATCCAGGTCATTTTGAATTTTGATCCTGTCCCCTGGCTTATTAGTGTAATACTAATAATAGTGTAGTGCAGAAATGGCTTGAGTCTGAATAGTGGCTATTTTGATGGACTTCAGGTGAAATGGATCCCAGTCAGATTAAATACTCTCCTGCAAGGAGAAGTAACTGATTTGGCTCTGGCAGGAGGGGCTCATTAAGACCTTTATGATTCTGAAGCCACTGCTCTAGCAGCCACCTCTTGCTTGCCATCTCAGCTGCAGATTGATGCTCGCTGAATCCCTTTTACAAACACATCTGGCAGGAAGTGGCATCTGTAACAACAGCTGGCAGCCCCAGAGAGGGAGGAGGAGAGAGCCTGAAAGGGAGGGAAAAGGAAAACTCAAGAGAGATAAAACGAGGACTCTGAGCAGAGGAGGCGGTGGAAGGAGGACAGTCAGAAGCTATAATTATGTCCCAGTGTTTCCCCCAGCAAAAGGGACATGATCCTATTAATATCACATGAATAGATGATCAGCCATTTTGCGATATATTTACTCAGCTGAATACTGAGAGAATCATGGAATCATAAAGTTGGAAGAGACAGCAAGGGACAGCTGGACACCCCCACTGCCATTGAGGAATACACAGCTGAAGCACTCCTGAACGATCGCCATTCAACCTCGACCTTGGGGACCTTGAAAGAAAGAGATTCTACCACTCTCTAAGGGCCTTTCCGCACTACACTGTTATAGTGCTATGGTTCCACTTTCAACCTCCTATGGAATCTGGGACTTGCAGTTTAGGGAGGAGTCTCGAGAATTCCCAGCCGGAGATTCTCTTTGGCTTCAGGAAACGACAAACCCCAGAATTCCACAGTGTGGAATAATAGCACAGCATGCTGTGGAAATGGCCTATGTCTTATGTCTTTATGTTTATATGTAAATTTTAATAAAAGAGATATATAAGGGCAGAATTATAATTATAGCTACATATTTTAATTAAATTATAAATAGTCAAATTATATTATAATTAAAAGAGATATATATATAAGGGCAGACCATTGGCTGATGACTAGGAATCCTAGGTGAGCACAGGTTGGACCTCCAGATGTTATTGGATGGCAATTCTCACTTGTTCAATATTTTTATCAATGACTTGGGTGAAGGAATAGAGGGCATGCTCATCAAATTTGCAGATGACACCAAATTGGGAGGGGTTGCTAATACGCCAGAGGACAGGATCAAAATTCAAAATGACCTGGACAGATTGGAGAGCTGGGCCAAGGCTAACAAAATGAAATTCAACAGAGAGGAGTGCAAGGTCCTACACTTAGGTAGAAAAAAACAGAATACAGAAATATAGGCTGGGGGACACGTGGCTGGATAGCAGTACGTGTGAAAGGGATCTAGGAGTCTTCATAGACCACAAGCTGAACATGAGTCAGCAGTGTGATGCGGCAGCCAAGAAAGCCAATGCAATTCTCAGCTGCATCGACAGGAGTAAGGTGTCTAGATCGAGGGAGGTACTGGTACCACTCTACTCTGCTTTGGTTAGACCTCATCTTGAATCCTGTGTCCAGTTCTGGGCACCCCAATTCAAGAAGGACATGGTCAAGCTGGAGCAAGTCCAGAGTGGTGAGAGGCCCGGAAGCCATGCCCTATGAGGACAGACTTAGAGAGCTGGGTATGTTTAGTCTGCAGAAGAGAAGGTTAAGAGGGGACATGATAGCCATGTTTAAATATCTGAAGGGATGCCATGAAGAGGAAGGAGAGGGCTTGTTTTCTGCTGCTCCAGAGACTAGAACAAGGAGCAATGGATTCAAGCTGCAGGAAAGGAGATTCCACCTGAACCTCAGGAAGAACCTCCTGACAGTCAGGGCTGTCCGGTAGTGCAATCTGCTGCCTCGGAGTGTAGTGGAGTCTCCTTCTTTGGAGGTTTTTAAGCAGAGGCTGGATGGCCGTCTGTCGGGAGTGCTTTGAGGGTGTTCCTGCATGGCAGGGGGTTGGACTGGATGGCCCCAGGGTCTCTTCCAACTCTACATTTCTAGGATTCTAGGATTCTATTATAGTGCTATGATTCCACTTTCAACCTCCTGCAGAATTCTGGGGTTTGTAGTTTATTGAGGCCAAAGAATTCTCTGGCTGAGAATTCTAGATGCCCCTCCCTAAACTGCAAAACCCAGGATTCCACAGAATGCTGAAAGTGGAATAATAGCAGTATAACAGTGTAGTGCGGAAATGGTCTCATACCATTTCTCGGCTGCATCGACAGGAGTAAGGTGTCTAGATCGAGGGAGGTACTGGTACCACTCTACTCTGCTTTGGTTAGACCTCATCTTGAATCCTGTGTCCAGTTCTGGGCACCCCAATTCAAGAAGGACATGGTCAAGCTGGAGCAAGACCAGAGGAGGGCGACCAAAATGGTGAGAGGCCTGGAAGCCATGCCCTGTGAGGATAGACTTAGAGAGCTGGGTATGTTTAGTCTGCAGAAGAGAAAGTTAAGAGGGGACATAATAGCCATGTTTAAATATTTGAAGGGATGCCATGTAGAGGAAGGAGAGGGCTTGTTTTCTGCTGCTCCAGAGACCAGGCCAAGGAGCAACGGATTCAAGCTGCAGGAAAGGAAATTCCACTTGAACCTCAGGAACAACTGCCTGATGGTCAGAGCTGTCCGGCAGTGGAATATGCTGCTGCCTCGGAGTGTAGTGGAGTCTCCTTCCTTGGAGGTTTTTAAGCAGAGGCTGGATGGCCATCTGTCGGGAGTGCTTTGAGGGTGTCCCTGCATAGCAGGAGGTTGGACTGGATGGCCCCTGGGGTCTCTTCCAACTCTACATTTCTATAATTCTATGATTCTATGTATAGAGGCCTTGCAAGAGCTGCTGCCCAGTAACAACTAGACAGCTATAGTTGCCCACCCACCCTGCTGTAGATCAAGTTATTAAATGCCACACAAGGTGTTTTTGTAGTCCACTGGTGATCCCATGGAGATGATATGGTGATGGAGGAAAAGCCACCATCCCGACTCCTGACAAACATTATTTTGCTTGGACACCAGATGCAATTCTGAGTTCCATCAAATGACACCTCTTTATTTTGGAGAAGCTGAACTGAATGGTCAGAGATGAAGGTTCTTTCTTACAGCTGAAAGCTTTCTCATTACATGAAGGAAGACTCTCTTCACATTCAGTGACATGCGTCGCGTTCTATGTATCCGGGAAGTGGGCATTCAAGCTTAAATGGCATTTTATCTCCACTGTTTCCTAGAAACCAAAGTTTTTAAGAGAGAGGAAGAACCCAAGCCGCGCAGATAACATTACATGAAATAATGCCTAAAAGCTCTCTTGTTCTACCTCGTGCAGTTATTATCAGAGCAAATAGCATTTCAGCTTGTCATATCAAGGGAAGGGAAGCGTTCTGCTGTGAATAAGATTGGACTGGATGGGAGCTCAGAACTGACTGTCAGACTTATGATAACTGACACTCGGATGAAAACATTAGACTTGGAGAAAAAAAGTAATAATTCTAAAAGGTTTTGTAGGCCCTAAAGGAAATTTTTGCAACACTTGATTGTACAATGTCTGTGTCATGGCCTCATTAGATTATCCATTGGGTCTTAGCCTTTACAATTGCTCACTTAGAGAAACTCTGCTTATGTCTGTGTTACACGTACGTGTTTGTCAGTGGTGGGAATCTGGTGGATCGATGTTCTTCACCATTGGCTATGCTGACTAGGGATGCTGGGACTTGCAGTTTAGCTTCACATGGGGAGTCCAATAATTCATACCCTTAGGATACAGAAACATATGCAAACATTTCAGTGGAAAATTTAAAATAAATAATGAAAGGAAAGGAGGTAACTCTACAGATATTTGATTACCATGCTCAAGAATGAATAATTTCATCCATTCTCTCTCTAGTCATTGGGATTATGGGCCTTTTCACATGCCACATTTAAAACACCATGGCCATTTCCGCACTACACTGTGCTAGTGCTATTATTCCACTTTCAACCTCCCCTGGAGTTCTGGGATTTGTAGTTTCCTGAGGCCAAAGAGCTCTCTGGCTGAGAATTCCAGATGCCCCTAGACAGCCAAATTGTCTTGGCTGAATGTGTGTGTGTGTGTGTGTGTGTGTGTGTGTGTAAATGGGTTTCATAAACCAAGAATGTGAAAGGCTGATGAAACAGCATTTTGTCTATTGCTCAGATGAATGAAAACTGATTTATAGCAAGCAAGTTGAAATGGGAGAAGACATGTAATAAGTGGTTTCAAAAAAGAAAAAGAAGGAAAAAAGTCTGCGATGACCATAGAGGTTGAGTACTCAGTTAAAGCGGAGGAAAGCTGCGCTGTGAAAAATGACCCAGAGAAAAATGGAATTTCTTCTTGCCGAGGGAAAGAATTACTTTCCCATCTTCATCTGAAGCCAGAATTCATTCTTAGGTTGTGGTCTGGAATACAGAAGCTCCTCTTGTCAGTGGCCTTAGTAAGTGAGGTTCTAAACAGGCCAGAACTCCAGATCTGAGGCTGAGTCTCAGGTATTAAATGGGAGAAGTTAGCACAGCAACTAAATTACCCCGCTAGGAAAAATCCAATTCTGGGAGTCGTGAACAGCCAAAGCATTTTTAGAGACTGAAATGGTGGCTGGGAGGAATCAACAACCTCAATGACCATTCCTTACAGCAAAATTTGAGGTGGATTTTGTAGGAATGGAAAAGATATGTTTAAGAACTTTTTTTTTTTAAAAAATGAGTGTGTGCAATTTGTAATCTACAAGACTGTTAGCAAATGTGTGTGCATATTTTTTGGTTTACCCGTCTTTAGGAAGAAACTGCAGCTGGCAGAGTCTTCTTCTCTTGTTCCTTTTAAAATTACAGGCAAACAAATGTAGATGGCTCAAAATGCATATCTTTAGAAGTAAGTCACACGAAAACATTTTAGTCAAGGCAGAAAAAAGGAGCACTAGATAATTATGCAAGAAATGTTTTTAAAAGTGTGTACATTAAGAAAATTGTGGGTCGAAAATATCCACGTGAAAACAAAACCTTGCCCAGATTCTTGTAAACTGATACACAATAAGGTCAGAAGGGAAAAACGGGTGGAGTTTGGAGAAAGGCAATGAAAGTGAGACCAAGAGATTTTCTCATCTCTTAAACTTCCATTGTTCCCTACCAATGGTTCCTGACAAAAGGAAACTTGCAATTTATTATGGTTATTTGGGACCCAGTGCAACCAGGAATGAAAGGTACCCTCTAAAAATTTTGACGGTTGTTTGTCCTGCTTCAGTTTCATAGACAGAGGGGTTGCTGAATCCACTCTAGTTTCTAGTTAGTACTTTAATGTAACTCTCCAAGGTGCTAAACCCTATCAACAAAAAATGTGTTTTCCTCCATAGAACAATTCTTTTGCAATTCCACTGAAAACCAGGAGAAAACTGCAAAATTCTTATCGGTCCATTTTTCTTCTCGATGGGAATTCCTAGCTAAAAATACTTAGAAACTGATTATTCTGGATATTCTTTTGGCCTTAATTACCATGTTACATATTTCCATCACTGGAGAGATTGGTATGGATCTCTCCACTCAGGGGATCATTTCATGCAGGAAGGACTCTAAAAAGCACCCTGGATGTCATGATGCTCACGCCCACAAGGAGAATGGAAAATTGCAGTGCAGATCCATATTGACAAGGTAGTTCTAGAAGTTCTTGTCTCAATCAGGATCAGGTCTTTTGCAAAGTTAATGGATTTTAACCCCTCATTCAGAATCAAAGCAGACTGAAATACCTTGCATTGTAGAAGAGATAGCTTGTACTGGGGGATTACTGGGGGGGGAAATGCCCCTTGCTCTCTGACCCTTCAAGGATTGCCAGTAAGCTCAAAATGAACAAGGACGAACAAAGTACTTGTGAAGACATCATCCCTACTCTTCAAAATGTCCTGAGCCTATGTCCCTTTGAGCCCTGGTTCCGTTACACTCCTGCTCCTACACAGAAAAGCATATCTTTGTCAATAACCAGTTCTTTTCTTTGTTCATCTGCCTTCTTTAGATCATGTCCTGATGTTTACTGGAGTTTACTCTTGAGTTTACTGGAGCTCTGAGTTTACTGGAAATACCCTCTGCTGACAGTTTTGTGACATCAGCACAATGCTCTTTACCATCTCCATCCCATAAATTGTCTTTCATGATTAATCGGAAAGCATGATGAAAGAGTTGGAGAGAAAGAAAAAGAAAGAAAAAGAGCTGCACATTAGCCATCACAGTGTTGAAATTCAAAAAAACAAGGACAGGGAAGAAGAGAGAGGACCATCTTACTACTGAGGAAAGACAAAGATGATCAGATCACAATGATCCATTATTTATAGGAATATGATTCTCTGCCATCTTTTGCAGGGAAAGGTGTTGAAGGTCAGGGTGAACATTAATGCTTTCTCCCTCTCCTGTCTCTATTAATTGGATGGGGTGCATGTTGGAATTCAGGAGTTTTAGCCAAAGGAGAAAGGAAGAGATTGCACAGCAAATAGCCTTGATTAAGGATGACAGTCATGGGTCTTAGGAAGCAGACAAGTTTCAGTTCTCATGTAGAGTCATCATAATGACTGGAACCCCATGAAAATTGGCTGGAATATATATTTTTTTTAAATTTTGTCCCTCCAGAATAGAGCAGTTCACCTTCACGCTTCTTCTTCCTCTTTTGGTTGTTAGAAGTCATTGAGTCGTCCTTCTTTCAACGGTTTTAATCTGTCCAAAACTGCAAACCCCAGAAGTCTATAGGATGTTGAAAGTGGAATAATAGCACTCTAACAGGTTAGTGCAGAAATGGCCTTTGTGTGCATTCTTAGCATTTCCAAGATATCAGAATGAAAAGTACTGTCCTTGTCTCTCTTCTCCTTCCCTCCCACCGCTCTAGCATTCATTTCCCAAATGTTATGGTTCAATGTTTCCAATTCAGCGCTGAAATATGACTTGCTTTGTTCCTGAGCGAGATTGCGAGCACCACTTCACCAGAATGTTGAACCGCAGTTTCCTTGCAAAAGCTAATCCGCAGCGCATGTTGCTACGGTTGTTAACATTTGGCGAATCATCCTGAGTGACGGGAAGAATGTTGATTCTGCTAATTGCACAGGGACTGTAATTCTGTGTGAAACAACTCAATAACCCAACGGATTTATGAGCCATTGCAAGAGGCACGGCTGGGGCTGGCGTTCATTACCTTTTCATGATGTTACTTCAGAGGGTATAGACTAGTGTGATAGGCACCGTGAACCCTCAAGGGACTTTTGAGATGTTCTAGAAAACTTTGGTATTTACATACAAAGCTCTAGTCCAGGGACTAGCAAACAAGTAGTTTGGACTACAGCTTCCCTAAACCCTTACAGGTGATTGTTATCTAAAACATCAGATGAGCATCTGGCCAATTACTCCTAATTGAGCCATTGGCATCGCAGACATATTGAAGAAAGTATCAAGGAATCTCCAAAAGTCCATGCTACACATTTTTGCATAACTATTTGTTTTCTGCAACAGTTTAGGGGGCAGGGATAGCAAAGATTTTAGGGGGAAAAAATGACCGGAAGATGGACACACCATTCAAACTAAGAAGCCCCTTTCCTTCTCTCTCTATATTGCCAGTTCTGCGGCAAATTAGAGAGAACTGCAGCTGGACTTCTGAAGGGAAATCTACACCCCAATTACCTTTGTCCTTGCATCATTCTTTTTATCTGATTATCTCTTTACTGCATTTATGCAACACTTTTCTCCCAGAATGGGACCCATGAGAATAATGTTGATGGAAGATGACAAAATCTGACTGGGTTAGTTTTGTTTTGTTTTCCTAGGAAACAAAAGAAATGGGAAGCCCCCAGTAAAATAAGCAGAAGAAAAGGAGGCATGTCTCAAGGTGCCCAATGGATGAAATAATGAAAGGAGAGAACAGAGGAATGCCTAGGAAAGCCCCTGAAGAAGGGTAGAATTAGACTGGAACCTGAAGAAAATGATAGATTTGAATCCTATAAGTAGTTCTCAATTAGAATAGATCATTGAGTCTATAGGATTCACCGACAGGCTCACTTACCATTCAGCAGTTAATTCAATGTTCTCTTGTTCTACAGCCTACATACCCTAAAGGCACCAGATTTTGATCTTGGAAGATAAGCAAGGTCAGCTCTGGTTAGTACTTGGATAGGAGACCATCAAGGAATGCTAGGTTCTGTAGGCTACATTTCAGAGGAAGAACTGGCAAACCACCTTGCCTAAGAAAAACTTTAAAATATATGGGGTTGCCTTGACTTGACCGGCAAAATGGAAGGGTGATGCGTACACACACACACACACACACACACACACACACACACAATAGGACCAGTCACGCCCATGAGAAATACTTCAACCTCATTTCTGAATCCTCTAAGGCAGGAGTAGGCAATTTTGGGAGGGTAGTGGGCTGCCTTAGTTCCCTTAGGAGGCCTTGGAGGGACAGCTCTGCCCTCTTATGATAAATAATATACCCCCAAATGCCCTCTGGAAAATGCATGGGGAGCATTTTCACCATGTTCTCTGCACCCAGGCCGTTTTAGTCCCAAGAGAGGGTATATTTAACAACAGAAAGAGAGCACAATTCACTTCCTGTTTTTAAAAAAAGGCTTTTCCTAGCCTAAAATGGCCCAAGGGAGCCAAAACACAGTAGGAATGCCACCCGCGCCCTACACAATTACATTTGGAGGCACTTGTTTTTGCAAAATAAAATGACCCATGGGGCTCCTGGGGGCTTCCAAAATGACTCTGGGAAGCCCACAGACCACACTCTTTCCACCCTTTCTCTGTCACAGCTCTTATGACCTCCCAGTTCTGATCTTAATGATACCTAATACTAAGCATTTCTTTTCTGCTGTAGAATTATCATTTCCATCACCCATCATACCCTTTGATTATTTGCTATTAGAGTTTAAGAAAAAAGAAAAAGAAAAGGAATTTGGGGAGATATTCTCTCAACACGATGCTGTAAATTTCAGTCACATCCTAGCTCCGCATTTAAAATTTAATGTTCCTTGAGCAATGCAGAGTAATTATAGCTCCCAACTGTCATGATCTATTGTATTATTATTATTATTTGTCATGTGCTGTAACTCATCAGCCAGTGACACCCCAGCTGCAAACTACCAACCTGGTGTTGCATCCAGTAGGATTTTTCTGCACTTTGAAAAGAATGTAAAAGCCGGGTTAAGAGACGAGAGGGAAAAAATCCCTCTCTCATATAAAAATCTCCCTTCACTGTGTAATAGAAATCATCCCTTTCCCATCCGGTGTCAAAACTGGATTTCTTTTTACTGAAAGGGCACCAAAATAAGTAGTAATCTTTTAACTCACAACCAGAAATTAATAACTCTGTCCATGGTGGTGGAGAGCAAAAGACACTGATTCTCAGATGATTAGACGAGCAAAATTCTGGTACAGTCTCGGCAGAAACGATGCAGGGAGAAAACAAATGAGGGTCTCTGGAGGCTGGAAGCTTCCTTGAAGGTGACTGGGTGAGAAATTTTCACATCTTACTGGGGTCAGATGAGGGTTTCTTGCTTATGATTTATGCTTCTCTTCTCCCTCAAGATTCAATGGAAGCACAAGGGTATTCAGATCATGTCATGAATTGGATAACTCCCAGAAATTAGGCTTAAGAGTTTACAAAAGCTTTATTCAGGAACAATTAGAGTAGCAGTAGCACATTCTGGCAATTGCCGAGGCTAAAGAACTGTTGAATTTGCAGTGCTTTATCAGCTGTAACATTACAAACTTGCATGCACAAATACCCAGTTTGATAGCTAATCCAAACAAGTCTTTTCCCAAGCTCACAGCCCACCTGCCAATGGCACGACCTTACGCCTGTGTTTCTTCTCTCTCTAATCCAAGATTATTAAAACTGTTACCACCACCCAATGCCTCCACTTTGACAGGTATGCTATTTTTCATAAATTAAACATATTTATGGCTGTAAGCATGTTTGGAAAAACACTTCTACTCTTCTATTCTTAACCAAGAAATTTAATTTAATCCATGTATCCATGCAGGTGTGCATACATCTCTCACATAAAATGGATATAGTGCAATGGTTCCCGGACTTGATCCTCCACGTGTTCTGGACTTCAGCTCCCAAAAGCCAGCTTGGCATGGGTTCAGGAGTTCTGGGAGCTGGAGTCTGAAGCAATGGTTAGGGGACTACAGATCTGCTATGTACATCTGTCTTCCATCTCAGCTTGTTTGTTCCTTTTAAATCTGTTCTGCCCTTCAAATCCAACATTTCAGTCATAAATCTAATTTAACTAAGCCATGGAGCAAGATAATTTTTTGCTGCCCTAAAGGCAATGAGTTACTTTTGGGGACTTTGATATGCATTACATAATGAATTACTTTTTAAAAAAGTAACTTTCTGAGTTCCAGGTGCAGATAACAGAGCAGTTTCTTTCTTTCGTAATAAGGGGAAGGGGTGTTTTTCAAACATAAGCTATTTTCTATATTTCTGATGCTCACATCCAAAATGAGTTTCTATCAACTTTCTTTTGGCTTTCTTTTGCCATTTGCATCAGAAAGGAAAGACTGCAGCTCTGAAGGCAATTTTCGTTGGATAGAAGACTTGATTTTATTCTGTTTTCTCTGCCCACCTTGCCCACTATGAAATAAACTTATGAGATCAAAGAAGTTGCTAGTGAGAGTCTGGGGACCAAGGGGGGGGGGGAAAGAACAGAATTGAGGCAACAACTAATAAATTCTGTTTTAATAAATGGAATTGTCATTGATTTTTTTCCCCAGTGTCTCATCATGATGCCAGTCCCAACCATCATCATCATCATCATCGTCACCATCATCATCATCTCCCACTCTCTTTGACCTTTACAAATTAATAAATGCTTTGTGTATTGATGCTAAACATTCTGAACTTTTAGAGATAATTGGACAATTGTTTTCATTTATTTTTATCCTTGCTGTCGAACCAGAAGAGGTAAGCTTTCTATCGGAATAGGATAATGGGGGTATACTTTTTAATTTTTTTTAAAATATTTTTATTGACATATATTTAATATATAGAACAACATATGGGTGATTAACAAGATAGAGACCCTTTCCACACTGCACTGTTATAGTGCAGTTATTCCACTTTCAACATCCTATGGAATCTTGTCCCTGTAGGAAGACATCAACTGATGACACCATCTGTTGAGACCTCCAGAGGGCCCTGGTAGATCTCAGAGGATACTGTCATCAGTCTGCATGGGCTGTGGGTTCATAGATGTAAGCTTCTCCAATCCATCCCTCCATTCTGGTTCTTCACTAACCACTGAATGGCTGGGAAGGGCTTCTAACAGTCAGTCTGGGAAGAGTCTTGAGTGGAGACATGTAGTCTAGTTCTGCCTACTGATTTTTTTTTACACTACACTGTGTGGTACAGGATCTCGGTTGCAGTGTGTTGCTACGTATAGATGGACTCAAACAACGAATAATCATTTTAAGGTGAAGTGTTTCAGGGGATGAGGAACTGATGAACCTGGATAGCACACAGATTAATTAGATGCCTGCTTTCCAGAAGAACATGTTAGGGATGTCTGAGAATGCTCAATTCCCCTGCCGTTTCCAAGAAAGGTAATATCAAGTGGGAGGTGGTTGCACGTAAGAGGATGGTAAGTGACAAGAAAGGCAATCAGAAACTCTAATTGGTGAGAAGGAGGAGGAAGCCCGAGGTTTAAGGGATTAGGAAATGTGATTGAACTGCCACCTTTTGTGTGCGAGAGGATTCTATCACTTCTCTCTTGAGGCTCTTTTTTTTCCCTTGTGTTGTGTTGCGTTTAATAAGTTTGCATTGTTGTTCCATTGAAGGATTTTGTGATCAAATGTCCCTCGGAGTGTTCCTTGCTTAAGGAAACCCTATGAAATTCATAGGGTTACCAGAAGTCAACAGGCAACTTGAAGGCACACAAACACACACACACAGAGGTCCCTCTGAAGGGAGAAAATAGTCAGCATGGCTTAGTGGTTAGATAACAGGGCTAGGCCTGGGGACGTATGGCCATGAAGATCATCAAATGACCTTAAGCCTGCCATTTTGCTCAGAGCTGTTGTGAGTCTAAAAATGGAGAAGAGCCAACTGGAACACTTTGGAGGAAAGTTGGAGTATATTTTTTTTAAAGTAATGAAGTAAAGATAGGTTTTTCATTGGGGGTGAGGAAATGTGTGAAGCCTGCTAAGTCACCTACAACCTACTTTGCATTGCATTTCTGGATATCACTGATAAAGATCTGACAGAATTACGTGTGTGTTTTCCCTCTAAGGCTGCTTCCAAAATTCTTTTTCATCCTAATCTCCAGTGATGTTGACTTGCCTCAGTTGACTCAGACTCAAGTCTGACTTAAATAACTTCAGTGACTTGACTTGACTCGGCAGTAAATGACACACTGACTCAACTTGACTCATGATGTGTATATTTTTAGTGGCCAACTTGCTGCCCTTGGTTCAGTAACATAACACATTCATCTAGAAACCTTACTACCTTGAATAACACTTCCATCTCTTTTCCCTACTGGCCACAGGACGATCTCTCTCAAGTCCAAAGCATGGGTGCATTTCTCAGAGGAAAAGCAAATGAGTTAGACAATGGGCTTGAGTTGAGATCTGCTCAGCAGCCTGACCCTGATGCATAGTGGAGAAGACTTCTAAAGCTTTTCCTAAGAGCAGAAAACAAGACTCGCCCACAAAGAGCAGGGTGTATTTCTTAGAGGGGAGCAGCAAATGTGTTAGGCAATAGACTTGAAGACTAAAGAGTCTTCCTTCTAAAGCTTTTGAAGCTCCAGTAATGGGGAGTGAGAAGGACCTATTCCCCACTTCCGAAAAAGCCTCCAGCTTGGGGAACGAGGAATAAGAAAGATCCTATTCCCTGCTTCAGAAGCTGCAGATGGCAAACTCTCAAATGTGGAGAGCGGATTCTACTTAAAACTGGGTTTATTCTAATCTGTCCAGAAATTCTGGAATATAGGTTGGGGTATAAAGTTGGCTCCCAGACATGAGCCTTGACTTGAAAGTATCTTTTAAGGACTTGAGACTCAATTTGAGGCTTCAATACATCACTGCTAATTTCTTTCATCAAGTTTGACATTTCGGAATGACCTTAGTTTGGGGGATTGGGGGAAA
Organism: Iguana delicatissima; assembly: GCA_948472985.1. Lineage (NCBI taxonomy): Eukaryota > Metazoa > Chordata > Lepidosauria > Squamata > Iguanidae > Iguana > Iguana delicatissima. The sequence goes on along the minus strand of CAOKZL010000019.1, from coordinate 1,106,490 downwards.
TAGTAATTGGCAACATCTAGAGGGCCATCTAAAGGTTCAAAGTTATCACATTCTTTTACTAGACTGAAAACCACAGCAAAGAGTTCAATAAAACCATAATGCCATAAAAAAGCATACCAATGGTAAGAAGACCAAAAGCATAAACGTGACAGAGAAAAACAAGAGAAGCCAGCAAACCTGTCTTGTATTGGTTAACAAAGATTCTCTGACTGAAGCCATTCTGTAAGCATGAAAGAAACACTTCCACAATCTTGTTGCTTTTAACAGTCTTTCCCCAAAGTGCTTTGTGACTGTGGTTTGGTGTTCACACATCTTGCTCACTGTTAAGCTCACCAAGCATTTGGCATGTAATTATGCACTTATAGGGGTTCTTTTTTCCCTTTCCTTTTTTTTTTAAAAAGAAGCTAAGAATGCAAAGACTCACTGCCATACAAGCCATTATTTCAATCTCTTCAGATTCTCCTCTTTCCCTCCTTGCTCAGGCGCTAGACGAGAGCAACCACACTGAGAGCTATTAATGTGAATTAATTATTCCTCCCGCCAGCTTCTTTACAACTTACTCAGATGAGGGATTCTTAAATGTATTGTGCATTGCAAATCTGCATGCATGAAAAGCAGTATCATTGCTGCTGTACTGTTACCCCCTGCTTGGCCCATCAAGTCCTTTTCAAATTAAAAAAAAAAAAAAGGGAAAATTACTCAGCCATTTCAGTTTGGCAACATCTAATGGGAAAGCAGCAATAACGTTTAGGTGATGTTCTTGAACTCAATGACAGCTGGAGGCTCCCACATCCAAGGGGCAGTGAATCCATTTCAGGTTTGAGTTAGTTTTAAAGGAACCAGGAGTAGGGCTCAGTACCTTGGAGAGCTCCTTTGAATTCTGGATTAAGACCTAGGAGCAATTCACTGCTCCAATGACATGGAAGCCCTTGTTTTTTGACTGCATTATATTATTTCACTCAGATTTTCCTGCTAATTTTTGCAACAGCCTTCCAAACATGGTACTGTCCATCGGGTCGCAAAACCTATCAACTCCCTCATCATGACCTGAACGACTTGAGGTCACCTAGTTGGGAAAGGCTGACTTCAAGCAATCCTGTAATGTCGATCAATGTTCTGTTGTCTGTTATGGTGTCTGTTGCCTGTTGCCTGTTATTGTGTGTCCAGTTTATGACAATGTTAAGGTGACCCTATTAAAGGGTTTTCTTGGCAAGATTTTTTCCCCAGAGAGGGTTCCTTCCTCTGAGGCTGAGAGAGTGTGACTTGGGTTTTTTTGGCCAAGGGGAGGATTTGAATTCAGGTCTCCAAAAGTTTTAGCCCAATGCCGAAACCACTCTGGGTCTCGGAGGTCCATCTGCCTCCCTTCCTTCAAAGGAAGAATGCAATGTAGTATACCAGTTGTTATTCTTGTTGTGTGCCTTCAAATCATTTCTGACTGATAAAAGTGAACCTATCATAGGGTTTTCTGGGGCTGAGAGTGTGTGATGTGCCCATCACCCCAGGATGTTCGTATAAGTGCAGTGGGTGGAAGAGTCTCTTGCTGCTTTTCCATGATAACGTTACAGCAACTTCAGGAAAATATTCCTACCAAAGGAAAACAAAAAGTGTGTGCCGAGTGGTCTCCATTCAAATAAGCCAATATGAGATTCGGTGCCTGTTGTTTTTTGTGAGCTGAGGGAGAGGCAGAGAGCGTGAGAGTGAAAGAAGGAAACATTACATTTGGATCTGATTTCCCCCGGGTGAACATAAAAATCGGTTTTCATGTCTTCAATGTAATAATGCTTCAGCCTCTGTCATAAGTGAATCCCAGGGTGTTTGGTTGAAGCTGTGTTTATATTGCTTCTCTGGATGCAACACTAAATGGTTAATAAATGTACTGTAAGGCCTCCTTGGCATTTTGTTTCCGTGATTGGTAATCTCCAGGCATTTGGTTTGTCCTGTAGCTACAGTACATATCACGAGGCTGAAAGAATCAGTCTCCCACCGCCCGCGGGACCACAAGTGGAGGGGGGAGACAACTTTGCTGCCCTCCTACGAAGAAGAGCCAGGTAATCACCGGGAGACGGGGAGGGGGCGGGGGCTGCAGGCACCTTTTAAGGCTGCCCCTCCCCTCCCTCAGCCTTTTGGTCTGCTGGCGACCCACCCTCCCACCCTATGGTTTCAGTGTAAGACTGCTGGTCGCTTCGGGGCCAGGTAGGAATTCCCCCCCCTTGGGGAGGGTTTCACCTACCCTACACTGTGCCAAGGGATTGGGCAATTGGCTTTACAGGGTGGCATCTTAACTAGGTTTTAAATAGGTCTCCACAGCCACACTTGCCCTTACCCAGGGCTGGTGGGAGGGGGTCTAAGGGTTTTGGTGAGTACCTATGGCACCCTTTGGTGTAGGATAAATGCTATCCTTGAGGCAGGCCCGGGACTCGCCCCTACCGTTGTGAGACGGGGGGGGGGTTGAGGTTTGTGGGCTTGCCTTCCAGAAAAGGGCTGGCCAAAGTTTTGATCCACCCTCATGGGTTGACTTTGGGGCCAGGTATCTCACTCAAGGAGGGCTAGGGAAGAGGTCTGGAGCTGACCCTTGCCTTAACCTACCCATGCTGTTGACCCCCCCTTTTCGGGTCATAAATTCAAGTTCATGGTCAAGTTTAAATTCAAGTTCAAGGTCATGTTCACTCCCAATTTTATGTTAATTAGGCATACATTAATAAATTGCCCTAGTTCAACCCAAGCCCTGTGTGTGTTCTCTTCATTTTGTGGGTTGGGCAGCAAATGGAAGGAACTCGCAACTTGGATGTTGGAAAGAGGTGGGGGTCTGGCGGTGAAGCAGGAAAGCCAGTTGGGAAGTTCAGCTTCAGTGCGCAATCTTTCCCATTTTTAGCTGCCATTGACAGAAGAAATGAATACACTGCCATCCATTACGTTATGCTATTGGCATCCACTAAAATGGTCGCATCTTCTCTGGCCAGTCCTCCTAAACCTTGGGTCTGAGAATTCATCACACACCCACAACTGTCCATTACAAGGTGCAGTTCACAATATCATTGAATACTGTGTCCAGTTCTGGGCACCCCAGTTCAAGAAGGACCTGGTCAAGCTGGAGCAAGACCAGAGGAGGGTGACCAAAATGGTGAGGGGCCTGGAAGCCATGCCCTATGAGGATAGACTTAGAGAGCTGGGGATCTTTAGTCTGCAGAAGAGAAGGTTAAGAGGGGACATGATAGCCATGTTTAAATATTTGAAGGGATGCCATGTAGAGGAGGGAGAGGGCTTGTTTTCTGCCGCTCCAGAGACCAGGACAAGGAGCAATGGATTCAAGCTTCAGGAAAGGAGATTCCACCTGAACCTCAGGAACTTCCTGACAGTCAAGGCTGTCCAGCAGTGGAACATGCTGCCTCCATGGAGTGTGGTGGAGTCTCTTTCCTTGGAGGTTTTTAAGCAGAGGCTAGATGGCCATCTGTCGGGAGTGCTTTGAGGGTGTTCCTGAATAGCAGGGGATTGGACTGGACGGACCTGGGAGTCTCTTCCAACTCTACATTTCTATGATTCTATGATTCTATTTCCTAAGGACTGGTTTCTTTAAATCCATCAGCTGCAATAAGAGCTTAACAAGTGAGTTAAGTAAGTTATCTGCTTTTGAGATCCCATTCATGGAAGCCATTCCTAGTGCATGCTTAATTATCAGAAGTCAACGAGAAACTGACTTGTTACTGTTTAAACTCAGGCCATTTCCACACTACACTGGTATAGTGCTATTATTCCACTTTCAACATCCTGTGGCAATCTTGGGGTTTGCAGTTTAGGGAGAGGCATTTAGAATTCTCAGTCAGAGAACTCCTTGGCCTCAGTAAACTGCAAGCCGCAGAACTCCAGTGGAAGTGGAAAGTGGAATAATAGCACTACAGCAGTGTAGTATGGAAATGCTCTCTCTCTCTCTCTCTCTTCACACACACACACACACACTTGTGTGTGTGTGTGTGTGTGTGTGTTTAGGCTTGAGATGAAAATCTGGAGGTACAAATTGATTAACAATGATCTAAAAAAATCAAAGTTAAGTCTATACCATTACACATATATAATATTATATATATTATATCAGCTAGAAATGGAAAGAATATTTAAAAAAAATAGCCAGAAAATGGTTGAATAACATGTTTTGTGAGTGCAGAGAAATTCTGACAAGAAGAATCTCAGAGTGATGAGAATCATCACAGTTTGGGACTTATTCTGTGCAAAATTGGCATGAGGTTGTTTTGCATAGAAAACAGTATTTTCTGCACAGGAAACAGGATATTCTGTCCATGAAATAATATTTGGGTGCAGAAATATTATTTTCTGCATTGTCAATGCTATTTTCTCTGCAAACAACTAAGAGCAAATTTGGCATAAGAGAAGTCCCAAATTGCAAGCAGGCTTTGGAAACTGCAGGTTTTGCAGTGAACTTTCTTGGAGTGAAAACAAAATTAAAGTTACTCATGGCTTCCTTCAAGAAGAAATTTAATGAACAATTATACCTCATGTGCTGGACTGCAATATCTCTCTCATTTGCCTGAAAGATTTCTTCTCCAGGGAGATACAGATACACACACACACACATTTTGAAGACGCTATGGAACTTCTTTTGAATTTCTTTTGGTTGTGGTTCGGAGCTTTCCTTACTACTGTGAGAAGCCCAGATGTGTTTTCTCTGCTTTTCTCATCTGTTTTTCTTAACACATGTTGCCATCACAGTAGGATGGGTAGTAGGTCTGGATGCCAATTTCCTGCCCCCGGGACCTCCCAAGGGCCACACAAACTGCCAAAAATACCCCCCCAACCCAACTCCAGAAATATCTAGAAGTTCCCTTCTAGTTTAGGAAAATCTAAGCATCATGTTGTGGTTTGAGTGTGGAACTGGGACTCCAGACTTTAAGTCCCTGTTCAACCAGGGGAACCTTGGGTGAGTCATGCTTTCTCAGCCTCAGATGGAGGCTATGGCAGACATCCTCTGAATAAATCATGCCAAGAAAACCCAATGAGATGGTCTCTCTAAGTCAGGTTTGACTTGGAGGCACAGAACAATGACAAGAAGAATAACAATATTAATTACAGCAAGAAGGCTCTACAACCTGTTGAAAAGGTGCCACTCCTGGGTGAGAAAAAAGGGAATTCTGTAGTCAAGGACTATAAAAACAGTTTCAGTTGCAAGGGGAGGATTTACTCATGACTTTTTCTTTCTACACATCTTGTTGCTGTGAATGAGCAAATTGCATGGCCACATCACAATGGTCTCTGCTCCTCTCTCATCCCCAGTTTCAGCTGTTGCTCCTTTATCTTGCACCCTTGTTTCCAGCCACCCCAGCTCAACCTGCCTCTTTTACCAGTCCAGAGATGTAACGGATGGCATTATGATTAGGAGGTGGGTCTGAGGATTGGGTGCTGCCAACAGCTGGCTGCTTGGCTTCTCTATCAAGGTTGGCATGGATGGCAAATACTCCATCTGCTCAATAGGCAGCCTTGTTCTGAAGCAGCTGCTGGTCCATTTCCTAAGTACTTGGCCACACTCATGTGGGCAAGTTCAGTTCTTCTCCCTGAAGTACCAGAGAAGGGCTCCAGTAGCACAGCCTCAGAAGCTGCCCATTTGGCTTATAACATTTGAACTCGTCTGATTGCTGTGGAATTGCAGTCACATCTGCCACTCCAGCTAACTGTAGAAATGTATCCGTTGCCCAATGCCAGAATATATGGGGAAATATTGAAGGATGGATGAATCATGTTTGGGACAGAATGTCATCTAACTGCTGCCGGAGAATGGAGTGGGCGTTCTGGGTTTATGAACAACCATCTGGCACAATCTGCAAAATGCAGCAATCAAGCTATTGCCTATCAGATGGTGTTGGACTACAATGCCCACCATCCCATGCTTCCCAGAGGTGATGGGAGTTGCAGTTTGGCACCAGCTCTGGGAAAAGCTGACCAAGATTTTTCAAGATTCCCGTGGGCTTCACAGACAATGGATCCTCACCTTACCTCTGTAGAAAACACATATCTATATAATACATTCCATTGAGTTGATTTGCTTAGTGCTTCATCAAATACCTTCTGTTAGGTTTGGTAGACTGAAGAAATAATTACATAATAGAATGCTGTGTGATTTATGAAATGAATACTGACAAATGAACTACATCAAAAAGACACATAAGTTTAGTAAGTGAATTAGCTCCCGACTTCTCTTTCAAAAATCATGACTCCTGCCACCAAATTCATTTCTCTTTCAACTTTCACTGTCTTTCAGTTATAGTATAAATCCCTTTAGAAATTCTCTCTTTGTGGGTCTAAAATCTAAGTTGCCCACGAGGCATTAGAAATGTGTTGTTCACATAGAGGGATGGGCGATAATTATATTTGGTTTGCTTTTTTTTCATAAGATGTTTCCACAAATGGCTGCTTATTTCTTCATAGATGCAATAGTGAGCATAAGATAGATAGATAGATAGATAGATAGATAGATAGATAGATAGATAGATGGAGGCTGACATCCTCTTCAGCACTTACAAGATCATCAGTTGGACTTAACAGTCTTATAACTGCTGGGATTCATGTTTACTGTTGCTAATGACAGAACATGATCCTCAGATCTCTATTTTCAGCATTGGAGTGCCCCAGCCAAAGTGTTTCTGAGATGATGTACACTGAAGCAATGAGATATGATGTCTGCAGCATTCTCCAATTCACTGGCTGCACAGAGACATGTAGCTGTGGCAGGACCTGAGGGATCTCTCCAATGGCCTCTTCTTCATGTGCTCCACAACTGGGAGAGTGCTACAGACAACATTTCCCAGTGTTCTGATCTGATGCACTTTGGAAATACTTTGGTTGGGGTGCCACCAGGCTGGAAAATTGGACTTAGGAGTTGGTACTGCCAGACATGAGTATGGGAAGGGAGCTCCACCATCGTACTTACAGTTGATGATGCAGACTCTCATCTAGAATCTGAAAGTGTGTTTATGAAGTAACCTGTGAGTTTTCAGAAATGTTTTATTTTAAAACTGGACATAACACTCACATGCATACACCATTCAAAGCCAATAGGTAATCTATCCCCTTCATGGAGGGGAGACAACTATGTGCCTTTCTCCCATGTAGCTGTTCACAACTGTGAGCCTCTTGTCAGGGGAGTGGCAACTTTAATTCAACACACAACTCTGGGACATGGGAGGATACATCTTCTTTAGTCTGGAGCATAAGAAGATATTCATTAGCCCCTTGTGTGCACCTCCCAAACTTCTCCTGAAGGCAGCTGTCAAGACCTGTGGGAGCACTGCTGACCATTCACAGCACAGATTGTTGATAGTGTGAGTCATGCCCTCCTTCCTTCTCTCCTCAGTGAACAGGCATATCCATTCCCCTTGCCATGAAGAGAGAGCTGTGGGTTGTGTATGTGGAACATTAGACCCCATATACATGATGAGGGATCTTATCCTATATCTGTTCTTCTAGAACCCTAAGGACTATGGTTCTGTGGTCCCTCAGTGGCAGAGGTGGGCAATCTGTGGACCTTCCTTTGTTCTTGGACTGTGCCAGAGTTCAACTCCCAGCCCATGCCTCTCTGGCAGCAGGGGAAGGAGGGCGATAGTACTTGCCCAAGAGGAGGAGGCAGCAGGGAGTGTCCAATGCAAACAATCAGTAGAAGTGCTGAGGCAAGCTGAAGTCAAATTCAAATTCAAAAGGTCCATCCAAAAAGGGTCAAAAGAGCCAGAACACAAGGATCGTGACAGCTTGAGTAGTGATTTGCTACAAGGAAACAGCAAGCCATGCTGAGAGACTCATATATCCAATGGAAACAATGATAAGTTGTTCTGTTTCTCAATCACACCAAAATGACTTCCCTCTGAGCTGCTCATTTTTGTCTCCTCAGTGATTGGCAGCTGGGTGGCAAAGATGGATCTAATTCCTCATTGCTGGCCCCTTCTCCCTTTGGCACTGGTTGCAACAAATCCATCTCAGCTTGTCTTTCAGCTGACGGGGGTGTTGGCAAGGTAGTTGGGTCTATCACTGGTTCTGTTTCTGGCACAATCAATTGCTCATCGACCTCTCAGCCGTCTTCTATCACAGGCTGCAATTTCATCATCCAGCTTCGTTGGTGGTGATGGATGATGGGAGTTGCGCTACGTGAACATCTTGAAGTTTACACATGTTGTCCTACCTCTGCTCCAGGATCAGGTCCCAAAAACACATTGTGCCCCAGGGACTGCTGGTCTCATTCAGGACAGGACGGATGCACTGAAATGGTAGGCAAGATTTGTAGAGACGAAAGAATCTGAAGATGGTGAGGTTATTCAGTTGCAGCCCAATGCTTGTTTGTCTTGTTGTATATACCCAAGCATAAATGGAGAGGAAATTCTCGTAAAAATCTCAGACAGGCCAACTGGGCATGCTAAGTCTCACCGCCATTGTTCCTGAGAATTTTATTTTATTTTATTTTTTTGCAAATGAAATCATACTAATAGGAAAAGCCTGGATCATTTGAAGGTAAACAGTAGGTGGCAGGATCTTCCTTACTGGTCTCTCTCCTATGAGCCTATAAGTCAGGTTTCCAATAACTAGTGGGCTGGAACTTGAGTACTGCCAGAAGATATTTACTTCAATAAAATGCTCAGTGGGGATATTTTGGAAGGGGGGAGTGGCATTCACCCCTCCCCAGCCGGGTGACATTTAAACAAATCAAGAGGTGATGTTTAGAATCCCATTGGGCTGCTGTTTTGAGCAAAGTCTGAGCGAATGCCTTTTGACAGACAGCATCTGTCCCCTCCCTTCCCCTCTCTTGTATCTGCACAAGGACGTGGGAGAGACTTTACGAGGAAATATAAGTGCTCACAGCAGGAACCAGAGAGCAAAGCCATTTCCAGATATGAATTAAGAGAACAAGAGAATATAGCGGAGTGGTTACTGTCTGGCCGGGGGAGATAGATTCCTCTTTCTTTTTCTTTCCCTTTTCTTCCCCCTTCTTTTACAACTTCTGCTTCTGCACCTGACAGGAACCATCAGGCGGAGGTGATAATGGTGGAAATTGCCACGGAGGGATGCCCGCCTTGGCCAAAGCTCTGGAGGGCTCCAATTCAAGCAAGCTGTATGCCTCCAGAAATGTAATGCTGTAATGCCATTGCAGACTCCCCGGCTCCCTGATGAGTCAGAAGTTCCAGGGGAAGACTTAGAGGGGTTAAGTTTCCTTTGGGATGGGGAAGCACTAGACATGGATTAACAATTTTATAGAATCATAGAATCATAGAAATGTAGAGTTGGAAGAGACCCTGGGGCCATCCAGTCCAACCCCATTCTGCCATGCAGGAACACCCTCAAAGCACTCCCGACAGATGGCCATCCAGACTCTGCTTAAAAACCTCCAAGGAAGGAGACTCCACCACACTCCGAGGCAGCAGATTCCACTGCCGGACAGCCCTGACCATCAAGAAGTTCTTCCTGAGGTTCAGGTGGAATCCTCTTTCCTGCAGCTTGAATCCATTGCTCCTTGTCCTGGTCTCTGGAGCAGCAGAAAACAAGCCCTCTCCTTCCTCTACATGGCATCCCTTCAAATACTTAAACATGGCTATCATGTCCCCTCTTAACCTTCTCTTCTGCAGACTAAACATCCCCAGCTCTCTGAGTCTATCGTCATAGGGCTTCATGGTTTCCAGGCCTCTCACCATTTTGGTTGACCTCCTCTGGACTTGCTCCAGCTTGACCATGTCCTTCTTGAATTGAGGTGCCCAGAACTGGACACAGTATTCAAAATGAGGTCTAACCAAAGCAGAGCAGAGTGGTACCAGTACCTCCCTCGATCTAGACACCATACTCCTATGGATGCAGCTGCGAATTGCATTGGCTTTCTTGGCTGCCGCATCACACTGCCGACTCATGTTCAGCTTGTGGTCTATGAAGATGCCTAGATCTCTTTCGCATGTGCTGCTATCCAGCCACGTGTCCCCCATCCTATATTTCTGTATTCCATTTTTTCTACCTAAGTGTAGGACCTTGCACTTCTCTCTGCTGAATTTCATTTTGTTAGCCTTGGCCCAGCTCTCCAATCTATCCAGGTCATTTTGAATTTTGATCCTGTCCTCTGGCGTATTAGCAACCCCTCCCAATTTGGTGTCATCTGCAGATTTGATGAGTGTGCCCTCTATTTATGAGGGGTCTTTCCTGACAAACTCCCTGTATGAGCCTGCTAGAGCCCTAAGATCTTCAAGGAAGCCTTTCTCTTGGCTGTGTACCATCCCAGGCTCCCCTGGTGAAGACACGGGAGAGAGTCTTCTCAATGTCTGCTTCCACCCTGTGGAACTCCCTTCTGCAGGAGGCTAGGCTGGCCCCCCCCCCCCCCGCTTTCTTTTTGCCGGCACACAAAGACATTTCTTCTCAAGCAGGCTTTTAATGTATGAGCAGGGGAGCTTTTATTTATTTATTAAGCTTTTTTTAAAAAAGTAATTTCTCCCCTCATTTTATATGTTTTTAAATGTTTTTGAATTGTTTTAAATGTTTTAATTTTTAAAAAATTTTTTGGAAGCTGTGCTGGGTCCCACTTTGGGGGGAAGGTGGCATATAAATACAATAAATAAGAGAAAGAAACATGGACATGATCCTCAATACAGGATGGCATTTGGGGACATGTACTGAAATCCCTTCCTGCAAGGAATTCAAGAGTAAAGTTACTGGGAGCTGGGGAATGATGACATCGATTCCTGGATAACAATTCTACCCCACCAATGAGTTTTTGGTCCTCAAATTTCTAGCTTTGTAGAGAATTAGACATGGAAAAGCATCCACACCTAGAACTCTTCTATTTGTCGTAGTTGCATGTTTCGGTTGGTTGGTCTGCCTCCCCTCCTTTTTTGAAGGTCCAAGCTGTATCTCTAACTCAACTGAAATTTTAAGTTACTGCGACGCTAGAAATTTAGGAGTAGAAGGGAAATTTCATGGGAGGCAGGATTCGTTTGGAGAAGCAGATTGGCTTTTTTTGGAAAGGGAACACTGAAAACTGGAAACTTTCTCTGCAGAGAATTCACACGTAGATGATTTTGCACAGGAAAAAACACATCCAGGCGCAAAACAACCATGTCTGGGACTTTGCACATGGTTGTTTTGCACTGAAAATGGCTTTTCTGAGCAGGAAGCGGCATTTTCTGCGGAGAAAATAATATTTCTGCACTGTTTTCAAGGTTTCTTCTCACCAGGTGAAATAAATTGCTGAAAAAATTGCTTCCTTTGAGACGAAACTTAGGGAAGAATTTCATCCCTAGGAAAGAAAGAAGATGGAAAGGACCTTCTCCACTTTCCTATAGACAAACATTGCTTGAAGTGACATTGAAATAAATGGGTGAGAACATCCTCAGGTCAAGTTTTTCGTGAATTGCAAGGAAGAAATTGCTGTTATTGTTTAATCTCAAATTTTTTCCAGTGAAGTCCCTACATTATGGACTGAACTAGAGTCCCGTGTGGCAGGTTTGGGGTCATTAAAAGGCAATTGATTGTCCATTATTTGATTTATGTCTGAATTTATTGATTGTATCTTGCTAGTTGAAGTGGGAGGGGGTGCCATTTTTATTTTGGACCTCAGGTGTCAAAATATTTCTTGGCTTGCCCTAGGGAAGAATCCAGGAGGACACACACAAAGTTTTAGAAATATAAATAACAGGAAAACACAGGTAATGACAAGACAAAATGCTGATAATTAAATGATTTTAATAGTGTGTCAAGATGAGGGATAACAGTCTTGGGAAATGAGACTGGTAAATTATTACCCCGCAGGCTTTTTCAGCTCACTACCACTCAGGCGTGGAGAATGCAATACACAAGCTACCTGAGCCATATATTCAACTTTAACACAATATTAACACCCGCCAATCTGGGGGCTGACGATCTTCAGGAACCGCGGCCGCTCTATTTCCCCTGTCCCTTAGGCTGGAAATGTTTTAAAGAAGAAGGTTTCGAAGATGAATTGGGGAGGAAATGTAAAAAGACCTGAGATGAATAGATCTTCTAATGGAATCCAGACCAGGTGGGTAATTGCAGAATTCAAGTCACCATTGCTCAAAAAGCAGCTCTCTCTTTTAAACTTATCTGTATTTGGTTCCTCCATGTTTAGTTGAACCGCATTTAAACTTTGGCCATTTCTGTACTACACTGTTATAGAGCTATTATTCCACTTTCAACCTCCTGTGGAATTCTGGGGTTTGTAGTTTCCTGAGGCCCAAGAGCTTCCTGGCTGAGAATTCTCAATGCCCCTTCCTAGACAGCAAATCCCAGGATTCCAGAAGAGGTTGATAGTGGAATAATAGCAGTATAAGAGTATAGTGTGGAAATGCCCTTAATCTCAGGAAGGACTGGTACTCAGGTCTGAGGCAAGATGGTGTCTTGAAGGTGGGGAATCAAAAGCAGGCTATAAGATAAGTTGATTTAAGGCTAGTATCCTGGTCCAGAAAGCAAGCACCACATGGTTGCGTAAACTCAGTAATTGCCAGCCTTCATGATTGCAAACTTCCTGGGTTTTTTTTTGTCCTTTGTATCCACTCTTTTCCCGTACCACTGCAGCCATTTTCTCTTCTCTCTTCTCCATTATGTAGCATACTTGATTATGGGTAAGCGTTTAGTAAAGCTACTTTTCTGTATTACAAAGAAGACTAAGCTTATTTCTTTATCTTTATCTTTAGGTAGGTGGGTCTGAATGTAGGACTGGTTGTTGTTCAGTTTCTACATTCCCAATGTTGTTACTTTGATTGAGAGATCCATATTACTCCCCCATTTTGCAATATCTTGTTCCTGTACAAAATGTGCCCTAGGTATCACCTTCCTTGTTTTTATATAAATCTGCAATTTGGGATAGAAGTATTGAGACTTGTAACTGAACAGAAGGATGCCTCGCAGAGAACAGCATAACAGTTCTGCAGTTGGAATACTGCATCTCCTGTCTCCAGTCCCTGAAAACCCAACTTTTTAATGTTATCCACTCCCAAAAAAGCAATGTAATAAAAGCAAATGACATCTGAGAACTGCCTGGCTATGTCTCTCTATAGCTAGAGAGGCAAAGGTGATGGCATCCTCTGATACTTCCCAGGGGTCCTCTGTAAGGCCCCACTTTGGGGGTCCCCGATATCAGTGTGGTTTGGATGGGCACCATATCTAATTGGAATTATATGTAATTGCAACACACTTTAACTGGCACTGATATCAAAATCAAACCTGAAGTTGACCAGGAGGTCAAGCCAGAAAGAGGAAGAAACCTGAGGCCGCAGGCAGGTCAGCCTAAAACACCCTCTTGGTATAACCTAGGTCATTTATCAGGTAAATTGCTGCTGTTCCGGAGAATAATAGGCTTAAGCAGAAGCTGGAGTTTCCCAGAGAACTGCAATTATGAGAAGCCCACCAGGACACTGATTGACGGATAGCCATCCCCTGAGTACCTGGACTCTTTCCTCTTGCCTCGTAGCAGCCACAATAGACAGCTATTACAACACCCATCATGTCTTTGCCATCCAAACACTGCAAACATTAGTGGGCTGATAGTCCACTGTCTGTGCTGCAACTCCCGTTGTTCCACACCTGGAACTGCACATATCCTCCACTGCCACAGGTTATTTTTTGGGTACAAATACCCCTGATTTCAGTATGTCCAGTGCACTCTCTTGAAGGTCTATCTGTCACTCTGTCCGTCTGGCGCCTAAATGAGAACTGTCCTTAGGTTCTACCTCAGTAAGCCACATTTCAATTTCTTCATTGTTCTTCTGGACCGGTAATTATAAACCCCAACCCTTGGCCTCTCTATCCATAATTTTCTCCTCCTTTTCTCCTCCAGTTAGCTCTTGTGTGAATGTTTGACTCTTTGTATTTTGTGTGCATGCATGAGTGAATTCTCCTCAATAAAAATACATTTTAAGCTTAATTTCGAAACTCTGGTTGGTTCTTTTCCTGCCTGAGCGCATAAACGTTGGTAGGAAAGGTATCATTAAGTTACCCCCCTCTCGCAAGCCTCCTCTTTGAGCTTATTCATTCCCCACTTTTGCAAGAGGTATCTGGCATCGCAAGGTGGCCCTTGTGGCACCTACGATTTGGGGTAACATGTCCTCCCATCTTAGGGGATGATGCTATAATTTTGCATCTGGCTACAATGACATAGCCAGAGGCTTCTTGGGTGTCCCCCCTTCCACTAGCTGCTACATGGCCATCTTGGGGGCAGGCAGAATGGGTTTTCAAGGGATTTTGGTCACTGTGTGAAGAAGGAAGAAGATTCTGACCCCATGATGGCAAAAAAGAGTGTGTTATACAGTCATAGGTCGGTCTCATTTCTGCATAACCCATTAATAGGATGCCAGCTCTTATCTTCTAGATTCTGAAGCATCAGTAAACGTCTTACAGTAGCTCTCTTCTCTTCTCTTCTCTTCTCTTTCTCTTCTCTTCTCTTCTCTTCTCTTCTCTTCCCTTCCCTTCCCTTCCCTTCCCTTCCCCTCCCTTCCCTTCCCCTCCCTTCCTTTCCCTTTCCCTTTCCCTTTCCCTTTCCCTTTTCCTTTTCCTTTTCCTTTTCCTTTTCCTTTTCCTTTTCCTTTTCCTTTTCCTTTTCCTTTTCCTTTTCCTTTTCCTTTTCCTTCCTTCCTTCCTTCCTTCCTTCCTTCCTTCCTTCCTTCCTTCTTTCTTTTCTATTGATTTCCAGCCCTCTGTATGCCTACAAAGAGTTTTTGCAACGAGAAGGTTTCTCATTTGCACATCTTGGTAGGATTTTTCAGGCATTATGGCAGAAATACATGGGGAACAGAGACTAGCACATTTAGGGGGAGAAAAAGTCATACTTCACAGTTCAAAATAAACCCAATAGCTCCAGGGGATCTTGTGTCAGATTGTGCGTGAGACACGGCCTTGGTAGGAATGAAGGCACAGCCGCATGCATGCACCAGTACTGTAATCCTGGGAGAGGGGATCAAAAGCTGTAAGTTTAGTAACACATCGGGATGGAAAAGAGGATTAGCTTACTTAGCATTTTAATGTGAATTGACCTAATTTGCACGTGCCAAACAAATATGTGAACAGAGTGTCATTATCCTTTGGTTTTCAAGCTTCTCTAGATTTCTGAACCCTTTATGAACCTTCTCCCTGGCTGAACCCATCCTATGGAATTCCCTCCCATGGGAGGTCTGACTGGCCCCCTCCCTGCTTTCTTCCTCTCAAGAATTTGGAGACCAGTGCCGTTTCTGCACTACGCTGTTATCGTGCTATGATTCCACTTTCAACATCCTGTGGAATTCTGGGGTTTGTAGTTCACTGAGGCCAAAGAGCTCTCTGGCTGGGAATTGCAAATGACCCTCCCTAAACTGTACACCCCAGGATTCCATAGGATATTGAAAGCAGAATAATAGCACTATAACACTGTAGTGTGGAAAGGCCATGAGGGAATTCAGTTAATTATATTTATCTACTCTATGTGGAACTATTGGATTTAGGCTTCAGGTTGGTATTTACACAGGGTGGGGGTCATTTTTTGTCCTATTCCCCACCACAGCACAAACTGATATACTTGGGTATACCAGAAGTGAGGTCATGTCAATTCCTGTTACCCAGAAGTGAGGTCATGTCAATTCCTGTTACTTTTTCTTTTTGCCCTTTTTTTTCCTGCTTTGGGGATTGGGATGTTCTGGGAGTGGCAATTTTTTTTTTTAAATGTCTGAAAACCAGGCCCTCTAAATTCTAAACATTTTTACTGAGTCTTCAAAGCCCATAAAAGTGGATGCAAGGGAGGAGCAAATACCATCCAAAGGCAACAGCTTTCCAATCAAGTGATTTATGCCCATTAATTTTAGGGAATGGGAAAGAGAGGTTCATCCCTAATAGATGCCAAATGACAAATTTGAAAGAGCAGCCCCTTTCCCCACAGGCAAGACGGGGTAGGAATTTAGAAAAGATGGGGAAATGGGTCTGTCTCTTGTTAAAAAAAGAAAAAAGAAAATCAGGGCAGGAATTGGAACATGTGTAATTACATTGGTGTTGACAACTACCTTGAGAATCCCTCCCGCCATGAGTGTGTCAGCTAATTAAGCAACACTTTGCTTGTGGTTACTCTTCTCAGACCTACAATTTACCGAGAGATCTGCCAATCCAGGCTTGCTTTCCTGATGCGTGGCAGCCAGAAATTTAATGAAAAAGGTGGGGGAGAGAAAGAAGTGGAATTCTTTGAGTCAAATGGAGGTGACTTGAAGAACCATGCTCAAATGAGGATCGATGTATCTGTCAGCGGGCTTGCTTTCGTAATCTGAAAGCTGGAGAGTCGCCGAGGATTTCTCAGTTCTCTGCTCCCTGTAAGTACAGTGGGAAGGATCAGAGGAGCATTAAGCTATGATTTGGCTGGCCGGATTGCTGCTTATGTTGAAAATTCAATTTTAAATCAAAACGTCGACTCACTTTCAGCAGTGGGGTGCTCTCCATTACTGTGTCCAATCACAGGGGGCTTAAAGGAGAATCTCTGTCTGAAAAGCTTATGAAAATTCATAAATCCAACTTTTTAAACTTGCCGTGTGAAACTGATATTTATATCTCAGCTGGGCAGTTGGATCTTAACCCTTATTTATACTGGATTTTAGGAATGCAAGAAATAGATCTGGTTTCTTTCTTCTTTGTTTTGGGATGGGGAGAAATAAATTGCATAACTGTAGGCATGGACGGGTGTTCGAATTATGCCAATGGGTTTCCAATGGGTTATTTTTTTTTCTCTTACCATTTACATCGGGGTGGGGAAATTGTGGTCCTCAGGAAACCTGTGGCTGAGCCAGCTTTTGTGGCCCACGTTCTGAGACATTCCCCTCCTGAACTGACAAAAAGTCCCCCCCTCATGTTTGAAACCCTTCTGGAATAGAAATTTTGCAGGAATATGTAATTCAGGTGCCCTTAATCTCCCCTCTCCCAAAACATCAAAGAAGTAGTGGTTTTGTGTCTACTTTCTATTTCACTTTTTGGCTAGTTCTGAATATTTATAGGACTGGCACAGGACATGTTAAGTCCAGGGATGAGGGGCAGAATATAGCTGCTGAGACCTTTAAAAATCTTCCAGCCCTCAACTGCAGGGCCATTTCCACATTAGACTATTATAGTGCCATTATTGCACATTCAACATCCTATGGAATCCTGGGGTTTGCTGTTTAGGGAGGGGCCTTTGCATGTAGTTGTTTCACTCCAAAAACAGATTTTTCTATGCAGAAATATTATTTTCTGCCGTTTTCTGTGCAATGTTGTAATACAACTGGGGACTTCTTTGGCTTAAAATTCACACACGATTGATTTGCACAGGGAATATTTTGTGTGTAGCACACAGCTTTTTGTGTGCAAAAACAACCCATGTAGTACAGAAATACTATTTTATCCAGAGAAAATGCTGTTTGCTATTTTCTGCACAAACCAGCCATGTGTGAATTTTGCACAGAAGTCCCACAGTGCAAAGAGTCTTTGAAAACTGTGTTGTTTTTTTGGAGACTTTATTACAGTGGGAAGAAAATTGTTAACATTTCTTGTTGCTTCCTTCGAGAAGAAAATCAGTGAAGAATTACGTCCCTGTAAAATGAGTGCTGAGCCCATGGCCGTTGCTACATTTTAGCTGTCTCTCTCTCCATGTCAATTTTCTGCAGCCTGCCAGAGGCAAAAGTCCCCTTGTGGATCTAGAATAGGAATTCAAATCCTCCACTATTTCATCTTTGCATATGTTTGAGGGGTTGGAGATTCTTGTTGGAAAGAAAGGCATGCTAGAGACTTTTCTCCAGCAATAGTGGAAGGGTTTTGAGACAGAGGATGCAAGGAGGCAGAAGAAGAAAGGTCAAGTTTCTAATCTATCTCTAAGCCATTTTATCCCTGGTAGACAAGAGACTGAGAAGAACAGATGCAGAAGCCAAAAGTCTGCAAAGATGAATAAAAGATGGATAAGTTCTGTAGTTTTCTTCCTGCCTTGGGAGAACAAATATTTCTGCACCGCATCCAAATATCCTGGAGCGCTCTGACGATTTTTCTGCGTAGAAATGCACATGGACTTTCTGTACAAAAGAGTCTGGGAGGGTTGCATGGGGAATAGTGTTTTCTAGACAGACAGCCCTGTCTCTTGTGTAGAATGCGTATTTTCTGCCCAGAAAGCACTGTTCCCTGTGCAGAAAATGTTTGTTTGTTTGAGCATGTACAAACAAGCAAGCAAACAAAATGTATATCCAAGTAGGACAATCCCCTGAACAGTTTGGGATGTTTATATATGGGGGGGGGCAAGGGGTGTTTACAGACTTCTTGCTGCTTTGTTATTCTTCCCAACTGAATGTCTTGACCGCTAAGAACCCTGGGTTTTGGCCAAGAAGTAAATAATGGAGACTATTCTTTCCATCGCAAGTCTAGGGCCTCCCCTGCAGAGAAAAAGCTGAGCATCCAATTTCTTTCCTGATTGAGATACAAAGCTATTTTCTCCAATTAAAACAGCAAGGCCAGTCTCTCCCAGAGAGGGCCTACTCCTCAGCATCATGCACCATGCAATTCCAAGTGTGTATTATGGGGCGAGAAGACTTCTCCGCAGTGGCACCCCACTTGCAGAATTCTCTCCATTTAAAAGCCCAAGTGGCACCCGCATTGGTTTCTTTTTGATGCCAGGTCAAGACATGGCTTTTAATTAAAGCCTCTTGGCCCTTCATTGGTTTTTAGGCACAAAATATAGTTTTTTAATTATTTAATAAGTTTTCATCTTTTTTTTAAAAAAATATCGATTGATTTTAATTTGGAATTGTTTCAATTGTTTGCATGGCTTCATCCTTGAGCCACCCTGAGATCTCATGATAAACATGGTGGGAAGAAAATATTTTAATGAATAAAAAAATAAATGGCCAGGAAAGACCATGGAAATTACTTATGGGGAAAAGGCTGACTAGCTTCAGAACTCCAGTTTTAAACATCCAGATGCTATAGCATTTTAAATGAAAATTGTCGGAATGTTTTCTGCAAAATGGACTTCTACTGGAATGCGTGATTTTCATCCCTTCATCGCTCGTGAAAAAATAGTTTTCTCTGTTCCAGTACCAAAACATACAGCAATATGACATGGATGATTTCCTATTTTCCCTAAGATTTTATTTGTTTGTGTTCCTTTTTGCTCCCTATAATCTATCAAAGGAAGCAATATACCACTCACTTAAAATTGGGAGCTTATTCCATACGTGTGTGCGTGTGTGTCACTCAAGAGAACCATAAAAAGAAAATAACGTGTTTTGTTTTGGGGAAGTGGTTCTGGGACAAATCCTGTAATGATTCGGCCCCCCTCTTGCTCACTCTCTCTGTGAAAGAAAATAAACTTTTGGTAAAGTGAAACCTTTGTGCTTCTTCCAGCTGAATGGATTCTGAAGGCACAATGCATCACTGGAAAATATAAATTAAACAGCCTTTTCTTTCTTTCCCTTTTTAATCTCAAGAAGAACCGCTGCACTCTTCGTGCCCCCAGAGTAGAGATGTTTGCAACAACAAGCTGGGAATTTGGTGTGTGTGATTTATTATAATGTGTGCGGCTTCTTTGGCTTTTTGTCCTCGGAGCAGCATGGGAACACACCCGATCGAGCTACTTTGCATACTAATAAAGATTGCTGCCTGTAATTATTCGGCAGTTACTGTATTATCCCCTCGAGATAAATCATTCTTAGTTTATTTACTCTTCTTTGTTTCAGTTATTTCCTGGCCTTTCATCCAGCAAGGCTGACGTTCCTTGTATCTGTACAGCAATACATTCCTTCCCCCTTCTTCTTTTAGGCCTAGTGGTTGGAAGAGGATGGAGACCTAAATAAATAAAGGAATAGATTTTATCTGTTTGACCACTCCTTGGCTGGGTGGGTAGATCTTGGGTTTTCTCAACATAAAAAAGGAGGCATCTTTCCCTCCCAGGGCCAATTGAGGACCAAAATATGAAAGATAGGGTATTAGCTACCCCTCCTAATTTGGTGTCATCTGCAAATTTGATAAGAATGCCCTCTATTCCCTTATCTAAGTCATTGATAAAGGTGATGGCTAGCACGGGGCCCAGGACAGAACCCTTAACAGATCCTAACAGATTAGAAAGCTGGGGCAAAGCTAACAACATGAATTTCAACAAAGAGAAATCTAAGGTACAACACTTGGATAGAAAAAAAAATGGAATGCATAGATATAAGATGGATGGCTTGACCACAGTACATGTGAAAGGGATCTAAGAGTCTTAGTAGACCACAAGCTGAATCAGTCAGTCATGTGATGCAGCGGCTAGAAAAGCCAATGTGATTCTAGGCTGCATCAGTGGGAGTACAGTAGGTCAAGGGACATGATAGTACCACTCTATTCTGTTTTGGTCAGACACTGTGTCCAGTTCCGGGCACCACAGTTCAGGAAGGATATGGACAAGCTGGAACGTGTCCAGAGGAGGGGGATCAAGGCCCTTTTTGCACCTTACCTGGTGCTGCTGGCATCACGCAGGGGTTTCGTGAGAAGCCTCCTCTGGGAGG
This sequence comes from Iguana delicatissima, assembly GCA_948472985.1. NCBI lineage: Eukaryota > Metazoa > Chordata > Lepidosauria > Squamata > Iguanidae > Iguana > Iguana delicatissima. The sequence continues at coordinate 1,086,004 of CAOKZL010000019.1, read as the reverse complement.
CACTCACGTCCCCTCTGTTTCTGCTCTGCACCAGCTCCGTGCTGGCCGGAAGGAAGCGTGGGCGCTCTGCCCCTTCCTTCCGCAGCGCAGTCGGGTACTTTTCCAGGCTGCGCTGGGAGAGGAAGCATGATGGCCATGCATCCAGAGCCTCCGCACACAAGGTAAGTGTGTGTGGGCTACGGGAGGAACACACGATCGTGAATCATTTTAGGCAATGAGCTGAAAATGATATAATGAATGATCGCCACCTAATCGCCTCGGGAGTGTCACGTGATTGTGAGGACATCATGTGGAACGGTCCTCACAATCGCATGACGCTCCCGAACCCATTTCGCAACAGGACTGGCATGCGAAAAGCGCCCAGGCGAAAGGGCCTGGAAATCATAAAGCCCTATAAGGAGTGGCTTAGGGATCTGGGTAGCTTTAGCCTTGAAAAGAGAAGGTTAAGAGGTGATACGATAGCTATTTTTAAATATTTAAAAGGATGTCATATGGAAGATGGAGCAAGCATGTTTTCTGCTGCTCCATAGACTAGGACATGGAGCAATGACTTCAAACTTCAGGAAAAGAGATGTCACCTAAATATTAGGAAGAATTTATTGATGGTAAGATGAGTTTTACAGTGGAATGTGCTGCTGGGGGTATGGTGGAATCTCCTTCTTTGGAGGTTTCTAAACAGAGGTTGGATGGCCATCTGTCGGGAATGCTTTGATGGTATATTCCTGAATGGCAGAATGGGGTTGGACTCAATGGCTCTTGTGGTCTCTTCCAACTCTATGATTCTTATATTGCTGTCACCACTGGATATATATGTGTGTATTTGTGAGTCTGTATGTGCAAGCCAGCACACTGTGTTGCTTTTCTGCCTCAAACACCCCAAACAGCCTTGAGGATCCCTGTGTTCCTAACAAATGATATTGGAGAATATCCATACCAGTAATTTTGTTGTCCTTCCCTCTTGCCCAGGGCTGTCTGTCCCATGTTGCTGCGACAGTATCAGAACATCAAATGGATTCTTTTATTTCCCCAATGTTTCCTTCCTGGCATCTGCGAGATTATACAGAATGATTTATGTAGTGGGAAGATGATATAAGATCGAGTTTTGTGGGGAGTATCTTCATCAAAGATGCATCTTTCTGGGGAATTTGTCTCTATCACCATCTCAATTGGAATATTCTTGTGAGGAAGAATAGCTTTGAATAATTAAAACTTGCATTGTTTGAATTTTCCCTGGAGACTTTCTTGCATGTAAAATACAGCTGTAAATTCAACATTGATTTGATTTTTTTTTTTCATAATAATGACCATATTATCTATTAGTTGTCATTAAAGGGGAAAGGGAAGGGGAAGGAGGGAGGGGAAAAAAGAGTACACTGGAGTAACTGTTTCCCTAATGGAGATTAATTTGGCAGTTTCCATCTCCTCTTTCAGAAACAAAGCTTTGAACTAGACACTTGGGAGATCATTAAGCAGAAGCTGATGTGAACGCTGATAGAGCTCCATACGTGCTGTGGAGCTCACACAGAGCTCCTGCTATACGTCACATTTCATTTTTGCTTTCATTTCATCTCGGTGGAATTTATCTATGTGTTTCTTTGAGGTTTTTCTAGATCACTTCCTACTCCACAAGGCCACCCGAGGTGATGAGCAAATACAACCGTGAACACAGTGCAACGACAGGACATTAAAATACAGTCACCCCTCCACATTTGTGGGTTTCGCTATCAAGGATATGGTTATTTGTAAGTTTCTCCAAGCCTTGGCCCCTTATCTCAGCCTCTTCTTTTCTGGGGGAACCTTCTCTCTTGGATGCACACCCCTTTAAAAACCCACCTTCGGTCCTCCTCTTCCACCAGCCACTGCCCGGCCAACTAAGGACGTCTTGAAGTCCAATTTCCCAACATCACAAACCTTCTCCTGATGCTCCTCCATCCAAAGGAGGAGATGGATGAGAGAGAAGCAGTACAGGGCCACCACACCAACCTACCCCATTCCCTCTGCTTTCTCTAACCCCGTTTGGACTCTGGATGCCCACCCTCTCCACCATCCCTTGGCCCCCTTCCTACACACACACACACACACACACACACACAGTTTGATGTTTACAGTTTTCCCACTTTTGTCAGGGTGCTGTGCCCCTAACCCTAGGGAAAGTGGAGGGCTGTGCTCTTTAACAACTCTTAACTTTTAAAAGCAGTCTTAAAAAAATTCTAAAATACAATTAAAAAAAAAAGTTGAAATAGAGCCATTTCAAATACAAAAGCAATTTCAAATATTAAATAGCTGGAACAGCACTGTTTTAGCCACCTGATGGAAACTTCAAAGAATGAATCCAGCTTAAGTTCAGTTAAGGAAGAGAGTTTCAAAGTCAGGGTCTCTGCTATAGAGAAGACCTCTTCTACATTTGTGACTGACCGATTGGTTGACTGAGTGTATATCGTGCCTTTCTGTCAATATAAGATTCGCATGGAGCATACAGAACTAACTTCAGGAGGTGTTGGGGCACACAACAGGGTATCTTCTGAAATTCTCACATTTGAGGGAAGTTCATACAGGAGAAAGTGGTCTTCCAAAGGTCCATGGAATGCAAGGTTCTGTTGATACAAGGAAAGGCAGGGATGCAATTCTTCATTAATGTAATTCTTGAAAGAAGCAGTGACTAATTTTAGCAATTTCTCTTCCCTGTAAGAAAGCCGTCAAAGACTCAGAATTTTTCTTTTTCTCTTCCTCTTTCTTTCTTTCTTTCTTTCTTTCTTTCTTTCTTTCTTTCTTTCTTTCTTTCTTCTTTTTTTTGAAAACTATTTGCAGTTGAGGACATTTCTGTATTGAAGCCCCATGGGGAATGGGGTTGAGTGGGAATCAACATTTTTCTGCAGAGAAATCTTGTCATCTGCACAACAATCTTTGGAAAACCCAATAATTTTAGGTTTGTTTGCTTTTTGAAAGAAAATAAGGTTTTTGAATGGAAGACAAGGCTTTTGCTCAGAAAATGCAGTTTTTTCCGCTCTCTCTCTCTCCCTCTCACACACACACACAAGACATGAAAAATCCTGAACTGGAAGGATTCTTGACCTAAAGGAATTCTCCTCTCATGTTTTCTTGACATAGTGAGAGTTCCTTTTTCAACTGTTGATCAAATATTCTTAAGAAGTCTTTTCACCCCAAAGGAAAGGATAAATAAGTCTGCTCTTTCTTTTCCAGCATTCTGCTGAGATGAAAACACATTTACTGTTTTTCCTTTGCGCTCCTTCTCAGTCAAAACTGAGACAAATTTCCTCTACAGCCCTCTCCTCTTTGCATGTTGAGCTCAGTATTTCCCAATAGTATCTAACAGCCAAATATTTACCCTTCTGTTTGTTCAAAACATTTTTTAATTACACTTTTCAGCCAACAGGCTTCTGGATTATTACCTCCTGGACTATCACCATTTCTTTTTCTCTGATAGGTTCCACATCTCTAACAGCTATGTGGGAGACAGTCTTTTTTTTTGCTGGAAATATCTGTACCTCTTCTTTCTCGGCTTGCACAGCTGAGTGGGAATTTTGTTTGTCTCCTCTTATAAAAAAGAGTGAGAATTTACCAAAATGGAAAAACAAAACAAAACAAAAAATCTCTTCACATGCAGGTCATATTTTGGGCATCTCAGCTCTGAACCCGGGTCATTTCTGCACTGCATTGTTATAGTGCTATTATTCCACTTTCAACATCCTGTGGAATCCTGGGGATTGAAGTTTACTGAGGCCAAAGACTTGTCTGTCTTAATGCCCCTCTCTAAATTACAAACTCCAGGATTCCATAGGAGGTTGAAAGTGGAATAATATGTAGTGTGAAAATGGCCCTGGAAACTCAGATTTTGGTGACATCTAAGACCATTTCTGCGCTACACAGTTACAGTGCTATCATTCCACTTTCAACGTCCTATGGGATCCTGAAGTTTGCAGCTTAAGGAGAAGCATTTAGAATTCTCAGCCAGAGAGCTCTTTGGCCTCAGGAAACTACAAGCCCCAGAATTCCACAGGATGCTGAAAGTGGAATCATAGCACTATAATGGTGTAGTGTGGAAATGGCCTTAGTATACATTTACTCAGTTAAAATTAGTGCAACAACTGCATCTATTCCTAGGAATGTCTGACTTGGCCACAGTGGTACGTGCCTTAGTTATATTCTTTTTGCATTACATTCTAGGCTGGGTTGCCTGGGTTCAAAAGGGTTTTAAAACTTCAGCTGGCCCAAAAAGCTGCAGCTAGATTGCTTTGATGGTGTATTCCTGCATGGCAGAATAGAGTTGAACTCAGTGGCCTTTAATAGATTCATAGAGTTCACAAAGTTGGAAGAGACAACAGGGGCCATCCAGTCCAACCTCCTGCTATGCAGGAACACAGATCAAAGCATTCCCAGCAGATGGCCATCCAGACTCTGCTTAAAAACCTCCAAAGAAGGAGACTTCTCCACACTCCAAGGCAGCATATTCCACTGCCGGACAGCTCTGACCATCAGGAAGTTCTTCCTGAGATTCAGGTGAAATCTCCTTTCCTGTAGCTTGAACCCATTGCTCCTTGTCCTAGTCTCTGGAGCAGCAGAAAACATGCTTGCTCCATTTTCAGCATGACATAGAATCATAGAATCATAGAAATGTAGAGTTGGAAGAGACCACAAGGGCCATCCAGTCCAACCTCCTGCCATGCAGGAAAACCCTCAAAGCACTCCTGACAAGTGGCCATCCAGCCTCCGCTTAAAAACCTCCAACGAAGGAGACTCCACCACACTCTGTGGCAGCACATTCCACTGCCGGACAGCCCTGACCGTCAGGAAATTCCTCCTGAGGTTCAGGCGGAATCTCCCCTCCCGCAGCTTGCATCCATTGCTCCTTGTCCTGGTCTCAAGAGCAGGAGAAAACAAGCCCACTCCCTCCTCGACATGACATCCCTTCAAATATTTAAACATGGCTATCATGTCCCCTCTCAACCTTCTCTTCTGCAGACTAAACATACCCAGCTCTCTAAGTCTGTCCTCATAGGGCGTGGCTTCCAGGCCCCTCACCATTTTGGTTGCCCTCCTCTGGACCTACTCCAGCTTATCCATATCCTTCTTGAATTGGGGTTCCCAGAACTGGACACAGGATTCAAGATGAGGTCTAACCAATGCAGAATAAAGTGGTACCAATACCTCCCTCGATCTAGACACCATACTCCTATTGATGCAACCAAGAATTGCGTTGGCCTTCTTGGCTGCCGCATCACACTGCTGACTCATGTTCAGCTTGTGGTCTATGAAGACTCCTAGATCCCTTTCACACGTACTGTTAGCCAACCACGTGTCCCTCATCCTATATTTCTGCATACCATTTTTTCTGCCTAAGTGTAGGACCTTACATTTCTCTCTGTTGAAATTCATTTTGTTAGCCTTGGCCCAGCTCTCCAATCTGTCCAGGTCCTTTTGAATTTTGATCCTGTCATCAGGCGTATTAGCAACCCCTCCCAATTTGGTGTCATCTGCAAATTTGATCAGCGTGCCCTCTATTCCTTCATCCAAGTCATTAATGAAGATAATGAGCAGCACCGGGCCCAGGACAGAACCCTGTGACATCCCTTCAAATATTTAAACATGGCTCTCATGTCCCCTCTTAACCTTCTTTTTGTTAGGCTAAATATACCCAGCTCCCTAAGCTGCTCCTCATAGGGCTTCATGGCTTGCAGACCCTTCACCATTTTGGTCACCCTCCTCTGGACACACTCCAGCTTGTCAATATTCTTCTTGAACTGAGGTGCCCAGAACTGGACACAGTATTCCAGATGAGGTCTAACCAACGCAGAATAGAGTGGTACCATTACCTCCCTCAATCTAGACACCATATTCCTATTGATGCAATCAAGATTTCAGATGTCTTCCGACTCTGTGATTCTAAGTCCACCTTTCTATGGGATGGTCAAAGTCTTTTTTTTTTTTTTTTTGTCACCATCTGCTTTTCAGCTGCTTTTGGCTGAGGTGGAAGGAAGGCCTTTTCTATCTGCTCAGCGAACAAATATATCCCTGCCTTTGGAAGCGCTGGCTGATCATAACACAGGCGCAGATAACGTAACTCAAAGTGCTGCCTTAATTACTTACATTACAGAACTGTCAGGTCTGGAACATTTGCACTCTTGAGGCAACTTTCCAATTAATCTTTTCCCCTTTCTATTAGTGTTCCCCCGCACCTTGTTGTTGTTGTGCAATTGTCATTGCAAAAAGAGAGAGAAAGGAACAGCAAGAAAAGGAATAAGGGACTTGAGTGATGAGACCAAGGGTGAAAGGATCCAAGGAGTAAAGATGGGACCATTAGCACTAACATTTTTTTAAAAAATTGCAATGGAAGGCAATATGATCTCTGCTCCTCCTTTTAGGAATCTGCCATTTAAACCTCTGCAATCTGTGATGAGTCAACTTATTGCAATCTAATACTGTTAACTTCCATGTCTTGTTACTGAAAGTGTTCCTTCCTTCGGTCGTAAGCGGCGCTGCAAAAGTGAAAATCCAAGCCAAGCCACTAAATGATTCTCAGGATTGCTGTAAAAAAGGGATGGAAACCTTCATAAATTCCGTTCTCTGAGGCAACAATAAACAATTCTGCCTTTTTTCTTCCCACTGTAAGAAAGGGCTCAAAAACTGGACAATTTTTGAGGTCTATGCACATTTTGAGAATAATACTTTACAGAAAAAGACTGTTACTCTGCCCCATTCTGGTGCTGGGTTGGGGCCCATCCTAGCTTGTGAATCCATAAGATGTGACAACTATATGGGTAACCAGGTGTGCATAGGCTGCTTTATTTGTTCTCAATTCCGTTGGTGTAATGATAGTGCATAAGTCTCCCAACCACTGTCAAAGGAGTTCTAGTGGAACTAAGAACTACAGCCTTTCCCAATGGGGACACAGAACACATGGACTCACACAAATAGAAAACACAGAGGAACCAAAAAAATGACGTGCTTTCATCCCTCCGTCTCACTAAGGGTTACTTCTTGAATTGAGGTGCCCAGAACTGGACACAGTATTCCAGATGAGGTCTAACCAAAGCAGATAATATCAATCTTGCTACCTGCATGGGATGAGAGAGTTTGTTGCATCCTGAATCCCTCCCATTTGTCCCCCATGGATGGAATCTAAAATGTGCACAGAGAAGGTGGGGATCAACCTGCTTCCATGCACTGAAGACACGAGAGTCTTGCAACACCAGCGTCTTGCTTACCACCTCTCTAAGACCTCCTGCCAATGAATCTTAACCCTCATTTGCAACTCGCCATCCTCTTTTATGATTACCATAAACCTCAATAGGTGTGCAATTTTTTAAATTCACCCTAAACCAATAACACCTTATTTCAAAGTCTAATTCAATTATGAGCACACCATAACTTGTGGATGATTAAATTGCAAATTGTGGGTGTCCACCAGGCAAGCTGACGCATTAAATTTGTTTGCCACTATAATTCACCTTCCAACCACGCGGTATATTTTCCAAGACTACTCAAGGATGGAGCTGCGTTGCCTGAGGTGCAGCGAGTTGCATAGTATTTATGGCGCATCTGATATACAGAATATCTTCTTCAAGGAGACTCCCATACATCACTTGAACTTTAGCACAATATTACATTGTCCTAATGGAAAACGGTTATAGTTGAATGATTTTTCTTCTCTCATTCCCTCATGCACCTTCCTTAGATCTGAACATGGCTCTTTTTTTTTTTAAAGCGCTCATTTATGTTTTATTGGAACATGAACCTTTCAGTTTATTTCTTACCAATGTTGTGCCCTTCCAAAAGGAACCTCATTTTCTTTGGAGAAGGGACAGGGCAGGGGATAACATCTATAAAGTCAGTATTGAGATGATAAAAAAAAGAAAAAGAAACCCAACATTCCTACTTTGGTTTTCATTTGAAAATGAACCTTTAAAAAAAAAAAAAGAACGGTAGTTCATTTAATCTCTTACTTGGTTGCTTTGGTGCTAGCTGCATATGGGTTGCCGCTGAAGTCTTAGAACAAGGATATGGAACAGGACACCTCATCAGTGATGAGAGTAATAGGAAATGTTTCTATATGATTTGCTCCTTACTTGTTTAATCAACACTACTCATGCGTCCATTAGACCTGAGTGTTCAGTTTGCAATTAGACAGGGATACCAAGAACTCAAAGAAACAATATTTATTTAATTAATTTATCTCCTGCTTTCCTCCCATATGGGACCCAAAGCAGTTTGCACAGCCAAATGTTAACATATTAAAACAGTTTAGCTAAAATTATCTGTAAAATCAAAGTTTTGAACATGATTCTTGGTTGCATCAATAGGAATACGGTGTCTGGATTGAGGAGGTAATAGTACCACTCTATTCTGCTTTGGTTAGACTTCATCTGTGCCCAGTTCTGGGCACCTTAATTCAAGGAGGATGTGAACAAGCTGGAGCATGTCCAGAGGATGGTGGCCAAAATGGTGAAGGGTCTGGGAGCCATGAAGCCCTCTGAGGAGCAGCTTAGGGAGCTGGGGATGTTTAGTCTGCAGAAGAGAAGGTTAAGAGGGGACATGGTAATCATGTTTAAATATTCAAAAAGATGTCACATCAAAGAGGGAACAAACTTGTTTTCCACTGCTCCAGAGATCATGAAAGGAGGCAATCCTGCAGGTAACGTGCACCCAAACCATGTAGGGCTTCAAAGGTAATAACCAACACTTTGTACTTTGCCGGGAAACTAACTGGCAGCCGGTGAAATACCTTTAATATCAGGTGATATCTTAATCCCTCACTGTAATCAATCTGGCTGCCATATTTTGGGCCAGCTGGAATTTCTGAACTTGGTACAAAGGTATTCCAAAGTACAACACATTGCTGTAGTCCAGCCTTGAGGCATATACCACAAGGCATAGTGGTATATGAATCTGGAAGGGTGTTGATCTAGCCCCAGCATCTCCTAACAAATATTTCTCCACAGTGGCTGCTGCTTGCTCCCATGGTAGTGTGGTGATGAATCCATGTTGAATTTTAGGCCATTTCCTCACTACACATTTATAGTGTTATTATTCCACTTTCGACCTCCTATGGAATCCTGGGGTTTGCAGTTCGGGGGGGGGCATTGAGAATTCTCAGCCGGAGAGCCATTTGGCCTCGGGAAAATACAAACCCTAGAATCCCACAGGATGTTGAAAGTGAAATAATAGCACTATGGCAGCGTAGTGTGGAAATGGTTTTAGTCTGAATTTCAAAAGAGCTATCCAAGGTGCTGAAGGTATTTTGTCCCTAGGATTCGGAACTTCAAATAGCTCCTGAGAAGTTTAAGCCAAAATCCAGAAAACACTCATCACTCTTCTGTGACCCAGATGGGGAGATGATCCCAGCTTGAGGTCATTATTGGAGTGTTTTGGAGATTAACATGATTGCCACGTGAAGTGTAAATTAGTTTTGCCCCCAAATGCTTGGAAATCAAAGCCCCCTATCTTTTAGCTTCAAACTGTTCAGAGGGTCGAGGTTTTTGCTCAGCTGCACACTTGGGAAACATTTCATTTTGGCACACGTACTCCAGAGAGGGAGAAGAAAACGGAAAAGATACAGATTCCATTTTGACAAGCTTTGCTAATGCTCCAAAGCAGCTCCGGCCTACTTTTCCCCCGTTTTTCAGGTTAATGGCACGTGGATGTCTTCTCTGGAGAACTTAACATTTGCTTTATCTTCTGTTGTTGTTGTTTGTCTTTTATATAATTGCACCAGATAATATTGCAAAGTCGTATAAAATTAAAATCAAGTTTGAAATAGGGGTTTGTTAATTACAGCATTTAACTGTTGTGGTTATTGTTTCCTAGGAGATTAATGAGGTGAATTATTGTAACATGATTAGACTACAGTATATCTAATCTCTTCCATACCCTTGTGGTTTACCGTTATTCAAGTATCACTTGAAGGTTAATTTCACTTAGCTGGTGTATATTTGACTTTGGCAACCGACTTTATATTGAAATATGTTTATAATTATATTTGAAAGTCATTACACAACAGCTTTGCCAAAATTATCCTCGTAAGCTTTACTGGTAGTGGTAAGGATATTATAAATTGTGCAGTCTGAACACACATGGGCATCCACACGCACACGTTGTAAACTTTCCCATAAAACTCAAAGGAACCATATGCTATCGGCTGGATCACAGCAGAATTCATGAATGCATTCCAAAGCCTTTGCCTTACCTTCTCTTCCTTGTCTGTCCTGATATACTGCAATTATTCAAGGAAGCCAAGCCGGAGACTATGAGAATTCCATTAGAGGTGGGCAAAGGACATAATTTTTATGCGGTAAATTACAAATCCAATAATCCCCTATCCCAGATGCCCTCGGAATGTTTTTAACTGCGGTTTTGTGGTGGTGGTGGAGGACGCAACATACACACACACACATACATACACACCAGAAGTTAATGAATTCTCATTTCACAACCCAAAGGCCAAGGCCCTGGGCCATTAGGATGGAAAGAACTGGGTATTTTTTGTAGTAATTTTTTTCCTGGGGATTTTTTTTTTAAATATTATCTCTGCCCGTTTTCAATAGCCATGCATGGTATTAAAGCTCTGAGCCAAGACGACCACACATTCATCACTGTCCACCTTCCTTTGCCCCAAGCAACCAATCAACTGATGTTGCCATTCTTTTAATCCTTCAAACAAAGCTTAGCCTTCCTTCCCAACCTATATTTTCTCCCATCACAGCAAATCAACCTGTCTGTATATTAAAATTCATTCTTTCATTCTTGCTAACCTCAGCAAGATATTAGACATTAGATGATTAGATGATAGGTTTGTTGTTTCTTTATAAAATTGCCGTCATATTCAGTGCATGATGCCAAGTCTGTGTGTGTGTGTGTGTGTGTGTGTGTGTGTGTGGGGAGTAGGAAGTCATTTAATTCTGGAGTTCATTTGAGTCCTTTGACTTCGGTTTCAATTCAAAAAATTGGACTGTAATGATATAGTCTGTTGTTGTGTGTCTTCGAGTCATTGCTGACTTATGGTGACCCTAAGGTGGACATACAATGTAGTTTTATGGGTGGTGTGTGTGTGTCTGTGTGTTTGTAACACACCCAAGGACATTTTTGAGGACAGCAACCGAAATGGTGAAGGGTCTGGAAGCCAAGAAGCCTTATGAGGATAGACTTAGGGAGCTGGGGACATTTAGTCTGCAGAAGAGAAGGTTAAGAGGGTACATGAGAGCCATGTTTAAATATTTGAAGGGATGCCATGTAGAAGAGGGAGTGGGCTTGTTTTCTCCTGCTCCAGAGACCAGGACAAGGAGCAATGGATTCAAGCTGCAGGAAAGGAGATTCCACTTGAACCTCAGGAAGAACTTCCTGACAGTCAGAGCTGTACAGCAGTGGAATCTGCTGCCTCAACGGCGTGTGGTGGAGTCTCCTTCTTTGGAAATTTTTAAGCAGGGGCTGAATGGCCATCTGTTGGGAGTGCTTTGATGGGTGTTTCTGCATGGCAGAAGGGGGTTGGACTGGATGACCTCTGTGGTCTCTTTCAATTCTATAATTCTATGTTCCAGTGAGTTTCCATTTCTGAGCAGGGAATCAATCCCTTGTGTCCAGGGTTGTGTTCAACTCTCAGACCACGACACCTTGTGGGATCTAATAGGTACAGTTGTTGTTGTTATATGTCTTAAAGTAATTTCTGACTTATTGCAACCCTATGACAAACCTATCATGGGATTTTTGGGGCCTGAGAATATGTGACACACCCAAGGTCCTTCAGTGGTTTTCCATGGCTGGGCAGGGAATCAAACCCTGGTCAACTGCACAACCCTATCAACTGGCTTTATCTATTCAAAACCCATCTTGTTTCAAAATTTCTTGGATGGAGAGATGTATAGCTCTCCTCGGAGAGATGTATAGCTCTCCTCAGAGAGATGTTTCAGCTTTTACTGAAGCTTTTTTAAAAAATCTCCTTGAAATCAGTGTTGGATAAAGACACTGACTGTCTGAAGCAGAAACAAAAGCTTTCCACAGCACCGAGGTGCTAATTCCAGTCTTCATCTGTCCTGCGCTCATAGTGTCACCTGAATCAAATCATGGCTTGAAATTCCTTGGCTGCTCTTTCCCCAAAGAAGCCTCCCCTTTGTTCAGTTAGTGACGACTGTGGATCGCACCCTAAAATGGTGCTGGGTACAGTAGTGGGGCAATCTTTGCCCCAACATCACACAGAAAGTCCTCAAACACATGAAAATAACCACAGACATCTCACAAGTATCCTAGGAATATCTGCTACCCTCACTTACCCCTCAGTACTGCATCCAAAGAAGTGGGGTTTGTATCCACGAATGCTCATGTGGAAATAAAAACCAGTTAGTCTTAAAGCTACTGTTACTTTTCTTTTTTTCATAACCCTTCCTTCCTCCTTCAAACACCCCTACTTTCTTTTGTACTTCATTGCAAAGTGATGAGAGGAAGTGATGCAACATCAGTTCCACTCACAATTTTGGAAGGGACTGCAGAAGAAAAGCGATATTCAGGATTGCTCTGCTGGACGGTGCTGTCTATGAAAGGGTGTCTGGGAAGAAAATTGGCCTCTGATCCCCACACAGTTGTCCACTCCATCATAAAAGGTAGCTGCAAGGGCTAATCTAGACACATGCAACAGTTAGTTTAGGCACTATCAATATAAAACCCACCAAAGTTTTAACTCAAAGTTTAAAACAATTGAAAGTAAGAATATTATTAAACTACAAATTGAATAAAAAACATGTCTGTTGAATAGAATAAATACAGCAATACAAATTGCTATGCACCATCTTGTTCTGGGGTGGGCAAACTTTTGGATGTTTGGGGACTCCAGATCCCATAATTCCCCACTGTTGACTATGTTCAGTAGGTCTGATGGGCATTGTAGGCACTCAGATGTAGAATCATAGAATCATAGAGTTGGAAGAGACCACAACGGCCATCAAGCCTAACCTCCTTCTGCCATGCAGGAACACACACTCAAAGCATCCCCAGCAAATGGCTATCTGGCCTCTGTTTAAAAACCTCCAAAGAAGGTGACAACTCTTACCATCAGGAAGTTCTTCCTGATGTTCAGGTGAAATCTTTCTTTCCTGTAGTTTGAATCCATTGCTCCATGGTGTCCTCGTCTCTGGAACAGCAGAAAACATCAACATCTCTTCATGACATCCCTTCAAATATTTAAGCATCGCTATCATATCACCACTTAACCTTCTTTTTGTCAGGCTAAACGTACCCAGCCCCCTAAGTCGCCCCTCATAAGGCATGGTTTCCAGGCCCTTCACCATTTTGATTGCCCTCCAGCCTGTCAGTATCTGGAGGTCCAGTTGTCCATCCTTGCTCTGAGTTAATTTCCTACCTTCTTCCTATTTCTCCAGGACTGTTGGTATCTTGGAACCATTATTGCTAAAGTGAGTGGGGGAGTTTCTTGTTAGCTACCATTTTGGTTCTTTTCAGTACTGTCTTCCTTCCTTCCTGAGACATTTCAGATCCCCCCCACAGGCTTTTCGTTTTTGCTTCTGACAGATTTCTTGGATGCAATTCACCTGGGCCTGGAGCTTTGTCGACATCTAATAGCTCTAATTGCCTAATTAAAGTATCAGCTGTAGTACAACTATGGAGCTTTTCGGAGAGAGTGGTAAGCCCCCCCCCTCCTCTGATGTGTTTCAGCTTTGCAGCGCCTCTAATTCTTCACTCTTCCTTTTTGTGAATTTAACACAACCGGTAGTTAACAAGACTAAATCTCATTCCACTTGAATGACTCCTCTCCTCCCTTCTTTCCCTTGAAAAATAGAACTTGAGTCCACCTGAGAAGAGAGATGGAAAGAATATTTGAAACAAAATTCAAATCAAGCTGGGATTCTGAGTATCAGGAAACCCTGTAGAGGGAAAGGACCAAAATCTTTGCAGCTCAGGACTTATTCTGCATGAAATTTTCACATTGTGGTCTCCACAGATAATGGCATATTCTGAAAGAAAGCAAGTTTCTCGCACAGAGGGAAAAATATTATTTTCTGCACAGAAAGAAAGAAACTGATATTTCCTGCATTTTTTTTGAAGTGTGTATTTGTGTGTGTGGGTTTTTTATGAACTGTGAATAGTCTTTGAAAACTGCAGTTTTCAAGGACTTTCTCACAGTGGGGAGAAAAAAATTAAAACTATTCATACTTTCCTTTGAGGATGAAATTTACAACGATGGGCATCCAAAGCTGAGAATGAAACCCTTCAAACTACAATGGTTTGAGGACTGAAAGAAGGCCATTTCCACACTACACTGTTAGAGTGCTATTATTCCACTTTCAACATCCTGTGGACTCCTGGGATTTGGAGTTGAGGAAGGGGCCTTTAGAATCCTCAGCCAGAGAGCTCTTTGGCCTCAGGAAACTACGAACCCCAGAATTCCACAGGAGGTTGACAGTGGAATAATAGCACTACAACAGTGTAGTGCGGAAAGGGCCATAGTTTCACAATGATTCTGGAAATAGCCACATCCATTTGGTCATGAATGTACACAGTACGTATTTGCCCCAAGAGAAAGAAGAGCAGACTTTTCTTTGTACTGCAAGAAAGTTACAGAAAACTGCAGTTTTTGAGGACTACACTATCATTCAAGGACTGGTGCATGTGGGAACACCAGGTAGGGAGAGCTGCCGTACATCTGTAGAGCCTGATGCATGTGGGGACACGCTTGCCATTGTCCCTTTATGCATCTTCATAATTAATTAACAGGGTTTTTTTTGTGTTTCTGCTAAATTACATAATGTAGATGTAAAGTGATGCAGTGTAGACCTCAATAGAAAATTCTGGCCGATAATAATAATAATTGCAAAAGAAGGGGTTCATGTCAGTTGACCTTGCTTGCACCTGCTCCATCATTTTATCGTTGGAGGGGCAGGCAGGGATTGCACCCCAGTTTCTTCCCTTGCACACTGGTAGTAATTTTCGTCATTGTTGTTGCTCATAAGCGAATGAAGGAGAGTCATTCCAGCTCAGCCATCATTTCCGTCTGCAGACAGCTTGGGCCCTGAATGCAGTGTCACCTTCTTTCTTAAACGGATGATGATAAATTGGGGCAGGTTGAACTTTATACTCTTGTGGCCACCT
The DNA here is from genome assembly GCA_948472985.1 of Iguana delicatissima. Taxonomy (NCBI): domain Eukaryota; kingdom Metazoa; phylum Chordata; class Lepidosauria; order Squamata; family Iguanidae; genus Iguana; species Iguana delicatissima. The sequence continues at coordinate 1,070,899 of CAOKZL010000019.1, read as the reverse complement.
ATTTTATCGGTGCTCCTTATCTAGAGCCCTGTCTGGATAAAGGTTTTCCAAGGAAATGGAAGAAAAAGTGCTTTAAAAGAATGACTGAACTTTGACTCATATGCCACAGATGATGGGTAGAATTGGTGGGGGGAGGGTGGGACTAAAATCTGATAGGAGGTAACTATTACTCTAAAACTTACAAAATTTGAGCAGTCAGCAAAGAAGACAAAATATCAGCTCAATATATCACTGCTTTCTTTGGATCACTTTTCTTCGTCTTAACAATTGAATCCTTGAATATCTACTCAGGTAATTTCCGCACTAGGCTGTTATAGCGCTATTATTCCATTTTCAACATCCTATGGAATCCTGGGCTTTGCAGTTTCGGGAGGGGCCAGGTGGTCCCTCCGAAACTGCAAACCCCAGGATTCCATAAGATGTTGAAAGTGGAATAATAGCGCTGTAACAGTGTAATGTGGAAATAGCCTCTGTTTCCAACATATGAATGGAATGGAATAGAATTTTGTGAATTTCCTGCTTGGAGTCAAATCTGGAGTCCCTGACTTCTTGAAAAATTTATGCAGGAAGAAAAACAGCTTGCAAAAAGTTACTGCAAATTGTGGGAACTTTTTTTCCTCCAGGTGCAACACTTTTTGAGAATGGTGCAAGAATTTGAGAAGCTGAATCTTTGCAGTAAAAACCTACCTCTTTAATCTTTCTGTTACGCACAGACAAAGGTGTAGCTTTCTGGGGGGTGGGGACCTCACTTGCTTACATTTTTTTCCTGCTATATACTTGGGGGAAAGCCCGCAAAATGCAAAACCAAACTGCACACTGTACCCCATTACAAACAATGCAGTGAAGGATCCAACATTGTGGCTACAGCTTTTGCCATTTTGAAAGTTGTGCAAGGCAGACGTTACACAGCAGGAAAAGAAGTTCAGGTGACGGAAGCTGCAGCCAGAGGTGGCTTGGCTGTGCCACCTTGCTGGATTTTGCCCAAGAAAATGTAAAACATTGAACAACAACAACAACAAAAAATGTTACCAAAAAATTGGCAGGGGAGTTTTGTTGTGCAACATTGCTTTTTTTCCTGTAAAAATCAGCCATCATGCACAGAACACATATGTTAAAACAGGGGAAGGGAGTTGCAAACGAAAAACAAAGAGAGAAAGCTGCAAAACTTCTGGAAAACTGTGCAATTCTCTGTTCAGCTTTTGTGGAAAAGCTGTGCATTTCCCATTGTTGCAAAGGGGGAAAAATCCAGAATGTCTCAAAGTTACTGGGGGGAAACCCACCTCTGTTTCATTGTTCTCAACATTTGTTGGGACTTGGAAAACCTGAGATTTACCATCACTACCTCAGACTGGGCTCCTACCTTCTTTCCCCCCCACTTTTTTCTGCTTTTGGTGGGAGGGAATGTTGGTAGTGGGACCCAAATGATGAAAACTAAGCAGTAAAACTAAAAATAAAACCCATCATCTCTACTTTCTGCTGTTGTTAGAACTCAGCATGGAGGTTTTGTTGAAGGCAGATTATTTATTGTGAAACTCTCCCAGTTGGGATTCCACAATGACTTTAGCTGCTGTGAATCCTATGCCCAGGAGCCTACTTAATAAGGATTGCTTAGCAGGAAGTCATGTTGGAAAACGGTGAGTCTCAGCCCCAAAACGACGCCTTTTAGCATCAGAGGGAAAATGCAAACTGCTGCTTGGGAACAAGGCATAATAAGCAAGCAGATTTTCTGCCTGCCTCTTCTTATTTTAATGAATAAATTATCTCCCCATTTGTTATTTATCTCCTTTAAAACTTTCCACCAAGTCCTCCTATTCATAATTGCGACAATTCAGGATTTTGTCGAAGATTGGCACCTGCCTCATCGGGAATAATAGCATCATTCACATTCCCGCAGTAGAGAAACCAAGTGGCGGGGGGAGGAGGGGTTGTCCAGCTAATTTCTTTCCAGGAATGGCTCATTTCCTGGTGAGAATTCATAGGCATGGTAAACTAGAGGATAATGCTCAGTAACGTGGAAGGCGATAGCGAAAAAGAGAAAGACTGCATTACAGGTGGATAGATTTGATCAAGGAAGCCATGAGTCTGCAGGATCTGAGTGGGTTGTGGAGGACAAAGAATAAAGGTGGTCTCTTGTTCGTAGGGTCACTGAGCGCATTTCCACACTAGCCCCTCCCGGAGCTGCAAACTCCAGGATTCCATAGGATGCTGAAAGTAGAATCACAGGACTAGAACAGGCTAGTGTGGAAATGGACCAAGACCCAAGGCCAACGATGGCAAAGAACAACAACAAAAACAGATGAGAATCTGTGGCTGCTCTTGTTTAAGTTTTGCAAAATTAAAGATTCACTCCCCTCCATCCATACATTGCCGGTTTCCTACGTCACCAAGGTGGAAGCAGTGGTGGAACTTGGAGTGTGCGGAGGGGGGCCACTGTGTGTGGGGGTGTGACCAGGGTGTGCGGGGGCATGGCTATGGGCCAGGAAGCCCCCAAAATGCTGCCGCCCGGGGAGAACTACCTCCAGCACCTCCCCCATCCCTACACGACTGGGTGGAAGCCGTGTTTTTTGGTTTTGAAGGGAAAAGGAAGCAGAAGCCTGCATTCATATTTTGATTATATTATATATTTATGTATTTGCCCAGTATCCTGGTCAGCCATTATAAGACCATGGGCCTTGCCGCCCTACCCTGTTATAGTGCTATTATTCTGCTTTCAACCTCCTATGGAATCTTGGGGTTTGCAGTTAAGGGAGGCACATTTAGAACTCTCAGCCAGAGAGCACTTTGGCCTCAGGAAACTACAAACTCCAGAATTCCACAGCATGCTGAAATAATAGCACTATAACTATAATAGCACTATAACAGGGTAGGGTGGAAATCGCCTTTATGTGCTAATATAAATGTCATAGGCCATTTCTGCACAACATTGTTATAGTTATTCTGCTTTCAACCTCCTGTGGAATTCTGGGATTTGTAGTTTCCTGAGGCCAAAGAGTTCTCTGGCTGAGAATTCTAAAGGTACCTCCCTAAACTGCAAGCCCTAGGATTCCATAGGATGTCAAAAGTGGAATAATAGCACTATAACAATGTAGTGTGGAAATGGCCAGAGACTGATCCTTTATCAGAATTACTGGCAAAACTATTCTGAATATTCCATGCCTAATAAAACTCCACAAAATTCATGGGCTCACCATAATTTCACAGGCAACTTGAAGACATACATACCAACACACAGACATTTCTCATAAAAGCACTTTTATGAATATTCTTTCACACATCCTAACTCGAGCATGGCTTTCCTAAAGCATTGCCACCTGGTGCTAAATTTCATGTAGGATGCAAATCAAAGGTAAATTAAGAGAACCCTCCTTGGGAGAAATATGCCTGCCCCAAATATCTCAAGGGAACCCACAATGCATATTGATAAGTTGAGGGAAATGCCTTGCATGGAATTAGGTACTACGTATCCCTAAGGCCTCTGCCAGGCTTGACATTTCTATAGGCATACGATCCAAGCCACATGAGAAGCTTCTGATTACCAGAGCTTTGTGATCTTGCTGTTTTTAAACCGTTTGTCCCTTTGGGCTTTCAATTCCAGACGCTTGCGCGCGGAGGAGCAGTGCGAGAGGTAGGCCAGAGTGTAAGTGCTTGATGCTGGATAAATCAAATCCATTGCCCTTCCTGCCTTCCCAGTTTTTACCTAACACATTAATTGACAAATCAGAGCTATTAGTTTGATGTTCAAGGCTGTGTTCTAGCTCCGTGCCCCGTTCCTTGACAGTAATTGCTTAATGCCAGCACACAGCTCTCCCTGACTGTTTCATTAGTAAGTTGCATCTCACTGTGTGCCAGAGGCTTTCAGAGTTGCAAGTTCTCTTGCCCATGGGGACCGCGGTAATGAAGAGTGGAAAAGAAAAAGGGTGACCCTTAGCTGTGAGGTCACCAGACAGCTTCACCCTCCTGCCAGAAGCCAAAATCAGCACTCCGAACAAATATGCTACTATGGGTAAAAGAACACCTCCGAGTTCTCTGATTTATATATGTATTTGAACTGTCCAGAAACAATGAATTTTTCCGAGTCGAGGTGGAAATGGATTTGGGGAAAGTTGTGGAATAGTGAGAACTCTGTAAAGTTCAGATGCTAGGGGAAGAAATGTTTTGTTTTGTTTTTTTTTCCAGAAAGGTAATCAATTTGGTAGATGAATACTTTAAAAAAGCTAAAGAGAGGAAAGATTGGCCCCCATGTTGAGTTTTCACTAGTTGTTGATGCATTCACTGGGAGTATTGGGGTCTAGAAAGACATGGGGGTGCTACATTTGGCATGCCAGAGCAGCGTGGGAACTTTAATGTGGGCTATTTCCACACCATACTGTGATAGTGCTACTATTCCACTTTCAATACTCTATGGGATCCTGGGGTTTGGAGTTTAGGGAGGGGCCTGTAGAATTCTCAGCCAGAGAGCTCTTTGGTCTCAATGAACTACAAACCCCAGAATTCCCCAGGAGGCTGGAAGTGGAATAATAGCGCTACAACAATGGCCGTGGTTGACGACTTCCTGAATCCAGCCGTTGTACCCAAATCATTCTGTGGCCAGAAGAAACGGTGGGAAGCTGCAGGAGGCACCAGGTCCACAAAAATATAGTTCTCTAAGTTGTAGAGAACATGTGCAGAGGGGGAAAAAAAGGAGAGGTTATATATCTACCACATCTAACAGTGTATCTACAAGACTCTGATTCTACCTTAACTACCACGGCTACTTCATATAGAATCCTGAGATTGGTAGACTGGGGAGGAACTCACAACAAGCTTTTATGTGAAAGAGCTCGGACGCTGTGGTGCAAGGCAGTAGGCTAGGGCCATTTCCGCACTATCCAGTCATAGTGCTCTCATTCCACTTTCAACATCCTTTGGGATCCTGGGGTTTGGAGTTTAGGGAGGGGCAGTTGCAATTCTCAGTCAGAGAGCTCTTTGGCCTCAATGAACTACAAACCTCAGAATTCCCCCAGGGAGGTTGAAAATGGAATAATAGCACTATAAGAGTGTAATGCAGAAATGGCCTAGAGCTCTTGAACAGAGCATTGCAAGTCTCTCATTGTTAATGTGCACCTTCAAGACATCTTTGAGTTATAGGAACCCTAAGGCAAACCTATCATGTTTCTTTGTTTGGCATGATTTGTTTGGCATGATTTCTTCCTCCTACTTGAGAGAGTTTGACTTTCCCACAGTCAGCTGGTAGACTTCCATGGCTGAGCAGGGATTTGAACTCTGGACTCCTGAAGTCCTAGTAGAGAACTCGGACTATACACCGTGCCGGCTTTTGTAACTGTATCCTAAAGTTTTCTCGGCAAGATTTGTCCAGAGAAGGTTTGTCATTGCCTTCCTCTGAGGCTGAGGGAGCGTGATGTACCCAAGGTCAGGGAATGGATTTCCATGACTGAGCAGAGATTTGAGCCCAATCTACCCCGAATCCTTGTCCAATATTCAGACTGCTACGCCACGCTGGCTCTCTCATGCAAATACTGGGGCCATTTCTGCACTACACTCTCGTAGCATGATTATTCCACTTTCAACATCCCATGGAATCCTGGGATTTGCAGTTTAGGGAGGGGCTGACCTATCATATCTATGCGGTGTGTATATACTTGAAGAATATTTGAAACAGATGGAAAATACATTTCCAGCACTTCATTTAAAAAAATAGCATAGGAATGTAGCATTATGCCATCAGAAAACAATCAAAAACACAAATGTAGAGCAGGTATAGCCTATAGAGGTCCTTATCTACCCATCTCTGGTTTGGATGAAATGGTGAAAAACGTTGTCCTTTAGAACTGGCACCCCATTTTTTCAACTCTTTAAACTTTTTTTTTTACTCTGTTCTTTCTCTTTCTCTTCTTCCTGTTTCTTCTTTCTTTCTTCTTTCTCTTTTATACATCTGTATTTTGTGTATTTTGTATTTTCTATCTTGTGTTGTTGTATGTCAATGTATTTTAATCTGAAATTAGTAAAGACCATTTTAAATTAAAAAAAATTAAAAAAGAATTGGCACCATTTGACTCATGCTTACTTGATCAAATGTTCAGCACTGAGTTATTCTTTTTAAATACAAATGGAGTTAATATATGAAGGAATTTCTTCTCTGCAGATTACGATTGCATTAATGTTTGATCCTATCTGGCTTGCAAAAGTGTAAATGTATTTGAAATCAAGCTCCCTTGTCGCTGATCTTCTGCTCAGGATTTAAGCGGAGGAATTCTGAGCTTGCCTGTCTGTTTCTCACCTCTGCAGTCTCCTCACATAGGCCCCAGGAGAAAGACACATGCCAGGTATTGTGCAAATGTAACCTTTGTGAAAGCAAATGATGCCAAGACCAGCTGTTGAGGAGGGATGGGGAAATCTCTCTGTCTCTGTTTTGGCTGAGTTTCTCCAAATCTCCCTTGCCTGTTCTTCTTACCTTTCTCTTCCTCTTGGACCAAATATCTGCATGTTAAGTTACAACTTTGTGCCAACATGGCATAGTGGTTTGACTGTCGGGCTATGACTCTGGAAACTGGGGTTCTAACCCCCGCTCACCCGTAGAAACTCACTGGGTGACCCTGAGCAAAGCAGAATTCTTCTTGTCGGAGTTTGCCAATACACGAAAACATGTTTTTCAACATTTTTTTTTGAATATTTTCCATCATTCAGAGAGGAATCTGTATGAAGGCTGATCAAGTTCAAGACTGGGACCACTTCCACTCTTCACTATTACAGTGCTGTTATTCCACTTTCAACATCCTGTGGAATTCTGGGGCTTGTAGTTTCCTGAGGCCAAAGAGCTCTCTGGCTAAGAATTCCAAAGGCCCCTCTCTAAACTGCAAGTCCCAGGATTCCCTAGGATGTTGAAAGTGGAATAATAGCATTATAAAGGTGTAGTGTGGAAACGACTTGGATTAAAGACAAAAGTTGACCCACGTGTGTATGTCTCTGAGTCTTGCCAAAATTCCCCCTCCCCTCCTTGTTTTAAAAGAATGACTCATTCGGCACCTGGAGACTTTGAATGTATTTTGCCTCGGCAGAAATTAAACAAATAGATGTTGGGGAACTGTCATGAGAGTTTAATATAAGGGGGAGGGCCTGGGGATGGAAGAAGCAAAAGGGATATGAAGAATGAAGGTACATTTATTTTGCCACAGCCGTTTTCTCCGCATCCAGAATTTTGTTCAATACAGACACATTTTAAACACAAACAAGCCCACCTTCCACCCTCTCATCCTGCTTGGTCCTTCATATTTTCATCATCGCCTTTGGCTGGGATTAATAGCATCTCATAGGTTCTGGAACCAAGTAACTTGTGTCTAGCCATCAATCCCTGTGCTATTCAATTTTTTTGTTGGGAAATAGTATTACATTGAAATGAGACTCTATCAGAGAAAATAAGAAATTGGATGGGCAACAGAGCAAGGCGCATTTCCTAGTGCTTTGCATAAATGTTTTCCCAACCATAATAGCAGTGTGAGAATGGGAGGAACGGCAGCAGGATAGAGGAGAGGGAAATAAAACTAAACTGTCAAATCACCATTCCTATTCATTCTTATTTGAAACACATTGTTTCCTTAGAGTTTGTTTGCTTGTGCTGTGCTCACGCATAACCGCAAAAAAAAGAAAGAAAGAAAGAAAGAAAGAAAGAAAGAAAGAAAGAAAGAAAGAAAGAAAGAAAGAAAGAAAATATATTGGCTGAGATCTGCCATCCAGACAATTGCTGTCATGGAGTTGACTATCAATATTTGTGCAACTCAACCTCATTAGTAAAGTGTGGCATTGCACAACCAAATAAACAACCAAGTGTGTATGCACACCTACATGCTCTGTGTGGAATGAGCACCCATGCACAATCTGTATCCATGCAAAATATGCACAGGCATACATTTGCAACAATGTGCAACCATGCACAATGGCATAACAAGCAGAGCTCCGCTTCTGCAGTCTGCAGCTCAGACAAAAATGTTCCAAGCATTTCTGTTGGGGTCCTTAGACAAGTGAAAAGATGCCAGCAAGGCTTTGACCATTGGGTGCAAATACTTAAAGTTTTTCAAGACTGTACTCTCATCTGTCTGATGTGAACTCCTTAACCTGGGACTGGATCTGACCTACTGCATCTTTAGTAACTGTCTTTGGAAAATAGACAACTACATATCTCAAACTACCTTGCCTGTCTCTGGCCTCCTTGATGGCCATCATTTGGTCTTGACCTTTCCCTCTGGCAGAGCTGCCTGCTCTTTCCTGCTAGGGAGACAGCCAGTGATTCTTGAAACTTAACCTGTTGGATCTTTTGACCCTTCTGACATTATCCTACTGTAGTTCACATTAATCTTCTGATGCATGGAGGAATGCATTTCATTCTGCAGGATGAATAGTGAAGTCTTAGGAGATTTCCTGACACTGGCCAGCACTCTGCTGTCATGATCTGTTATAGTAAGTCTCATTATCTTGCAATAAAAAAAATGTTATGTTTTGCTTTGGTCAGACCCCACCTGGAATACTGTGCCCAGTTCTGGGAACCACAGTTCAAGAAGGATGTTGACAAGCTGCATCGTGTCCAGAGGAGAGTGACCAAAGTGGTAGAAGGTCTGGAAACTATGCAGTCCTATGAGGAACAGCTTAGGGAGCTGGATATGTTTAGACTGGAGAAGTGAAGGTTGAGAGGTGATATCATAGTTACGTTTAGATATTTGAAGGGATGTCATATGGAGGATGAAGCAAGCCTGTTTTCTGCTGCCCCATAGATGAGGACACTATGGAGCAACGGCTTCAAACTTCAGGAAAAGAGATTCCATCTAAGCATTAGGGAGAACTTCCTGATGGTAAGAGCAGTTTGAGAGGGGAATACAATGCTGCCTGGGAGTGTGGTGGAGTCTCCTCTTTCTTTGGAGGTTTTTAAACGGAGGTTGGATGGTCATCTGTCGGGAATGCTTTGATGGTGTTTTCCTGCATGGCAGGATGGGGTTGGACTGGATGGCCCTTGAGTCTCTTCCAACTTTATGATTCTAGAAGAATCATAAAGAAAAAAGAGCAATAAAAAGAGTAATAATCTTCATGGTAGATTGAAGGTATAGTCAAAAATGTTACAACTTGAATACACCCAACATCAACAACAACAAATATCAGCGTTGTAAAGCATAAATCTCTGGATGTGGTTATGTACTACTTATGGTGTGGAATCCTTGTGTTGACTGGCATTAGTGCATAACTAAACCAAGGCAACAAATGTATGAGTGAAAAGAACCACATTTGCATGCGTACCCATGCACACTGTGTATCTATGAGCAATGTGGTACTGAATGCAGACATTCTGCTTTGGACAAAAAAGTCCAACTGTTTCTGCAGGGAAACTTATTTATTTATTTGTAGAATTTATACTAAGCCTTTCTCCCAAGATGGGATCCATGCATATATAAGACATCAGGAGGATTCAAGTCAATGTCTTGCTCTGGTTTTACTCACTCTATAAAGCAAATTTGAAATGTGCATTTTTTTTTAAAAGAAGTCTGTCGGTAATGTGAATATTACAGCTGGATTCAGCTAAGTGATCTTTTTGAAGTTCATTGAGAGGCTGGAAACATCACAATGAGTTCCAGGCAATCGAGAATCAGACCTAGTCAAGCCTTTGGCATGTTCAATTATATATGACAATATATTTACCCAAGGAGGATGGCAACAAGAAACACAGTGTGAGAGTGCTGATGCTTCAGGGGCCTGACCTACAAAAAAAGAAAGGAAGAAAACGCATGTACAACAAGGTCCTGCTACTGTTTTCCTTGTATGTCAATTAAGGACAGCTGGGTTGTTTTATTTCTGTTTGTACCAGCTTTGCAGGTGCTTGAAAACATGCTTTTCGCAGGAGGGAACACGGGGAGGACAGCTTCTGATCCTTATTTTGTTTTCTCAGAGCAGGAGTGAGACATCAGCTGAGATCCTACATCATGTTTCTTGCAGTCAAAGTCTAAACTCATGAAGTTAAATGATGGTTGTATTATATCAAGAGTGGGCATAGCGTGGCCCATGGGCAGCTTGGAACCTATTTTTGTGTTTCCTAGCAGTCCCTTTTTCTAGAAAAGGTACAGTTGAGGAGTAGTTCGTGCCCCCAAAACAATGTAGAAATCCTCCCAAATGCAGGAAAATGTGCACAAATACCATCACCTACCACAGAAGTGAGAGTTGGAGTGATGTCGTGGTTTGAGCATTGGACGAGGACTCTAGGGACCTGGGTTAGATTTCTTGCACCACCATGGAAATCTACTGGGTGATCTTGGGCATGTCATACATTCTCAGCCCCCTGAAAAATATGATTGGTTTGTCAGGGTTGGCAGGATTTGGCTCCTCTGAGCATGAGCAGAGTGCTATCTGTGAAGCAAGGCTTCGCCGCAGCAGAGAGTCCCAGTGAAGCAGAAAAAATTCCAGAGGCTCATTAAGCAAGACTTAGAGTACTGATTTACTGCTGCACTCTAAGATAAGACTTAGCAAAAACATGCTAGCTGGCCAGCAATTAGACAAAAAGGAAAACCAGAAGATAATGGAGAAAAATTGGGCAGCATCTCCCCTTACAATCAGTATACTGCCAATGGCATGGCAGGTCCAGCTAGGGAGTCTAACTGGCAGCTGGTCAAGGCAGACACCAGCCTTTGTATGCTACTTTGTCACCCTGGAACAAGTGGGGTGACCCAATCAGTGCTCTGGCATGTGGCCTTCTCTAATACACAAGGCATAGCCATAACAATCCTGCTGGCCTTGCACCTGGCTGTCTGGCCACACCGCCTCTTCCCTCTGCCATCCACTCAGAGGAAACCTTTGCCTGCCCGGCAACAACCTTGACATGGGCCCTTTCCTCATGGGGGGGCCGAAACGGGGCCGCGCACGCAGGGGCAGAGCTCACCCACAAGCGGGTTGCTCCGTCCCTGCGGAGAGGGTGGATCCGCCGTTCTAAACGCCGTCGAATTTCGGCGGCGCTCGGCGGTGTTCGGCGGCACTCGGCGGCGCCCAAAATGGCAGCCGGCGGCTTCCGGCAGCGCTCCCCCAATCAGGACAGCGCGCCAGCTGGAAGCCCGCCCCCGGGCAGATCTGCAGGGATGCGCTACTGCGTCTCTGCAGTTCTTCACCGGGGGCTGCCACAGGGCAGCGCCGGTGGTTTTATAAAAACCACTTGCGAAGGTGGTTTTTATAAAACTCACAGCGCCACCCCTGCGGCTGCGCTAGAGCAGTTTGAGGTCTAGAACCTCACTTTTTTAAACTGTTCTAGTGCACCTCCTGGTGAAGAAGACCTCCAAGAGAGGTCGCTCTAGCGTGGGCAATATGCCCGTGTGGAAATGGCCATGGTTTGCCTTAGGGTTGCCACACATTGGAAATGACTTGAAGCAGTGGTTCTCAACCTGTGGGTCCCCAGACGTTTGTGGACTTCAGCTCCCAGAAGCCCTGAGCATTGACCATAGTGGCTGGGGCTTCTGGGAGCTGAAGTCCACAAACATCTGGGGACCCACAGGTTGAGAACCACTGACTTGGAGGCACACAAAACCAACAACCATACAACCATCTCAGAACCCCTTACTACTCTCAATACTTCTGTTTTTCTTTTCATTCTCCTTCAGAATAGAAACAGGAAGTAACATCTCATTTTGAGAAGGACTCGGGAGGAGAAGGCAGGTATTTCAGCTTGCTGAGAGGAGTTCAAGTCTATGGAGAGGGGTTCAGAGTAGAATTGGTCCCTCACTGTCCCACGCATTTGTCCACTTATGCACTACATCATCTTCTGATGAAGACTAGAGGTGGGCATTGATTGCATATCAACCAGTGGGCTTGATTCAAGTCTCATTTTGTAAAAAGGAATGTTCAGTGGCTGCTTCCAAAATCCCACTAAATCATATCTAATAACTGCAGTGAGGTTGACACGTGCACAGCACTGGAAAGAAAAAAAACATATTGATATAGAAGAATGGAAGTTAAAAGTCCTGGATATGATAGAGATGGGAAAATTAGCATTTTCTTTGAAGAATAAATCTCTCCAGAACTTTTTGAAAGAATGGAAAAGAGTTTTGGATTGGGTAGGGATATCAATGTATAAGGAATTAAAGAAGAAATAATGTAACTGTTCTTCTCTCTGTAAGATGGAAATTATGTTTGTAATAGAATGGAAATAAGCAATTTCAACTGGAAGATTTAAGCAAGGAATTGTGAGGGGGGGTCATTTTTGAGACAAACTTTCAATGAAAAAAATTATAAAAAAACCCAAACAAAATTCCACTAAATCGAGAGATACACTGAAGGCACTGATAGAGTTACACACCATCCGAGAATGCATAAATGCAAGTGAATTCATGACACTTATGGGAGCCCTTATGCAAATGTGAACTGCAAACATCTGTTGCACAATGACTGGAAAAAGTATAGCTGTGTATGTAAGGGAAATGACACTTGTGTGGTCCAACTTAGGGTCACCATAGGTCAGAGGCAACTTGTAGGCACACAACAACAACAAATTGCAACAATTCAACTGTCATCTGCTGAAGTATCACAGTAATTGATGTTTTTGTGGTTGTGGTGGTGGTGGTGTGCCTTCAAGTCATTTCTAGCTCATGCAAACCTTGGTGAACCTATCACGGGTTTTTCTGGGGCTGAGCGTGAGATGCACCCAAGGTCATCAAGTGGGTTTCCATGGCAAAGCTGGGAACTGAACGCTGGCCTCCAGGGTTGTAGTGCTGCAGCAATATTTTTACTTGGGCTAAATCTTTCCTGCAGTATTTTAAGACACAAAAGTGTTTGCTCTTTGTAACTGATATGCATTAGAATGTAATACAATAATTATACAAGTTGGTACAGATAATTCAACGTGAACCGCAACAATATGTCAGATGGAAGAGTCTGCACCACATGTCACTCATGGAGGGTACAGATTGTGATGTTTGAAGCCAGTTTTGCGCCTTGCACACCACCTCTTTCTAGTGTTCAAGGATGCATTGCAACGTGTTGCAGGAGGTCCCGCTCACTTGCGAGTATCTTTCATCCCCAATGATGTTTGGAGAAGGGGGAGCAAGCCCACCAAAATCTTTCCAATGACTTAGAGAATTAAGTGCCGTTAAGTTGAGTTGACAGTCATTCATCGAGACAGCTTTAAAACGGAGATCAGACAAACCCAGGGAGGAGGGTAGGGCTCTGCATGTTTATGAGCCATGGTGGCCATGTAGAACGTCATCTTTCAGAGGTAGTCTGAAAGCTAATTTTGTGGACCGTGAAAGGGGAGTGCTATTACCTTCAACTTTATATATGTCCTTTCTGATATAAAATCACACTCCAGGCAGTTTGGAACAAACAAACAGACAGTATTGATTTAATGTGTGTGTGTGTGTGTGTGTGTGTGTGTGAACAGTATATTATAACCACACTTAATTGGCTTTTCTGTAACAATGCATTTCACAGTGCTACAACAAAAAGTCAGTTAAAATCAAAACGAAATTGAAAAACAATAACAACAAAGAACAGCTCTGACAGTATTTCAGAATCCCTTCTTAGGTGCTTCATGTTAGCTGCTGTGGGCAATGGGAAGTTTGGCTAGATAGCTCAAAGACTGGAAAAGTTGCTTAGCATCTTGTTCAGCATTTACAATGTTGCAAGCCAGATGTAACATTGTACAATTTTTGGAATTCATGCTTATTATTACTAAAATATTGCACTGTCCAACAAGACCCCAAAAAACCTTCCCTAAAAGCCAGGCAATCCCACCAATATAGAGATTCCTGAGGCACTGAGGATCAGGAGGGTGAGTGAAGAAGCATCAAGCTCTCTCCTGGGAGAGACAAAGCTACAGCAATGGAGATCTGTTGTCACACCTCCATCTCACAATGCAGGATCTTGGCCTTTATTTTTAGAATCCTTCAGCCAACATGGCTGGTTGACAGCCTTGACTCTGAAGGAGTCTAGCTCCAGAGGGCAGAGTGGCTGGCATTTTCTGAAATCCTAAGACTTCCAAAGGGTTTTCACCCACCCACCCAAAGCCATCTCCACTCTCACTTTGCCAAAATCATCACTAATAGCCAGATGCTAGCGGTGACCAGTGGCTCCCATGTCTCTGAGGTGGTGAATTTGTTCCATGGTCTGGACTTTAAAAGAGCTAACCTAAGGTACTGATCTATTTCATTGATAGGGTTCAGCACCTTGGACATTTAAACTCTAGATAGACACCAAGTGCAGCTTCACCATCCCACATGGATGAAGGCCTCCACTGCCTCCATCTCTCAATTATTTGTTGACTTCCTTCCTACCCTTTATAAGTAGGACCAAATGAGGGATTGTACAGCAGAACTGAGTCCATGGTCATATCCCAACTTGGTAAAATTTTGGTGGACTTACCTGTCACTGACAGATGACTGGAGAAGATCCTTGAAATTCCCAATGACCCAGAGCAGATTTATCTGGCTGGCTTGGTGGGAAACCTAAACACCACAAGACTCAAGCGTTTGGTGCTGCTCAGAGTACGGAAAGAGATGGGAATGAAGGAAAGGACATGGCTGTCATTCCAGAGTGGCAGGGTCAAAAATAAAATGCCCATTAGGAACTACCCAAATGGGCCAGGGTTTGGCACTGACCCTGCATGAGAATCTTCATATAAAGTGTTACCTAAATACTTTAACTATTCTACATCACGTATGAGATTTTGGGTGGAAAGAGTGAGAACAAAGAGCTCTTGACCATCTAATTTCCTATCCACCTGTTCTTCTCGGCTTTCATTGCATCTGTTAAGATTTTGCCAGGCATTGTGAGTCACCTCCTGCATTATCTTTCAGAGCAAGTAGAGGAGATTAGAGATGCTGGAAGAAAGCAGAGCGTTCAAAACGAAAGAATTAAATGGGGCCGGGGAAAATAGATGGAAAGCAAATGAAAATAGTTCTTCTTTTGCTGCTGTGACATCAAACGTATTTCCCCAGCAAGCCTCATCTCCAGAGCCATGTGAATAAAATAAAATAAAAAGTCACATCGCAGTCTCACCCGCCCATTTGTAAATAGCCTTTCTCAATCAACAAGCCACTGGAGAGAAAGGAGGATCAAAGTTGCTTGCACCCAAAAGCCCAGCTCTAGACTGTTTGGATTATCAGGGTTTTTTTTTTTAAAGAACAAGAAGAATAAAACAATTTAAAGCTTGGTCTAAACAGCAAAATCCTGATTTGTTGCTTTGCCTGTGATCACTTGAGGGAATGTGGAACTCTTAGGAAGTGTTTGTTCTCATATCAATCACCGTTGCAAATAGATCAGTGTATGTGTATGTATGCTCCTGTCTCCTGTCGACTTATAGTGACCAATGAATTTCATTGGATTTTCTTAGGCAAGGAACACCCAAACACCAGTTCCTTCCTCTGAAATACAGAATCATAGAATCTACAACACCTTGTATTTGTTGGTGGTCTCTCATCCAACTACTAACCAGGGATGACTCAGCTTAAAGCTTCCAAGATCAGATGATATCTAGTGCCTTTATGGCATTTAGCCTGAATCGATCAGTATCTAATAGGAATATTTTCAAGTGTTAGAAACTCTGTCATTTCTATCCTCTTCCATACAGTAAAAGCTGATGGGTCCCAAGTCAGTGGAGCAGTGGATCCACTCCAGGTTTTAATCTAGGGTTTAAAGTTGCTCTCCAAGGTTTTGAAACCTATAGGTTCAAAACCTTGGAGAACACCTTTAAAACTAGCCAAAATCTGCTGTAGAGTCAATAACGTGAAAGTCACCACCAGTCACTTCCTCCATAGTGTGACCATTACAACCAGGTATGGATGTAAAAAAAAAAAAAATGGAGAATGAAGATCCAGTGTTGTCATTTTTTTTTAAAGCATGTATTATTCCTAAAAGCAGCTCACCAGTTTGAGAGAAAAGATCCCCTCCTTGAAAGTTAAATTTCACTGGCAGCTTTGCTGCTTACAACTATCTATTTGTATTTCTGGTAGTACTTTTTGAGATTTTGTGTTCTCTGGACTTTGGATGGGCTACTATTTACATCTCTATTTCACTCCTTGCTGGCTTTATTTGTACTGTTGACTTGCTGTTCTACTTCTGGACTGGTTGATGACCACCTCCTTGCTTCTCTCTTCACCCTGCTGGATAGCTTTTGACTAACTGGACTGGCTTAGCCACGTGGCAGCTCTTGCTTTCCAGCCACCTGCTTCCTGGGACAGTGGTTGACTGAAGCATAGGGCAACTTCACTGGGCATGAACAGGGTTGCAGAAGCACCTGGCTGTGTCCAAGTAGCCAAGTGCAAAATCATTGCATCAATGCTGAGACCTACCAGGGTTCTTCCTGAGATCCCAGTGCTCTTCTAACCATTTCGTGTCTGGCTATGGGGACATAGCCAAGTGCATCTTGGATCCTATCTGCTCCCCATAAGGCATGGATTCTCCATGTATGCAGGGGTCTTTCAGGGGCTGTACAGTAAATCCGGGGGTGGTAGTATCTGGTGCAGCATAGCATGCATCTCCATGTGGAACTACAATGTTACACTGACCCATATAGGATTGCACCCTCTATCCATAAAAGATTCTACCCTGATTTCAGGGTGTTGTTCAACAGAATCAATGAAAACAATTCAAAACAAGCTGAATTGCAAAGTGGTAAAAATAAAATACTGAAACTATATTAGACTGCATAACAATCTAAAATGAGTTAAAATATTGCATGCATTGGATGATAGTCTAAGACCCCCAAGGCTTGGATAGAGGCCCATCTTTTGACATAGCACTGATATTAAGGCCATTTTGGAGCTGATCAAACTCTTTTGGGGACAGAGTTCAGAACTTCAGATATCTCCTCTGAAGTTCAGCATAAGAGCTGGAACAGATTCGTGACTCCACTGACGTGGAAGCCAATAGCTGTCATGGCTCAATTCCGCTAGGACTGGATACTGAGATATGGCCATTGGCCTGTGTTAACTCTTAACTGGAGTTTATTCAGAGATGAGATTAAAATCTGCAAAGTTTCAATAGCTAAAAAGTGCTAACAAGGAGATGCAGATTGACCTCTGTGTGTTTCAGGGAACTTTTGACAAAAACCAAGGCTAGCTTTGGAAAGGACCATTTTACCCATCTTGTTTTTGCCTGAAAAATGTTTCTCTTTCAAAAGAAAATGATATAGTATTAACAATTGAGTTCAAGAGAAATGGAGTACGGATGTGTGCGGAGGAGTCTTACCAGTCTCCCATTTTTAGTATTTATTTCATTCTTTCTACAGTGGTATCTAGATTCTGGAAGAGAAAACGCCTCTGTACAATAGACAGGGTAACTTTTGTCCTCTCTTTGTGTCGATATCTGAAGATCAGTGGGCACTTGAAATCTTTACATAATATAACGTAGGTCTTTCTTGCCAGTTTCTTAGTGAGTAATCCCTTTGACTAATGAGAAAGCCACTGCATAATGGGGCCTCTTTATATCCATGACTGGTTGTTGGAAGGTATGGACAGAGCTGAGAATCTGAGAGATCCTTGGATGAAATAGGCATTGGGTTTCAAGTTCCTTGTTTATCCTATTTGGTTTCTTTAACACGAGACCAGTGCTATTCAGATATTCTGAATAGGGGAAGAATCAATGCAAGGAAGGACACAGTGATAACATCCTATGATTGGAACCAACCTCTCCCTTTTTCTTTTCAGAAATCTCTCTCAATGAAGGACACCCCTAGATTTTTAAACACAACAAAATATACCCCTCCAACAGATCCCAATAATCTTATGTTAGATATCTTTGAAACCATTGGGGAACTTCTTAGCGGTCCTACAAAGCTACTGATCGTTCCACTTCCCTTTCATGGGATGAATTATTGTATTGATTATTTTATTTTATTAAAATAAATATAATAAATATAAATAAATATATCACACTATTCATCTAAAGATCTCAGGGAGGTGTACAATCAAATCAATTTGATCTATTCAAAACAATGTAAAAATGTAAAATGATCTTAAAAGGCTAAACACTTATTTAAAAATTTAACAACTTTTTAAAAACAAGCTTGAAATCAGTTAAAACAATTTTAAAACATGTTCCTGCATTGATTGGTGTAAGTTAGACCCTGCAAATAGTAAACCACCACAGTTTCACTTGGAAAGAAAACATGGATGTAATTCTTTAGTAAGGCCCTTTCCACACTACACTATTGTAGTGCTATTATTCTACTTTCAACATCTTGTGGAATTCTGGGGTTTGTAGTTTCCTAAGGCCAAAGATCTCTCCGGCTGAGAATCCTAAATGTCCCTCCCTAAACTGCAAACCCCAGGAATCCATAGGAGGTTGAAAGTGGAATAATAGCACTGTAACAGTGGAGTGCAGAAAGGCCCTAAGTTTCTTCTCAAAGGTTGCAACAAGAATTTCTGTGGCTTTCTTTCCTCTTCGTGAAAGTTTTTGAAGACCAACACAGTTTTTGAAGGCCATTCACAATTCAGGACTTATTCTGTACGAAACTTACATGTGTTTTTGTTGTGCAGAAAACTGCATTTTCCTTGTAGGAAACAACATTTTCTTCATGGAAAAGAATATTTCAACACAGAAATACTAATTTACACACATCCATTTTTGCTGGCAAAGACAATTACACCATCTGCCATCCTCTTATGTTCCCCTATTACTTCGGAACTTAGCAATCCTCACATTAGAGCAATGTGTTTAGGTTGAGTCAAAATCCCTCCAGAAACCATATATTTGTTGAGTGGATTACTACATTTGGTGTGTTGATATATATCAACAGTTATATGTGCACTTTTGATTTGATTTTTTTTTGGGGCGGGGAAAGAGGTATGTATGACCCTGGAGACTATTAGGATGAGTGTCTTAACTTCAAAATTTGCCATTGCATCATTGAGCCTGACTCATAAGATCTTATTTTCTTGTGGACATAGCAATAATCTTTTCTGTCTTTGGGACTGGTCAGACCTCATATGAAATATACGTTTCCTTGTTTGCTTTTCATTTATATTGTATATTTCTCCCAAAATGGGATTTGTTGTGTCCAGCTCCAGACCCCACAGTTCAAGAAGGCTATTGGCAACTTTGAGCATGTCCAGAGGAGATACAGGTCTCTGGCTGTTCCTTGGAGGGACAGTTGAGTTTGCTGGGTATGATTAGCCCGACGAAGAAAAGACTGAGAGGTGATCTGATAGCTGTCTCTCAGGATCCAAAGGACTGTCATATAGATGATGGAACAGGCTTGTTATCTCTTGCTCCAGAGAGCAGGACCTAAAGCAATAGATAGAAGTTACAAGAAAGGAGATTCTGACTAAGCATTAGGAAAAGCATCCTGATACTAAAAACTGTTCAACAGTGGAATAGGCAGTCTTAGGCCATTTCCACATTATGAAGCTAAGCCACTTTTGGGACACGATGGCAGCGGTCAGCAGGTCATGCTTCTGTACAACGTCATAGCCAGCCTGTTGCCATCCCATCCCGAGCATCATGCTGGTGCAGTTTTTGAAAAACAGAAAAAAAATCCATCTTGCAGAAAGAAGAGGTGGTGCCATTGCACTCCCTTCCACATGGACCGAGCAGGTGCAGGGAGGAGCGTTGCTGACGTGCGCCCTTCCAGACCCAGGACGGCAGCACAACAACACGGAAGAGTGTCATCATGCAGAAATGGCCTTAGAAAGTGGTGGAATCGTTCACTTGCATGTTCTCATGGTGTGCAAAAGTAGCAAGTGCTGAGTACATTTTTTGGCCATCAAACAGTTATTTTCACAACTTTTGAACAGTTTGATATATTGTAATGAAACGTTGTTCAAATGATGTCCATCACCTTCAAAAGACACCTGCTCTTTGAGATCCATGTATGACCATCTGTTAGTTCATCCTTCTTTTTTTCTTCATTTCTTCATTTCTTTCTTACTTTAATTTTTCTTTTCTTCCCCCCCCCCTCTTTTGACTGCAGAAGCTCATGGTATTTCTTCAAGCCTTTGAGGATCCCCTGTGAGGACACCATAGCCCCAAGGTGGTCCATCACCACAGGTGAAGAACCACTGTTCCTGAAGGTCCAACTTTGCTTTGGAACACTCCTTTGGGCCTTATGAGGTAGTGAATTAAGCTCTAGCCCAGAAATGCAAGTCTATAATTCAGACAACTTGCTTTCTTCTATTTGATCTCTGAGCAGAAAATAAATTATCCAAAAGAATTACAAAAGGGAGGGAGGGACAGAGGAAAAGGAGAAAGGGAAGGAGGCATACTTCACAATGCCACAACAGCAGCCCGTGAGGATTTCACATTGTTCATTCTTTACATATAGCTCACAAATAATGTTCTCTGCCGTTGAACTACATCACTTTTAATTTTATTTCATTTTCGCAGTTCTTTATACATGCCAGTTCTTTGCTTGTGAGGGATTTAAAGATCATTTCTGTGAGCCAGCCCCATATAAATCATCTCTTTTCTTTCACATGAGCAGAATGTAGCCCTCTGCCTTGGGGAAATCATCACAAACTGGACCCCTCAGCGACAAGGCACAGTGCCAAGAGGAGGCTGTATGGGCTTTCTGAAATCATTTAAACATTTTTGTCACCGTCAGAATAATTCAGGCTGCAATCCTCAGGTCACTTAACCTGATGTAATCCTTCCTTGCTAACAACCCAAAAAGCTTGGAATCCTTAAAGCCTGGACAATGGGTCTTAGAATATCACTTGGCAATGAGGTGTCACAGTTTGGACTGTTGCAAACAGAGATGCAAAAACTAGGGATGTGCACTGGGTGGAAAGAATATTGGGAAAAAAGTGTCTATAACAAGTGGGTGAAATATATATTTTTTCAAGTGTCAGGAAACCCTGATGATAAGAATCCTGGACTGATAAGAATCTTCTGAGTTTGGGATGCGTTCTGGATAAAATTTGCACAAGGTTTGTTTTATGCAGAAAGCACAAAGCTAGCAAGAAAATGACTTTCAGTAGGCCTAGTATTGACTGAAGTGGTTGTTAGTCAGTTAAAATTGTACTTCAAATCTAGACTCAACACAGAGCTTATAATTTACCTAAGTTGTCAAGGACTGGTTGATAGGCACTGAATAAATCCTTCCAAACTTCCTTGGGTCCACTTTTTTCTTTGGGGCAAGGGAAGGTGGCGACTTCCAAGGCCTAAATCATGCTTTTAATGCCAAATAGACTAGACCTATTGAAGCCACAACTGAATCAATGAGTCTGCTCTGGTTAACCAAGAGAATTTGAGTCTTTTTCTTCAGTTCAAAATGCAACCAGATCTTACACGCATTTCAGAGCAGACTGACTTCGAGAGCAGTGCACATCAGCGAATATTAACCAACTTCGGCTACTATAAATATGCCTTAGCGCTCTTATTACTCCTAGTGTTGCCCAGACAGGAGTGATAAAAGAGAATATACTCTCTGAGAAAACACATATTCCCTCCCCTTTTCTTTCTTGTCATTGGTGTCAATTTTACTAAATTGCATAGTGCAAAGAGCAGTCATATGGCGCTGTAAATCTGGCATAAACATCCCTTGACTTTGAAAAAAAAAAGATGAATGGTATTTCAGATGGTGCCTCTGGGGCCATTTCTTAACTTTCCACTGGATCCAGACAGCTGCAAGAGTTTTCAGTAATGTGTGTCTGTTGCTTCTGCCTCTTTCCTCACACACCTTGCACTCTCCATTTGTTGGTTCTTGGCTCGACTTTTAAAATACCATCATTAATTTGCAGTGTGTAATTACTGTGTAGATGTTGGCTGTGATGCCAGGTTGTGATTGTTTTGTGGTTCTTGGCCGTCCCCTGTCCTTTATTTGTGCCTCTTTTGGGGATAGTACTATCTGGTTCATCCCTTTAGATGACCTCTTTGGACTAAAGTAGTTTGGAATTAACTCACCATCTTGTTGTCATGGAACCCATTGTATTACATTCTGCCTGGTTGTGGACAGCTGCACCAGTTGCATTTGGCTGGTAGAACTGGGCTTTCAGCTCCTATTTTTAATCAAAATGCAAACATTTCTCTATGCTCAGAATGTAAAGAACTGGGTGAAGGTTGTTTTTGTTTTCTTTAATTGAATGTAGAAGAAAGTGAGGCCACTTCCGCACTATGCTGTTGTACTGCTATTATTCCACTTTTAACATCCAATGGAATTCTGGGGTTTGTAGTTTACTGAGGCCAAAGAGCACTCTGTCTGGGAATTCTAAATGCTCTTCCCTAAGTTGCAAACCCCAGGATTCCATAGGAGGTTGAAAGTGGAATAATAGCACTATTACAGTGGAAGGAAATGCCCTGGGAGACATCGCTCTCTCTCCATATATATATGAAATATATTCCCATACCACAGTTCAGGAAACACAATGACAAGCTGGAACATGTCCAGGGGAGGGTGACCAACATGGTAGAAGACCTGGAAACCATGAAGTCCGACGAGGAGAAGCTTAGGGAGCTGGGGATGTTTAGCCTGGAGAAGAGAAGGTTAAGAGGCAAGATGATAGCTGTGTTTAAATATCTGAAAGGATGTCATATGGAGGACGGAGCAAACCTGTTTTCTGCGGCTCCAGAGACTAAGACACAGAACAATGGCTTCAAATTTCACGAAAAGAGATTCTAGCTAGGCATTAGGAAGAACTTCCTGATGGTAGTAGAAGTTCAACTGTGGAATGCACTGCCTGGGAGTGTGGTGGTGTCTCCTCTTTCTTTGAAAGTTTTTAAACAGAGGCTGGATGGCCATCTCTCAGGAATTCTTTGATGGTACATTCTTACATGCCAAGGGTTGGACTCGAGATGTCTCTTGTGGTCTCTTCCAACTCTATGATTCTATATAGATACATGGATCCACAAAAAACTAAACTTAAACAGCTTCATATGTGGTTGAAATTGTCAACTCTGCAGTGGAATGCCAAGAGCCTCAATATTTCTGGTGGCATAAATGAACCATTAGAAAATAGGGATAATATCAGAAAGCTAGAGTAGATCAAAAACATAACAGCTAAATAAATAATAGAACAAAACAATAATATACAGAAGAGCACAGTTTGGCTCTAAAATATTGTACCAGCATGCCCTGTTGAGATGATTATTGGTGATTTTGAGGCTACAAAGGGTAATAATATTCACATACAAATAATTTTAAATATAGTCCTCAAAGCGCTAATCATGTTGCAGCAGGCAGAATTAGCATTCCTGATAGTCTTAGTGGGGTTATGCCTGCCAGAATAATTATATTCTAATCTAGGTATCATTAAACCTAAATGTTGCTCCTGTATGCATTGCTGGCGAACTTTCTTTACCAATAATGAGTCTCAAGCAAGCAAAGAAAATCCAATTCATGGGGCCCACCTGCGGGAAGCCATTCAAACCCCAGCCGTTTCCAGCCAACAAAATGCAACAATGAGGGATTAAAAAAAAAGAATAAAGGTTTGTGCTATTAAGTTAATCATTCAGATGCCACTGCACATTAAACTGAGGGAAGAGAATTACCCTACCCACTCTCGTGAGTTAACATATGATTTGTGTCTACTGAGGCCGGGCTGACTAAAAGAAGTGACAAATATTCCCCCAGCTGGAGTCACACACACAAAATGTTTACTCTTTGATAACTTCGGATGCCTTTTTTTGTCTAGTGCAGATTTGCAACCTGACTGTATTCAAGCATCTTTCACAAAGGAGAGAATACTGCTGCGTGGTTGTTATGGACTGACTTTCAAGTTGACTTTGACTTACGGGGACCCTATCATAGGACTGCCCTGACAAGAAAGATTCAGAGGATTTAGTCAAATATCAAAAATTATGGGCCATTTCTTGGCATCTCAGCCTCCCTCTTGCCTCCAAAGTTCTCCTAATTTTTAAAACTGAAACTCTCTCTATACCTTCTAAGGAATGTTGTTGTTATGTACCTTCAAGTTGGCATTGACTTCTGGCACCCTTCTCCTAAGATTTTCCTGGCAAGATCTCTTCAGAGGATGTTTGCCATGGCCTTCCTCTCAGACTGAGAAAGTAGGATTTGCCCAAGGTCTCCTGGTGGGTTTCCATGGCTGATCAGGGATTGGAACCCTACAGAGATTCTTCCATGAACATCCAAAAAAGACCTTTGATAACAATAGTCCACTACTACGTTCATCTCCAGCAACAGGTATTCAGAGATACATTGTTTCTCCATTTGATTATCATAACATCAGCTGCTGGTAGACCTAATTTTTATGACTTTCTCCAAATCACAGTTCATGACACTTAAGACCATTTCTACCTGCAAATAAATTAATTGCGCATTATGTGAAGCAGTTTCTTTTGTCTATCTTGAATGTTCACCCAATCAGTTTTATGAAGTGAACCTGATGCTTTGTTGTTGTGTGCCTTCAAGTCATGTATGACTTATGGATGGCTTAAGAGAACCCTATAATGGTGTTTTCCTGGCAAGATTTGTTCAGAGGGGTTTGTCTTTACCTTCCTCTGAAGATGAAAGAGCGTGACTCACCTAAGGTCACCCAATGAGTTTCTAGGTCTGAGAGGGGGAATCTGAACCCTGGTCTCCCACTGCAAACCATTCCATAGAATGTTGAAAGTGGAATAATAGCACTGTAACAGTCTAGTGCGGAAATGACCCCAGGGTCCTGGTCCAATGGTCAAATCATTGCACCATGGTGGTGCTTAGTGTTATGGCTAGGTAAGGGATAAAATCCTGTCTTTCTCACCAAATTATTTCATCAGCTTCTATCATCGCCTTCCTTAGTACTTTTCTTTTAGCTTTCTGTCTTTCTTAGACCTGTCCTCATTCAAATTCACTGGGACAGAAACACTTTGCTAATGGCAGCCACAGGAAAATCATTTGAAATAAATTTAAGCGGACAGTTATCATGGGAAAGAGAGACATATTGATAGAGAAGCCTCAAGCAGGCTGTTAATATGCACTTTCTGTGAGTGAAACACTCTTTCACATTTCATTTAGGAGCATTTGCATAAGCTGAGTTCAGCCAGCCGAGGTGGTCAGTTGAACTTTGCAACCTAGAGATAGCCTCCTGACCCCCCACTTAATGTATTTATTTGTATCTCTTCTAAGGGCTATTTCATGTATTAAGAAATGGCTCATTTTGGATTGCCACTGAAAGTGCAGCCGATCTCAGTTTTAAGAGTATCCGTTGGATAAATCTAAAATCATAGAATGATAGAATCTTAGAGTAGAAGAGACCACAAGGGCCATCTAATCCAGGTATCCAGGGATACACAACTAAGGTCATTTCTGCATTACACTGTTATAGTGCTATTATTCCACTTTCAACATCCTGTGGAATCCTGGGTTTGCAGGTTAGGGAAGGGTCTTGAGAATTCTCAGCCAGAGAGCTCTTTGGCCTCAGGAAGCTACAAACCCCAGAATTCCATTGGATGTTGAAAATGGAATAATAGCACTAAAGCAGTGCTATTAAAGCAGGGTGGAAATGATCTAAAGCTCTCCTGAAAGACGTCCACCCAACCTCTCTTTAAAGACCTGCAAAGAAGGAACCTCCACCACCTATTCCACTGTCAAATGTCTCTTACAGTAAAGAAAGTCTTGATATATTTAAAGATGGCTATCATGTCACCTCTCAGTCTTCTCTTCTCCAGGTTAAACATACCCAGCTCCCTCAGTAATTCCTCTTAAGGCTTGGTTGTCAGATCTTTTACCATCTTGGTCACTCTTCTTTGGACAATTCCTGCTAGTCCCTTGGACTATGGTGGTCAGAACTGGACTCAATATTCCAGGTGTGGTTTGGACAAAGCGAAATAGAGTGGCACTACTGTTTCCCTTGCTCTGGACACCGTACTTCTGCAAACACAGTTTAGAATTGCATTGCCTTTTTTTGCCATTCCATCACATTGTTGACTCATGTTTAGCTTGTGGTCTACTAAAATTTTGTACATATGTGTATGTATGTATATATATGTGTATATATATATATCTATGTGTGTGTGTGTGTGTGTGTGTATGTAATCTTCAAGTACCTGTTGTGAAACAGCTTGAGGACAGAGAAGGAGTTGGAGAAGGAGAAGAAGAACAAACAGCAGCAGCAGATTTTTCACCTTTCTACTGGAAAGTCTTAACTGCTGTCTGACTATCAATGAGAAGCAAATTATGACCCAAATCCAGTTTGTGTCCTACACATGTGTAAGTTCTGTTATGCTTGCATTTGCACATGTTTAGTGGTTGTAAAATACGCATACTCAGTTCATGGCTGTGTAAGGGAGTTCCATGCATGTTCCATTTGCAGTTGCACACTTGTGGATGGTGCATAACTCTTTGCCATTGCCTCCGGGAAACCACTTGATTCACTGGGGCTGTGGAAACAGCCAAAGCTAATTCTTCATTGTGCATTGGGACAATAAATAAGCACCTTGGCAGAAATGCAATCAGTTGCCTTGAAGATCTGGTCTCAGTTTTCTTTACTTGCAAGCAGTTTTGCCTGCTCTCATGTGTCAGCAACAGTCCTGTCCTCCTTTCCTGTACTACGTAACCTAATGAACTACTATGCAGAACTGAATCAAAACTCCAAAATGGACTTAGGAAAGACATGAGCTAGAAAGCATTGCCTAATAATAGTAAATGACTGCAGAACTTATTTCTCCTTATTTCTCTTCCTATATTTGGTTGTTTTTATAGTCTGCATGGCTGCTTTGAGTCCCATTTTTGCAGAAAGGTGTGATATAAATCGAGTAAATAAATAAAGAAAGAAAGATGCTCGTGCATTTTTCTCTCTATAACAAGAATTAAAAAAAAAAGAAGAAAGAAAGAAAGAAAACTGTATCCAGCAAAAGAGTATAGAGTGACATTATGCTTGGTTGATAGAGGACTTTTACCCATTCCAGAAGTACTATTTTTCCCCCATGTTGGAGGTATACATGGGTTTGTATTCCAACACACCACCTTCCTTTTTTCCTTTCCTGACATTGGACTTCCAGTGTTGAGAAGGCAGTGCTTGTTGTGGTTCCCATGGGATCTGGAAGGGGGCATTTAAAATTTGATCTCTTGGGACCAGGGATGGACCTCTCTCTCAGAGAAGGTCCAAGCTATCCTAGAGCTCCTGAGATATTTTCCTAGGAACTAGAGACTTGCATCCTAAGTAGCTGAAAACATGGGATATGTATGATCTTCCAAAATCATTACAAGCTATGTAAAAACATATTTTATACAGAGTCTTTTTATCTCACATTTATTTTTATATTTTTTTTGTAGCAATTTATTGCAATAGATATATCACCATTACTACAGACATTTATGGTGCTATTAAAATTCAATGCCACCATAAATTTAGGCTGCTTAAAGTGTTGACATTTGTAACAGCTTCCACAAGGACATATTTTATGCTGAAAGTGAAACTTGGGAGAGAAACTTTTTTAAAAAACAAAAGAAATAAGATACAGATGAGAAAAGGTGCATCTGACACAGAGCTAGCTTTCTCAAGCTGAATGCAGTCTTTGGGGAACTGAACCACAAACTTTTTTTGTGATTTCCTAAAGGCCAGCAATTTAGTCACTGTGTTGAACCAGAACAACAAAAAAGGGAATGAGTCAGGACAAAGAGTCATAGGCCTTTTCCACATTTATATTTAAAACGGGGTGGCACGTCCTCCAGAGAGGACGTTTACACTTGGGGGCGAACTGGGTCCGGACTACTTAATGTTTGTCCGGATTTCAGCCCGCTCCGGAAAGCCCAGAACTGGTGGTTCCCCGTGCTATTGAAAGACCGATTAAAAGAGGACTTTCAATAGCCTGGCGCACCCCAGTCCGTCGCTGCCCTAAGTGTAGACTTGCAGTCTCGCGCCAGTGCGAGGCTGCACATCTTCTGGGGGTGGGCGTCTGGCTGGCGAGCTTCTCTGGTTGGTGGAGAGCCTCTGCCAAACGGAAGCCTCCATTTTCGTCTCCGGAGAGTGTGTAGTGCGGGCGTGTGCTGCTCCGGATCATTGTGGATCGTCAGGGGGAGCATGCCAGTCCGGTGAGTAACGGACTGCCCCATTTCCCCTGCAAAGTGCGGAAAAGCCCATAGTCAGCTTTAAGGCAATAAACCAATTTGGACTACAGATGTGAACCCATCATTGGCCACAATTCACCATCAGATTTGGGTAGCATAAATCTTATACGGAGCTGCATGTAAATTGTGCTACACTACCTTTGTGTTGAATCGCAATGTTTTGCGTATGAGCCAAGGAATCAAATGTGCAAAGAAATAGACGAGCAAATGCACCTGCACATCTATGTGCTATGTGTGTCTTCATGAGCAATGGCATTGCATGCACAACTTTGATTCTATGACCCAGAACTACATATCTGTCCGTCCTTCCTTCCTTCCTTCCTTCCTTCCTTCCTTCCTTCCTTCCTTCCTTCCTTCTTTTTTTCTTTGACAAAAATTTCCAACTCCTTCAGTAGGAAACCAGCAGGTTTCCAACCAGAGTTATTACTGATCTAGTCAGTAAAATTGTGTTCTTTCATGGCACTAGTCCTGGGTCTGGAAAGCCAATAAATCCCAGATTCTGATAACTATCAATATTTTATTTTATTTCAGTTTATTTTATATTTTATTTCATTTTAATAACATCTTTGCTTTGCATCGCTTGGCCTTGCAGGGAAACAGATAAAACAGATAAAAAACCATTTTTTTAACCATCACTTAACCATTTTCTTTAAAGCTGGTTTACTCATCTCGTGATTTGACTCCCATAATGCACTCCGCAGGAGGCTTCCTGTGAAAAGTGTTTGGAAAGCACAACTCCTGCAAAATGTGCTGGCAAAAGTGTAATCTAGCATGAGCTTTAGAGACTGCAAATCACTTGCCTTGTGTCAGCTGCACTGGCTTTCAGTTTGCTTCTGAATGCTCCATTCAAAGTGCTGGTTACACATTGCAGTAATCTAATCAAGTAGTAATTAAGGCATGGGACCGTGTTGCCAAATCCAGTTTCTCTAGGAAGAGACACAGTTGGCATAACAATCAGCTGGCCATGGTAGCCACAAGGATTTCCAGGAGAAATAATGGTTCCAAGAGCATTGCCAAGCTATGAATCTGGTCTTTCAGAGGGGGTTTAATCCCATGCAGGACAGGTTGTAATCTAACCCCATACTGGCTTCCTGGCTGTTTGCCTGTCTTGTCTGAACTGATCCTTAATTTATTCACCCATGTCCAGCCCTTCACTTCATCCAGATAACAATTCAGGACTTGCATAGCCTTCTTTATTTTTGTCGTGAAACTGAGCTGCAAATATAGATACTTAGGCAGGGTCAAAATGTATCGGGCATGATGAATAATAGTGTGGAGGCTGTGAATACACTTTCAGTTTTGACAGCAGCCCCAACCAAAGGGCTTCCAAGGTGCTGCAGATTGGGGTGCTGAGAAATGATGACCGCAGTCTTTTCTTGATTGTGAGCAGCACTGAGAGAAGCAGTTG
The DNA here is from genome assembly GCA_948472985.1 of Iguana delicatissima. Taxonomy (NCBI): domain Eukaryota; kingdom Metazoa; phylum Chordata; class Lepidosauria; order Squamata; family Iguanidae; genus Iguana; species Iguana delicatissima. The sequence continues at coordinate 1,041,536 of CAOKZL010000019.1, read as the reverse complement.
AAGGAAGACCTCAAGGTGTTTCCTCCAGCTGCCTGTTCTTGACATGCCCTGTGATCCAGAGAGTGCTGCAGACATCACTTCCCAGCATTATGATCTGCAATGCCTTTGAGAACCTTCACCAGGCTTCCTGCAAGGTTGAAAAGGTTGATGGTCAGAAGTAACTATGACAATGGAGTTCCTATCATCACAGTTAGATCTGATGATATAGGATCTTGGCTATTGTGTCATTAGATTCATCTTTCGTGTTAAAGCATGTCAAGGCTACTTATGTTTCTTGTGGTTTTGATGTCCTCAATCACTTTGTCCATCTGCTCTATGAGTTTCTCTATCCACATTATACAAAGTGTGTTACTCCTGGGTCAGATTTCTTCTGCTCCTTTGTGGATATGCTTTAATCCTGACCGCTCAGCTTCTGATAATACCTTTTGTTCTGATGCTTTCATTACCAGGTAAGGATAGAACACTTTCTCCCACTGAGTTTACACCATTCTCTCCAGTAGCTTTCTTCCACTGAGTTAGCATGTTGACCATTTCTGACTCCTCTGACTGGCAGTAGCTCTCAGGCAAAGCTTTCTCTTCCATGCTTCCAGGAGAAGACAATGAGAAAGAACCCAGCTGGATCTTCAGTATGGTGATGGCCAAAGATCATCCACATCCACACCCACATCCACCAAGAGCAACCCAATATGAGATGTATATTGGGATGGTGCAAGTGAATGTGGAGTTAAATCAATGATGTAAAGGAATGGAGAGGATTTATTTGATTTCATTTTCATTTGAATCCTTCCTCTTGCCCAATATGAGATCTATAAATAAATCTACTCTATTCTGTTACATCATTGGTTGGAGCTGCCTGTGATCCATACAGAATGTTGTTCAAGTAATCTTTCCCAGTGTGTGTATGTGTGTGTATGTGTGGGGAGCTGTCATCAACAATGGGTGGAGTTTACTGCTTGTATACTCCTCTAACGCATCTTCTTGACAACTTTGGGGGTGTATATGCCAGACTACATAAGTCTGTCAGTCCCTTCCACACTTATTAAACTATAATTCCACTGCAAATGCCATAGCTCCATCTTATGGAATCTTGGGATTTGTAGTTTGGTGAGGCACTAGAGCTCTCTGGCTGAGAACTGAAACAGCCTTTCTTCGACTCTCAATCCCAAGATTCCATAGGATGGAACCATGGCAAAATGGAACGGTAGCACAAAAATTGTGTAGCATGAAAAAGAATCCAGTCATTCAATCCTTGTATTCTTGCAGCGTGTTTAGCTATTGTACAGATTGTATTAGATTTTTTTAAAAAAAACTGCAAAGGCTGTTTGAAAATATTTTAAAGGGTTCAGGGTTCAGCAGCCAAGGGATAAGACTCCAACAGAATCAAATGCAACTATCAAATTTCTCATCCCTGCCTTTATTGGGAACAAAAAAGACCAATTAAGCTTCACCTAGATTTGCTTCTTCTGCACTTCTGGACATTATTGCATGAAGGTCCCATTCACCCATCCTCCCATTTCCCCCCTTGTGTTTCCGTGCAATCAATTTGGATTGCTTTTAGATTACTTCTTCTCCATCTCCTCTACTGTTTGCCTCTGAGGGGTTGAGATCTCCTGGTGGAATATTGACCCTCAGCTACAAAAATGAATTGGAAGGCTGTGACATTGTCACAATGGGACCTTTAAGCCACTTCTTTTCATGGGAGACACGGAAAAGAAGAGGCTGGGCTACATGTATTGTATACACGTATTGTGTACACGTATGTGTATATGTATTGTATACATGCATTGTAATGCAGAACAGTGGAAGTTTGTGGGGGAGGGAGAATGATCAAGACGATCATAGAAAATGTACATTATAATTAAGGACTCATTCCTCCAGGCTTCTCTGCTTGTGAGTCTTGAATAATGTCTTACAGTCACCAAGCAGAACGTCTTTGTGATGCTGTACAATTATTGTGGCTAATGTATGCATCCCTAACCATTTATAGCTGGATTAATTTAATAACACAGTCCTAGATAGGTCTGCTCAGAAGGAAGCCCCTCTGAATTCGTGGGACTTGACCCCTGGTAAATGCGCACAGCATCGTTGCCCTGTGTGTGTGTCTTCAGCATCAGGATGACATGCAGGTGACATTTTGGAAGCTTGACAAGCACACAAGACGGTTCCAAAAAAGCCACAGAGGAGATTTTGGCAGCAGAAGAGAAAACAAAAGGGCAAGGGCTGCGGAGGAAGCAAAGCTAAGAAGACCCACAAAGATAAGAAACGTGGGAGAACAGCTGAATGTCAGGAAATGCATTCACAAAGATTTAGCCTTGCTTTTAGGTAAGTAGCCAAGAGAGTCAGCACAGAGTAACGGTTTGAGAGCTGGACTGGGACGCTGGAGACCAAGGTTTGAAAACTTGCTCGGCCATGCAGACTCTCTGGGTGAGTTTTAGTGCCAAGCAGTAGTACCATATATCCTGAGGGCACACAAATCCCATCTTATCTTGGAAGCTAAACAGAGTCAAGCCTTGCTCCGTTTCCATCATACACTGTTACAGTGCTATTATTCCACTTTCAACACCCTGTGAAGTTCTGGGGCTTGTAGTTTACTGGGGCCCAAGAGCTCCCTGGCTGAGAATCCTAAATGCCCCTCTCTAGAGTACAAAGCCCAGGATTCCGTGGGAGGTTGAAAGTGGAATAATAGCAGTGTAACAGTGTGTGATGGAAATGGCCATAGTCTTATTGAATATAGACCAGTGATGGATACATAGCTTTAGATTATGAACCTGTAACAACAATACTGAACACTAGCTTTCATTTTTTTTCCTCCTACAGCTTCAACCAGATTGGGCATAATTCAGATCAGCAGTGGGAAGAAAACTGTTCTTTTTAAAAAAAATTCCCCAGTGTCTATCGAATGCCTAATCAGTCCATAGAACATGTGGAATCGGTCTTACGTACAGGAAGGGACCTTCATAATTCATTTGTGTCTTTACCCAGCTTGAGCTATACCCTGCTTGTTTCATTCAGGAGATAGAAATCCATATCTCAATAGCACTCATTATACACCTCTTTTGTATGAAAGTTCAGAACCTATTTGGCTTCTGAACTGGAATAAACCTGAATAGATACAGGCATTTATCAGCAATCATTACTGCACAAAGATCGCCTCTGGTGCCCTGCACAGGCCTATCAGAGTGAATGAAATAACCCTGATTGTTTCAGATTTCCTAGCCCCAAAGACAAACCCCTTGCAAATGTGTCCAAAAAACATTGTGTATGTTACTTACTTACTCCTCTGATTCTTATGCTGCTTTGGTCCTTGTATTATTCTTGTTATTATTATTTGCCAGAATCCTGTTGGGGGCTTGCATCTTTGTAAGCGGACTTTCATCTGCAAGAATTAAAACAATGTCTGTATCCAGTAAAGGGCTGATGTTATGTTACTACGTAGGGGAGCCAGCAAAGTGTCTGATGCACATTGGGACCAATGCACCAGAGAACCAAGGAGGCAGCAGTGGCAGATGGGATGGAGAGAGGGCCTTTCTTCTGCTTCTGGGCCTAGACATGGTGGAGCTGTGCCTGCCTCCTCTTCTCTCCTTCTGAGGCCAGGGCAGTGGCAGCTGGGATGGAGGGAGAGCCTTTCTTCTGCTTCAGGGCCTAGGCACGATGATCATAGAAACATAGAGTTGGAAGAGACCACATTGGTCATCGAGTCCAAGCCCTGGCCATGCAGGAACAAACACTCAAAGCACCTCCAGTAAATAGCCATCCAGCATCTGCTTAAAAAACTCCATAGGAGGTGATTCCACCACACTCCAAGGCAGCAGATTCCACTGTCAAATAGCTCTGACTGTCAGGAAGTTCCTCCTGATGTTGAGGCAGTTGGGGTGGAGGGAGGGCCTTTCCTCTGCTTCTGGGCCCAGGCATGGTGGAGTTGCCTCTTCTTCTCTCCCTCCAAGGCCGAGGCAGAGGCAGTTGGGATAGATGGTGGCCCCTTCTTCTGCTTCTGGACCTACGTAGGATGGAACTGTGCTACCCTATTCTTTTCTTCCTCAGAGGTCACAGCAGTGGGAGTTGGGATGGAGCAAGGGTTGTTCCTCAGGCTGGGCCTGGGCACGATGGAGCTGTGCCTGCTTGTTTTGTTCTCCCTCCAAGGCCACAGCAGTGGTAATTTGGATATAGAGGAAAGATCTTTCCTCGGTTGTTCAGCCAAGGCATGATGGCTCCAGTTTGAATGAGGCAGTGAATTCACTCCAGGTCTAAACTTTAAAGAAACTGTCCAAGGTCCTGAACATATTTTGGAAACATGGCCATATATCTTATATTGTTCTTTTTAAGCTCACACTAAAGCTTGGTGAGGATTGTCCAACATGAGTGGAGAAGTTCTGTGTGTCCATAAAGCCCCAGTCGCTTTCTCTGTACCATCTCAGATCATGTTATTCCTGTTTTCACATTTCATTAATACCAATCTGTGCTTGCAGTGCTCACTGTAATAAGAAAGGGAATCATAATTGTTTTTTAGCTGTGCTTCGTAATGAATTATAAATGCCAAAGTAAAATTGCTTCCAGCATTTATCCTAAGAGTTCCGTTGTGCCTGGTAAATTGGTGGTTTGTTTTGTTGATTTTCTTTGTTTTGTTTTCAATTGGGAGGAAAAGAATTCTACTAATATATACACATATATAGAACACCCCTGTATCTCCATTTAATATTTTATTAATAATTCATGCTTCGTGGGAGATTAGGAAGAAGCAGTGACTGCAACATTATTAGTTGGAAATGCATTTCTATAATTTAAATGGCGTAATGGTCTTGCAAAAATAATGAAATTTGACTCACAACAGAAGCATCTATGATGCTTTCCTGTGAAGTGTCTCACTTTACAACTATCTTTTCCTCTATTTCTGGTGTTCAGGCTGTCACTTACGAAACCAAAACTGCCCAGCTGTACTGGAGAAGGAGGTTTTTGGAAGGCTTAGTGAGGGAGAGCAGAGTTTTACAGAAACAGAAGCATAATATGAATGGGGGGTGGGCGGGGTGGGCACATCCGGTGAGTACTGAGGATTTTCACTGGACAAGGACTGCTCCGTGACTAGATTCACCAACATGGACAGACTTTCATTAAAAACCAAGAGTAAATTCACCACTCATCTAACATGGAAGCCACTGGCCAGAATGGCACCTCCCTACCCATTACCTTCCAGTCTATTTTTAACTATACTTTTAATTTTACTTTTAACTATACTTATACTTATACTTGTACTTTTAATTATGACATATTTTAATTATGGTATATTTGTATTTTAAATGGTTTGTCTTAGTGTGTTTTAACCATGATTTCTTTTTAGTTGTATCTATGCTGTACTCTGCCTTGAGCATTGGGGAGAGGCAGGTAACAAATTATTATTATTATTATTATTATTATTATTACTACTACTACTACTATTTCTTTTTTTCTTTCCTTCTGACTATGCTCTTCCCTTTTTCCTAGTAGCAGGTTCTTAGCGATCCTCTCCATCTCTTTATACTAATGGGTAAAAAAAGCTCCCCGATATTGGATGTAATGAGTTCCAAGTAACATAATTATACATAATTATGTTACTTGGAATAAATTACAAACAACATAGTTAGATATAGGGAGTTGCTTTTTTGTGTGTTTTGGTAGACTGTGCCACAAAGTTGCATCTCAAACAGAAAGCAACAAGTGGGAATAAGGTGACTTTCTGGACATATAAAACAATTTATTTTCGCTGGTTACTTTTCAGAGTTTCAAGATATTTTAAGGGGTTTTGATAGGTTTTCCAGGTCTGAACCCACTATCTCATTAATGCTCTCTCTCTCTCTGTGTGTGTGTGTGTGTGTGTGTGTGTGTGTGTGGGCTGGAAAAGGAGCAACATGCAATTAGCATGGCAGTAAGTGATGCCTAAAATTCTCTTTTAAACTGCTGAAAACACTTTGAATAGGTTGCAAGGCCTCCCTCTACTGTTTAACAAAATGAAGACATTTTCTGTGCTGAAAATGCTATGTGTTTCACACACATGCACAAACACATGTGCAAACTGTGAGCGAATTATGCACAACTTTTTCTGTGCAGAAAAGAGCATTTTCATATTATTTTATCTGCAGAAAATGCTGTTTCCAGTGGGAAAAATGCTACAGTTGGGAACTTATTCTGTGCAAATTTCATACATGGTAGTGAGGGCTAACTATAAAGCTTTCAGTTCTCGGGATGCCCCAATCAGTGGTCTCAATCTGTGATGGAAATTTGTATTTATGTGAGATTAATGCATTCGTAATGAAGGAAAGAAATTGCCTTTTTCCAGGGTGGTGAAGGACAAGGTGACGCCTTGTGCTTCAACCACCTTGCTGCCATTTTTCCCCCAAAGATGCCTGCTTTTTAAGCATTGGATGACTAATTGATAACTAATTCCTTCAATTTGCGGCTCATTTCTCTTTTCTTTGCCCCACAAAAGGTGTTTGCACCTGGCTGTGTGAATCAAAAAGTCATTATGAAGTCAATAAATGTATTACTTCCAGGAGCTTGCCAACGGACTAATTGCACAGTAATGTGTTTGCATTTTCTCTAGCTGATTAGCACAGATTCCTTGGAACAAGGGGAAGCCATGTTAGGGCCAAGAGGAGAGGAACATTTTTCAAAAGTGGCGGAGGGGTGGTGATAATGTTGTTGCTGCTTTCAGGGAAAAATGTTTGGTTTTTGTTTTGTTTCTTTAATGTCCCACAATAAACTTAGGAAAAACCATCTTTCCCTATCTTCCCAGGACTAGTTTGAATCAGGAAAAAGAGACATCTGTCATGACTACCTATTGGATAATGCAGGGCTGCAGAGCTGTGAATCATAGGATGTATTTGTCCCTTGAACCCCAAATATGAGTCCTCTGAGCTGAGCTGTTGACAATATAACCCCCCCTCATGAGCCCCCAAAATTAAAAAAAAAATGCTTTCGGCAAAAACTGGCTCTCAGCCTGGCTGCAAATGAAATCAAAACAAAACAAAAATCAATAAATCAGCCAGAACGGCACCGAGAAATGATGAAATATCACTTCTGGTGTGCCCAAATGCAACACTGTGTCCCATGGGGGATGGATTGATCCCTTTCCCCCTACACAGCGGTCAACTGTAACATCAGGCATTTGTCCTTCCACCAAAAACTCAAAAAAGAAACGTTTAAATAGTTGTGATGTTAGGTCAAAGATGCTTCTGTGCCCTTCATGAGCGAAGGGGAAAATGAAGACCGTTTGCCTTTCCAATGGCTGGTTCAACAATGAGACATCTCTAGTTGTGTGGGAGGAAGTTTTGAAGTACAGGGTCTTATTGTGACAGTTTCCACAGCCATCCTCTCAAGGAGAGGTCAAACGTGCCGATAGATGTGTTGATCCATATCGGAGAACCCATTCTAGCAGATTTTCTCTCCATCTAGAACAGGTGTTTTGTAAAGCTCGTGGCTCTTAACTATTACAGTGAGAGAACTCCTAATATTATATTGTTCTGGGAAATCAGTTTCACCTCCCAGGCATGGGGAGGTTTGTGGTTAAACATACAGGTACCAGGAGAGCCTGTGGATGGGTGGGTGTGCCATCACAATGTAGCATTCAGTTGTAGATGGTTGCTTCTGTGTCAAAGGGGACAGTGAATCCATTCTGGATTTTAGTCTAAACTTTAAAGGAGCTATCCAAAAGGATTTTATCCCCGCCTTCCATAAAAGGTTCAGAACTGTGGGCACTTTTAAAGATTGGAGTAAAATCCAGTGTCCTTTCATTATCCCACTAACATAGGAGCCAAGAAGCACCTTAAATATCATCCCACTCCCTTAAAACGTGCCAAGCTCAGAAAAAATAATGATTGTGCTGGCTGATTGTTAATGGCTATGCTAACAAGTAGGCCAAAAAAAAAAAACTTTCTGAGCCCTGACCAAGTGACATAGGGAAATATTTATGTCTCTATAATGCGAGGAGCCTATGGTCTGAACAGAGAAAAGGGATTCACCACACCAGTGTTGATGACTCCATCCACCCCACTTGGGCCATATGATGCTGGTAATCTGTAGGTTTCTGCAAACTACAAGTGAACAGTAATTATCTGGCTATACTATGATGTTGGGGGAAAAGATGGAGAGGATGGAGTTAGAGGGTTCCATTTCCTCATGAGCCAATGGCAGCCACCAACATACTTGCAAAAATATAGAAACATCTAGGCCTGGTTCCTTAGTTCTCTAAGGCTTAATGAAGACAATACTGGGCAGTTATTGCTGAAGAGAACACACCCATCACAACCAGAAAGTTCTTTCTCCCTGTTGCTACTCTACTAAAAATTAGGCCTGTTTTGGAAGGACTTTTGAGGAGGAACTTAATGCCCAGGTCCATTTGTAAAGGGGCTGGTGGTCCTTCAGACACCTAGGTATGAGGTTATAAAGAGCCTTGCAGATTCAAACCAGTTGTTTGAATTTTGACAGGGAAGGTATAAAGAGCCACATTGTTCAGACATTGACTGGAATGCTGCTGGGGTCTTACAGCTGTGTAAGGTCCCCTACAGAAGTGGTTAGATATTTTTGTTTGCTGAGGAATAGCTGCATTCAGTTCAAGGGAGTGGAAGGAGAGACCTAAACATAGTGACATTGTGCGTGAATGTGCATTGCATCGTGCATGGATGGATACTGTACATGCATGCACATTGTGCATAGATTGTGCTTGTACCTGTTTGTCCATTTAGCATCTTGGTTCCTTTGTGCAACACCATCACTCAACATAGGAGTTGGGTGGCACAATGAACACTTAACTTTACATGTGGAAGTTCATGTACCCCAAATGTAGGAGATCAGCCAATGTTTCTGGAAATGTATAACAACTATATTAACCACCATATTTTGTCTCAATAAAAGTGTCCAAATAGTATTCGAGGGCACATACACATATAATAGTGAAAGGGAATAGTGAAAGGGAAAGGAGTTCAGGAGCCATGGGAGTTCTTTAAAAAGGGAGATACTGAAGGCACAATCTAAAACTGTGCCAATAAGGAGGAAAAATGGAAGGCATCTGAAGAAACCAGAATGGTTGACTAAAGAACTCTCAGCTGAGCTCAGTGTCAAGAGAAACATGTACAGGAAATGGAAGAAGGGGAAACCGCCAAAGAAGAATTTAAACAAGTAGCCAGGAGATGTAGGGAGGAGGTCAGAAAGGCTAAAGCACAGAACGAACTTAGGCTGGCCAGAGACATTAAAAACAATAAAAAGGGCTTTTTAAAATACATCCGCAGCAAAAGGAAAAAGAAGGAGACGATAGGGTTGCTGCACAGAGAAGATGGTGAATTACTCACAGGGGGAAGAGAAAAGGCAGAACTACTTAACACCTTCTTTGTCTCAGTTTTTCCCAGAAGGATACAAGCACTCAACCTGGTGGTTGGGGAGCAGGTGAGCAAGCAGGGGAAATGAGGCACGTAATAGGTAGAGAGGTGGTGCAGGAATACCTGGCCACACTGGATGAATTCAAGTCTCCAGGGCCAGATGAATTGCATCCTAGGATATTAAAAAAGCTGGCAGAGGTCATTTCGGAACCGCTTGCTATGATCTTTGAGAAATCTTGGAGGACAGGAGAAGTTCCAGCAGACTGGAAGAGAGCAAATGTTATCCCCATCTTCAAGAAAGGAAAAAAAGAGGACCCAAATAATTATCACCCAGTCAGCCTGACATCAGTACCCCGAAAGATCCTGGAGCAGATCATTAAGCAGTCAGTTGCTAATCACTTAGAAAGCAAGGCGGTAATCACGAGAAGTCAACATGGATTTCTCAAAAATAAGTCATGCCAGACTAACCTTATCTCTTTTTATGATAGAGTTACTAGCTTGATAGATGAAGGGAATGCTGTGGATGTAGCATACCTCGATTTCAGTAAGGCCTTTGACAAAGTTCCCCATGACATCCTTGCAAAGAAACTAGTAAAATGCGGGCTGGACAGGGCTACTGTTAGTTGGATTTGTAATTGGTTGACCGACCGAACCCAAAGAGTGATCACGAATGGCTGCTTCTCATCCTGGAGAGAAGTGACTAGCGGGGTGCCACAGGGTTCTGTCCTGGGCCCAGGGCTGTTCAATATATTCATCAACGACTTGGATGAAGGAATAGAGAGCATGCTCATCAAATTCGCAGATGACACCAAATTGGGAGGGGTTGCTAATACGCCAGAGGACAGGATCAAAATTCAAAATGACCTGGATAGATTGGAGAGCTGGGCCAAGGCTAACAAAATGAAATTCAACATAGATAAGTGTAAGGTCCTACACTTAGGTAGAAAAAATGGAATACAGAAATATAGGCTGGGGGACACGTGGCTGGATAGCAGTACGTGTGAAAGGGATCTAGGCATCTTCATAGACCACAAGCTGAACATGAGTCAGCAGTGATGCGGCAGCCAAGAAAGCCAATGCAATTCTCGGCTGCATCAATAGGAGTATAGTGTCTAGATCGAGGGAGGTACTGGCGCCACTCTATTCTGCTTTGGTTAGACCTCATCTTGAATACTGTGCCCTATGAGGATAGACTCAGAGAGCTGGGTATGTTTAGTCTGCAGAAGAGAAGGTTAAGAGGGGACATGATAGCCATGTTTAAATATTTGAAGGGATGCCATGTAGAGGAAGGAGAGGGCTTGTTTTCTGCTGCTCCAGAGACCAGGACAAGGAGCAATGGATTCAAGCTGCAGGAAAGGAGATTCCACCTGAACCTCAGGAAGAACTTCCTGATGGTCAGGGCTGTCCGGCAGTGGAATAAGCTGCCTTGGAGTGTAGTGGAGTCTCCTTCTTTGGAGGTTTTAAGCAGAGGCTGGATGGTGATCTGTCGGGAGTGCTTTGAAGGTGTTCCTGCATAGCAGGGGTTGGACTGGATGGCCCCTGTGGTCTCTTCCAACTCTACATTTCTATGATTCTATAATGCATTTCAGTAGTCTAAACAGGGTGTCAGTGGGACACAGACAAGATTGGCTTGACTAGCTCTGTCCCAGTGACACATCAACCTGAACTGTCCCTTAGCTGGACAAGTTAGTACCCTTTTCCCAAAGGCTTCAGACTTAATTCTGAAAGGGTCCTGATAAAACTCTACAGGTTTCCTCTGCTTATCTGACAGGTTAGGGACTGGGACACTCTCAGAAAATATAAACAGTCCAAAAGTAGAACCCATCTACTGTAGGGAACATTAAAGACTTATGGAGGCTCACTTGGGGCTGACTGAAGGGCACACTGATTGTAAAGTCTTTCAGCTGGCTTGATGCCTCTTTTTCCCCCTCTAAGCTCGCTTTGCAAGAAATGCATGAACGATCCCAAGCTAGCCTCTGTAGGTAAGAAGAACTGATGGAAACCCACTGTTTCTATACTTGCAATTCAGATAAGTTCCATTCATTTGACCAGGGGATCTACTTTTCCATGGGCAAGACTTGGAGTCTCATATGCTTGGGAGAGGACCGAAGAAAGCCTTCGCATGCAAAAACATAAAAGAGTGGACTTTATGTTGACTTAATAGGACTTGTTCTTAATTTTGAAGCATTGAAAGAGCAAATTGCCAGATAACAGGCCATTGAAAGGCGGGGGCTTCCTGTATTCACAATAGGTCAAACACTTCCAAGTTATTGCAGTGAGCAGGTAAACACATTATAGCTCCAGATGCTTTTGCCAATCGACATTTCGATAAGGACGCAGCCATTCGCAAAGACTGCCAGAGAAACTGCCTAATTACATCTGGCATATTTGCATATATCAGCTGGCTGTTTGCCAAGTGCAATTGCTATTTGATGTGAAGCCTGTCAGTCAAAGCAACAGCTTCTCATATGGAAAACAGTGACATTTCTTCCAGGAGCAAAACGCCGTGTTTGCCCTAGGGTGACATTCACCACATTTCATAGGATTAAAATTGATAATATCATCCGACCACATGAACCCTGAGCGAAGCAAAACATCATAATCAAAGCTCTTGCAGCAGCCTGGCTGTGAACAATGGCACTTACCTGGGACATTTGCATTCAGTGGAATAGTGCTCAGGGAGAATTCTGGAATATCAAGCAGGCAAGTGATATTTCTATTCCAAACACTATGAATTCCTCATGCCCCTCCCCAAAGCTATGCCTCTTTCCCTGCGCATATGTGTTTAGCTGAGCTCCCAGTTTGCCTTTTAATACTGCGTGTGCTTTGAAATGAAATCTCAATTAAATATTGTCATTAAAATGCGATCTTATTCACCCATGCCTTTTTTTTCAAGAGAGTCTCTAAATTTGCTAAAGTGACAGAGGGAGCAAGGCCAGGGGAGGGAAGCACCAGGAAAGTAGTACAGCAGGATAATCCAACTTATTTGGACACCTCAAAGAAAGGTGTAGGTGAGGGATAGGGGGGTCTGGTGCATAGGTGTGTTATGGCACCGTGCACCCCCCCATGAGTGGCATGGTTTCATTGGCAAATAATATTAGACTAGCAGTATATTAATTGGCTTTGATATAAATGATACCTGAGGTGATGGCAAGGTCATGTTGGAAGAGGCAAATTCCTGACTGTAAATGTAACATGGCAGGGGAGGTCAGCACTCCTACCTCTTAGGCAAGTGACCCAGTCAGTTTCAGGACAGTAATACAGCCACTCTGAATACAGTAAGTGTGAAACACCAGGCTGGACTGTCAGAGCTGAAACAGAGATGTTCCCATCAAATTGCGATTGTCTTAACCCCGGTCCCTGTACACCTGGATATATTCCTATTTTTTCTCCACCTTTCCACAATACTCAGCTATTACAACAACCATTATCCCATTGTCACTCAAACGCTAAAACAATTAACTCTGTCCGGACTTTATTGTTTGTGTTGCAACTCCCATTGTTCTGCCCTGCATGAGCCTGTAAACATTGGTAGGCAAGATCTCGTTAAGTTGCCCCTCTCTTGCAGGCCTCTTAATTTTGAGTGAATTATTCCTCACCTTCCATCGCAGTTGGCTCTTGTGGCACCCATGTTTTGGAGTAACAGGAGTAATCTGGCCATTGGAAAGTTGGGTCTTTGGCTCGCTGAAAGCTGCATCAAAGTGATTTCTTGTTGGGATGGAGGTTATTGTGTGAAGCTAGGTGTTGTCTAGGACTGAAAAGATATTTGAAAATGAGAAACTCTGAAGAGAAGACTCCTGGACTGATGATAATCTTTGCACTTCAGGACTTCTGGGAAAAATTCATGCATGGTTCTTTTGCACAGAGTTTGAAACTTGAAACTGCCTCCCTTGTTTTGCTTTCTAGGTGAGTCTCAGTTCAGGGAAGCCACACAAAGATTGGGACATGCTTTTCCTGCAACTCTGCTAAAAGAAGGCTGATTCCTAACATTTCTAGCTTTCGCAGATTTTCCCCAAGGGGCTGACACCCTGGGAAATTCTAACTCCTGACAGACAGATTGATAGATAGATAGGTATAGATTTTCCAAAATCAGAAGGGGATTTCTGTCCACTTCCATGGAATATTTTTCGCAGTTTGTATGGTTTCTCCCAAAGGGTCTGACACAGATTCTCACTTCCTTACCTCTCATTTCCTCCCTCAAGATAGCTTGGGGAGAGACAGGATGCTTACCTTGTTCACTACAAACTTTTGCTGCTTCATACCCAGGGACTCCTAACCCTTTAGTGCTGGCAGATGGATGAACTGAGCTTAGACAAGAAGGAAGATGCATTAACACCAGGGGAATTAATCTGTACCGAAAGTGGGAAGCCTGTGGGGCTGTAGAAAGAGTCACCTCTGCCTGGGGATGACACCCCCTACTTAGCATCGTCAACAGTCGGTGACAAATGAGGTCAAAGACAAAGCAGTAACTCCTATTATCTCCCCCACTCCCTCTTTCCTTCCTGGAGCAAATATCTTATTTATTAGCTGCGGCTCTAATTGTTCAGCAAAGCCCGAACAATGCACGAAAGCCAGGTAGTGGTTTGGAATATAAATAAACACTGTATGACAGTTTCTAAATAAATAATGCCATTAATCCAGGCGACATGAGCTCTCTCTCTCTCTCTCTCTCTCTCTCTCAATCCTACTCTTTCTTTTTCTCTCTCTCCTTCCCCTATTTTTATTTGTTTAAAGGAGTTAGAAGCATTATTGTGTTTTGGCATTTGTTTGTTTTTTCCCCCTTCTTCTTGCTGGAATAATATCACCATGGTAACCTATTCTATCCCCCCTTGGAAAAAAAACCCAATACTTCTTTAGGTGATCATTGAAAAGTTCATCAAAGGCTTTTGCAAAGGGAGGAGTGGAGTTAAGAAATTTATGCAATGAAATAAATTTTATTTGCAGTCAGTTTCTCTGCAAAAGAGGGAAGGGAATCACAAATGAGTGGAGAACAAAGGAGAGGGAAAGCATGGGGGGGTGCGGGAGAGAATGATATGAGTCAATTGTTCCATAATGATTCATTTTGCATTAAGTTGCCTCATTTTTCCCCCCATTGTTTTACTCTGACAGTGTGGGGAGAGCAGGAATGTGGGAGTAACCATGGAAACTGAATCTCAACAAATTGCAACATCCCTCCACCCCCAGCAGCATGTTTTGAGACAACTGAGAAGCAGTTCAGTTGACAGGATGCAACCCCTAGGTTAAGTTGGGCCCAGCTTAATTTAAGTTGGGTCTGGGACTGATTTAGACTTTTGAACTGTGTGTACAAGTAGCAATAGTAATAGCAGTTACATTCCTATACTGCTTATCAGTGCAAAGCACCCTTAAGTGGTTTACAATGTGTTCTAGCTAATTGTTCTCAACAAGCTGGGTACTCATTGTACTGACCTATGGAAGGATGGAAGGCTGAGTCAACCTGGAGTCCTGCAGGATCAAACTCACAACGTTGTGGCTGCAGTACCGGCATTTAACCACTGTGCCACCAGGGCTCCTGTGTGTGTGTGTGTGTGTGTGTGGACCATGGGAGGGGGTCGTCATATTTTGAATTCTTCCCAGTTGAAATCTGGTTCCACTGTGTTTACACACAGACTTTTAAGCAAAGAAAAAGGCCACATCAAAAATACCCTCTACAAGTTCAGAGTAGTGGCTGAGATACTACCTTGTGCTTGCATTGTATAAGAACCAACGCAGTTACATGGTGGTTGCATTGCATCATCTTTCTGCTGAGTACCAGTATTGTGCAACTGAATATGGACCTGCCAATGTGTTTCCTTATTCACTCATTGTTCTATGTGGAATGACCAATGGCTCCCACTGGTGGGTCATGGAAGAGTCCACCTAAAGCAGATCTTACTTCTTGGGCAGATACATGCAGGGGGATGGTTCTCCTTCCCTTATTGAGATTCCAAGCCATTCAATGTCATCAACAGCACCTTGAATTCAGACCATAAGCAAATTGGCACCCATAGCATTCCCTTAAGACTGCTTCATCTGTATAGTACACCAGTTAACAATCTTGATTTTTCTTTGCCGTCTTCCTGTCACCACTGTGCACTAAGAAAAAGTCCAGGAAGGGACTTCCTTATATTGAAGGAAGCAGAGCATTGTGTTGGTATAAGCTACCCCAAAGATTCTGGTTGCACATCTTAGGCCCCAGTTCAGATGGTAGGCTTGACATTAGGTGCTCTGTAACTTGCTATGGAATTAATACTTGATAATCATTAACTGTGGTATTAATTGGCCTTTTAGACACTCAGGGCTCATCAAGCAACCTTGCTTTAGAATTGTTTGTCCTGCCTGGTACACGTCAATGATCAGGATGTACAAGCGAAGGACTCTTGAAATGGCAGAGATGCCCTCAGGGATGACCCAGGGACAAACAGACTCAGGAAGTTAAGGGTCAGATAAAGTGTAACACATGTACAAGCTGTGACTCTGCTAATGCTGATGCATGAATCTTTTCTTTCTGTAAGCATTAATATAAACATAAGAATGGTATAAGAAGGGAAGCCTGAAAGAATAAATCATCCTTCCTTCCGTCCTTGGATGGATCCTTTGGCCAAAGTTACTTGTGTATGTGTGCCTTTCTTTCTTTCCTTCTCATTTCTTCCTTCCTACTTTGTGTTTGGGGTGGGTTCCCACCAGCTCCATGTCCACCTGGGGATACAGTGAAGATGTGGTTTGTTTATCCACCCTAACGCAGAGATGGCCACACATACTGTCTAATCTGGTATCAAAATGTGTCAAATGTTCAGCTGTGTTTCCATCTCATGATATTTTTTATCATCTTTTTATTTCCCTCCTTTGTTCCTCTATTACAGCTTGATATCAATATCTGAACAATATCAGCACCCATGGTAGAAACATTTCTTCGGTTCTGCCAAGGCAAACATCTTGATCAACATTTTCTAACTATTTTTTTTCCCCTCAGCAGTTGCTATTTCCCAGCTTTTGAAATTCTGTTAAGCCGTGGTCTACCTCACAGGGCAAATATTGTCCTCCATCTAACCCTGACAGCAGGGCTAATGGCTGTCAAAGAGGGCCCATGTATCTTAATAAAAAATGGCAATGGTTCTGCCCCTTCATTTTAATTAACATTATGTCCACATTTCAACGATAATGGATAATTAAGGAAGTTACCTTGACATTGGAATGTTCTTGAAAATTATTTATGGTGCAATTTCATTATTGTGTGTGTGCATGCGTGCAGGGGGTGGAAGACACATTTCTCTGTTTTATTTTTGCATTGAGGGTTGGACATAAATATTTCTGGATATTGTTTGTGCATACGCTAATTTATATATATAGAGGTGGGCTTCTCTGAAAGCTTTGCCTGGCTCACTGCTTTGCCAGGCTCACTGCTGGGTTCCACCTCCCAATTCTCCAAACACAAAGATTCATCGATTGTTTTATTGAAGAGCAGGGGAGGGACTGTTATCTTTTTGTCAGCTTTGCCTGACATATTATTCTGAAATGTCCATCAGGATCAGGGAACCAGTTTTGAAGTCATCTTCATTCCTTCTGGAGGAAGCAATGTAGATGCAGAGATGTCTACCTTCATTGTAATTTGGAAGGGAGAAATCATCATCACCATCAACAATTGTTTGATGTTTAAATATTGTTTAAATATTTGAAGGGATGCCATGTAGAGGAAGGAGAGGGCTTGTTTTCTGCTGCTCCAGAGACCAGGACAAGGAGCAATGGATTCAGGCTGCAGGAAAGGAGATTCCACCTGAACCTCAGGAAGAACTTCCTGACGGTCAGGGCTGTCCGGCAGTGGAACGTGCTGCCTCGGAGTGTGGTGGAGTCTCCTTCCTTGGAGGTTTTTAAGCAGAGGCTGGATGGCCATCTGTCGGGAGTGCTTTGAGGGTGTTCCTGCATGGCAGGAGGTTGGACTGGATGGCCCGTGTGGTCTCTTCCAACTCTGCATTTCTATGATTCTATGAACAACAGCGTTGGCACCACCTTATTAGAACTGGTAACTAGAAAATAGTCTATAACTCCTTCATGTGAAAAATATACTAAACGAATGCCTGTTCTAGCAGCTCTGGTAAATATCCTTAGACAAATGTGAAGAAGAAGAAGAAGAAAGGGGGAAAATTATGATGATATTGGGAGATATATATTGTCAAGTTTTGTCATGGTAGAAATACCAGATGGCTTTCTTTCATCCTCCCAGTGGACTCCGTTTTTTCCTTTTTTGGGGACCATCCTCCAGAGTCCTATAAGACATCGCCGTGCTGCTGAATACTGGTATTGTACCACTCATGGCATATCTACCTGTGTGCCTGTTTGTTGTCCCAGTCTGCAATGGGGAATGCATAGTGGTTGTTTCCGCAGTTCCATTGAATCAAATGGTACCTTGTGGCTCTACTAAATGGGTGTTCCTGTTCTTTCCCAAGGTATTTTTCTTCATGCATTAAAATTTGTACATATCACTCTACATGTTGTTACCCAAAATGAATGCTTAGTTGAATGCATTTTTACTACTCCATGCATTTTAAGTGCAATCTTTTTTTCTCATTTGACTAAACCACATGTGTAATTTTTTTTCCAAACACACTCGTCTTCAGTCGTGCACATTTTTTTCCAAGCATGCAGGAGGTATGGTGCACATTTTTTTCCTTTGTCAAAATGCGTTACTGTCCTCAAAAAATGTACAGATTACTGAGATACACTGTATCCCACTGTCAATATCAGAAGGCATGAAGTAGCTATGTTTATAGTGGATGGAGAACCCAACAAATTGGTTTTTCATCCCTGATGCACATAACAACAGAGTTGTTCTCCTGTAATGAACATTGTTTTCTTCTCCTTTCTCCCAACACCATTATACACCCCTTCCCATAAACTTCATCCTCCAGATAAATTAGAAAAGTGTACTTTTCATTTGCCACCATTCTTGTTTCCTCATCTGTGCAAGAAACTTGATTCTGGTGAAGTTCTCATTCCAGTTAAGTCACCCAAGTGACTTATCTGTTCAGCTCCTGGGTGGTGGAACCAGCCTGCTACACATGTTGCTTTAAGGCAATTAATTTTCCGCCTGTGTTGCTTTAGTGCCATAAAATTTGTTGGTGCAGTGCATTAAGAAAAGACGGAAAGTGTTTTGTTCCATAGGACTGTGTCTACTGGTTTGTGTAAGTCCTAAATTAAACCAGATTCCACAGTCTGAAGCCATTTGACGTGCTAGCAGGCTTTTAGGAAGCAGTGATGCTTTCCTTGGAAACTGGAAGCTACTAACATAGTAATTCCAGTGTATATGTATTGTGTAGAAAGTGGAGGGTGGGAGAAATCTTTGGCAATATTGACACCACTTCAAACAAATTAACACATAGGCTTGGCCTGAGACATGATGGCGTCTGAGGGAAAAGACAAAATAGCACACTCACATGGTTTCCTCCCTCTCCCTCCCTGTTTTACTTAGAACAGGGTTGTGAAATGTGGGTAAGAAAAGTTCATATGGAAATGAGCCAAAATAAGCTTTGAAATGGAAACTACTGTCATACTTCCCTCCCAGGACCCTTCCCAAAGCCAGAACAAAAGAGACATGAAAGGGACAACACTCATGGCAGCCAGTGTAGGTGGGAAAAAGAGAGCACAGGCCTCCCAGAGAGTTTATATAGTAAGGACTCATTAATTAGGCAAACAGTTGGGGAGGCTCTCAGCCTATATAAAAGAGGGACCAGAATAGGAGAAAGCTGTTGC
Organism: Iguana delicatissima; assembly: GCA_948472985.1. Taxonomy (NCBI): domain Eukaryota; kingdom Metazoa; phylum Chordata; class Lepidosauria; order Squamata; family Iguanidae; genus Iguana; species Iguana delicatissima. The sequence continues at coordinate 1,022,451 of CAOKZL010000019.1, read as the reverse complement.
AGCCAACTGTTCCTATCAATGGAAGCAACACAGCTTACATTAAGATTCCTTGCTCATGTTCCTAGAAACTTTGAACTTTGTGTTGTGTATGGACCTTGCTACTGGACTGTCACCCTGGATTTACTGTGGACTTAGACTGCAAAGCCATGACTGGTAATTTGCTAGCAAGCTATTCCAAACTTTGCTTGTGGCTGCTGATAAAAGGCTCCAATTAGAGAGCTTTAAGCCTTGACTATACCTGGTGCCTGCATCTTTCATTTATTAATTGAATCCCCTTTAGAGATTTATAGTAGCATAGTTTTGGATGTAATACTACTGAGAACCATTCAATTTGGACCAACTTCATAAGAAAATATAGTACCTTTATTAAAAACACTAAGCAGGATAAAACATTTATTTTTTACATATATCAAAGTTCAAACAGATCTTCCAAGTGCATTTATATGGTTTCTTAACTCTTTATAACATGGTAAGGGTTCAGGTCTATGACTAAGTCCTTGCAGGATTCTGCCTGCAAGGATCTTGGCCTTGACCCTGTTCATTGCAGAATCTGGCCCAGTACCTCAGACCCAGCTGGCTGCTCAGATGCAGGCCAGCTGGAGTAGCCAGGAGGCAGCTATAGAAGGGCTGGGTTTCCTCTGAAGCCTTTGCATAGCAACATGGTCTTCTGTGTTGCCTGTAGTCTCACCAATGGCCTCACTAGTCCTGACCTTGATGACTGCAGACTCTGGCCTGCCTCCTGGACCTGTCTCTGGTCCTTTGGACTCTTGACACCAGTTGTCTTGGACTTGCTGGACTCTGACTCTTGGCCTCCTGACCCAGCGCCCCTTCCCTGTCCCAGCATCTGCAGCTGTTAAGTCTTGCTGCCCATGCCCTGGACCTTCACAAACATAATAAAGGCATAGGATGCATGCAAGCACAGGCACACACACATGCCTCTGGTTTTCCTCTTTGCCAAAGGGTATGTTCCCAGCTCTAGGTCATTCTCTCTGGCCAGAGTTTAACAGTGGAGTTTCTCTTCTGCTTCTTCCTTCCCTGAGAAAACACCCTTCTCCCTGAACCCTGATAGTTGAACTCTTCTGGAAAACTCTTCCCCTCTCCCCAGTGTGCCTATAAATACATTCACATACAGGCCTCTTTCCCTTCTTTCTAATTAAAGGAGGTGGCTTTCCTCTTGAATCACCATTGTTGGGTGGCTTTTCTACCACTTAGGACACCTCTCCCCTATACCCTGTCACAATGGGCTGCAGCATCTGTTCTTTTCCTTCAACACTGGGAACTGGATAAAGTCTTCCATCCTAACCAAGAGTAGCTTAAAGGGTGGAAAATAGACTGTGGCCATTTCCGCATTCTAGTGCTATTATTCCACTTTCAACAGCCTGGGTAATTCTGGAGTTTGCAGTTTCCTGAGGCCAAAGAGCTCTCTGGCTGAAAATTCTAAAGGCCTCTCCCTAAACTGCAAATCCCAGGATTCCATAGGAGGTTGAAAGTGGAAACATAGCACTGTAACAGTGCAGTACGGAATGATTAAACTATAACAGTCTAGTGTGGAAATGGCCTCTGTGACACACACACACACACACACACACACACACACACACACACACACACAGCTCTGTCTTTCTGACCCAAGGCTCAGGAGAAATACATTTGTCATCCGGCACAGTTGGCCCTACAGCATCTACCACCAGAGGCAATTGCCTCATTTTGGCTAATGGCAGGGCTGGCTCATCATTGGGACCACAGGTTTTATAGCATGGTAGATCAGGACTCAGGTATTTTCTTTTTAGGGCTCTATGTCTCTTGTGGTGGATTGCTCCACTCCGTTGAAATGAATAGGAATTACGTTTGTGCATTCCCATGCTTCAATACAGCTCCTAATTATTTCAACAGGGCCTGAACAAAGAGACATTCTTTGAAGATCCCCTGGTATTTGAGGATAAAGCATTAACTGGTACAGAAAAAAAATGTGCTGAAAATATCCTTACCTAGATATATATTGTTATCTTTGGTCTTTTCTGACCTTTCCTTGGAAAGATATGAAAGAATCCACCTCAGTTCTGATTGCATGGAGAAATGGTTTGCAATTTCCAAGGCTTAAATAACATTGGAGCTTTCAGAAAGTAGAAAAATCACCAAAAATGGTTATTTGGTTTACATGCTGTGAACAAGGAGGAAAAGTTAAGGGAAGGATTGGCAGTACTTCTTTTGACTATAGGCAAATATTTTATCATACTGCAGCTCTGTTAAGCTCGCATAGCTCCTATTAAATGTGGAGGTGGAAATCTTCTGCAGTTTCTCAGTCCTGATGCAGCAGCTTTGGAATAGTCTGTTTTCCTTCCATCAGACTCACGCTGATATCAAAACAGTGTCATGCAGTTCCCTGAAACAATATTACTATTATTAGAACAATGGCAGATGAAATGTGCCAGAAAATTAAACAATGAAACCAGCTCTGCTGTAAAACATCAGTAACAATAGCGTATCCCAAACTATCAGGTATGCAACCCAGCGCTGGATGGCTTTGTAACAGGGATGGGAAACTGGGGGAGGCTTGGGATGTTCATTCCCCCCCCTTGAGATTTTGAATGACTATACCCATCACAAAGAAATAAATAAAGGCATATTTCTGCTTTTCAGAGCAATGCTATGCAGCTATCTGACAAATTGGATCTCCCTGTTTGAGCCCTCTTGGTCCCAGAGCCAGCAATATTAACTGGCCCTGTCATGAGGTTTTCCTGGAAAGAGTGGTTGAGAAGGAGTTTGCCACTGCCTTCCTCAGAGGCTGAGAGACTGTGACTTGCCCAATGTCTCCCAGGGGGTTTCTGTGGGCCTTTCCACACTAGACTGTTATGGTGTCAATGTCCTATGGAATCCTGAAGTTTGCAATTTAGGGAGGGGCATTTAGACTTCTCAGCCAGAGAGCTCTTTGGCCTCAGTAAACTGCAAACTCCAGAATTCCACAGGATGCTGAAAGTGGAATAATAGCACTGTAACAGTCTAGTGCGGAACTGGCTGTACTCCCCTACCAGTTCTGTTCTCCTGCCCTTCCTCGTCTGCCTGGGTGCCTTGCGAGCGCTACCTCCCGCCTTTCAAAAATGCTGTCTCTGGATTTGTAGCCGGCGGTCTTGCTTGATGCAAGGGCTCACGCTTCCAGGACACTTGCTAGTCAGCAGTCCTGAACACAAAGCAGCCAGAGTCCTTGAGTCGTTCACATAGGGGACCTTTTGTCTGCCTCTAATCCAGCATGGAGCATGGAGGCAGCTTCTTCTAAGTAAGGGAGGATTCATCAAAATCTCTAATTAAATACATGACAGCTGGTGAATGAGAGCGTTTTGTCTCAGCACTTCCACTCTTTAATACTTCATAATCCCAGGAGTCCAAAGTATGAATTAATTATGATTTCCAGGACCCTGCTATACCCAACTAATGGCAGTGGGGGCCGGGGGTGCGTGGGAGGTGATAAAATCATGTCTTTAAATGGAACCAGGGGGATATTTATATATTTAGCAGAAATCAACCTGAGATAGCTGAGTGTGTCTTGAGTTGTGTGCTTTATTGCTTTCCTTTTCCCTGATATGCTACATTTCTATGCACAGAGAAAGGGCACCTTGTCTCTCCCACATCAGAGGAGTGGGAATCCATAGAAATGTTCAGCTACTCTTGAGGTTTGTGCAAGAGTTGCTGTGGTTTTTTGTGTGCCTTCAAGTAATTTCCTACATATGGTAAAGCTATCATGGGGCTTTCTGGGGCAGAGAGTGTGGGGAACCCTCTAGGGAACTGTGTAAAACACACAACTTGATCTATGTGATATTTCTCCCACACCTTCATTTAATGAAGTCCCATTGAATTAGCTAGAAAAGTAACTGAAAGATACAGTCACACCACAGAAAGGATGAGTTAGAATTTTGTTTTTGCAAGAAGTAATTAATTGCAAGTAACTAATCACTTGTAATTATATCCTTCTCATATCTGGCACGTTACAACCTTAGATGATGAAACCCCAAGCAGGGAGGGAAGGAGATTGTTGCTTATTAATGCTAGTAAAATACCAGTATTCAAGACAGGTTGATCTTGGGCACAGTCAAGGTTCTCTCTGGTTGCTATCTCCCTGAGACATAAGATCATATACATATATGATCTATGTGCACAGAGACATTGATCTGTCTGAAAGTTAGCTATCAGTGAAGTCCAAGCTGCACCATGGTGAAAGGAGTGGGTTTTATCTGTTCCACAACATTGTTCTATTTTTAAAATCAACACACACATTTCCCAACAGATTTTTTTGTGTGGTCTCTATAATATATATCAGAAATAGCATATTGCAAAATAAAGAGAATAGAAAAGCACCCATGGTAAGGACTAGCTAAAGAGGAACGTAGGCAGGCTTCCAGGCCATTGGCAGCTATCAAGACCCGAAATGATTGCTGCTGATCCTTCTTATCAGAGGGATTTGGTTGCTCTGGGCATCTGCAGGAAGGAAAAGATGGGTGTGCTCCACTGGAGAGCTCACCTTCATTTTTCCCTCCACCGAAGTTGACACCAGCTCCTTCTTGATGGTATGACCCGTGTCCGCTTTCCCCACTGGTAAGTGACAGCAGCAGGGGCCACTTCGAGGGCTTGATGGCTGTCTGGTGGTGGGAGGATGTTGAAATGCTGGTGAGGAGTTGCAACGTACATGTAAGACCTCAGCTATTGGATGCTACTGCATTTGGTGGTAGATAAATACTGTCACATGCCAACTGTCAAATGCTGAAATCAAGGTGGCTCACTCAAAGACCTGTGGAACTGCCTTATAATGAATGAGGTGGACCCTTGGTTTACCTAGCCCAGGACAATAACTCCTTAAGGTCTCAAGGAGGGTCCAGGAGATCTTCAGTACTACTATCTGAACATCTTTTAAGTGTAGATTAGAAGTCTGAACCTGGGATGATCTCTGCAGAGAGCAGATATTCATCCATGCATCTGTGGCAAAGATAAGGATGTGGGACATTAATTAATCAACTCCCAAGTACTGAAATGAAATATCATTATTTATTATCTACTGCCTATATAAGATGTTTGATAAATATTCTGTGGATAGCTGTGTAGTGAAGAGATAGCATGAATTTTCGGTGGCAAAATTTAATTACGATTGAAATTCGTTTCAGTTCTAGATAGAAGTATGGATTTGGTTGAGAGAAGAATTTCATTTGGTCCACATTTCTGAGTGGCTTGATCTAAGCAATACTTCTTGGCCTAATTATGGACATTAGAAAATAACTTTTATATAGCACACTTTGCTGGATTTTGAAACGCAATTCTCAGTTGAGAAAAATGTACAAAACTGTGTCTTATGGCACACTGGGTACGTGAAAGAAACATTTGATACAAACTGCATAGCACAAAATGATGATTTTTTTTAAATGAAATTTTCTTTTTAAAGTACAGTTTTATGCACAAATTGTATGTAAAGGACGTATCGTGGATTGCACACCCAATGGAACTGAAATAGATTGATATATCTTGCCTTCTTATTATATGAAGACTATATTAAGTGTTTATTATTCAGATAACAATTCAGTGACAGCATTATCACCCACTTTATTGACCAAGATAGGGGTGAAAACCATAATATTCCTCCAAGGTCATTTAGACCTAAATCCTACTGTTATACCAAACTGTGCTAGATTCAGTAAATCAATGCAGCTTACATAGACATTGACTTTCCATGTTCGCATTGATTTAATGACTTTAGTTGGGATTAACAATTGGATTTAGGCCAATACAATCAACACAGAAGCAGCAACAAGAGAAATAGAAACTGACAGAAGTATTGCATTTGGTCTAATTTCCCTAATGATCCAGAATCGTATCATTATTAGTGTTGTTTTTACAGTTCTAATCTAGATGTCACTTTCTCATTAGAAGCAAACTGTAGGTCAAAGTTATAAGTAATAGAGATTGGTTGCCTCCAACACTTACTGTATCTTTACACTTAAGCCTAGTAAAATTGAAATGGTCTATTAATTTTCTTAATAAATTTAGATATGGTTTTCCCCAGTGCAATCTGTCTTTGATTAGCTAACAAAGTGAATGAGAAATCTTGCCAAGCTAGTTTTACAGGGGAAATCATAGCCTGTGTGATAAAATATTCCCCTTTAATTGGTTCAGAGAGTTATTTAACTTAAGACTTCTGAGATAGCCTTCAGTGTCCATCACAGTATTGTGTTTCTGATAGATAATGAAACATTTGACTGGCAGAATGGGTTAGGGACATGTAGTACATGTAAAGTACTACAGTTAGGAAGAAAGAATGAAATGCACAGATACAGGATAGGTGACACCTGGCTTGAAAAGAGTACATGTGAAAAGGCTCTAGGAGTCTTAGTGGACCACAAGCTGAACACGAGTCAGCAGTGTGATGCGGCAGCTAAAAAGGCCAATGCGATTCTAGGCTGTATCAATAGGAGTATAGTGTTGAGATCAAGGGGAAATAATAGTACCAGTCTATTCTGCATTGGTTTTTTGCATAGAAAATGCTGCTTTCTATGCAGAATGTGCTATTTTTTTCCTACACAAAACAACTGTGTGTGAATTTTGCACAGAAGTCCTTAACTCCAAAGATTCTCACCAATCTGGCATTCTTTTCATCAGGGTTTCTTAACACTCAAAAACTGTTGTTTCTTTTTCAAACATTTTTCAGATCTTTCCAAATATTCTGAGTAATCAACCTCACAAGCCTAATTGTTTTCAACAGGCAACTCTTTACAAAAAATTATATGGGAATTCTATAGGCTCTCTTCCTAAGCCAATGTTCTAAACCAATCTTCCTAAACTAATGTGTGTGTACTCCTTGCCTTTTCACTTCCCTAACATTCCATATTATCTTTCATCCTCCTATTAATAAAAAGAACTGGCATTTTCTAACTGAAGTGAAAAATTCCTTCTTCTGCCTGGTAGCGCTCCTGGATATTTGAGGACATTGGCAAGTGAAAAATGTCCTTGCCATTCCTGGCCTCTTGGCTGACAGACTTTTAATTCTTTTTTGAGAGGTAAAAACTCACAGTCTCTTGACCCCCTCCCATTCCAGATGAAATGGAAACCGATGAGAGATGCTGCAAAAAATAAAGACACTCAACAGCTGGGGAGAAATGTGCAGTCTTGGCTCAGGGGAAATCATGACATTTGTTCCTAAGCCAGCCAACCCACCCACCTTTATTGCTTATGGCCAAAAACCTTTGCAGAAATTCAAAGACACTCGCAAAGACACGGCAGTCTATGAATACTGCATTTGCAAATACAGTTGCTAAGAAGGTGATGACTTATGGAGATGGGATGGACATATATTTCCACAGTCGGTGCTTCAGAAAAACCATTCCTTTCTTCTTGGACCAATTCAAAGAGATTCCACTTCTCAAACTGCCCTTCTATCAGCTTTCAAAGTTTCGTTTTCGGAGAGAATAATATTTGTTTACAGATATATTTTTTCTGCACAGAAATGACTGTTTCTGGACCTGAAAATATTGTTTTCTTTGTAGAAAAATATTCATTTTTTGTGCAGAATGAGTCCTGAATTTCAAAGAATCTCATCTGTCCTTGTTAGGGTTTCCCAGCATTCATATTTTTCAACCGCTTCTCAAGCATATTTAAATAGTCTTTCCCTCTCTACTATTGATTTAGTTCTTCTGAGCTTCATCTAGAACAAATTTTGAACAAATTATATTCTGTTGCAACTCTTGGATAACATTTCAGCCTCACGTGGACAAAGACATTCCCAAACACATAATTTTTTCCCCTTTCTATGGGTTGGTTTATTTGTATCATTATATCTCTTGCTGCAGTGGTATTTATCTTAGTTTTTAAAGACTTTCCTACCCATTAGATATTTCATCAAAAGACGGATGTGTTTACTTTCCTTTACACCAGGACCGTGATGGGTTGAGGGCACTGTTAAATCATTTCCAAAGTCTTATTTGTAGCCAGTTCAGAACTAAACAAAGCTGAGACATAAAATTATTTGGTATTTCACAGTTTCAGTTTTATTACCTGGCCTTCTCCAAGTTATTTTCTCCATTGCGTTTTAATGGTAAAACAGTTGCCACAGAGATGAAAGCCCTTGTGGGATTACTTTGCATTAGACTCAAGGACTTTTTTAAAATAGCTTTTTAAAAAGGGGAAAGGGGAAATTCATTCTAACTCTCATTCTCCTTGATAAATCTAAGGCTCTTACTGTCTGCTGGAGAGAACTATGGGATTTTCAACCCTAGAGGGACTTGGGATTATAAAATAAGATTAAGGGGAAAAGTTCATTTCTACTTGAGTAGAGTTGCCACTGAAGTTCTGACTAGAATAACATTCTGCAGCCCTGGATGAATTTTGTGGAAAACCCACTTCAATTTCATAGCAATTTCATTTTCGAAAGGACCGTCAGTATATGTAGAAATGAGGACTTGGAAAAGGTTTGTTTGGGAATTATAACTCAACATCTCTCAACCAAAGTTCTCACATTGGCTATGTCCATTTCACCTTTTATGTTCAGTGACTTCCATGCCAGTGGGTGATAAACTTATTCTGGACTTTAGACTCAGCTTTCAAAGAGCTGTCCAAGGTGATAAATCCTAGTCTCAAAATGGATTCAGCACCTTGGATAGTTCTTCTAAAGATCAGACTGGAACAGATTCATCTCCCCACTTGCATGGAATCCACCAGTTGCTGTCGGTACTATGAAAGACATTAGTGAAGATCACACAGACATTTTCTCCTCCGTCTTAAAATCTAATACAAACTCACAAAGACTAACAAAGCTGGGACCTTCTGGAAAGAGATTTCTAGAATAACAGGCCAAACAGTGCTCCAGTGCAAGGTGATGTTCCTCTCCATCTTTAAGAGACCCAACATTTCATTACAACATAAATGGCTGATTGGAATGGAGATCACAAAGAACTGGAAATCCTTAGACAATCTGTCCTTCGAATCTGACTTAAAAGGGTATGATGTTGAAACTTGAAAGTATGATATTTAAACGGAGGACCTTGCATGCTAACTGAGTGTAGCTACAATATCACAGCTATGCCTCTGATGCAAGATGTTGACCAAAATCTTAAAAAAATAAAATAAAAATAAAAGCAAAAACACAGATTTATGTGACCATTGCCTAAGGAGCCACAAACTTCTGAGTTTTGGGAGTGTGTGTTTGTGCGGCAGACTAATATGATTACCCCTGCTGCCAATTTAATTCAGGTTATTATTCAAGCTTTGCTGAGGTATCTTCTCCTTGCAGCCTCTTGTGAGTTCTGCTGGGAATCAGAGGGTAATGAGGAGGCTCTTCAAACAGCAGGCATTGACGATAACACCTAGCATTGCATTGCCTTTAATATTTGCTGAAAGGGGGATTTCAAGTTCAGTCTGGATTCTGTGACCTGGAAGGAATATCTGTGGGATGGTAAGGGAAATGGAGGAAAATCATCATCCATTTATTTATAACTGTGTGTGTGTGTGTGAGTATGTATGTATGTATCCCAAAGGATTCTCCAGGTAGAGATGCATGAGATTTTTTTTGTTCTTGTTGTTCGGAGGTGGGGAGACCTAAAGTTTTCCTATAATCCACCTATTTCTGCATAAAAGAAACAGAACTTGATATTTTCTTTCTTTTTTTTAATGAATGTAGGATGAATACATTCTCCCCAAGTGGGTAGCATCATTATGTTTTGGTTTGGTTTTCTTCAGTTATTTTTCTGCATTATATACATGAAGCAAGCACAGCACATTGGAATGGCACTAGGTTCCTGTTCTGGTGGAATAAAAAAAGAAAAAGTAGATCACCATTTGGTGTCCATGGCTGGAAACCTGGTAGGGCACTCCATGCGAATGGCAGTTTGATAGCCCTTTAACTGTCATGGCTCTGTCTGGTGGAATTTTGAGGTCTGTAGTTTTGTGAAGAATTTTGAATTTTCTGTTAGAGAGTTTTAGTTGACTCTCCTCAACTATAGTGTCATGTCGCAACCGGAGAAGCCTCCTCAGATGTAGAAGTGGAAGAAGAGAACCCAGATAACAGTATCCTGTCAGAGGATGCTGGCAGCCCTGTCCTGGGATCAGAGCCTGGACCATCACATCTAGACCTTGAAGGGAGTGAATAGGGTGTTTCTTTGCTGCAAGGCAAGAGATCTACTATCCCTCCTTGGAATTCTGCAACATCCCTTACTCTAATCTTTCCTGGCCTTTGGTGTATACCATACTATTCAGCAACTCCTTGCTTGGTGTTCAACCCTTCTTCAACTATCTTTTATTCTCAGATCCTAGACTGCATGGACCAGATTTCACTGCCATGGGACCTTTGTGTTTGACTTTGCTCTTGCTTGGTTCTCCAACCCTTGTTCTCTTGAATCATAGTGGTATTCTCCAGGACACCCACTGCCTTGAAATAGGCCTTAAAGGCCCTTTCCTCACCAGGCAATTAGAATGGGGCAGTGCGTCCTCCCACGGAGGTCATCTGCACCTTGGGGCGGACTAGGAGCGGACTACTTACCGGAGATCTGCACCTCAGTCCGCTCCAAAATGACCTCAATTAGTCCTCCAGTGTGTTTTCCAAAGACCGCAAAAAACAGGTCTTTATTTTCCTGGAACGCGCCATTGCGTTCCTGCTCCCTTGTGCAGATTCACAGGCTTGCACCAATGCGAGCCTGTGATCTGTGGAGGGTGGCTTTAGGCGTGGTGAGCTTCAGCGGTTGGTCGGGACCCACAACCAACCCGAAACCGCCATTTTGGAAGCCGGAACTGCCATTTTGGAAGCTGGAAGCCGCCGTTTTGGAAGCCGGAGCAGTGCGGATCTACAGACCTCGCACTGCTCCGATTCGCCCTGGACCAAGGAGGAGCCCTGCGGAAGGGCTTCAAGGACAGTCCGTGTTGCTTCAGACTCCAGAAGAAGTGGTAGGTAACGGCATGGAGTGATTCCCTCGCCTAGTGCAGAAAGGGCCATAGTCCCCCAAGGTGAATGCAAATTCTGAGTCTCTTACCAATGTATAAATCCTAGAATTTCTTAGAATGGAGCCATCACACTTAGAACTGGTGTCAAACTGACATAACTGTGTAGTGCTGATATACCTGAAGATACTACATGAATTCATAATCATCAGCCATTTTCATACCTATCTTGGTCCTGCTGCTGGAAACAGTGGCTTTCAAGCACATTATATCCTATGACATACGGCTCATGTCCTTTTGTCTGACCTGGTGAAGCCATAGGTTTTGCAGGCCTGTTAAACCATGTAAAAGTAGAGTTCACATAAGGCTAAATGTAAGGCTAAAAGCAATAGAGCCACTGAAAAGAACCTGCATTATTAATTGCCATTTTTAAAAGTACAATTGATTGCAACGGAAGTACATTATCTGAGTCTGAAATCGGATGTAGCCCTGAGAAGTGGGGTTTTCTGGCTTGTTTTGCTTTGCTTTTCTGGTGATGAGCATTTTGATATTGTGATGCCTTGCCTCTTTGCTTTCTAATCCGTCCAGTTTTCTTCTCCTTGCTTCACAAACAGACCAAGAAAGCATATCAGCTCAATTTTGTTTAATGTGTAGGAAACAGCCCGAGTTATTTGGAAGCTGTTCATTGGTACAGTTGGGAAAGGAGAGGAGGGAAAAAGACCTGCAGCTAGAATCACTCTGAAGTTTGCTAGAAGGAAGATCAAGCAATCTGATTAAAGTGCTGGAGTAAAGACAGCAGAGGAGACACAAATAATTTCACTGACGCTCAGCCTTGAGGCTCCTGAAGGCTATACCATGCTCTGCAAATGTACAAATCTATTTCTCCTGTGGTATTTGTTTGCTACTGTGGCTGTCACTGCTCTGTTTTCGACTGTTGCCTTGTAGCTGTAAGGAAAATACGAGTAAACACGCTGAGACTCCACCAGACTCTTGCAGCTTAATGTTTTCTCTTGCAAGCAGACCTTAAATTTCTGGGCAAAAGTGGAATCAGAAACATCCTGGCAGAAGTGCTTTTAACTTAAAGGGGGAGTTCTGGTGGTGATTGTGCATTCAGCAGCCATCCATTCTGCCAAAGAAGTCCCATTATAGTCCCATTAGATTGCAAGTTTCATAGATAACTGTTTGTTAAAAGAATAATATGTGCTACCTTTAACTCAACAAAAAGATTTAATCTGGGGTAAGGAACGTGCCTTGGATACCCATTTTGTGGTCCATGAAGCCACCCTCACTTGTCTGTGCCAAGATACCCCCATTTTTAAATGGAAGATACTTTTAAGGTGAAAATGGCCACAAAGTATACTCTTAGCCATCCCAAATGCATGCAAACACAGAAATATAAACCCTCCTCAACCCTGTAATACTACTTTTATGTCTATTTCCCCTCCAAAACGGAGACAAGAAGTGGTGGATTGTCACTTCTCATCACCACTATGGAGGGCAAATGGAGGGAAATGTAGGTAGTTCGGTATGCTCAGATGGGGTGTGACCCATGAGAGGGCTAGGAGCAATTGACCCCTGCCCCCCCACCCTCACATGATGACTCAGCCCTGATTTAACCCCAGTTTTCCCTGATCTGCCTCCCTCTTTCTATGTATGTAACAAAATCCAAGTTCTCATACATATTTTTCAAATCTTTTGCTTCCTGCCTATAATGTAATCCAACCTGGGTTGTTTCCCCTTCAGCTACTCATGTTACTGTTATTGATTTCGATTTCATTTTATGTCATGGTTATTGGTTTTTGTTTTTGTTTTTTCACTCCTTGGTGGTTTCTTCCATTTACTTATTCAAAGGTTTCCTGTACATGCTTGTTTGTAATCCTTTTTAAATTATTATTATTATTCATGTGTATTACTGATACTATTGGGAGTTAGAGTTTCCCAGGGTGTTAGCCCTTTGGGAGAAATACTATTAAAGTCAACACTGTTAGGAATCAGCCTTCTTCTAGTAGAGCATCAGAAAAAGCATGTCCCAATCTCTGGGTGGCTTCCCTGAACTGAGGCTGATTTAGAAAGCAAAACAAGGCAGGTAGTTTCAGGTTATAAACTTAGAAAAGTTTACTAATGAATTTTACAATCATATATGCATTGGAGAGACTAGATCCTAACTAGCTAACAAAAAGATTAGATAAGATAGTAGCTTCACTCCTAACTCACCATCTCCTTGGCAGAGAGGCAAAGCATGGTCAGAGGGAACGAAGTGGCAGCAAAAATGGCAAAGAGGGCAAAGAGAGAGAAGCGTGGTCTTTTATGTAAGGCCAATGACCCCGGGGTCTATCCTGGGTCACATGGGCTGGTCCCCTGGATACCATAGCCATGCATTTAAATAACACAAAGAGCAAGAGCTGAGGCTTCAGGTGCGAAGGCAGAAGGCTTTGACATGCAAAGGAAAAAGAAACTGTATGCTGGCTAAGTCCCACTTGCCCTGGAACAAGAATGCTAGAATTTTCCAACAGATATTGTAATTACCTGGGTTCATTTGTATCTTAGCTTGATTCATGTGTAATAGACCTATTTACAGTGTCACATTGTAGCTATGCACATTCTAAGGCCATTTCCGCATGGGGTAAAACCCTGCGGTGCAATGACTGGACACGGAGGTCGTCTTCACCATGGGGTGCGCTAGGACAGACAAGAAAAGGGAGGTTCTAAACCTCACATTGCCCTCGCACGGCCACGTGGGTGGCGCTCCGTGTTTTATAAAAACCGCCTTTCAAGTGGTTTTTATAAAACCTCTCTCGAGCTACTCCGTCGCGGCGCCCTGTGCAGAACTGCAGGGATGCGGTAGCGCGTCCCTGCAAAGCTGCCCGGGGGCGAGCTTCCAGCTGGCATGCTGCCCCGAAAGGGCGGAGTGCCACCGGAAGCTGCCAGCTGCCATTTTGGGTGCCACCGAGCGCCGCCGCCATGTAGAGCGGCGAATTCGCGCTGCTCCCCCTGGGGACGGAACCTCCCGCTTCACGGTAAGCTCCGTCCCCACGTGCGCTTCCCCGTTTCCCCGCGTGTCCACCCCGCCGGTGTGGAAAGGGCCTAAGTACCTTTGTTTTTGTTTTGGTTCTTTTGGTTTCTCTGGATTTGGATGATTTGGGGTGAGGTCAGGATTTGAAGCCGGTTCTCTTTTCTACTAAACTTATATCCCAAATACAATATACCATTATGGTGCAGTCCTATGCATATTTTGATACAAATTGCACTGAGGGTTTACAGTGTAAGCTTACACAGGAGTAAAGTTCACTTCATTAAGTGGGACTTACTACAAGATTGATGTGTATGTAGGGTTATGTCTTCAAGGACTTTGAATAACTTTCAAGATGTAAAAAAAAAAGGTATGAAGGGTATTTTTAATTCCAAAACACCATGAATTATTGCTCAAAAATGCTTAGATATCTATATTAAACTTGACTTTGATAACCAGGCCAAAATCCCATCAGGATGAGTTGTATTAGTGAAAGAAGTGTTTTTACAAAACCATGCAAATACTTAGTTTTAATTAAACCACATTTCAAACTGGGAGTCATTTAACAGGACAGAGTATTCACAGCTTGTGGCCAACATAAATCCTGAGCGATAAGAGAGTTACGCATATGCACTGTTCCAGAGTTTTTGCTGAGAAATCAAATTCCCATTTTTTAGAGCTGCAATAAAAACAAATAAATTCCAATTGAAGATCTTTTTTCCCCTCGTAACCTTGTCAACCAACAGCTGAAAAAAAAGAATTTGAGGACAATCCAGCTGTGGCATTGAAGAGAGGTCTGAGAGTTGACATGATTGCATCTGAAGGGCTGACACAGAAAGGAGGGTACAAGTTTGTTCTCTGCTGCCCCAGAGCGTAGGACCAGGTTGAATTGTTTTAAGTTGCAAGTGAGTAGATTTCAGCTGAACATTGAAAGGAACTTCTCATCTTTGAGGCTGGTTTGGCATGTAACCAATGACCTAAAGGTGTGCTGGGGGTGCTCCAGTTGGATTTCCTACACCGAGCAGGAGGCTGGACTGGATGGTCTTTGGACCTTTTTGAACTGTATGATGCTACGAGCTGTTGAACTGGCTATTTGCAAAATTCCTCATAAATTAGATGGGATGCCAGCCACAGATGCAGGCAAAACGTCAAGAGCAAATACTACTAGAACACGGCCTCATAGCCCGAAAAACCCACAACAACCCATAGATTCCAGTCATGAAAGCCTTCAATTTTACATTGGACAGGAAGAACTTGAAATGGGTCAAAAATGGGAGAGAACCAGCTCAGTTTGCTCCTTTATTCAAGACTAAGGCCATTTCTACCCTGCAATGTTATAGTGCTATTATTCCACTTTCAATCTACTGTGGACTCCTGCAGATTGCAATTTCCTGAGGCTGAAGAGCTCCCAGCTGAGAATTCTAAAGGACTCTCCCTAAACCGCAAATCCCAGGATCCCATAGGATGTTGAAAATGGAATAAGAGCACTATAAAAGTGTAGTGCGGAAATGGCCTGAGACAAATGAGTTGTGTAGCCATGCTATCCAGGATGCTATATAAAGTTTAACTTAGTTTGCAAGAAGTAGAGCACACTAGCATTGCCTCTTGTGCTCCTGTGTGGTTCATATGAAAAGTGACAAGTCTAGCACGATACCCTTATTCTCACAGGTATTCATTCAACGCACGAGAAGAGAGTACACTGGCCCCAATCCTTCTTGCTATCACTTTGCAAAATGTGAAAAGCCATGAGTCATTGACTCCTCTACCTGTGAAGGTTCCCCACATGAGCCATGAGGTGGGAAGATCAGGATTCAGGATTGAACGGAGAAACTCCATCAACACAAAAAGCTCTCTTCTTACAGAGTGGTTGTTTTTCTTGTGAGAATTCTTTCACCTCATCTTTGAAATAAACAAAAAAAGTCTGGTTCAGTTTTCCAAGTCAGTTTCAAGTTCAGATTCCCTAGATGACTTCTCCATAAGTTGATAATTGTGCTGAAACAAGAAGTCCTCCAAATTGAGAGGAAATGGAATGGAACTGGTGAAATCCACACACTTAATCCTGGACTTCTCTCAGTTTTAGCCTTTTTTTTTTTTTTTTGGCAACGTACTGATAGCCTTCTGAAAGCAATAGCTGTGGAGGACATCACAAAAGGTACTGAGATATTGAGATGTCCCCTATGATTTATACCCTGAATAAGAGACAATCTTGGAAGATAATCTATGACATGCCCAAATGTCTTCTTTCATTCAAAATCTTGGCAATGGCAAGATTTGTTCATATTCTCTGTTCAGAATACCTGGTGTAAAAATCAGCTTTGATTTGCATTAGAGATGTAAACACTGCTTGCAAATTCTCTCATCCTTAAGCAGAAAGGATGTCTTTTTAACATAAGTGAAACAAAGAAAGAAAATTTATTTATGGCAAGAAACAAAACAAGAAATCAATGCAAGCGAAAAAGAAAACAAAGACGGGGAAACAATAGCATGGAGGCATCTCATTGAAAAAAATATATGGTTAACTGCTGAAGATTTTTTTTAAAAAAATATTTTGGAACTTTGGGCAATAAATTCATTATTGCAAAACTATTTATTGTTATTGTTGTTTGTGTAGGAAAATTCTGTTTGGTTGGAATCCTGTTGGTTAACCCGAACAAGTTTAGACCCATACAGTGAATTGTTTAATACTGAGTCAACACCTATGTAAATCCAACTGATCCAATGGTTCTCCTCTAATTAGGATTAACAATAAGACTTAGACCCTTTTTGTATGAATATCATTCTCTGAGAAAATTAATTGTTTGCTGAAAAGTCCGGAAATGCAGAAAAATAGAAATAATTGGGGGAAAAAAGCCAAAACTTCTTGTAATAAAATCCAGTGGGGGGAGAGAGAGAGAGAGAGAGAGAGAGAGAGAGAAACTTTGGAAATTTCTTTTTTCCTGTGTGCAAGTTCTAAAGAAATGAACAGCTGCAGCCTTGCTTCGTACACCTTCCAGCTTCTGTATATTTTCATGTTGCAATCCTTGTGCTATTTTAGAAATCTCTCACGCAAGTTCTGACCTGTCCTTCCTCCGCTTACCTTTCAGGAGCTGATGAGATAGAAATTCACGTTGGTAGGGGCATTCAGAAAATTGAGGGGAAAGGTCTTGTGTGTGTGATATTCCTCATCAGCGGGATTGTACACCTGAGATTAAGATTCTCTGCTGTCCCTGTCGGAGTTCACATTCATCCTGAAGATATATTTATTAAAACTGGCATGGCTTGATTTGCAATGTCATCTCGCGCTGACCACAGGCAGGAGAGGGGATGGATATGGCCGTGATTTACATGCTCCCTAACACAGAACGGTGTCAGGGAGAGGGTGGTGAGAGGGAGAAGTCTTATGAGAATGTGACTTTGAATGAAAATTGAGAATAATTTTTGGGGGCTGGGGTGTACATTGGCACTGCAAGGAATCACTCAATATTATGAGTCTGCCGAAGCTTACAGGCACCAGTTTTCTGCAGCAGAAAGGTATTTATTGCTTAGTTCCATTTAAATTCCCCATTTCCTTCAATGTGTTGAAGGCAGTATATACCAACATCCTCCCCTTGCCTTTTTCTCTCAACAGCCCTGTGATTTCAGTCTTGAAGGCACATAAAAAACAAATATACCCTTGTTCCATCAGAGAGCAGTTCTTCCTGTCCCCATAGTTTGTCAGTTGTTAAACAAAATTTGCATACAGGCCAATCATGTGTTTTTGAATCACGCCCACACTGGTCCTACATTCTTAAGTGCATATTTTTGCATCTTCTTGCAATCGATAGGATGCAAGCTGCATTGATCTCAGAGAGCTTTCTTTTTGGAGAGACCTGCATGGTTGTGCAAGTTGAAAACAGGAGGTGTGAAAGGGGATCTAGGAGTGTTAGTATACCATAAGCTGAACATGAGTCAGCAGTGTGATGCAGCAGCTAAAAAAGCTGATGTGATTCTATGCTACATCAATGGGAATATAGTGCCAAGATCAAAGGAAGTAATAATACTACTGTATTCTGGTTTGGTTAGATGTCACCTGGAATACTGTACCCAGTTCTGGGCACCACAGTTCAAGAAGGATATCAACAAGTTGGAATGTGTCCAGAGGAGGGCGACCAAAATGGTGAAGTGTCTGGAAGCCATGAAGCCCTATGAGGAGTGGCTTAGGGAGCTAGGTATGTTTAGCCTGATAAAAATAAGGTTAAGAGATAACATGATAGCCATATTTAAACATTTGAAGGGATGTCATGTTGAAGATGGAGCAAGCTTGTTTTCTGCTGCTCCAGAGACTAGGACACAGAGCAATAGATTCAAACTACAGGAAAAGAGATTTCACCTAAACATCTGGAAGAACTTCCTGATGGTAGGAGTCGTTCAACAGTGGAATATGCTGCCTCAGTGGGGTGTGATGGAATCACCTTCTTTGTAGGTTTTTAAAGAAAGGCTGGATGGCCATTTGCTGGAGGTGCTTTGAGCATGTGCTCCTACCTGGCAAGGGATTGGACCCAATGGCTGTTGTGGTCTCTTCCAGCTCTATGATTCTATGATTCGAAATTCCATTCCTTTGCACAAGTAGTTGTGGTACATCTCTGCAATATGTGCTATGGTGAATGGCTCCTAAACATATTGATCTAAATCTTATTGTCGGTCCCAATTACAGCAGAGTTACTGAATCAATTGAGTAGACTCAGCATTCAGTAAGTGATCTACTCTATTTGGGAAGAACCAGCAGGATCCCAGTCTTCAGTTTAACCAGATCATGCTCTTGTCTGAAGGCAAGAAGGAACATAGCTGCAAGAATTCACACAAAATGATGTATTTATAACACCACTCTCCATCTGTTGCATGTTGTGGCGTTCTTTAGTTTATCACTGCGATTCAAGCCCAGGCAACATTTCCTTATCAAGGGCAACAGGAAGCGAGGAAACCTATTAGGCTCCAAGGGGAGTGGAGCTGTCAAAGCAAAGTCAAGGAGGAACAAAATAATTGTTTTTCGTTTTTTTTTTTTAGCAGAGATGCTATGTATGTGTGTGGCCATAGCATAACTTATTTACACTAGGGCTTTTTAAGCTATTTAGCCTGACTTACTAGGGAAAAAAAAATCATCTCATCTCAGGGTTTTTTCCTCCACTTATGGCACTTCACACATTTTGTGTTTCCATTATCTTTTATGTGTAACGCTTTGCACCAAGTATCAGAGTTGATATTAATAACAAAGCAGGCATAATAGTTCAAAGGGATTCGTCAAAAGGCGTTCTTAATTGATTCCCTCAAGCCACTGGTGTTTGGAAGGAGCAGCTCAGAGTCATCAGGAATGCTTGTTGAGATCAAAGCTGATGAACGTTCGTTACCAGGGTGAGGGAAGGGAGGGCAGTGAGACCACAAAGATGCAGAAGGAATGTCTAGGTAGGGACTGTTTCCATCACAGTTTTTTGAGATGCATTTTCCTCAAGGTTGCAGAGAACACTAAAAGCTCACCCCTTATCTACCAGAGAAGGGAAAGAGGCTCAGAAATGTTGCCAGACACGAAACAGTGTTGGAAGACCTTGCTTTTCAATTAAACGTTCAGTCCTTTGGGTTTGGGTTTGCTCCAGCAGCACGGAGAACCATCTGCAATGTTTTGACTTAAGTCCTGATGCTAAACCACAAATATGATGCAGAAGCATAAACATGCACAAATGACTTGAAGGCACACAACAGAGAGAGAAATGGAACCTCAAAGACCGTGGCCAGTGTTCTCTACCAGCTACTTAGTAGCTCAGCAAATGAATATGAAACATTTATGTAGATTTACTCATCAATAAGAGTTCAGTATTCATGACCACTACATATTCACAGAGGAAGTCTTCTGAACAAATCTTACCCCCAAATCCTGATGATAGGGTCACCTTGGGCTTGCCATAAGCTGGAAACAACCTGAAAGCACATAGCACCTCCACCAACTGCATATATTGATAGGGTACTCCCACATACATGCCAAAGATGTTCAGCCCACAACCAATACGACAAAATGATTTCCAGCTTACATAGACTAGACCTGGGACAGATGAGTTACCACTGAATTTCTAAAAGTTAACAACCATGAGTCCATGGGTTTCAGTGTGCCCGGGGTCCCATTGCAAGGGCCACAGCTTAGCTCCAAGAGCTGCATAGGGTCTGCCTACAAATAGAGCAGGCAGACAGAGAAGATACAAAAAAAAAAAAAAAGAAAAGAAACTTTTATAAAAGTACTAAGTTCAACCAGATATATAAAAGAGAGCTGTACTAGAAAGCCAACACAATTCTTGGTTGCATCAATAGGAGCATAGCGTCTAAATCAGGGGAGTTAATGGTACCACTCTATTGTGCTTTGGTCAGATCTCATTTGGAATATTGTTTCCAGTTCTGGACACCTCGATTCAAAAAGGATATCAACAAGCTGGAACATGTCCAGAGAAGGGCAAACAAAATGGTGAAGGGTCTGGAAGCCATGAAGCTGTAAGAGGAATGGCTTAGGGAGCAGGGAATCTTTAATCTGCAAAAGAGAAGGTTAAAAGGGGACACGAGAGCCATGTTTAAATATCTGAAAGGATGTCATGTTGAGGAGGGAGTGGGCTTGTTTTCCGCTGCTCCAGAGAGTAGGACAAGGAGCAATGGATTCAAGCTGCAAGAAAGGAGATTCCACCTGAACCTCAGGAAGAACTTCCAGAGGGTCAGAGCTGTCTGGCAGTGGAATGTGCTGCCTTGGAGTGTAGTAGAGTCTCCTTCTTTGGAGGTTTTTAAGCAGAGGCTGGATGGCCATCTGCTGGGAATGCTTCCTGCATAGCACAGAGTTGGACTGGATGGCTCCTGGGAATCTCTTCCAACTCTGTGATTCTATGAGGCAGCTGAGGAGGACCCAGAAGCAAACATCAGTCCAGGGTCTTTTCCACCAGGTTCCAAGAAACACAAAAACAGGAAGAATCTAGGACACAAAGTCCAGTCCAGAATCAAGCATTGGCAGATCAGCCACCATCTTGTTTCAAGATGCAAACATTAGCATTCAGGAGCAGCATGGTTACTCTCAGTTTCACTGTTCAGCAGTGAGGCAATCATACTGTTGAGTTCGTGGGCCCCAGCCAGAGCTCAGCTGCTCACATTCTGGTGTTCCTGTCTCCTGTGTCCCCAGTTATAAGGAATCTTGCAGCTGAGCTCTTCACTTGGGCACCTCTAGCCAAGCTTGTGCCTTCAAGTGCCAGGGTTCTGGTCTTCTATGAGGAGATTCTTTGGATTCCTACTCTTTGGATTCTGGAGGTAAGCTATCCTGGTGTTCAGTATCAGAGACCCCTGGAGGTCCTGGTGTACAGATGCAGTCAGCTCCTTTCCAATCTCTGGTTCTGGGAAGTTCATCTCTTCCTCACCCAAGGAATTCTCTTGTAGGCCATGACATCATGTTAGTTTATCAGAGCAAAAAAACAAAAACAAAAAAACCCCCACGATCTGCAACACAAATCTTTTCTATTTTAATTTTTGCTGACATTTCAGCTCAGTTCAGTCTCTAAACTCCAGCCTATGGTTTGTGATATACAAACTAGACGATTTTATTTACCAAGTGGTTTTCTTACTCTTTCTTACTCTTCTTTTTACTGGAAGCAAAGTACTGTAGCATTGGAAGTAATCTCATGTTGCTTCTTTTCTTGTAAAATCTGTTGATTGTCATACATACACATGAGCAGGAGATGAATGGCAAGGCAACAAAAATAAAATAAGATTATTTGGGAGCAAGAAAATCAAAGTTGTTTGGCCTACAAATCGAGAGAAAGACCGTGTTCTCAAATATGACTCACACTGTCCTTCCCAAGGGGTAGAGAAGGGATTAGACCGTGCCAACTCAGAGCTGGAATCTCTGCTGCCGAGAGAATCAAAACTAAATTTGGAACTCCAAGTAGGTTTTTGAGGGTAGCAGGAAATAGAGGATATTCTTTCTGTCAGGTATAAATAAAGCTAGAGAAGAGAAATACACAATTTCTGTCTTCTTTCCAAGTCCTCTTTTCTGGTTTCAGTCTTTACAGGAGGCATCCAAGCTGCTAGATCCATTTTTTTCAGATACAGATGAAATTTCAGAAAGTTAAGAATAAAACTTGGGTTGAATTTATCATCTCATTGACATGGGAAATACCAGCTATCACTGGCCAGCGGTCAGGGACCATGGGCATTGCAGTCTACCAAAATCTGGAGAGCCACAGTCACGTGTTACCTCTCTAACTCATCCAACCAAACTCTAATCTGCTTTCCAAGCTGCTTAGCCCACAATCCCACTTCATGTGGATGGGATGTAGAGCTTTTCCATGTAGTTCTGTGGCCCTTCCACCACCAGTGATCAGCTATATCAGCTATAGTTGTCTTTGCCATTTACTTGTTTCACGGGGAAAGTAAGGGGAAAGGCCCAGCATCCAGCAGGGATCTCCTGGATCTCTAGTGATTGCTGGAGATTGGGACGGGCAACCTCAGCTCTCTTCCCCCAGCTGTAAATTGTAGCCAGGTGCAAACTGTTCACTTCCCATCATTCCCCATGCCAGTAAATATCTGGATCCTTAAAGCTGTAGGGAGTGTGTGTGTGTGTGTGTGTGTGTGTGTGTGAGTGAGAACATTGCACAAGGAGGTATTAGATACTTCCTTCTCCATCTTTTTTAAAAAGGGACACACACCTGAGATAACACACACATATGTCACCATCGGAAAAGTTTGAGAGGTTGATTATTCTTCCCTGTACTTCCTGTTTTCTTGGTTCTTTTATAAGCCAGTCTCGGGTGGCATTTCAGCCTGTGACCCCAGATGGCAGGCCTTGTCACTTATTACTCAATCCCTTGAGAAACCCCGAGGAGGGATGTTCTAATTTTAGCTGGCTTGACTGACAAGCTCTAAATAATTGCACAATGGCAGGAAAACGGGACCTTTCCGAAGGCCTATCCGAGTGGCTGTTCCTCATGTCATTATGTTGCTGAATTTCTAAATGTTCAGATCCACAGGCGTCACAAGAAGATGGAAGATGAAAGTTGCATTGTCATTTCCTTTATAGAGGAAAAAAAAGTTTTTTTATAAAAAGGTATGAAAATCATTCTCTGGGGGAATAATAGCTAGCAGTCTCCTAATCATTGCTTGTCTGAGTGAGAAATCATCCTGTGTGTAGCACCTTGCCCCTTTCTTTTGGTTTTCACTAGTCTCAGATGTGTCTTAAGTGAATCAGAAGGTTAAACAGGCTGCCTGAGACATGCATCTCTTCTTCTTTCTCCTTTTTTTTTTTTTTACCAATGGCAATTTCTTATTTGGGGGAAATATATATATATACACACACATACACACACATAAATAGATTAAGCCTTGATTGTATTTATAGAAAACCAAGATTCAAGTTGCTGTTCATGAAGCTTCTATGACTGACAGCTAAGGCTCAACATCAGGCCAAGATAGTTCCTCACATTTGGAGAACAGAGTCCTACTCAGATGTACAAACCCTCAGAATCCATCCCCCCAGAAGGTACAGGACTGGAAGCTTCTCAAACAAAGGCCATTTCTGCACGAGGTATTAGAAACGGTGCAGTCCGCCCTCCAGGGAGGATGTCCGCACCTGGAAGCGGATTGGGTCCGGACCACTTAGTGTAGTTCCGCACCTCAGCCCACTCCGGAACGACCCCAAGTGGTCATCCAGCGAGCTTTTGAAAAACCTGTTTCTTGCAGTTTTTCAAAAGCACGGACGTGCCAGTGTGAGCCTGCTCCCTTGTGCAGATTTGCAGGCTTGCACCAGTGCGAGCCTGTGATCTGCTGGGGGTGGGCTTTAGGCTGGTGAGCTTCAGCAGTTGGTCGAGACCCTTGACCAACCCAAAGCCACCATTTTTGTCTGCAGAGCAGTGCGGAGCGATGAGCAGCCTGGACTGGACTGGGGAGCCAGAAGATCCGGTAAGTAGTGTCACAGGGCGATTCTCTCGTCCTGTGCAGAAATGGTCAAAGCTTTCTAGAATGAAAGAGGGGGAGAATGCACAGCTTTATCTACAGCAGGCTTCCCCAACCTAGAACTATCATCCCCAGCCAGTATGGCTACTGTTGGGAATTCTCACTAGCTTGGAATGCTGGAGATAGCGATCCAATGAATCTGGAATTGTGCTGTTTTGGGAAGGAGCATGCTGAATACAGGTGCGTGGAAGGGGGTTGGACTCGATGGCCATTGTGGTCTCTTCGAACTCTGTTTCTATGGTTCTATTATTCTTTTTCATATAGAATTGCCCAAATTTGCAAATTTCTTTGTGTTTGGGATGCGTAAAAAAAATTGATACTTTGGTTAAATGCATTATTGAATAGCTTTCCTTCTGTGCCAGGTATCCTATTAGTACATGCACAAACATAAGTTCAATATACACTTGCATACGTCTTTTTGTCTGTTGAGAAGGCTGGTATGTATGTAAGTATGTATGTATGTATGTATTTATTTATAGCTCACTTTTTATCCCGGTACTGAATCTAAGGTGGCCAATTCAAGGCAACTTCCTTCTTCTGCAGTGACCAAAGCTGCCCCAAGACTCACTGTTTTGCTCTGACGTTCTTCCCTCCCCATCTATGTGTATTTAGTGGCTGAAAGAAAGCTAGGGAGATCAGAGAAGGATCTAACTATGTCCCTGTCAAGACGTTCCTTCTAATGTTCTATCAAAATCTACTATCCTGTAACTTCAAACCGTTAGACCTGGTCCTCAACGACTATTCCACACTGGTTCTCCATGGTGACCCTCTGCTTTGGTTTTCTTGGCAAGATTTATGCCAAGAAGGTTTACCATTGCTTTCCTCCTAGTCTGTAGTGTATGACTTGCCCAAGGTCATCCAGGGAGTTGCAATGGCTAAGAAGATTCAAAACCTGGTCTCCAGGGTCCTAGTCCAACACAGCATACATCTTGAGTCATTTTGAGAATATATGGTGGATCTCAAGTCCTTCCTACTTATAATGGTAGGATGATGTTCTGCTGGCTTACCTTTAGTGTAAGACTGGAACTGCCTCAAAGTTTCCCAAGATAAGGGGCTATACTTGAAGTCCAGATGGAAAGCTCTGGAGGACTGCCTTTGTTTTCTGCATCTTCAGTTTCCCATTTCTTTTTTAAATACATTCTCCTGATCTTCAGATAAATTGTATTTGAATTTTCTCCGGGCTTTCGCTCTCTTTTGCATACATTCGTGGTTTCAGGTCTGTGCCATTCATTGCAGCAAAACAAACAATTCGGCACCTTGTTTTGCAAAGAGATTCAAATGCTAAGGTTGCAAATGTGTGGAGATGCTGCGACTTTGCCCCATAATTGAATTATTCAGAATTATTTACTGAATGGCTTTGTCGTGTCGTGCTTTCATCTGTCGCTTATATCGAAGCAGTTGAGACTTCTCAGTCTCTTCAAATGTGAAATGTTCTGATTAGACATTGTTAATTGAAAAGCACAGCCCACCAAATCCAGCTCCAGGTGTTGCTTGTGCCATAATTACAAATGTGGATGTTGCTTTCTGTGGATTATCCGGTAGTAGCTATTTGAAACGTTCTTCTTCTTTTTTCCCATGGAATGTCACTGTCACTTGCTAGGGAGTCCATGAAAAGAAACGTGACACATTTGAACTGCATTTAGCTGAAAAGTGCAAACGAGCAGTCACAGAGAATATGAAGTTGCTTTTGCTTGAAATGCATTCCAATTTAAAGCATTTATGTAATAGGATAAGGTGGGAAGTAAATTATTCACATAATTGGTTTGTTGATTTCAAAGTTGTTCTAAACTGTTGCTAAGACAGGTAGGGTTTACCATTTTCTTCCAGGCAAGTACAAAGTTGTTAATCTTCTGTTGGTCCACCGTACAGAGAACATGACTGGTGTATCTGAAGGGTGAGCAAGTTATTTCACAGCAAAAGGGAGATTTGGTGGAAGAAAAATGGAGGTTTCAACTTGGGATGTTTTCAAGGGGAAATTGACCCCCAGCCCAACTGAAGATGCCCATTTTTGTCTTATGTAGAGAATGGATTGCAACAGCTAGTGCCTGGGTTGCTGTGATGTCATGGAATGTTTGGAAACGTTCCATGACATCATGATTAGGCAAGTGAATGCTTGAATTCAGTGTGTAGCTGCAATGACTTGAAGATAGATTAGCATTTAGTGGAACCAGTGCTGCTCCTGGAAGAGCTGGGGAAGGAAAAAAGAAGCAAAGCCATGAAGTGAAGAAGAACATCTAAAAATATTCATAAAAGGGTTGAAAATGAATTTCTTGGATGTCAAGGAGCCTTGATGGCAAGAATCCTAGACTGATGAAAATCTTTGCATTTCTAGATCTCGTGTCCTGTGCATTTCGGCCTGATTATTATAATCCTCGAGACTTCTCATTTTGATACTGTTGCCAATGATGAGGTTAGGGGTGTCCAAACAAGCTTTCTCCATAATGCCCTGCAAACTATCTACACAATGCCCCAGGGAAATCTCCCTGGTATCCTGATTATCTTCGTTTGGACATTTAATCATTGGCTTATTGTTTTTTATGATCAGTCTCTGGTTGACTTTTTCATCTCTTCATACCATGGTATAGATATTGGTTGTACTATAGTTGTGTTTGCTATTTTGGATGATAGTCTTAGGGTTTTGTGACTGCAAACCACCTCAAGGGTATGTGTTACTTGGGGAGGGGTGCATACATGAGGGCTACAGTCCTGTTAATGTCTTCTGCATGCAAAAACACAAAAATATTTGGGGATTTTTGTCCATTCTATTACATCCGCATTTTGTTCTAGTGGAGAAGCAGAATTCCCCATGAAGTGTCATGATGTGTATCGTATGAACGTACACATTCAGTCTCACATTCTGCTGTGTGTTCCATTACCCGATGTTGCCATTCAGCACAATCAATGCATTGTTCCACATGTCGAGATTTATGCTGTGGAACCCTGAAGGAGGATCTTGACTGCAATAAATAACAAAATAAGTAAGAAAGTGAGTTATAGTAGGCTCCTCCAGATTGTTCTACAGAACTGTGAGCTCTTACAATACTGCTTCTTGGCTCCTGACAGGTTTTGCTAGTTGTTGTCAGTTCAGTGTGTCCAATCATTCTGTATTAGTGTGTCCTTTTCTACTCTTTTTGGGGGCTGCTTGTCTCTAGATGTAGCAATTACTTGGATCTTCACTTGGCCATTTCCGCACCAGACTGTTATAGCACTATTATTCCACTTGCAACATCCTCTGGAATCCTGGGGTTTGCAGTTTTGGGAGGGCCTGGCTGGCCCCTCCCAAAACTGCAAACTCCGGGATTCCATACGATGTTGCAAGTGGAATAACAGCACTATAACAGTCTGGTGTGGAAATGGCCCAGGAATCTTGAAAAGCGTTTTTTTCCCAAAAAAGCTGAGTTTCTTTTGCTGATATTGGGACATGTTCTATGGCTTGAAGGGCAATTTTTCTCCTCTCTGATTTTGTTTTTTAAAGAATTTATTCTTAGATTGATAGTGTTATCATGTACAAGTTCCACTTCACTAATGCACAGATACATCGTGGCTCTACAGTGTGTTTTTTTGGTGGTGGAAGGAGGAATGGAGGAGAACAGGAGGAGAATCATAAAAGGAGATTTCATAAACAATTCCTTTCCCTTTCTCATCATTCATCTTGAAATGGAGGTAGCAGAAAAGGGAAACGGAAGTTTAACCAGCTGAGAAACATCACATCCCATGTCACCCATGTGTATCAGAGATCATTTCTGCACTACATTGTTTTAGTGCTATTATTCCATTTCCAACACTTTATGGAATTCTGGGATTTGTAGTTTACTGAGGCCAAAGAGCTCCCTGGCTGAGATTTCTAAATGTCTCTCCCTAAACTGCAAACCCCAAGATTCTGTAGGATGTTGAATGTGGAATAGTAGCACGATAACAATGTAGTGTTGAAATGGCCAGAGTGTGTCCCCCCATGTAGTATATATGAGCCACAACTGCTAAGGGGCACTGGCTACACAGAACTACTTGGTGCCAATATATCCATATATATCAGCCTATCTATCTATCTATCTATCTATCTATCTATCTATCTATCTATCCACTCATCTATTTTAGAAGATGGCAATAAAAAGTTGCATTTGGTGCCAGGAATTGCCAGAATGGACAGGTCAACAAAATTTTTATATGGAGTTTTTAAAAAATGGTTGGAAACTCCAGCAACAAATACCACGACCTCCAGCAACCTCTTGACACATTTGCCTTCTTTGAAGAAGCTCAGTGTGTTCCAAAGTTCATTCTTGGAGAAGGTAGAAGTTTCCCTAGCAATAAAGGAATATGTTTCATGCATGCACCAAAGATATTCCCACTCAGCTCAGGAGCAGCGATCTGCCAGCTTGTGTGTCTTTTGCTATCCATCAAACATCAGTTGTCGTAAGTGTATTTGTCAAGGCCTCCCTGTCATCAGTGGGACCGAAGCCTCTTAAATCACAATTAAATCAACTCCCCCCACCCCGGATTATGGACCGTACTGTTAATGGTGTAAGCGCTGTGATCTCCAACCTGCTGGTGTCAGCATGAATTCCATTTTGATTAGGTTGCTCTCGATGGGTCTCCTGCCAGGGCGATTGATTTGAGGATCGGCCCGGCACTTGAAGAGTCATGACTCTGGAGCGCTGATTTCGGGGGTAATTTGCTAGCAGCTTGAAACCATCCCAGCGGGAGAGAGAGAGAGAGACCCTATTGAGCAGGATTGCACTGTGTTTGGGTTTTAAAGGATAAGCCAATTGAACATTTTTTGTTGTTGTTGTTGCCGAAAGGACTGGAAACTGTTTATGGACTTTTTGAACAGTGGAAATCTAATGACACGATAATCTCTGGCTATGGTTACTCATAATTCTAGCAGGATTACTTAGTTGAAATTGTAATGGTAGAATAACATATATTTTTATTTCCTTTTCCCCTTTCATTACAGTTTGGCTTGGAGGGGGTCAGAGCCTTCTGTGTTTTAATAATTTTGGATCTAGTCTTTTAGTTAGTAATCAGTGTATTAGTTTAATATGTTAATGTGGTGTTTTAGGTTTTCCTCCCTTTGGCTGCTTTTTCTTTTTCTTTCTGAATGTATTTCTTTTTGGTTGTGATTAAGTCCTTCTCTAAACTGCAAACCCCAGGATTCCATAGGATGTTGATAGTGGAATAATAACACTATAACAGTCTAGTGCGGAAATGGCCTAAGCTTGTTTCAAAGCTAAACAATGAATAATTATAAAAAATATTGACTGAAGTGTGTTTGCCAAATGCAAAATGGGTTTGGCTAAAGAAGTTGACCTGTTGATGCAAAAGAAATGGGGTTGGAAATGATGGACATGTGTTGCCAGACACCGAATAGGGAGGAGCAAGGGTGTCCAGGCACACGTGAGCAAGAGGCATGTTGATGTTGCTGCTATTGCTTAAAAGAGGTTTAAAAAATGCATTATTGTGTCAAGTTCCACATGGGTCTAGTCCTACTTTCCATGCCATGACTCTCATCAAACTAACTTATGCTACATAGACACACTCTAGTGAATCAGTACAGGCTTCTATGGTTGAGCTGAGTAGTACCCAATTTTGGTACTTGTTGCTGTGTTACTGCAAGGGAAAGACTGGAAACCAGTGGGTGGAAAGCACAGGGAAGCAGGTTTTAACTAAACTAGGGATAGTAAAAAAAGTCACGGATGTGCCTTCAGGTCACCTATCAATGTATGAGTTTCTCAGGGTTTGGTTAGGCAAGGAATATTCAGAGGTGGTTTGCCATCACCTTCCCTTGATTGTAGCCCACATAAATGCTTTTAAAGCTATCTAACATAAAGGATCAGTAGGGTTTTCTCTCCAATATGCTGTTAGCAGCCATGCACCCCCACACTTGGATATGGTCTAGTTGGGCAAATATTAATTGGCATAAAATATAAATTATATTCACTTATGCCTGGAGGAACATGTGGGGAAGGACGCTGGCTGGAAATAGGTCAGAGGTAACCTCAGCATGGCCAGGTCATAAATTCATTGTGGATTAGCTGGGAAAGCCCTAATAGCTCGAAACTAATCTCTGAACTGCCCAGAAAACAATAGTCAAAGAAACTGCCCAGGTGCAGCTGGTAAGCATCCATTTATTTATTTATTTACATTTTACAATATTATGTTTTCCCATTACAAATATTCATTATAAACATAGATGCAGAGTTTGCAAGACCTGAGCAGGGGAGTCGATGACTGGGACCCATTGCAGGTTTGTCATAAAGCAAAGTTATCTTGATAGCAAATAATGATAAATTTACCACAATGCAGGATCTCTGTCCCAGTGTAAAAAATATCGGTGCAATTCTTCTTCTTGTTTTTTTTTTCTTAAATTAATTTTCTTAAATTATTTTGTGTTATCACATTCCATCTCCTCTGAAGACATCTTTCCAAACCACTCCAAGGTAAACAGAATCATACTTTGTCCAAATTGTCCTTTGCTATAAGGGCTCTGGCCAGGTTTTGCAGAATGGGACTGAAAGCAACAACAGCTTGGGAGAGCAAAAGGTTAGTCTTTAGGACAGAAGGAATATAAATGTCTTGCTAGATGAGTATTTGCCTCGCCCCAGTAATCTGTTCAGCTGCACCAAATATGTCACTCAATAAACATAAGAATTAGAATATTCTTGGCAGGAAAACATGATGAGAAAAAAAAACAGTGACAAGAGCACACAAATACATTTGAAAGAAGGCTCCAAAAAAGCAGGAGATAATTTTTAACAAACACACACACAAAGGATACCAAATGATGAGGCTGATGCAGCACCGTGCCCAGGGTAGTTTGCTTTCCAGCTCCTTTTGCATGTTTACAAAGAGAAATTTGCAAAATATTTTTTCCCCAAAATTCTACAAGTCTGAAATTCCGTCCTCCTCTAAGAAGGAGTAAAAAGCTGGCTTGGAAGGTGTTATATTTCAGGGAAATGGATGAGTGGAACAAGATAAATAGTTCATGTTTTTTCACATCCTATTTCTTGTTCATAATATTCCAAGAACCTGAGGAGCAGTTTGAGTGTTGGGCTAGGACTCTGGAAGACATGGGTCCAAATCCCTACTTAACCACTGGAAGCCACCGGCCTGCCCCTCCCTAAACTGCAAACCCCAGGATTCCATAGGATGTTGAAAGCGGAATAATGGCACTATAACACGCTAGTGCGGAAATGGCCTAAGACACCTGCTTCTGACCTTGACAACATTTATTTGGGGGTCAAAGGGGGATGGGCACTAAACTCACCATTATCTACCTTTTCTGTTGCAGTAACCACCCACTGTTCTTTTCCAAAATTCAAAAATTGAGTATCTTTGGGAGTAGAGAAGCACTGTGGGACTTTTTTTTCCAGTTCTCAAGCAAATGTTTAGTGCAGTGGTTCTCAACCTGTGGGTCCCCAGATGTTTGTGGACTTCAGCTCCCTGAAGCCCCAGCCACTATGGTCAATGCTCAGGGCTTCTGGGAGCTGAAGTCCAAAAACATCTGGGGACCCACAGGCTGAGAACCACTGGTTTAGTATAAAAGAGATGAGGAAAGCAGGTAAAATTTTTGTAAGTTTTGCTTATTTTTTAAAATCTCTCTGGTCTTCATGGCCCTGAGGTCATAACCAATCCTGCCCAAGCGCCCCAGGGCCTTCCAAGCAGATGGTTAGGCATTCAGCTAGCCAAGAACCCAAAATGTCTCCTCTGCACTTCCAGAGGATGGGATCCTTGGCATGGAAATGAACAGCTGTCTGTCTAATGCTTGCATGGCTATTATGGGATTGATTGGCTTCCCTTGCATGACCATACTAAGTCCTACTTGCATCTCATTGGCTTCCCTGGTATCCTTGATCTTCAGATTGGAGTAGCGGACTTGGGTGCCCAACTGTTTCCTGCTCTTCTCGCTCCTTGTTATTTGTTGCCAGCTTTTCACAGGGTTCTTAAAAAATCCTTATAAATGTAACCAAGAGAGCTCCCACAGATGGCTATTTCGCTACACAGGCAGCACGATCCAAATACTCTTATGCAATGCATGCTATGACTTTCTGTGCTAATTTTATTTATCTCTCTCTGTGTATGTATGTGTGTGCCTGCACAGCAATGTAACTAGGTTTCTTTAGAAAGCAAAACTGACTTCTGGAAGTGAAGCAATTCTGGCTAATTTCTTTCATTTTGCACGATGTGGTATATAGCTTGTTGTTCTGCATTATTTTCAAGGCCCCTGGAAGTAGCTATGAGCTTCCTAGCCACTTCATATTCAAGACGGAATCCTTCACTAATTTTCTTCTTGAAGGAAGCAATGAGTAAATTTTAGCCATTCTCTTCCCACTGCAACAAAAGCAATTCAGGGCTTCTTCTGTATAAAATTCTCACCTGGTTGTTTTGTACTGAAAACTGTTTTTTCTATGTGGGTAACCACATTCTCTGTATAGAAGAATTAAAATTTCTGTGCAGAAATATTATCTTCTTCATGGAAAAGGCTATTGCCTGTACAGAAAATGTTGTTTCCTGAACAGAACAACCAGAGGAGAATTTTTGCACAGAAGAAGTCCTGAATTGCAAAGATTCTCTTCCATTCAGGACTCTTCCTGTCACTTGAAAAACATGCATTTTTTAACAAAAATATTTTTTTAATATTTTTGCGTATTTATTCCATCCCTACCTCCTATTAGACATGGAAACGATATCCTCAGTTATTCAGTTCCAGGTTGAAAAACAGGTTTCCTGACAGTCAAGAAACCCCACCAAGAAAAAGAATAAGCCATCAAGAATTGTGTGCCATTATCTCCTGGCATTCAAACATCCCAATGCGTTATGGAGGAACCACTACATAGAGGAAAACATTCAAAACACACACTATTTGCTGCCCGAATATAATTAACTAGTTCCTGAATTGTCTCCTTGTTAATAGTTACACTGGAATCCTGTTAGTGGAATAACTGTGCATAGCTCAAGGTTGCGCACATGCGTAACACACGGAACACAGGGAGCTGCAGAAAAGCTCTTTGTGACCCATCCAAAACTTTCTCACTAGCAGATGCCAAGCCTCAGGGAGTGCTGCTACGGCCATTAAATGGGTTAGAAGAAAAAAGGGAGTGGGAGAGAAGTGAATGAGCGGGAGGTCTGCCTTCTCTTTCCTCTAGTTTGCTAGAGGGAGTAGAAGAGGAAAGGCACTAGCTATTTCCGCACTAGACTGTTATAGCGCTATTATTCCACATTCAACATCCTATGGAATCCTGGGGTTTGCAGTTTCGGGAGGGGCCGCCTGGCCCCTCCCGAAACTGCAAACCCCAGGATACCATAGGATGTAGAAAGTGGAATAATAGCGCTATAACAGTCTAGTGCGGAAATGGCCACTGTCATCTCTCTCTCTCTCTCTTTCTGGAGAACTGCGGCAGAGAAAGATGCAGTCTCCTCCTCCTTCTTTTTCCCTTCTCACCCATTTAATGCCTTACTAGCACCCTCCAGGAAATGTCAGATGATTTGGGAGGACAGAATTGTGGAGCCATGGGTGTGGAGTCTTACATTGCACATCCTTAATGCAAGATCTTGGTCATTGTGTTTTCTTTGCCAGCAAGCTTCACATCCATAGCAGAATCTAATTTATATTTCAAGCCAATTAAATATTTTTCCAATTAAACCATATCACGAAGTGGGGGTACATGGCCTGGTAACAGAAACGGGCAAATTTTCTTGGAGACCCCCCAAAAACAACAACAACAACAACAACACAAAGTTTTCAGCAGCTGGCACTGAGAAGAAAAAGAAGAAAGAAAGAAATATTCCCATTTACCATGCAGAGATGAATTAATTCAGGATTTGTGTCCTTATACTTCACAGGACTTCCTGAGCACATGGGTTATTGTAAATAGGATTCCCTGGCAGTGGAAACTTTTAAACTGCTGGTATAAGCAGTTCACAGAGGGTCATATCTCTGGAAGTTGAAAGTCCACCGAATCCTCTGTTAGTGACCTCCGGCTACAGAAACTGTAACAGTTGGGTCAAGGGAAGCAAATAGGTGCCAGCAAAATAATAATAAAATGTTAAGTGCATATTACCTCCCATTTTTCTTTGAGGAGTTTTGGGGGCGGTTGATTTCCATTCGAGTGAAGATTTCTTCCCCACCCGCTTTGCTAGAAGATTATGCAAGCAAAACGCGAGAATCCAGATCAAGGGAACCCGGTGACTGGGAAGACAGAGGCGGAAATAAATCAAATGAAGGGCTGACAGGCCCCAAATGAAAGCGTTGCTATCAGAGCAACAGAATGCCATATAATTGATAGAAGCACAAGATGCGAGAGAGAGCTACAGAACTGGTTGCCGGGAGAAGGCTATTTTTATACATATATAAATACACTGGTTACCTAATACAGGTTCATTATCTGCAAAGACTCAAAACAGCCCAGGGAGAACTTGTGAGAGAAATGTGTTAAGAATTCATAAACGGGTGCCTAGATCTCTAGTCTTATGTTCTTAGGCTCTGACACATTTCCATGCAGTGACCTTTTGTGGATTGGCTGAGTCTCTCAGGGAGGACAGTTCCAAAAGTTTTGCCTTTGGAGAACACTGTTGACACTGATGGATCAGCCAGCATCAGCGTGGCTTCAGCCAGGGGCCAGTGTAGGGATAGCTGATGGGAGTTTGCATTGCCCCTGCTTTCTGGAAGAAATAAGGAACAGTTCCAACTATTGGTTGGAGACTACAGAACTTTTTGGAAACTACTGGCCAGTGTATAAAACACGATTGCCTCCCATGAAAAACATCAGAGAAAATTAAAATAATCCATCAGCCAGAGGCAAAGCACCTGGAGGAAGGCTTCCATGAAGAACACTTGACTTCAATTCTCCTTTGACTTCAGTCTTCAGAAGTGAGAGTAGGAGATGTAGTTTCAAGGACAGGCATGCAAAGATCCCATGTTCAGCCCCAAGGAACTTCATCCGCCTGAAATCAGGCAGAGTTACTGGCAGTCAGAACTGGAAATACTGGGAATAGACAGGCCAATGATCTGATTCCATACAAGACATCATCCTATACATTTTAAGCTCACATTCCATCTGATCTTGGAAGCTAAGCAAGCTCAGTCTTGGTTAGTATGTAGATGGATGATCCCCAAGGAAAACTAGGTGCTGTAGACCAGTATATTTTAGGCTATCTGATGTGAGGGACTGGCAATAATTTTTTCCCCAGTGTGCCAAGGACTGGCACCCCCTTTTTGCCCATTGCTACAATTTTTTCTTTCTTTCTTTCTTGGAAACTTACTAGGAATAAGCTGAATAGAAGATACATATACCCATGCGCATTTTGGACTAAATAATCTGCCGGTTACGTGCAGCTACGGTGTGTGCATGTGTAAATAATTACCATCTGTTGTAAACCATTGCAAGGATCATTCAGTCTGAAGATATGATAGATATTTTCCATAAAAATTTATATAATTTATTTTAAGGCATTTGTCTATTCCCTTCTAGCTTACCAGGGCCTTTGAGATAAGGTACAATGGGTTTAAACTTTTAAAACATCATATCCATCAATAAAAATATATATAAAAAAGAGTAAAAACTATTCTGAACCCACAGACTGTTAAAATATCCAATGCAATCACTTTGAATCTTAAGGACTGAAGATCCAGCGTAGACATAGGCCATGTCTGCACTGCAGTGTTGTAGTGTTATTATTCCACTTTCAACATCCTGTGGAATTCTGGGATTTGTAGCTTCATGGGGACAAAGAGCCATTACCCTGTGACTTGGGGGTCCAAGGAGGGATGCCCAGATAACCACAACAACAACAAACAAGATGGGGGAAATTAGCTGGAGCACTCTCTTGGATAATGAGAGGCAGGGCAACGGAGCAGGATCTTTTACCCAATGTCTACAGCATCAGGTCAGTGAGGAGGCAAATGGTTGAAACAAAAATTAAACTTATTAAACAGCTATTAAAGAAAAGCACAAACACACTCCTAACTAGAAAAGGAAAATAGAGTTTCAAGGGGAATGGGTGATACGCCACCTGTCCTGCAGTCCTGGAGAAGCCAATTATAGAAGAGGAAACCCGGTGTGGCGGCCGAGGGGAATCTGCTGAACCGAGTGGCAGCAAGGCAGAATGAAGTCCAGAGCAATCCGGCGAGAGTTCTGAAGAGCTCTCAGAGCGGGGGATTTTTATAGGGGAAAGAACAACTGCAGGCTAGTCTGGTCTCAGGTGAAAACAATAAGTTTTGGGTTGGAGACAAAGCCTCCGAAAGGTCAGAATTTGCATGATTGAGTTAAAGTCCGAATTGATGGCCGGTATGTAGATGCGGCTAGCTCGGCAGTTAAGTACCTAGCTCGCCAGGGTGTCCTCTCAGGGCAGAGGGTCCCTTTGTGATAGCGTGCATTTGTAATGAAGGTGTTTGTTTTGAGAGGTCCCCTAAAGCAGATCTGGCAATATCTGGCTTGGTTTGGTGGGAGCAGCAAGTAGTAGCCATGCCTAGCTTTGCGCTTGTTCGACGGGCCTCACAAACACTTGGCTGATGGCAGAGTAGGGCCGAATTATGATATCAAAATGATATCTTTGGTTCACCAAAGGTCAGGCCAGTAAGCGGTGGTAACAGAGCTCTCTGGCTGAGAATTCTGAATGCCCCTTCCTAAACTGCAAACCCCAGGTTTCCATAGGATGCCGAAGGTAGAACAATAGCACTATAGCAGCATAGTGTAGAAACGGCCTTAGCTGCTTATGACAAACTCAGAAGGGATGGACCCAGCCTGACTTCCCTTGGGAGGTCCAGGGTGCCCTTGCAGACAAGGCCCTGGCACATCTATTCATAAGTCTCGTCTTATAGATGGTGAGACATGCAACAGAGCCTCTGTTGGGGATCTGAAATTTCAGGCAGGCTTGTCTAGGAAGAGAAGGAAGCCTTTCAGATACACTGGATCCAAGCCAGGATGGATGGATGGGTACTGTACACAAAGTTATACCAGAGTCTTATGTAATGTGTACCATTGTATGGCTACGCAGCGGGTTCTGTGAGAAAAGAACTTGATTGCTCCACCATTAATCTCCTTCTTTTTGTGCATTTAATCAATATGGGCAGGATCATCAGTAAATTGATTTGCTGTTATGTATGCTATGCTGGTATCTGCTGTCTCCTAAAATTAATGGGACAAGGAAATTTTGGACCCAGAGGACAAAGTGAAGAAACCTGAGTAATCCCAGCTTTGCAAATTCCTTTTACAAACTCACCTTCTTCCTCAGCACCTGAATTAGTTTGTTTTGTGGAATGCAACCCTGTTACCACCAGCTTCTACAGTTTCTCCTATTTCTGGGACTGTTAGCAGCTTAGAAAGTGCACCAAAATAGACTGAAAGATATTTATTTTGAAAGAACTTAAATGCATATCTTGAGAGAGAAAATGTTATTTAAATACAAATTTGGATTTTCATGTTTACAGGGGCTAGAAATCTGTTGCTCAGTCCTGTCTTGAGTTGACCCAAATGCCATTGATTTGTTGGGTCTTCTCAAGCTGAGCTGAACAGGATCCGAGCTCTTGTGTGCGTGTGTTTTTCAATCCCAGAGGAATTTGAAAACAGAATGGGACAGACATTCGCCCAAAGTATAAAATGACATGGAATGAAAAGAGACCTACTCCCCAGATCTAGAATCAGTTACACTCATTATCAAATTAAGAGTTTATTTTTGATAGTGTGAGCGAAGCAAATCTATAGCACCCTTCTGTCTGCTTCAGTGAATATTGGAAAGGTCCTCCTTTACCTATCAGGCACACACTGTAAATAGATACTGGTGCTTAATAATATAACTTTCTCAGCTTCTGTAATTGTATTAGAGTGAGGGGCAGATACAAAAATCAGCCGTCCGAAAATAGAGC
This sequence comes from Iguana delicatissima, assembly GCA_948472985.1. Lineage (NCBI taxonomy): Eukaryota > Metazoa > Chordata > Lepidosauria > Squamata > Iguanidae > Iguana > Iguana delicatissima. Next base: position 984,700 of record CAOKZL010000019.1, on the reverse strand, counting down.
ACCTGCTTGCAATTGGAAGAGGTCTGTGTCAGGATTTCATGCACTCAGCCCAACTCCATTCTTCTCCCATTTATAAGAGGGCAATGAGGTAGGTTTTGCTCTGCAATGTGGGTGTAATAAAATGCATGCACACATGAAAGGCCATTTCTGCCCTAGACTGTTATAAGTTTCCACTTTCAGCGTCCTGTGGAATCCTGGAGGTTGCAGTTTAGGGAGGGGCATTTAGAATTCCCAGCCGGAGGGCTCTTTGGCCTCAGGAAACTACTAACCCCAGAATTCCACAGGAGGTTGAAAGTGCAATAATGGCACTATAGCTGTATAGTATGGAAATCGCCATAGTCTCCTATTAAAGAGGGATAGAATCTTGTTACCAATTTACGCTGGTGTAAATGCTGCTGTGCAAGAGGTTTTGCTTTCTCAGAAGGTATACAGAAGCAGTGTTTCCTTCTTGGGCCATTGCTGTTCATACCTAGGGGGTTTGGTAAGTGTAGTGGGGAGCTGGAGCAACTAATGTGCAACAGGAAGGTTTATTCATGTTTCATTCAAGTTTATCCATGTTGTTCATTATACAATTGTTTTCAAAATGATGCTACAACATAGCTACATTGATGTAGGTTTATTCTACATCGCTAATCAATGGGATCTTAGCCACCAGCTCCCGGGACTCGTTCACACCAAACTATGATTGTGCTACCATTCCACTTCATGTGTCATGGTTCCTTTCCATGGAATTCTGGGGTTTGTAGTCCAGAGTGCTCTGGATGATCATTCTGAATGGCCTTCCCTAAACTGCAATTCCCAAAGTATGGTAGACTCAGGTTAATCATTTGGGCTTCTATGAGAATTTTTAAAAATACTTTCACCACAGTCTGAATGATATAGTTGCAAGTAGTGGGGAAGCTTCCTTTCATGAAGGTTTTGAATGAGAAAATGGACACACAATTTAAAAAAAAAGTTTAAAACGCCCAGGCAACATTCAACTGGGGTATACAGTCAGGAACATCTACCCCTCACCAAGGTGCTTTGCCCCACAGTGGAGTTTAACTGCCTACAGTTCAGGGTAGCCATTGCTATATTTTATTGCAATATATTAGTAAACTTTGTTATATCTCATAGCAAGCTCTTTACCTTATCTATTAAATTGTTTCCCTGCTTCACAAAAAATATAATTCAAAATCCTTCCCTTTGTCTTGTCTTTTCACAGAATGTCTCTTTAATGAACTGCAGAGTGAGACATATCTATTAAAAAAAATGTTTGGGCTGCTGGTGAATCTGATTTCAAATTTACAGCAACCACAAGCAAATAAACCATCACGTTTCCCCCTCAGAGAGAACCACGGAAGAATGTAATGCTGCTGTCATTTTGCATACATTTCAGCCATAATTGAATTGTCAGAGACACTAATTTTTGCGTTCCGTTGCCATACATCTAATGGAGTAGGCTCTAGTCCATGGAAGCTTATGGCATAATCACATTTGCTAGCCTTTAAAGTGTCATGGGGATGTTTGTTGTTCTACTTCATAACGCTGTCATTCACAGATTATTTCTGTAGTTTCATACCAGTAGGGCTTTTTTCCCCCCTTCTTTTCTGCTGTCATACTTCTGCCACATGCATATAACATTTGCATACTCTGTATATAGCCACCAATGTCCAGACTTGTACATCTCTAAACTAGTTTATTTTTCAGCATAAAACTAGGACTCAGTTGACTAAAGAGAATGAATCCTCAAGGGTTGCTAGTTGTTCCCAGGTCAGTGGTGTGGTAGACATGCAGTAAGTTTTAGCCCAAATTTTCAAAAAGCTTTCCAAGGTGCTGAACTGTTTGTGGCGATAGGGTTTAGAACCATGTTCCTTTTCTAATCTGACAATTCACGGATGCACTAGAATTCCACAACTGCCAGGTGCAATCATATTGTGGGATTTGTAATTGATGTTTGAAAAAAAAAAATCTGGGTTGGAGAAATGCAACTTTTCAGTGACAAAAAGAGGACCTTTGAAGATGCCAATGACAAAACGTTACTCTAAGGCTAAGTGACAACTTCTCCACGCCAGTCCCGTTGTCCAGCCCAATACTGTTTTAAGCAATGAATTAATTAACAATAACTCAATTAATTAAACAATTTCTATTATTAGTGTTCATGCCAATGAATTAATATTCCATTTCCTAATGTTTAACATTATTGAATTTATCCTTCCAAACCCTAGGACTGACTGAGCAAAGAAAGATGTCTATAAAATACATGTAGCCCAGATATTGATTTCAGACTACTATTTGAACTACTTTAGTGGTCACATTGGCAATCTGCAGTCTTGTCATGAAGTCTGGAGAGACAGAATGACCAATTTCCCGTAGTCTTCTGTGGATTTGATCAGAAAGGGCAAAATGGGATATGGTAAATCTTTCCATGAATTCTGTTGGAACGAGGGTCCACACCTTTCCCCAGAAAAGATCATGGCCCTGCTAAGGTCTCCCTGCTTGATACATGATGGGTGAGTATGATAGCTTTGCCCACAGACTGGAGAAAAGAGCTGTACCAGTAGTAAGCCTTTATTTTTTGTCAATATATATCTCATACAATATTTAAGCATCTGTCACATGAAGTGCTTTGGTTTCTTTTCCATCTCAGAAATCAGTTTGGTTTAGCTGTTGGTTGTGCTGATGCTAACAAAGCCATACAGCTGACAAAACACCAGCCAGAATGCTATCAGCATCTTACGCATACCTACATTACCTAAAGAAGGGGGCTGGACGTTTTTCCTCAATATCGGACAATCCTATTCAGTTCCAGGTTGCAGAAGCATCAGACCTCATGTGGTGCTATTGGTTTTGGATGTGCATTGACCACCAGTGTGCATGGGCATGGACTGCACATTATGCACTGATGTGCATTGTGAATTGTTCATATTTAGTTTTACTTGGCTGTGCAACAGCATATTTCATTGATAGAGTGCCATTGAACGACTGCTATGTAACTCCAAGAACATAAAATGATTTTCCATTTCCTTGGTGTAGGCTCTTGACCACTATCTCAGTTCTGTGTTTCATACTTAAGAATTGCTATTTTGTCATTTCCTGGACCCCTCCTCCTCCTATTTCAGCAAATGCACTGTCATATGATAGTAAGAGAAAAGCTATGAAAAATAATTGGTGGTATAGTACTGATAAATGCTGGGCACACAAATAGCAATATGCCGTCTATCATCTGGGCTCATGTTTGATTGTGCCATGCAAATTAATTTGAGGTGGATGTTCTCTGCTATAAGCTTGGCATTCCAACTTAGCCTGGTGAAAAGTAATAACCCTTCATTAACTTCTATGCGCAACACATGCTATATGAGGAAGTGAGAGGGAGGCACTGAAAATGAACTCTGCAACTGAGATCTAATAGAGTGTTGGTACGGAGTAAATCTCTGCCAGTTTCTACTCTGGTTATTAAGCCTTTCTTTCCCTGAAAGTAGAATTTCTCTCATGATGCTAGCCTATCTGTTATTTCACTTTCTATTTGTGAAGGAAGAAGGGAGGCAGTTTCTTCTCTCTCCTTCCACCATAGCTATCAGTTGGCTGCTGGGGTCTGTCTAGAGAGCCTCTGAATAGCTAGAGAAGAAGGAGAATTTTCTGTCTCCAGTGCAAAGCTGCTTCCTTTTCTCCAAGTAAATGAAGGCAAGCAGAAAATGTTGAAGGGCAGTTGTGTCACCAGTCAGCGGACAAGCGAATAAAATTGCACCTGGTAGCCCTCCTGATGCTGTTGTACACCTGGAAAAAGGGATGTTGCACAAGGGGGTACAGGATACCTCCTTCCGCAATGGTCCCAGAAGCACATATGCCAGCATAGCCAGGTCATGTCAGTGTGTGTCACCTATTCTGGCCAATATTTCACTTTTTTTAAAAAAAGAAAATATTTTTATCAATATTCCCAACCCACTTAATTTTCTGACATGAGACCTCTCTCATCTACTGCTTCTAAGGATCTTTTCACAAGCTACTTTAAGATGACTTTTTTTTTTGTATGAAATGCACACTGTATAGTGGGGGAGAAAAGGTGACAACTGTTGCCTTGTGGTATGAACAAGTAAAAGCAGTTGCTTTGGTGGTGTTGCTCGAGTCCCTCAGCCTCCTTTTGCACTTGCTGTCTTTATGCATCTCTGTGTTTCACAAAAGGGAAAAGACATGAATTTTGTGCAGAAATAAGATATTTAAGGCAAATTACAAATTGCAACTACAAATCCTGCAAGTCATGGTTGGAATCCTGCATATGTTATCCTTCAGAAGCAGTTGGACATTTTTGTCCAGTGCAAAATGGTCATAGAGAATTGAAGGTTGTCAAAACAGAGTTACACAAGTTAACCCATTGTGCAAGATTGTGCATTGTATATGAAGACCATTTGCATAGTGCATGATTGCACAAGGGATGATTATTATTAATATTAGTATTTTCATTTATATCCCACCTTTCTCTCAACCATGACACTCAAGAGAGACAACAGCATGTTCAAAACAATACAGATGAAATCTATGCAGAACGTTCAATAAAACATGTAAAGCTTGCAGTTGTCTATTGAGTTGTGCAGTGCTGCAATTTACAAATGAGTGGTGTTGTAGAACTGCTACACAAAGTGACACTCCAGCTCCTCCATGTAGGATCTTGGTCAACATTTGGGGCAAATTACAGAAATCACAACGGCGGGTGGGGGAATGCCCTTGGTTATCTCAGCCTCATCCAAGAGCTCAGATCCTCAAAGTAATGGCCCATCTTGACCAGTCTTGGCAGAGGTATGAAAACTTCTTATTTCAGCAAAGTAATCGCTAACAAGCAAGCCTATACTTAGTTGAAAAAAGGTTCCCGCTCACCTCTAGTCATCTGGAAAGTATAAGCAAGTGATTCGCCTTTCCAATATTTTGTTCAGACATCAGACCAAGCCAAAACACCTTCGTTCAACACTAAACCAAGCTAAAGCTCCATCCTGGAGCTCTCAACCTGCTTCCATGTCCTCAGTTTGACAATGCAGTCAATGTTTATCTCAGTCTCTGTCCGATACATCTCTTGGTTCCCCTGACTCTAACTCTCAAGGGCAAACCCACATCATTGATTTTGCTACAGCTTTCATTTGGAGAAGGCTGCATGAGATAGCATTTTACATTATGCATTAAGAAGATGCTTGTAATTAGGCAATTGTAGTAATGGCCCCATTCTCAGATGGAAGAGCTCTCTTCCTTATTTCCCATTAAGTGCGCCGGGGAGTTTATTTGCAGAGAATTGAGTTTAATTCAATTAACAGGAATTGTGAGACATTTACAACACAAGGTATATTAGCATAGTACTTTGTTTGTAATGACAGCCAAAAAGCATTTAGGGGAAGAGCTAATTATCCGAGAGTCCTTCTTTCTTTCTTCCCTTCCTATAATAAGGAGGGTTTATTCTAAATATCAAAATCCCCTAAGCTTTAATTAATGGCTGAGAGAGTGAAAGTGCATTGCAGAGGTTGGTGAGGGCTTCTTCTCAATATCATTTATTGAGTTAAAGCCCACTTGTTTTCATTTTGCAAATGATGGGGAAACCAGGCTCCTAATTTGAAAAATCCCACGGTATCATTGCTCCTTCTGCTGTTTCCACACAGGTTCTGAGACAGTGAAGCAAATCTCCCTTAAGAGAAAACCCCCTCAGTTTACAAATGAGGTTCAGTGCAGGAACCGGAAAGTCATCCTATGGCAAAGGTTCAGAATTTTAGAGTTCCCTTGATGAAAGTGGGAGAAATGTAGAAAATTGATCCAATTTCACATTGAATGGAAAGGTAGTTCAATGACCCAGTGAGGGAGGCAAAGAAATCTTGTTGATACTTTGAGTCTAACCATGCCGGGCAATCTTGGCACAGCAAGTTGCAGCTTCAAGGAGTCTCCAAGCCTCTCTAGAGACCTTGACTTCACTGCAAGGTACCTCTTGCCCTCTTTTCATTGTGAGTCTCCCAATCGTGCAAAACTCCTGTCTCTGCATGAACCAAGTGTCTTTTCCATTTGTTGTTTTGGGATATTTCTTTAAAATATGCAGTATTGGGGGGGATGTCATAATTTTTGCCTTGCAGGAAAAGGAGCAGTGTGGGATTGGTTTATGTTTATCTTTATTATTAGTGACCATGTCCTGGTATGCTTGTTCTCTCTCTGTGTGTGTGCGTGTGCATAATTTCCCCCAAAGGGAGAGACATACTAGTTTTGTGCAGAGAAAATAATTTTACACAAAACATATTTTGAATTGCAGAAGCTACAGCAAAGAAAAAAGAAAAAAAAGGGGGAAAGGAAAGGAAAGGAAAGGAAAGGAAAGGAAAGGAAAGGAAAGGAAAGGAAAGGAAAGTTTTTTTCAGGCTAGCACTGGAGAGTAGGGGCATTTCTACACTACACTGTTATAGCATTATTAGTGTTATAGGTATTCCTCTTTCAGCCTCCTGTGGAATTCTGGGGTTTGTAGTTTCCTGAGGCCAAAGAGTTCTCTGGCTGAGAGTTCTCAATGTCTCTCCCTAAACTGCAAACCCCAGGATTCCATAGGAGGTTGAAAGTGGAATAATAGCACTGTGACAGTGTTGTGCGGAAAGGCCCTCGATCTCTCAAGTGGATTGGAGAGTCCTTGAGATCTTTCTTGCCATAACAAGATGCAAAATCTCAGCAACAGCAAGACTTCTTCATTTTGCTGTTCTTTGTTGATCGTTTTCCACCACTGTTGTGCGTTGCAGAGGTGGATCATGTCCCGCAGCTAAAATTGTGCATCTACTCTCCATTTCCATTGTTCACCATTCTGAGCATGTACTGTCTAGTGATTTCGTATTGATCTAGGCTATTGCTTTTTGTCCCTCTGTTTCAAGTAGCACCTGAAAGGCTATGTCTGTGGATAGAGCTGAAACTCTTGAAATATTTAATTTCCTTGGCATTCTGGACAACCCTCCTCTACCATGAGATTGAGTATTTATGAGAACCAGCCAGTACCCTGAGGGGGGAAAACATATCCACTGTCTTCTAATGAGATACATGATTAAGAATAGAAGAAGGCTGAGGTCCTGTATCATAGACTGCAATGCATAACTTTGGAATGACAGAGATTCATGGTTAATACAAAACACAAACATGATAGAGAAATTCAATCAAATATAATGGGCCACAACACAAAATGGAGATTCTCCCACATAATACAGGACCATGTGAGGCATCCCGTTGGGCAATGGGGACTCCCACTACACAACAGGGCACAGAAAAATTGGGGTTCAGGCACCCCTGACTTTTCACTGACCGTCTCAATTCCCAATGCCCCATGCCTCTGCTTCACACACACTCCCCATTGCATAAAGGCACGCTGTCCCACAAAGTGCCATCTGGTTGCATACTGCAACCGTTCAATTATTTGTTATTGCCCATGGGAATGAAATTTACAGGGAGGTGCATAGAATCATAGAATCGGAAGAGACCCCAGGGGCCATCCAGTCCAACCCCCTTCTGCCATGCAAGACCACCCTCAAAGCATTCCCGACCGATGGTCATCCAGCCTCTGCTTAAAAACCTCCAAAGAAGGAGACTCTACCACACTCCCAGGCAGCATAGTCCACTGCCAGACAGCTCTGACCATCAGAAATTTCTTCCTGAGGTTCAGGTGCAATCTCTTTTCCTGCAGCTTGAATCCATTGCTCTTTGTCCTAGTCTCTGGAGCAGCAGAAAACAAGCCCGCTCCCTCCTTGATATGACATCCCTTCAAATATTTAAACATGGCTATTAGATCCACTTTTAATCTTCTCTTCTGCAAACTAAACATATCCAGCTCCCTAAGCCTCATGATGCATCCATTGGGAATGTCCCCAGTACTCCTACAGACCTGGTCCTTCATCACCCTAAAAATTTGACCTGGGGGGCTCAATAGGAAAGGGAAAAGGAATCAAGTCCCCCTTCTAACTGGTGTTGGATGCTCTGTTGGATCATGGCCAGAAATGGTGAGATGAAGTTACTCTGTTGGGTCACAGCCAGAAACTTGAGAATGAAGTTGCTGAGCCAAAACCTATATAGCGAAGATGACAACGTTAACATTTAGACATTTTTACAATCAAAGTGTAAATCTGCCAGTGATAAGATTTCTAGCCAGATCGCTTTATTTTATATGCTGGAACACAGCTATCATGTCAGTTTGCAATTATTTGTTCATGAACGCTCTCCTGTCTCTCTTCCAAATCAATTCTTGAATTAAGGTTTCCACTTCTCTAAACTGCACTTAAATGTTAATATTAACATAATTCTAATAGCAGCACGCACACTCTCTTTGTGTTTACAAAGAAAAATAGGTTTACCCTTCCAGGTTACTGTAGCTTGGTGGATGAGGATTTGTAGCATTGTATTAACATCTCGTTATTATTTATATGTAAATTACCACACAATCACTTTGTTTATCCTGTCTCGTTTCCCATCTCGGAGTTGCGGAGATTCTGAATGGGACCAGATCCTTCGACTTACATTTCATTCATACCATTTGGATGCCAGGAGCTTGTAATTAGAAACAGTGCAAATACGACATGTACACAAAAGCTGTTGCAGAGAGTCGTTTAACAATTTTTAGAGCAACATGCCTCAGTGGAGTGTGTGTGCGTGTATGTGCACACCTGTTTAGTGTTTGCCGAATGCAAATATTTTAACAGATGACAGGAGAAGATGAGCTTACCGGGCTCCGATGTTAAGCAGACACATCTAAAATTCCAGAGAATGAGGATTTCATATTTGTCGAGCAGAAATAAATTAGTCATCTTTGTTGTTTGACTTTAATTGGCTTTTTAGTCAACTTTCAAGATGCAAGATGAATGAGAGCAATATGACTGCACATTCCGCTCTTCTCAAAGCAGGGGTTCAGGGCTTCCATGCATGGGAAACTGTGGTCAACCCTTTCCAGGCTTTAACAGAGGCACCCAAGGGACTGAACCTCATTCCCCCATTATATTCAGCACCTTGGATTATTCCTTTAAATTTTGATCTAAAAACTGAAGCTGATCCATCATCCCACTGATGACAAAGCCACTGGCTGCCATAGGTCAGAAGCTGCAGCAAAGTCCTGCTGTTTTTTGTTTTTCTCCCCTTAGTGGTGTCATTGTGTGCTTTCAAGATGTTTCCAGCTTATGGCCACCCAGGATTTTCTTGGCAAGAATTGTTTCAGAGCAGGTTTTCCACTGCCCTCCTCTGTGGCTGAGAGAGTGTGATTTGCCAAAGGCCACCCACTGGGTTTCCATGGCTGAGCAGGAATTCACATCCTGCTCTCCTACATGCTCTAGTCCAATATTCAAACCATTACACCACACTGGCGCCATATGGTGACTTTTTCTTTGGGTTTGCTTCTCTACATTTCTTCAAAGGAGTTTGTCATGGCCTTCTCTGAGGTTGAGAGTATGTAACTTGTCCAAGGTGTCCACTCGGTTTCCAAGGCCAAGCCATGTTTCAGACCCTGCTAAAAAACAAAAACAACAACAACAAAAATGGTGACAGTTGACTATTTGCACAACTTTATTCATTTATTGAATGTATATCCTGGTTTTCTCCCAAACGTCTTGTTGGTCCAGAGACAAGCTTTCTTCTTGGAGAGTCAAAAAAAATGCAGTTGCTTGTGTTGATCCATATCAACACATCAGTTCTGGCAGTTTTCTTCTTTACCAAAACCAGATCTTTTCTGGCAGTTTTCTTCTTTACCAAAACCAGGTCTTTTCTGGGTCTTAACTCAGCCCAAACCCTTCTGGAATATTTTGCATTACAACACAGGTAGAAGACAGTAGAGTCTCTCTCTCTCTCTCTATATACACACCTTCCCACATACAGTCCCAAACATTGTGAGGATGTCAAATAACTCCAAGGGAAGGCTGAATGAAGGGTGCTAATCAATACAGGTGGAAAACATTACCATTGTTTTTGGCTTTCTCGTGATTTGGAGAGCGACGGTTAAATTATTCATTCTTGCCTGTGACAATGAAACTCGCAAAGATTTACATCTGCACCTGAAAGTTCCTGTTATTGGACCTTATGAACGCCAGTTCCACTACACCCTTGCTTGCATCCATCTATGATCTCTCTCTTAGTACAGCACAACATTGGAGATTCTTTTAGTGCTGGCAAACCCAGCTCTCCATTTGGCTTTATTAAAAAAAAAAAAAACCTACCAGATTACTAATGAACTGCATTGTTAATGGATGGTGGCGCAAGAATAAGTCACAGGGCCTGGAGTTGTCACTGGGCTCTCGAGATTAATTGCTCTGATTAGAGATAAGCCAGCCAGCCTCAGTTTCCATCTCTCTTCCTTCATTTTCCTAACAGAGGCTGGAGCAGAGGAGTGTGTGTGTGCGTCTGTTTGTGTGTGTGCTTCATGGCCATTCTTTTTTTCTCAGCTGAGAGCTCAAAGCCGATTACATTCATAAAACAAACACATTTAAACCAATATTTAACATCCTTCTCCCTCTGCATTTGGTGATGGCATTCTCATTCTGAGTTGAAAATACATCATGGAGCACTTGGTACCTCCCTTGTTTGCTTTACTGATTACTTATTATTTCTCCACTACAATTTCAACTGGTTCATTTCACTCAGCGGTGCATGGCAATGTTCGAAATCTGTCTTCTCCCCTAATAGGATAGCCCATCAGACATGGGTTGAAAGCCAGCATTGGGTTTGCGCAGCTTAAGGACATTTCTGCCTTACACGGTTGTAGTGCTACTATTCCCCTTTCAACATCCTGTGGGTTTTTAGTTTACTGAGGCCAAAGAGCTCTCTGGCTGAGAATTCTAAATACTCCTCCCTAAATTACAAACCCCAGGATTCCATAGGACGTCGAAAGTGGAATCATAGCACCCCCCCTTGCATGGTAGGATTCCGGATTATTTTCGAACTCTCTCATTGTTGGTGTCAAGGAAGGCCTTCCTACTTGCAAGGTTGAATGTGCACCCCTCAAATGTGACTAAGGGTAGATACCTTCAGACCCCTTTTTTGAATCGCATATGTCACTGTGCTCAAGCTCCTGACGTTCTCCAGCATATTGTACTGTTTTGCCCATTGTATATAATTCCAAGGAAAAGTTGTTAGGGAGGTTATTGGAAAGGAATATCTGTTTAGATAGGCTATCAGTGAAATACTTATTGGAAGATCAGAACTGGCATATTACTAGGCTAATGGCCAACTTTCTGGTGGAGGCAACAAACTTATGGCTTAAATTTTAAAATGTCAAAGTTTTATTGTAAATGTATATGTTGTAATATGCCTAATAAACGTGATGATGATGATGATGATGATGATGATGATGATGATGATGATGAATCATAGCACTATAACAGTGTAGTGTGGAAATGGCCTTTGTCTCTGCATGTGGATTTACACCTTGCATTATGCAGCTCTTGGGCTGAACTACTAAGCAGTTGAACTGAATGTTCTACCAGCTCTACAAGCTAATCAGGGATGGAAAGAAGAGTCAAAAGTGTTCAAAATGGTCAAAAATATATTTCTCTAGTGTTGAGAAACCCTGGTAAGGAGAATTCTAGATTGTTAAGAGTCTTCATAGTTTGGAATGTATTCTGAACAAAAATTTGCACAGATTTTCTATGTGTCTGAATTTTGTGTAGAAATAGTCTTCCCTCCACAAAAAAAGCTATTTCTGGTGCAGAAAAGGCTGTTTTCTGTGCAAATAAAAGCACCTTTTGAACAGCTTCAATGCCAAATTATCTTTGAAAACATCAATTTTCCATAACTATTCTCACAGTACGAAGAAAAATTGCTTAAGTTGCTTCCTTTAAGAACGGAATTAGGGAAGAATGATATCCCTAAATGAAATGCACAACTAAATATGGAAGCAAACACACAATCAAATAAATAACTGGTTGTGCATCCATCTGCATAATGGTACCGCACAGGCAACTCCACTTCTGCTACTTGGAATTGAATATAGACTTTCTGCATCAGGCTAAAATTAACCTCTTGTGTAGGGGAACTTAGATATGCACAAGGTATCAATAGGTTGCAGTCATTATATGTATTTTTTCCTCCATTTGTTTCTTTTTCCACCTCTCCTTTGGCTGAGATCATGTATGATAGTTTTCACCCAGTTATTCTGCTGCGGTGTCTCATCTTAGTAGCTTAAAAGTGAAACAAGTTTCAGGTATGAAAGCAGGTTGAATTGAAAGCATCCTTAGGCTATAATTTCAGTGTTGTACCATTGGTGAATCTGCCAAATCAGTACGTTCAATGCCCTTGACAGGTCACATTCTACATCTGGGGTGAGCAACAATATTCCATCACTCCTAAGATGAGAAATGGTGAAAAGACCAACTTGCAGATCAGATGAGGAAATATAGCCCAGCTATGGCACCACAAACCATGGTACCTGGTTCCTCCCATGTTAGTAGAGTGGTGAATCTATTCTGGGTTTTAGTCTGAACCTTAAAGGAGCTTTCCAAAATCTTGAACATATTTTGGATAGCTTTGTATTATGGATGGAGCCTGCCTCTTCCTTCCGTGGTACAGCTAGGTACCGTCCCAGGCTGCTCTGGAGGAGGAAGCGCAGCCATTGTATTTCCAGGACCTCCTCACACCAGATAAGTGTGGGTAGGCAGTGGGATGGTGACACAGTCACTAGTCATTGGCAGGGAAAATCCATCAATGATTTACTGCATGATCACACCCCCTGGGGACAGGAGAAGAATGGGACCAAGATGATGTCACGCATAAGCGTCATCCAGATACTGTCCTTCTCCCATCCCCAGTGCTGGATGACGATGGCCTTCAGAAAGGGCCATAAATACGAATCCCAAACTGTTATGAATGTGCAAGCCTGGCTGTTGCGTTCCTAACCATTCAGCAAGATGCCAGCTCAAGAGATTGTGGAATCACAAAGTTGGCCGTTCTCATCTGAATTGCAAATGATGTCACAGATCCGTCTTGAAGCAAAACTTATTTTTGCTTCTTTTCCTCTCTCTGTCATCTGCCCACTGCCTCCCTGAAGCTTTTACAAACTGACCTCTATGTAGCCCAGCAGGACTCTGATCCTAACTCAAAATTAAATGTCATCCACTGGATTTGTTTATCTCTTCCCATCCTTCACTCACAGATGTTTGTCCTTTGGCTTGTTCCTTTTTTCTAATTAATTTTTGATTGCGGTTAGAAGCACCTTCTGTCTAGTCCATTTCCCTCATTTCAATAGGTTTATTTCTAGCTAAGCTACCCATGGCGATTTCCAAATAAACAAGAGCAAAATAAACACACACAAAAAATAAAAATTAAAAAAATTAAAAAGAGAAACTCATCACTTTGGAACTTTATTTATTTCAGATTGAGTGGAATCTTATTTTCATGAGATAATAGGCTGAAGTTAACAGCACTTGCAATGTGCAAAGACAAGTAATATGCATGTGTGCCTGAACATTGCCTGTTGATTTACAGCAACCCCGTGAATTTCATAGGGTTTTTTTTGGCAAGGAATACTCAAAAGCGGTTTTGACAATTCCTTCCTTTGAAACAGAGCCTACAGAACCTGGTATTTACTGATGGTCTCAGGATATACAATAGGGTAGTACAACCACCACTTAATGTTGTTGCTGTTGTTGTTGTGTGCCTTCAGGTCATTTCCAACTTATGGCAACCCTAAGTCAAACCTATCATGGGGTTTTCTGGGGCTGAGGGTGTGTGATGGGCCTGAGGTCATCCATGGCTGAGCAGGGAATCGAACCCTGGTCTCTAGAGTTATAGTCAAACATTCAAACCACTACATCACCCTGGCTCTCACCACTAAACAATCTATGTGCAGATCTATGTTTTGTTGTTGTAGTGGAATGCATTCAAGTTATTTCCAACTTATGGTGACCCCAAGGAGAAACCTATCATGGGGTTTTCTTGGACTAAGAGTGTGGGACATACCCAGGGTCACCCAGTAGGTTTCCATGGCCAAGCGGGGAAATCAAACTCTTGTCTCCAGAGTCAAAGTCCAATGCTCAAAACACTACACCACTCTGGCTCTCAAATTTATGATATACAGGTGCAATTTAGGATTTTGGCAAACGGTTGTGTTTTCAGGCTATTGGAACTGCCTTCACAAATGTGTAACAGGTATATTCCAAAGGAAGAGAGGGAGGATTCTTTTAAAAAGTTTAAAGTTCCAGGTTTCCTAGGGAGATTATTAATGTCTGAAAGACAACTCATAAGCATATCTTTGTATCTAGATATGTAGAGATGTACAATAAAGAGGGAAGGAGGAAGGAAAATGATTACAAACCAGTGAAGGTGAAATGTAACCATCTCTGGATTAGCGCTTCATGATTACTGAGGCTCCACTTACATTAGTGGCACATTTAATTTTTATGACGGTGAGGGAATTACTGCACTGCAGCAAGACTCCCTTTTGTTTACCTGTGTGAAAGTTCATGCAAGCACGATCTGAGTTTCTCCAAGCAGGGAAAGTCTGGTTGGCAGGCGCTCCTGTTGTCCTATCCATTATTTACATGCCTAGACTCTTCCGATACTTACAGCAATGTCACAATAACCTCCATGAATTCTTGATTAAGGGATGAAAAATTAACCATATGAAGTGAATTACCATTCTGTTGAGTTTCGAAACAGCCACCGTGAACTTTCAAAGGATGCCAGGACAACATCTACTGCCACAAGGCAACTATCTCTCATAATTGCATATGGGAAGCCTTCCAAAACTCTTCTCAGCTGAATTTCTCATGGGATTTGGAGGATCCAAATTACCTAGATTTGTTTCAAAAGTGGACCTAAATTGGTAGGAATCCTCCATGACTATTTGTTTAAGTCCCAATTTTGGACCATAAGCGGAAGACGTAAAACTTTGCCTCTCATTGACTTTGAAATATACAGGCACATAAAATAGCTTAATATTGGACACAAAAAGTAATACTCCAAATCACCAAGGAGATCAACAGTTGCTCTTTAAGTCTTTAAGGGATCCATCAATTGTAGCTTTCCATATGATGACAGAGGATCTCTCTCAGGCCTCGTTTTTTTGTTAACATCATCCATTGGTGAGAATTAACCTACATTGCTGGTTATGACCTATACAGACCTATATGGTTTTGGTCCAAGCTATCTGACAGATAATATCTCCCTGTATGAGCCTTCCTAGGCTTTGGGATCTTCAAGGGCGGCTGTTCTCTAAGTCCCACAACCTCCACAGCCAGGGTGACATGAAACATGAGACAGGGCCCTCTTCAGGGCAGATCCCAGGTTCTGTAACTCCCTTCCCAAGAAGGCCAGACTGGACCCCTCCTTGCTGTCCTTCCTCTGACAGGCAAAGCCTTAAAAAAGAGAGGGAAAAAAGGAAGAAATTCCAGTAGGCTATTAAAACTGATTTCTTAAGATTTTTTAAAGAGGATGTTTTAATAGTACCGATTTCTAACATTGCATGTTTTATACTGCATTAATATTGCGAATAGTTTAGTTCTGTTCTAATGCTGATCTTTTGCATGTTTGGGCTATATTGTACTTTTTTAATTAATATGCCTCCTTGAGCCTCAGTTTTTTGGAAAAGGTGAGGTTTGAATAAGTAAGGAAGAGGAGAAAAAGCAGGGAGAAGGAAGATAGAGGGGAGAAAATGAGGATATGAAAAAGAGGAGGAGGAACCTGTTATTGTATGGACTTTTCAAGCTCTGTACTGACACTATATTAAGGTGAAGGGAAAATAGACCCTGTGTCAAGATGTGGTGAGAGCTAGCTTGGTGTAGTGACATGAGCATTGGACTACAACCTGGAGACCAGGGTTCAATTCCCCACTCAGCCATGGAAACCCATGGGGTGACTCAAGTCAAGTCTCAAGTATGGGAGCCAACTTTAATAGGGAAAAATGAGATGCGGGGGTTGTATGAGGGTCAATGGGCTTGTAAGGGTGCGTAGCTTCAGAAGTGGGGAATAGGATTCTTCTTACTCCCCGCTACTGAAGCTTCAAGAGCTTTAGAAGGAAGGATCCTTCCTCTTCAAGCCTGTCGCCCAACACCTTTGCTGTTCCCCTCTGAGAAATGTGTCCTGTGCTCTGTGGGCAGGTCTTGCCTTCTGCTATTACGAAAAGTTTTAGAAGGCTCCGCCAATATGCAACAGGGACAGGTTGCCAAGAAGACCTGAACCCCACCTCAAGCCCATTGCCGAACCTGTTTGCTGTTCCCCTCCAAGAAATGTGCCCATTCTTTGGGCTTGGGACAGATTCTCACATGACCAGTGGGCAAAAAGAGATGGAAGCCTTGTTCAAAATCGTAAAGTTTCTGGATGAATGGGTTATGTTATTGAACCAGGGTCAGTAAGTCAGTCACTAAAAATATACAAGTTATGAATTGAGTCAAGTCGGTGAGTACTTTATTGCCAAGTCAAGTGAAGTGACTTGAGTCCAACTTGAGTCTGAGTCAATCGACTCAAGTCTACATCACTGGTGACCTGGGGTATGTGAAACACTCTCAGCCCCAGGAAACTCCATGATAGGTTCATCTTAGGGTCTTCATAAATCAGAAATGACTTGAAGGCACACAACTACAGCAGCACCAATGGGATATGGTACAGAGCCGATGACAATGAAAAACTCCATCTGTGCCTCTGGTTGTTTCACTCACCTAGAAAAATGACTTCTTTGGGACATGCCCTCCAATGTCAGCTTGCTACGAGGTGTCTATTTTACCCTTGGGGAAATGTGCCATTTCACCGGAATGAGCTTAATGCCCTCCAGCCATGAATGGAAATGAGATTCAGATTAAAATTTGAGCTGCACTTTACCTGTCTCCGAGTCGTGTCATTTTGCCTTTTTAGAACAGCATTAGGGGGAGAAGAGCCTTAACAGCCTCTGTTTTCCCTTGTTGATCTCTCCCTCCCCCTCATCCGCCTCACTTCACAGAGAGGAATCCAATTACCTGTCGCTGACTGGGTAGGATATAGGGACGCCGAGGTAAATCAGCAGAAATGGGCATCCAGAACACTGCAGGGATAACAAACAGTCTAGAATCGGTGAAATCAAATCATAGGTGACAACCTCATTTTATTAGGCTGCAGAATAATGATGAGGATTCTTCCAAAGAGCACAAGGGTGTGGGCTGGGAGGGGAGAGAGGAAAAGGGCTCCTCATGCCCAGTTTGCCTCCTCGCCATACCATCTCTGGAGCCACGTCTAAACTTCTTGTTAGAATTCTTCAACAAATCTTCCTTCGCCTTTGTTTCCTCTCCTCCTCCAAGAAAGTTTCCTATCTATTGAGGTATACTTGGGAATAAGTCCTATTGATTTCAGAGGGAATCACTCACACCCTGTGGAACTCTCCTCTGCAGGAGGCTAGGCCAGCCCCCTCCCCACTTTCCATTCATAGGCAGACAAAGGCATCTCTTTTCAAGCTGGCTTTTAATAAGTGACCAGGGGTCTTTCCGCACTACCCTGTTATAGTTCTCTTATTCCACCTTCAACCTCCTATGGAATCCTGGGGTTTGCAGTTTAGGGAGGGGCATTTACAATTCTCAACCAAAGAGCTCTTTGGTCTCAGTAGACTACAAGCCCTAGAATTCCACAGGAGGTTGAAAGTGGAACAATAGCACTATAACAGGGTAGGGTGGAAAGTCCCCAGGAGAGCTTTTACTTACTTATGAAGTTGCTTCTTTAAAAAAGTAAGTTTCTCATAATTTTACATGTTTTTTTTAATGTATTTAATTTTTTAAAAAACTTTTTGGAAGCTGCTTTGGATCCCGCTTTCGGAGGAAAAGTGACATAAATACAATAAATAAATAAGGTGTATTAAAAAGCAACTCTAATGAATCTAAAGGGTGGGTAATCTTGACAGGTCCAAGAGCCAATGTTCAGGGCAGGGGGCACATGGTTCACTAAGAAGACACGAAAAAGAAAAATGAAGCAGACCAGAAATGGCTGACTCTCCACTTGTGCATTTGAAATACATCCCCTTTAAAAAAGAAAAGAGTATAAAACTCTTTTCTGTCCCTAATTGCAACATGAGACTGCCATCCTATAAGTATATATAAAACTGAGAGTAGACCTAGGGGAGTAGCTACCAGGAACAAATGAAGACATTGAGCCCCTTCCCCTTCCCAAAAAAGAACTGTGACCCTACCATGAAATTTTCTTTTACTCCCCAAATTTCTAGCACTGAAGTGACTGAAAATTTCCGATGCTCATTTAGAAGCAGAATCAAGGCATCTGCCATGCCCAGGATAACTCACAATCCACAGACTGTACTCTGACATAGACAGTAGTGTTTATTTGTAGCAAAGCAAGCAACACAGCACACTTTTTATGAAGTTGCTGAGAATGGAGCATATATGGCATTCAAAGATTTTATGCCTTCACGTACAGAGTCAGGTGCACAAAGCTGTGATTGGAGAGGATAATACATTTAACATAACCCCACCAGTTGTTCACCTGTCTTTCATCCTTGAGGCTAGAACATGTTTCCTGCCCCTTACCTCTGAACCGTTCAGGTTTTCACAAGACCTTGTGACACTTTCATTTCCCCCCACTCCGGCTTTTTCCCCCTCTACCAGATACATTGCTGCAATGGGCAGTAAAGCAATTAATCAATGGATACATTGCAATACACAAGCAAGCTTCAAACCAATACATTGGTGCAATCAACAATTAGTGTTTGATACTTTATAGCACTCTACCTATGCTAACTACCTGACATGTTCTAATACACATCCAGCAGAAAGCTTATGACAGGTATCATGCATCCTGACATCATCCAAAGGAAAAGAGACAGGCCCCAAGATCAAGAGAATGCAAACAGTGCAAACAGTGCAAGGTATGGAAAATTTTTCAGTCTCACTCATCAAACTGTATGGCCATTTCCACCCTACACTTATAGTGCTATTATTCCACTTTCAACCTCTATGCAGTAGTTCTCAACCTGTGGGTTCCCAGATGCTTTTGGATTTCAGCTCCCAGAAGCCCCAGCCACTATGGTCAATGCTCAGGGCTTCTGGGAGCTGAAGTCCAAAAACATCTGGGGACCCACAAGTTGAGAACCACTGCATGGGATCCTGGGGTTTGCAGTTTAGGGAGGGGCATTTGCAATTCTTAGCCAGACAGCTTTTTCACCTCAATAAACTACAAACCCCAGAATTCCACAGGAGGTTGAAAGTGGAATAATAGCACTATGACAGTGTAGTGCAGAAATGACCTATGAATCTAGGGATTGAAAGAAAATTTCACAAGGGGGCAAAATGTTTTGTAAAGATTGCATTCCTTATAACAACGTTATGGTGAAAGATCTAAAGCCAACACTCCCCCCCCTTGATATCTGGATCAGCTTATCTCAAATTAAGCTATTTGCATACCAGTTCTGGTTTATAGGCACGCTGAAGATCCATATCTTGATTTTGCTGAAATGCAGAAAAGAAGCCCAGACACTATTATGCGCAGGGAACATGTGGCTTTAGGTAGTCTGCCTATATTTATAGACATGCAGTTGGTTTGATGTGTTATTTTTATAATCCTAGAAAAATGATAAGCATCAGCTGTTATGGCTTGTCTTTCCAAGGATTAAAAGCCTTTTTTTTTTTTTTAAAAAAAAGCATCCTTCTGGAAGATTACAATAAAAAGCCGGCGATCTGTGGATAATAGCCAGTAGGGTACTTTTGAAACGATAGAACACGCTGAGGAGATTCTTGGTATGTTAAAGTGGTGGTAATCTCTTATGTTCTCGTTGAGAGGAGAACCTCTCAGAGGTTGCTTTTAAGATCCCAGTGGATGGAACTACAAAGGTATTGATTCACAATGTGCAAGGGTATTTGAAAAGCAAAGGAAAGAAAGAGAGGGGGACAGAGGAAGAAACAAAAGAAAAGAAAGAAACCATGGTAGATATATTAAAGAGAAGGTAGCAGGTTTGATGATAGCCTGTTACTAAGGACAAATGTAGGGCTGAGAATTCTGAAAGTAAGATGTGATTGAGCTTTTTGTCATTTTCATGAGTTCAAGGTATTTTGGCTCAGCTTAAATGA
Source organism: Iguana delicatissima (assembly GCA_948472985.1). Lineage (NCBI taxonomy): Eukaryota > Metazoa > Chordata > Lepidosauria > Squamata > Iguanidae > Iguana > Iguana delicatissima. Next base: position 964,730 of record CAOKZL010000019.1, on the reverse strand, counting down.
CATTTCTGCCCTACGCTGTTATAGTGCTATTATTCCACTTTCAACCTCCTGTGGAATTCTGGGGTTTGTAGTTTCCTAAGGCAAAAGACCTCTCTGGCTGAGAATCCTAAAGGCCCCTCTTTAAACTCCAAACCCCACAATTCCATAGGACGGTGAAAGTGGAAGAATAGCACTATAACAGCATAGTGTGGAAATGGCCTAAGTCGCTCTTACATCAAGTGGCCCAATTTTGCTAAGCTCACATAGTTGCATGACCAAGCTGGCTCCAGTGCTGGTGCTAAGGGAAAATTCATACCTGCATTTCAGTGGATAGCAGGACTGTGGAGTCTGCGAAACCCTTCAGAGCAGGGAAAAAGAACACCTGGATTATACCGTAGCAGAATTTCATTGCAATCTGGCCTATTGTCTAGACTACAGGGCCATATTTGGGCCCCTGGGAAAAATTGGAGGGTCACACCTACTGAGAAAAAAAAATCATCTTTTTGACCTAAAATGTATACCAAGAGTCCTCTACACATTTTGGGACTCCCTAGGATGTTTCAGGCCCAGAAGATTTCCCCCCCACACACACATTTTTACAACTGCAAGTGATCCAGATATTTTGGAAGCACTTTGGGGCAATTGTTTTGGAAGAAATAATTGTGATCCCATGGGTCCCAGGCCCACAGAAAGGGCCTTTGGGGTCTCATGTAACCCACTGTCTGTACTTTGACCTTACTGCTCTCCAAACACAGCAGCGCAACATTCAAATTTGCTTGCGCAGAAGCGCATTGGCCACAAATATGTGGTCCAAGTGCAAGGTGGTGGTAATAGCATTGAAAGCCCCTAAATGACTTTGGGACCTTGATGCCTGAAGGACCCTCTCGCTATATATGTCCATCCAAGGTTTGAGGTCTGCCAGACCCAAGGACCCATGGGACCCCAGGCTGCTTACATCATATTTTAAAACAAAGGCATTAAACCATCTTGTTTCAACTTTAATTTTTCTTGTTTAATCTCTTTCACTTGTTCCAACTGTCTTAAACTGATTTAAACATTTAAGTGGATTTTATTTTAAAATGCCCTGAGATCCACAGAAACAGGGAAGAATGTAAACATTCATTTAATTAGATAGTTGAATTAAAAATAAGCCAATAAATAAATGTCTGTGATATCACACCAGGTCTCCATCTCCCTGGTAGACTCTGTCTTTTTTCCCTTATAGGACAGGATAATAGCTCATATCTCTGCTACTGCTTTTCAAGCATTTGATGTTTACTGGAACATTGCAAGACTTCCAGTGAAAATATCTGGCTGTGTCCCCACGGTTGCATTAGTTTGCACAATGGTAACCCCAAGCTGTTACAGTCCGGTATGAAAGCTGCACGTGGGGCTAATATGTTAACATCTGTTCTGTACAGCAGACATACAATGGCCTTGGTGTATCATCATTAATTTTCTCTCCAAACAAACCAGCCAGAACTATTGCTAGTAGAAACAATTTGAGGAACATCAGCATATAGTCAAACTTATTTAGTCTGTGACATTGATCGAAGGCCTGTTGCTCTTCCATCACAAATTCATCAAGGCAGCCGGGAAGAAACAGTTGCCTTGACTGAACAGCCAGAAATAGTCAGTATTCTGGAGGCACCTCTGTTCCCTCACCAAGTGTTATCCGACCCTCACCCTCTGGCTGAGCTACCACTTTTCAAATACAGAATGGATCCTTTAAGAAAACCATGGCTGGATTCCGTTCAGTTGGAATACATCCAGGCTTTGACTAAGATATATGTCTGGACTCCTACACTGGGAGATATATGTTTGGCAAATAACTAGGTTCCTTAGTTTGTCATCTCATAATGCTAGTCCCCAGAACCCATCTTTCAAGTTCCACAGCCCCTACGGCTTCACCATTTTTTGTTTCACTATAGAGCAGGGAGATCAGCAAAGATGCATCTAGCTACTTTCCCATAGCTAGTCACAACAAAGATATAGGCCCTTTCCACATGGCATTTTCCATGAGAAAGGGTGCCTGAAGTGTCGCACAATTGTGAGGAGCGATCTGCACAACACATTCACAATCGCGCAATGCTCCAGGGGCTGGCAGGTGCTGATTGCGCACCTTTTCATTTTCGACTGGAAGCCAAAAAATGGTGCACGATTGTGCATTGCTCCTGGGCCCCGCTCACACTTACCTGGTGTGCGGAGCCTCTGGAGCCATGCTGGTCGCGCTTCCTGCCCCGGCGCAGCCTTAGTCACCCTATCATCAACCACCTTGTTCAAGTCTTGTAGACCCAGGGCTGTGTCTTCCTAGATTGAGTCTATCCATCTGTAATGTGGGTCTTCCTCTTCTCTACTGTATTCTACCTTACCAAGCATTGTTGTTTTTTCTAGCAAGTCATGTCTTCCCATAATATGGCCAAAGTCCAACAGCCTCAGTTGAGTCATGTTGGCTTCTAGAGAGAGTTCAGGCTTGATTTGCTTTTGGACTCATTCATTTGTCTTGTTAGCAATCTGGGGGAATCCATAGAACTCTTTGGCACAAGTTTTCAAAGGAGTTGATTTCCTTACTATCAGCTTTCTCCACTGTCCAGCTTTCACAACCATACATAGAAACTGGAAATATAATGGCATGGACAATCCTACCTTTAGTATTCAATGGTACACCTTTACACTTGGGGATTGACTTGGGGATTGAGCCCACCGTTATCCCAAACAGGATTTAAAGTGGCTCACACTATATTTCAAAGCAGAACAGCTACAGAGCAGATTCATGCAGTGAGCTTTGTGGTTGAGAAGGAATTTGAACCCAGGCTCTGGATCCTGTTGGTAAGAATGAAACTGTTGAATCAATTGTTGACACATACATAAATCCAATTGATTCAGTGGGTTTACTTTGTTTGACACAAACAATAGGATTTAGGCCAGATCATTCTCAGACTGAAGAGTCCAACACACCAGTCTTTACAATGAACAAATCACGCTCTTGGTTATTGTAATTACTCTAGAAATAAACTAGCAATAAGAGGTAATAATACCACCAGCAGAATGCCTAAGTCCACTCTGGGCAAGATGGCATCTTTTTCAAGGAACTTGATCTCCTGCAGGGATGGAGAGGTTGGAGAGATCAGGGCAAAGAGAAAGCGCTTGGAAATTCATTAAGCTCCCCTAAGTTCCCAGAGAGGTGGACGGCTTTGGAATTCTGAAATACAGTTCATTCTTAATGGAGTTACTGTGCCAAGTTCGGCTGACTGTTTGACCTCCCTCCTTTTTTTTTAAGACTGTGATGATGTGTGAAAGCCCTGCTGTCAAACAGAAGTGATAGTGATGCAATTTTCAGGGCTAATGATTCAACTGACCTAATGTCCTCTTCCAGCTGCTTTCTATTACGGTTGCTTAACTGGGACGTTGGAAGCTCAAGGGACTGGCTATATATAATGAACTCACTGTGCAATTATGGGCAGTTCAAGCCGACATCTAGAACTAACTCTGCCTCCTCTTTCTTGGATCCTGCATCAGTTTGCCAGTCATATTATCCATGCAAAATGGACGGGTTCTATGGTGACTTGTTGAAGGAACTGGCCTTTGAAACTTCAACTGGTCCAGAATGATGCAGCTGTTCTATTAAGCGGAACTGGGAAAAAATAACTTCAGAAGCATATTTTTCAGTATTTGGACATGAACCCTTTTTGATTCCCAAACAGAGTAGACCCACTGAGCCAATGGAATTTAGAAAAGAGTAAGTCAACTCTGGTAAGGACTATAGGATTTGTAGTCCAATGACAAAGGTACCAATGGAATGGACCAAAGCTTCACCATGATACAGCTTCTCCAGCATCATTTGTTACACAGCAGGCAGCCAGATGCTTCCAGAAAATCCCAATAAATATATACATTTAGACTCAGAGTGGAAACTGAGCAAATACTTTTCTCCTTCAGCTAAGATGCCCAGATTTACTGGAGTAGGAATGTTTGTGAGCTGTGTAATTGCCTCCCAAAATAGGGAGATATCTTCTTCTGTCCTCATCCATCAGTCTCCTATCTAGAGAACTGTTCAATGTTTTTTGGGCCTCTGAGAACTGCCCAATCAGGAGATCATCTGTCTTTCTGAGGTCAGGGAAGGAGACCTTCACTTGGCAGATGTCAGACCTGAGGTCTTCAGTCAGGTCCACTCAAGAAGCACATAAACAGTTCCCCAGATCTTTCCTGGCATTCTACTTGTTCTGAATGTGGCAAGGATGATAATGCTGATTATTTTTTTCCCATAACCAGGGTTCGTGATGACTTTTAAATCAAAACAAATACAAAAGATTGATATTAAAAATACAAAAGCCCAACATTAAAATAGAACTAAGCTATTAATACAACTAAAAACAATTTAAAACATGCAAAGGTTAAAAACTGTTAAATAGCAGTACAGTTAAAATAGTACAGCACATTTTTAAAAACTCTCCCTTAAAAAACAACAACAGAACCTTCAGTTCTTAAAATCCTGTCAGAATATTATAAAAATTGTAGCCTGTCCAAGAAAGGGCAATAGGGAGAGAGACATTCTTGCCTCCCTAGGAAGGAAACCAAGACATAGACTCTGGGCCTTTCTGTACTACACTGCTGTAGTGCTGTTATTCCCCTTTCAACCTCCTGTGGGATTCTGGGCTTTGTAGTTTACTGAGGCCAAAGGGCTCCTTGGCTGAGAATTCTCCAGGCCCCTCCCTAAACTGCAAATGCCAGGATTCCATAGGATGTTGAAAGTGGAAGAATAGCATTATAATAGAGTAGTGCAGAAAGGCCCTCTGGGTAGACTCAGTTTTGGTACAGGTGATTAAATGGATAAGTCAGCATCACGCACTCCATGATCAACACCCTAAGGTACCTTTAGACAAAAAGGAAAGGTCTCTAGACTTATCCTTTAGATTATGCAGACTAAAGGAACTTGTTTAATTTCTCAATGACATGCAAAATCATAAGGGGTGCATCAGGAGGTAGAAGGCTGTTGTGATTGTTGTGTGCCTTCAGGTCATTTCTGACTTATGGCTAGCCTAAGGCAAACCTATCATGGAGCTTTCTGGGGGCTGAGTGTGTGTGACACACTCAAGGTCACACAGTAGTTTTTCATGGCTGAGTCAGGAATCGAACCCTTAGTCTTAGTCCAACATACAAACCACTATAGCATGATGGCTCACGAGACAGAGGGAGGGTGTGCTATTCATAGAATGATACAGTTGGGGAGACCACGAGGCTAGCACTATGATTGTATCATTCCACCAAGAGATGCTCTGTCCCCAGCAAAGTTGCTGCCTGAACACAAGCTGAGATACTTGGTTCAGACCAAGAGCTGTGGAAAGATATACCAAGGAGGAAATCACAAGACGACTCTTGTTTGGTCACATCCTCAGAAATCTATAACTTCACTTCAAAACTATTTGTAAATAGTAGATTTAGCAATGTCTCCAGCATGTCCCATCTCTAATCTCACTTCCTTTATTGCAGATCCAACACACACATGTAAAAGCAACACAGAGCAAAAATAGATTAATCTTCCCATCCTTTGGTTCAGCTGCAACCTAATGATGAGCTCCTGACTGTGGTGCTGGCCCCTGGAGAACTCCATCCGTTCTTATTGATGCTGCCAGATCTCAACAGGAAAAGAAAACAGATCTGACAGTCTTCCTCATGGTGTCCGGTGGCTTTTGTCTTCATTGACAGTGCAGTGAATCTGCTTAGAGTTTTAAGGCTTCAAAGGAACTACCCAAAGTGCTGAACTTTTCCATAAAACATTTCCTCTTGATTATCTCCTTGAAAATTCACACTGAAAACCGGAGTGAATGTAGTGCTCCTCTGACCTGAGATCCACCGGCCGCTCACAGCTGTGTAGCTATCCTCCTAGCAAATATCTCTCTGGACAAGAGTTTGGCTCCAAATGGTGGTCAGTCTGCCAGCCTGATTATCAGTAAGAGGGGAACAAAGGAATGTGAGAAATGGGATTTGGTCAGCCTTGTTTTCTCAGTAGGTTTCTGTTCTTGCAACCTTGGGATAGATTCTCCACCAGCAATGGCAGTCTGCCTGGCGTTGCATAATCTGCACTAATTGGCTGGAACCTAGTATGCAAATAGGAAGCATTACATAAATATGGAGAAAGTGACCTGTGTCTGCTCATTTTGCATGCATTATTTTCTGCTTTTATCAGATGCAATCAGAAGCAATTTTGTTTGTTGATGCAATTTAATTTTTTTTACAAAAAAGTTTACCCTCTGTTCATCAAAGGGCCATGAAAATGATGACATTGCCAACTGCAGTTCAGTAACCAGGAGAAGAGAGTATATGCCTCTCTATTGATAATATCTTTTCCTGCCTCCCAGTGGCTGAACCTCAGTCAGATGTTGTCCAGCTGCCTCCCAGCTCTGCTAAAATGATCACAAGGGTGCATGCTGACTCCAGAAAGGTACCTTTCATAAGAGAGGGAAGTGATATAGAAGGAGGTACTGAATGCCTCCCTCTATAACATCCCAAATGTAATGTAAGCAGGGGTAACCTCTGATTATGCCAGCATATCTCACCAACAGATTTCAAACTAATGTAATACAAATAACACCGGTCTGTCTTTTCTCTAGTCCTCAAAATAAACAGATTCTGGTTGAAGCCATTTTCCTGCAAAACTTTCAACATACAAACAACCAGATAAGATCTTATATCATGATTGTGTAGGGTAAATCCACCTCCACATAGATACAGAGTGGTTGTATCACAGCACTCTTCTGCTGAATGGCAACATGGTGCAACTGCCCGTTTGCTCGCTTATTATCCCACTGTGCAATGGGGAATGCACACTTGTTGTTTCTGAAATCCCAGTGAAATGAGTGGTACGTTGAAGGCGCCGATTGATAGTTATGCACTCTCCAAGAATTTGAAATTGCGTGACTGGATCTGACTGGTTAGTGCCAAGTAAAGTAGGCCCATTATCAATTGTTCGGTAACGAGTCATGATGTAGGTGAATCCAGCTGATTCAATTGCTCTATTCTAGTTGGGACTAATAATAGGAGGTAGGCCCGTGTGAAATGGCTATTTGTGTGAAACTCCATTTGTGCAGCCACGGACTGAATATGTCCATTGCACAAGAGTCAAGAAAGTAGAACCACATATTTATGGGGAATCTACACATGTGTGTGACAGCAAGAGGGTTCTAGCTTCTGCCTCATTTCAGTCTGCATTGACAGCTCCAACCAGTGTTTTTGCTAGCACCATCTGAACACATGTTTTGTGTTGTTGCTTGAAAGCTGCCGACAATCAATGGTCATTGGAGAAACGTCATTTATTTGTCAAAAGCCATGAAGTGAGCATTTTCAGCTGCTTCTGAAAGCATCATGAAGATCCACACACATCCAAACAGCAAGCAAGGAACTGCGTGAAAGATGGCTGTACGATTCCCAGTACAGCGCCTTTCATAATTTTTGATGGAGTTAGAGGGTAATGAAACCAAACACAAAGATGTAAGCCTGTAATTTTGTTGTGCTTTTGTTTGGAAAACACTTGGCACTTGGGTATTTGTTAAGAAGGAGGAGTGATTGATGGAATGCCTGGTGGTGGTATTAATCAATATACTAGTGTGAACTCCAGTTCAGGCAACCTGGCTAAATGAATCAACATTTCAGAGCAGGTCTTGGCTTCCAGATATTCCTAGCTGTCTCTATAACCAGATGAGCAAGCCATATTTGGACATTATCCATCTTCGAATGCTGATGGCAGCGAAACCTGACCTCATTCACACTCCCTCGTTACTGGCTCAGAAATGCTAGAATAAATTCCAAGGGGAAGCATTCATCAAAGGCAGAATAATTAACTGGTTCAATTCCCTGATCAGGAAGTTGTCTCCAAGAGACAGTCTGATTGGACTCTGATGGAGAAACGTTTTCATTAAAAACATGGGAGGAAAAAGAAACCCGTACGTATATGCATTCGTTGTAATTGCATTTGGCATAGCATTAAAATCAAACTGTGACTAAATTATGTCCCACTTTCACTGGACACTTTCAATACACAAGGCTATTAATAGCATGGAGAAAAAGCATGTTGTACCTGCCCGCCATATAAGATAGTAGAGATGAGAAGCTCCTTAGATATAAAAGGTGGCAACCCTAATTCATCATTACAAATATGGTTGCATAATAGAGATGTAGATCTTCACTAATGTCATTTGTGAAGGGAGCAACAACTAATCTTAGTAAGAAATTACTTTGGACCATACACACATACACAAACATATATAATGTGTAGAAAATGCTGTTTTCTTACTCCACCCTCCAAAAAACGCCAAATTTTGCACAGAATGGTGGGCATTTTTTTAGTGACACATGCATTGCATGCATTGCGCAACTTAGGCAGAATGAGCGATTTGCCAAAAGCAACACAAGCATTCTGCTACTAGCAGTCGAAGCGGCGTTGTTCATACAGCAATGCTGTGTGTCGCAGTGTTGCATCGTGCATTTCATAACGGAAGTCATTCAAGACATGTGCTGCACAATTATGTGATTTTAAGTAACAAGAGGGTAGACGTCAACTGAATATTGAAAATAATTTCTTGACAGTAAGGTTGGTTCAATGATGGAGCCAATTACATAAAGAAGTGGAGGGCTTTCTTTCTCTGGCCATTTTCAAGAAGAAGTTGGACAGCTACTTGCTGGGGATGCTCTAGCTTGAATTCCTGCATTGAGCAGGATGTTGCACTTGAATCTGTGATCCTATTATTCTATTCTGCCTGCAGCTTGTGTAGTTTTAGCATAGCGTATCTCCACAGAGAGATATTTATGTTACACTGAGGGTGTGCGCGTCTGATTATCACCAATAATTCCCACTCTAAGAAGAGTCTCAGCAGTTCAGGTTTCTCTTCATCTTGGTCTCCTTACTCTCAAGGTACACATTTTGGACCACTTTAAAAAAATATTTTCAAGCATTCTTTCCAGCCCTATTGCATAAATAGGGATTGAAACCTAGATTTTTTTAGGAACTAAGAGCACACTCAAAGTCCTGGACCTGTATGATGGTGATGATGATGATGATGATGATGAATAATAATAATAATAATAATTTATTGTTACTTCAACTGTTCTTCATAGCACTTGGTTTCCAGGCCCTTGCTCATCTTGGTGGACCTTGTCTGAACACATTCCATTGAATTTCATGGAAAGGTTTTAGACAACTATAAGGTTTTATGCCTTCACCACCTTCCAACATCACTCTCAAGGGAATGATGTGATGGTCACTTGCCCTTCAGAAACCCACATGACTTGCACAGCTCCCACAAACTTTCCTTGTTTGGAGACTTTGGTCTCTAAATCAAAGGTTGCTGATATCAGAGGACTAACCATGCTGGATCTCAGTTTGTGCACGCCTGGAACAGATTATGGGATCCATGTCATTTATCATTATACCTTCTCAAGAATTTGGGGGTCAGTACCATGAACCTGTCCTTTGCTCTGCCAAAACATTCCAGCTCAATACCAAGCCATGTTTCAAATTCTAAAATTTAACTTATTTAAATTATTGATGCCGCTCCAGAAAACCCTTAAAAAAAAAAACTGTCACTAGCAAAATTTAAAAGGAAGAGGGAAACACTTGGATTTCACTAAACAGCCAACACAGCTTTACAAAACTTTCAAAAGCTGAACTTTGCATTTTAAAGAAGACAGGAAAGAATGCTGCATTCAGGTTTTCTTTTCTCCTGACTGCATTGTTGGCTTTCATACATGAGAATTAAGATGTCAAGAGATGTAGCAAGAGAAGCAGGAAAACTGAATGTATCCCTGAAATTTGCAATTGTGACTGTCTCCTCCAAAAGAACAGTCAAAAGTGAAAGGATCTCTAACGGTACATAGTAAATGTGTGAAGAGCGATCGAGGAGTTTCAAGAGGGATTTTACCTCTAGCATAGGACTTTTTGTACTTTTAATCTGACTTCCCTTTCACCGGGTGCCACTGTCTTCCTTCTCTGAAATTGGCAAACGTTGCCAAAGGAGAGGAAAGGGAAAACGTTATGTACTGTACAGTGACAATTTAGGGGAAAGAAGAATAATATATAAGAAGCCAATACAGATGTTGGAGCTTCTGAATACAGAGAAGGATGGATGGATGGATGGATGGATGGATGGATGGATGGATGGATGGGTGATTTTTAAAAGAAACCTATATCTATGCTTCCTAGATGATTCCATACCAGGCTTCTCACTTTTCAAAAATAATTCAAGCAATGCGACACCTCAGAGCAAAAGAACCACAGCAAAAGTCATTTGCTATGGATTTGAAAGGATATTTCAAAACATTCAAAAGATGGACCAAAACCAAGTATCAAAAGTCCTGATGAGAAGAACCCTGAACCAACAAGAATCTCCATAGTTCAGGCTTTATTTGGCACAAAACCCTCACTTATGATCAATAATAATCCCAAGATCATGAGGCATGAGATAACCAAGGCCCAGACAAGCAGATGGGCAGTATCTACGGTCAGGAACCTCCAGATCCTGTAGATGTTCAAAAGATGGAAGTTGCATGTTCCAGCCGATGGCAACCCAAAGGCAAATCTATTATGGTGTTTTTCGGGAGCTGAGAATGTGTGGCATGCCCGAGGTCACCCAGTGGGTTTCCATGGCTGAGTGGAGAATCAACCCCTGGTCTCCTGGGTTGTGGTCCAACATTCAAAGCACTACACCACAGTGGCTCTTACATGGACCTAAACCACACAGGTTGGCCAATGGAATATAAAACAAATATTTTAATTAATGAATAATAAATATAACTATAAAAACAGTGTTTTAATTTATTTCATCTTAGTCATCACGTGTCCCAATTTTTTTGAAAAGGAAAGATGAATTTATACTGAAGTTTGATTTCCCACCACCACCACCATTTTCTAATCAGGATTGGAAATAATGCCAACTATACATCACTGGAACTCTTTTTGTCATGATAACTCTGTATGGGCCGGCAGTCGTAACAAACAATTGATGTCTGTTAGTTTAAAAAGCAATTAATGCAATTACTCTTTGGTTGAATCAATACTAATGCATTTTTTCCCCCTCTCTCTCTCCTGTAATTTGCAGGCTTTGACAACGCCAGCTGCAAGCAAAGTCAAGGTAGGAAATCATGATTTATGATGGCTGCGCTGATTGATCCGTGTGATTGTATAAGTCAGGATGGATATAGGTTGTGAAACAGACATATTAGGGTTTAAAAATGGACTGGGCGGTACTTTTTTAGTAGCTTTGTAAACTGTTTTATCGGCTTATTCAGATGTAACTGCACTGTTTTGGATTAGCCTGCTAATGTTTAGCCTTTCTAATCCTCTGCATTGCTTTGATCTAGCAATGGTGTTGGAAGCATCAGAGGATAATTTTCTTACAGTATAACCAAGACTGTGTGTATGTTGTGACTCTGCAGGAATATGGCACTGGATGTAAAATTAACTATCCTGGACCAGGAAAGATTAACCATTATTTAATGTAAGTTTCCAGCCCATACAGATGTGCTTGCAAGCTAGCAAACACAAGGGAGGAATGGATTCATTGAGGAAGCCATCGTGGTCTTCTTTGTAATAGGTGTTTGATTTGTAAATACCATCTACCCTTGGGAGCACAGTGCACTTTTGTACAGTGTTGAAACAAATAGCATCCTTGGGCTGACCTGAGCTGCCCAGTGTCAGGTCCTTTCTGCTCCTTACCTTCTTCCGGCGCTGGAGTGGGGGGATCGCGCAAGCAGCCTCCAGTATAGGCTCTCATGTCCCTGCGGCTTCAGCTCTGCACGAGCTGCTTGCTCGCACGAGAGCCATGCCTCTTCCTTCCGCAGCACAGCCTGGGAATTTCCCAGGCTGCACTGGGGCAGGAAGTGCAACTGGCGCTGCTCCAGAGGCTCTGCACCCCAGGTAAGTGTATGAGGGACCTGGGAGCAATGCGCTATTGCGTACCGTTTTCGGCTTCTAGCCGAAAATGAAAAGGTGCACGATCGGCCCTTGCCGGCCCCTGGAGCGTCGCATGATTGTGAGTGTGTCGTGCAGATCGCTCCTCACAGTTGCACGATGCTCCAGGCACCCTTTCGCATGGAAAATGCAGTGCGGAAAGGGCCTCAGTGTCGACGAATCAGTTCTGCTAGAGTATTTCACATTTCTGTGAATGAAGGAGTCCCCTTGAACATCAACCATGCATTTATCTAATATGTAAAAGTCAAAGTTTGTTTGTCTGTGTCAGGCAAAGACGTCATATGATTGGCTGCCTAAGAAGATCCTGTGGAGTCCTGGGGCTTGCAGTTTAGGGAAGGGGCCTTTAAAATTCTCAGCTAGAGAGCTCTTGGGCCTCAGTCAACTGTGTCTGTCTTGAGTAGGCTGGTTGCTATGAAGACAAGGCCTACCAGCAAGGAGGAGGGCAACATATTCCCTCGGGAACCCAACCTGTGTATGTTAATAACTCTGAATACAGATTGGATTGGGGAATATGGGGGAAAGTTACAGGCACTGGACAAGAGAGTTTGGGAAATTAGAGACACAGGATCTCAAATCTTTCTAACAAGTATTACTTATGAGAAAATAAAATCCCGGGCAACACCAGGTATATACACTAGCATAGGATAAAGTCAAGAGAGATGCTTGGGACACTGTTTGGTTGGGAACTATAGCTTCTCCTTATCTCTGGAGACTCATTTGTTCATAATCTGGTCTAGAGAATCTGTGCTGTTCCACCTATTCCCTTATCTAGCCCTCCCAGTGCCTTAGTCACCCAAGAGAGCAGGGACAGACAACTATGCAAAGGGAGAAGTCCTCCCATGGGCTGCAGAACTGATCCTGGACTGAAATTGGCCAAAATTGGCCAAATTTGGTCAAATTGGCCAAAACATTATTTATTGCCACTCTTTTTTTCCTTTGCTTTTGCCTTGGAGGAGGAGTTGGAGGGGTGGTGGTTTTGCAATGCTTTTTGGCATTTCCAAATGATTTTTTGTTTACGTGGGGGGGTCTCAAGGCTTTCTGAGTCTTTGGTAGTACTCTGGGAGCCACAAAACATTCTCCCACGGGGACTCATGTGATCCATGGTTGGAACTTTCCCCAACCCACACTAGTGTATTTTATTTAGGAAAGTAGTTTTCATCATTATTATTATAATTACATGTGCTTTGATTACATCTTGGTTGGACTATTGTAACATGTTCTATGTGGGGCTGCTTTTGGAAACTGTTTGGAAACTTCAGCAGGTTCAAAATACAGCAACCTTACTGGCTACCTGTTTGTTTCTGGGCACAATTCAAAGTGCTGGTTATGACCCATAAAGCCCTATACGGCTTATGTCCAGACTGTTTGAAAGACTATGGCCATTTCTGCACTACACTCTTATAGCGTGGGAGGGACCAGGCGGCCCCTCCGGAAACTGCAAACCCCAAGATTCCATAGGATGTTGAAAGTGGAATAATTGCACTATAAGAGTGTAGTGCGGACATGGCCTATATCTCCCTGTACAAACCTGCTAGAGCCCTGAGATCTGCAAGGGAAGGCGTTCTCTCAGTCCCGCTACCATCCCAGGCTCGCCTGGTGAGAACACGGGAGAGACTCTTTTCAGTGTCTGCTCCCGCCCTTTGGAACTCTCTTCCACAGGAGGCTAGATGGTCCCCCTCCCTGTTCTCTTATTGGAGGCAGGTAAAGACAGCTCTTTTTAAGCAGGCCTTCAGTGGGTGAGCTGGAGACCTTTTTACATATTTTTTGCTGCTTTTAAAATAAATTGTACAATTTTATTTGCCTTTTAACCTTTTAATTGCTTATATGCTTCTAATGTTTTTTATCTGTTGGAAGCTGCCTTGGGTCCTGTCTTGGGAGAAAAGGCAGCATATAAATGCAACAAACAAATAAATAAATATACAAATTTATACACTAGTGTTAATGTTTCACCTTGACAACACTGCCACAGATGCCTGTACTGCACGGTTCTGTTAAGCCCTGCACTATTTTATGACATTACTGGTGGAAACTGGTACAAGTTTGCAGACAAACTTTCAGAGGCCCACACATCTTCTTTGTTGTGGTTAATCCTCTCTCTGAGTCTTCATTTCTATTTGTACATGAAAGAAGTTGCTGATGCTTTTCGAAACGGTGGGAGGGCAGGAGGAAATAGAAATTTTCAGTAGCCGCAGAAGTAGGTTGCGAATGCTCTGTCGCTACAGAGTCCCAGTCCCAGCGCCCTTTTAATAGTCAACTCTATTTTATTTCAGCAAACGTAGACCTCCTCATTTAAATGTAATATCAATGGACGGCCCAGGGAGTGCTTTTGTATGAAGCTGGTTTCCAGCTCCACAGCAGGAAATTTGCGATGTTCACTAAAGCTAATGTTTAACTATAACAAAATGTCTAGGTGACTCCAACTGCTGCAGTCAGATACATTCTTAATAGCCACCTTTGTTAAATTAAATTGCTTTATTAAAGAGAATAGATAAACTTGACTAGTTGCTTTAAAGAACAAGGACACAAGTTCATTTGTGCTTGGTGAGGAAAGGCAATCTAATTCACTCAGACTTCACTTGGAAGTGTGTTTTGGAGACTCACCTCCCCATTCCAAAAGTGAATACTAGATTAAATAGCAATAAAAGGAAACTGTGCAAGAGTCCAAAATTATGGTAATCTGTGACTACAAAAAAATCCCACCAGAGCTTTTAAGTGGAACAGTTCAGGCATGATTTTTTTTTTAACCAAAATTTGATGTACTTTTGTCATATGATGAATAAAATTATGAGTCAAGGTTCAAAAAGCTTGTAGTGAAATGGAATGTTTCTTTAAGGATTCAAGAACGGAAGCATTGGTGAATTGAACACAGCAATTCATTTGACAACACAATGTTGGTCCAGATGATAGCATTCCAACTGAGCTATCTAGCACTATCCGGGAATTTTGCATCTTCTAAAAGTTTCCTTGGTATCGGAGACTTTTTGTTCAGCATGGCTCTACCTTACTTTGCCCTTAAAGTAACTTTGTGACTCTTTCCTTCAGATCCCTCTTGACATCTAATCCTGTTTAGAAATAAATAAGTTTTAACTTCTATGATTTTCACTTATACACAAACATTCCATCTATCAGCAGAAGGTCCCAGTGGGATGCCAGCAGAATTAGATGATGAATTTAACCAGAATGTACATAGAAAGCCAAACCAAATCCAAATCCAAATATAGAACAAGGAATGCTTGCGCTTATAAGGGAATGAATGAACTACCATAATATTTATTTGGAAAGTTTTGCTAAATAAATAAAGATTCCATCTCTCTCCCTCCCCACACACACCTCTCTCTCTCTCTCTATATATATATATCTCTGTATATATCACTGACCTTTTATTATCACTCAGTATTAATAAGCTCAAAATGAATGTGCAGCCTTCCTGGCCATAGTTTTGGGTGGATGGATGAATTACAACCAGAATGCCCTCTTTTCCAAGGCTTGGTTGGTGTAAATGGTGACATTATTTCAGTGCCAGGTTAAAACTTGGCCGTTCAGTTCAACATTTGGGACCTAAAGAGATTGTGGCTTGGTTTCCAATCTGGGGCTGGCATTCTCTTAGTGACATATGAAGGCGTAGGTTGTGCTACACATATGGAAGTGGGCTTTCTTTCTTTCTTTCTTTCTTTCTTTCTTTCTTTCTTTCTTTCTTTCTTTCTTTCTTTCTTTTTGGACAATGGTCATATACAGCTGATAGTGACATAAATAGATCTGGCCATATGGACCATTGTGCATGTCGAAGCACATTATAATGCAAAGAGTATCATATAAATGTCCATTGAATCATAGAATCATAGAATCATAGAAATGTAGAATTGGAAGAGACCCGGGGCCATCCAGTCCAACCCCCTGCCATGCAGGAACACCCTCAAAGCACTCCCGACAGATGGCCATCCAGCCTCTGCTTAAAAACCTCCAAAGGAGAAGACTCTACCACACTCCATTGAGGCAGCATACTCCACTACCAGACAGCCCTGACCATCAGGAAGTTCTTCCTGAGGTTCAGGTGGAATCTCCTTTCCTGCAGCTTGAATCCATTGCTCCTTGTCCTGGTCTCTGAAGCAGCAGAAAACAAGCCCACTCCCTCCTCTACATGGCATCCCTTCAAATATTTAAACATGGCTATTATGTCCCCTCCCAGCCTTCTCTTCTGCAGACTAAACATACCCAGCTCTCTAAGTCTGTCCTCACAGGGCATGGCTTCTAGACCCCTCACCATTTTGGTCGCTCTTCTCTGGAATTGCTCCAGCTAGTCATTGCTTCTAGCCATTGACATTGTGTATTGCAATTATCCAATGTGGTGTTGTCCATGAACATTGAGCATTGGTCTCCACTTGTTGCTCTATGTTCACGTTCATCATAGGGCTTGCGTAATGTAACGCCACTGGAAGAGATCCATGCTGTGTTGAAGCGAGGTGGTATCTCAGCTCTGTTTGCCAATTTGATTCTGTTGGAATTGCTACATTGTTTTAAATAGTTTTGTTGGATGGTCACATGCTCTACCTTATGTCAAATTATTTATTTAAATAAAACACTTTATTTTTGTTGTTGTAAAGGTTCCATTGTTTTAAGATTAATTTTTTTGCAGATTGCTATATAGTACATCTGTCAGTACAGGGGGAGCTGGAAATTCTTTGGCCAAAATCCTGGTGGTGCTTTACACACATGGAAGCAACTGGACATTTTTATCTTCTCCAAAATGTTCACATTCAGTTCCAGGTTATGGAAGCAGAGTTGAGCATGTAGATCCATTTCACATGTAGTGTTTCTGCCCATGTGGATGCACAGTGGATTGTGCGTTAGACTGCACATTCAGTTACACATTTGGTTGTCCATTCAGTTGTGCATTTCATTATCCATGGGGCTGTGCAGTGCTGTCATTCAACACATGGGTTGCTCAGCCAGGGCAATCTGTAATTCGTGATGATGTCTTGCTCTTTCCAATTCTAAATGGAGCTTGAGAACAACAAAATAGTTTTTCATTCCATAACTTTGAGACACTTGGGATTTTTTTCTCACTTGTAATGAGGGGAGACTGCACAGCTTTTCTTTGAAAGCTGTACAACTTTTCCCAAAAATTGTATAGGTTTCTCATGGTTTCTTCTTAGGACAGTGCAGTCTTCCCTGAAAACTGCAGAGTTTTTGACATGGAAAGGCAACTGTGCAACAACAACCAGTAAAAGCTGCAGCCACAATCTTGAACCCTTCAATTCATTGCTTGTGTAAGAATATAGTGTGCAAATTAGTGTAGCAGTTTGCACACTTTTCCCAAGTACACAGTGAAAAACAACATAAGCAAGTGGCTTTTCTCCTCGATAGCTGCACAGTTTTCTGTGTGCAGCAAAAACACTGTGAGCATAGATTTTGACTCTGAATCTGTACAGTTTTTCAAATTCTTGAAAACTGCGCAGTTTGTGTTGTGTTTGGAGCAAAAAGTTCCCGCCAAGTTGTGAGAACTTTTGATGTGCAATTTTTCTTTTCCTGTACAGATTTCGTAAGGGGTTGGGAATTCAACCTGAGTTGGGAAACTGGCAAATTCCCATTCCATCCCTAGTAACTCGCATATGGAGATCCCTGATGTAAGAATTCTGCTTGATATTAATAAATATGTAATAATTGCTACTTGAGAAGGTCAGAAGTATCCTACTTTTAAATTAAAATGTAATATTTGTAAAAGGTTGCATTGAGGTAATATTGGGAAAAAGTAATATTACAGGAATATTTGCAAAAGGTGACAGCTTGTAAATCACCTGAGAACCTGATGGAGAGCTAACACAAACATGCTTCAATTTGAAAAGAGAGAAATCACTGTGTTTGCATGGGGATGTGTGTTTCCTTGAAGCAAGTTGCTTGTAACCAGAGAATGGAGATTGCTTTCTTTCCTAGCTTAAGCCTTGTAAACTGTGTTGTACAACAGAGAATAATTAGAGAAAGCTATTGGCATCTCTGCCCTTTTCACTGGACAGAGGCAACTGTGTGTGAAGCCTTCTTAATTCTTTGCAGCTCTCCAATTATTTATTTCCTTGGGGTCTTGCTAGCTAAATTCTGCAGCATCAATATGTACAGAGCACATCTCGGTTTCATAAAGTGATGTTTTATGCAAAGGATCCCTTTATGTGGAATAGTCATTGGCTTCTGTTCCTGAACTCTGCATCTCAAACAGTTCTAACATCTGGTGCATCCCAATTTTTTCCTCCTTCTTTCTTTTTTTTTAACCCTTTGATTCTTTGGCTGTACGCTTTTTGTGAGATATTGTTCAAATATGACACACATATGACAAACCAAAAAGTGTCCAAGTCAAGAGTGTTTTCATGTCCCCTACATATTTAAAAGTTGAATTTCTTTTCCTATGGTATCAAGTTCCTGCCATCCAGTTTCAGAGAAACAAACACCAGAAGTTGGAGCTGCTAAGTAATTGTGAGATATTAATTCTCCATTTTTAACATACAAGGGTAACAATCAGTGGCAAGAGCTACTGTCAAGTCTGCCTGAATTAATCCTGGCAGAGTCTGGCCAGTGTCTTTTCAGTGTCCTTTTTCTTGTAAATATTTGAATTACATGCTTTTTTTTAAAAAGGAAGACTGTCTAATGCATATGAATTCTAATAAAAAGATAGTTATCACAAATGGCTCTGCTTTCTTGTACAATAACACATTTAATGGAGCATGTTAATGTCATTACAAAGTAGACTTCTGAACAGAGTAGAGGATAGCCGTTCATTGTCTAAATAACAATAATCAGCGATGCTGAGCAATCAGATTTCAATTCAATTTATCAGCACGATCTCTTGCAGGCGGAGCGTTTGGTATTTACGGGAAGCAATTTGTCCGGCTTACTGCAGGGGGCGTAATCGAACTCAGGTCTGGCGGGGGTGTTCACCAGACTCCGAGGAGCCATCCAAGGTGCTGAAACCTAGCCTTGAAACGGACTCAGCGCAGTGGAAAACTCCTTGAAGTCAGGGAGAACTTATTACCCTACCTACATGAAAGCCACCAGTTGCTGCTGCCTCCACTGTGCTGCTGCCTAGAAAATTTAATGAAAAGGAAGCAATGGATACTATAACTACTGTCAAAGTGCTGTTATTCCCCTTTCAACATCCTACGGAGGAATCCTGGGGTTTGTAGTTTAGGGAGGGACCTTTAGAATTCTTAGCCAGAGAGCTAAATAAACTACAGAGAACTAAGTAAACCTCAGTAACTTACAAACCCCAGATTTCAACAGGATGCTGAAAGTGTGGAATAATAGCACTATAACAGTGTAGGATGGAAATGGCCATAAATGAAACAACAACCAAAATAATAACAATAAAACAACAACTTGATTGTGATCCTAGATGTCTGGGCACATCAAACTTGTCTCTACGCTGGTTTTATGAGCTCTAGAAGTTCATTTCCAAGCCTGACTTGAGAGGAGTACTTGAATCATGTACCTGATATGAACAGGTTTCTGCCAGGCTTCTGGGAGTCAAGGTCATCTTCTATAGGATAGTTTTGACTTCTTCAGGGTAGTGCTTTCTCCTGTCGTTCCTGAGACAAACATAGCAATATGCGAAGGATTTATACCCCAAGTCCTACAGATATTTCAAACCATTTCCATGATTTGTAGCATGTCTCCCTCTGGTTCAGGAGCCCAACAGAGCAAAATTATCTGTGCACAAGCTGTCCTTGTAGTAGCAACCAAATGCAAGCAAGTTATCAGTGTGTTCCTTGCTTATCAAGAAATGCAATTCAGAAGGCTACAGGCAGGCAGGCAAGCAGGCACAAAGACTGACACATACTTCCTTTCTCTGAGGCAATAGGTCAAAGTTAGTGAGAAATTCATTGCAGAAAAGGTCATGAAAGGTGTTAGTTTTGTGGTCACCCATTTGCTGCAGAAATGGGGGGGGAGGGAGGGAGGGAGGAAGGAAGGAAGGAAGGAAGGAAGGAAGGAAGGAAGGAAGGAAGGAAGGAAGGAAGGAAGGAAGGAGACAGAATTGACAGTCGCTACTCCTCTTGTATTACTTTGGATTTTTTCAAAACCTGGTGTCCTTTTAGCAGAGCTATGCTCATTATTGTTTGTTAACAACGGCAGCTCCAAATGTTTTCAGAAAGAATAAAGACAGGAGTGATGCAAATAACCTTGAGATGTGAAATGTGCTGATATTGCAAGAAAGTCCCCAGTGTTCCAGGTTGGGGCTTATTTGTATTTCACTTGATTATTGTGCACAACGCATTTATGGCTATGTATGTGTGTGTGTGTGTCCTTGAGTTTCTTCCTTGTGTGCTTTAAAACTCTTGTACTTGTGACTAGCATGGAAGAAATCAGGTAATCATGATGTCGGTAGCCCAACTCCTGATGGCAAACTGGTGATGTAGCCCCTTGTCTAATGCCTAGAGTCTGACTATCTGTAGGCTTGAGTATATGGGGAGGGGTCTGCACATGTGTGCAAAGACTTCCACACGAGTGGGAACCATGATAATGGGGGATTCCTGCTCATGCAGGTGACTTCACGTCTGAAGGACCTCTTCCTACAGATACATTCATTGACTTACAGGGAATGGGACATATCATCTTCATGACATCAATTGGATGGACCACAGCTTAAATTACTCAGTTTTTATCATACCTTAGACCTGAATGCTATTCCTGAGCTCCAGCTAAAGTAAACCCATGAAACAAATTGTTGAACAATGTGTCAGCATGTAGACAAATTCTACTGACTCTGTAGATCAAATCTGGTTTGGACTAGTAATAGGATTTGGGCTTTAAGGTGTTTATGAATTACTTAGTTATGGTAGTTTGATACCAGTTTATCCGTCATGGCTGCATGTCATGGAATCCTGGAACTTGCCGTTTGGTGAGATATTTGGAAATCTTTGCTAGATTTCTAGTGCTGTAGATCAGGAGGAGTACAGAATTCTAGTCCTCATCAAATGAAAACCAAACTAAAAACCTGAAGATTCTGCAGAATGCCGAACGCACTCATGACAGTTATCATGGTATCATAACACTATATAGTATAGATATGGTCTTAGAAGCCATTAGAAACAGCAGCAATTGTTTTGACAACCTCAGCATTATTTTTCATCCTGCACACAGTTACGGATGGTTAAGAAGTTTAGTTTCAGCTCATTTTTCAATCAGAATTTCCCCAAATTGGCATCATTAGAAAACACAAGATAGTCAATTTGGATGAAGCAGGATGGAGTCACAGGAGCTGAAGTACAATCATAGTGCTATAACGGTGTAGTTCAGATTAAGAGAAATCACAGATTCAGGCTGTGATATTCTGATCTCTGTGGCTTAAATCTAATTCCTACTTTGAAGTGGAGGAAGCCCACTGAATCCACTGGAACTTGGTAAGCCTTTAAGTCTAGCTACCTGGCCAGTTGATAAGTCCAATTTTGTCTGAAGTAAGCCAAACTGATTATGAGAGTAGCCTCAGTTCTGCTAGTTAATCCCAGCTAACGTAGACCCAGTGAATCAATTGTTGAAAGGTGAGTCAACAGCCACCGATTCAATTGATCTCCTTCAGTTGGGATTAACAATAGGATTCAGGCCTTTGGTTTTGAAGGAGGCAAACCACGTCTGTTGCCAATCCATTCTCTTGAGTAAAGGGAGATTCCCATTCTGGGAGATGTGGGATTATGGAAGATATGGGAGAAGATGGTTTACTTGGTCAGTATATTGAGTTGTTTTGTGCCACAGTTCAAAGTTCAAACCAGCTTGTTAATAAACTGTCTTGTATCTGTTTTCAACCTTCTCAGCTTAATTTATGCTGGTCATAAGGCATTCAGGCTGCACTCATGGACCTTTCAAGGATTGACTCTTCTGGGGAAAGAAAGTCCTCAAAAGTATACTGTAATGGGTAAGAATGATGGAACATTAGAAGCAAAGCCATGCAGGAACCAGATCTATAATATCTAATTTGCCAGATAAAATATGAGAGTGGTGGTGAAATATGAGTCCAGAGAATAACTCCTTTTGATCTTGGAAAGATGGCATGTATAATGCTATGAAAATAAATGATGTAAAACACACACTCTTGTGCCGGAAATAATTTATGACTCTGGGACTTTGCTGATAGAGGGGGAGCCCTGAGGCAAGCCTATAACCTAGCTAAACAAATAGTTAGGCTTAATCGTAACTAGATGAGAATTGTACATGTTTCATTCATGAAGCCGCTCCTATGCGTTTGACTGCATTTTGCTGGTGTTGCACATGGAGGCATTGATCTGATCTGGAAGCAGCAATTCTACAATGGGAAGAATTTGGATCCCTTATCTGATATATAAAATAGAGATTTATAGAAGAGTTTTTCCCCAGCTTGGCCTGGATAATAGCTGTTGGAGTTTTTAAAAGGTAAGCTTTTAAGACCTCATGGCCCTGACCTGACAAATGGGGATGAAGCAATGACACAGGCATAATTACGAGAACAGGAGGAAAGAGGCTTTTAATTGTTCCAAGCTTCTCTTTCCTTACTGTCATGGTATTGTTGTTAATTACCATTAAGTCAACTTCAATTTATGGTGATCCTATGAATTAGAGACCTCCAAGTCTTGTTGTCAACAGTCCTGCTCTGGCCTTGCAATCTCAGGACTACAGTTTTCTTCACTGAGTCCTTGATTGTGCTGATATGGTCAATGGCATATCAGTCTTATATCTGTGGCCTTTAGTGTTTCAAGTGAAAGGGTGGCAGCTGCATGAATACAAGTCTGGTCAAAGAAGTTTCTTGGCATAAGCTTTCATGGACTGCATCTACTTCATCATGTGCCAGATCTGATCTACAAAATCTAATGTTACAAACTTCTTTCTTGCAGTTTCCAAAGGTGCTACACAGTCTCTTTGCAGACAGAAGGACAGTAAGAGTGAGAAAGAGTTCCTAAAAGAATAAGCTTTAGGTGTCAAGCTGCTATTTCCTTTTTGCAAACAAGTGGGGGTATTCCCAATCTGTATTCATGAACTGAGAAATGTGGGATTCAGAGTGGTGTAGTGGTTTGATCATTGGACTATAGCCCAGAGAACAGGGTTCAATTTCCTGCTCAGCCATGGAAATCAATTGGGTGACCTCAGTATACTCTTAGTCCCAGAAAATCTCATGACAGGGTTACATTTGGGTTGCCATAAGTCAGAAATGACTTGAAGGCACACAGCAGCAACAACAACAGGCCAAGAATTATAATTTCTTAGCCAACTTCAATGAATCCAGTCCTTTGAAGCCTTAGCTTTCATTACTGTCCAGATCTCTGTTTTGCACTGAGACGGCTACTGAGCCACATATCTTGTATATCCATTCCATCTCTTAGACCAGTGGTTCTCAACCTGTGGGTCCCCAGATGTTTGTGGACTTCAGCTCCCAGAAGCCCTAGCCACTATGGTCAATGCTCAGGGCTTCTGGGAGCTGAAGTCCAAAAACATCTGGGGACCCACAGGTTGAGAACCACTGTCTTAGATCATGTTGGATTCCTCTTCAGAATCCTTCCCAGTTTGCTGATTATGCACACAGAATTAATTTCAAGGAACCAAATATTTATAACTTTTTTTTTTAACCAAACTCTGTGCCTGACAGCATTCTGCTTGTTCTGAAACAACAGTGAAGCCTTCATTAGTGATCTCTGGCATGAACTGGGAATGGATTTAGTATATAGGAGGTGTGGGATCATTTGACTCTCCAGATGTTGTTGGATTGCAGCTCCCTTAGCTCTCACCATTGGCTATGCTAACTACAGATGCTGTGGAAGGCAGTCCCACAACATCTGGAAGGTTAGCATGATTCCCATCCCAGTACAAAACATAGTTCCACGCCATATGGTGGAGAGCATACATTTACAGGTCAGTACCGGTTAGATACCCATTTGTTGGCTAAACCATGACAAATATTTGCATCATGAAAGGAAGATGAGCAATAGCAGCTGATTGCATCTCTAACTTTAGATAAAATAGAGACGAAGCACAGTTAATTAACAGGAATTATGCAGTGACACACAGTTCAATTTCTTTCATGAGTTTTACCGTTATTTTCTGAATGCCATACGGCTCCTCTGCCTTAAGTGTCATTTTCATACGTGTAGATAAGAAATATAAAACTATCTTTTTAATCAACATCTATTCATTCATTTCTTTGGAGAAAAAATATATATTTGAGGAGAAGTCGCCGAGTGTCAGGATTGTGTGGAAGATTGTCACAAAATTAGCAAAAGGATTGGGGTGAGAGTGGACTCATAAATGAGAGATGCGCAAAACACAGACGGTGATAAAAAGAGGTCATGGCATGCAAATATTTTAATGAGAAAATATGATCACATTTGACCTGGTTCTCCCCCCCCCCAGTTTGTTTCTTCTACAATTGCTACGTGATAAGGGCTGGCAGTCAGTATTGCAGTTACTGATTTGTAACCTAGAATGATGGATTATGTAATTTCTCTGTATGCTGTAAAATTATGTTGCCTTACTGTAAGATTAAATAATGCATAAATGCCCCTCCAGCCAACCTCAATATCCAGCAGCCAGATTTGTTGAAAGATCTGATCTTTGTGTATCTCTCTTAACACTGACCAGACACCTTGGGGGTGATTTCTCTCAATCTATTCTCTTTGATTGCTCTCCACTAGGATGAGATCCATTGAGTCTTTCCTTTGATATACAATACATTGTCACTCACTGCTCTAGTGTAGGTAGTCTAAAGTTCACATATAGTAAATCACTTGTTGATTGCTATCACATTTAGGCAAATAGAGCCCTGACTTGGCAGCATGGCTGAACACACATTCAGATTTTACCTGATTTTAAACATATAACACATGGTGGTCTGTAACACGTGATGTTCATCCAAGCCTTATGTTACACGAAGGGAGGGACATTGAGAATTCTCAGCCAGACTCAGTCTTTGGACTCAGTTAGCTGCAAACCCCAGGATGTTGAAAGCGGAATAATAGCACTATAACAGTGTAGGGCAGAAATGGCCTGGGAGAAGCAGATATAGGGGTAGATCCACAAAACAGTTGCACAAGGTGAGTATTCAGCAGAAAGTTGGTATAGTGCAACCATCATGTAGGTGTAGATTTATACTATGCAAACGGGTTTCCAAGTTCTGGCAGTTGATTGCAGAAAAAGCAACCAATCCTTCCCATTGTACCCAGATGCAGTCTTGCGTGACACAAGACAGATGAGGAGTAGGGACGGGTGAAAGGAAACTGGCTCACCAGACCTTGATTAGTCTTGGCTTCAATTAAGGCCATACTGCAAATGGAACATATTTCACGACAGATCACTGAAAAAAAAAAAAAGCATTGCGAAGCAAGAAGAAAAAATAAAATGGAAGAAGCATGGCTCTAGAGATCAGCCGTAATAGAGTTTGACTCTAAGCTGATATTAAACTTTATCTCCTTAATGACAATTAGAAGCAGAGACTGTAGGGCTAACTTTCTGTCTGCAGCTGGGAATAAATCTCGGCAGTTTAAAGACATCTCCTTTGCTCAAATGAATGGATGAATCTGAAGAGAGAGAGGTTTCGGAGCTGTAAGAAATAACAGTTCCTTTAGACAAGTCAGGAAGGCTTACTTTTTGCAGAACTCACTCCTCTTTCCCCAGTGATGCCTCATTCTAAACCCATGGGCCCCACAGTGACTCCCCTCCCCATGAACTGCAGCTCACTGCCTCTACATTGAACTTTTGGTGAGGGAACCTCTGGAAAAGAACAGGGCCACTGCTGCACTAGACTATTATAGTGCTATTATTCCACTTTTAAGCTCCCATGGAATTCTGGGGGTTGTAGTTTCCTGAGGCCCAAGAGCTCTCTGGCTGGGAATCCTAAAGGCCCCTCCCTAAACTGCAAACCCCAGGATTCCGTAGGATGTTGAAAGTGGAATAATAGCACTATAACAGTGTAGTGCAGAAATGGCACAGTGTGCATCATGAAAGGTGGCACCAGACAGGCTATCAGTGGCTAATGGGTACTGTGACTTATGTAGTGCAACTTTGTATCTGCTAAGGAAAACCCACTGCTTAACATAGGCCCTTTTCACATGGCATTTGCCATGTGAAAGGGCCACGACACACTCACAATCGCATGATGTTCCAGGGCCTGGCAAGTGCCGATCATGCACTATTTCATTTTCCGCTGGGAGCCAAAAATGGTGTGTGATTGCTCATTGTTCTGGGGCCCCACACACACTTGCCATGCGTGTGGAGCTCCGGAGCCATGGCTCTCGTGCTTCCTGCCCCAGCACAGCCTGGGAAAATCAGCGGAGCTGAAGGAACCGGGACATGAGAGCCTCTCGCTAGAGGTTGCTTGTGCGATCCCTGCACCCCAGCTCTGTAAAAAAGTGAGTTGTGGAAAGGGCCATAGAAATCTAAGACTGGTGAGTCCACCCTCTTTTCTTCCATAAAAATAATGTATAGTGAGAGATGGCCTCTCATAGGCTGCTGCCTTCCAGATCATATCCCCAGTATTCTTGAGTGGTGACTGTGTCTTCTGAAGCTTATGGGAGCTATTGTGCAAACATCTGGAGGTCTCTTGGTGCCTGTCCATGGCACAGTGGCTCACAGGGGTATCTGCAGCCCCATCTTCTTTGTCAATGGCTGAGGATTTTATCTTCCTTAAACAACAGAATTTTCTTAAATGTGAGAATTTCTTCATAAATTCAATGGAAAGAACTTAACATTTTTAGAGACTACCAGCAACACACACATACACACTTACACATAGTTCTCTCTGTTGCAATAACCTTCTGCTGTTATGATCATCTGCAGCTGAGGACTTCCATCACATCTGAAATTGGACTTCCACTTCCATTGTAAACTCTACGCAGCTGGAATTGGAAAAATAAACCTGAAGCAACTGAAATGCATCTATTTCCTTATTGTCATGTAGTGGCTAACTCCCAAATCTAGTAATTAGGCTTAGTGGTGTCCAAAACCTTTATTCCGGAACATCAAAGTAATAGCAGCACATTCTGGCTATTGTGGAGACTCAGGCCATTTCCACCCTAAACTATTTTAGTGCTATTGTTCCACTTTCAACATCCTATGGAATCCTGGGGTTTGCAGTTGAGGGAGGGGAATTTAGAATTTTCAGCCCGAAAGCTCTTTGACCTGAGTAAACTACAAACCCCAGAATTCCACAGGATGTTGAAAGTGGAATAAATAGCATTATACTAGTGTAGGGATGGAAATGGCCTCAAGAACTATTGGGTTTATAGTGTCTTATAAGCTGTAACCTTGCAGCTATGTTTGCTATCTCTCTCTTATCAAAGTACATTAAAACAATATTCCTCCGTTCCCAGTGCACTATTTTCTCATTTGGTTCCATCATCCCTTTCCTGCCCCTTTGTTCAAAGCATTATATGGTATTACATGGCATTACACAGCATGGCATTACATGACATCAGACCTCAAAGAACTACGTGGCATTAAAATGCACAGCAAAGAGAGCTAAGCTGAATGACATCTATATTTTCATTCTCTTTATATCTATAAATGTTTTATGTTTTTTCCTTTCCTTTTCTTAATTAAGTTAATTAAAAAAATAAAAGAGAAGAGAAGATAAATCTGGCAGACTGGCCCATTCAGGAAGAGATCTTGCACTTTTAGTTCTTAAAAGCCTAGATTTGAATCTCTTTGTAGTCATCTGAGTTTTTGGTGTTAGATCAAGGTTCCCAGCTTGTAAATCCAGGACTCTTCTGACCACATTTCTTGAGAAACTTGATTTTCAAGCACTTCCCCCTTCCCCATTTTTTTTTTTTTCAAATACTGTTCCCACCCCTGATGTCACCTACAAGATGTTTTTTGAGGTACAAAAGGCAGAAAGAAGTATTTTGCCCAGATCTAGACTCTTGCAATGTGGAAACCCTTCTTTCAGAGGAACTAGATCCATCTTCATAATGGGGACCTCTTTTCAGGAACAGCAACCAAACGCAGTTCTGCGATCAGCCATTATGCAGAATGTCAATGGTCTAATCAGAAGCAGGCTGGGAGCTTATTAAACCTCACACCCGGCAGATGATATATTGTAATGCAGATTCTCTTGGTGCTCAACAATGTACTACCACCAATGGGGGCCATCCATTTCAGCCATTGCTATGCAAATCATTGCAATTTGCAGCCTATTTCCATTGCAGAGTCTAATTTCTCATTGAGAACCAAATAATTTACAGCAACAGGCTGATTAGGGAAAGCATGTGCATGCTATACCTTAATAAGTCTGCAGAAATGGTAGGCATGCCACCATACTGATGACTTTTTTCCCCCTTTAATTGAATCAAACACAGGGAATTTATGGAAATGTGATTTCTCATTTTCCTTCCAGTTGTGCTCTATGTATGTTGAAATAATTCAGGTTTAGTAAAATGGGAATGCATTGGAAGCCAAGTCAGCAGTCCCGTGCATGCTAACCTCAGAGTAAACTCTGCTCATCTTTGGTGCAAAAACCACATGTTCTTCTCCATTAATCATAAGCTTTTTGTCTCAAGATATTCCTCTTTAGAGGGGGTGTGGTGATGGCATTGCTATTATCCAGGTTTCATGGGAGAATTAAGGATACAAATCATGACAGAGCTCGTCCCTACCAGCGATATATGGGGGTATTTCATATTTGTACAAGAAGTAAGCTCTTTCACAGGCAGGAATGGAAAGAAGGTTCACTGGTACTTATTTCCTCAACAAAAAATGAGTTTCCCAACACTTTGTGCAGATAAACCAGTTTCCAGTGAGGAAAATGCTGTTTTCTGTTCGAATTGACCATGTGCAAATTTTGTGCAGAATATATCCTAAATTACAAATGCATTTCAAAAACTTCTCGCAGTAGGGGGCAAATTTCTAAAACTGCTCGTTTCTTGCTTCAAGATGAAAATTAGAAAGAATCCAGAGCTGGCACTGATCAGGTTTCCACGGGGAAGGCATTCCACAGCTGAGTGGCACAGTAAAAAAAAAGGGCTTCTATCACGTATTAACACTGTATGAGGATCCCACTGGTGGGACACAGAGAAAACCTCATCCAGAAAATCTCAGCCCTCAGGGAGACATGTATGGGAAAAGGGAATCTTTCATGTACGGAAGTCCAAAGCCATTTATGAAGAATTTTTTTGTATGAATCAGTGAGGGCAAAGTGCTGCTCACAACTTACAGATCGTTCCCGGGGTGCCTTGACAACAAGCTATACATCCTGGGCTCTGCATTGTAATGGCCCAATAAGATGCTGCCAAAGTCTATACCTGTCATCCACTGTGGACTGTACCAGTTCCCCCATATATCAGAACAAAGGAGCCCAGAAGTCCAGTTTCTCTTTTGTAAGGCCCTTTTGGGGATTTCTGCATTAGGAAAACAAGGCACAGGGGCCTTTATGTAGTCTCAAAGGAGAGTGGCCAGTCCTGTAAACTTCTAGCAACATCAATACTTATTTTTTAGACAGATTTGTTTTCAGTGGCAGGGGTTAGTGGGTACATGGGGCTTGCAAAAACATCTTTGTGTCACTTGTGTCCTGCGGGTTCTCATCCCAGTCATAAGCTAAGAAGGAACACATATATTGCATTTTTTTTTTCTTTAGCATGGGTTAATTTTCTATTCCAAAGAGAACACAAGCGTTCTTGCTGATTGGCCAATTTATCCTTCACGTTCTCCTTTGAATAAAATATTCTCTTGTTTATTTAGATCTTGTTTGTCTTCAGCTTACAGCCTTTAAATATGGCCATGGTGGGCTTCCTTCTTTCCTTCCTTCCTTTCTTTAAAGAGAAACTGAATAAGGTGTAGCCATTTACTTCCTGTGTGAATAGCTGTGATAAGAATTTATTACAGGGCCTCGGGGAAATGTTGTAACATCTATTAAAAAAAAGTTACCATTAATTTCATGGAATTAGAACATCGATTTAATTTGGCCTCCTTTAATTGATGTTAGGTAGCTTGGGAACCAGTGTCCTCACTTTGCAAATGCACTTAATCACTTCTTGCTGCAAAAAAATCCTGAACATTATCTGCCCAGTTCACCCACCCAGCCCAAGTACGTTATTACCCGTAAGAGTTCTTGGGTTAAGTCTCTAAATGGTGGATCCCCCCTGCCAACATTTCTTCTAAAGAAGAGCAGTAGTAATAATACCTACTCATGTTTGGAAACAGAAGGATTTGTGTTAAATGATCTTTGTGTATTGTGCATATGCTCAGATGTGTGTGTAAATCCAGCTTGATTGAGTTCTTCCTTTTCTTCACAAAGAAACATCCCCATGCCTTGTTAACAATCCGCTGCAATGGGAATTATGGTTACATCTTGCTCTGCAGTGGGAATTATGGAATCTCTTTTTAGCAATAGAGGAGGAAGGAAAGAAACACCAGGGTGGCTGTCACCTTCCCATAAACAATGGATGCTTCTAGATATGTTTAAGTTCTTTTATTGCCGCTAAAGAAAAAAAAATATTATGAGTCCTGGGCTCCCTGGTTACACCAAAGACCATACAACTGAGAGGGTATCAAGAACTATACAGTTATAGAAGTTTGGTAATGTAGGATCTGGAACCTGTAGGATTTGGAAGCTAGGATCCTGTTGGTGGCATACACAGTTGCAAGTTCTCTTACAGATGCAGTTGCACATTTTTGACTGTCGCACAACAGAGGCATTCTGTTCACAGTTTCAAAAACGGCAGAGTTTGACAAGTGTGACCATTTCACATGGGCCAAACCTCTGTTCTTAATTGCAACTAATAAAAATCTGTTGGATCAGATGGATACATCAATGTGTTGGCTCAGCATTCAGCAATTGATCCAATGGATCTACTCTGCTCGGGGCTGACCAACAAGATTCTAACCATACAGTTGCACTTTCTTGGAGGGTATGTAGTGATTCATCCATGCCTTCAATGTACCACAGTGTATCATGGTTGTTTTGCACAAACGTCTACTGTGCAGTCCTCGGTGTCAGATAGACACGTACTTCCACAGCGTCAATGTTCACCAGAAGGGTGGGACAGTCCAACTACAATGTAAGAACATCAACAGAGATTTACACTATGTGAGTACAGCGTAAGGTCTTAGCCAGAGTGTGGTGTGGAACCTGTCTGCTAGAGGGGAAACTGTGGTGTACTACCTTGAACTATAAGTCCCAGAGCTTTGCAGCTGAGAATTCAAAGACCCTCACCAAACTAAAAATAAATAAATAAAGGATTCCATCAGATGGAGCCATGGCCCTAAAAATAGTATGAAAGTAATACAAATGTGCACATAAACTCTGAGAATGTGTAAGATCACTCCAGCGTCTTTTCCCCCAACTAGAAATGGTCTATCTCATTAGGAGCTGGGCCTCGGCTTTGATGTGTGTATAGCATGGGTTTTGCTTAGAATGGGCTTCAGAGAAATTTTTCTATTTGAACATAACTTGTACCCTTGCCATCCATCTCAACACCACCGTAAACCAAAGGGTCACGCCTGGTGGGAAGTACAGGTTTTGTGGGAAACCTCAAACAAGCCAAACATGCCTTTGAAACCTTGCAGTGAATTTTGATTTTTATTTTTGGCAGGAAAAGCCAAGTCATTATAGTTACTGTTTCTGTGCTGAGAAATGAAGTAAAAGAAACAACGGCCACAGATCTTGCAATGAAATGACACAAGAAAGGGCAGCGGGTGGAGGAAATCACAGTGCTTCCAGCAGCTAGTTATATCTCATGGTGGCAGTTGTTGTTTTTTGTTGGATGCTGAACTCCAGCAAAGCGCAAAAATGAGCAAACAGTGATGGAACAGCTCTGAAAATAATACTGTTGTGAGTCTGACAACCTTGCTTAGCTGGGAAGCCAATGTTTTGCCTAAAGTGTCACCTAATAGAAGGCAGACCAAACAAAAGAAACTCAGTGTGCCCTAATGTTTCTCTGAGGGACCATTCAGCTGTAAAGTAGAATTTTCTAATGATAGGCTCAGCTCTGTTTTCTTCATTGATTACACCAGTGATGATCAATTTCTACCCTCTATAATTAGAAAATCCACTCCCAAATTTTTTCCACGTTCCCATCCCTGCTTTCCTAAAGCTGTTGTTCTGTAACTTCAGAATGTTTTTGGCTTATGGTCAGAAAACTTACCATAGGGTATTCTAGGCAAGATTTGTTCAGAGAAGGTTTGCTATCGCCTTCCACCGAGATTATGAGAGCGTGACTTGTCCATGGTCAACCAGTGAGTTTCCCCTAGCTGGGAAAGATGTAAACTCTGGTTTTCCAGAATCCTAGTCCAACATGAGTAGCACTTCATCTTACCATCTCTCCTTTGTTATGTGTCTCCAAGTCACCTCTGGCAAATGGAGATCCTAACTTTGGTTTTCTTGGCGAGATTCAGTGAGGATTTGTCATTGCATCCCTTTGAGGCTGAGAGTGTGACATTCCCAAAGTCATCCTATGAGTTCCTGTAGCTAAGAGAGGTTTCAAACCGACATCTGCCAAAGTCCTGGTCTAACACTCAAACCACTATGCAATGCTGCCTCACACTTCTAGACCTTAACATGTTTTTTTTTATTAAAAACAAAAACATCCCAAATTTACAATCTTCAACCCTTGTGTGAAATACTGTATTTGCTGGCACATGAGACTCACCTTTCCTCCCGAAAAATACTGTTTGAAAGTGGGATGTGTTTTATACGCTGGTAAATAGTATTTGCCAATGTATAAATGGGGTGTGTCTTATACGTGGGTGTGTCATACACTGATAAAAAATGTGAACGCAAGGAGTCCACGTTAACCAACTAAAATTTCCATTTCGCATCTCCTAAGTATGGCAATGGGATGAAGTGCATCTCATCGTTTAAAAATTTGTATGTTTCCAAGAGATGTGCAATAGCTTTTGACAAAAAGAAAATGTGCATAAAACTGGATGTTTCAAAAACAAGGTGCAGTTCAAAATGTGCACATCTGAAAAATGTTCATTCACCCATTTGAACTGATGAGGATATCTGTACCATACGGATTTCCAGACTTAGACTATTATAGTGCTGTTATTATTCCACTTTCTATGGAATCCTGGGGTTTGCAGTTTAGGGAGAGGCTTTTGAGGCCCCTCCCTAAATGGCAAACTCCAGGATTCCATAAGATATTGAAAGTGGAATAATAGCACTATAACAGTCTAGCGTGGAAATAGCCTAAATAGCTGAGCTAGGATGCCAGCAATAACCATTAACTAAGTTGCAGCCTTCGTTCTCCTCCAGGATCTGTGGATTCATATCAGCATTTGTAAAGATTTCATTCCTTAAGCATCAATAGATTCATCAGTCCACTTTTTTTTTAAAAAAAAATCACCATTCTTTAATACATTCCCTAATAAACTGATTTCTATGGAAACCTTGAATGTCGCTTTAAAATAGATCAAATAATTGTTGCAGTCATTATGTCAAGGCAACAAGCGCTTCCTCTTCCCTCAGAGAGGATGCTTAAATGGTTTTGTAAAAGGAACAGAATTGCAGAGCAGACAGTGGCACAGAAGTGGAACAGAGCTGTCTCCGGGAATCGCATGCAGACGGCCAATCTGTGATAAGTTGTGCCAGCCAGCTTTATCAAACTAATCTAACAAGAGTTGGGTGAACATGGAGCCTACAGAAGTACTAGAGAACAAGGTATATTTACATTGTTCTTATTGTTGTGTGCATTCAAGCCATTTCCAGCTTATTCCAATACTAAGGCAAATCTATCAGAAGGTTTTCTGAAGCTGAGAGTGTGTGATGCACCCAAGATCACCCAGTGAGTTACCATGGACAAGAGAGGAATCAAACCCTGGTCCCCAGGGTTGTTGTTCAATGCTTGTACCACAACACCATGGTGGATCTTGAAGTTATTGTTGTTCTTGTCTTCATCTATGGCAGCCCTATGGCAAATCTATCATGGGATCTTCGGGGGCTGAGAGTATGTGATGCACCCAAGGTCATCCAATGGGTTTCCATGGCTGAGCAGGGAATCGAATCCCGGTCTCTAGGGTCATCGTCCAACACTCAAATCACTACACTACAGTGACTCTATATTTCATAAAATCATAGAATCATAGAGTTGGAACAGACCCCAGGGGCTTTCCAGTCCAACCTCCTGCCATGCAGCAACCCACATCAGAGCACTCGTGACAGAGGGCCATCCAGCCTCTGCTTAAAAAGAAGGAGACTCCACCACACTCCATGGAGGCAGCCTATTCCACTGTCAGATAGCTCTGACCATCAGGAAGTTCTTCCTGAGCTTCAGGTGGAATCTCCTTCCCTGCAGCTTGAATCCATTGCTCCTTGTCCTAGTCTCTGGAGCAGCAGAAAACAAGCCCACTCCCTCCTCAACATGACATCTCTTCAAATATTTAAATACGGCTATTGTGTCCCCTCTTAGGCCCTTTCTGCACCGTACCTCTCTCTGGTGCTGAGGTGTGGGGATCGCGCGAGCCGCCTCCGGTGAGAGGCTCTCGCGTCCCTGCTGCTTCAGCTCCTCAAGCCAGAGACCCCTCCCTAAACTACAAACCTCAGGATTCTATAGGATGTTGAAAATGAGATAATAGCATTATAGCAGCCTAGTGCGGAAATGGCCAATGTCTGAAATGGTCTAAAAGTTTTCCATGTTGTGCTTCACCTACCAGATTTAAGGCTCTTTAAGCGTTCCCTATTCCATTCTTTTTTCTACGCACACACGCATCCCTTTGAAACACCTTGGAAGAAAAATGTCCTGTGTTTCCAACTTCGTCCTGCTGAATTATTTAAATTCCTTTTAAAGGATTTTTTTTAAAGGAAAAAAAAAGCCAGGAAGTGGAACATCATATTAGAAGGAATCTGTGAACAGTTCAGTCTAGTCACAGCTAATCTTAGATCTATCTTTGAAGTGCAGATTTTATTTGTTATAATGTTCATTGCAAGCCGGAGCTCATCTGCATTCCTCCCTCTGGATACGAATGGCTCCAAAGTCAAACCCATTGATAATGTCTTCCCAGAGCGAAGGACATGTTCATTGTGAAAATCTGAGCTGTCCTGTTTTAATACTAATGACACCTTTAGAAAGCTGGAGCTATTTTGGGATTGTTCCACAGCACCTGGAAAGATCTGTTTCTTTCTCAGTACTTTTAAATCCTAAAATAGAGCATAAGAGAGGAACACAGGGACT
Source organism: Iguana delicatissima (assembly GCA_948472985.1). NCBI lineage: Eukaryota > Metazoa > Chordata > Lepidosauria > Squamata > Iguanidae > Iguana > Iguana delicatissima. The sequence goes on along the minus strand of CAOKZL010000019.1, from coordinate 929,687 downwards.
AGGTCACTTGACAGCGGCCATTCCAGGGGGCTATAGCAGAAAGGGGAGAGGGGAGGCAAGACCACCCTGTTCACTGTCATATCAAATCATAGCTTCCGTCCAGCTTTCTGGCCTATATCTATCTCTATCTACATCTACCTGTATGCATATCTATCTCTATCTACATCTATCTGTACCTATCTGTGTATCTATATCTATGACCATCTCCGCACTGCACTGTCATAACACTTTTATTCCACTTTCAACCTCCTGTGGAATTCTGGGGTTTGTAATTTCCTGAGGCCAAAGAGCTCTCTGGCTGAGAACTCTAAAGGCCTCTCCCTAAACTGCAAACTTCAGGATCCCAAACGCTTTTGAAAGTGGAATAATAGCACTATTACAATGTAGTGTGGAAAGGCCCTATATGTACATCTATATCTATTTCTAATTATCAGTCTTATCCGTCTGTCTCATCTATATGTCCTTCCCTCTATCCTTTCTTCCATTTAGGAGGTGCTGCGTTTTTATTCTTACTGCTATTTTTAAAAATATTTTTATATTGTACTAAAGTAGGCTCTTCAATAGGATTGCTTTTTTTTAATTCTGATAGGGTTTATTGGTTCTTTTGGAATGTCATTTACATTTTTTTAAAAAAGCTGCATTCCATTTTAACATATCCTATGAGCCATCTTTGGCCCATATTGGGAGACAGTTGGGACATCAGTCAAAAATAAATACAAATAAACTCTCTTCCTTTCCTTTTAGAAAAACTCCAATCAATTCCGCAGTGTTGGGTTCTGCCCATAATCACTTTAATTTATCGTCGCTGCCTTCCTATCTAGAATCCCACACTCTTTTCATCTATCCCTCAATGTAGTTACTCTGCAGGCAAATAAATAAAACATAGGCATTTGATTTTCATATAAACAAGCAAGCGGCAGGATTAAACAGGAGCCTGTTTTTCCCCCTCCCTTCCAGGCAATCTTCCATAACCACAAGACACGTCCCAAGCCAGTAATGGCTCTCCTTCCCTGGCCTTGGGGTATACCACACCGAGCATCCAACTTTTGCTTTGCTCTGCCTATCCTTTAGCCCCATTATACAGGATCTAATTGATTTGATCGCTAATTTGGAGACAGGCAGGGAATGCAAACACAAGCGAGATTTCTTTGTGGCAATTCTGAGCTGTCTGCTTGGCAATACTGGTTATTTTTCCCCCGGACTCCCCACCTCCCCATGAGCTGCAGTAAGCTCCAATTTTGTATGTGGAGGGAGAGGAATTATACCTGCTTTTCATGTTAAGATGCTGGCACACAGCTGAGAAAAAAATTATAGCCCTTCCCTTAGCTCTGGATTCTGCAAGGAGACTTATTCCAGTAAAATCTGCAGGAAGGGACTTTGCATTTTCCTCCCTCTCCGAGCTCTCACAGCAAATTCATCGAAGATGCTGATTTATAAGGACTCCAGTTTAGAAGAAGAAGCAGAAGCCTGGAGTGGACATCCAGACAACCTGCTATGTTCATTTTTATTTTGTGGAGGGTACTACTATAAAGGAGTGATTTGGTTTTTATTCTTTACAAAGGAGTGATTTGTCTTTTATTCTTCATTCTTTGGTGGGGGAGGGGCAAATCCGATCTCCTTGCTTCACAAGATCACACACATCTAACAAAAAAGAATATTCCTCTGGTTCTTTTGGCTTTCCTAAAATTGCTGACAAGTTCCTTGGGCAATGTGGGGTGTCCCTTCCCTCTACTTCCATTCATTATTGATTTCTAAAAGACCATCATCAATAACATGCGCAAGGCACATTTCAAAGATGTGCTGTGAAGTTTATACATTGTGCACACAACAACCACAGTGGCCTCCATCCTCAACCAGAGTAGACACATTGAATCAACAGGATTTACATCTATACTGACTCCCTACTTGATAGTTGATTCAATGGAATTTCCCCAGTGAAGTGTTTTGAGCATTGGGCTAAGACTTTGGGAGACCAGGGCCATTTCCACATTGGACTTTTACAGTGCTATTATTCCACTTTCAACATCCTATGGAATCCTGGGGTTTGCAGTTTCGGGAGGGGCCGGCCAGCCCCTCCCTAAGCTGCAAACCCCAGGATTCCATAGGATATTGAAAGTGGAATAATAGCGCTGTAACAGCCCAGGGCAGAAATGGCCCAGGGTTCCAATTCCTCCTCAGCCATGGAAACCTGCTGGGTGTCTTTGAGCAAGTCACAAATTCTCAGCCTCACAGGAATCACAGAATCATAGAATCATAGAAATGTAGAGTTGGAAAAGACCCCAGGGACCATCCAGTCCAACTCCCTGCTATGCAGGAACACCCTCAAAGCATTCCCGACAGATGGCCATCTAGCCTCTGCTTAAAAACCTCCAAGGAAGGAGACTCCACCACACTCCGAGGCAGCGTATTCCACTGCCGGACAACCCTGACCGTCAGGAAGTTCTTCCTGAGGTTCAGGTGGAATCCCCTTTCCTGCAGCTTGAATCCATTGCTCCTTGTCCTGGTCTCTGGAGCAGCAGAAAACAAGCCCTCTCCTTTCTCTACATGGCATCCCTTCCTCTACAAGGCTATGGCAAACATCTTCTGAATAAATCTTGCCAGGAAAATCCGTAAGTCAGACTTGACTCGAAAGTCACATAACAGCAACATCAAAAGCTCTAATGGGAAACTAACAAATACAATGGGGTTAGTTTGTGGGGTTTGGCAGCCTTTGAGCCATAAAAGTGGGGCCCCAGGGCCTCACATAGGTCGCAGTCCAGCCTTTGGTCACTTCCGATGTAAAGGTAGGATATTATACCAAAGCTTCTCAAACTAGGGGTCCATTCTTTTTTTGAATTAAAACTGAGATGCCTCTTCAAAGAAGAGACCTTCTCTGACTCCTAGACTGATCACCCAAAATCATAAGAAGAATGGTTATTTCTCCTTAAAAGAAGTTGAGATTTCCATACACACATTTTAACAGTTAATCTCCTTGATTTAGTCCACCATGATGTACAGGCTTGGGTGATAATAACCTTAACATTCACCCTTACTTTTTAACTCACTTGTGAACCACCAAGGCCATTTCCGCCCTACACTGTTATGGTGCTGCTATTCCACTTTCAACCTTCTGTGGAATTCTGGAGTTTGTAGTTTCCTGAGGCCAAAGAGCTCTCTGGCTGAGAATCCTAGAGGCCCCTTCCTAACCTGCAAGTCCCAGGATTCCATAAGAGGTTGGAAGTGGAATAATAACACTGTAACAGTGTAGTGTGGAAATGTGCCAAGTACAAAAAAAATTCAGGATGAATTTATATCTGTTTAGAGTTAACTGACTTTAAACAATACCATGCAACAGTACAATGATATTTTTTTTTTCTCATGAAAAGGAGAAAGAATCAATCAAATTCCTCCAGCAGGCAGAATCAACCGAGTTTCATGGAATGACACCTTTTTTAGTTTTCTAGAGAGCTGTCTCGTCAGGTAAATAGCTCTTATTTACTGTACGATTGCATTCACTTTGAGCACTAATGCCTTGTATTCAAGTCAGTGGGCAACCACCCTCCGTCGTGTTGTAGCGGCAAGTTGATTTAGGTGAGGGGCTTTTCCCCCCCACCTCCCCTATAGATCTGTACATATGTCACCTTCGGGCGAAAGATGAGCTAATAGAATTGAAATTAATGTAATTGGCAGAAGGTCAGCCAGGGAGCTGTCTACGTCTAGGGCTTCCTGAGCAGCCGGACTTGATTTCTTTTCCCATATTGTTCAATTAGTATGCAGGCAAAGTTATTGTGCCTCAACAGAATAATTGGATCATTCAAATATCTCCAAGCCCTGGTGTATCTACAAAGGCTGAACAATGATTAGATCCTGCCTGTTCATCTCAGCAAGGCTTGAAATCCTTCCCACTGTGAAAAACTAATTTTCAGTGGGAATTTATTAAATAAGAAATCTGTATGCCACTTTACCTCGTAAGCATTACCGGTAGAATACAAAGATTTCCCTTGACTTTGATGTATGCACTTCATGGTTGCTTTTTTCTAAATATCATTGTTCTCTGGTGCGTTTTGCAATTTGGCGAAGCGGGAAGGGGTGGAGTCCCTTTCTTTGCAGCAGGTCCAGAGTGGCAAGCTGTTTACCTTTCATCATGAAGAAGGACATTGATCTGAAGGGGAAGCACATCGTACGAGCTGAACAGGAAGCTGTTAAAGGGGACATGGTGACATGTTCCTCTGGTGAAGTTGCCAACTAAGGCCATTTCCGCACTACATTGTTATAGTGCTGTTATTCCACTTTCAACATACTGTGGAATTCTGTGGTTTGCAGTTTAGGGAGCGGCCTTTGGAATTTTCAGCCAGAGAGCTCTTTGGTCTCAGGAAACTACAAACCTCAGAATTCCCCAGGATGTTGAAAGTGGAATAATATAGCGTTATAACAGTCTGGCCTACGACATTAAGGAGACTACTACCTTAGAGGTTTTTTTTTAAAGTTGTGGTTTATTCTATGCAATACCATTGCACTTTTCTCATGTGCAGAGAACAATGATTTTTTTTGTGGTAAATAACATTGTGTATTAAACAACAGTATTGTTGTTGCCTGCCTTCAATTTGTTTCTGAGCTATGGTGACTCTAAGGAGAACCTATCACAGGGTTTTCTGGGGCTGAGAGTGTGTGACTTGCCCAAGGCCACTTAGTGGGTTTCCATGGCTGAGCAGGAAATCAAAACCTCATCTCCAAGCCTGTAGTCTGATGCTCAAACCACTAAACTACACCGATTCCAAACAACAGTATAGAAAATAGTATCTTTTTTAGGAAAGAAGTTTTCTGCCCAGAAGGCAATATATTCCTTTTGTTGTTGTTTAACAAGCAGGAACACAAAGCTAAAACGCTCCTAAGAGATGGGTTTAAAGGTTTAAAGGTGAACAAAGAATAAGATCTCACCACTCTTCCTGAGGGAGTCTTTTCCACTGTTGAACAGCTCATGTAATGTGGGTCCATTGGGATGGATCCTATCTTCTGAAGCATTGGAAAACAAACTCAATCCACCTTCAACATGGCAGCCCTTCGTGTATTTAAACCTGGCCTTCATATCACTTCTCAGTCTTCTCTTCTCCAGGTTAAGCACTCCCTGCCTTCTAAGCCATTCCTCATAAGACTTGGATCATCTTGGTCATCTTTCTTTGGACATGTTCTGGCTTCTCAATATCCTTCTTAAACTGCAGTGTCCATACCTGGATGCCAGGTAAAGTCTGACTAAAGCAGAAGAGAATTCTGCTATTACACAAACACCAAAACATCATCCCAAAATACATGCTCATAGAAACTATATCGCTGTCACAATGCAATCGTCTAAAAGTTAGTTGAAAATGAATTCTTCCCATTGACAGGTATCATATCCACCTGGCAAGAAATCTCAGCTTGTGCTGACAGATGCTATGTGTGCAATCTAGTTTTTTATTTGATAAGCGTGATTGTGTACGCATTCATCTTGATTATTCTCGCTCCACTAAAAAGTGCATAAGACAGGTAGCTTTTATGTATCTTAAGAGCTGAGTCCTATGTACCTAGCATAAAGCTGCTTTACAGTGAGCTAAGCCAATAGGGTGCAATGTTTAAGAGTGTCAAGCTAGGAGAAGACTTGAGTTCAGATTCTACTCTGCCTTTAAGCTTGGTGGATCAATATCACAATGCTTTCAGACTTCACAATGAGAGGTAGAGAAGTCTCATGAACCCATTTATTCAAGGGAAGGACTCTGAACTTTGTTCTGGAACCTCCTAATAAGGAGGTACAACACTTTGACTTCCAGTTTCCAGCAGAACCCCCTTCCACAAGCTGTTCAGAAGGGAAAGTCTCCAATATCGGATAAAGGAACATTTAGCAGTCCAGTCACATCTTTGTATGTATGTCTGTGGTGAGAGGCAGGGTAACCACATGGCAGTCCTGTCAGCTCACATAAGACACTCAGATGGGCTTATCTCCCTGCTGAGACAATACTTGCCTGTAAGTATCCCATCGGGAAAAAGCTTCGGTGGTCTGGAAACACTTGGAGCTGCCCAAGTTCTCTCCTGCCTTCTCTTTGCATCAGAGAGTTTCTGGATTGAGGTTGTCTCCCTTGGCTGGACTTGACCAGTCTAATCTAACCTTGCCTAAAGTAACTTGACAGTTACCTTAGTTTAACCCCAGCAAATGCTAATGGCTTCCCAAGGAGGGAATAAGACAGTTGGTTTGCCTCTCAGCCTAGTCTACACTACAAGTTTCTTTCAAGGATAAAATGAGAGAGGAAGACAAAGCATGCGTGCTTCTCTAAGCTTTTCCGGGGAAGGTGCAGAACTCCAGGGAAGGTACAGAATCAGAAAATAGGCAAATTCATGCAAATGGGTCCATCTAGCTCAGGTTTATCTATACAGTTATCCCTCCACATTTGCTAGGATTAGGGGCACAGGATTCCTGTGAAAGTGGGAAAACTCTGAATAACTCTAGGCCCTCCAAACCATAATTAATACAAAAAAAGCATGGTTAGTATATTCAACCCACCGTGGATTCCTTTGAGGCATCAGGGTTCCTTCATAAGGCAGAAGTGGCAGGCTGGTGGGGCTTCCTGCCAACTCCCCTGCTACCCCACACCATTCTTAATAGGGACTTACAAGCCTCCTTCGCAGTTTTTCAGTCTCATGAGGCTTGCAATCCCTACTAAAAATGCATAGAGAGGCAGCAGTAGTGACAGCAAATAAACTGTGAATAATCAAATCTGCAAAAGTGAAACCCACAAATGTGGAGGGTTGACTGTACTGGGTAACACCAGTTTTCCAGGTCTCGACAGTTGTTACCAGGTATCCTTCCAACAGAGATGGGCCCAGATGCCTTCTGCATACAAGCACATGAACTGTCCAGACCCCTCTCCCCATTTTTAGCAAAATTAAACATTTTGTTTAGGTTTGAAGTCAACAAGAAGTCCTTGGAACTGAAACACTAGTATTCCACGAGGATCAGGAAAAAAACATTTGCACTTAGATGCTAGCAGCTAATGCCAACTACTTTCATCCAGGTTGTTATATAGAACCCTACACTAGTACTTGACAGGTGAGAGGGCAAATGAGAGGGCAAAAAGAGATATTGGTCACGAAGCTCAAGGATGTTGAAAGGAAAGCTCATCACTTAAAATTAGTCACTGTACTTGTGTATTTCTGAATATATCTTTTACAACAAGGGACAGCTGATGTGGAAGGAAGTGATATTCAGGTTTATAGACCAAAACCTGGCGTTTTGTCTCAGCCGCAAAACCTGATTGGTCAAAAGTTACAAAATTATTTAAAAGGGGGACATATTTCTTATTTGAATATGACAGAGTTTTTTCCCTGAAGGGAAGAGCTTGTTTAGCGGGGAGTGAAGGATGGATGCAGTTCTTCACATTTTTAAAGAATATAATGGTCATTTTCGCCCTACACTGTTATAGTGCTATTATGCCACTTTCAACCTCCTGTAGAATTCTGGGATTTGTAGTTTACTGAAGCCAAAGAACTCTCTGGTTGACAATTCTAAATGCTCCTCCCTAAACTGCAAACCTCAAGATTCCATAGGAGGTTGAAAGGGGGATAATAGCACTATAACAGTGTAGTGCAGAAATGGCCAATGAGTAATTTTACCAATTTTCTTCCCAATGTGGATGGATTTTTTCCTACAATGTTTGAAGAATGTTTGTAGTTTGGAACTTACACTATGCAAAATTCACATGTGCTCTTTTGCACATAAAACATAATTTTCTTCACAGAACATCTTGTTTTCTGCACAGAAAATGCTGTCTTCTGTCAGAAGAGCAAATTGTAAACATAATCAGTCCATTTTGAACATTTCTGGATATTTAAAATATTTTTCTATTCATAGCCTTAGTCCCAACTATGGTAACCCTGTTGAATCAATAAGGGTTATCTAGATGCCTGAATACCCTATGGGCCCCAGACTCCATCTGATCTTGGAAGCTAAGCAGGGTTAGTCCCAGCCAGTATTTGGCTGGGATACCATCAATGAATACTGGGTTCTTTAGGCTCTATTTCAGAGGAAGGAACTGGCAAAACAACCTCTGAGTATTCTTTGCCTAAGAAAACCCTGTGAAACTCATAAGTTGACAGATGACCTGAAGGCACACACATACATGTTGACTCAGAGTCAATAATTTATTCATTGTGTTTACTCTAGCTGGCATTAACGAAAAGCATCCAGGATGCTGTCTATCTATCTACCTGTCTGGTTGGCATCTCAATAGTCTTCCTTAGTCCTCCAACAACTGTGAGTGAAAAAAGTAATGTTCTCTTTTCTGATTCAGAAAGTAACAACTCATTTCCAAGTTTATTCCTGAGTTCATGTATATAGAGTGGATGAAAGCTGAAATATTCCAGGCTTTCAAAATATTTTGAATATTTTAGAGTAAGTGCCTTGCCAAAATGTATCTTGGGAACACATCACGCTGAGTGTGGCATTCTTTTTCCACCCCTCTGCATCATATTCTTCTGCAATGATTGACTTAGAGCCAGCATGGAGTAGTGGTTTGACTTTTATACTGGGAGACCAGGGTTTGAATCCCCTTGCTCAGCTGTGGAAACCTACTGGGTGACCCTGGCCAAGCCATACTCTCTCAGGCTCAGAGGAAGGCAAAGGTAAACCCCCACTGAACAAATCCTGGCACAAAAGCCTGTGATAGGTTAACTTTAGGATGCTCATAAGTCAGAAATGACTCCACTAATGACAACAATGATTGACTGTTAAACCTGTTTTGCTTACAGACTGAGTGGCTTGAGATGGAGTCACAAGTGAATATGGCAGCTATGAAGGAAATAGGAGCAGAAGCAGGAAAAAAAGTGTTTTTATTCATCAGAGGGCTCTGAATTTTGGAGTTCCAACCAGCCATCCTGCCTGCCTCACTCCCATTGCTGTTTAGTCATACCAACCACAGAGACACGGTGTGTGTGCGTGAGAGAGAGAGAGACAGAGAGAGAAAGAGAGAGAGAGAGAGAGAGATGTGCTTGTGGTGGTTGTAGCTTGTCAAGGCAGCTTCAAGCCTATGGAAAATAAGCCTCCAAAAGACAGAAGCCATTTCCGCACTGCACTGTTATAGTGCTATTATAGTGCATTTAGGGAGGGGCCTTTAGGATTCTCAGCCAGAGAGTTCTTTGGCCTCAGTAAACTACAAACCCCAGGGTTCTACAGGGTGCTGAAAGTGGAATAATAGGACTATAACAGTGTAGTGTGGAAATGGCCTCAGTTTGGAAAGAACATAAAAGTAGGCAATTGAATCTTGTTCCCACTCCCCAAAAGCTAGTTGACACTTTATCATGATCTTCTTTTTAAATGAATTCTTAAACATGTGGAAGGTCATCTTTGAGATCCCCAAGGGCCCCTAGAGGGTGTGGGGTGGCCTTCTGAGATGTTTTGCCAACCCGTGCACTGTTTTAAGCCCAGGAGAGGTCTTTCCTCCAAGCAGAAAGCTTGTTTCCCAATGATGCAGGAGGCACGGTGGAGATATAGATCTCCACAGTCCCACGGGGGTCCAATGTGGGTTCTAACCCCTCCAACTCTCACTTCTAGATAAAAGATAACAAATTATATACTGTAGTGATATCTTTGCACCAGATAGATGGGTTTCAGAGTCCTTGATAGCACCATAGCCAAACATGGACAATAAGGATTAACTTGTGTTAATGACCTCATCCAATACTTTTTCCATTAGCTTGGCTGTCTGAGGCTGTGAAAAGATATGAGGGCCGGGAATGGACTGTGAGAGTGAGTTTTCCTCTATTGCTAAACTGCTTCCACAATCCTGATTACCACAGAGATCGGGAAGAAAGATGGACCACACATGTGCACTTTGATATTTTTTCTTCTGCACTCTATAAACCTTGGGACCCCATCTTCCTCACCCTGGAGGGGTCATCCCAGTTCAGGGGACCCGTACAGCCAGTTATGGGGATTTCAATAACTGGCTAGTTATCGTGTGGGTCGAATTAGTTGTTCAAGTGCCCAGTTCTACTGCCGGCTGTGAAGGAGTCCTGGACCCATCAGTGAAAGGGCTGGAGTGCTTCTCTGCTGTAGACCATACACTGGATCATTTCCAAGCAATATAGCTTATGCTATAGCAGTGACATACGTCAGTGTCCAGCACTGAAAGATTTCTTAGGGGACCTGGAGCAACACCCATTTCCAGAGCAGAAGATGCATCCACCTGCCATTTCCACAGGTGATACCCACATCTAGGAACGGATACAAAGAGAGAGAGAGAGAGAGAGAGAAAGAGAGCACCGAAGTGGACTGCCTATGACATTTCTGGGAGGAGTAGTTTGTGAACGGGAAAAAAAAAGATCCATTTAAAACTTAATAACAGTAACAGAACCATCTTCCTGTTGATGTAGTACATAGAGAAACAGACCTGGGGACATTCAGAACATCTGAGGACAGGTGTCTGGCATGATAACCAAATGAGTATAGATAAATTACCATTATTTCTCATTTCCCTGGCAGGAGCTTGAAGTCAATGCAGTAATTTAAACGCACCTCTTGAATTTTTATTTCAAATGCGTTCCGGCTTTTCTTTTAGAAATGCTGAAATGGAAACAGTAGGGACTGATCGAGCCCCTGATTTAAGTTCCAGTTGCCAAGCTATTATAAGGAGACTAAGCAGAAGTATCCCTAATTAATCATCCCCCTCATCATCTGTAATAGCAATAAAGGGGACTCAGATCTCAAGTTGATGCTTTTGTTTGGATCTAAAAGCAAATGCTAGTCTCAATTAGAGTAGACCTATGGACTCAACTGTTGAATGATAAGTCAATACTTATGTGAACCCCACTGATTCAAACGACTGGCTTAGTTTGAAAGAGCAACTGGACTTAGGCTATGGTTATTGTGACCAAAATATAAATACAATACAAAGTTGTGTTTATTGCTACTGCTGGGACTCTTACTGCTGTGATTGGCCATAATCGCCAGCCAATATTGGATCAATATTTTATTACCTTTTTCCCTAGTGTGATTATCATAAAATAAACTAATATAACTACTACCAACAGGCTATAAACAGTGAGTACTACAGCAACAAACTCAACACATTCTGCATTCGGAAGCCCGTTAATGACATAATACAATGAAAGGCACGACATTGACTACAAGGTTCAACATATTTACTAATAGAGAGGCACCATTGGAAAAAGTCATAATTACATCGAAGTAAACTTGAATAGATTTTGCTCCATGCCTTGATAGCTTGTAGTGTAATTCTATACGTGCCTAATCATAAGCAAGCCCTATTGAATCTGATGGGATTTGCTGCCTGATAAAGCAACATACGATCACAATGTTAGTGACAATTCACTTTAACTCAGGAATTGGGATGTAATTCTTCCCTAATTTTGTTCTCAGAGGAAGTGACAAGCAATTTTAGACGTTTTCTTCTAGCTGTGAGAAAGTTTTTGAAAACTGCTGAGTTTTCAAAGAGGATCTGTGTTTCAAACTTTATTCTGCACCAAATTTGCACTTTGATATTTTTGCAGAGCAAGCAGCATTTTTTACTAAGTGATCATAGAAGTATTGGAAGGGGACACCTAATTCAACCTCTGACCATGTAGGAATACCCAGCTAAAGTATTCCTAAAAGATGCACTTGAGGAATTATTCTGTGCTAAATTTGCACATGGAAAGGTTAGCACCAAAATAACTTTTTATGCACATGTTCACTGTTTCAAAAGAAAATATGAATGGAATACATACTGAACATGAAGATTCTCATCAGCTGAGTATTCTTCTCATCAGGATTTTCCAACACACATTTTTTGTCTATTTTTGAATATTCTTTCCATACCTACTCAGGAATATAGAAATTGTAGCCTCCACCATTTGTTGGATTGCAGCTCCCATCAGCCCTGGCCAGTATAGCTGATCATGGGACATGATGAGTGTTGCAGTCCAAGAATAGCTGGAGGCCCACCAGTTTCCCATTCCTGCTTTAGTACTTGCTTGGGGCCTGTTTTGCTAAATCCTAGACAGCAAATTCTCATGTGGCCATGAAAAAGAAATGTCTTTCCTTGCCTTTCTTTTTTTTTTAAATACAAAACTTTCGTGTTGCATAATTCATGTTTGCAAATTAGAACTCAAATCCATTTCTCTCCATTTGTTTCCCTGGAAATTGGAAAACAGATCCATTAAGACAAAAAACATTGAAACCATTGGATACTTTTGCATAACAGATATGTATTTTTCAACGAAACGGTGTTCTGCTGATTTTCCACATGCATGAAAAGTAGCTGGGCTAAATTATTCATTGCAACTTATTTGCTCAGTGCTAGTAATTTATTAATATTTGTCAAAAGCTGCTTAAACAGAAAACGGAACATGTCTTTGTATTAATCACATCAAGTGCTATTATTGCAAGTTTATATCAAGTCAAAACGAGGCTCGGTTCTCAAGGGGCAGAATGCAGATAATGATCATGATGAACTGTTGGCTCTTTAAGAACTGCCAGAGTGACACCTGAGAGCTGAGAAGAATTTAGATATGGTTTACTGGTACCATTAGGAACACAGGGGGAAACCTATAGGGTACGTACAGGAGATGTATAGACCTATGAGTCTTTGGCCGTGTCCACCCTACACTGTTACAGTGCTATTAATCCTGGGATTTGTAGTTTCTGGAGGCTAAAGAGCTCTCTGGCTGAGGATGCTAATACCCCTCCCTAAGCTGCAAACCCCAGGATTCCATAGGATGTTAAAAGTGAAATAATAGCACTATAACAGTGTAGTGCGGAAACGGCCCTTGTCTCCTGGGTTCCCACCAGGTACAGCTGTGAGGATGGCAAAACAGAGACAAAGAGCTTCATGGATGATCTCAAGACACAAGGAGGCTTTAACTAAAGAAAGACTTTTTATGTGTTTGTAAGCCTCTTTGGAACATACATTAGGAGAAGGGCAGGGTATAAATCAAATAAATAAACAAATGGTAGGTTGATAAATAACATTTTGTGTGTGTGGTATGGAACAGGCCCAGGACTATTGAATCTATATCTGCTCGGAAAACTATTGTCATTTTCAAAGTGATAACGACGATAGTGATGATGATGATGAAGGGAAAGGAGGGAAAATCATATTTGTGTCAAGTGAATTACCTTCGAAAGGTCAAGGTGAATCATTTACGTTCAATCAGAACTCCAATTCTCAGGCCAAATCATTATTTTCCACAGTGGGTTTTAAAGTTCACTGGAGATGATGAGAGGAGAATGACAAAGTAGAAATTCTGAAAGGAAGTGGAAGATATTCACGGGTCAGCCTTTTTTTTTTCTTTTCCTGTCTCCAATTAATCAGAGAGTTAAGGGAACAATACAGTGCAGGAAGAGTTAATTATTCATAATTTCTATGCATTTCTACAGTCCTTTTTTTTGAAAGGGTGTTCAAATGTGAAATTAAATTGAGACTAGGTTTGGTTTCTTTGGCCATTTCAGCCAAAGGGAAATCATCGCCATGTCTCAACTGGGAAACAAATTGTCTCTCACTTTTACACCCTGCCTTCTTCCAGAAGCGGTAGATGTTTATGCACATTACTAGTGGTTGCACTTTTTTTTTATATATATATATTTTTATTGCACCGGTAATATATTACATACATCTTCACCTTGTTATCTTATATACATTTTCAAATCCATTAAAAACATCAAACAGCAAAAGGAGATTTATCATTTTCTCCCTTTCAGTCATTTATATATATATTTTCATTATTATTATATCTACTTAAATCTCTCTTCCCTTCGCTTTCACTTCCAGCTTCCTTTTACCCGGTTCTTTTAATTCCCTCTAGTCTGTTTCCCCTCTACATTTAATATCAAAGTTGACTGTCCTTTAATTGTAACTTTAGCATTTTTGCCTCTTCCTGCTTATTCCATAATAAAATTATTTTATTACTCATTACAGATCTTTTCCCAATTTTTCTCAATATATTTCTTAATGTCCATCATTTCTGCCTTTCAGTCTCCTCCTTTTTCTCCTTTCAGTGCTCTCGATAAATTATCAAAGGTTACATATTCTTGTACTTTGACCAGCCACTCCTCCGTTTCCGGTGTTCTATCCAGTTTCCAATATTTAGCGTATGTTACTCTCGCAGCTGTTACCATGTAGAGTATACTATTCTTATGTTTATTTTGTTCTTTGTTAATTGATGCAACATATTTAACAAAAAGATCTCCGGTGTCAACGGTATTTTTATATTCAAGATTTCCGTAATTGCCTTATGTATCTTCTTCCAGTATTTCTTAGCTTCTTCACAAAGCCACCACGTATGGTAAAAAGATCCACTTTCTCCTTCACATTTCCAACATTTCTTATCTTTCTTCTTATATATCTTACTTCGTTTCTCTGGATCTAAATACCAACGGTACAACATCTTCATATGATTCTCCTTCAGATTTTGTGCCAGCGTAAATTTCTGGGTGTCCTCCCAACTTTTCCTCCAATATTCTAATTTAATCTCGTGACCAATATTTCGCGACCATATAATCATCGTGTCTTTTATAATCTCGGTTTCCAATTCTCCCGCTAACATGAAGTTATACATATGTGATACTACATGGTCTTTGCTCTCAAATATTATCTTTTCAAATTCATTGCACTTTTAACAGGATTGCATAGGGGTGAAGGTAGATGAAAGCTGAAATCCTGCATTTGAGTTGCGTCGTGTGAATCTCTTGTGTGCAGTGTTATGCATCAATAGTGTGGCACAACCCTTGGGTTGAGCAACAGCACTGCATAACTGAACCAAGACACTAATGTGTAACTGAAAGCACAACCAAGCACGCATGGGTATTCCTGTGTATGCACATGTGACTAAGAATATTTCCGCATGACACTCTTATAGTGCGATGATTCCACTTTCAATCTCCTATGGAATCCTGGGGTTTGCAGTTCCGGGAGGGACCAGCCAGCCCCTCCCAGAACTGCAAACCCCAGGATTCCATAGGAGGTTGAAAGTGGAATCATCGCACTATAAGAGTGTCATGAGGAAATGGCCTAAGTCTTAGGGGTGGAAGAAAATTGACACCATATTTTTTAAATAAGTTGGGGGAATTTAGAGCCTTTGGAGTCTGGTTGAGAGCTTCAGTGATTATAAAAGTGTGTGTGGGGGGGTTCAAGCGCTGCATAAGGCTGCAGGCCATACATGACCTCTCGCACAGTAAGGTATCATTGAAATCATCCTTCTTCAACCCAGTGCCCTCAGGATGGATTAGACTGCAGCTCCTTTCAGCCTGTAATTCTGTCATTGCCATCATGGGTGGGGATGATGGGAGCTAAAATCATACCTCTGGAGGTTGCCTGGTTGGGAAATGTTCCTTTCAGCTGGCTGTATTTTGGTGAGTAGATTCATTCCAGGTTTTTAGTCTGGATGCATCTGAGATACCTTGGTTTGGCACCTTGAGATCCTTGAAGTGCATGCTAAGACCTGGAACAGATTCACCACCCCACTGACATGGGAGCCACCAGTCTCCAGTTATCTGTGCATGATTTAAACCAGGTAGCAGATGCTTTTAAACTCCTCCTCTGGAGGAAGTCATGAAAGTTCAACCAGGTTTGTTCATATATCAACAGATGAGAGCGTATCATTATTGGCTGAAAAGGGCAATGCACCATGCAACAGAACTAAGTCTAAATTCTTCCAAAAAGAAGGCAAGATAATATGTGATTACTCATCGCTCCATCCAACCTGTTTCATGAAAAAAATATATGCCAAATTCTTGATAAATGGATTGTTGCTGGGCGCCTTTGAAGAAAGGAAAGGCAGTTATAGTGAAGGAGAAAAGAGGCAACAAGCAGTTTGCTTAGCACTTTCCTCCTTGAAAAGATCAGCAGAAGGTCCCTCTAATAATGCCATAAGTAGGAGTTATCTTATTTCCAAAAAAAATGGGCTCCATAGTCATAAATCATTTTCTTAAGTATGCCACAGTTCCATCATGGAAGGATCTTCAGGGACTGTATATGAGTCTCTCTCTTTTCAAAGGTGAGGAGAGAAAGAGAGAGAGAGAGAGAGGTAACATTTATAATAGAGTTCAATGTTCTTGAAAGCTGACAACTTCTGAAATTGACTTCATGTACTCAGGCAGACAATGAGACATTATAATAGACAGGGAACATCATTAACATCATTATCTACAGTGTGGCCTCAGAACAGCATCTTGCTCCTTCTTCTCACTCCTTCCTTTCCATACTGCAGAATGTCTTCTGGCTCTTTGCCAGTAGCTCGTGATGTGCATTTTCCATCAGTCGTGTTGGGCGGTTCCATGTGTGCAATTCTACTGGTGCTTACAGATGGTGCCCGATAGATCAGGGTAGAATCATTAGAATCACAGAATCATAGAGTTGGAAGAGACCCCAGGGGCCATCCAGTCCAACCTCCTGCCATGCAGGAAACCACATCAAAGCATTCCCGACAGATGGCCATCCAGCCTCTCTTTAAAAACCACCAAAGAAGGCGACTCCACCACACTCCGAGGCAGCATGTTCCACTGCCAGACAGCCCTGACTGTCAGGAAGTTCTGCCTGAGGTTCAGGTGGAATCTCCTTTCCTGCAGCCTGAATCCATTGCTCCTTGTCCTGGTCTCTGGAGAAGCAGAAAACAAGCCCTCTCCTTCCTCTACATGGCATCCCTTCAAATATTTAAACATGGCTATCATGTCCCCTCTTAACCTTCTCTTCTGCAGACTAATCATACCCAGCTCTCTAAGTCTATCCTCATAGGGCATGGCTTCCAGACTCTCATCATTTAGGTAGATAGGTATGTCAGCATAAATAAGGAACAACAGCAGGTTTAATACATTGAATCATGTGAATTCTTGTTGTAAAACCAGGAAAATTTCTCAGCAGTGACTTGTTTCTAAAAATTCAGACAATGTACACATGTACACAACACACACACACACACACACGCCAAGTATGGATTCAGAGCTGCATGACATGGAAGCCACTGCTCTCTACTGCTTGGGCTCTAAACAGAAATCGCTCTAGCACTCTATTCTGCTTTGCTCAGACCCCACCTGGACTACTGTGTCCCATTCTGGGCACCACAGTTCAGGAAGGATATCGACAAGCTGGAATGTGTCCAGAGGAGGGCAGCCAAATGGTAGAAGACCTGGAAACCATGTCCTATGGTTTCCAGGAATGCCTGGAAACCGTGCCCTGTGGTTTCCAGGAACGGCTTGGGAGGTGGTATGTTTAGCCTGGAGAAGAAATAGTTGAGAGGTGACATTGAAGGGATGTCACATAGAGGGTGCAGCAAGCCTATTTTCTTCTGCTCCAGAGACTAGGACAGTATGGAGCAATGGCTTCAAAATTCAGGAAAAGAGATTCCACCTAAACATTAGGAAGGACTTCCTGATGGTAAGAGCAGTTTGACAGGGGAATGTGCTGCCTGGGAGTGTGCTGCAGTCTCCTTCTTTGGAGGTTTTAAAAGAGAGGCTGGATGGCCATAGCTCTGGAAGGCTTTAATGGTATATTCCTGCATGGCAGAATGGGGTTGGACTCGATGGTCCTTAGTGGTCTCTTCCAGCCCTATGATTCTATGGCCCTTTGCGCATGGCATTTGCCATGCAAAAGGGCCTCTGGAGTGTCACATGATTGCGAGGAGCCGTCCACATGATGTCATCGCAATCGAGCAATGCTGCCAGGGCTGGCAGATGCCAATCACGCGCTATTTCATTCTCGGCTTGTAGCTGAAAATGGTGTGCGATTGCGCATCACTTCAGGGCTCCGCGTGCACTTACCATGCATATGGAGCCTCCGGAGCCATGGCATCCGCGCGCCCCAGCGCCGACAAAAGGTAAGTTGCGGAAAGGGCCTCTGACTCTATGAAACTACTAGTCTCAGCTAAGGTAAATTCCCTGAGATTTACCCAACTGTTAACATACCATTCAACAACTGACTTTATAGATCTACTCTAGTTGTAAAATGTTGGCTCCCTAGCTCTTGCCATAAGTGGCAAAAGACTTGCACTGTTGGTGCTTGAGTTAAAACCTGCAAGTTGTTGTGTTACACTTCGTTGCACAGCCCTTTTAAGAAGATTATGCCTTGATCCTTTATTCATCCCATAATTTCAGCAACAAAAGCTTTATTTGCATATAAACATTTATTTTAAAAGGTAGTAGGTGTTTCAGTATGATTCACATATAAGCAGGAGAGACATGGAGGCAAGAAGAAAGAAAAACTGAAAGAAAGAAAAAAGTGTCTTTTCCTGATGCCGAAGGGCTTACAAGAAAAGCTCCCCTTGAATTGCTGGCAGCGTTAGAAAACAGTGGTGCCAACAGTGAGAAGACCCTGTTTCAGGTTGAATCTACTCACTTCAGAGAAAAAAGAAAACTGGAACAGACTCTCGAGATCATAATGAATGGGCAGAACCATGTCATAAGGTTTAAAACGTGTCTGGATTTTACACACTATAATCCTCATGTTGTTTTTCCAGAAAATAGTCATCGAATGAAAATCCCTATTCAATTTCTGCCTTCATTTAGTCAACACAAAAAGGTAGAATAAATAATGAAATAAGCAGATCTATATTAACATAGAAGAAAACGAGGCTGTCTGAACTCTCTTCTGAATAGACATAAATAAGCTTGCTCTATAAGGTCTGTCTTGTTTCTGTTGTTTTCCTTTCATGTTAAAAAAAAACAAAAACAGAACTCCCTCCCCCCAATAAACTTGCACCTTTGAGCACTAAAAAGCAATCTGACCTTTTATCAAGAGCTGATGCATACTTTGTGAGCATGTAGATGCTGTGGCATTTTGCTAGCAGAAAATATAAACTTTGCAATATTATCTTTGGATTTCAAAGGGAAAAGAGATTTTCTTGCCTTCAGATTTTAAAACTCCTGAGTGAAAACAGAGTAATGAAAATCTATCATTGTCAAATGAAAATTGCCAGGTTTGATTGCCTGTTTAAAAAGGGGTTACAGTCAGTCGACGGTCTGTAGGCTGTCTGAAGATCCTTTCTTAATGGCATCTGATGGGAATGTTTCTTCAATGAGAATTGGTGACTTCTGGCCACTAAGCTGTTGCACCTTCAGATGGGCTGGGAGAAAAACAAGAAGTTGGGAAGTTGGCAGTCTGAATTCTGAGCTAGCTAGGAGATCCAACTGCATACTTCAGGGATGAGAATCATGGAGCTCTTAGGCCAGATATGACCTTTGAAGGTCCAACATGACACTTAGGATCTTCACTGCCTTTCAGACCTCAACACATAAACAACCAGAAATCCCACCCCTCAAGAAAATGGGCCAAAAAACCCCACATATGCTCTCCAGCTCAGATCAGGAATACCCTTCTTAAAAAAAAAGTCCAATAGGCAGCTGGGAGTGATGTGACATCATTGTGATCACTCAAAATTGTAGCTGCGTAGAACAGAAGCCCTTTGAGCTTCCGGATGGGCTTACTCTGTTAGGCTTGAAATTTGGTGCTCTGTAACTTGCTATGGAATTAATACTTGATAATCATTAACTATGATATTAATTGGCCTTTTAGACACTCGGGGCTCGCCAAGCAACCTTGCTTTAGAATTGTTTGTCCTGCCTGGTACGCATCAATGATCAGGATGTACAAGCGAAGGACTCTTGAAACGTCAGAGATGCCCTCAGGGATGGCTCAGGGTCATGCAGACTTGGGAAGTTAAGGGTGAGAAAAAATGTAACACGTGTACAAGCTGTGACTCTGCTAATGCTGATGCATGGATCTTTTCTTCTATGTAAACATTCTTTAATATAAACATGAAAATGGTATAAGAAGGGAAGCCTGAAAGAATAAATCATCCTTCCTTCCTTGGATGGATCCTTTGGCCAAAGTTACTTCTGTGTGTCTTTTTTTCTTTCCTTTCTATTGTTCCCATGAGATGGAAATAATGAATACCTGTTTATATTTTATCTAGTAATCTGTATTGTCTATGATTTGAATTTAATTCATGTATTTTTATATTATTTTATACTTTTTTATGCATTTATGTCCTATTTTATACTTCTATATCCTGTCTATAGTCTATCTTATTACATATTTATATCCTATTTTTAGTAGGTGTATTTTATCTATACCGTACCATTGGATGGTTTGCCATGTTGGGTCGATGGATTGTAAAATAAAATTTGACTTGACTTTGAATTGCACCCTAACAACTCTGGCCCTTTTTGCATAGCATTTGCCATGCAAAAGGGCACCTGAAGCTCGCGTGATTGTGAGGAACAATCTGCACGACACACTCACAATTGCACGATGCTCCAGGGTAGGGCAGGTGCCACTCGCGCACTTTTTCATTTTCAGCTGAAAGCTGAAAATGGTGTGCAATTCCACATTACTCCAGGTCCCCGCATGCACTTGCCATGTGTGTGGAGCCCCCGGAGCTGCAGCGGTCACGTTTCCTGCCCCAGCGCAGCCTGGAAAACTCCCAGACTGCACTGCGGAAGGAAGAGGCAGGGCTCTCGCACTGTCTGCTCGGGAGCAGGCAGCTTGTGCAGAGCTGAAGCAGTGGGGACGCGAGAGCCTCTTGCTGGAGGCTGCTCACGTGATCCCCGCACCCCAGGACCGAGAAACAGTGAGTTGCAGAAAGGGCCTCTGTTGTGCTCCAACACCCAGGGCTAGCAGCAGTAGAACTTTCTTCCTCTTTGTCTCCCACTGCAACCTGTAGCCCACGTGACCCTCCCTGGATTGGGTGGCCGTGTAGGGTTTGGATTGCGAGATGCTGGGAGGCAAGAACCAAGCCAGTTCTGGTCTTTGAGGATGTGGTTTATTAAGCAAAGAAGCAAAAAGAAAAACAAAAAGCACACAAGCATACATACACTCTGACTCTGTCAGAAAGGCAAAGCAGGCAACGGAGCAGCATTCCCTTTGTTCCAACAGATTATATAGACTTTACGTACACAAGTAGCAAAACAGCCTGTCAATCCATCAACCCACCGTGCCGAAACAGACAGGAGGGGGGCTGCCCCACCTCGAACGCCAATTGCTGAGGCATCTATGGACCAGGCGCATGATAGGCTCACAGCCAAATCTCATTACCTGCCTGAGACGGCAACAGACAGCTTCTGATCATGCTTCACCCTCCCCTCACCGTACCGGACGGTGTGGGGATTGAAGCACCCATCGTTAACATTCCTTGGCTATTCTCACAGGACTGCAGCATACCGGGCAGCCTGACCTAGCACCTCAATAGCATGAGCTAATCCTCTAAACACGTTTGTTAGTGTGAAAGCAGGCTGAACCAAAATGTGCAAGTGTGCGACCCAGGGCCTACCCAGAAAGCCTCGGGCCCGACACAATCCTCCACGGAGCATATGGGTTGAAAGCCTCAACCAGATGGCTATTCAGCAATTGATTCAGTGGGTCAATTCTAGTTGAAGCTATCAGTGGAGTTCAGGTTATTATTTTGGAAATAAACATCCATGTGATTCAACCGCTCCGTTGACTTAGCTGACAATTTAGTAAAAAGTGATAGATAACAATCTGAAAAGTAGTAGGATACTCCAGTCTCTGATCAAGGGTCCTCATTTCCTTAATCTTGGAAATGCTGATGAACACACTGCGAGAGAGCTGACAAATCATGAGAAACTGTCATGTTATATGATAAGGGTGAGGATGTTAGAAGATATCCAATACAGTAAATATTCTCTTCTGGGTTTGTGCATCTGTCATCTCTCTTCCCCCAAACTTAGCGTTCTCCTTCTGCCCTCTCTCTTGCTCTCATGCATTCAAACTAAAGTTTTATTGGAGTTTATATTGCCTCTAACATAAAACTTGAATGTAACGAGCTTCTCCATTTCTCCTGTCAAATTCCCAGTTCTGAGAACTGTAGCTGTCACTCTGCATGTCATGGAATACAACTATCAAGGGGGAAAGTGTACACATGTTACCAGAAGGAAGTACACAATTATGTTGCGGCATTAGAGCTCATGCACAAAAATTTGACATTTTGCCATTGGCCATATCCCAAGACTTATTCTCTTTTTACTGTGCACCTGACCCAATACAAAACTCTGTGTGACACAGTAAAGTTCAATATTATTTGTATATTGAGCACCTCAACTAGTTTGCTATTTCTGGAACAGCCTACAATCCTAGGCCATTTTTGCACTACATTGTTACAGTGTTATTATTCCACTTCCAACATCCTGTGGAATTCTGGGGTTTGTAGTATACAGAGGACAAAACTACCCCTCCCTAAACTGCAATTCCCACAATTCCATAGGATATTGAAAGTAGAATGATAGCACTATAACAGTCTAGTGTGGAAATGGCCTTTTCTTAGTCCAAAATCCTATTGTTAGCCCTGACTAGAGTAGGACTGTCAAATCAGCTGAATTCAGCTATATGTTGACTCATCATTCAACAGTTTGTTCAATGGGTCTACTCCGGAATCAACTATCAACATGGATTCCAATGTTGACACAGACAGAGATACAAACACAGATAGATACAGATGACATCATCATCTTCATCGTTATTTATACCCTGCTTTTTTCCCAGATTGGGATTCAAAGTGGTTCACAAACTTGAACAGATCACAAAAAGGTGGGCTGCGTGGAAAATAAGGGAATGACAGGGTAAGTGAACACATAGAAAGTGGAGGGCTGGTTTCTGGACTGGCTGCACAGGTTGAATTGGGTCGAACTACTTGGAAGGGTCATTCTTGCCCATGTCTCCTTTTAAAGCTCGGGACTTGAGGAGGATTGGAACAAGGCAGGTCTCCTGGGGTGTGGGCCCAGCCATGGACTACCGATGAAATAACAAACCACCAGCAGAGACCAGGGCCTATCATTGGGACAGAGAGGTAAGAGAAGACCTCTGGCTACACAATATTTCCAACCGAGGGTAGGCTCTACTGCAGGTTAAGCAACTATAAATAGTTTAATAAATTGTTGCTGATTTTTCTGAGTGGGTATGCGACAGGGTCTTGGCTCTCATATGTTTTTATGACTGAACAGATGAAAGTAATGTCCACTTGTATTTCTTTTAAGTCTCCCATTGCTCCCCTCTTTCCCCTCCTGTTTTTTCTCCCTCCCTCTCACACACATATCTCATTCCAGACTTACTTTTCTCCTTAAAGGGCAGTAATAGCCTGGGAAGGATATCGAACGCACATCCATTATCTACATCTGGCTTATCAATAAAGGTGTCATCAGCCAATTTGAGGTAATTACCTAAAGGTGCCCTCTGATGGAAAAACTTTCCCAAACAGTTCATACTGACTCGACTCTCAGGTTATGACACTCGGAAACTTGAGTCTTGTAAATAATTGGGATACCAACAATCAACAGTGATCCCACAAGGATAAAATGAGGCGCAAAGTTGTTTTTTCTCTCCCTCTCTCCCTATTTTTGATGCCCCCCCCCCACTGGTCTGCATATCTGGTGGAAACCAGAGGGATTCTTTACTGTATCTCTATTCTATATCTTTCTCAGAATGAACCTGAATGCCAAAATTACAGAGTTGGGGAATTGGGAATTTTTGTGACATCTGAAAGTGAAATTTTTGTGACTTTCTTAAAAATGGGGGGGGGGAATACTTGAAAATATTCCATAAAATGGTAGAAAAGTATGTTTCTTGAATTTTGGGAAACCCTGGCAAAAAGAACTAGCTAACTAACTCAATTAGAAAGAATCTTTGCAATGTGGGACTTATTCTGTGCAAAATTTGTTCCTTTTTTTGCACAGAAATCAATAAAGCCGTGTGTGAATTTGCATGGGGTAAGTTCCCAGCTGTAGGTTCCCAGCTGCATTGCACGGAAATATTTTCTGCATGGAAAATATCATTTCCTGTCCAGAAAATACTGTTTTCTGTGAAAATCAACCATGTTTGAATTTTGTACTGAATAAGTCGACAACTGCAAAAAGTCTTCAGAAACTCTACAGTTTTTGAAGACTTTCTCATTGCAGGGAGAAAAAAAAATGCTAAAATTACTTGTTGTTTTTTTCAAGAATGAAATTAGCAAATAATTGTATTCCTATCAATAGCATGCATGTTTTAGATGCAAAAAGTTCTGCTCCGCTGTTGATATTTCGAGCAAAAACAGGGGATCAGGATGCAAATCTAGGGAGTATCTCTGCCTGGTAAGCCACTGTCAGTTCAGAATCAGCAGGACTTAACAAGGTAGAGTAATGATTTGAGTTTAGGACAAAGCAGAAATTACATTCCACTGGGGGTAAAAATACCCTTCTCTCTCCCTCCCTTCCCATTGGTGGCTGGGACTCGGAGCACATTAAAAATGGTTTTTTGAAAAAAGAAGGTGGTTTCATTTTAGCCCTATTATGCTCCTTTTAGCAGCCATCTGTTGAAACAGCTTTGTTGAAAGGTAGGGGAAAAAAGATGCATGACTTTTCTCCACCTCTGTTCTTCCAGGGCCAAAAGGTTTCCCATCTGCCAAGCACACCACAGGTTTCATGACTCAGAAAGGCTGTCTCCAGGCTATGCGGAGATTCTATACTTACTTAAAAGTGCCTTGCTGAAACATTCGACTGTGAAGGTGACTTTACAAAATGCAAACTAGTTGCCACTCTTCAAAAAGAATTGGAAGGCAGCCTTTTTGGTATAGATGAAATCCTGACTTCTTCGCTACCCCCAATTGCTGGCTTTTTCTTACTCCCATACCTGTCCTGATTGTTCCATGTTGGTTACTTCCATAAGCATCATTTTTTGCACATGCAACCACACAAGTAAAATGAGAAGCCAAAGGTCTTGCTTCTCTGTTCCCCATATAGAAAAGTAGCAATAGTCAGGGACTATGGAAATTAAAAATATGGAAGCTGGATGATCTCTCTGTCAAGGCTAGGATGCACTGCCCAGTTTTGGCTATACGTATGTATGTTAATGAGAGATCAAAAGAATATCAGTGGTATTTGCTACATTAAGAAAAACATTTTCACACACACACCTGTATTTCTGAGCAGAATAATTTCCTGAAACACTTTGAAATGTGTAATTGCCAGGTAAAAATGATGCAAAATTTCCCCTTTGTGTTACCCTTTTTGACTTGGTTTCCTGAGTGTTGGGAAACTCATTTTTCAGCAGGGAAACAAAAACAGGAAAATAAGCTTTTGGTTGAGGTTCTGTTCTAGAGTCCTGATAGTAGTAGATGGATTTAGGAACCAGTAGTATAAGGTACACCAGACAATTATAGGACTGCATCCCAATTCCTCATGGACTGTAAGACCAGACAAACTTGGATTTCTCGTAATACTTTGTCCACTGTGAAAAAGAGATGTATCCAGGCATACCTTCAAGGTACGTAGGAGAGACAGTGAAGAAGCTGAAGATCAAAGACTACTTGGAAATTAGGAGAACTGTTCAGATGTTCTCATGCTACAATACAAGAGATCCATTTTCTGGCTTCTACTCAGGCTCATGGTCACCATGATTTTTGGAATCTGGGGAGTGACTGCAGGTAGAGTCCCAGGCACCAGGGTGTGTGTATGTGTGTGTGTGTGTGTGTGTGTGTGTGTGTGTACAGACAGAGAGAGAACATGATTTAGGAGGATCCAAGAGAGTACATCCAATACCCTGTCATATTCATGGGTTCCTCTTTTACTTTTAAACACTGTGGCACCATGCAAGTAAATAAATAGCAATAATAATTTTTGGGACAGGCGACTGGGACTTCCTTCACAGCTGTGAGTCTGATGTCTATTTTGGAGCCGCACAAAAATGTTGACAACTCAGCCTCATCTTTTGATCATGACTCATCCGCAATAGCTCTGGGAAGTGGCTGGAGACTTGAGATGGATGAAACTATGTCGGGATCCATGGACAGAACACAGGGAGCTTGCAGCAATGAATCTGTTTTAAATGTCTAAACTATTTTAAAAATAATGCTGTTATTAAATTCTTTTTTAACATTAATAAAATAAGATTTTAACTCAAATCTTCTTTTACATTACCATAAGCTACCTTGGATCCCATCTCAGGGGAAAGGAAGGATATAAATTCAATAATGAATGAATGAAATGATGAAATGCACTGTTGTTATGAGGTTTGATAAAGGGCTGTGAAATGACAACAGGTGTTTTGGCCTTTTAGCCAGAGAGAATTGGTGGGTCCATTTCAGTGGGTTGGTGAATCCACTGTGGGTTTTATTTCAGCTTTCAAAGAGCTCTGCTAGGAATTGAACCCTTAAATAGTCTTAAATAGTTTCAGTGCCTAGGAGAGATCTTTTTAATCTAGCTAGAAGGCAGAATGAATTAACATCCTGGCAGACGTTGAAGCTGGCACTGCATTGAGCAGTACTGTAAGAAAGTAGACAGTGACCTAACTGAAGGCTAAAATATCCAATTCCTAGAATCCTATAACTGAAAGCAAAAGAATAACTGAAGAAAAGAACTTGAAAAAACTCTTGCAAGACTGGATAACAGCCAACATTATTACCATTGTTGTGTGAACAACAACAAAGAAAGCACAACTATTAATGGGAGGCAAGCAAGCTACCTCTGATGTCACAAAACACTTCAATGCATGCAACTTTCAGAAGGAATGAATTATATATCGACTCAGATGGGATGACAATGAACCCGTTGTACACAAATGATATTCGAATCATATCTTCATTCCACAGCATGCTTCTCTTGTCAGTGAAGCAAATTTAATGTGCGAGACCTTAAATCAGCTTCCTGCTTTTCCATTAGGAAACACCACGCAATGAACAAAGCTTTCCGATTTGCACTGAATAGAAAGAAGTCCCTTATTTCCTTCTATGGTTAATTATTTGACATTCCCAACACAGAAGCTCATGGATGCCATTTGGAATTTACTCTTGAAAAAATGTGTGTCCATCATTACTTTTGGAGGTTATATAATGCTTTTTTTTTCTTTTTTCAATTGCAAAAGTCTATTGGAATATGGACTCTGTTCAAATGAGCTCTAAAAAAATAAAAAATAAATCAAAGCATCAAAGTGATGGAAGGAATGTGGTGCTCAGAATCTTTTCCAAGATAGTGACTCAAAGTGGCTCCCAAGACACCTTTGAAAGTGTTTTAAAACTCCATTTTAAATTCTAAAAGCCTATTTAAACATTAAAGAAAGGGGAAAACACCTCTCAAACAATGGAATACCATTATAAGCCCCCTTTCCCCAAAACAGAAAAGGGATTTAAGTAACTTTCAGTACTAAAACAGTCATTGTTTTCTGGGTAGCTACTGACAGAGCTTCCAAAGGACAACCAATATCACTGCAGTACCAACATGCCACACACACTATCATTTTATCCATGGAAGACCTATCTTGCTTTAGTTGCTGTTATTATTATAAATCTTCAGCTTCTAGTGGCTGTTTTTGGACCAAACCTAAGCCTGGGATGGAACCTCCAGATGTTGCTGGATTCCAGATCCGATCAGCCACAACCAATCTTGTAGATGGTGCAGAATTTGAAGAGCATCAACATATCTGGAAGACCGTGGCTTCTCCACTCCTGTTTTAAGGTCAAGGTTAAGATTCTGCACCACACGCCAGGAATGCACTGTGTAACATGTAGAGCACAACCAACAAGTGGGGCTGCTTCCTATCTCGACGGCATTTCTCTAGAGGAAGAGTCATGAGGATGTTCTTTTTCTTCCCTGTGTCTGGAGAACTGCAGTGAGGATGGAAGACACACACAGCGGCCGTTTCTGCCTTATACTGTTATAGTGCTATTATTCTACTTTCAATATCCTGTGGGGAGGACAAGAGACTGTGCAACATTGGTAGTCAAAAGAAAGATGGAGTAGCACAACCATTACAATTGTAAGTGCAGAAATTTGCACTATACAAGTATAACCTAGGACCTTGATCAACGTCTTTTGCTGCTATCTTACTTTGTATTTTATTTATTCAGTATTTATTTATTTAATTAATTTCTATTCCACCACTCCTAGAACGAGTCTAGGACTGAAGTGGTGGAGAACCATTTTTGCAACAGCTCCAGGGACTCAGCCACCTTACCCCAGCCCTGTGCCCTCACTCTTGCAATGCTGGGGAAAAAGAGAACACAGTCAGATGCAAATAAGCACTGAGGTTTGTTTGTGCTGCTCAGAGTAGAAGGGAGATCCCATTAGCTCTTGCCGGACTAACATCCTGAAGAGAAGAAAGAGAGAGAGGGAGGAGAAGCCTTTCTCTAGTATTAAAGGACTGTTGGGCTGGAGGGGGGTTGAATAAAATTGTTTTCCTCTCCAGTTGCAGTGGATTAGGTATGGTGAGGGTAAGGACATCATAACAATGTGCAAATGACTGACAGTCACAGGCAATTGATTGTCAGCCAGATGAGATGCCGACTCTGACATATCCTAGTAGGACAGCGTATACCTCTCCAAATAGGAGTGAAAGGTTATTTTTTCCCCCTAGTTTGTTTTAGATTTCCTTCCCTCCCGGTAAATGTGAGAAATGGCACAATCAGAGTTGCATTGGTCTATCTAAATATTTCCATCATCTCCTTTGATCTCCTCTGCCAGCATGAGTCTCCCTCTGTCAGAACAGCACTGTCTGTTTGTTGCTGTGTATGCAGTTCAAATAAATTCATCCCTCCTTCCCTCCATCTATTTTTTCCCTCCTTCCTTCCTTCCTTCCTTCCTTCCTTCCTTCCTTCCTTCCTTCCTTCCTTCACCATCATTCTCTCTCTTCCTTTCTCTCTCACTCGCTTCTTTCCTTCCCCCCTCCCTCTCACTGTCTCTGGTATAGATAATACCACTGTTTCTAAATACTTAGATAATGATGTCGCTTTTTTTGTCTTTTAACGACACACCATTTGTGCAGCGTTTGAGTTAGCTTTCATTTGACAAGCAAGGAAATACAAATATTTTGGCATCTGTGACTTGTAACATTGCAAATGATTGTTACCCCAAAATGTGGTTGACTCAGGGGTCCATCCATGATGCCAGCACCTCCGTTCAAAGGTGGGGAATTATTAGCTCAAGTTTGGAGGCCTGTGAGAGGGAGGGGGTGACCTCAAGAGATTTTTTACACCAATGTTTATGAGGTCTTCACAGGAAAGAACCAGCCAGAGATTCCCAAAAAAACCTAAATATGTTTTTATTGGGGGAAATGCAATCACTCGCACACAAGAGATTCACATAGTCACATAAGGCTAACTGAAGAAAAGGGAAGAAATTATTGGATAGTGAGTTTCAGGGTGTAGAATGGACAATAATTACCAATCTTGAAGAAACAGCGATGCGGCTTAGACTTGTGTCTAAGGGCATTACAGTTTGGAATTCAAAGTGACAGAGAGAGGTTCAGTATCTGGTTCAGAGAGGTTCAGTATCTGTACTACAAACCAGCTGCTCAAAACTGAGTCTTTTCAGTACTCTATTTCCCTCCCCGAAAGGGTGTGAGTTAATTGCTTTCTGGGAGAATAAATGAAAAGGGTCTGGAATGGACTGATTGTTGACAAAATATTGATGGGAGTCCTGGCAGCTTTTCAGTATCTTGGTTGAGTAAGGTTACTGGTTGGGTAAGGTTCAGCAGGAAATGTGAACAGTAGGGGTGGTTGCCTGCTGCACCTTGGCAGTTTCTTTGACTATTGTTTTCAGACATCAGGCAGCTGCGAGGATTAGCTTAGAGCCACTGATTCAGGCTTTCCCAGCTAATCCACAGGGAACTTATGATCTGGCCATGCTGAGGTCACTTCTGACCTACTTTTGCACATCTTCCCAGCCAGCATCCCTTCTCCACAGGCCTTTCAGCTATAAGTGTATATAACTTAATTTCGCATCAATTAATATTTGCCAATTAGACCATACTAAAGCATGGGAGTTTACGGCTGCTAACATGATCCCATACATCACCATTTGTGTGTGTGTGTTTGTGCGTGTGTGTGTTTGTGCGTGTGTGCGTGTGTGCTTTCAAATAGCTCAGGCTAGTCAAAATAATTTCCTGAGCAGATGTGTCTTTGGTTGATGGATCTCTTGGATGCTTCATTAATAAAGAGTTTAGGGTTTTTCTGATTACTTTTTTTTCTTTGTTTCTTCTTCTTTGTTGCTTGTTATTTTTGGGAGCGGGGTAAGGAGAAACAGGAGGAGGAAGCAGCATGAACAAAATCAACTGATTAGCAGCTGCAATTTCTGTTTTTCAAATCCAATGTAAACATGAAGGGGCTGTATAAGAGATGGCGCATTGTGCTCATCAACATTCTCCCCAGGTTCTGCAGTTCTGAATTACTTGAATTTGTTACCAAAGTGGAACCAATGAATTACATACAAGAACCTGACAATGTTTCATTGTCATCACTGCGGCCTAAATCAGAATGTTAACCCTGGCTAAAAGCACACCCCATGACACACTGAAACTTAGTAAGATATTGGAAACAGAGCCCTGTTGGTGTCATACATACAATTAAGGTCTCTTATGCATGTGATTGTACTTTTTTGGCCGCTGCAGTAGACACAATCTATTCTTGGTTGCATAAATAGATTACCATAAGTGCAATTATTTCACATGGGCCTAAATCCTACTGTTAGTCCTGACTATTCAGTGAATCAGTGAGACTTCTCTATGTCTTAACTCCTCAATGGATCCAGTGAGTGTTAGGCCCTTTTCACAAGGCATTTGCCATGCGAAAGGGCCCCTCAAGCATCACGCAAATGTGAGGAGTGGTCCACACAACGCACTCACAATCGCATGACGCTCCAGGGTCTGGCAGGCACCGCTTGCGCACTTTTTCATTTGTGGCTTTGAGCCAAAAATGGTGACCGATTGCACATTGCTCTGGGGCCCCACGTGCACTTGCCATGCGTGCAGAGCTCCAGATCCGCAGCACTTGCACTTCTTGCCTCGGTGCAGCCCGGGAAACTCCCAGGCTGCACTGCGGAAGGAAGAGGTGGGGCTCTCGTGCAAGCAGGCAGCAGCTGCGGAGTTGAGGGAATCAGGACACGAGAGCCTCTCGCTGGAGGCTGCTCATGCGATCCTCGCACCCCAGCTCCATGAAAAGGTGCGTTGCGGAAAGGGTCTTAGTCTAGCTGGAACTAATCAATTGGATTTCAACCATGCAATTGTTCATTCCTGGATGGTGTGATGGTTCACTAATGTCTTCAATGCACTGCTTGGTCCACTGAAGTTGAGGAAGTGACAATACCACATAATTGAATACACAATAGATTGTACCATGTTGGTATACAGCAGAAGACTGATGGAGTGCAACCACTACTAAACTATACGAGTACACATCTGCACTGGGCCAACATAATGCAGGACTAAGACAAAATCAAGGTTGAAATGAAAACACGTGGCAACAATGAACTTTAGCTGACACATTACAGAAAGCAGAAGTGGGCAACTGAAGAGAGTTTGGGGGTCATTTTTTGGCCTTGAGGGCTTCTGGGGGCCATAGGAACCTATATACTACTGGATAGTCCCAACTAGAGTAGACCATGGCACCAGTTGCTGAACAATGAGTTAACTCCTATGGCAATCCCATCAGCTGAGTGGGTTGCCTCTAGTTGGGACTAACAATAAGATTTAGGCCGTTGACTGCAAAAAAGGACCAAATCAATCAATTAACCAGAACCTATAGAAATGTATGAATGTCCACTTATAGTTTTTTAAGGTCTGGGTTGAGCCAGCCAGCTTGTAGCATTCCATGGTTCATGGAATGCTACAAGAGAAAGGATGCAAAATAGACACCTATATGCTAAACTGTTAGATAGGGTCAGTTATAAATAGAGTTAGGGTCAAATAGAAATAAAGCCAGGGACAGAGACAGATTGGGATGGATTAAATCTTGAAAAGATTTGGAAAGAGCCAGATAGGAAAAGAGGATGAACAAGACCTGAACAGGGTTTGGAAAGCAATTCATGCTTGTTCTCTCTCTCTCCCTCCCTCCCTCTCTCTCTCTCTCTCTCTCTCCCAGTTTAGACAGAAACAAAGGGTGGTCCAGGGAATCTGTACACTTCTGGCATAAAGAAAGAGTACAGGGAGAGGAAGGAGAGAGGATCTTCTTCTCTTCATGTATTCTTTGCCACGGTTGTTGCAGTTGCCTGAGCTTCAGCCCCAGTGTTCCTAACATCTGTACAGAAACGATACAAGGAGACAACAGGACAAGAAATTTAACACAGTTTATAAGAACTGATGACACTGATGTACTTTAAACAAGTGCTGAATTCTCTCTAATCTCCTCCAAGAGAAGAGCACTTTTCACAATAGGAAACTAAAGAAAGGAAACCCTGGGCACAGACAAAGTGCCTCCCCTTTTATGAAAACAATGTCTGCTTCCTTGCTTCTTTGGAGGTTGGCGACATGAACTGTAACTGAGTGGTAACAATTCCCAAATCTCATCCTGTACTTTTCAGGGTGAGGAAACTCCATGAGCAGATTTTAGAGAAAGATGTGGAGCAACGTTGCCAGAAAAGTTCAGAAAGAAACTTATGCATACTTTATAGAAGCTGCTCCTTGGGGAATCCAGCCTTGGTTACTTGCAAAATACTTATTTTTAGCTATTCCCTTGTCAAATTCTCTGCTCAGGGTAAAGGTTTCAGTCACTGTGTCTGTACAATAAGGAAAGAAAAGGAATTTACTGGATTCATTCGTCCCTATTGGAAATATTCATTTCAGGCCTCCTGAGACTGGCAACAGAATGCATCCCACTTTAAGAAAGAAGCCCATACACACTTGGGAGGCTTTTGCCATATTTCTAAGGGAAAACACACACATATCCATGTATAACATTTAAAATATGTGGCTCGCTAAAAAATGTAGAAATGTGCTTCAGTCTAGGGTTGGGAATTTTGTGGCCTTTGGTACCCTCATCAAGCTCTTTCAAGCCCTTGGGAGACTCCAAAAAGTTTATGGGAAAATCGGTTGAATAGACAGTAACCTTAAGAGGTGGGGGATGTTGGGGTCCACCTACAATGCCAGCATCCCCTTAGAATTTGGGGAAATTATACTGCAAGGGAGACCTGCAAGAAGAGGACGTCTCCAGCTAGCGTAACTCCAAAACATGTTCTCTGGTCAGTGCAACTCTGATCATGTTCTCATGTCATTAATAAGTCCAATTTATGAAAATTGCATATCTCATAGGAAGGGTGGTAGGGTATGATAACAAGACTGGAATAAAAATTGCAAGGCTGTCATGGTATGTTATAATTTTTTGCATTTTATGACTCAGGTTTGGGTCTGGATGCAGACTTCCTTAGAACCAACACGCAGGTAATACACAGTTCTGGTCATTCTGTGTGTGAGAGAGTTGGAAAAAGTATGCAATAATTGGGAAATAGACCCCATGATCATGAGCTGTTTAACTTTAAAAAAAGAGTGAGTAAGAATTGCATGAAATTTGCATAAGACTTGATAGATGCTGCATAAAATGAGGCATGATATGGAAAAAGTGAATACAAGGAAGCTTTCCCCATTCTCGTAATACTGGAACTAACAATGATGATCCACAAAAGCTAAATGGTATCCAATTCAGGATAGAGACGAAGAAGTATTTCTTCATACACCACAGATTGTGGAATTAACTTCCACAAGAGGTGGGGTTGGTAATTTTGAATCGCTTTACAAGTGCATTGGATGCATTCATGGAACCCAGGGTCACTGCTGGCTGCTAGCCAAAACTAGTATCAGATGGCCCTTTACATCACTTTCAGGAAAATACGAAATTGGGGTTGCTGTTGTACCTGTTTCCCTTTGGCATTTTTTTCATGATCAACCATCTGGCCACTTTGTGAACTCAATGTTGGAACAAATAAGACTTTGGCCTGAACTGACATGGTTCTTTTTATGCTCCAACATCAATGACTCACTTAAATCTCATTGGTTTCCAACAGTCTGCTCTAAGTACAGCTTCAACTGCATCTCGCCCCTTATTTTCATCCAATCCTCCATTTCATAAAGCATAATCAAAGAGATTGAAATCATGAATTCTTTTTAGAAAAATCAGATGAGTTTCCTCCTTCCTACACACATCTGTCTTAATGCATTTCTTGCTGAACTTTGTAGAGCTGTTTTTTTTTTTTAACAGCAGAATCAAATTAGGGATGCTTTCCATAGATTAAGTGACAAAGGCTGATAGAATTGCCATGAGTAAGCTCAACACGAGTACCACTTTTGTGGGAGTTTGATGTGACAGACCTCAATAAAAAAAACAAAAGTTTGACAGTTTGAATGTACAACAGAAAGTAGTCTAGAGCAGTGCTTCTCAAACTGGGGGGTTTTGTACCAGTGCTGGTCCAGGCTACCAGTCCCTGATGAGTTTTTAGGAAAGAAAGAAAATAACTAAGGCCCTTTTTGCAGCACCCTCCACCATGAAGGCAGGAGAAGGACAGGACTGCAATGACTCTTCTGCATGATGTTGTTCTGGTCTTGTTGTTCTCCTGTCCTCAGGTGGTGTGATTGCAGGTTAAAACATTAATAGGTTTTCCCTGTTAATGACATGCAATCATGCCACCATTCCACATTTACTTGTCCTGTGGAAGAGCGGGAATGCAATGGCGGTGCTTCCTGCCCCAACACAGCCTGGGAAAGTACCCGGCTATGCTGTGGAAGGAAGCAATGTGTCCATCATGCTCCCTTCCACAAGGAGTTGGTCCTGTGTGGAGGAGTGTGCTTCCATCACACTCCCTTCCTGGCAGAGCTGCTGCTGGGATCACCGTCGGATGCCACCGCTAGAACGTAAGCTGAAGAAAGGACCTAGATTATACAACGGAATTGTTTTGGAAGGAAGAACTACAAATTCAAAGAATCTTACCTGCCAAAGAGAGGAAGGGTTCTCAGATAAAACCCTTCTCTTGGCTTCCTGAAGGTTCTCAGGCTGGAATTAGATTCCAGAAGGTGATGGGAGCTGAGGCCAAGCAGTGCTTGGGTACAGATGTTGGTAATAGAAGCGGAAATAAAGAAACCAAAGGAGGAGATTCATAGAAAAAGATCTCAAACAGTTTGAGGAAGGGCAGCCCTCATCTTTGCCTGACCACATAGTAATCCAGCATGGTGGAGCAGTTTGAGCATCAGACTATGACCTTGGGGTCCAGGGTTCGATTCCCCACTCAGTAACAGAAACCCACTGAGTGACCTTGGGCTTCTCACATACTCTCAGCCCCAGAAAAGCCTGTGATAAGTTCACCTTCATAAGTTGTAAATGACCTGAAGCATACAACAACAACCACAACAGCAACAACCACACACACATAGCAAAAAGAAGGCGAAAGATGCATGAGGAGACAGATCTCTTTCTCTGAGCTAAGGAGTTCCACTTCTATGCATTTTGACAAATCTTAACACAACTTTTATGTATCATCCTCACAGAGACATCAACCTCTGTAAACATGTATAGATCAAGTTTATAGTGTTTACAATATTCCTTACCAGAAAATTTATTAGCTGTTAATTACTGATCATCAACTGGCATGCAAAACTTTTTAAGCACACTTCTGACAGGGAACAAATGATTGATCATCCCACAAACTTCAGATAAACCTTTGATTTTCAGCATTAATTTCATAGCTCACAACTCCACAAATAACCCTTTGACACCAAGTGATAAGGCTTCAATGCATCTTAACTTGTGTAATAGGAATTATGGAGACTACCTCAAACATCAGGTTTTACATCTCGCTCAGACTTCAGTGTAAACTTGCCCTTGGCTTCCTCTTAATGCAATCACTGCTTTTTAATTTACTTCTGTCTCTGCATTCTTAATTATATCCTTGCAACAAGTATCTGTTTATTTGGCATTCCATTCACTTATAGCTCGCATTTTAAAATAGGATATTTTCCATAGAGAGAGCCAGTATGGTATAGTGGCTTGAGTGTTGAAGTAGGATTCTTGGGGGGCCTGGGTTCAAATCCCTACTCAGCCATGAAACCCAATGGGTCACCTTGGGCAAGTCACACACTCTCATCCTGAGAGGAAGGCAAAGGCAAACCTCGTCTGAACAAATCTGGCCAAGAAAACCACAGAATAGGGTTCTCGCAAGTCAGAGGCTATTTCAGACTTAATTGGGCCTTAATTGGTTTGCTGTCTTCCTATACGTTCTGCAGATGTTTCCTCAGATCTAAGATAGCTTCAGATACATTCTGCACACATATTTTCTAAGAATTTCTTCTAGTGACTTTAATTACACAAGCTAAGGCAGATCTGTGCGTAACAAAACTCATAGACATGGTGGATTTCTACAGGTTTAGTTTAAAACAACTACCAACTGTTGGATTAAGAGTAGGGCCCTTTCCACATCTTACCTCGTCCTGAAGACATCTAGCGTGGCATTGGCCCTGCTAGGAGGGGAGTGTAACAGGAGCGCTCCCATCTGCACTGGCTGCCTCCGTCCTCCAAGATGCCTCTTCCTGCTGCAGCACAGCTGGGTAGTTTTTCCAGGCTAAGCTGGGGCAGGAAGTGCAGCCATTGCATTTCCAGGGTCTCTACAGACAAGATAAGTCCACAGTGGTGGCATGATTGATGGTCATTGACAGGGAAAACCCATGAATGATTTGTGACACAATCACGCAGCCTGGGGATGAGAGAAGGTTGGGATCATGATGGTGCTGTGAGTAAGCATTGTCATGATCCCATCTTCTTCTCATCCCTATGGCAGGTTGGGAGGATGGAGCGGAAGGGTCCTATATCCTCTCAGTTTTAACCCCTTTTAGAGGAAGATGAAGACTGGCTCCATTAAACATCTGTCTCTTTCTGCAGAGTTTGCAGGGAAAAGCATTGAATTGCTTGGGTCCCTCTTGAGACCCAAGTTTAGCAAAGTAAGGCAGACGGGGGGAGTCAAGTTCCATAACTAAAACCTTTACTAGTTGCTTTGACATGTGCATTCAGGACAGATATACATAGACTACCTAAATGGTGACTAACTAAAGGAAGTTTTCAAATTGAGAAAAACTGAATGGAACTGGTGCCATCTTGAAGGAGGAAGAAGAGAAGGAGGAGTCTTCATCCCATGATCTGGTTGTTTAGATGCATGAGCTCATTGGTGACTATGCATTACCATTAGTGATGGCAAAAATGGGGAAACTTCTTCAGAAACAATATGGAGAGACATGCGGGGAATATTTCTGCTACCTATGGCCCCATTGCTTTAATAGCAAATGGGAGAAGGGGGTGTGAAAAGATTTAACGTAGGGTATTACAAATGGAAAAAGACCTGTCTATAAGTTTTTCATTCAGCTGCATTCATAAGCTTCAAGGAGCTAGGAAACCAATTTCCCAAGTGGGGAATATATTTGGGAAGATCACCTCTTTACAGCTGCATTTCTTATCCTGAAAACATATCACTGCCACTCATGCTATTATAGATTCTCTCTTTGCTCTACATTTTACCAGTCCTTAGTCGAAGAGAGGTAATCCTCTCTGTGGACTTGTGATTTTCACCCAAAGCCTTGTAGGGACCTGATAGCCTACGGCCCTTAACAACAAGAGAGAACACGGGATCAGTTATCTGCAAAATGTTTGCAAGAAAAAACCAGGTTGCTTTGAGGCTCTCTCGACAGAAAAAGGTAATTTAGGCATACTTCTTTATTCACAGAGTGATATATCAAATAACCTGAAGTTGAGAAGGTTCACCTGAATGGCACAGGACTTCCAGCTGTACTTGTGAACTTTTTTTTAAAGGAAATACACAATTCAGGCTGAAATACAACAAAGGATAGGCAAGGAAATATTAGGAGGAATAAAAATACAACTACTATTGAGACAGAATCACAGCCAACAGTTACAACCATATCTCATGATAAAACAGCAAGATAAAATCATTTGAATAAATAAACAGTTCCCCGCATCTTCCTTCAAGAATTCTTCTTGCTTCAGCAATATTGTTTGTTTGTTTAAAAAAAATCTGTAAATGTGGGTCAGTGGTTCTCAACCTGTGGGTCCCCAGATGTTTTTGGACTTCAGCTCCCAGAAGCCCTGAGCATTGACCATAGTGGCTGGGGCTTCTGGGAGTTGAAGTCCACAAATATCTGGGGGACCCACAGGTTGAGAACCACTGATGTAGGTAAATTTAATTGAGAGAATAGTATGCAAACCTATACCAGTTTATTGGTTTCACATTTCTTTGAGATGGTTGCAGGTCCCATGAAGCCTAGGATGCTCCAGAGAGAATAAAATTTATCTACTATTTCTCTATTTTTAATTATTATTATTATTATTAATTATTATTATTATTATTTTCTTACCCATCTCTCCTCAAAGCTCAAGGTGGGGTACAACAAACGTCAAAATACAATTAAAACAAGCATACCAATTAAAAACATATTAAAATTAAAACACATTAAAATACACTAACAGCATAAAACCATTCAAATACTGTAATGAAAATCATAATTAAAAATACATCACAGTTAAAAATAGGCTGGGTAGGCCTGCTGGAAGTGCTGTTTTTACATATTTGATGTAACAGTTCTAGTGCTAGTATTCCTCTTTCAACATCCTACGGAATCCTAGGATTTTTAGTGTAGGGAGGGACCTTTGGAATTCTCAGCCCAAGAGCTCTTTGGCCTCAGCAAACTATAAATCCCAGAATTCCACAGGAGGTTGAAAGTGGAATCAGAGCAGTATAACAGTGTGGTGCCAAAATGGAGTAGAGCAAAAGGGTTAGATGAATAAGCACCCAAAGGAGAAAGGCATTTTCTGTAGCTGCTGAAGAACTTCACAAAGAAGGCTACAAACTTTTTTCAATAATTCACGGTTTTGTGCCGGCAGGTTCTATTGCTTTTCTTTTAGCTGTAGTCGCTGTCAAAAGAACCTTTGTTTCCAGCAAACACTACCTCCCCGCCTGCCATGCAAGGACACATTTCAGGCTTGACAAACTACCAAAGTGTAGAGCAACCTGCTCGGAGACAGCCATTAGCATCCAGAATAATGGACCCTGTTTATTTCCTTTTCTTCCTCCATCAAATATGTAAGCACCTGTAATTGCTCCTCCACCTGTTGAGGACTAGGTGCACCTGCTCATTGCTCTGCTCCATGATAGCAATTTAGACTGAAGCAGCATTTCATATTTTGCTAATCGCACTCGTTGTAATTACTGTGTAACACTTAATTGGAATTCGTGTAATTATTATTTTAAAATACTTTGCTCATTACAGTCTGAATTTTTAATTTGCAAAATACACAGTCAGATCCTAGATCTGGTTCCCTTTTGACCACTGATGATGGTATGCACATTTTAATGTTTCCAGTGCCTTATACACGAATAAATTTCCACTCTCCAGACCTGCTCAGTGCTGCTTTCTCTTCTAGTCAAACCAGGTGTGAACCTCATCCTGTAATTATGAAGGGCTGTCTTGGGAGCGCGACCAGGGAGAAGAAGAAGTTTTGGAAAACTGCTTATTCTACACGGGGCATTCTTCTAGGTCATAGAATCATAGAATTGGAAGAGACCACAGGGGCCATCCAGTCCAACCCCCTTCTGCCATGCAGGAACAGCCATCAAAGCATTCCCAACAGATGGCCATCCAGCCTCTGCTTAAAAACCTCCAAAGAAGGAGACTCCACCATATTCCACTGCCGGACACCTCTGACCGTTTTGGAGTTCTTCTGAGGTTCGGGTGGAATCTCCTTTCCTGCAGCTTGAATCCATTGCTCTTTGTCCTGGTCTCTGGAGCAGTGGAAAACAAGTTGGCAGCTTGTAATAACCCTTGTGACATTTCCTTAAGTCCAGTGCAAGAACAAAAACAATGAGATCTTCTGGGGAAAATGGTTATGCATGGGAGTACATGGTAGAGATTTTTATGCGAAATGTGTATTCTTCTGAGAAAGACATATTTCGCAGAAAAGCACAACTTTAAATTGTGGGGGTTTGCACCCAAACCCCACAGGTCTTTCTGGGAAAAAACGGCTAGTATTCTGTTTAGTAATTAGGATGGCATAAAATAGAGTTTTATTCCAATTCACATTTACGATCATTGCACAATTGCAAGAACCAAAAGTGCCTCCAAATGCTGTCTTTAAGGCCTTCCAGCACCCCACCGACCCAATGCATCCATATATACATATATGTAGGTATAGATACTTCTAAATACAGGGTAGAGGAAAAAAAAAACAATTACAATATTAAATCCAGATATGATGGTAAGAAATGAACCCAGTATACTTTTCAACTTTCTCTTATTAAGCTTTGCTCCTTTCAGTTGTGTTATTTTTTATTTTGTGGGAAAGAGTTAAGTAGAGCGATACAAGCAGATAACCAAATGTAACAATATCAAAGAGAAAACAGAAAAATGACTAAATCATCAAATTGCAAAAATAAATAGATGGATGGATGGATGGATAGATAGATAGATAGATAGATAGATAGATAGATAGATAGATAGATAGATAGATAGATAGATAGATCAATCCTGCAGAGGGAGGTGGGAAGTGTATTCAATTCTTTTATATTATTTGTTTTCTATTTTGTAATGTACAGGTAGTCACAGAAGTTTGTGGCTATTCTCTTTAACTTGTCTTTGCATTTTTTTTCTTCTGTTGTAAATAAAAATAAGAAGTATCAAAACTACGTCAGGATACTGGTAATGCACTTTGAGATCAGTCCAATTCTATTGTGTTAATGACATGGAATTAATGAATGCCTATTTATATTTTACCAGTTAATCCATATTATCTATGATTTTAATTTATTTCATGCATTTCTATACTATTTTATGCATTCATTTCCTATTTTATGTTTTTGTATCCTGTTTATAGACTATCCTATTTACATATTTATATCCTATTTTTAGTAGGCGTATTTTCTCTATTTCGTACAATTGGATGGTTTGCTATGTTGGGTCTATGGACAGTAAAATAAAGTTTGATATAATAATAACAACAACAACAACAACAACAACAACAACAACAACAACAACAACAATTTGAGTTGGAAATGACTTGAAGTCTCATAATACCAAGAAGAAGAATGAAAGAGGCACCAGTTCTTCCAAGCTGCATTAGTCCTTCACCTAATGGGACGATGAAGCCATTCCAAGAATTTGAGAATGAGTCTCTGTAGATCTTCATTGGCTCTGCATTGCACTTAGAGGCAAAAAGTCGGTCCTGCATTGCAATGCAGAGAGCATAGTATGCCGGAGATGTTATCTTGTAGGTTGTGAGTGGCTTCAGTTTATTAATCTTAATTTAGGGGGGAATAAATGTCTTTGGCATACCAGATGATGTCACAGCACAGCAAGCAGCCTGTTAACATCATCCACTAACTCTGTGTTTCTGCTTTCTGACAATATTTTAACACCGCGGAAAGGTGTTCCTGCTGCGTGGGACCAGGCAACCGGAGTTTTCACCGAGACACATTCCCAGACATAGATTTATTTATAATTTGGAGAGCTAGGTGAATGCCTGCGGATACTCAGGTGGGGGAAATGATATATCAGCCCACATAGCCATGTATTATAGTTAATGATTTAGCTTTTCTGGAGCTTGAAATGAAGAGTTAGCTGCCTGTGCAATCTTTTTAAAAGAAGGGAGGGGAAAATGAAAACACCTTTCCAGCATTAAGCGTGCCGCTGTCCCTCAGTCGTATTGTGTATTACACAGTCGGTCTGAAACTATGCCTTGAAAAAGGCGTGTATATGTCAAGAAAGCTTGGTTTTCTTTTTCCTTTGGTGATCGTTGAAATGTGACATCCATGCACAAATCATTGCCAGGAGGGATGTGGAAAAGAGATGGAAAAATGCACAGCCACCGCCTGAAATATTATCAGTAGTCAGAATATAGTACAATACAGTTGGACAACTCCATCCTACGGAGAGCAGCACAATGGACCTCTCACATGTGCCTGATAACCACCTTGGAAATGATGAATGTTCGGGATCCTATTGGACAGTCCTCTTTAGTGTAGACTCAGTCAGTCAACTATTGGCCCATGAGTTCACATAGTAAGAGGTCTCCTTGACGCAATGAGTTGACTCTAGTTGGGACTGACAATAAGATTCAGATCAATATGTCGGAAGATGAGCCCGTATAGGTGCAAAACTCACACTGAGGGTCTTTCCGCACTACACTGTTACAGTGCTATTATTCCACTTTCAACCTCTGGTGGAATTTTGGGGTTTATAGTTCCCTGAGGTCAAAGAGCTCTCTGGCTGAGAATTCCAAATGCCCCTTCCTAAACTGCAAATCCCAGGATGCCATAGGATGTTGAAAGTGGAATAATAGCACTATAACTGTGTGGTGCAGAAATGGCTGGCATCCAACTCCAGTTTTCCCAGACTGGAATAGACCCATTCTATTCATTGCTGAACAGTGAGTCAACACATAGAGAACTCTAACGGATTTAATGAGTCTCCACTAGTCATA
The DNA here is from genome assembly GCA_948472985.1 of Iguana delicatissima. Taxonomy (NCBI): domain Eukaryota; kingdom Metazoa; phylum Chordata; class Lepidosauria; order Squamata; family Iguanidae; genus Iguana; species Iguana delicatissima. Next base: position 887,483 of record CAOKZL010000019.1, on the reverse strand, counting down.
ACTGAGAGCAGATTTAGGTCAATGTGTTGGACATTAAAAGTTTTAGCAAGAATCTGCTCGGCCTCATTTTCTTCTGTTTCGTTTCCCCTGTTTATTTTATGTTATTATGTTTTATTATTTTATTTCATTTCAGTTCTTCCTTTCTCTTGGCATGAGATCCGAGGTTTTTTTATTTATTTATTAGAAATATATTATTAAAACAAACAGATCAGATATTATTGTACAACAGTTATTCCCCTTTCAAAGTTCTGTGGAATCCTGGGGTTTGCAGTGGAGGGAGGGGCCTTAAGAATTCACAGCCAGAGAGCTCTTGGGCCTCCTCAGGAAACTACAAACCCCACAATTCCACAGGATGTTCAAAGCAGAATAATAGCACTATAACAGTGTAGTGCGGAAATGGCCTAATTGCGAAAACCCATTTAAGAAAGAAAGAAAGAAAGAAAGAAAGAAAGAAAGAAAGAAAGAAAGAAAGAAAGAAAGAAAGAAAGAATTGAAGAATTGGGGAGAAAAATTGAGCAAGAAAAAAAATCCTTATCCCATTCTTGTTTTGTGAAACTCAGAGTGTTGTATGAATTTTTCCCGCGGTTTATTTACACTGCCGATGATCATGTGTGGCAGGGCAGAGTAATAGAGAGCATCAGAGCTAATAAGCTTTGTGGATGAGCAGATATCCGATCCAAAATTTCCCCGATTCTGCTCCAGCTTGTCGGGCACTATGGCTCACTGGCTGTAAACGGGAGGCGAATCTGTCTTTGTCAGCACCTGAAACTCTTAATTAAAATACTCTGCTCTTTTCTGTGGAGTTGGCTTGAAAAGCCTTCGTACTTTATGCCCCCTGACTGAAGTTCCTTCTCTGAAGCCCGCCGTGGCTCTCCTAACTCCACCGTGGAGTCAATAAGCTCTCTCTGTGAGCAACTCTTGCTAAGAGAATGCCACAAGCCATTATTTAATCTTTGTAACCAAGAGCTAGTTCAGGACCACAGTGGTCTAATTAAAAAGTCTTTTAATATATCATTGATTTCTCAATATGACGGCAAAGGCCCATTCCACTCCCAGTATTAGTTTGAAGCTGCTTTTGCCCCTAGCCAAGCTTTATATGCAATCATTAAAAAACAGAAGAAATGGTAATTAGAGGAAGATTGGAAGAAGGAACTACACAAAACCCATTTCATCTGGAGAGGGAGCAATCTGATCCAGTGATATTCGTCTCTGAAGTGCTCCTTCGGTAACAGGTTTTTGTGTGTTTGTGTGTGTGTGTCAGAGAGAGGAGAGATTGCAACCAGTTCCTAAGGCTGTGCTTGAGCATCTTAATATAAAAGATAAATCCCTTTGTTTGTTGATTTAAATATTTCTGTCATACCCAAGCATATCAGGCCAGTGTATAATAAAATCATTCCTAAGATTTTAAGACAACTTTTAAGAACAGTAAGAGTAATTTATATTGACTAAAGGCATTTAAAACAATCTGGCAAGCTAAGGTGGTCTAGAAGAAGAGACTCACAGAGGTGGAAAGGAGGAGGGAGAGGGCTTGTTTTCCGCTGCTGCAGAGACCAGGACAAGGAGCAATGGATTCAAGCTACAGGAAAGGAGATTCCACCTGAACCTCAGGAAGAACTTCCTGACAGTCAGGACTGTCCGGCAGTGGAATATGCTGCCTCCATGGAGTGTGGTGGGGTCTCCTTCTTTGGAGGTTTTTAAGCAGAAGCTGGATGGCCTTCTGTTGGGAATGCTTTGAGGAAGTTCCTGCATGGCAGGAGGTTGGACTGGATGGCCCCTGGGGTCCCTTCCAACTCTACATTTCTATGATTCCATGATTGAAGTTACCACAAAGTTACCAATCTCATTCTGCCATGCAGGAACACACTACTAAAGCCCTCCTAAAAGATGGCCTTCCAAACCCTGGAAGGAAAGTACACCATCCTGCAAGGTAGTATATTCCACTTTCAAACTGCTCTCAGCTTCAGGAAACTCTTCCTAATGATTCATGGAAGACATCAGCCTCGGCCCTTGTGGGGTTTCTTCCTCCATTCTTCTCCATCAGACAACCATAAAGCACCAGGCATTCCAAAATCACATTTTCCATACACATGTCCCTCTGTGTGTTATCAGCTTTAATATTCATAGTGTACATCTCATATACATAACTCTACCACAGACAGGAATATTTCTGGAAAATAATTAATATTGGCATAATAAAAAGTTATGAAGCCTTACTACCAGTTCAAGCGAAATGACTCAGAACTTTTTAGAAGAGAAGGAAGGAAGGAAGGATCCTAAGTACAGATTTATGGCATAAGTCTGAAAGGTTCTGAAGTCTCCTCTCTTAGGGACATAATTAACCATTTTAAATACATAATGAAATACACATACTGGCTTCTCATAGAAATAATATATAGCATGCCAATGCATCATGAATGCTTCTATTTTAGCTTTGGGGAATGGAAAAAATCAAAAGAACTATATGGCTTTGTCTGGATTCTTTGGGCTCTGCTCTCATCAGCATGAATTTTCTCCTAATGTCAGTAGAAGAAGAGATCCATTTCCTGGTATCGGTTTTAAGGGTTGGGAAAAACTCTTACGAGTGAGGTTGGACTTTTTTATTTCTTGTGCAATTTACATATTCAGTGAGGGGAGTTCCTGAAGTGTGACCATTTCAAATGGGCCTGGATCCTATTAATAGCCCCAACTGGAGTAGGGCTGTCGATTCAATTGGATTTGCCAATGGGTTGACTTGCCATTCAACAGTAGGCTCAATAGGTCTACTCTAGTTGGACTTAAGCCATCAGATTCTAGGGATGAAGTTGTGGATGGCAACGCCGGCGCCTTCGGTGCGTACCGCGTCATTCTCTGGGACTGCAGCAACAGCCACTGTGTAGTCTCCATCACACCATGGGACAATAAGCAGGCAGATTGGCAGATGCACAACCAGTTAGACAATGCTGGTATTAGGGAGAAAGACGGGCTTGGTGAGAATACACATACACTACCCAAGAACAAGGCACAGTCTCAGTCTTTGGTCATTTTCTCCTTACCCGACCCATATATCCTTTGTTCATAAAACAGAGAGGCCAAGATGCCTTGGGATATTTTTTTTTTCAGGGAGGGTATTATTACATTTATGGAAGAACTTACTGATGAACAAACAAAAAGCATGTGTGTGTGTCCTAGGGATGTAATTCTTAACAGAGGCGATTTCTGCACTAGATTGTTATAGCGCTTTGATTCCACTTTCAACATCCTACGGAATCCTAGGGTTTGCAATTTAGGGAGGGACCGGCCAGGAAACTGCAAACCCCAGGATTCCATAGGATGTTGAAAGTGGAATGATAGCACTACAACAGCTAAGCGAGGAAATGGCCAGAGTTTCTTCTCAAAGGAGGTAATAAGCAAATCTTAACAATTTTTCCAACTACTAGAAAGTCTCCCCCCCCCAAAAAAAGCAGTAGCTTTCAAAATCTGTTAACAATTCAGGACTTATTCTGAGCAAACTTTGCATGTGTTTTTTTTGTGAAGAAAATAGCATTATTTCCATGAAAAAATAATATTTTTTTGTGTGTGCAGAATAGATTGGGGGGGGGGTTGTATAGAAAATGTTTTCTGTACAAATCAACTGTGTGTGAATTTTGCACAAAATAAACTCCAATCACAGCAATTTCTGCACCGGAAATATTATTTCTTCATGAAAATATTTTTTTCCCTGCAGAAAATGCTGTGCTATACACGAAACAACGTTTGTGCTAAATAAGTCACAAACTGCAAATATTCCTTCCAGTCTAGGACTCTTCTCACCAGAATTTTGCAACCCCAAAAAACATGGTTTTTATTAGCCATTCAATCTGTATGTGTGTGTGTGAGAGAGAGAGAGAGATCACTAGAATTTGCTACAGATCAGTTCGAGGACCTTCACATCAAGGCTAATGCTCATTATATATAGTACTAATGTATGTAATAAAATATCTAGAATCTAAGGAATTGGCTGATAGTGGAGATGGGATGAAAATAATGTGCAGACTTCATAAAATGCTTCACTGTCAGAAGCACATTTTAGGTAGTGCTCTTCCTCCATCACAACGTCCTCATATTTGTCTGGTAAGGCGCTGACGAACTCCACAAGTGCCCAGCCTGCTGGAAAATACCAGTTCAGTTTCAAGAGACAAAGAGCACAGCTATTTCTGATCAAGATTTCAGAAAACTGCTGGATTTTTCTTTTTTTTTTAACACGACCTGGCTTGTCCCATGAAATATTCATCTGTCTTGGGCAACACACTTACACACATCGTTTGAGTCAATTTACTACATTGCAATAGACACGAGGCAATAGAAACTGAATCCATTTCTTGATCAGGGAATAAACGAGGATCAAATGAGGCTGGATGATTTCAGCAGAGGTTACATGCAAATGAATTTATTCTGAAATGAATAGCCTCAGGTAGATTAAAGTGGCTGAAGGTATCTATGAGTGCAGACCCCCTTCCAAGTTTCTTAGAGTTAGGAGAATTTGTGACGATATCAGAGCATGGTATCAACAAAAAATAATATTCTCCAAAGGGTTGAATGGGCAAATTTACTGCATGTTAATGTCTGGAGGAAATAATTTTAACAAAGTGATAGATAACAAGTGCTTTGCTTCTACTTTCCCTGAACAAGCAGTAATAAATAGAAACCTGGACATATCATGTTAGACAAAACTATTTATTTCTAGAGAATCACTGCAAAAATCAAAGGCTCATGAGCTAACAAGGTAACGAGAACAGGAATGTCCATCATTTGGATGTTCTCTTTGCCATCTTGGCTACTGAGTCATGTCATCTCAGGTTACATCCAAAGTACCATAGGACCACTTTAGCCATTTGGGCAAAGTTCAGTAAAATGGAAGGCAATAGGCAAAGAGGAAGACCACTTCACGTGCAGATTGGCTCAATCAAGGAAGCCGTGGCCCTGAATCTGTAGGACCTGAACAGGTCTGTTGATGGCTTGGACCCTTGGAGAGAATCTTATGATCTTTGTTAATCAAAGGTGAGAGAACCAGCATGATGTAGTGGTCTAAATGTGGAGTGAGGATTTTGGGAGGCCCAGATTTGAATCCCTCTCAGCTATGGAAACCCCTGGAATGGCCTTGGTCAAACCACACCCTCTCAGCCTCTGAGGAAGTCCATGCAAGCCCCTGTGAACAAATCTTGCCAAGAAAACCCCAGGCTAGGGCCACCTTAGAGTTACAATAAGTTGGAAATAACTTGAAGGCTCATTAGAACAACGGAAACAACAAAACAAGAACAACAACAAGAAGAAAGCTCACTTGATTCTCGTAACAAAGAGACCAAAGCCCCAGATGGACCCCCAGATAAATAAGGGGATCTCTCCTTCCCAGTAAGGAGAGCAATGTTTTTGACCAGTTTGTCCTGTAACTATTATTAATGAGGCTCTAGTTATGGGATGGTGGTGGAGACAGCACCCCAATTCTTCAGGATTCAAACCCAGGTATTTTGAGAGAGACACACGTTGCTTGGGTGGAGTAATCTGTCAGTTCTGCTCTCTCCCACATTGCATGAATCTCTTTTACTAGGAGAAAAAAATATGCATTTTGGAAAATTCGTAACAAAAAAGGCAAAGTGAACCGAGCGCTCGCCCATCTCTAAAATAAAGGGGATGGATGGATGGATGTCCTGCTTGTTCACTGATTGTTACTGCAAGAACAATAACTACCTGTAACAAAACCAGACAATTTTTCTGCATTTGTATAATTCAGAGTTGAGAAGTGGTAAGAGAAATATTGCTACCTCAATTGTCCCCACTGGCAGAGAGGGGAAAAAGGACTGGTTTCAGCATTATGATTCATGTAAATTACTGTCATCGTTGATTTTAAACTCTTGCTCCCTGGCATTCTCTGCATTACAAAGGCATTTCCCTGCTTTTGGACCGCATTTGCCTTGATTACAGGAGCACTGCTGCTTTAATAGCATGTTGCCTTTAGAGGTTGACATTTGATGAACAATGGCTTTCACCTTCCCAGGCTTGTAGTGTTGCTTAGGGAACATTTACCTGATGCATGATGAACATTCAATAGAGTTTTACGGTGCAATGCAAAATAAATTCCATCCAAAAAGAGGAGGGAGGATTGTGAATGTGTTTGCTTAAATTAGCAAGCATTGGTGTTTAGGACAGGCATTATGAAAAAGTGACAGCTCAGCCTTGTAACTTTTATGGGAAGAAATGTATCCATGACTTCATCCCCCCCACCACATATTCTTCCATGACATCTGACCAGATGTCAAAGCTTGGCTGTTTCTGCGTTACACTATTATAGTGCTATTATTCCATATTCAACATCCTGTGGAACCCTTCTCAAACCAGAGAGCTCTTTGGCCTCAGGAAACTACAAAGCCCAGAATTCCTCAGGAGGTTGGAAGTGAAATAATAGTGGTATAACAGTGTAGTGCAGAAATGGCCTTTGTCAAAGCCCTTCAGGTCATGAAAGATTGCATAAAGGTTTGGAAGAGAACTGGGGCCCCTTCACTCAACACCATTTTAGGACTATGATACTCCTTTAACTGCCATAGCTGCACATTCTGGAATTCTGGGGTTAGTGATTTGGTGAGGAACTAGAACCCTTTGCTGAGAAATCTAAGTACCTCTTCCTAAAATGCAAATGACAGGATTCTATGGGATGGAACAATGACAGTTGAAATGCAATCATACTGCTCTAATTTGTGTAGCGTGAAAGGACCCTTTGTGAAGGTAAGAGTTCCTTCTCATTCTGTTATAAACTGAAATCTGACTGGAGATGTACCTGGAATAATTTCAGACTCAAGATGGGGAATCCTATCAAAATGTGGGGGCTGGATGATCCCCAAGGGCAGCTGGTGGTTTCTATGTCAGTGGAGTGGCGAATCTGCTTCAGATTTAAAGCTTTAAAGGCATCATCAAAGATACTGAACATGAGCCTTGAAATACATTCAGAACCTTGGAGAGCTTCTTTCTGATTCAGACAAAAGCTAGAAACCCATTGTTAGTCCAACTAGAGTAGACTCTTTGAATGCAACTCTAGCCTGCAGGTTTGCCAAGTAGGAGCCTCCAAAGCCATCTTAAAATTTCATTTTAGGCAAAATTTGGTGGCAATTCTTCCTAACAGTCCCATCTAAATGGCCAATGCAAAAGTTATTGTAAATCAAAGTTATTGGTCATCAAAGTGGCCACGTCCAGAAGATAGAAAGATTACTGCTGCCCGTGCCTGTAATGTGAAATGCACCATAAAGAATGGATGAAGCAACTGAAAATTTCAGTGAAATGGAATGGAGCCTTGGTAGCGAACCCAGAGGTTATCTCACCTGTCGCTGCCCATGCTGGGTCTCTTCGGCTGGCTGGCTGAGAAGTTCAGATTCTGTTATTGCGAATGTGTTAAATTAATAATAGAGTTTGTCAAAATGTTTTGAAGATAACCAGAAAACACAGCATGGCAACTTTCTCAGCTCCCAGCGGAATCTTTTATTTCATGCTTGTCACTGTTCATAAGGTTTCAAGTGGATTAGTATTGTTTTATCAATCAATTTTATGCAAAACAATAGCCAGGCCTACTCACAACAGAAAATGTATTCCCTTCAATCAATGTACTTTGCACACTGCACACAAAGTGATGAATGTAAGACAAATATGTGGAAACTGCAATAAACAGGAATCATTCTCATCAAGAATATACTTCCCATTGCAGAATGTTTTTTCCCCCAGTATAACCCAGAGCACAGAATGTTGGGAAGTCACATGGAGAGCACTTTTTTTCTCCTAGTGAGAAATGAATAAAGCCATTCAACTGGAGTATACAACTTCCTATCCAGCATGGCCATACACCCCTAAACTGTCTAAACGTTTGTCAAGTTCTCATACTTACATGGAGTTAGAGGAGGCCTCATAGTCTATCTGTTGGTTACAGAAATCCCAACAAGTCACCACTCTGTTGCTCATTGGTAAGCCAGCCATGCCATCACGCCTTGCCCTGGAGACCCTCACAGTGAGGACGGGGATTCTGAACCTGAGGCAGAGGTTTCCCCAAAAGTTTTCTCAGTGGACAATAACAACCGACAGCAGTGACCGCAGCAATGGGAACAAGCATCAGAAGATGAAGCAACACAAACTCCTACCTTGTGGGAGAGAAAATACTAGAAAGAACATCTCTGGCATTCGGCTCAGTTAAATAACAAACAGACTTTAATGAGGGAACACTTGTGGCAGCATCATTCACCTATAAAAGACAAACTGCTGGCTCATCTCCTCCTAGGGTCGACAACTGATCTTCCCGGTGGTTGAAGCCCTGTGTTTTCCTGAATCCGGGCTCTCTTGGATCTCTGCTTGGTTGATGCTGATTCAGATTTGCCCTTGTGGATTGGTTTGCCTTGGAACTTGCATTCTTGACCCGAACTGTCTTTGGGCTACTCCCGCTCTCGCCTCTGTGAGTAAGCTCTGTCCTGCTAGCTTGGTAATTGGTTGCCTCGTCTGCCTGGGGCGTGAGACGTGAAGGGCAATCAGACTAGCATCTATCCAGGAATGGCTTATAAGTACCCAGAACTGGAGCTAAGGAGAACCACAACTGATTAAGCAGCACAGTTATGGTTGGAACTGGCCAGAAGAAGATAACACTTAGTGATGAAATATATGGGCTTTCTGAGGAAAACAGCAGTTAATGGTAAAATTGGAGGGAATCATGTGAAAACTTAGTAAGGAAATTGAGAGGCTTTCTGAAGGAAATAACAGTTATGGTAAAATAAAAAGGAATGATGTAATGAGAAATTGTGATTTTATAGGAATAGGAGGTATGGTAGTTTTATAGACCCAATAAGATAGTAGGATACACCACTGCCATATTGGTCTTGTGGGATGGAGTTCTAAGAGTATGCAAGGAGGAAGTCTTCTATGTTGTTTTTTTCCTTTCTTTGCTAAAAGTACAAACTGTGGAACACCATTACTAAGACCAGTATTTTTTAAAAATCAAGATGTTTGACTTTTAAAAGCATACATTAAAGCCTTGAATTCTTCTTTTTTTCTTTCTTTCTTGAGAACGCATGTGGGATTCTGCTTTGTAACCCAGTCAAATAGAGTTTATTGTAATGTAGAAATCAGCCATGGCGCACCAAGAGTGTTGCCAAGTTTTCAAACAAAGACAACTAGGAACAGTTGAAATTCATGACATGCAGGGTTGACAATCAGAAAGCAACTATTAGCAAGTTTGTGCTCTGCCGAAATATCAAATGAAAGCACTGATTTCCATTCACTTTGCCACGTATTTTTCTCCGTAACATCAACACATTCATAAACTGCATGATATAGGCTTCCCCAGTTTATCTGACAGCATAGGGATCGGAGCACTGTCAGAAAACAGAACTGGCTAAAAAGTGGAACCCATGTTCTGTACTGTAGGGAGCATGAAGGACTTATGGAAGCTCACTTGGGTTTGACTGCACACATGCTGCTTGCAAAGATTCTCAGCTGGCTTAGCACCTTTTTCCCCCTCTCAGCAATCTTTGCAAGTGGCACACGTATTAGCGGTTCCAAATAAGCCTCCATAGGCAAGAAGAGCTGAGTGGAACCTCAGTCAAATTAATGGAACCTGTCTTCACTTTAGAAGCATCGAAAGAGTAGATCATCAGTTAATGGGGCATCGAAAGATGGGGGCTTCCTATATTTCTGTCTTCATGATGGGCCCACAGCCAAAACTATGGGCTTTTTGTTCAATCTATATAAAAAGAAAAGCTTTCCAACTCTCAAATGGGGCAACCCTTATAATAAGGAATGTCCACCAGTCACGTAAGGGACAAGCTTTTCAATCCTCAGGTTAGTGACATCCATATAATATGGGGCACCTGGCATCCCTATGCACCTAATACAACACTACTATAACAAACACATCAAGTGATGCTTCAAGAGGAGAAAGCACTGCAATTGATTCAGATTTGTATCTTTCGTGTTTGCAAACCACAGCAGAGCTAGCCCAAGAAACGCAGCTATTTTAAATGTTGTAACTGTTATGAGCGCCACTGCAATTTTATTGGATTCCACAGTTTTGACCAATGTGTGGATATTTGTTGCAAGAAATTGCTCACTTCGTCTTAAGCAGTTACATAACTGCAAGACCAGCATTGGATTTCTGAGACCAAAGCACACAGAAAGCAATGCACCTGTTTTCAAAGGCGAATGGTAAAATGCACAGAATTGGGAAAATAAAAATAAAATAAAATTGAGACCAAAACTCTGAAACACTGAAAATATTTAAATAAATATTTGACTCTATGTGAACTCTCTAGACTGTGCAGTTCAGCCCCAAAGAGAAACTACTAATTGTGCTGAAGTTTTTTTTTAAACTTATTTATTTATAGCATATGTCTATCACCTCCCACAAGAGCCACAGAGGCAATGTAGAATGGCTAAAACAATTTTTAAATAAATATGAATAAAAAAGTTTATAAACTAACTTAAAAACAGGTGATGAATCCTTCTTGAAAATCATTTAAAAGAGCTAAAACAATTCCAAGGACCTGTAGAACAGTACTATCTTATCTGTCTTCCAGAAGCTAAGGAGGGATGGAACCAGTTTGAATTCTTTTGGGAGGGACTTTCACTGTCAAGGTGCTGCTACAGGGAAGACCCTGTCGTGGGTACCCACCAGCCTCGCCTCACGGGATTAGGATCTCATGTTCCTGGCAGGTTCATATGGGAGAAAGTCTATCTAGCTTGGCCCCAAGTCATAGAAGTGAAGTGAAGCGAAGTTGTTATTCATTCCCAAGGAAGAAGCTAGCGTCTGTCCAGTAAGACCTCATACTCCTGATACCTTGCTGCAAAAATACACAGAGGTCTGAGAAATATATATTTTACCATATGAACAACAAACTCCCGGACTGCACTGTAATGTACGCTGCCAATCCCATAATGTTCAAGACGGTCCCTCTACTGGAGCCCAGGTGGATTGTGATGGATGGTCAGGGCACATTACAGATATTGTTTTAGTGCATTAGCCCTGATTTCCTATTCAGAATGATTGATTGAGTCTCACTCAAGACTCTGTCCAGAGCAAACGCACCCAGACACCATCAATCATTTTTAACTAGAAATTGCCACGTTTGGCACCAAAAGGGAAAGGAACCTTATTGCATAAAAGACCTTTTCTATGTTTCATCCACCGTCGATACAGTTCTGAGTTGCCTACACACACACACACATAAACATTCATTTTTTTTAACCGTTTTAAGCAAGCTAAAATGTTTGCACCCAGAAGCAGAACAAAGATGTGAGACACCCAGAATGGGATTGAACCACGGCCACTTGATTCATTTAACAGAAGGTCTGCAAAGGGAAACCAATGAGAAGATAAGACTGTTTTCAGGCCTAATTCCTGCCCATCTGGACAGATGTCCTCCAGCGAAACCAGAGAAGGAAAGGAATCCCGCTCCATCCATCCCCACCTCTGGTCACATCCTTATAGGTGGAGAGGACAGTTTGCACCAGCATCCCCACTTCTCAGCTTTGAGTGGATGCTGATGTTTCCGGCAGAGAACCATCCATACCCTGCTGCTGGGTGACATAGCCCTTGAGAGAGGCCCATAAAATGGCCCACCACCCTCCTTCAGGAGTCCACCAAAGCCTTACAAAATGCCAGCCCCACACTCCCCCAATGAAGTGGCCAAATTAACCTATTTGAACATGGCTAATAATATCCAGCCTGACAAGCCTATGTAGAAGAGGCAAAGCTTCCTCTCCCAGCCCTTCCTACTTGGGCCTGTAATGGTGTCCAGTTAACCCTGCTCAGATCAGGGAAGGTGGACAGGGTGCTACCAAGGGAAAATGTCTGGGGGGGGGCACAGACTTATATACCCTAAGCCTGATCTCCTGGATGTCAGCAGTGTGCTGAAAATAACCTTGCCCTCGATGCAAAATACGTTACCCTGCCCAGGCATGTTTGGGCAGATGAGGGCAAGGTGATCTGGGAACAGGGTGTTTATCTTATAATAAAGAGGCCCGCCTACAAATATAACCCCAAAATCTATTGTTAAAGTAATTACAGAAGCAAGCGGAAATTTAGCAATTACTTCAAGTATTGTCATACAGAAACTTGTGCATCCCTTTCTATTTCCCACCATCAGAAGTTAGGTCATTTCCACACTACGCTGTTATAGTGCTACTATTCCACTTTCAACCTCCTGTGGAATTCTGGGGTTTGTAGTTTACTGAGACCACTATGCTCTCTGGCTGAGAATTCTAAGGCCCCTGCCTAAGCTGCAAACCCCAGAAATCCACAGGATGTTGAAAGTGGAATAAAAGCACTATAACAAGGTAGTGTGGAAATGGCCCTAGTGACACATGGAAGTGTAATTCCGCTTTATGCTGGCATATTTATTCTTTTTGGTTTTGCAGAGGTCGATATTCCCTTCTCCCTTCCACAATAATGAAAGGACCACCCCTCCCTAATTCATCTTGTTCCTCCACTAGCTGCCCCCGGCTGGCCTGTCCTTGCAGAGAGATTGTCTACAGAGAGGGAATATTGCAAGGGAAGCAGCTTACAGGTATGTCAGCCCAGTCCAAATCATGCGCAGGTAATCCAAGAAGATGAAAGAAGGTGGAAGGGCAAGGTCTCAGTTAGGCCAGAAGTCGTTGTACAAAGATGGCAATTACAGCTAAACAAAGCCTAGAAAGGGTGAGACAAGAAGTCACTTAAAGTAGTCAGTCCAGAGGCCAAGAATTCCAAGAAACACAGAAACATTGAGAACACTGCCAGCCAAAGAGACTGAACTGTTGAGCGTAACAAGGATTCCAAGCAACTGGGAGGCAGACTTAGCAGTGGCTGTCTAAATTTAGTGGTTCTTAACTATTTCTTTACTGGTGACTCCCTGAAAATATAATTTGCTGTTGAGACCCCCAAGACTTAACTCAAGATAAGTTTACCTTAATTTAGATTTAAACTTTCAAATATTCATTTAAAGTTGCTCATCAGGAGTCTTCCAACGAAGGAGCAGTTTGGCCACACGGCCATGCTGCTGCCATGTCCCTTTTGTCAAAGCAAATATATCAAGATTAAACAAAGAACAGGAACAATAATCCAAGATAAATGAATACAACAATCAGTAATTGTTGTTGTGTGCTTTCAAGACATTTCTGGCTTACAGTGACCCCTATTATGGGGTTTTCTTGGCAAGATTTATCCGGAGGGGCTTTGCCTTTGCTTTCCAAAAAGGCTGAGAGAGTGTAATCTGCCCAAGGTCACCCAGTGGGTTTACACAACCCCAGTTTCCAGAGTCACAATCCAACACTTTAATGACTACACTAATTAGAAAGCATTTATCCATTTCTTAATCAACTAGGTTGGTTGACCCTATAGAAAAACATACCCAGTTGTAAAAGTCAATACCAAACTCAGGTGAATTTACAGACATTAAAATCTTTGAGACCAACTGAGAAGAAGAAATTTCTAGCTTAAATTCCTGTGAAAACATCTGATGATGAAGACTGTATGCATGAAAGCCCATAGAGAAATCTCTTCTTCCTTGTTAATCTCAGAGATATTTATGGATTCCTTCAGGTTGTTTAAATGCTAATCAAGCCTAATGCAGCTTTCTCTGTGAATACTAGAGTTGAATTTGTCTTTTTTCCGGCTTCCTTGGCTATCCTGATTTTATGTTTTATTTTCTCCAAAAGAACCACTTTCTAGATCTATCCAACCTTTTCCTGGTGAAGATTCTGTTAAATGATTCCCAATTCTTTGAAATCTCCGATGAGTCAGACACCAAAAGTAAGAAGAATCCCCATAAATTATATTTGCTCTGTCCTCTTGAAGGACCAATAGAATCATGACTTTAAAATGTATGTATTAGAGAAACTGGGTAATGAAATATGAATAAATTTACATGCAGGAAAGAAAAGGTATCACAGCCAGAGACAAAACAAGGACTGGGAGAAAATACAGGTGATATTAGGAGCAGTGCAATGAAACGAAGAGATTTTCACATCCATCACTCTTGAGCTGAAGGTTTCATTTTGTTCTTTTACTGGCATTACTGTAGGATAAGCAACCAATCATCCATAATTTTAGGGCAAATGAAATGCCTGTTTACATCCAAAGAGCATCTCTGGCAGCATTCAATTGCCTTGGAGTGTGTAGAGGGAATCCCCTGAAATGAATTTTAAATTGTGCAATTGGTCAGTTCACAATGTTGTTTTAATTGTCTGTTGGCAATAGTTTGCTTCGAGGATATCATTCCATTTGTTTGAACACATTACTAATGCATGGAATTATCTTTGTGGCATTAAAAAAAGCAGAACAAACACAACTGAGATCTGTGACATGTGGGGTGTTTTAAGAAAAAAAGGGGGGAGAAAACCTGTCACCTCAAGAAAAAAAAAGCAATTAACGGCAGCATTATTTTTCCCTCTCTGAAGATTCACCTCTGCTCTGTTTCATCAGACCTTCTCAAAGAAGCTTAAAATTTCATGCCAGCATCCTGTTTCACAGTTACAATATCATAAAATGGAATTATAGCATTATAATTGCTAGGGATTCAAGTTTATGGTCATGGACAACCAAACATGACCCCCAAAAAACCTGTCTTCACAGCCTGGCAGTACACTGACTGAAGTGTAAAGCTTCAAAAGAGCTGGAGATTGGAGCAGTGGGAAACGATGTCCACAGAACAGGCCCTTTCTGCTCTGTCCTCCCATTCCGCCACAGGGACGGGAGAGGGACGGGACTGTGATGATGCTTATGCATGACATCCTCATGGTCTGTTCCTTCTCCCATCTTTAGGTGACTGGTAATTGCACCACCGTCGTGGACTTACCTTGTCTGCAGATGCCCTGGAAGTGCAGTGGCTACACTTCCTGCCCCAGTGCAGCCTGGGAAACTACACAGCTGTGCTGCAGCGGCAAGAAGCATGGCCATTGCACTTCCTGGAACATGGAGGCAGCTGGTGTGGAGGGAAGCGCGCCTGTTGCATTCCCTTCCCAGAGAAGCCAAGGCCAGGATCCACATCGGAGGTCTCCATGGCCAGGTAAGGTGTAGAAAGGACCACACTCTCAATAGCAGGTTGCCTTTGTCCAAGCAGTGGTGGCAGGACACCAAGCAGTCTCTCCAACTACCTGTTTCCTAGACATCCAAGAATGAGGAAGAAGCAAGTATATCATTTCCTAGTTCCCTAATCTCCAGCACTTTGGAAACACTTTGGTGGTGGGCACTGTCAGGCTGTGAATATAAGTTTACGGGAGAGGGGGAGACTGTCAGCCGTAACTATGAGCTCCGTCATTGTGGTTACAGTGATAATGCAGAGTCTCAGCTTCAGACTCACTTTAAATGGGGAAGAATTGCACTAAGGAGGAAATGTGGCAGATGGATCACAGTAGTATCGTCCCCAGAACCGAAATTTCCCCCCTTTCTTTAGCGTTGTAATTGTTCCCATTTATAGCTTAGTCCATTTCTGGACTCAGCAAATAGGAGATTGACTGAAAAAGAATGCCAGCTCTGGCGGCCGGGGGAAGCAACAACCTATAATCAGAGAGCCAGAATTTCATCCTGATATAAACCGTTTACTATAAATAAAATAGACAACTTGGCAGTGACAAAGCCAATGATCATAAAAGCCAGTGATTTCATTTACCCAACTTTCGCATTTAATTCCAGCTGCTAATTCCCAAATAAAGTCTGAACCCAATCTACGCACAACAGTAGGGTGAGAATAGCACAGAGGGCTATTGTTTACAATGGCAGGGCAAAAACTGAGGGTCAATCTACCATTTAGCACTGTTTTTTATAAAGATGATCCTGGAAGGGATGAAAGATATGTTTATCATGGTACATAATGACCTTCACTTGCGTATTTCTCATTTAGCTTCCTTTCTTTTATGATTGATGGCAAGTCTATTTGCAAGTCTAATTGCTGAGGCACGTATCTCTGAGAATATCCCATTGTGAGAGTGAAAAATATCACAGATATACATGTGAAGAAAAAGAACAGCATGGCCAATTTGTATATTTCACCCATCCAGTTCTATCTATGGCTGAATCCACAGAGGCTAAATAATGTGTCCTCATCTCAATCCCAGTTCTGTTGGAACACACAACATTCCTCTCCTTCCAATATGAAAATGCTCCTTTTGAACCCCAGAGGGTTTTAAAGTGGTTTTAAACAACCTCCAGTTTGCTCCACCATTTTGTAAAAGAAGTACCTTTTTTTTTTAAAAAAATGTGAGGTTTGCATCGTGGTAAAATCAGGTTGAGGACTGGTCACCTAGGACAGGTACACATAGTTGTTCCTTCCACAGAAGGGTTGCTTCTTTATTTGTATTGGCATCTGAAAGCAGCGGCATTGCCTGTCTTTTGGCGGGGGCGAGGATTTGATGTTTGTATGCAAACCTTTGCTTACATAGTGTTGCACACATTCACAGGTTGGCATTTCACCTCCCCGTTCACTATCGACTTCACTCCATATGAGCACAAGCAGGCAATCAGAATGAAGGGAAAAACAAAGGCTAGTTGATGAAGTGAGTATGTGAATATATGCATGCATTGCAGGAATACCCTCCCCCCAAAAAAAATAACCCACAGCTGCTAAGCCAATATGGTGAACAATAGAAACACCCCCTTGTATTGATGTGGCTACATAATGGGGGTCCCGTGCAGCTTTCCTAGCTGATTTCAGTTTGGATTAAAACAGGGTGGGGCAGTAAAAGGGTCAAACCAGACCAGGGATACTATGCGGTGGGGCTGAGATACAGCCTTTGGCCCTTTCTGCACTATACCCCTAGTGCTAGTATTCCACTTTCAACCTCCTGCGGAACCCTGGGTTTTGCAGTTTAGGGAGGGGCCTTAAGAATTCTTTAGAATTCTTTGGCCTCAGTAAATTACAAACCCCAGAATTCCACAGGACATTGATAGTGGAATAATAGCACTGTAACAGTGTAGGGCGAAAATGGCCGCTGTGTAGATTCCACTTACACCTCTCAGTGGTTACAGTAGAAACCCATACATGTTTTCCAGAGAGTCTGGCTAGCTTTACTTCGGTACAATTGCAATCAAGCTTTGCAAAGGGGTGGGGGAGACAGCAATAAGGAGGGATTTCAATGCTAAGTTCTTTATCAGTCATTTAATTCCAGTCAGGACATGATGTACGTGCCACAAAACACCCTTCTCAGTCTTGCCTTGGAATGGGAGTGGGTGAGTCTTTTCTGTCCTCTCTAAATACCGCCCAGGCTTCACTGCATTTCCATGTCGCTGCAGGTTTTTCATTATGATTTGTAGAAGTCCTGCCAAGGTGATCACAGTGACTTACTGGTTCCAGCATTTGATTATCTGATATAATTTTTATGCAGTCATCTGTTCCATCGGAGTATATAATTTGGGCCTTTGTTTTATTGCCATCCAGTTTAATGTTTCATTCTCCTCTCATCATTTTTTTCCTCTGTACATTTCTGCAACTATTCACTGAGCCCATGTGGATGCCAAAGCAGAAAGGCTGTTCATCTGTTTAAAAAGATTATTTTGCTTCCATCATCCTGCTTCTTGAATAATCTTGAAAACAGAATAGAAAAATTTAAAAAAAAAAAAAGATCAGACAATGCAACCTCTCCTCAGTCAAGGGCAATCCACCTCCATACAAGGCCTATAATTCTTGGCTAATTTTGTTCTCAAAGAAAGAAAAAGATGATTTTAGCAATTTTCTTCCAGCTGAGAGAAAGTCTTCAAAAACTGTGCAGTTTTGGAAGTTTGGAATTTTTCTCCACAGAATTTGCATGTGTGTGTGTGTTTTTTTTTCTCTCAGTGTGTGCAAAAATTTGCGTGTGTGTGTGTATGTGTGTATGTGTGCAGAAACAGCAATTCTTTCGTACTGAAAGATAATTTTTTTGCATTGAAAATTCTGCTTTATGCATTTTGGGGAACTTACTTCATGCAGAATTTGAACATGGTTTTTCGATATTTGCAATAACATTTCTGTGCAGGAAACAGAAGTTTCTTCAGAAGATAACATTTCTGTGCCAAAAAATGCTGGCCAGAATTTAAATTGCAGTTACAAATGTGGAACCTAGAGTTTTGCATTGATAGCTGATCATGATCCCTATGTATTCAACAGTGTAGAGAACATATAGGAACTGTAAAAGTCCCCCAATCCTGATTTACCAGGCAGCAGCAGCAGCTGCAAGCAACCGGAATCTGTTCTCCTATTGATAGGAGAGTGGCAGATTAATGTTTCCATCTCCCTCCCAAAAGCAATCCCAGCTGCAAAGAGGAATTGCAACAGGGATCCAGCTTCTGTCTGTTGCACAAGAGATGGCTTCCAAGAGTGGAGTTGAAACATCAAGCTGCCACATGCCAATCCACAGCAGCTGATGCCAAATGAGTCAGGATTGGGGGCCCCGTGTGCCAAAGGGGGATGTGGCTATCTGAAGTACCAGTGCAGCCTGGAAGTAGGCTGCTAGGCAACCAGAATAGCACCTCAGGAGAGAAACCCAGCCTAGTAGTGTGTGGGAGTGGCGTATAGCTGAGAGAAAATTTTCTATCAAGCCAAGTCCCTATGAGTATTTAATTTTTTCAGTGAGAGCTTTGCAAGGAGCTAGGGAGTAGGCTCCCTGAGTCAGCCAGAGAGTGTGGCTGTTTTGAGAGGTTTAGTTCTCAGTGGAAGCCCAGAGAGAGGCAGAAGAATAATTGGACCTCAGTAGGATCTGGTCAGAGAGGGTGCCTATGGACATTTCCACACTACATTGTTATGGTGCGATTATTCCGCTTTAAACATCCTATGGAATTCTGGGGTTTGTAGTTTAATGAGGCCAAGGAGCTCCCTGGCTGAGACTTTTAAATGCCCCTTCCTAAACTGCAAGTCCCAGGATTCCATAGGATATTGAAAGTGGAATAAAAGCGCTTTAACCACCTAGTGCTGAAATGGCTCTAGACTAGAGGTTAAGCCTTTGGTGGGAGTTTAGGCAAAGGTCTGTTTTATGATACTTGCGCCTTCTGTGAAAGTCTAAAGGTATGATTGAACTCTTTCTGAGCAGGCAGCTATCTGTTATATTCTCTATAAAGTGCACCAAAGAAGTATCCCTGATCTGCATATGAACTCTAATATAATACCTTATTCTTATTGTTATTTTAGTAAATATTACAGTTTATCATTGTAAACACTGACTCAGCCTGAGATATATACTGTATACAAAGTAACACAGTGAATACGTTATCATAAAAATTATTAAGTGGTTCTAAATAAACACAGAAAACCCTCACCCTTTTACATAAAGGTGGTGTTACAGGGAGACAAGACAGAGCTGCGTAGTAAAGACAGAGCACCTTAACAGATTGGGAGAAATAAGGGCCCGTCACAGTCCGGTCAGGAGAAGCTGCTTAGTGAAATATACCTAACTAACTTAAAATGTTGGCCACTGCTTTCTGCAGAGGAAACTTACATTTTGTGCAGAAAATGCAAAATCGTTTTGCACAGAAATTTTTGTGAATGGAGGATAGTTGTTAAAGACTGCACAGTTGTTAACAATTTTTTGTTTTGTTTTTTGCTTTATTTTTGCAGCTGGGAAAAAAAAAGATAATGGTGACATTGTTCATTTTTGACTGGAAGAATCAAATTTACAAAGATTTACAGCCCTAATTTAGGGTCATTTGGTAACAGGCTGCTCAGAGCAACGAGATGTGGCTTCAGCAACACAAGATCATCCTCAGTATCAGCGGTCTGTGTTGCCAATGGGACTTGGCATATGCCCAAAGATGCCAGCTTCAGATACCGGGCCCAAAACTGTCTGCTGACCACCCCTGTTTTCTAATTTCCTCTGCATTCATCTGTAAAAAGAATAGCTTCATACTAGAGAAGAGGAGGCATTCCCTTAATGCAGAGAATTGTACATATTAATTCTGCAGTTGCTTACCTTGTGTTTTGGGAGTGTTGTTTGTTTTAATCCTGAAAGAGAAAGCTCTTAAGACACATGCTGAGTTCTGTTCATTGTAGCAGAAACACATCAATGACCATTTCCCGGTCTTATAAAATAACAACTATTTTACATTTTATCAACAGGCACCATAACTTTGTTGACAGAAAGATTTTTTTACAAAAAAAAAAGAGAGAGAGAGAGAAATACTAAATTCCATGCATAATATATTAACTGCTGCAAGCTAAATTACCAAGAGCAAATATGATTGCAATGCTAAAGAAACAAAATTAGTTTAACTATTAAGGAATTGGCAATATCCAAGTGAGAGAAGATGGAAGTTGACTTGAGCACCGTGACTAACCAGTTCCACAGTTGCAGCCTCATCCACCAGGATCTGATTTACGCCACTGAACGAATGAGCAAAGGGTGCTTTTGGGGTTAGAATGATGGAAAGCTACTCTGTCTTGTCACATGGTAGCATCCATGTCAGGAAAGCAATGAATACAGGAGCCATCCAAGGTGCTGATCCATGTAGTAGGTTTGGAGCTTTGGACTGCTCTTTCAAGGTTTAAGCTAAAACCCACAGTGGACTTACCAACCCACAGAAATTGAAGCAAAGAACCTCTGCTGCTGCTGACAGAATGGGCTGTAAGTCAGAGACACCTGAGTTCAAGTCCCACCTTTAGCAGAAGGGGTTAGAACAGTGGTTCTCAACCTGTGGGTCCCCAGATGTTCATGGACTTCAGCTCCCAGAAGCCCTGAGCATTGACCATAGTGGCTGGGGCTTCTGGGAGCTGAAGTCTACAAACATCTGGGGACCCACAGGTTGAGAACCACTGGGTTAGAAAGATCCAGTGATTATATGTAACATTCAATATGAATGGGTGGATAGATAGATAGATGTTGGATAGATAGGTAGGTAAGTAGGCAGATCAATAGCAGGATAGATGGATAGGTGGATAGATAGATAGGTGAATGGATAGATAGGTGGATGGATGGATAGATAGATAGATAGATAGATAGATAGATAGATAGATAGATAGATAGATAGATGATAGATGACGGATAGATAGATAGGTAGGTAAGTAGGTAAGATAGGTGGATAGATAGGTGGATGGATGGATAGATAGATAGGATGCAATGAACATCCCATGAATATAGATACAAAAGAGAGGCAATCTCTGGATTTAAAAAGAGATTTATGAATTGCCCCATGAATTTCAGCTGAGAAATATTTGCATGGCCTTCTTCAGTGGTTGTGGAAGAAAAGGAGGTAGGGCAGTGCATATGCATTAAAAATTAAAAGTAAAGCACAGAACGGATGTGTGTGCAGGTACATATGCTTCCTATAATATACTGTAAGATATGAAAATTAAGGAATAATATATTGAACCAGCTGAAACTGAATACAAGTAAAATAATGCTCTGTAAATACATGCAAAGCAATATGGAAATCAGCTTGCAGGGATTTTGTAAATGTGTCCCTGAGGCTTACCCCAGGTAGCTGGTAGTTCTCAGAATGAAAAACAAAGTGCCATACTTTTGCAATTTCTTTTCTTTCTGTCAGCACCAGGGTCATTCCAAAGGCAACCTCTTGCTTTCTGTTGTCTGCAAAAGGAGCAGAAAGTTGGCCATGGGAAGAGCCAGGTTCAATCCCTGTCGTCTCCAGATAAGGCTAAGGTAAACCCTCCTCAATAACCCAGATAGTAGCTGCCAGTCAGCGCAGATGGTCCTAAGGCTGGTGCCGGATAGACTGATTTAGTATATAGTTGTTTCTTATGCAGTTCAACATTACTCTGTTTCTTTGGGATTTCTCAGCTCTCATGAAACCAGAACGAGATTGCTTTCCTATCTCAATAGGTCATAAAAAGGTACAGCTGTGATATTTTCTGTTTGCTTCTTCTAAAGTTTATAGCTGCAATTCTCCCGCACACAGGCTACTTAAATGTCATTGAAGTCACTATTAGTGCCTTTTGTGCGAAGCACAAGTGGCTGGCTAAAGGATCCAACAAGTGTGCGGAAGCTTCTTAGGAGCAATTGTATTAGAGCAAAGGAAGGCCAGTGGAAGACAGCTGTGTGAGAACTGGCAGTCCTGTTTACAGTTAATCGTAACTAAGGGCCCTTGAAAACAATTAAATTCAATTGGGAAGAAAGGAAGCAGCACCAGCCCTACCGTCAAGGAAAATAAGATGGCTGCCCTATGTGCCTTTTTTTTTTTCCAGATTAAGTCCTTTTGCTTAGGCATGGAAACCAGAACAACTTCTCTAGTAGTTTTAGAGTGGGGAAGAGAATCAACCAGTAGTGACTGGTGGCTCCCATGGAAGTGGAGTGATGAATCCACTTCAGTCTTCAAAGATGCTCTCCAAGGTATGGAACCTGTTCCTAAATACTTTGAGCACCCTGGATAGTTCATTTAAAGCTAACCAGTACCTGTCATGGATTCATGGGACATGGGAACCATCAGCAAGCACTGGACTTAATGGAAGAGCTGCAGCCTGACCCTGGACCACCACCACACACTGACCTACAACTGTGAGTTAGCAATGTATTTGAATCTTTTAAACCAGAGTGGGCAGCTATTGCTAGTGGATTGCATTGCTTCCTTCCTCACCAATGTCATGACTCACCCTCTGCCATCCAAGGCATCTGACACAGAAGTGGGTTGCAAAGAATTTGTCTTCAGATGATTGCTCTCTCCCCAAGTCCAGGAAGCTGGTGGAAGGTGCAGCTGAGAGGCTCCATCTTCGTCAGAACCTGAGGGATGCCAAAGAGATTTCCCCATCCTTTAAAGTCTAGCAAAAAGAGAAAGAGCAGCATGGTAGGAATTAAACAGAAAACTCTGAGCAATCAAGCACCTGGCATCTCAGAGTCAACCACCTATAAATCTCCCAGCAGCTGTTGGATGTCATCTTTGCTCATAGCTACACAGTATCCCCAATTGGTAGTGTTTCCCTTACTTGTGCATTTCTTGGGATTCTTGTCTTCTGCACTGGCTACATTTAAAACCTCTTTTTCTTACCCTTTCACTTCCTTTTATCTGGACTAATGACTTCATTTAACAGACTCTGAACCAGCTGAGACCTTGCCACTGTATCTACCTTCATCTTCCATGAATTTCCTGGATTACCCATGCATTACCTGGACTGATTTCGTTCACCTATATTTGCTTCCCCTATGATAACCTGTTTCTCTAGATACCTGCTGTCTGTAGACACAGGACACAGGACATCTCGGTGGGCCACATCCATCTCTAAACTCCTATAGCTAAACCATATGTTGTGTTTGGTAAATCTTACACTGTCGCTGTTGTTCTTCTTATGTCTCGAACAACTTAATGGGCATGGAATTATCCTCTCTTGCCTTCTTGCCTTAGAAACAAAATATTGTTCTATCTTTTTTGTACTGAGACTACAGCCCACAGTCGATGGTTTGGGCAATGTTTAGGAAACTTTGGGAGTTGATAGGTCCCTTAGTACTGCTGCACCACTTGATCTTTCTGGCCAACTTTGATGAGTTGTTCCAAGATTCAAAAATAACTCCTTAGATATGATTTTGTTCTTTCTATGTTCTTCTTTCCTTTGTTTAATTTCCCCCCTCCTTTTTTTAACATGCATTCTTCAAACTTATATTCCTGTTTTGAATTTATTCTGCCATTTGCCAAGTATTTGGAACCAATCTCTACAGGATGTGCTTAGAAAGGACTTCAGTTTTATCTCACGGCCAAGAGATTGAGCTCAAGGAAGGGAGTTATGAGAGGAATTTCTACATTTGCCGGCTTTAGCGGCAAGAACAGATTAAGTCATCAAAGGCAGGCACCTTTGCAGATGCTAAGCAAGCTCCACATTAGATATTTAATTACAGCACACAGTGTATTTGGCAAGTCTGTGAGTATTTAATATCAGCTGAAGCTGGGATGTAGCTGCTGAGTAGTGCCAAATGCTCCACGTCGTATTTCATGGCACCTTTCCAATTTCAAAGCCTGAAGCCAAAAAGAGAGAGAGAGAGAGAGAGAGAAGAATACATGTATATAGAGTATATAGCATATAGTATATAGTGCATATATATACAGCCAGCCCTCCGCATTTGCAGGTTTGACTTTCATGGATTTGATTATTTGTTTCTTCATCCCCTGCTCCCCCCAGCTCAGATACTTCTTTTCTAGGAGAGACGTTCCCTCTTGGAGGCTCTGATCAAGCTTCACAGCCCTTTAAAAACCCACCTCTGGTCCTCTTTTTCCTCCACCAGCCACTGCTTGGCCAGCTAAGGATGGCTTACAGCCCAATTTCTCAGCAACACAAACCCTCTCCCAATGTCCTCCCCACACACCCAAGGGATGGGCCAAGCCACTCACTTTCCCTTTCCTTTTCCTGACCTGGTTTGGACCTTGGGTGCTCCCCACTATGTCTCATCCACCTTCCCATAGATACACACATTTTGATATTTTTCCACTTTTCCAAGGGTCCTGCTCCCCAACCCTAACTAATGTGGAGGTCAACAATCTGACCATACAGCATTTGTGTGTCTGATTTGAAAAAAAAAATAAATTGGAATATATAGAATCATAGAGTTAAAAGGGAACTCATGGACCATCAAGTCCAAGCCCCTCCTCAGTGTAATATCTGCTGCTAAAGCATCCAGAGCAGATAGCTGTCTAGTATCTTTTTGAAGACATCCAGAAAAGGAGATCCTACCACCTTGCTAGACTAATGGTCCCCTTCCTGATCTACTCTTAGTTGAAATCTACCCTTCCGTAACTTAAAACCATTAGACCTGGTTCTACCTTCTGGGGTAGCAGAGAACAGACCTGCCCTCTCCTCTAAAAAAATAACTTGTTCACATTGTGGATCCAGTCCTCAGTTGATCTGAATGCAGACAGGCCCCAATCTATATTTTTTTTTCTCTGCTTGCCCTCTTAATAAATCATGGAGTCAAATTACATTGATGAATTCGAGCAGTAGCATGGAGCTTGCTTTCCCGTTGTTTTCTCGCAATAGTTGTGAGCAATTGATGTATGGTGGTTGATGTATGGTGGGACTCTTTGTCCATGCTTGCCGAATTATCTTCTATGAAAATTAGGCTGTGTTCTCTTTCCCAAAACCAATGGGATAATTTGTCATTAAAGCTGACAGCCTTCTAACTTATTATTAGAACAACAGCTGATCTGGATAAGGCTTAGTGATGCACCTCATTGGGGTAACACACTTGGGTTCTGCCTTCATCCACATCTACTCCTAAAACTCTCTCCTGTCGCCCCAAAAAATCAACAGCAGAGCAAAAGTGTTCTTTAGAGTGAGATTTCACAGCCACGGCAAGAGACGAATTGGAAATCTTAAAGGAGGGGGTCAGTTTACAGGCTTCATGAGTACATAAAAGACATTGTGGCATTGTTTTTTTTCCTTGATTCTGTTTCACAGCTGCTTCCAGGATCAAAAGCAGGGCTCTTTCTATGGTGCTGGCAGCTGACAGCGTCCATGTCAGAAGGGCAATGAATTCATACAGGGTCTTAGACTGAAATTTCAAGGAGCTGACCAAGGTGTTGAACCTGTCCTCCAAGGAGGTTCTGTAGTTTAGGCTTAAACTTGTAATGGATTACCTGCCTCATGGACATCAAAGCCACCAGCTACTAAAGCTATGGCAACAGTACGTGCCTTTGAGTTGCCTATGGATTTATGGCAACCCCGTGAATCTTATAGGGTTTTTTTTTGTTTTTAAAGTCAAGAAGTACTCAGAGGTATTTTTCTGCTAATTCTTGAAATGTAGTCTACAGCACTTGATAGTCCCTGGTGGTCTCCCTTCCAAGTACTAACCAGGCCTGATTGTGCTTAATTTCAAAGTCCTAAAGATGGGGAAAACGGGACAGTTTCACTTTTAACTTGGTTCATTTCTTAAATCTTTTGGACTTGACTAAGCAGATTTTGGTGGATTCATCCAAATAATTTGAAACCCAATTCTTTCCCATTTTTACCACCAAATTCAATCAGAAGAGATGTCCTCATCACGGAGAAGACTATGTTGTACTTGCCTGATGACATTCCAAATCTAGGACTAATTGTTAGAGTTGGAAACCTTAGCATGTCTATAGTTACTGGTTGCTAGTCTGCATGTCTCTCTAAGAGCTTAAGCGTAGCATGTATTCATATCATTTCATGTTTGTTGGTCCTAGCTGTTCCCTCTATCTTCCTGCACCAGTTATCTGAAGTTTGGCCTAAGTTTGTTCGTGAACTGTGTGATGCAAATAATACATAACATAAAGAGTAAAAGTATGCTGGGATGGGAGAATATCAAAATCTGATTTGGCTGGCATCCTGTTGGTTAATCTCTCCTAGAGTAGATCCAATCAATCAATTGTTCAATGGTGAGTCAAAAGATAGGTAATTCCATTGATTCAATGGGTCTTCTCTCGTAAGGATTAACAATAAGATTTATGCCAGTAAGTGTCCCTATTCCTTCACAGATGTGAAGAAGAGTTTGATGGTGGCAACACCATTGTTATTGCTCAACTGACTATGTAGAAGTCTTTGTGCATAGGTCCTAGTGCACTTCAGGGTTTCCTTATAATCTCTTCAGAGCTAAGCCAGATGGAGAGGAAGGAGTACCACTCACAAAACTCTCAGCCACCATGGCCACTGGTTATGCTGGCTGAAGAAGGGAGTGAGTTGGTTTTTTAAAAAAAGAAACAAAAAAGTTAAAGAGTTATAGTTGTGGCACGACCATGCGTGCCTTCAGGAAGGACACCTATATTGCTGAAACTCTTTCTCTTCCAAGCATTCATTCATGTAGCTTCTTTATACTTTGGTTCTCTTTCCAAAGGGAAGCTCAAAGAAGTGGACAACACGGAAAATGAAGCAGGATAATCTCAAAAGACAAACAATGTGAAAAATGATCAAACTGTGTGTGTTTTGGTTCACAAAGGATAAAGCCTCCAGTTTTTCCCAGTGACATTTTGTGCAAATTATGGAAACTTCAACAGCTTTTAGAAAGAATCTATATCCAGAACCCTGTTGGGGTCTTACATGCATCTAAGTATCCCTACAAAAGTGTTTCGGCTTTTTTGACTGATGTGCGTTCAGCTCAAGGTTGTGGGTGAGGAGTTGTGCACGTGTTGCCATTATATACTATCTACATCGTGTACGTGTGCATCATGCATGTGTGGACACCTGCATTGTACATAGCAGAGCATGCATGTTTCATTGTGCATTCAGTTGCACATTTGGTATTTTGGTTCAGTGCACAACATTCCGTTTGGCACAAGAGTTATGTAGCACATCCAGTGTGTAAGTCCACAGGTAGAGATTTACACTAGGCAGCTCCAACCCACTGTCTTGTTGTCACTGGAATAAAAACTTATGGTAGTTAACACACTCTCTATTGATTGTTTTGACATGCTGAGACAATCTGTTTCACAGATATATTATTTAGTGAGATTTCCTCACAGTCTTAGTACCCCAAGTCGTGGACTTTCAAAACAAGCTGACAGTTGGTCCAGAACCTGGGACACTCATAGAGTTATCCGCTAAGAAGCAGTGGTGTTGGGAGGTTCAAAAGTCAAAGGGCAGAGGAATCTCTCCACAACTGTTAAGGAGCTATCCAAGGTGCTGAACATATTTCAGGGATCAGGTATATTCCTTTACTATCTCTTTCGCACTACAGTTCAAATTAAAATCCTGAACGGATTGAGCACCTCACTGATGTTGGATGCCCGCACTTCTCGCTGTTGAGAATTCAGGTGATGTGCCATCTTTAGTAACAGACTAGAGATTAGCTAGACTCATTTTTCCATGTGGAAAGTATGCATGGAGACTGCTGCTGTTGTTGTTGGCATTGTCTTCATCTTCCGTTCCATTTACCATTTATTTATTTATGGTCAAAGACAAAGGGCCCTTTCCGTAGTGTACTGTTATAGTGCTATTATTCCACTTTCAACATCCTATGGAATCCTGGGATTGAAAGTTTAGGGAGGGGCCTTTAGAACTCTCAGCCAGAGAGCTCTTTGGCCTCAATAAACTACAAACCCCAGAATTCCACAGGAGGTTGAAAGTAGAACAATAGCACTATAACAGGGTAGTGCAGAAATGGCCATAGTCATAGATCATGACACCATCATCGTCCTAATCCTCATCCTCATCACCATCCCACCTTTTTCCAAGTCTGGTACACTCTCATTTTTTTAGACCCTCATAGTCTGCACTGAACCCTTCCTCTCTACAAGACCCTGGTGTGATTGTGTGTCCATGTGTATGGTGAAGGAAAAAACAGCAATCTAATAATGGTGCTAAACCTGACGTCTTGTCATTTGTGTGTCCGTGTGTACTGTAAAGAAAAAAAAATGACAATCTAAGAGTGGGACTAAACCTCTGCTGCTACCCAAACATCCGCCTCAGACCGTCCCACAGACCCCGCCTGCTGTGCTGTGTCGAGTGAGCCAGCGGCAGTGAGTAAGTGATGGATGTTTGCTTGTCTTTCTCTCCATGAACTGTCTATGAACAATGTACAATTTTCTCAAACACATTCATTATTCAAATCTGCTCTGAATAATTTGAGGTGTGTACATTATCCACAAGCAGTTCATTGCCTTGGCTATTTTCTTTCTTTTTAGGGAAGAGAAAAGAAAGTCTGTGGGATGCTTGCTGGTTATTGCATGACCTGGTCTGATTTATGGGGGGAGGTATTTGGGGAGGGTATTTGCGCATCGCTGTACTTCCCACTGAGTACGAATGAAAACCCAAATATAGCTTTTTTTTTTTTTTTAAAAAAATCTTTATCAGAATGGTTTGGAATCTGCAGATATAGTAGAACCTTAGGAATGGATTCTGCCTCTGAAGCTGTAGCCAAATAGGTGTAAGCTGGTGCTGTGGTTGCTGTTTGTATTTTTTCTGCTGTCATGGTTTCACCAGGCACATTGAAATATAAATATATTTGCAACAAAAGAGACAACTTAATTTCTTGGCAGAAAGGGAAGACATTGGTCAAACTGGTGTACCAACACATCATATTGACTGAATGGATTTTCTTTAGATGGGGCCAACAGTAGGATTCATACTGCTGTATATAATCTTCAGAGCATTCAACTTGCTGGGACCAAAAGCAGCAATGACTGAGCAGTCTTTGAAACATATCCATGGGCAAGTTCTGAGAGTTTTCTCCCTGTGGTAGCAGAGTTAGGAACTATGGTATCAAAGGGATATTCAATATATCCTTCCTTTCTCCAACAAGTGTAATATTCTCTAAAATGGACCCAGGGAGGTCCCTATGATCCAAGCCATATGCTTTTGTTGCTGTTTGGTACAAGTTTATATTTTTTTCTTCCTCATTGATACGAGCATGTGCTGTTAATGAAAGAGGTCCAAGCTGCAATTGTGGCATTGATTAGGGAGCGTTAAATAAAGACAGGTGCCTAAAGATGCCGACGTGCATTTGAAATCCTTGCAGGATTTCATGGGGGCCGATTGCTTCACAGATTTCAGTCACAGCCTTCAGTCTTTGGTGCTTATTACATTCATTTCTAGAGTCTGTTTGCTTTGATTGTGTTCAGGCTTTGATTATTTATCACCATGCATAAAATAATAATGGAGACTCTTTGCAGGAAACAGGGAGTTGATTTGCAGAGCGTTGAGAAAAGTAGAAACAGATGCTTGATGCATATCTGTGGAGGAGTCTATCTCCATGCCTCTTTCCTCTTGCCCCAGCAAAGACGTCAGCCTTGAGCATTCAGAAGTGAATATACTTTACAAGCAGAAGGAAATGCATGGATATTGCTACCATATTCTCACATTGCACATAATGCGTAACACACTTTGCTTGCTTGCTTGCTTGCTTGCTTATTTATTTATTTGGTGGACTTTGACTTCTGCAGTTTGGCAGGGCTGCTGTTTCATACTTTCCAACATTGCCCAGATGAAAACCGGGACATGTGCAGCCAAGAAGCCAGGAAGTACAGTCCAGATGGCAAAAGTTATTAGTGAGGAAGATGACAGAAGCTATGAGAGGCTTCAGCATTTTGCTTTTACCTGGGCCTCTTGGGAAGGGCAGGATTTTGCCCTCTCATCTCCTCTGCCGAGTAGCGAAAACCACTCTTGCACTCTGAACTCAGTCTGCAGCAGGTAAAGTAAGCTGAAGGCAAAGGGGGAAAGTGGGAGGAAGAGAGAGAAACTGGGACATTTTAATAGCAGCTGAAGGAGTGGGATGGCAGGGGATAAACAGGGACTGTCCCCGCCAAATTTGGTCAGATGGACAGTATGCTGTTTTTCTGATCAAAAAGGAATAAAAAGAAAAACAGGCAAGTTTCTTTTGCTGGAAGACTTGAGAAGGATAAAGTTGCCTTTAGTGAGATTGCCATCCGCCTAGACACTGTTAATGCTATGACACCAGGTCAGGAGTATCCCAGCACCTGAGATTCCAGGGCAAAACCTGAGACCTTGGGATGCCACGCTTGAGAGATCACAGGGGTTGAGGCATGGTGACGTCATAAAGATGCCCACTGATCACCTGAGTCAACTTGAGTTGGAACTCATTGGAATAACAGCTGAAACTACATCCTATTCCCTACTAGAGTGAGAGAAATAGTATTGAGCTGTTATTTCATCAGTGCATTTAAATTAATATATGCAAAAAATGACAATGCATTGCATTTGTTATCTTTTTGGAGAAAAAGGTTGATTCTTACCTCTTTTTTGGTCCTATGTAAAGAATCGTTCTGATGGAAGTCTCTTCCGATTGACTTACAGCAGTTAAGTACAATTTCCTGCACAAAGTTGCCCTTTGGGATTCAGAGTCCAATAGAGGAAAATGTTCACTTAATCTGATGGTAATTCAGACTGTTTCACTTGAAGACGTTCACCTTTTCAAACCACTTCTGAACATCCATGGCGACTTGGGTCCCATATGAATACTGCAGAAATTATTATTATTATTATTATTATTATTATTATTATTATTATTATTATTATTATGGAATGCAACTCTCACAATCCACTAATCAATATGTCCAGGGGCCATTATGGAGACTGTAGGAGCTGGCTTCAGAAAAGCAACTTGTGTATAATTTGGAATTTGGAATTAGGCAAGAGTGTTTTGCTTGTCACACAAAAAGACTTACTTGGATGTGTGTGCATGCATGTCCGTGTGCATTTCCTCCTTTGAGTGTCTCCGGTATTGCTAACCTTCTCTTTCTTCTTTTCTTTAAATAATATCCCCAGTGATTATACAATAAAACCCAGCTGTGTGACAATGTCACTGAGGAAGGACTCAACATTCCTGTTTCTATAGTGACCAGGTAATAGCTGGTCTCACCTCTTGGCTTCAAAAGTAGCAGAGAAGATTTTGAAGCTCTCCTGCTTCTTGTGAAATTCAACAGCCGTCTGATCTTCTCAGAGAAAGGGAGCATAATGCCCATTAAGAAGACTCAGTCATTCAAATACAGCACACCTCTGTTTTCATGAACTACAGAAAGCCATTTTATGGTGTTATCATTTGTCAATTGGTTTTAGAATCCCTTGGAATATTCAGAAAGTGATAGGTATCTAATTCTGAAAAGCTTTTGGAAAGAGGGAGGAACAGAAGAGAGTATACATACATTTCCATACCGAAAGCCATTTCTGGTTCACATCTTATTCTCTCAACAACACAGCATTCTGTTGTTGTTAAGTGCCTTCAAGCTGTTTCCAACCTATGGTGACCCTATCTTTGGGTCATCTTGGTGAGATTTGTTCAGAAGGGGTTTGCCACTGGCTTCTTCCGAGGCTGAGAGAGTATGCCTTGTCCAAGGACACCCAGTGGGTTTCCAGGCCTGAATCCTAGTTCAACAATCAAACCACTATGAAACACTGCCTCTCTGGGCTCATATAATGTTCCCAAATCTCAGGGTCTAGAGTGATGCCTTATAGTGTTTGTGGTTGTTTTGTACCTTTGACTTTGACTTATGGGGACCCTGTTCTACGGTTTTCTTGACAGATTAATTCAAATGAGTGATAAAAAATGTCAAGAAACCTCCAGAAGAAGAATATTGGAAGCACAAGAATTATTCATACATGGCAGGAGGTTGGAGAAAATAGTTCTTGTGATCGCTTGTAACTACAAGGGCCTTTCTGCACTAGGCTGTTATAGTGCTATTAATCCAGTTTCAACATCCTATGGAATCCTGGGGTTTGCAATTTAGGGAGGGGCCTTTAGAATTCTCAGCCAGAGAGCTCTTTGCCCTCAGGAACCTACAAATGCCAGAATTCTACAAAAGGTTGAAAGTGGAATAATAGCACTATAACAGCATAGAGCAGAAAGGCCCTAAGATTCTATGATTCTAGGAAACTTCACAGACATGAATACACATAGAGTTTTTTTGTTTTTGGCTTTTGTTTTTTGTTTTTTGTGTGCAGAAAACAAGTGGTTGGCTTTCCGTATTGCAATAACCAATTCATAAACTAGATTTATGGATCTGTAACTGCCCCATATTCATTAAGACTATGTAAATGCCTCCTCCAGTCCACCTTAAAAGCCAGCAGCTGCATAGGGCAAAGGAGGTCTCTTCAGTTAATAATTGAGATGCAAGAAGGACATTTGTGGCCATCTTCCAATAACGAGAAGATCTTTGATAGAAGTCCTGCTTCTAATTGTTACAGCCTCACTTGCTGGTGGAAGAGGGCTGGAAATGTCATGCTAACATAGAGTATTGATTAGATTATTGGTGATGTAGATTTTTTCTTCTGTAGACAATCTTTGAAAAATGTACAGTTTTCAAGGACTTTTTCACAGTAAGAGAAAAAATGGTAGAATTATTCCTTCTTCCCTGTGGGGAAATTTACAAACTACTGGAAAGCAACATAAAAAATGCCCTACATTGTGATGATTATCTATTGTTGAAGTGGAGAAATAACTTGTCTTCCTGATAAGGCTTCACTTATCTCAACCTTTTCTTTAATGGACTTTACCAAACTGCATCGGCACTCTTCCAGTATAGGAAAGATTCACTCACTAATGAGATGACTGCAGTAGCCAAGTAATCTTCTTACTGTCCATTTCTCAGAATGCGTTTTCAAATTGGCTATTTAATTGTTCTAACTTAATTCTGTTTTAATTGTTGATTAGGGTGTCTATTTTAATTGCATTCTTTTATTTCATACTACTGTAAAGGGAAAGACAGGCTCGGAATCCAATAAATCCAACAAACAAACAGATCCTAACATCTGTGAGGTTGGATTGCAAATATATCCAGGGGAACCAAAAAGCACAATTGACTTTTCCATGCAGAAAATGGCATGCACATTGGTGATTATATACTAACACCAATGGCATCAACAACATCATGTGCATCCTAGATTCTATTGGAAGAGGTTCTAAAGTGCTACTGAGTAACCTCAACCATCATGGCCAGAGGACAGGGATGATGGGCACTACAATCCAGCAACATGTAGAGGACCACAGGTTGACCATTTCAGCTTTATTTTATAGGTAAAAGAAGGTCCCTTTCAGGTACAGAAATGTGAATGTACCTGCTTTGGAAATTGTCCTCCATTCCCCACTACTCTTTCAACAATTCTGTGTCCAATATTTCTTTACTTTTACAGTGACAAAACTGACGTTCAGAACGGGGAGGAAAGGTGGTGGTTGTCTACAAGTAAAATACAATGTTCCCTTCTCACTCCCTGTCACCACCAAACTTATGCATATTTATCTTGTGTAAAAGGTGGAGGCAGCAGAGAAGGAGAGAGTTTTACTCATGCAACATCTGGGGCAGACGATGTAGTGTATTCATTTCAATTCCAAAGGGATGTGCTCCTCTGTCTCATCAGAAGAATAGCAACATGTTGCGGGTAAGATATCGTTCTTTCAGGATCTGCAAACAGACAGCTAATAATCACTTCAAAACTGGTGTTTTCTCCATAACCAGAATGGATAATTTCCCTTTCAGATTCAAAAGAGGGGGAAACGGCACCCACGCACATACAGATGTGCCGGCATGGATACAAGCACACTTTAAAATACGACACAAAAGGAAAGGGGGATGGCAGTGGAGAAGGGATTAATTCCGGAAGATAGTACCTCTTCTTCTCCCCCTTGGAGGCCAAGGAAATGGCATTTGGGATGGAGGGAGGGCCTTTCCTCTGCTTCTGGGCCTAGGCATGGTGGAGCTGTGCCTGCCTCTTCTTGTCTCCCTCTGAGGCCAGGGCAGGGGTGGTTGGGATGGTGGGAGGGCCTTTCTTCTGCTTCTGGGTCCAAGCGTGATGGAACTGTGCCTACCTCCTCTTCTCTCCCTATCTGTTGGGTCTCTCAATTATATCAACCTATTTGAAATGTGGTGCTGGCCTAGGGTTCTGTGGATACCATGGACTGTCAGAAACACAAAAAGAAGGATCCAAGAGCAAATTAAGCCTAGAAGCCAAGATTACAAAATGGAGACTGTCATACTTTGGACATATCATGAGAAGATAGAATTCATTAGAAAAGACAACAAGGCTTGGTAAGATGAAGGACATTAGGAAGAGAGCAAGACTGCCTTATAGGTGAACAGACTCCATCAAGAAAGCTGTGGGCATCCTGAGTCTTGAAGACATGTGCAGGGAGGTTGATAACAGGGTGTCTTGATGGAAATTAACAACAAGAAAGAAAAAAGCCATACAGCACCTCTGTATGAGTAAGCTAGGCTCAGAAAACATTGCCTAAATGAAATCAGGAGGAATTCCAAAGCAAGAATTCTGAACCATGAACTAGAAAGAAAAAGAAATGAAACCCCCTTCTCAGGGCCTTTCGACCCTACACTGTTATACTGCTATCATTCCACTTTCAGCCTCCTGTGGAATTCTGGGGTTTGTAGTTTCCTGAGGCCGAAGAGATCTCTGGGTGAGGATTCTAAGTGCCTCTCCTTAAACGGCAAATCCCAGGATTCCATAGGATGCTGAAAGGGGAATAAAAGCACTACAACAGTGTAATGAAGAAAGCTCCACAATTTGCAAACGAGGGAGCAGTTTCAGCACCCACAACCCTCCCTGAACACATGGCCACATCCCTCCTGTTGGTGTCCAGCAGCAGGGCTTTGTAGATCCCCTATGAGGGCTTCACAGGCCCCCAGCGGTCCCTGGACCCCATGTTAAGAACCACTGAAGACACTGGCCATTTCCGCACTAGCCTGTTAATAGCGCTATGATTCCACTTTCAACATCCTATGGATGTTTGCAAACCCCAGGATTCCATAGGATGTTGAAGGTGGAATCATAGCGTTATTAACAGGCTAGTGCGGAAATGGCCACTGGAAACCAGGGTTCAAATCCCTGCTTGGCAACAGAAACTCTCTGGGTGACTATGGGGCCGGTCACACTCTCAGCCTCAGAGGAAGGTAAGGGCACAACCCCTCTGAACAAATTCTGCCAAGAAAGCCCCATGACACATTCATGTTAGAGTCACCATAAGTCAGAAACGACAGCCTGTATATGGCTTTATATATCATAACCAGCACTTTGAATTGTGCCCCCAAAACAGGCTGGCAGCCAATGGAGCTCTTGCAGCAAGAAAGTTGTGTTCTCCCTGTAGATTTCCCCACAAAGCCATTACCCACCTTCTGAGATGCATACTTTTCCAGGCCGTCTTATTGTAGCTCTTGAGGTGCGATCCCAAGCCATTAGAAGAAAGCCACAAATGAACAAAGTGGACACATCTCTGCAAGTAGCAAAACATAATGTCAGTCATAATTCTATTTGACTTTAGTAATATTCTCAAGTTGCTATGTTTTAAGATTAATGAGCCATCAATTCTCAATCACAGAGCTATTTAAGAACACCCATTTAGCTCCAGCGAATTGTGTGGCTGTGCTAATTAATAACATTTGACCTTTGTATTTTGGGCGGAATAATAGATGGTAGATTTTTCCTTGAGCAATGTCATAAAACCAAAGGACCAGAATGTTACCAATACTGTAGCCCAGTGCTTAAGAAACTTTTAGTTCTTACAATGATAGATTAGACCTTCTGTTTAATTTTAAGAGTAGCAGGGACTTGCTATTGTGAATCCACTGATGTGCATAGGTATCTTTACATCTGAGATGATCACTTTCAGTTTCAAGATGCAACTGTGGGCAATTCTATTCCAAGGTTAATTCTTAACCTATTGCACAGGCAAAGTTTTTATTTCTCAACTCCAGAGTATTATGTTTGTAGGAATGGGAAATGAGCTTGTTTGCTTGCATTTATGTGCAAACAAACACACACATTTCCCACTCCCTCAAACATAGGAAATCAACTTCAGAGATTATGTTCATGGGAATGGGAAATTTGTTCATTTGTTTTCATTTATGTATTGCCAATCAGACAACCAGGGACTCAAAGGTGATGTACAATGAATAAAAAATATGTGTGTGTGTTTAAAAAAATGAATAACATACTTTTTTAAAAAAGC
Source organism: Iguana delicatissima (assembly GCA_948472985.1). Classification (NCBI taxonomy): domain Eukaryota; kingdom Metazoa; phylum Chordata; class Lepidosauria; order Squamata; family Iguanidae; genus Iguana; species Iguana delicatissima. The sequence continues at coordinate 851,216 of CAOKZL010000019.1, read as the reverse complement.
AACAGATTATAAACGCTAATTTAAAACATTTAAAGGCAGCCAAAGCAGTTTCAAGGACCAAAGATCACGTGAAACACCACCATCTGAGCTAGAAGCTCAACCTGGATAGGGCCAGCCTGATTTCTGGTGGGAGACAATTTCACATTCGAGAGGCCTTACAGAAGCATTGTGAGGATCTGAAGAAGGGCTGGAAGAACACACACATCCTTTGTGAGGCTGCAGTAGTGTGTCTGCTGTAAGCAATGCAATAAAAAAAAATCCTTGACCTTGGTAAGAGCAGGATTCTGTTATAGATGACCACTTGTAGCCATGTCTGTTTGCCTGCAACTGGTAAGGTAAAGAGCAGCTGCCTTAAGAATCCCTTACTGATCATGTGTGAGCAGCAAAACAGAGAGAAAAGGGAAGAACAAATAAGCCTGCCTGACCAGCTTCCCCTCAAAAGTTCTTTTTTGTAAAAAAATAGATGTACAAGTTTGGTAAAGTGGAAATTACAAGAAAAGTGAAAGTTGGTGAATGAAAAAGTCATATCTGGATGCATTCTGGAAGAAGCTTTCGAACTGTCTCTAGAACATTCAAGGTGTTGTTGCTTATTTATCCAAGGCATACTTGAACTGGTTGCTTCATTTCACGTGGGCAAATGGTTAGTTTTGAATTTACAGGGAGCGCATAACTCCCTTGTTAAAACAGCTCCATTGGCTCCCTGTTCATTTCCAGGCACAATTCAAAGTGCTGGTCATGACCTATAAAGACCTATATGGCTTAGGTCTGGACTATTTGAAAGACTGTGTCTCCCTTAGAGACACAGAGAAAGGCTTTCTCTCAGTCCCACCACCTTCCTAGGCTCACCTGGTGAGGACACGGAAGACACGGCCTTCTCGGTGGCTGCTCCCACCCTCTGGAACTCCCTTCCGCAGGAGGTAAGGCTGGCCCCCTCCTGCTTTCCTTTCACCCGCAGGCAAAAACGTTTCTTTTCAGGCAGGCTTTGAGTGAGTGAGCAAGGGAGCTTTTTATTTATTTATTAAGTTGTTTTTAAAATTGACCATTACTATAAGTTTTCATACTTTTGTATGTTTTTAATTGGTTTCATTGTTTTTAATCTTCTAAACTTCTTTTTGGAAGCCTCCATAGATCCCATTCTGGGAGAAAAGGTATCATACAAATACAAGAAAGAAAAGAAAGAAAGAAAGAAAGAAAGAAAGAAAGAAAGAAAGAAAGAAAGAAAGAAAGAAAGATTTGTTAAAGTGCTGAAACTGTGAACCACTCTTTTTTCTTGTGGTCTCAGGATCTCTCCTTATTCATTCTGCACCATCCCTGCCACTGGTACCAAATTTTCTCTTAACAGAAGTAATGCCCAGGAAGACATCAACTTTGTTAACTGAGATCTAGGACGTCCTTGTTGCCGTCCTCCATCCATCACTACTATCCATGGTACTACATCCTTTTTTATTCACCAGCTGCCAACAGGAAACCCAAAACTATATTTTTTTTTAGCACATTCAGATTTTAGAATTGCAGCTGCCTACCTCTGGTTAAGCTTTTCCCAAATTAAACATGAGTGGGGCCTCAATATATTTTCATGATTGCTTTCCGCAGCCATTAGCTTTTGGCCTCTAAGCACGCAGCATTAAGTCGTACCCCTCGCTACGATCGGAGACCTCTGCAAAGTGATATACTTTCTGCTGCTCTTAATTTTCTGACACTCTCCTCTTGCTGGCAGAGATGAATGGCTGGATAAACAGAATATTCCAGAGTGGGCTTAGTGTGTAATGAAAACTCCACTGAAGTGACTCTTTTGTCTTTGGTTACTGGAGAAGGGAGGCAGTAGGGCTGTAGTGTGGCTGAGACAGCCCATACTTGCAATATCCAAATTTAATTTATGTCAGTTTCCCCAGCAGCATGGAAACTTAGAATCTGATAGACTTTTTAAATAGATCAAGGTCTATCTCTGACTTCTTGTTAGGGATATAAGTCTTCACTCATTTTCTTCTTGAAGGAAGCAACAAGTAATTCTAGCATTTTTCTTCCCGCTCCAAGAACATTAGCACAGTTTTTGGACTTACTCCGCATGATTTTTTTTCTATTTGGACCTTATTCTGTACAAAATTTGCACATGGTTATTTTGATGGAAAACAGTGTAGAAAACAGTGTTTTCTACACCAAACAACTGCAGGTAAACTTTTGGGTGGAGAAAGTCCCAAGTAACACCATTTTCTGCACAGGAGACATCTTGTTCGAAACAACTGTGTGCAAATTTTATGCAGAAGTAAGCGTGAGCTGCACAAGATTGTGAAGATTCTTGTCAGTCCAGGATTTTTCTCATGAAGATTTCTTGACATTCAAGAAGCATGCCCTTTGACCATTTTATGATTATTTTTGAATATTCCTTCAACCACGACTTCCTACCTACTTACCGAAAATCATCTTTCATTAAATGCTTCAGTAAAGCATATACTATTCTATTATTTTGTTTTGTTTTTTGTTCTAGCCCTGCAGATCTATTTGTACTTCAATCTCCCTTTGACCCGGCCACTCATCAGTCAGATGAAATTAAACGGCATCACATACAATTACGGCAAATCACAGTAATCTGAAAATTATTGCATTTTTTTGCAATCCCTCTATTTTTTCCAGATATTGATGTATAGAAGTTTTTTTTTAAAGCCCGTTGCTATGAGTAGTTAACAATATTTGTATTCAAATTTTTTGCAGTGTTTTGTGTGGTTTTAAGTGAGGAGCTAATTCTTAAAATACCAAAAGCTTATCCGCAGCATAGTTGATATGCAGAGCCTAGAATTGATATTCCTATTAAAATAAGCCAGGGATGGGAAACATGACTTTCTAGACACAACTGAACTACATTTCCCATCATCCCTTGCCATTGCTATGTTGGAAAGGGCTGATGGAAGGAACATATGTTGTTGCTTGATGTTCTTATTATGTATCTTTAATTCAACTCCGACTTAACATTGACCCTATCCTATGGCTTTCCTGGCAATATTTTTTTTTTCAAAGGAGGCCTCTCAATGCCTTAAGCTGAGAGAGCATGACTTGCTCAAAGTTATCCCAGGGGTTTCCATGGCTGAGCAATGATTCAAACCCTGAAACCCCAGTCCAAGACTCAAACTACACTTGCAGTCAATCTCTATGTGCCTTCAAAGTCAGTCCCAGTGTTACCATTGCTTTTCTCTGGAATGGAGAGAGTGTGACTGGCCCAAATTTACCCAGTAGGTTTCCATGGCCGAGGAGAGATTTGAACCCTTGTCTCCTAGAGACCCAGTTCAATAAACTGCTACATTGACTGTCAGCCATTCACACTAATGCTTGGCCTGTTTTGTAGGACCATCCTAAGGGCATATTTTGCCAAAGTAACCTGATGGAAAGGAGGAACGGATAATGAATGGAAGGGAAAAGTCCAAGAATGGAATGTGTCAGGGAGATGAATCCAGGTACTAATCTGTATGAAATTGTATATTGGTTCTTCTAGTGGTCAAACTATGGCATGACTATTGTTCTAGAAAGGGGGTTGGCAAGATGTGGCCAATGAATCACGTGTCCCCTTGGCCCCAGGCACCTTTCTCACTACAGAACAAAATGCTCTACACTCCGGGAGGCTCACATGTATTTTAAGTCTCCTATGGGGCTATTTCTGCCCTACACTGTTATAGTGCTATTATTCCACTTTTGACATCCTATGGAATCCTGGGATTTGCAGTTTAAGGAAAAGCCTTTAGAATTCTCAGCCCAAGAGCTCTTTGGTCCCACTAAACTACAAACCCCAGAATTCCACAGGATGTTGAAAGTAGAATAATATCAGTATAACAATGTAGATCAAGACATGAAGCCTTTCTTTTGCGGAAATGTATATTTTAAAGGGTGAAAAAACAGACAGGCTTTCTGGATGCACTCCCCTCCCTTTGAGGGGGAAAAATCAACATCTTTCAACAGAGGTGCTGCCAGGCACACGTTCAATGGGAGGGAGTGGATCATAAAAAGCTGCTGAAGTAGCCCATCATTTTTCCAGAACTTACTCTTTTGTAAGTGCATTTAGAAGTCCAGATGCCAATGCAAGGCTTCAAAGACGGAATAGCCCTTGCAGTGCTTTGATTCAAGATTGTCATGTTTGAGGCTGTCCAGATTTTAACTTTCCCAGCAGGATTCTATTCTAAGGGCTCTCTTAAGAGCTCACGCTTGTAAATAAAGAACTAAATATATATTATCAAAAGACACAGAGCGATAGGCAGTCTTCCTGAAGGTATAGTCTGTTGTTTTTATCAGAAAGTTAATAATGCATTTTCAGCTTCCAGAGATGCACTTCTACTTGTGTTTAGGATTGTATATTTCATTACACAAAGCTTAATATGCTCTCTTGCCCATTTGTACTGAACTGGCTGTGGCTTCAACAAGCAGTAAATGCATTTACATTGGCCTGGGAGCTGTCTGCAAATTTGATAAGCATAGATGGAAAGAAAAAGAATGCTCCTCTCCCATAGCATCAGGGCCACTGAATGAAAAAATATTAGCAGTGGAAGGCCTGGGTCTGACATAAGGAAAAGTCTAATTAGACATTAAGGGTGAGACAAGACATCAAGGAGAATGTGGATTCCTTGCAACTGACTTCTAAAGATTTCCTTAGAAATTTATACCTCACCAAGCAGACTTGAAAATTAAACTAGTGTTTACGTTCCAATGACAAATACAAAATTACTAAATGCAAGATACACAAGTGAGGAAAATCCAGTGCTATAACAAACAAACATTTTCTTGTAGAAGAAACAAGCAAATAAAAGCTTAGTATACTGTATTGTCCTTTAAAGGGGGGAATGTTGTAAGAATTTTCAAAAGGAGGGGGATAAAAAATAATAATTTTATGGTCCATACGGTCACCAACATAGCGAACCATCCAATGGTATGGTATAGAGAAAATACACCTACTAAAAATAGGATATAAATATATAAATAGGATAGACTATAAACAGGATATAAAAGCATAAAATAGGACATAAATGCATAAAATAGTATAAAACAGTATAAAAATACATGAAGTAAATTAAAAACATAGACAATATGGATTATTAGGCAAAATATAAGTAGGCGTTGATTAATTCCCTCTCATTAAAACAAAAGGAGTGAGAAATAATAAATATGTTGTGAAAGGATGTTTGAATACCTGGCTATCTAAATATTTAACTTTTAAAAATATAACAAGGGATAATCTTGAATTGTAATGAAACTAATATACTGGTTTTAGATATTTAACTTTTGTATTAGGATAAGAGGATATAGGATAAAAATTTTATAAGATTAATAGTAGAAGTTTCCATATAAGAAGTGTTTTTTCTAAATATAAAGTAGTTATTAGATATGATGATAAACAATATCTCAAGGATTAATTAATGAACAAATGGAACATGGATAGGAGGAATAAATGACGTGTAAACTTTGCATTGTGTTATTCAGAATTTGTATGTGTATTTGGGCCAGCTAAAGCTAAGAAAGTGGGTGATGGGTCCGACTTCCAGAAATATCCTATGTCACCAAGCAGCACTGGGGTATTATGGAAAATTGAATGGTAGCTGCAGCCAAGTACACATCATGGAGCTGCAAGCCATTCCTAAGTAAGCCCTTCGAGGTAAGGTTTGAACCAGAGGGCCCAGAACTCCCTGAGATCTGAAGCCAGCCCTCTGTAATATATATATATATATATATGTATGTATTTTGAAATAAATAAATAAATTAGAGCAGTGGTTCTCAACCTGTGGGTCCCCAGATGTTTGTGGACTTCAGCTCCCAGAAGCCCTGAGCATTGACCATAATGGCTGGAGCTTCTGGGAGCTGAAGTCCACAAACATCTGGGGACCCACAGGTTGAGAACCACTGAATTAGACAGATCTTTGGAAAGCTGAAGGGTACAATGAGGTGAGCTTTCATGTCAAAAATAACTAGAGACCCTGAATTCTTGTCACTGGAGGGCTGAGATAGTCTGTAACAATGCTTTGCCTTGCATATTAACTTGTTTACCTGTTTCTTCATGCTGAACGGATGTCCATTAATAACATCAAAAAAAAAAAAAAAAGGGAATGTAATATAGCTCCTGTAAGCCTGTCCCAGCAATTAACAACACACTTCCTGGTGTGAATAAGCGTTTTCTTAATCAGCAACTGTGAGTGGCACACCACGAACTCTTCTGCATTCTCACATAATCTTTAATTAACTGTTTTGATGTATAAATGAGAAGATCAAACCCTTTTTGCTTCATGCCCCCAAGTGTGGATTAGACTGTGTAACATGAGATCTTCTGAGATAAGGTTGCTTTTCCCCTGTTGGCAAAAAAAAACAACTTAGCAAACAGATAGTTAAGAGCTTGTACACACCAGGACCAGTGGACTATTAGAGGAAGATTTTCAGCTATGTGAAAAACAGGAGAAAATGCTAATACTGGATCCAAACATGGGGGATAGTGATAGAGCCAAGCAAGCTAGCTGGAAGTATGTTACATTAAAGTGTTACGCTATGGAAGTTGCCTTTTTGGTGCTTTAGAACATGAAGACTGCCTTTAGGGCAGTGGTTCTCAACCTTTGGTCGTCCAGACGTTTAGGACTTCAGCTCCTGAAATCCCTGCACCATGAGCCACGTTGTTTGGGGCTTCTGGGAGTTGAAGTCCAAAAAATTCCAGAGAACTAAAGGTTTAGAACCATTGATTTAGGGAAAATGTTCATAGCTACCAGTAGACCTAGCTACAAGCAGATTTATCACAGGAACGTTTGATGAGGACATGAGAGAGAGAAGTAATTTCCACACTGCAATACTATAGTGCTATTATTCCACTTTCAACATCCTGTGGAATTCTGGGGTTTGTAGTTTCCTGAGGCCAAAGAGCTCTCTGGCTGAGAATTCTCAAGGCCCCTTCCTAAACTGCAAAACCCAGGATTCCATCAGATGTTGAAAGTGGAATAATGTGTAGCGCAGAAATGACCTAAGCAGCTCTTCAGAAAGGTCTTTAATGGGTTGTGTGCTGCACTTGCATTGTCCTTGACATGTTTTAAAAATATTTTTTATTATTTTGAAGTATTGATGTTTTAATTTGGCAGTTCATTTAATTATTTTTTTAACCATTGCTCATTAAGCTTTAATGCACACTCTTACAGTGTGCTTTCAAGTGGCTTCCAACTTATGGTAACCCTAAGGTTTCCTGGCATGGTTTCTTCAAAGGAAATTTGGTCTTGGCTTCCTTTGAGGCTAAGAGAATGTGACTTTGCCATTATCACCAGTGGGTTTCCATGGCTGAGCAAGGGTTCAAACTCTGGTTTTCTGGAGTGCCAGTCCAACCCTCAAACCACCATGATGACTCTGCTTCATGAACCTTGTTTTAATTCATGTTGTAAGAGCCTTGGGAACATTTTATACGTTAATTAAATTTAATTTAATTACCTGGTTTTCCAAGTAAGAGCAAACTCCCAGCCTTGGAATTTTGAAGAGGTGTTGTGGATTGACATAAAGCTAACCAGAGCCAAGAAATAGAAATCTCCTCACAAAACAAAATGGAAATAACCAGAGACTGAACAGCAAAATAATGAACCTATTCATTCATTCCTAAGTCAAAATGTCTCAGACATTTTTTTAGAGTGAAAAATGCAGATTTTTCTCCCTTTCTCCACTCCCCTCAGGGGGAAAAGTCCTCTTTGCAGAATTGTGTTAAATATTCTTCACCATCACGTCACCTCCTTCCTCCCCAGAACGTCCCAGAAGACCACTTAGATATGAGGCTTTGTGGAAGACACAAACATTGACCAGACTGTCAGCACAATTTCATAGAAAATATTATTTTAAATTGTTGTTGTTCCTAATCTTGTTTGTTTTGACTGTTTTTCCTGTCTTGGAAAGCCTTTGAGAACTGACTGTTTAAGTGAAAAGAGCTTTTAATAACGCATCGTCTCGTCCACATTCCTTGCTTTTGAATAGATATGTTTTGAAATTGCTTTTAATTCAATTGACAGTTTCATTTTCACTAAAGAAAAGTTTTATGTTTTTACTGAGGTCAGCTTTCATCTGTCTCCATTTTAATTTTTGTGAGATGTCTATGAGTCCCAGGCCTGGAGAAAAGATAGTTCATCATCATTATCATCACCATCACCATCCTCCTCCTCCTCATCATCACCATCATCATTGTCATCTTGACTACCACCTCCACTGTTGTGGAACCTTAAAATATTGGTCTAAATGCTATTGCTAGTCCCAGTTACAATTGCTTGTTGTTCTACACCTTAAAGTTCACTCAGATTTCTGGAGACCCTGTCGTATGTTTCCAACTTATGGCAACTCTAAGGTGAACTGATTATGAGTTTTTCTTGGCAACATTTCTTCAGAGGGGCCACTGTAACTTGGGTCTCTGTATCCTTTGCTTAATATTCTAACACAGGAGTGGACAAATGTAGACCTCCCAATATTTTTGGCTTCCATTTGCCACCAGCTCTTGCCAGGTTAGCCAAAGGTGAGGGATTGTGGAAATCCCAGTACAAAAGCCTATCAGGAGTACCTCAAGAGCCTGCTCTAACCGCTAGGATCTCAAATGGTCACTTCACCAGCAAACCAGTTGGTGATAGTTTGCAATCCTCTTGACAACCCCTGCTTTACTTCTCTTCTTTCTCCTTCCTTCTATTTCTCAGTCTCTAAAAAGGAAACATACCATTTTAGCAGCTTCAGAGTGCAAAGATTCTAAAACTCATGTGTCGTTTCCAAGGTTTCTAAGTGACCGAGAAACAAAGGTGGCTATCTGCTGGGATGCCAATGCTGCAGATCTTTGCAAACTCTACATTATCTCTGTGTGGTGTGCTGGAACTCTTAAGTTGGTTAAAATGCAGGATAATAATTTAAAGCCCATGTGATTTCACTTAGGGGTGGTGCAGTATTCAGTGGAGTTATGCTTCTGTATGCGGTAGATAATAGACCCCTTATTTTCCAAGTCACTATCTTCCTGAAGGTGTTTATTGTTTGCTTCTCACACATGCCTAGGAGAGTCTTCAACCTTGCTGGTTACCTAAAGATATCTAAATCACAAGGTTGCCCTCTGCTTTGAGTGTTTCTCTCTAGATAATGGAGTTAGGGAAGTGGAAATAATACATTGGTGGGGGGTGGGTCATTTTGAAGGTTAAAGAGTGGTATGAGAACTCCAATGGGACTTTAAGATGCCACAAAAAGACACATCAATGGTCATTCGGAGCAAGGGCTTGGCCTGTTCATTTACCAGAGTGGGATGGCTCTTTCCCAAGATGGCTGATAGCAGGGGTGATACCAAGTTAGTTTAAAAGGGCACAGGGACTGATGTCTCTGACACACACAGCTGGGCTTGCAACCTCCTAAACTCACCTTCCATACTCCTGCACCAACATTTCATAGATGAAAGCCAGGACACGTGTGGGTGGATTTTTGCATGGTTTGGGGTTAAAAAAAAGTGGGCCACTGTGTGATCTCACAGTCAGTGTTGGCTTCTTTGGGCCACCAGGCTGTGCTCAAGGCATTGCATTTGTTGCTCCCGATGTCAAAAATTACCTTCCCTCCAGATACTAAGTCCATTTAATTCTTTTCTGATTACTTGAAATGAGTAACTACTATTTCACCTGACTGTTTGCAGACCAAGGCATTAAATGCAATTTCTTTGGTTTATAATGAGGCTGGGAATAGAAGGGAGTGAGGAAATCACTGAAATTACATGAATTACATGCATTTATAGCCCTGTTCATGATGGTAGGTTGGCATTTACATGATTTGTCAGGTTAAAGAAACTTATTTTCTGATTATCAGTTTCCATTTATCTTTTAAGGTTTCCTCCCTTTCCCCCTTTACTAGTACATTTAATCTGCTTGTGTCCTCACAGAACTCCAAATCCGGGCTGAATCTAGGAATAACTTCCAGTTGTGCATACACACACCATCCCAGTTGTGAAAAGAAAGGGATGGCAAACTGGATTGCCTTCCCCAAAACATCCCTCTTCCAAGAAAGGGCTGCCACATTTCCTTCCTGAGCTTGCTCCTGTGCTAGTCCTTAGATAGTCAACAGATGAAGCCTTCCCTTCTCATTCTATCTCATGATTAGATTTCAGGCTACTGCAAATAGAAAAGAGCCAGGAAAAAATGCTGGTGAGGGGTGGGGGAGAACTGCCTCTCCTGCATGTATTCAAACCGAAATTCACGGCTTTCCCCTGAGTCCGAGAACCAATCTGTTCCGGATTTCCGTTTCAGCACCGAGCTATCCAAGGTGCTGAATTATCCAAACTGCTGGATGATGTTCTCCAAAACAGGTTCAGCACCACGAGCAGCTCCTAGAACGCTGGGAGGAAAACCCAGGCCGTTTCTGCACTAGCCTGTTATAGTGCTATTATTCCACTTTCAACTCCTATGAAATCCTGGGGTTTCAAAGGCCCCTCCCTAAACTGCAAACCCCAGGATTTCATAGGATGTTGAAAGTGGAATAATAACACTATAACAGGGTAGTGCGAAAATGGCCCCATAGTCCATATGCTGACCCACTGAAACACCAGCTGCTGGCTGCCCTAGGTCACCAAAAGGGCCAACTATGTGCCCATGTGAACATTATAAGGCGCCATTGTCTTGGAGAGTTTTCTCTGAACCAGTTTCGACTTCATGCAACCTCAGAAACCTAGGGACCGAAGGAAAATTTCATCTGGAGGGGGTAGATTCTTTTCAGAAAGGGGCAATGCTTGCTCGCATTTTGCCCCCCTCCTTGCTACACCATTGCTACCGATCCTATTGATATTTTCAGTCAAGCGTACCCCAGAGCTCAGGCTTCCCAGGGCAGCCCGCGTCTCCTCAGAAGTAAGTCCCTCTGAGTTCAAGGAAGGGATTATGAGGGGACTGCTTGGTTCAGTCATTGGATTTACATCTCTCAGTCGGACTGGAGTTTCCTGAAGGGACCGAAGCACCGCTTAGGAAACGGGTCGGTGGCGGTAAAAATAAAAGCATGCGGACCTGAGCGACTCCCCCTCCCCAAAGGATCGCGAGAGAGCTCCTATATCGTTCTAAGCACCCTCTAATTTTTAAAAGAGGAATGTGCTTAAGCCCCGGTTCAGCTTGGACGGCCCCCTCAGTCCCTGGGGACTGAGACGCCTTTCTGGAACCGAAGCGCGCCTCGCTTCGAATTGTCCCTTACAAAAAGCGCCCGGGGAGCCAAACCCCTTCCGTTTCGGACGGGAGCGCGCAAAGGTCCAGCCCTTTCCCGGAGATCGCGAACTCTCCCTCCCCTCCCTCGCCATCCCAAACCCCGCTTCCAAGGTGGCGCGGGCGTCGGGGGTGGGGGAAGCGTCTAGGATCGCTACAGGGGGCGGGGGTGTCCTCCGAGCTTGCCGTCTCCCACCCCTTTCCCCAAACCGGACGCCTGCATTTTAGGCAGAACGATGCCTCCCGGGAGAGCGAAGCGAAGACGCAGAAAGAGAAGAACTGTCGGCCGAAGTCAAACGGTGTTGGGGGGAGGGAAAGCCCCTTTGCGAGCGGCGCCTGTGCGCCTCCTCGGGAGTAAAGAGCCGCGGAATCTGCACAGGGGAAGGCATAGATCGGGGTGTCAGGGAGCGGGGCTGCGGGAGAGTCTCGGCCCCCCGTCTCCCCAGATGTCTTCCTCCCCCCTCGCAGGATCTGCGCGCCCTCTCCATCCCCTCCCCGTCCCCCCGTCCCGCGTGAAGGTCACCTCCCTCTTCGCAGCGACGGGAGGGGGCGGAGACAGCGGAGGCTGGCCCCGCCCTCCCCTCCAGCCCCTCCCCCGGCTCCCCCCTCTCCCTCACATCAGCGCCTCGGGGTCAAAGTCGGCGGCTCCTCGAGGCGGGACCCCCCACCTCCCTCCGCTGTCACCCAGGCGGAGGCGCAGAGGAGGCGCGCCAGGGGTCCCGGTCTCCTCAGCCGCGCTTCCCCCACTCCGCCCTGCGCCCGCCTCCTCCCTCCCGGGTCGCCTTCTCCCCGCATCCCCGCCAGCCCAGGGGGACACGGCGCGCCGCGCGGCGGGTGGGGAGCCCTGCCTCCCACTCTCCTCCTCCGCTCCGAGGCTTCGCATTCTTTGCTCTCCTTCTCGACGGCGCCTCACAGCAGGGGCGGCCGCGCGGCGCCCTGGGGCGCGCCTGAGCGCGCGGACGAGCGGGGGGTTGGGCGCGCGCGCGCGCTCCGCCGCCGGCGCTCCGCCGCCCAGCACCGCCTGGCTGCCTCTCCCGTTTTTCCCACAGCCTACTTTAAAAAAAAAAAGAAAAATACGAAGAGTTGGGGGGCGCGCGCCAGGGCGCTTGCGCACTGCCCGCCCGCCCGCCCGCGGTCCGCGACAGCTCCGCGGCTTTTGCGCCTCGCGCAGCGCTGCTTGGGGTTTTTTTTTTTTTTTTGGCGCCTGTTTTCAGCCGCTCTCTCCGCAAACCGCTCGCAAGCCCCAGCTTTAGCGCGCGCGCGTGTGTGTGTATATATATATATATATATATTTCTTTTAATTTTTATTAGTCAGTTTTAATTCCGCGTAGGGAAGAACTCGGTGGAGCGGGCAGAAGTTCCATCACCCTCCCCCATCTTTCCCTCAGGGAGGCCAAGCGCGCGCCCCGTCGGGGACCGAAGCGGACTCCGAGGAGGGAGAGGAGCGCCTCCGGGACTCCCCTGGCTTCTCCGAGGGGCCCGGGGAAGACCCCGTCCCCTCCGCCCGGGAGGAAGGGCGCCGGCCGCCCCGTCTCCGCTCCCTCCGCCGCCCGAAGGAGACCCTCCGCGGGACGAGAGCGAGGAGGCGCAGCGGAGGACTCGCTGGATGGTGAGTAACTTGGCGAGGGGGAAGGACGCTGACGGCTGCCTCCTCATCCTCGTCCCCTTTTATGCGGGAGGGAGGGAGGGAGGGGGCGGGGCCAGGGCTCGCTGACCAATGGCGAGCGAGCTGTGGGGGGCGCGGGTGGAGGGGCGCCCTCCTCCTCGCCTCCCCTCCCGTGCAGGAGGGTCGCTGGTGGCCAAGCGGGCCCTCGGGGGTCTCTAGCGGGAGCCCCTGGCCCGACCTCCTCTCTCCACCCGCCTGTTTCCTTTTCAATTAACACCACGTGTGAATAGCCACCAGGGAGGCTGCTCTCCAGTCCTTGGGGGGGGGCGTCGAGTAAGGCCCCCCAAGGCACCTTTTATTTCGCTTGGCCGGCGCCAACTTGGAAGAGCTAACAGAGCTTCCAAGGTGGGTCTTCTTCTGTGCCCTTGCGGTGCTTCACGGTCTCCCAAACCCTGCCCCTGTTTCTAGGATTCGTCCAGCAGAGGAGAGCTCTCCAAACTTTTCATGTCGGGGACACACGAGTTTAGACCTGCACCATTTTGCCACACAGTAATTCAGTTTTGCTAGCAAATCGGAGGTTAAACTAACCCCTTATAACACCTCCCTAACAAACTAACCCCTTATAAGAAATACCAGCACATGCATAAATTGTAATAACAAAATGTATGGGGGTACAGCATATCTCATGAAAACTTTTCATATATGATTTATAAATAATAACATACATTTCCAAGATTATAGGGGACACGCCTGCACACTTCAGGCAACACACTAATGTGTCGCAGCACATGGTTTGGAAAGCCTTGGAGTAGAGGCTTCTATTCCCCTGTGAAACTTTTCTCATTGCCTCCTTGAATCTGTACTGTCAAAAAAATAAATAAAAAAAAATCGAGTCTTCAGAGTGGTCTTCTCTGCCCCTGTGATGCCTCACCCTCTCCCTTATTTCTAAGCTTTGAGCAGTAGGAGCTTCTTTTCCCTTGTGAAACTTTTCTCACACCTCTCCTGAACCTGTAGTGTTAAGAAAAACCAAAGCAACAACCAACCAACCAAGAAAAACTGCCGTGCTGGGTTCTCCCTGTTCCAAAATTCTATTTCTTTTGGAAATTCAGGTTGATCAAGTCCCAAGGTTGTGGCAGGATCTTGCTGAAACTGAGCTCACTTTTTAGCCAGGGAACAAGGGATGGTTTAGGCACAGTCTTCATTTTTCTAGTGGCTGTAGGAAGGCCTTTGGAGAGCTGTTTGCTTTCTGTGAGCTGTCTGTTTTCTGTTTTGGATGAGTTCCAGAAAGAAAGAAAAAAGACTTAAAAGGAAGGTTCTTATGTGTAAAGAAAATAGCAAGGTGCCTCCTAAGAGATGATTCCTTTCCAAATGAGTTGTGTTGGCATATGGGTGTTAATAAGCCAGGTTTTGGTATGCTTTGACTTTAAAGGAGCTGGTGCATTCAAGGCAGAAAAGAAATTTTGGGGGGAGAGATTAATACCTGCTTGAAGACCTGGTTAATTGCATGATCCATTGCAGGAGCAAAAATGGTGAGCAAAAATGTACAAAAGCCGCGTAATGGCATATTACTTAACATAAAGTCCTGTGTGACTGGTGGAATGCCTTGCACAGTTGTTAAAAATGATAGACAGACATGTATAGTCCATTTTCCAAATGCACCGATCTTAACTTCTGAGGAAGAACGTGACTGAAATATATACATTCCCTACAATTGTTTTGAAGTTGATTTGTGTGCATGCACACACACGTGAGGAGCTGTTCGTATTTCTTTAAACGAAGCGAGACCATTAAAAAAGGCTTAGAGCAAATGTTGCTCGTGATATGGAACTGTTGGTATCTAACTTTTTCCCTGGAAACCGTATTCCTGCAAGTACCAGCCATCAAGTACTTCCATGATAGATGATTTTTCATCTTGTTCCTATGTACTTCTCAGCCATTTTTCTCTATATATTCACATTACAGCCTGAAATGATGCTATATAAACTACAGATTTCAATTTAACCCAGCTTCTCTTGTTTGGCAGGGAAACATGGGTCTTGTTGTGTAACAAATGATACCTTTTTTTTTTCATTTCTTCCTTTTTTAAAAAAATGTGCGTGTGAAAAGAATACATATTATTCCATAATGGAAGAATCCTTTGTAGGAAAACCCTGAGAAAGGGAGCGAAAGAGAGTCATTTGCTGGCAGGTTGTTATTCATGCAGCTGCTGAAACATATTTGACATAAATTTTGACCTTTTGAAAAACAGATTCAAACAGGTAAAGGATGTGGTTTGTCATGTATTAATTTTTCATCCTAATAGCCATAGCTGGGCAATACATTAACTAGGATGAGCAAAATGTCATTAAACAGTGAGCATGTTTTTTTGAATTCTCTGGAATCCTTTCTCAGGCTGGGTGGTACAAACAGCCTGAGGATGGAGAAATAATAAAAATTGTAGGATTTTGTGGTTATGAAGTTTGTGTGTTAGACCTCCCACCATCCTCTCCACTCTCAACCCCATTGTAGAAATGTATAATTTTTACATTTCCTGTTTGGCATAGGCTAAATCAGCCATGTTTGACTGGTTTTTGGTCATTGCCCCCTTAGGAGATCTTCTCAGGTTCCACCCCCCCCCCCGGTCAAACAGGAATACAACACAAACAGATTGACAGAAAATCATTTATTACTGAACACCAAGAAAACTTGAACATTCCAACATACTGGATAAAACTTTTTAAAAAGACTGTATGAAGTTAAACATATATTAGACCTAATGCTATCCTTGAGTTTGGAGTTTTTCTGCAAGTTTCATGATATCAGGCTTCAGAATGGACAATGACAGTCACAGGTCACCTCTTGCCACAATATCAATTTTGTTCCTGGATTTTGTCAAGGAAACTCGCTTGCTGAATACACACTCAACTCAGTTATCAGTAGGAGGGAAGTTATTGACTCCAATTTAGATTGCTGCTTGGGTATTTCTTCAGTTCCCCTCCTCACAGTTTTAAGTCTGTGACTCTCTTCAAATGTACCATGGTCCCCTCGGGCTAAATGCTCACAAGTACAAAGAACATGATCCAGCCAGAGTGAAAAACTCTCAAGTTCCCTTGATTTCAGAGGTTATAACACATTGTTCAATCTCTTGCACCACACAGAGGGATTTTATCTGGCTGAATACTGTCCAAAGTCTTCCACTTTTCACATAAACAGCAAATATTAACTTTGTGTGCTTTTGATGCCAAATATTAAAGGGTATAAGTATCCATCCTTTAAAAGCACCCTCCTGAAGTTCTTGTTTCTATTAATGACAGCTGTCATTCATGCTTCCAAATTCTAATTCTCTCTCAAGAGCCTTCCTGCTTAGGAACTGAAGTCTTACTGAGTTCAACAGAGTTTGCATTCGGTTGTGGATGGGACTGCAACCTTGTTACGCACATTTAATCACACTTGTGATTAGTAAGAGTGGTGTTTTGTGCTCACCCACCTGGAAATGTGATGTATTAGGAACAGTGTTAATATAAAACTTCATATAATCCAAGCTAACATGGTAAAAAAAAAATCACAAGAAAAGTTCTGAACAGATGAGGAGTCTCAGGCTGAATGAGGCTAACTCACATTTCTTTAGGATGGAGGAAAGATGTGCCAAGTAGTTTTAGGCAAACAACCATTCTCACACTGTCTTCTAACTGCAACATGGAACGAGCAATGCTTAGCTTTCTCATTTTAAAGATTCTGTGCCTGTTTCTTGTAAGCAGATCTTTTGCTAAGCAATCGATGTGTATATGATTGCAACCTTGGTAGAACTTTCCATCTAGGAATTTCTTCAGAGATTCTAGATGTTCCTGCTGTTATTAGTTGCATTTCTTAAGACTAGTAGCCATCCCAGGGTTTGCCATGCATATATCTGAGATGGGATTTTGCGATTAGGAATATGCAAAGGTAATAAAATATATTCTGTGAATTTAAAGAGGTCATGTGGCTCTAATAGTAATGACTATATTTTGTCTACATATGCAACTCTGTATTTGTGAAATATTTGTTGCTGGGTTTTCTCATTTTCTTGGTTTGAATTGTGCATAGCAGTTGCTTCACATTCCATTATGGATTGGAAAGCTGCTTTATGTTAACATTCTGATCCTATACAAGCTAAGGGGGACTTGTGAACATTGGTAACCATTTACTTAAATGTGTCTGTCAAGGAAGGCCTATGTGTATCTGCTGAGAAGTCCACTCCACCCTGTTTAGTAGAATTTACTCCAAAGGAAGTATTATCAGATTGTGTACTACATAGGACAGGACTTCTAGTGTTCCATCCCATGTCAAGCCAAGAGAAGAAAGTGATCTGTCTGAAGTGTTGGCAGATAAGACTTCTGCAACAAATACATTATTTTCCTGCTTTCATCATGCAAAGGGTTTAGCTGGGCTTTGCAGTGAGGGCAGGTATGCTGAGTCTTGCAAAAGCAACATTTGAGTATGTATGCAGTTGCCTTTGTGATGAAGTTAAAATGTGGAAGTACTTAAATTAGCAATGTTTGGCTTCCAGCTTTTGTTTGTCTGTAATGGGCATAAGTTCCTCCACCTCCTGCAGGTTTTCTTGAGCATTGCAATACTGTAGGTTTAGGAGAATAAACAGAACTGAGCTTATTTGTGAATTCACAAAGTAAGACACTAAGTTGTTAGTAAATACTGTTACTGGCATTGTTAGTAAATAGTGTTAATATGCTAGCTATATAGTATAATGTATACATTGTAGTTTATTCATATAATATTGTTACATTGGGATACACTGAGAATCAAATGAATCCACAGAGCTTCCTGGCTGAGTGGGATCTCTCAGATTCGTAATTATTGTTCTGTCCATTACACAGACTTTCTGTTTATGCCCTTCCAGGAAGAAAAGTGCATGCTAAAGCCACTGCTGAGCAATATCTGTGAACCATATATAGCTTGAAAACAGGAACCCTTGAGAATCAGCCATCTTTTAACAGAAAGTTTAAAGTGTCCTGAGGCTTGCAGCTATAGTTTTTCAAAGAGGTCCATCCCTCTGTCACACACTTTGATGGAAGGCTGCCAAGCTGCAGTCTTGTACAGACTAGAGGGTATATCCCATTGAACACAGTGAAGAAAGCCTGTTAAGTGTACAGCCTTCCCTCTACATTTGTGGCTTTGACCTTCCCAATTTGATTATTTGCAAGGCACGCATGTGCCTTCCCCCTGCAATTCTCCTCCTCCCATCTCCTTGCCTTTTACCTTTATGCAGAGGAAGAAAGTAGGCATACCTGGGCAAAAGGCAGGGGAATGAGCAGGGGCAAAAGGGAATAGAGGGAAGTGTGTGTGTGTGGGGGATTATTGGTGTTTTTTTCCACTTTAGCAAGGGTTCTGCACCCCAAACCTTCACAAAAGTGGAGAAGCCACTGTATGTACATTAGTATATATGTGGTAGCATATTTTCAGCAAAGCTGAAACTGTGTGAGTGAGGTTAGTCATACAGCATTGTGTGAGTAGAGGAGAAGCATTGTAAGCTAGAAGCATTTATATTTCCAAAAACTTTTTGGGCAGCATTCTGAGAGTGTTGTTAAGCAATGTGAGTGGAAACTAAAGCTTGTCTCATTAATTCAAATGGTGCACAGGAAGGACTGGAGAGTCAGCATGGTGTAGTTGTTCAAGCGTTGTACTATGAACATGGAGATCAGGAGTTGGTTACCCACTCAGGCACGGGAAATTACTGGATGGTTTGGGGCACATCATACACTCTCAGCCCCAGAGAATCCTCTGATAGGTTTGGCTTAGGGTCCCCATAACTCGGAAATGACTTGAAGGCACACAACATGAAAGACTGCAGATGGCCAGTGAACAGTCTCTACTGAGAAGTTTTTGTTATCGTTGCGTGCTTTTAAGTTGATTCTGTCTTAGGAAGGAAGTGATCGGCAGTGGATTCAGGACAGGCAGGCAAGAGACAGTGTTTCTTCATAGATCAGTTTGACAATGGCTATTAGCCATGGCAGCTCAATAGAGTGTGCATTTGCAGAGGAGGTTTATCTTTCAGTACCAGTTTGTGGGGATGGGGGTGGGGGCAGCAGTGACGGAAGCATGCTTTACCTACTTATGGGCTTCCTGGAAACATCTAGGTAGCTACTGTAGGAATTTGGTCTAATCCAGCAGGGTGCTCTTATGTCTTAGAGCCCTGCACTGTTACAGTGCTGCTATTCCACTTTCAACCTCCTGTGGAATTCTGGGGTTTGTAGTTTATTGAGGCCAAAGAGCTCTCTGGCTGAGAATTCCAAATGCCCCTCCTAAACTGCAAATCCCAGAATGCCATAGGATGTGGAATCATAGCACTGGGGAATAATAGCACTGTAACAGTAGAGTATGGAAAGGCCTGTAGTTTTTCTTCAGGACACACACGTTGAAATTCAGTATTTGGAGTGAGTACATTGTTAATTACTTTTCCTGATGGGTTCATTTTATGATTTCATGATGGCTCTGAGCTCTGAGGGGGAGAAGGGCAGCCAGGCTCAGCTCCATTGTGTTTTGGTCCAGCAGCTGATAAGCGTCTCTCTCTTTGTGATCTGTTATTTCTCTGGCCTCAAAGGGAGAGAAGAGCAGCCAGACACAACTCCATTGTGCTTTGGTCCAGTGGCTGGTGAGAGGCCCTTCCTCTGGATTCCATCTACCATTGCTCTGGCCTCTGAAGGAGAGTTGAGCAACCCATGTCAGCTGGCCTTAATTCCTTGCCCCACTCCCATTTCCTTTTCTCTGTGCATTGCTTCTTATTTAGATTGCAAGCTTGAGGGTGGGGAACTGTCAAATTAATGTAAGCTGCCCTAGGAACCTTTTTAGGCTGAATGGCAGGGTATAAATATTCGACAGCAAAATTAAATAAATAATGGAGGTGTACTCTTTTGTCACTGTAAAGCCTTACATATTTCTTCATCTACTCACTGTTGTGCTCCTACCTCTGTTAGATGTATAACTTTTTTTCTTTATTGAGATAAGACCATTTTGATTGGACCTTGTACCTTGACATGCTGAATAATGAATTTATTCAAAAAGGAAACTGTATTTGACACAAGAAAATACTTCTGGGATCCTGGGATTTCACAGCGATGCAAAGCAGGGTATTGAAGTGCATATAAAGATTCTGAAGGATACAAAAAAGAAGCAGTTTGTCTTTGACACGAGGCATGGATTTAAGTTAAATGGGCAGCATCCATTGCCAGGAGGTGGAATTAATTCAGAACCTTCAGTCAAGGAAGCATGACTTTTCTACTGACGGTTGTCTTGACCAAGAGGTACAGTTTTGGTGAATTTGTGCATTATACCCTAAAACCTAGTTGCTAGGTCCCTTGAATCACTGGGAGCATGGAAAGTCAACATTTATGAAGGTTCCACTGATTCAGTTGGTCTACTCTAGTTGGGACTAACGGTTGGAGTTCAGTGATGGGTTTTCTGGCACTGGCAAGGGAAAACATCTGGGCAAGAGAGAGAACCGTTCTCAGAATGTCTGCAAAACTTTGTAACATGTTATTATCAGATCCATATATCTTTATTGTGAATAAAAGTGATTGCTGTAGAATAAAACTGAAGAACAAAACTGTTGAAAAGTCCTTCAGGGCTCTATAATTATTAAACAAAGGCCCCTTGGTAAGATTGTCTCCCATTTTAGGAACTGAGTCAGGAAGGATATCTTTCCTGTTTTATTTCCTTTAGTGGTTTTCAGCTGATTTTTTTTTAAAGTGAGAAGGTATGGGATAGAAGCAACATTTTAAGGCATAACACTGGAAGAGCAGTTGGGTATTTTTATGGTCAATTTTTCACTTGGAATTACTCTTAAAAATTAGAATGTCAGGGACTAACGGAGAATTTGGAAGGCTGCAAAAGGACTGAGGGTTGCCTGTGGCCCATAGTCACATCTCCACCACTCTAAAAGCATGAAGGCAGTTCTGAAAATTCCTGGAAGAATAATAATAAAGAAAGTCTTTATTTATTTGACCAAGAAACCCATCATAATATGCACATCAGAAGGGCATTCCGCAGTTGGGGGTGTGACTACTGAGAGCCACCCAGTTCATTTCAGGGCCATCTAGTTGAGATCTGCCAATGATAACTTTATAATTTGTTTAGTTTGTTAGAGGAAGAGACAATGGTGGCTGATGATTGCCTTTTCAGTGGACTGGGGAATTCGCTCCATGTTTCAGTTCCAGTGCCCAGAAGTAGGTTCAGCACCGTGGGCAGCTCCTGTAGACCAAAAGCCGGTGTGGAATCTCCATCGCCCCAGCCTATTTGGGACTTCAGAGGTTAAAATCAACATTTTGGCCACAGAATGGACCTGAAGCCAGGGCTGATGAAAAATTACTAACATAAAATAACTGCATCAGCCATTCCATTTTCTCTAGCTACCTTCTTTTGGAAAAACAAGCATTTCTGAATGATTTAAAAAAGATTTAAGCCCGGGTTAGAATGGTTGTAATGCATTGCAGTAGCCTAAGCAGGGGTCTATCAGGTCATGAACAGCAGCAGTTTCAAGGTTATCTTTCCAGGAAAGTTCCAGTTGAAGGGATGTCATGTTGAAGAGGGAGTGGGCTTGTTCTCTGCCACTCCAGAGACTAGGACAAGGAGCAATGGATTCAAGCTGCAGGAAAGGAGATTCCACCTGAACCTCAGGAAGAACTTCCTGATGGTCATAGCTGTCCAGCAGTGGAATTTACTGCCTCGGAGTGTGGTAGAGTCTCCTTCTTTAGAGGTTTTTAAGCAGAAGCTGGATGGCCATCTGTCGGGAAGGCTTTCCTGGGTATTCTTGGATAGCAGGGGTTGGACTCGATGGTCCCTGGGGTCTCTTCCAACTCTATGATTCTATGGTTGCCTAGGTTGATTTCTAAAAATGCTCCAGGTTACCGAGGCCACCTATGTCTTTAATAGCTGGGGGAATGTAAGTGTACCCTAAACCTTTTTTCCCATAGTGGGAGTGCAGCCCCCTCCAGAATAGGTTGAACTCCACTTAATGGGATAGGCAAACTATCCATGACAGTATCTCCATTTTGTCTAGCCTGGTGCCAGGGTTTATTGGACTTGAACCATCAGACTGTTTTCCTGATTGCCTGTGAACAACCTTGGAAGTGTTGCCTGGGTGAAGCCTCTATAACTTTAGACTGAAACGTAGCCTTCATCCATCTTTGGTTGGAAAAAAAATTGTAATGTGGTCTGATGGCCTACGAAGATCTACACAATAATCCATTCATAGAATATGAAGTGTCCCCCCCCAACTCTACTGAGTGGTGTTAGCTGTATGGGTTAGCTGCACGATAAAACCTTGTTTTCCAGGAAGGCACCATGCTTCTCTGAGACAGGAGTAGAGTGCAACTAGTGAGAACATATGTATTACTAAAATAACCCATGAACCAGAAATTGAAAGGCTGCATTGTAAAGGTTATGCACAGACGGGAAGAGCTGAAATGGTACATTCGACCTTGTACTTCTCATTTACTGCTCTCTGTGGTCTACCTGCTTGGCATTTTATTCAACCACAATTATTGGATGAGAAAAGCAAGATTTTTTTTTTTAAAAAAATCCAAAACCCTTTTCTATTTTAAATCAGATATTTGTGTGTGATAGTGCTTTTGTGCGTGTTGCATGATCATGTTTGCAAGCTGAAAGCTATGCGTATTCAGGTAATCTCATGGTGAAGGTGAACAAAAATGAGTAAGTATTATGAATAAGAGCCAGTGTGGTCTAGTGCTTTGAGTGTTGCAGGAAGGAAGAATAGGGTTCAAATCTCTGCTTGGCCATGCAAACACACTGGGTGACCTTGGAGAAGTTACACTTTCTCAGCCTCACAGGAAGGCAAAGGAAGACCCCCTCTGGACAAATCTTACCAAGAAAATGTTTGCCTTAGGGTTACTGTAAGTTGGGAACAACTTGACGGCACACAACAACAAAAATCATTAATAAATTGTGCTTGTAAAAGCACTTACTTTTTTAATACAGTGTTTCCCTGCCATTTAGTACCTGTTTCTGAACTGATTTTGGAGATAACGCATTATCCTTAGATTTAAAGAGGTGTGCATTCTCTGTTGGCTATCATTAGTAATGAGTGCGTCATCTTCTAGGACACTGCCCACTTCTCTACCTAACTGATCAGACCTTAGGAAAGGGACCTTGGCTTCTAGTATTGTTTACAAGTTGCACTTGTGTCTGTCAGCCACACTGCAGGATGCATTAAATTCTAGTGTATCCTTTGAGATTATATACTCCTGCCTAAACATTTGCAGAAGAGGGTTATCTAACACTTTTTTGCTCTCATGTGTCCAACAAAGCAATCTCATTTTTAAAGACTCAGTTCAATCTTCATGTGGTCTGTTGGAGTATCCTAGAATTCTGTTTGGAAACAATGGTTATACCGGCAAGGAAATGAACGTTTTAATTTTCTGTTTGCATATTGCTTGTCCATAGATAAAACACACAGAATTGTAGAACTATTGGGAAAAAATTGCAAAGGCCATGCAGTTTAGGGGTTTAAAAAAATATTTGAAAGATGGTTGAAAAATGAGTTTCTTGAATGTCAGGGAAACCCTGATGAGGAGAATCCTAGACTGATGAGAATCTTTGGATTTAAAGTTATTCTGTTTTATAACCTGCTAACCACATTTCTGAACAAAAACATTTCTGTGCAGAAAACAGCATTTCTTCATTGAATGTGTTGTTTCTAGACAGGAAAATGGTTTTGAATTCTCTGCAGAACATGTGTTTCTGAACCAAAAATGTCATTTTCTTTGAAAAAAAACCCATGTACATTATTTGTACAGAATAAGTCCCAGACTATAAATGGTCTTCAAGAACTGAGCAGTTTTCAACAACTATCTTGCAGTAAGGCGAAAAAAAAAAGCAAAATGATTCATTCTTGCCTTCAAGAATGTGATTTCTGAAGACATCTCTAATCTAATCCAATTTCCTGGAGATGCAAAAAATCCAAAGTTAGCTTTAAAAAAAACCTGTGATGAAGGAGATCCCACAACTTTTAAGATAGCCAAAGGCCATTGGCATTAGCTACAAGCTTCATGATTCTGAATTTTATAAAGTTTTTTTGGAAGAATATAAATTTATTACAAAATGAGCTATCTTAATTCAAGTCATTACTGGTGCATATCTGAGAACAAGGGAAACTTTCTGATATGTTTCCATTTCCCCTTTAGCACAAGGTGCTGTGCGGACTCTGACTTCCACATCACTATTTCTTTTCCACCATATCTATCCCTTGGTGCATTAATTTTGAGGGGAGTTACCAATTATATCTTGCAATTGAGCTGGAGAGTATGACAAAAGAAGTCTCCCTCATTTGTATTGGGGGTAATATTTAGTATGAATGTCTATGTTTCTTTCCCAACCCCCAAGTATACTACTTTTGCCAGAAATATAGACCATACTATAGAGTGCTTTTTAACCTGAGATTGCAGCTAAAGCCTGTACTTCTGGGTTTTGTTTTCAAAGAGATGGATGCTAATATGTGCAGGTAAGCACTTTTTTTCCAGCGGCCGTGGCAAGAATTTTTATTGAGGATGTTTTGTTCCATGTTGACCTCCTGATCTTTAATAACACATCTTAACAGTACCAGGTGCAGTTTCTTTGTGCTGTCCAAGACGGTAACCAGATGGCCACTCTTGACCTGCATCTAAGACATTTGTTACAGAGAGAATACAGTTACTTGCAGCAAGCTAATTTCAGTAGCCTGGTTTATTTATATTCCTTGTTGGTTAAAAAAGAAAACATGACCTTATGTCTATATGTATGCCATGACCCACAGTGTTGATATTGCTGCTGTTATGTCCCTTCAAGTTGATATTGACTTATGGTGACCCTATCCTAAGGTTTTTTGGCAAGATTTATTCAGAGAATGTTTACCATTGCCTTCTTCTGAGATATTGTGACTTGCCTGAGGTCATCCAGTGTGTTTCCATGCCTGAGGACGGTCTTCTGGAGTTTTAGTCCAGTATGTGAAACGTTACAGCACACTGGCTCTCGGTGTTGATACGCTGGACTTGAATTATGAAGGAAATGGAAGCCTCACTCCAAGTTTACCCCTCACTTTCAGCCATTTGTATCCCTCTAAGGTTAAATACCAATTTCTAAAGGTAAGGAGGTGACTATTTGAACTATATGGTCATTGAGATCCCTTCCAGCAGTTCCACAATTTGGTGATTCTGTGCAAGGCAAGTATGTCGACAGAATAAGGCTTGCAATAGCTCAACATAGTGTAGTAGGTCCACGTGGACCTTTGTTGGCTAAGCACTATACCGCTCCCAACTTACTAAACAGTCTCTAAATCACCCCACGGAGCCATTTGTTTTCTTGTGGGGAGTGGCAGGCATCCCCATAGCTGGCCATGGCATGATTATTACAAGGACTCTAGCAGATCTCTGCTCTGATGTCATCATTCTGGGTCTGCCCAGAGGGATGTAGGCAGATGCTTCTGCAATGCTTCTTCCTCCATCAAAGCTCTCCAGTAATTCGGGGGTGGGGGAGGAAATACCCACAGCATCTCAAAAAGCACATATGGACATGTAAGGGAAACTGATTCATGCATATGTCTCTAGCAGGACGGCAGCCTGAATGTGCATGCACAAACATAGAAATAAGAACTGGATGACTAATAACAAGCTAGAGGTTACCAAATGATTTTGGAAAGCTTAGTATTTTATGTTTATATTTAATTTTTTGACTGTTGTATGGAAACATTAACACAAAGTCCCATGCACATGCTTCTGGAGACTCCGTAGCAATGTTTACTCATCTTGAATGTAAATGAGCATAATAGTATAACCACAAATGTTACCAATTCTCTAGCATACAAATACAAACATCAATACAGATGTCTGGCATTCTCTGTGTTATTTCAGAAAACAGGCTTTGTTGCCCTCTTCAACCCATGTGTGTATGTGTGTACTTATGCAATTTTACATCCTTATAATGCAGAAGTAAAACTTCTATAAAAAGGTATGAATTTGCTTTCTGGATGTTCAGGTGAATGGGACATCTTCAGTTACAAAACAAAACAAAATGCATCCAAATTCTGCACTTTAGTTTAAGTATTGTGTTTTGTTTTAACGTGTTTGCTTGTCTAAATTGCCCTACCTTCAAACGTTGCAAAGAGCATCTACATAGAATCTCAGCTACCACATGGTGATAGCCATTTTACATTTATTGTAACAGAATTGCTTGCAATGCTCTTGAGTATGATGTGAAGCTAACTGCATAGCAGGTACCCAGCAGAGGAGTTAATGTATCCTTTTGATCTCTTCTTGCTGTAAGATTTTCTTGTGCACAGTTTTCCATTTCCACTGTCTATGATTCCCGTTCCAAATGTCTTTAAGAAATGACATTTTGAGCATGGTGCTCTGCTGCTATAACAGAGAGAGATGGCTCATACTTTCCTTTGCAGGGAGATGATCATATTTTGACTTTTCTTGCTCTTGCTGAATAGTTCTAGTTGCTTCATTATGCAGCATTTGTGAATCACCTCTCTGTGAGTGTGCGATGCTGCATGTATCATGTCAGAAACCAACTTACTTCTCAGCTTCCTTCCTTTTATTCCTTCAAAAGTCCTTTGGATGTGTCTGATCAGCCAAGTTCTTTCCCTGCAACATATTTCATTTCCAGGCTGACACTTTCTTAGGAGTTGGCTGCCCACCCATTCATTATTTGCTTCCAGGTTTGCTAATCACAGTCACTTTCTTCCCTCTCCTTAATGCACTTGCTGTTATGCTTGCAAATAGATATCTGAGATCCTGCAATGTACACTCACAAACTTTTGCAGTGGTTCTGCTGCACCACCCTTCTGTTGAATGTCAATGTTATGAGACTGACTGTGTATCAGCCAGTGCGTGTACTTATTGACCCATTGTGCAATGGGGATATACAGTAGTTGTTTTTTTTTTCAATCTCAGTGAATCAAATGACGCTTTAAAGGCACTGACAAAAAGTTATGAATAATCTAGTAATGTGAAACTCCAATGAAATGGTTGCAAGTGCAGAATTCTGCTTATGCAAGCAGGAACCGAATAGGTCCATCGTAGAATTCCCTTAAAAGTGCAACTCATAAGGACTCATACGTGCACCAAAGAACAGGCTTCTGAGTGATGTATATTAGGCCTAAGATCATGACTGTCAACCACACAATGGTACAGATGCTCCTGATATTGGACAAAGCAGTGCTATTCATTCCCCGATATTGAGCTCCATGCATATATTCCATATCTTGCTGTTGGTTCCCTCTTGGCTTTCTGGTGATATTCCTCCTGCATGTTGAAGCAAGGAAGAAAGGGGCTGAGGTGGGGGTGAGGCAGATAGTTTTACAGAAATGTAATCACTGGTCATGGTGTCTGGGGAATTCTGAGAACTGTGGTCCAAAAGGAAGCAACTTTTATGAACTATTAAACATACTTAATAAACAAGTAAATTAGGATTTGTGATCTGTAATCTATCTGCCCCCACAAATTCTTCTGGTGTACCTAAGTGTCCTTATTGCATTATGTGGGTGTCACATGTTTTTGCAGTTTTAAATAACAAGAAATTTTGCTTTTCAACAAGCTCTTAGATTAGATGGAAATGCTGGGTGAGGAAATAGTTGAAATCCTTTTACACTTATAAAATACAATCTAGGCTTACCACTGGCTATGTGCGAAATGTTTGCCTTTGCGCAGGTGTTTTGATTTGCCTTGACAAATCATCGTTACATGTCTGAGGTGCAGGCCAACATGCTTCCCTTTGTATAGTTGGGGAAGTGGGAATTGAGGCAAAAAACCTTCATAAGGTTTCAAACTCCTCTCTCCATATCTTCAGCAGCAGCCAATGACGGATCCAAATAATGGTATTCTAGGTCCAGTAACTTATATTAATGTTTACATTGATATTATATTGAAATGTGTTATTGAATAATTTTACAGATTTATTTTTATTTTATATATTTATGTTAACCTTTGGTATGTATGATTATTGTTTGGAAAATAGTTTGGTTTGTTGCTGATAATTGTATTGCATATGAAAGTGCTGTTGGACAGTTGTCTCATGTGGGAGAGGTTGGGAGCAATAGCAAGGTACCGGAGGAGAGAGACTGCTATGCGCTTTACAGCAGGTGCTGCCCTGCATTGCACTAAGCTAGCTGGTCTTCTAGAGTCAAAGTCGGTTTCCGCACAACACTGTTATAGTGCTATTATTCCACTATCAACCTCCTGAGGAATTCTGGGCTTTGTAGTTTCCTGAGGCCAAAGAGCTCTCTGGCTGGGAATTCTACATGCCCCTCCCTAAACTGCAAGTCCCAGGATTCCATAGGAGGTTGAAAATGGAATAATAGCACTATAACAGTGTAGTGCGGAAATGGCGAAAGAAAGATTCAGTTGCCAGTTGAGTTCACTTTCATATGAGGAATCAGAGAAGGGAGCCATCTTGTTCGTCACCTCTGACATCAAAATGTCTTGAACAAACTCAAGACACTCGGCTTATTTTAACTGTATAGTTCTCTTTGGACACATTCTCCTATAAAAAGTTGACATAGAAACAAACTGATGGCAGTAATAATTTATTGGAACTCCTTGTTTCCAATAGAGGTTATGTTTCCAAAATTATCTTTGTTACCTTCAAAATATAAACTCCCTTGCACAAACCCAATGAGGACGAACTCTTCAGCCTTTGGAAGTTAATTCTTTTGGACACTAGTTCCTAGAATTCCTGAAGTTCTGGATCTTTTGCTGAACTCTTGCTTAGCTCCTGTTCATCTCAATAGGGCTTGAACAGAAGAACATTTTTTCTGGATTGTGTCTTGAAATGATTTGATTTATAACTCCACATTGCACCTACTAATTAATGAATAAAGTCAAAGATCTGATTAGGCAAAGTGCTTGCCTGGTAATGATGCAGTGTTCATACCACTATATACTCTTTTATCTGACAAAATTAACCACGCTTAATTTACAGTTACTCAAGTATTACCAAAATAATGATCACAACATGGAACTAGCTTGATTAAAAGGAATTTTTATTAAGCCTTATACAAGTGTCTTCATCTACTGAAAGGCTTCAGCCTTCTGTAAACCTTTATTGATGGATGACAACTTAGAATATAATTATATTTTCAGAGTTAATTTCAGTATTTAAAAATATTGTGAACAAACATCTGCCCAGACACATTGGAGATTCTTGCCATAGGCTCATCATGTATGGTCTCTTTCTTTCTTTCTTTCTTTCTTTCTTTCTTTCTTTCTTTCTTTCTTTCTTTCTTTCTTTCTTTCTTTCTTCTCTCTCTCTCTCTCTCTCTCTCTCTCTCTCTCTCTCTCTTTCTTTCTTTCTTTCTTTCTTTCTTTCTTTCTTTCTTCAGTTAATATAAATTGTTCTTAAATAGCAGTGCTTACGGGGGGCAATTTTTGCAAAAAAAAAAAAATCATAAAAACAATGAAGTAGTAGCAAAATCTACTAAAGTCTAGCAAAGAATAAACCAAGAATAACGTAAATGTGAAACAGGCTAGAATGCCTGCCCAAACCCCCTCTTTTAAGGTTCATCTCATGCCAAAAAATGAAATGTTTGGAATTAGGAAAAACCTGGAATTAGGAAAGCTTTGCTGGTGAAGATATTCTACACTTGAGGTCCCTAAGCCAAGCCATTGGCCGATCTGTAATCTGCGATGAAATGATCACAAACATTCTGACATGACTAAAAGCGGTCAAAGAATTATTAATTGACAAGATGGAGGGAGGTGTATCCAGAAATGGGAAATGAAAGATTTAGGTGTGGGAAGAACTTATGTGGGCAATGAGGGAGAGAAAGGATAATGCAGCAGAGGTCTTACAGGTTTTAGAAATATGGAGATATTTCTTAATTGTGTGATACTTCCAGTTTCTTCTCAACACACTGCTTCTGATTGTCTATAGCAGCTAAGTGATTTGGGGAACCTCCATGAACTCAAACCTCCATGAATTTATAAAATTCCTTATTTTCTTTTTTCCTTAAGCTATGCAAAGCTGGTGGCCATTGTTGTACCTTGTGTGATTAATTCTATAAGTGGATGATACCTTTAGAGATAGGAGTGTAATATCTTTTAATACTTTATGCTTGGACCCAAACCAGTCAGCCAGTAGGACACTGGAATTCCTCTTTTTTTTTTGTTGCAGTACGTTGCTAGTTCCTCTAGTTCTACAGAACTTCAAAATGACACACTCACTCTGTTTGGTGATTGGTTTGTTCTTTTCTAAGATGCCCAAGGTCATACTGGCAATATCTGATAGGGACATATAAACAAGCTCTCACAAGAAGGAAACTGTAAAGCACGAATGGTCGTTGTGGGCCCTCCAGATGTTGTTGAGCTGCAACTCCAAGCAGCCCTGGTCAGCTACCATCAGGAGCAGGGATGCTGAAACTTAGGCCCTTTCTGCAACTCACCTTTTTGTGAAACTGAGGTGCAGGGAATCCTGCAAGCAGCCTCTTCCGAGATGCTCTCACGTCCCAGTTCCTTCAGCTCTGCAGCTGCTGCCTGCTGGCGTGAGAGCCCCTCCTCTTCCCTCCGCAGTGCAGCCTGGGATTTTCCGAGGCTGCACTGGGACAGGAAGTGCGAACACCGCGTCTCTGAAGCTCCACACGCATGGCAAGTATGCGTGGGGCCCTGGAGCGATGCACAATCGCGCACCATTTTCAGCTCATAGCCGAAAATGAAATAGTGCGTGGTTGGTGCCTACCAGCCCCTGGAATGTCACGTGACTGCGAGTGCATTGTGTGGACTGCTCCTTGCCGTTGCACGATGCTCCAGGGGCCCTTTCACATGGCAAATGCCATGCGAAAAAGGCCTTACTGTTCACCAGCTTCTGGGAAGGGTCACACAGTTCGTACACTATTTGATTGGCAAATTTGGCTTGAATGTATGGTGACCCTCTGAATGAGAGATCTCAAAGACCCCTGTTCACCATTGGCCCTATTCAGATCACGCAGACTTAAAGTTGTGGCTTCCTTGATTGAATTAATCCACTTGTAGGATGATCTCTCTCTTATCATGCTGCCTTCCACTTTACAAAGGCAAATTACAGCGTGATGTAGTGGTTTGAGCATTAGAGTATGATCCTGGAGACCAGAGTTTGATTCTCCACTTGGCCATGAAAACCCACTGGGTGACTTTGGGTGCTTCACATACTCTCAGCCCCAGGAAACCCAATGATAGATTCACCAATCAGAAAGGGCTCTTTAGTTCAGCCCCTTGTTTCTCACAGAGGCCAATGTGATGTTTCAGGGCAGCCCACAAGCAGACGTGAAGGCAGAGAAGTTGAAAACCTCTCGTCTGTGCATTTCTTTCCCCTTCAGGCTTTTTTTTTTTAAAAAAAATTATTTCCAAATTCAATCACACACATGTTAGTATATTTGTTCCTGGTGTGCACATTTATTTGTACACTTTATCTTGCATGCAACTTTCATCCACTGATTAAAGTGTATTTATGTGCATTTTTCCTATTATGAATGTTTCAGCTGATAACACTTTTACATATCTGCATTGTTTTGGGCATGCTTTCTTTCTTAAGAATGTTCTCCTGTAATCCTCACTTGAGTGGAAATTTCCCCTTGAGACATAGCATACAATTTTCCTGCAAAAAAGTCAGGGGATTGAAAATTCTACTTTTGTCAAGAATGTCAAGTCCTATCAATCTATTTTCTATCCCTACCTGAAGAAAAATGCAGATTCCACCCATTCCTCCCCAGCAACTTCCATTCAGAGGCATATGCTCTCTGCTTCAGGAAGTAAAAAGTAGCCATCCTAGTTGGAGATATAGATTGCTCTGTTGACATATCTTAAGTTGGTCATCATTCATGCTGTAAGAAGGATATTTTCCTTTCAATTGTCTCAGCTATCCCACCACTCACTTCAAAGGCTCTGCACATTTATTGTAGTAAAAACTCTTGAAAGCCGTGGTAGCCTACTTTGTCAGATGTGTGATTATTCTTGATGGTCAAAAAGACAGAGAGAAAAGAGTGAAGGCGTTGTTTCAAACTGTATCAATAAAGGCCAACAGTGCAAGAAAATGAAGTATGCCACTTGAGAAACTAGATCATTAAATAGCTCCTCCTTGTTTACATACATCTTACAAGATCAGCTTTATTTTCTCTGTGTCTTACAGATGGAGTCCAGCCCATTTCTACTGGGTAACATTTTACTAACTCAATGCATAATTATTCTGGGCTAAACTAAAGTGACCCTTCTGGGGAATAGACGGACTTTTCTCCTGTTCTATTTGGGGTGGCAGACGTCATTCCCTTAGCACAGTATATTTTGCTGATACCAATGTTTTATATATTAGTAGATTAAATTATTTATTACCACTGTCAACTGATAAGGGGGAAATTGAAAAGGAATTCTAAATGAAATGTTGTCTTTCTGTGTAGCTGTGATTTGATATTTCAGATTTGGGTGCTTATAAAGTGGTAAGTTGGTTTTGAATATGTCAAAACCAGTGCCTAGTGTTACATTACCTGGCATCCAAAAAGAAGATATGGACATTCTCTCTCTCTCTTTCTGTGTGTTTGTGTGCGTGCATGGGGGGGGGGGGGAGAGAAGAAGCCACTGTTGTCAGTCAATAATCAGACCCTTGGCCTCTAGTTCTAGGTTCAAAATTACTGATGGGTTGGGACATGAGCTTGTCTTTTTATGAATCTAAGATCTTCTGGTGAAACCCTCTAGAGAAGCCCATTATCAGTGGAATTCTGGTTGATGGAGATATAAGAAAGAGTGTTTTCCTGCATTGCTCTCTCACTGTGGAATGTACACGCCTCAAAGTCTTCAAGATCATTGATTTGCAGAACTGGAAGGGTTTGTAGGGGCCATCTGGCCAATCCTCCACAAGTGAAGAGATCCACCACTGAAGGACCCCAGAGAAGTGGTCATGCGACTCTGTTTAAAAACCTCCAATGAAGAAGAGTCCACTGCATTCTGGAGGTACCCCATTTTACTGTCAAATGTTCATACCATTAGAAAGTTCATCTTCATGTTTAGTCAGACCCTCTATTCTTATAATCTGACCCCACTGGCTTTGGTCCAACCTGATGTAGCAGACAGAAAGCAAGTTTGCTCCATTTCCCATCTTTTCAGAGTTGCTAGTCTTGCTGCTTTTAGAAGGGGCATGAATACTCACGTCTTTACTCTGTGGCCTTTTAAAGTGTTGTGATGTGTGTACCTTAAATATCACTGTTGTAGGATCATAGTGATTATTCTGCTGGCTTGTTCTTTATTTTTTTTTCTTATGTTAGTTTGCTACCTTGGTGATGTCATTAAGCATTATTCATTAAGTAACAAACAAGATTGCTCACAGCTTGTCATTCAAACACAGAATTTGTCAGCGTGTCATTCAAATACAGAAAAGGAACATTAAATCTAGCCTAGTTGCTTCTAGATAGAAGGTGTGTGTAGAGCAGAGCAGAAGGTGATGTCCTGGGAAGGAAGGAAGAAGCTGACTACGCAGAGACCCTCTTGGAGAGTCTTTGCAAGTTGCAGCAACAAATCAATCCTTGACCCTTGCAGCAAGCTATGCTCCTTTTACCCAGAGCTGAGCCCAAGAAACTGGAGAATTTGCACCCTTGCCTCCTAGCTGAAGATGACCCATGAAAACTGGAGACTCAGGGCCCAACCCTCAGATCGGGAAATGCTATTCTTGATGTTTTCAATGGGAACAACTTGGGCTTAAAGCAAACCGAAAGTGGGAGAAATTGAAACTGACAGATGTGTCCACATTCCACAAAAACAGCCTGCATACAAAGCAGAAAAAGGGTGCGAAGGGTGTTTGTGTTTGTGTGTGCGTGTGTTAGAGACAATTTCAGCTTGATGTGTAAACATAAGAGTTTTGCATTTAAGAAGCACTGAATGCTATTTAATTAGTTGGGTCAAATGAGGGTTCTGTTTGGGGAAAAAAAGCAGGTCTGTGTGTGTTTCTACATGTGTGGAGGGAGAGACTGAGAGAGAGAGAGAAGCAAGCTGTCATTATAGCTTTGTGGGTGAATAACTGCATTTGGAGATGCATTAAAGAATAAAGCTGATTGTCTAGCATTTTCACCACAGTCATAGCTTGCTCCTTTGTGAATTTGTAATGAGCAGTGTCTTTGTTCTCCAAATTTATGTCTTAATGTGTATCTTGCCGTGCCCCCTGAATCATGGGCTCTGTGAAATCTGTAATTATGAATTTCCTTCCCTTTGTTGTTTAAATCCTCTGCCATAAGTTTCCATGAAAGCACACATGAGGCAGAAAAGCTAAACTTATAGTACCCAAAGCAAACATAAAATGAATTGACAGCATGTGTTTCGACTTGTAAATTCTGGCATGTAGAAAGTGATATAGAAAGTCACAGATTCATTAATGGATCAAATGTACAGTTGCCATAGGAGCCATAACTCCTGAGTTTTTTACATGCTATAAATGTGAAAAAAAAATTATCTCCAATGACTTTATGTTCTGCATAATGTTGTACACCAGGTTTGCGTTGGCCAGGGGTAGGTGTAGCTTTCTGCACTAGCCTATTATAGTGCTATTATTCCACTTCCAACATCCTATGGAATCCTCAAAGGCCCCTCTCTAAACCACAAACCCCAGGATTTCACAGGATGTTGAAAGTAGAATAATAGCACTATAACAGGCTCATGCAGAAATGGGCTAGGTTTGACTTTTCATGATCTCTGTGTCTGCTGATCCTAGCTCAAAATTTGATTCGGGTTTTAAATTTGTGGTTTTGCTACACACTGTTCCCACCAGATGTACCTGTGAAGATGGTGGGACAGAGAGAAGAACCTCCCCAGCAGATCACAAAATACAGTCCTTCAAATAGGCGGGAGCTGAACTGTATAAGGCTTTATGGGTCATTAGCAGTGCTTTTGATTGTGGCCAGAAATGATGTACAGCCAGTGGAACCGAGGGCCACAGGTGGCAGTAGGTGGGAAATTGAATGGTCAGGGGTTGGAATGAATCTTTCTGCCTTGCCATCAGTTCGCATTCTCTCATTTTCAGTCTCATGGGGTGTGTGGTCTTGCCCTTCCCGCATGTACCCATCACCATCCCAGTAGTGAGAATGTAACTTAGAAAAATCTTCCCCAACCATCAAGTGCTGGGAGGGAATGTCTGTGATGACTGTGGCCATTTCCGCAATATGCTGTTATAGTGCTATTATTCCACTTTCAACCTCCTATGGAATCCTGGGGTTTGCAGTTTAGGGAGGAGCCTTTAGAATTCTCAACCAGAGGGCTCTTTGGCCTCAGGAAACTACAAACCCCAGAATTCCCCAGGAGATTGAAACTGGAATAATAGCACTATAACAGTGTAATGTGGAAATGGCTGGTCTGTGGTTAGCCCTCTGCACACAGCTGATATGGCATCCACATTGAAATGGCTTTCCATGGAGTGCACCATTTGGTTCTAAGGCCCAGAAACAAATATCAGAAGCTTTCTTGATGTGAAAAGGGAGGTTGGATTGATTTCCCCCCCTGCTTCTTTTGGTGAGCTGGTGGAGAACTTTGGACCGTAGCTGGGACACTGGATGGATTATAGGTGAGTGTTGCCTGTGTATAGTATAAGAAAATGATGGATTGTACTGTGGAGAGCTTATTAAGAATTTTTTTGCAGAAAAACAGAGTGCTGGACATAAATCATGGATCTGTCGTAGAATGCAAACAGGCTGCAAAAGAACTAATGCTTTCTTGGGAGCGATGTATTAATAACAATGATAACTTTTTCAGCATTTTGCATCTTTAAAGAAAAAAAAAAGTGGGCTTGAATAAATCTACTGTCAGCAAACAGCTTCCAATGGAAAATAATTCACACTGCCCTAAGAAAACATTTGAGATTTACATTTTACTTTAGATAGTTCAAAATCTTGCCCTTAATCTGCTCTTCTTAAAGGAAACCAACATCTTCTCAACCCTGGAGGACTCCAGTTATATGCCCCACTCCAACTTTATCTTGAGTAATTTAACCATAAAAAGACAGTCATGTTCCGTTTTGTTTTTAAAATCATATGCTACATTATTACACAAGGCTGGTGGATTCTTCTTCTGCAGTTTCTGAGAGCTTCGTTTTAATGTAGTTTTGGGATTCATCCTACCATTTTCTTTCAGGTTATGATGGATCCCATTAATTCATTGTGCCGTACCTGTCAATATCTCAGTTTAAAGATGCACATTTCCCTTTAATTACCTGTTAATAACTTGTATTGAATGTACCAGCAGAGGTCAGTATGTTCTTGCAATTTTGCTTACTAAAATTCCCAGGCACATAAAATTATTTTGAAGGTGGGGGTTTTCAGTGGGAAAACTGAAAAGTTTTATATGGTGTAAGAACTATTTAAGGCAGTATTTATTACCAGGGGCATAGTAGAGGGCAGTGGCATTCGTATAGATAATGCTGGCTTAACTATTATTTAAGGCCAAGCATGAACAATCCACAAAATCTGCTTTTACAGCTTGAGCTGACAGGTGTACATAAGGCAGTTCCAGCCTGGCTGTCTCCTTTCTGTGCTAGATTTTTAAATGAAGAGGATCTGCAAATAGTTTCATGTTCTCCTACATTAAAAACTGTGAGAAGTAGTAATGTGCAGAAATTTCTCTGTTGTGCCATTGTACTTAAAGTATTTCTTGCTTCTTCATTCACTGGTCATCACTTCTCCTTTCTGTGTCAGCTGCACAGATCACTGAAAAATTGTTGGATATTTTCTCTCCATCCAGGAAAATAAATAAATAAATAAATAAATAAATAAATAAATAAATAAATAAATAAGGTTTTTCTAGGTTCTTTGGCCACAAAGAGGGAGGAGAATTTCATTCCTCCATTTGTGCATAGCCCTTGTCACGTGATGTTAGTAGGTCTTGCTTCCAAATATTTCCTGCTGTACCCCATTTACTCCCTCACATAGACTTTATTAGTGTCATTTGCAATATGGGTTAATCCTTCCTCCCCTAAATATTGTTTTTGTTAGTCTTTCATTCCTTTAATTCTTTTTCTGACAGCAACCTAGCTGTGGATCCCAGTCTTTAGATAGCCTGGATTTAGGAGCTCTTTAACATTTTCGAATAGTGGACAAAATAAATAGCCCCTGAAATTTGAATTGGTGCTGTAATTTGGACTAAATTAAAACTTCTTTACCAATTTGGGAGTATCAGTTAGGTAATCCATCTGATATGTTTTACAGAAGGCAAATATCTACTATAATGTACCAATTTAATGAGCTGAATCATGCTGTCCTTTTTAACGTACTTCTCTCTCTCTTCCTCTCTCAACATCTGATCACTTCCTGTCAGAGCTGGGATGAAAAGAATATTCATAAATACTTGAATCCAAGATGAATAAAAGGAGTGGGGCTTCAAATGAAGAGAATCCTGGATGGACAAGAATCTTTGCAGAGAATCATATTTATATTTTTAAAAAGTGTGAAAAAAATGTTGTTTTCTCTGCAAAACAACCACATGTGAATATTATACACATTAAGTCCTGTACTGGGAAGATTCTCGTCATTCCAGAGTCATTGACCTTTTTTTTTCCAATTTTTTTATTTTTGAAAATTATTTCCTTCCCTACTGTGCAGGTTCTAAGAACTAGTCATAGTTTTGGATTTATTCTGCCAGAAATGTTCACATGAGATTTGACGTAGAAAAGACCATGTCTGGTTCAGAAATGTTTCTTCACAGAATGTTATGTTTTCTAAAATCCCAAAAAAGTGAAATCCTTAACAGCTGGACTTGTTTGGAACCTCTTGCCTTGCATTGCTGAGATGCTGCATCCCAGGCTGTGATGTGTAACTTTACGGTGATGGAGCTATGTGGCTGACACATTACACAACCATGTTAGAGAGTTGTGATGATGCATAATAGGATACCATGCAGCATGTCCTGCAGTGCAATAGGGGCTCCTTTCACAAAAAGTAGAACCATACAAGATATTCTATTATGCAATGGGGGTGTCATCCCACAACAGGCCACCACAAAATGTGGGAACACCTTTTTCCACCAATGCATACAGCTCTGTCTCAAGGCTGCAAGCCTTTCAAGATCTGGCTCCACATTCGTGGAACAGTCTTCCTTTGGACCTCTGGCTGAAGGAGGAGGATCTCACCTGTTTCCATAAATGGTTGAAGACCTTCCTCTTTGACTCACCATCTTAAGCCACTGAGTTGTGTTTAAGGTGCTGAGATGGTAGCAACTGGTGGGGTGTTGGGGATTTCACTCCATGTATCGTTGTGGTATTCTATTTATTGTCTTTGTCCTTGATGTTCCGCCCTTTGGTGTAAAGGGCATTATAAGTAAAGATTATTCTTACCTTGATGCTGGGCACCCATGACTTTTAACTGCCCCCTGCTCTGGAGGACTGGTGTCCCATGACTCTGTTGAGGGCTCCTTGTGTTGTCATTGCACAAGGGAAGCCTGTTCCACAAAGTGACATTCTTTTGTGGACTGTGACCACTGCACTGTGGACATGATACCCCCTCAGCCGATGCAATCGTCTCAGTGGTAGAACTCCAGCAGTGCTCTCCTTTAGGCTAAAGACTGGGAAAAAAGGAGAGATCCCTAGTATTGATTGGTAGCTTATGGAGGTTTATGAAACACTAGAACTGGACAAACTAACAATGCTACTAAAAGATAAATCTTTGGACAATTTCAGGAAACAGTGGGAAGATCTAATATATTTGGATCAAAAAATGAGGGGACTCTTTTAGAGATTCTGGATAAAATGGAGTCACATATTCTCTACTTCCCTTTATGCTTTTGTATATTGAGTATACTGTCGTTGTTTTATTTGTCGTTTACATTTGTTTTCTGTATGGAAATTTCCTGAAATTTGTAACCAAGTAACAACTGTAAACTATTAAGAATTTGTAAATAAAACTCTATTTTACAATTAAAAAGTGCTCTCCTCCTAGGAGTACAGCTGTTGCACAGTTCTAAAACTGCACCGTCGTAAATTCCTCACAATATCCAGGTCTTTATCTTCACTGCAAAACTTGTGATAATGGTCTATGAGCTATGCAGTCCAGTAAATAGTTCTTCTATGAAGAAAACAAACAATCCTGAGCAGAAATTAGTTTTTAATCCTCTCTTCAATTTCCCCGTTTCTTTCCTGTCTCCCTCTCCCACAGTCTGCCAGGTTCTTTTTAAAGAGTATTTTGCCCCTCTTTTTAAACGGTGCTGCTTGTTATGAACTCTTCCTTGTTTCTTCTTGTCTCAAGCAGTTTGCATGATTTTCTGATAAAACCAGTACTGAGCTGTGCAACTCGGGTATGAAAGATATTTATCTCATTGGAATAAAGAATCATGTGGCATTCTGTGAATAGCCTTCTTTTGGCCGGCTGATATTGTATTGATATTTTTAGCTTATTGTCGATTCTAGCTGCGGTTGTATTAATAGACACTCAAATGCCAGCTTTATCCTAAAGCTGGTTCTCTTCTAAATCTGAATATTGGGGTGCTTTTCAAGGAATGCATGAACAGTAGGCTTCAGAGTGATAGGCAGATGCTGCAGCAAACATGATCTTCTCAAACATATCTTATTCCCACTTCTATTAGTTGGCAAGATTGAATAAACATCTCTGTGGCTTAGCAGCAAAGAAGATCTGATTCTCTGCTGAATATTTCTTCTGCATTTTTTACCGTTCTCATTAAATTTGATAGGGGGAAATAAATGCTCCCCCCTCCAAAAAAAGCACCCACAAATTCTAAGGAAGAAAACAATGATGAAATATTATTGGCTTGAGTTAGATTTTCAATCAATCAATCACTTTGGCCATTTCTGCCCTACACTGTTATAATGCTATTATTCTACTTTCAATCTCCTATGGAATCCTGGGGTTTGCAGTTTAGGGAAAGACTTTTAGAATTCCCAGCCGGAGATCTTTTTGGCCTCAGGAAACTACAAACCTTAGAATTCCCCAGGATATTGAAAGTGGAATAATAGCACTATAACAGTGTAGAGCGGAAATGGCTTTTATATGCCACCTTTTCCCAAGAGTAGCTAGCTCGTGAGGTAATGGAGTGAGTTTGGGCACGCTAGCTGAGATCCTGCTTCACAGTCTACATTTCATAATTTTATGAATCTGTAACTACAGTGCAGAAATGCAACAAAACCCTGTCAGTAAATTGAGAAGATGCATGTCTAAGGAGCACTGGAAACTTCTGATATATTGATATATAATTTATATATATTCTGATGATATTATATGTATTTTGATGATATAATATAATATAATATATATATTCTGTTGATGTTCTGATATTTCTGCTGTGCTCGTGGATTTCCTAGCCAGTGTCCAGTTATGCATCAGGGAGCGTGCAATGTGCACTGGTGCCCATGGAACATCAGGCTATGATGCATCAGTCGTTATACTGGCTACCATTGTAGAATGAACTGTCTTTATATTGTAATGCCATAGTAGCCACTAGATGAGTATGAACATTGCAAAACTACTCCAGTGTGGTGTAGGGATTTGAGCACTGGCCTACAACCCTGGAGACCAGAGTTTGATTCCCCACTCATCGTGGAAACCCAGTGGGTAACCTTGGATGTGTCACACACTCCCAGCCCCAGAGAATCCCATGATAGGTTCACCTTAGGGTCACGATAAATTGGAAACAACTTGAAGACACACAACAAAAAAGCCATTTATGAAGACCTGAGTTCCACACAAAATGACAGCCCATCTTTTATTCTTCAGTCATATCTCCTAAGGTCTGCACTTTCTACCTCCAGAGAAAGATATCATGAGGTAACTCCTGCTGTGATACCGTTTCTATTTGGGAGGTAGCTGGGAAGGCTGAAGAACAATAGATCTATGCATAATAGAAAGAGAAACCTTCAGCCACATGACATTCTGATGCAGTAAACTGAAAAGCAGAAGGAAATGATGTTCACAAATGGCCCAAGAATGAGGAAGGAAAAGCAGAAGATCCCTGGACTGTGGGAGAAGATATGCAGGAAATCTGAAGGACAGATTATGGCACAGCATTTCTCACGGGATGGAATCTGGCGAGGTGGATGATGAGTTAAGTCCATTGTTAACAGTAACATTGAAAGGGATGAGCCTTTGGAACTGGAAATCCATGATGTCTGTTGCCACAGTTTGTGGCAGGAAAACCCAGTAGAACTTGCCATGATACAGGGAGAGCCAACTGCATGATCTTGGGTACATCACATACTCTCAGCCCCAGAAAACCCCATAATAGGTTCACTATAGGTGTGCCATAAGTCAGAAATGACTTGAGGGCAAGGAGCAATATGATACAGGCCCTGTGTGGAGTCTTGTCAAGAGAACCAATAATTTGAAGCTGGCTTGAAGACACAAAAGCACAAATGATACAAGGATCATACTTATAGTATAGACTACTCCACTTTTTTTTCCTTTTTTTTGGCAACATGATTCCTGAAGTGGCTTATGTACTATGAATAAAATATCATTCTTACAATTTTACAAAGTCATGGCATAGATTGGCATAGATTGTATTTTTACAATAGCTTATTGGATTATAAGACTGAGGCAGGGAACTTTCAAATTAAGTGAATTTTTGGCTGAAAGGAGGAATAAATGGTCTAACTAAATAAAAATAAATAAGAAGAAAAGGGGTGGGGAGGGTAAAGGAAGAAACAGCAAGGAGGGTTTCAGAAGGTCTGGAGGTATGGGTCTGTTTTTCAACTCATCTTTGCCTACTGTAGCTTTTTAGAATAGCTGCTCTATGGAAAAATTAAGGAAAGAGTCATCTCAGATTTCCTCTCATGGACAGGAAGCATGAAATGAGCCTTCTTCCTGTATCACCTTCCTCTGTTACTATGGCCTTGTCCGCACGAGATTGTTATAGCGCTATCATTCCACTTGCAACATCCTATGGAATCCTGGGGTTTGCAGTTTCGGGAGGGTCCGGCTGGCCCCTTCCGAAACTGCAAACCCCAGGATTCCATAGGATGTTGCAAGTGGAATCATCGCGCTATAACAGTCTAGTGCAGAAGTGGCTTATGTGTTGGAATAGCTTGCTTTGCATGTGTCATAAATTGCAGAAGAGGAAGACAGTATCTGTGCACCTAGTTTACACTGTGGACACAACCCTTTTAATTGTCAAAGGGATACATATAAGTTGAAAAAAAATGCACAGGAAAAAATTCTTCTATTCTGAACTGAAAACATAAGTATCTTTTTTTTCCTTAAAAAAAAAAAGACTGCTTAGTAAGTTAGTGAATTGCATTGGCACCTAATAAGTAGTATTGATTTACTTTGTGAGTGAAATTAGGCCTCCAAACCAAAAAAGGCTTTCTAGAGATGATATGAGTCAAACAAAGAATAAGATTTTTTAAGAAAATATTGAAGTAAATAAGAATCTTTTAACATTATTTTAATGTTTTAAATTGATTTGACAACACCATGGACAATTTTTATAACTGAAAAAGTATTGGGGCTTTTCTGGTTAGATAAAAAAAATTTTTTTTACAAAACATTGGATAAACTCTTGTTTGTAACCAATGGATATGGCAGTTGTAAATGTCTTAGCTGGTAGTTAACAGATTTTCAGTATTTTAAATGGGTGGTTACTTGAGGTTGGTGAAGCACATACGAGAATAGAAGTTGTTCTTGGGGCCTTTCCGCACCACACTGTTATAGTGCTATTATTCCACTTTCAACATCCTGTGGAATTTTGGGGTTTGCAGTTTGCTGAGGCCCAAGAGCTCTCTGGCTGAGAATTCTAAAGGCCCCTCTCTAAACTGCAAAAACCCGGGACTCCATAGGATGCTGAAAGTGGAATAATACCACTTTAACAGTTTAGTGCGGAAAGGCCCTTAGTGTTCTTGAATTCCTCCGGACGTTCTTTTATAATGATCGTTCAACATCAACCATCCTTATTGTTGATTATGTCCTTTCTGTAAAGTAAAGGTCAAAGTAACAAAAGTATGGTTACATTATGTGTCTCCAGATGACCAAAGAGTCTATGGAAGTCACAGATTTTATTCTTGTGCCAACCAATTTTGTTTTGGAGACCCACATGACATTTTGTTCTTCTCCAGGACCTCCTGGAATGATCAAAAATGTCCTATTCCCACCACTCGGGTTTGTCTAGATTAACCCAGAACATTCTGAAATGAAATGCATCTATCTATCTGTATTCTCTTAGGAGCCAGTAAATGTGGTGCCTATCAAGTAAACACAGCTGTTGTTTCCAGCACGTAGATACGACAGAGATCAGCAAGGGAAAGAGGAATATTAACACTAAAGCAAAACGTTCCTAATGCTTAACTGGTATATTATTGCTAAATAATTTTAGCTCTTTGGCTGTAAATCCCGGTTCCTTTTTTTTTTTTTTTTAAAAAAAACCCAACAACCCTAATTCAATGGGAATTGTTGAAAGTCAGTTTCTGAAATATTTATGAAAGTGGATATGAACATGATCATGTTCAGTAGAAGAAGAATGGAGAGAAAGAGGAAGAAAAGCAACCTGTTTTTTTTTTAATAATTATTAAATTTGAACAAACAGAAGTAGTAACATAAGAAATAGCTGAATATACTTGTTTCCATCAAAATTTTGATGGGAACAACCTGCATTATTTTGAGAAAGAGACTGGATACAAACCCAAGAATATGCAGGTTTAATTAAAACAAAACAAAACAATTGGAACATCTCAATAATTCCTGAGTTTCTTTCTCTTATCTTATAAACTCTACCAGGAAAAGAAAATATCCTTCTTTCTGTTATCCTTCTGTTTTGACAGATATATATATATATGTCAAAACAGAAGGATAACAGAATATAATATATATATTATATATTTATAAATTATTAATACATTATATTTATTCCATTATATATTTATATATATTATATTATATAAAATATATAATATATATATATTTGTAATCATGTGTGTATTTCCCGTACACAGGTTTTACAACCAGGTAGCATTAATGCTGGAGCTGTAAGGATATATCCTTGCAAAGAACAGAAGGGAAAACAGAGGTCACATTATTGTATCTGGAATGATTTGGTGACAAAGTAATGAGCCTTGAGGGGCAGGGAAATTGACTACAAAAGCAATTAAATAGGCTCCAGACATTTTGAATGCAATAGTCTTCTGTAAACATTAAATACCACTGGGATTTGTTCATTAGAAGTGCCATTAAATATTAGAAGACAATACATAAAGGTCTACTTTACATGGCAAGGTTTCTAATGTTACAATGCCATCTCTTTTCCTTGTGGCTGATGTTAGAGGAGTTTCACAGCAGGAATTTTCAAAGAGGCTGTAGCATACAAGGAACTGAAAAGAATAAAATACCATTCAGTGGCATGGGGATCCATATAGACTTATACGACCCTATAAGATGGTCATCGTAGTCGGTGGGTGGGGGGATTCTTGGGGAGCTTTGTGACACCATCATGGTTTGGGTACCTCCCCAGGTGAACATCTGAAGAGGCAGTGAGCTTACCTCTGGCACAAGAATATTGCTTTCGTGCAGAAAATGCATTTTCTGCCCCAGAAAGAAGTGTTTTCTCTGTAGAAAACTTAAGCACAATTTTGTTCACATGAATTTTCTAGCAAAAAAAAAAAAAAAAAGTCCAGAAGTATGAATAATGCCAGAAGATTGTCCAGAAACCCTTGGATTCTTGCAGAGTGGATAGAAAAGTGCTGAAATTATTTTGTTCCTGCGTGCTGGAACAAATAAGCAAAGATTTACATCCCTTATCAGAAATAGACGGAGCATCCCTGTCTACCTGAGTCAGTTTGATAGCCTTTCTGCTGCCTAGCAAGATTTGTCTGCCTGATTGGAACCTACATGCCTCTAGGCTATGGTCCCTCAATGGGAAGGAAGCCCCCTTTCCCCATCGTCTTGCTTCGGAGAAATGACTTAAACAAGACAGAGCAGGGAAACTGGGGCCGACCCAAACACTGAACCACGTCCCTCTGCCCTGAAAGGATCTACAAATAATTGAGCAATCTTATTTGCTCCATTATTTTGCCTGAAGGAAACATGCAAGTTGCTTCT
Source organism: Iguana delicatissima (assembly GCA_948472985.1). NCBI lineage: Eukaryota > Metazoa > Chordata > Lepidosauria > Squamata > Iguanidae > Iguana > Iguana delicatissima. The sequence goes on along the minus strand of CAOKZL010000019.1, from coordinate 806,452 downwards.
TCAAGTGCCATTAACTGTCATTCCCTTGCCCCTGCAAAGCATGTGGATGCAGTTAAGACAATCAAAGGCATCAGATGCTTCTGTAAGTTGTATATTCAGATGCACGTAAATCTTGCTTTCCTTGCTAGCTATAAAAGGAAATAACTGTTCTTATCAGAGGCAATAGGTGACATCAACTCAGCAAAACAGGATTTATTACACTCTGGTTGTTAAAGAGACTGTTCTGCTTCTGAAGTGGTTATCTTTGCAGCCACCAAATTGTGTACATAAACATAACACTTGCTATTAACGGTTGTGCAAGTTGTTAGGGCCTGGATTTCACCTCTGTTTTTCTTTTAAAGTTTCAGATCTTAAATCAAGATGAAATATTGGTCCTACATCACTTTGGGCCAGGTATATCTGTACTACAGGTTTAAACTGATTTAATGGATGGATTTTTTTCTAAGAAAGTGGGGAATTTTATAGCAGGAGGGACGTTTAAAGGAGAACTGGACAAATTGGGGATGTCAGTTTGGCTGGAGCCAGCTTTGAAAACTGTTGCCTCTACCTGAAGGGTCTTAGGGCCTTTCCACCCTATGCTGTTATAACAGTTACTCCACTTTCAGTTTTCCACTATTGCTAATGGAAGTGGGCTGGAAGTATCATCCTCCTTGCACTCTGATTGGTAGCCAGCCTGTAGGCCTCCTCTATCTGTCGCATCTGCTAGCTGAAATGAAAGGCTTGGGATACAGATGTAGCTCTTCACTATTTAACAATGAAAAATTTCAGAAATTAGCTTCTTCCTGTGAGGAAGTCTTTGGAAACCATGTAGTTTTTGGAGACTATATGCAATTCGGGACTTATTCTGTGCAAAACTTGCATGTTGCTGTTTTGCACAGAAAACAGTCTTTTCTATGCAAGCAACAGCATTTTTCTGTATGCAAAATAGTATTTCAGCGCCGAAGCTCTAATTCCTGTGCAGAAAATTCTGTTTTATATGCAAATAAGCCTTGTGTGAATTTTAAGGAGAACAAATCCCCAATTACAACTTTTTTTATGTGTGGAACACATTTTGTGTGTAGCAGTTAATATTTCCATGGTGAAATATTGCTTTCCTGCATTGAAAATAATGCCTTCTACGCACATGAAAACTTTGTGCAGAATGAGTTCTGAACTGCAAAAATTCTTGTTAGTTCAAGATTCTCCTTGCCATGGTTTCTGTACATTAGGAAAAAAAAATGTTTTTTGGTATTTTTTAAAAAATATTTTCGAATATCCTTTCCATCCCTAGGTTGTGTGTGTGTGTGTGTGTGAGGTCATTTACATTATAGTCGTACAGTAAAACAACGTAGTCTTACTGAAAACAGAAGAGTTATGGATCTGCAAGTCCAGGGTCATTTCCGCCCGAACTGTCTATAGCGCTATTATTCCACTTTCAACATCCTATGGAATCCTGGGGTTTGCAGTTTCGGGAGGGGCCGGCTGGCCCCTCCCGAAACTGCAAACCCCAGGATTCCATAGGATGTTGCAAGTGGAATCATAGCGCTATAACAGGCTAGTGCGGAAATGGCCACAGTTCCAATCAATGTATGTTGCTGGTTGACAGGATGGGTTTCTGCCTGACATTTGGATAGCATGGGCCAGTCACAGTGCACAATACTGGGTGGACAAAACATCACACTTGGCATAAAGTAGCTTGAGTTCCCAAATACCTCTAAGCTCCTTAGGGTAGAGACCTGTCTAATGCAATTCTGTAAAACACGATGTACTTTGACAGTGCTGTAATAATACTAGAACTGTGGTGAGATTTTATTGAATGTCCAGCGGATCCTGCCAGGCTCCAAGGTTGACTCAGCCTTCCATCCTTTCGTAGGTCGGCAAAATGAGTACCCAGCTTGTTGGGGGCAATTAGCTAAAATACATTGTAAACCGCTTAGATAACACTAGTTGATAGGCGGTATAGAAAAAAATGCTATTGCTATTGCTATTGTTGGGCTGAAGGCTTTTTAGTAGCCCAGTCTTCCTGGAATGGATTGTATTGATTAGCTCTTAGCAAGAACCAGACAGGCAGGTGATTTCAGGATCACTCTTTAAAGGTGTTGTCTAAATAGAGCATTAATTCATTTCAGGATCTTTTCTGAATGGCTGTAAAAATGTAAACAGCCAAGATGCAGTGACACAGAGGGAAACACAGTTTTTATCTTCCAATCCTTAAAAAAATATTTACAAGAGTGTTCGGTGTGCTGAAATGAGAAGTCGAAGGAAATAAGATGGCTGTTGTTGTGAGAAGTTGTTCCTGTTGGTGAATTGTAAGTAACTGTAGAGAGTGAGGCACATTGATAATATCATTCCTAGAGCCAGAGGCGTAAATGATATTAGATTGTGATTGCCATTATAAATGTGCCACCTCAGAGTCCCTGTTTGCAAGTCTTGCTAGTAATACTCACCATAAAAAAAAAAATCTAAATAAAATTCTCAGAGAAATACAATATTAAATCAAATCTCTCTGTTATCCTGCTGGTGGTTATGAGAAGTCGGGCAAGTTCTCTGTGATAAATTCGTAATTCTTACTGTCTGCAGAGCTCTCGAAAGAATGAGTGGGGGAAAGGGCTACTTTTTAATGTTCTTCTTATTCAGAGCTGTGAACAGAATACAGCATTTCTTAACAAGGGGGAAGGTGTCTGTGAAGAGAGCGTGCTTTTGTTGTTTTTGAGTAGACCAATAGGTGAGTGTAGTAAGGCCATTTCCACACTGCACTGTTATAGTGCTATTATTCCACTTTCAACATCCCTTGGAATCCTGGGCTTTGCAGGATTCCTTTGAGGCCCCTCCCTAAGCTGCAAACCCCAGGATTCCGTGGGAGGTTGAAAGTGGAATAATAGCACTATAACAGTCAAATGTGGAAATGGCTTAAGACTCACTCCCTCTAAAGAAAAAGAACCATAACGTCATTGAATTTGCCTTAGAAAATGAGTGTGGGGTGTGGAGAAATGTAACTGCCAGTTGCAAAGGATTGTTCTATAGTAAATTTTTCAAAAATCATTATTTTCTAACAAGCATTTTCCAATTATTTCCTGATTATTATTTATTTCACTATTAACTTTTGAACATTTAGGAACCACCCATAGCTGAAGACTATGGCTGCTTCCGCACTAGACCATTACAGTGCTATTGTTCCACTTTCACCATCCCATGGAGTCCTGGGGTTTGCAGTTTAGGGAGGGGCCTAACAACAACAAACCTACAGTATTCTTCGCCTCTTCCTTCCATTGGTAGAAAAATATTTTGGTTTATGCTAATTTACTGTGTGATAAAGTTCTGACCATCCACACTTATCATATTATCCTGTGTCTTAGCTTTCTGACGTGATGCAACTAGGGGTTTCCTTTCTGATATGTGTGTGCACATGTGTGTATGTATTCATTCACTGTCTTCTCAGATATCTCCTCTGCTTAGGGTATGAGGAAAACAGCATATAGAAGCATGATTTTATACCTACTAACGTGTGTGTATATATACCAGAGTGATTAACAAGCAGAACTTTCTAAATGAATTAGCAAAATATTTTAGTTTCTGGATTCTTCAGTTGCTTATACCCAGTGATGTGTGTGCATACATACTAGCGCAGAGGTTTCCAAACTTTTCATATTGGTGATATTTTTTAGACATGCATCATTTTGCAACACAGTAATTCCAGTTTTACTAGCAAACCGGAGGTTAAAGTAACCCCTTATAAGACATACAGACACATAACATAAATTGTAATTACAAAATGTATGGGGGCACAACATATCTCATGAAAACCTTTCATATATTTTTTTAAAAACATATGATTTATAAATAATAACATACATGTCCAAGACTGTAGGTGACACACCTACACACTTCAGGCGACACACTAGTGTGTCACAGCACACCATTTGGAAAACCCTGTACTAGAGTGATTAACAAACAGAACTTTATAAATGAATTAGCAAAATATTTTAGTTTCTGTCTTCTTCATTTGCTCAGAATGAAGGGGAGCTGTATGCATTGTTCTGAGCAAGTGAAGTAAGCAGAAGTCAAAACATTTTACTAATTCATTTATAAAATTCTGTTTATTCATCACTATAATAAATATGCACTTTTAACTGCATCATTTTCTGCATCATCTGATACAACTGCATCATTTTCAAATTCAGAACAAAGTTGTCGTAAGTGCTGTTCATTTGGTTTTAAGTCAGATGCAGAAACACACGTACGCACACACCTTTGATTAGAGAGTAACGTGACTTATGCATATCAATTTCCTCACAGTGTAAGGTGCCCTAAGTATCTATAGTCAGGGGATGGTTACACAAGGAAGGGGGAACGTTTTCATTATGACGAGTGCACATGGAACTCTTTCCCAGAGGAGGCTTAGCAAGACAACTACACTAATACCCCAATTTTTCTTTTACTATTTTTTTAATTTTTTGGTATCACATAATTAGTTCTCCTTCCCTTTGAGCATTAGAGTTAAAAACTGATAACTCTTGATATATTCCTTAGTTACTATAAACCAGCCTAGAAAACTTAAGCTGAATGGTGACATGGAAAAGCTTCAAATATATAAAGTCCAGTTGGAGATATCTCAGTACAGGCATGTTCTATCTTAGCAGAACTGTTGTCAGAACTGGGTGGATGGATGGGGAGTTGTTAAAAATTGGGCAGCAAAGTGAATCTTGTTGGTTTAATTGAAAGCAACTTGCCTAGAATTTGTGCGCATCTGCCCTATGTAACATTAATTAAATTGCTTCTCATGTGTTAATTTTGGAATGCTTCCAGTACATAACCTATATCACTGTTGGAACTGTATCGCTGCCATCTGGCACAAGAACTTCCCAGTCAAAAACCATTGTCCAGATTACATATTTTGCAAATGTTAAATTAACTTAAAGATCACTTCCTGTCACCTACAGGGCATTTAATTATGGAATTATGAAGTTTCCTGAGAGGCATAAACAGCTGTAGGAAGAGAATAAAAGCCTTGTTGTAATGCAGCAGCAGGCAGAAAGTGTTATTGATGTCCTCCACTATCACCACCTATATTTACTGATGGGAGGCCCGAGGGACCAGTCCATTCATATATTCATGACTGGTGTTGCCTCTTCATTTTTATATGAAAAGACCATCTTTCCACAAGAATTGTGAGGAAGGGGCACCATTGCTTCTTGTCTTTAAATATGGATTCTCTCCTCTTATCAACTGAAAAGGAGTGTTTTGAAACTATCAGGGCCTGCCTTGCTAAGAGGGAATATCGGTTGTCATATCCAACACCTCCTAGAGTTTGTTCCCCATCGATGCTCGGTATTCACCCCTTGCAGGGTAGGATTCCAGATTATTTTCGAACTCTCTCATTGTTGGTGTCAAGGAAGGCCTTCCTACTTGCAAGGTTGAATGTGCACCCCTCAAATGTGACTAAGGGTAGATATCTTCAGACCCCTTTTCTGAATCGCATATGTCATGGTGCTCAAGCTCCTGACGTTCTCCAGCATATTGTACTGTTCTGCCCATTGTATATAATTCCAAGGAAAAAGTTGTTAAGGAGGTTATTGGAAAGGAATATCTGTTTAGATAGGCTATCAGTGAAATACTTATTGGAAGATCAGAACCGGCATATTACTAGGCTGAGGGCCAACTTTCTGGTGGAGGCAACAAACTTATGGTCTAAATTTTAAAATGTCAAAGTTTTATTGTAAATGTATATGTTGTAGTATGCCTAATAAAGGTTATGAGGTGTGTGTGTGCTTCTTGTCCAAGCTGCAAGAACCAGCAGAAATGCCCCATTAGATCATGGTCCAGCTTTAAAAAACCTGTTCTAACAATGGTTCCAATAATTCATTGCTTCTGCGTTTTTCTAGAAGTGAAGAACTTTATTCATGCCTTGGGCTTTGAATACTGTGCTTTGGAGAAAGGGAGACATACAGCTTAGATCACATATTTCCTATGTATAAAGTTCCAGTTGCAATGCCACCGGGACAAGAAGGATCTCTGTTTTAGTGAGTTGTTGTTAATCAGAACAGACAATAACAACACATTTGAATTCAAAGAAGGAGTCTTCCTGTGTTCTTATAAAAGAATGTATGTAGTTCTGTGCCATCCAATCTATCTCTAAAAGCTTCCGGTAAAAGAGAAAAGAGAGAGGTGATTTCTGCCCTACAGTGTTATAGTGCTATTATTCCACTTTCAACCTCCTATGGCATCCTGGTGTTTATAGTTCCTTGAGGCCAAAGCACTCTCTGGGTGAGAATCCTAAATGCCCCTCCCTAAACTGCAAACCCCAGGATTCCATAGGATGTTGAAAGTGGAATCATAGCACTATAATAACATAGTGCGGAAATGGTCAGAGTCCACCACCTTCTGAGAAAGCCTATTCAGCTCTTGCTTTTTAGGGAAGTTCTTCTCAATGTTTATTCACAATGTCCTTTATTTGAAGTCTTTGGTTAGGACCCTATCCTCTGGAGCATTAGAACACCAAACTCACTTCATATTCTCCACAACTGCCCTTTAGATATTTAAAAATAGCTATCATGTCACCTCTGAGGCTGGACTCCTGTTGGTTAGTCCCTACTAGAGAAGATAAATGGTAAATGTCAACAACTCGGTATATCCAACTGATTCAATGGCAGTTAGGGCTGAAAATGGTATCCAGATCCACATGAAATGGCTTATTCCATTTTGCTCAGCTTATGCAACTATGAATTGAATACATGTGTTGCATGGCATCTAAAAAAGGACAACTGTGTGTGGAAGGCAACATGTAGGTGCAGATGATCACGCAAAGAATTTCTGTCCTCACCACACTAAGATTGGGCTGGTCTTGTGGAGTCTACGTACCCATAAGAAGTAGTGCATTGAAGATTGGGCTTGTCATTGCTACATCTTGACTGCCACTCTGTAGAAATAAAGTACCTGGAAAGCAAAATGTCCTGCCAGTGATCTGTCTTAGGCCATTTCCACACTATACTGTTACAGTGCTATTATTCCATTTGCAACCTCCTGGGGAATTCTGGGGTTTGTAGTTTACTGAGGCCAAAGAGCTCTCTGGATGAGAATCCTAAATGCCCCTCCCTAAACTGCAAGCCCCAGGATTCCACAGGATGTTGAAAGTGGAATAATAGCCCTGGAAGAGTGTAGTGCATAAATGACCTTATACTTCCTGAACTAGTTCATATTCTTCTCATTCATTTCCTCTATAACAAATGATTAATGGAACAAAAGCTTGAAGACATCCCAAACCATTATCAGGTGTGAGAAGTGTGATGCATGAGGAGAAGGCTTGCTTCCCAAAGGGCAGGGTTTTATAAGGGACAGAACCATACATTTTGTTTTTAAAATCATACTCCCAAGGCTTCCAAAGCAATTTTTCAGGGTGTTCTGGAAGGACAAATGACAAAGGGTGATCACCAATTCTGGAGGAAGCAGCAAGAACTACTAGAAGTAAACCTGGTCCAAGTTTACAGTCCTGTAATAACAGAAGACTACTGAATGTGTTTATACTTTTAATTCTGAGGTTTTCTTAAAGACTTGTCTCTGAGCTTAACATTTCCTTCTCTCTGTTTTAATTTTCTGGGTAAAAAGTAGATTTTCTTTTCATCTACACAATGCTGCTTGATAATGCTTGAAAGAGAAGCTTCAAATCCCGTTTATTGCCTGAAATAGAAACCTAAAGTTTTGTCTCAGCATCCAACTTTTGGCTAGAATTACTGAGAAAAAAAAGAAAGAAAGAGTGGAGTGGTTTTTATATTGCTATGTCTATATTGCAAACTGTAATTAGAGAATAAATTTCAAAGTGGTTGGTATTTAGCAAACTGGTTGATATTTAAGGAACAAAACCCTTAACTTCTTGCTTTAAAATTATATACAGTTTAGAAGTATAGAGGAAATTGTTATTATGTCTATGACTCTTAGCCAAAAACTACACCTGTTATATTGTGTATATACAGAAAAGCTATGTTTTTGATATGGTTGCATAATATTGAGATGAATTCTGTTGGACGATCAAGAAGTAATGAAAGCAAGGAATTATTTTTCTTTTTACAGTGGGTATATTGTAATCAACCTGGAACTTCCTCTAACTTTTATGTAAGTGAATGGGCTAGTATGTTTTTTCTTAAAAAAACAAAAAACATCAACACAAGGACACAATTTTAAACTCAGTATGTGGATTTAAACCAGATCCATTGTCTAACAGACTGGGAAACTGAACTGTATAATTTTGGTGATACAGAAAAGGAAAAAATGAAATTGATAAGTGCTTCTATAGAGTCATCTCCTTACTGAGTCCTGATTCCAAATGTATAAGTCTCCCCTGAATCTGCGTGTTTTATGGTACACGTTGTGATAATGGGGCTTCCCATTATCTAGATTTAGCTAAAGGGGGATACTTCCCTCTTCAGGTAAACCAAAGGTTAATAAGGTGTTGGGATTAGATTACATTTTAGTGTGGGTCAACATCATAGGTCACAGGGTGAGAACTGCCCAATCAAAAGGAAGAGGTGAGCATCTTTGAGATGCTTCGGGATGCTTCGAGATGCTTCGGAGGAGGAGTTATAAAACTCCTTGCGAGGCCATGTGAGACAAGAGTCGACAAAGGAACATCCTAGAGATGGGATCTGTGCCAGTAGTCGGCTGCAGGCCCCCATGCCTCGCCTCCTGGCCACATTCCTCTCTTAGACCATCTAAGCCTGTGAACCTAATTGTGAGTGACTTGAATAAGATAGTTAGTCGCGTTAGGGCTGTTTATTATTTTGGAGTTGGCTGATCTAAAGAATGTATCTGTGCTTTTGTAACTACTTGTAACTTAAGCGTACCTGGGAGGGGGGAGCCTCTCATGTGTATTATTGTCTTGTTTATTTGCATGCCTTGAATAAATGCTTTTCTGTAAAACCTCTGTTTCCTCTCCATTCCCACGCCATCCTTCGGCACACGCTAGATAGGACTCTCTCGCTCAGAAGGGGGGAGGTGAGAGGGAAGAAAAGGTCCTTAAGCCTAGGGATTGTCAATCCACTGAGCAGGGTCCCACTGTACTGTTCAGTTAATTCAGAATTCAGTGGGTGGTGGCAGCAAGAATTAGTAAACGCTGGGGGAATTTCCAGCTCCTTTTCAGGGGTGGAAGTCAGGCTTGAGGGGACTGGAAATAAACTCCAGTATGACACACGTAACTGTAGTTGTCATATGAAAACTTAAGCATGTAACAACATCATGCGTCATGACCAGTTACTGCTTACAACAGGCATTTACTTAAATGTGACCCTGGACTCTGGTGTTAATGCCAGCGTTAATCCAAGACCTTACTAAAGAGATAGATTAACTCCCTGACATATTTTTGCTTTAGAATATTTTCTAGCTTTGTCCAAAAACAGCAAAAATGAGGCTAATCTACTGCTTAAATTGACAATTATATTTTTAATGCAAGATACGGTATAAATAAGAAATCAAGTTCCAAAAATCCATAAACATATCAAGGGTATTATACAATATCATACCCAAGAAATGTTGTCATGTCCAAATTTCAGTGATTACTTCAAGTCCCATAAAGCATATATAATTATAATGTCGAAATTTCCATGATTGCATCAAGTGTTTCATGAAACTTCTGTACAAATGACCATCTCTGGGATATTTACAGATGTTTTGACATAGGTCTTCCATCAGTCAGTGATTTCTTGAAAATGTGATAATATTTACAACACAGTAATAACCATCTAATCTGCTAGATAATGTTATAAAATGTGTAGAAACCATATAAACTCAATCATTTGCAAAACATACCTAATAAAATAGACCATACAAAGAACTATCATTAACTATTTTCTAGCTTTGCCATACTTTTTACCTAGCTATTCTCTTAGTAAGGTAAAATATGAACTCTTATCTTACAGGGAAAGCTTAGAAATACTACTTTTTTTTTTTAAAAAAAAACTTTTATTAAATAATTAAAAAGGTAGAATAACAATAGTAATTTACTTAAGAAGTTACATATATCAACACCTATCAGAATATAATACAGAACATTTCCCATTAGTCATCGTAGATATTTTGTCAGCAATTCTAATCAGTAATATCCTATATGTATCTAACTAAGATCTTCTTCTCATCATATTATATTCTACTGTACAAATAACAATACTTCCCACTTGTCTCTTTTTGGTTTATTCTTGTATAATTTTACTATAGTTATCTCTATACTACTTTTGAAGCAAAACTCTTCATTTTCTTCAATTTTTGTTAAAGGCCCTATTATTTTTGTTTGGATTTTTTTTCCCACCACCGAAACTTTTTTCCCCCTTTTGTACAAAAGTCTTTTTTTTTTCCCTTCAAAAACTTCCCTTCAGGAAATTTCTACTTCACATACTGAAATGTTGAAAAATCAATTAAAACGTGCAAAAGGTCTCATAATCTCATAATCTCACTCATCCAAGAGAAAACGTCTGATGTAGTTTCTTGCGCATGAGAGAATAATAAATGAGGATATGTATTCTTGATTTTCTCCATCCTTGCTGGTCCTAATTCACTTACTCCAAAATCCTATATGCACCTATCTGGGAGTAAGTCCAACAGAACTCATTGTCCTGATTTCTGGTGTTAGTCCCAACTGCCATAGATGGACTGAATAAAAGAGTTTTACCTAACCCATAAACTGCAGGTCGTTAGTGGCTCCTTTAGCTCCTTTAAACTTCTGAAAAGAAACACTGAAAGAGTGTGCAGGCAAAACCTGTCCTTTTTATTTTTGCATTTTGAGATATTTGCCTTTTCAGCTTTGGTTTTCTTTCCCTTTTCCTTGGTTATGTATGCAAAACCTGAAGGGCATCATATGATTTATTTACTTTCCTGAGCAACTTATAAGCATTTAGAGTTTGAGGGTTGCATTATAGTGGCAGGCTGCCTCCTGCATTTTTATATTTTAGATGCAAAAGCACATGCACGTTATTTATGATTATGCCATACTTTTAGTTCCACATTGCCCCTTCACTTTGTTATATAAGCATGTCTGTAATTTCATAGAGAGTGTTGGTGCACAGTGGCTAGCTACGATGAGTAAGCTTTGGCACTAATGGCTATATGAAATCATACTTTTGTTATAAGAACTCCATTAGAGATTGGAAGGGTTTATGGGTTCTAGGCTAAGCCAAGTTAGAACAGAGAGAAGACTAGATTAGTTTTACTTTTGGAGCACTGAAAGAGCAAACAAGAAGCAGAGAGAAGAGGTGGCATGTTCCTTAGAGTATCAGTCTAATCATTCCTGCACTAGACTGTTACAGTGCTATTATTCCACTTTCAACGTCCTATGGAATCCTCAAAGGCCCCTCCCGAAACTGCAAACCCCAGGATTCCATAGGAGGTTGAAAGTGGAATAATAGCACTGTGATAGTCTAGCATGGAAATGGCCTGAGAGAGGCTAGGAAAGGTGGATGAGAAATGAGGAGATTTTAGGTCACTGAAATACTCATAAACCCCATTGTTGCAGCTCTAAGACATGTCTAGCTCTTTAAATGCTGAGCATTTGTCAGTGGTGGAGCTTGGAGTGTGTGGAGGGGTGGGTGGGAGGGGGCTGGCGTACGGTGTGAGGGGTGTACCCAGGGCATGCGGGGGCATGGGCCATGGTTGTGGGGCCAGGATGCCTGAAAAACATTGCCACCCGGGGCAAATCATCCCCCCTGCCCCCATGTCCTTACGTGGTTGGCATTTGTTGTATTTCTAGCATAATATGAAAAGGGTAAGCCAGCATGATATAGTGCTTTGAGCATTGTACTATGACCCTGGAGCCCAGGGTTTGATTCCCCATTCAATGGAAACCCATTAGAGACCTTGGCCACATAATACGCTTTCAGCCTTAGAAAATCCTGTGATCATACCCTTCCACCCCTACGTACATAAAAACATTGTGCGGGCATTTCCGCACGAGTCTGTTATAGCGCGATGATTCCACTTTCAACCTCCTATGGAATCCTGGGGTTTGCAGTTTCAGGAGGGGCTGGCCGGCCCCTCCCAAAACTGCAAACCCCAGGATTCCATAGGAGGTTGAAAGTGGAATCACCGCGCTATAACAGACTCGTGCGGAAATGGCCGCACAATGCGCAAATTGGGAAAAAAAGTAATTTTAGAAATGTATGGTTTGCAGTGAAGATTCACTCTCGTAACCTGATAGAAAACAAGGATAGGGGGGAAAGGAATAGGAAAACTTGGAAAAAGCAAGACTGAAAGAAATTCAAATGTGTAGTGTGGTCACTTAATGCTGTTAGTTGCTGACCTGTATTCTAGATAGGATATGCTACTTCTGTTATGAAGCTGCCTTCACTTCTGAGTGTGCTAATTTTGAGGTCTAATTTCTTTTATTCTAAAAAATGAATGTCTTACAGGCCATTGTCATTGGTGCCATTTTCCAGGCAGGTGAGGAACAAATGATTACATCAACTGGCACTTTCCATTAGAGCGTATCTTTCAGGAAACGGGTAGATTGGCAAGTATCACTGATGGTGCCAGACCTTGACAAAGAATAAATGGATTTCGTTTCTCATTGCTGTCAACCGAGCACCTTTCTCCCCTGCCTCCGTTAATTATTTTTCCACAATGAAAATATTTAGCTTGTTTGGCAAAAAATAATTAGTGCCACAGTTTTGGCCTTGTTCCAAATGGGCAAACATACCTTGTGTAGAACACATCTCACAGCTTTCTGTCTGGATGAATTCTTGAGGCATTTTGTTGTTCTAAATGCTTTATCCATGTGTAGTAAGTGTCATGACATGTTATTTGTAGGAAACGTGAAACCAGCACCTCAGTGCTGGCCCAGAATTACCACTGAAGAAAGAAAATGACAATATTTTCCAGACCAACGTTCACAGAGAAAAGAGAGCCTTTAACATCTCTTGTACTTTCAAAAGCCGTTTCGGAGTCTGAGAGTCCAACGTGAAAATCAGAATTGCAATGAGAATAGCATTTGCGGGTATGCAGCAGGTGGATTGTGCTTGAAATGCTGAGAGGATAGCTTATTGAAGACGTGAGTGGGAAAAGTATACTTGGAAAATTCACACTGAATACCAATTAGTCACAGAAATAGCATTTGAACTTATATGGCCACAAATGTTCCCTGTGCCTCAAGACAAGAGTTCTTGCATTAATCTATCTGTTGTGTACATCCTTAGAACAAACAAGCAAGTTTCCTTTCTGTGGCTCAGTGGTAACACAGTCTTTTAAGGGAAGCCGCAAGAAAAGAAAGAAGTAAACCCCTGTGTTCCCCTCTTCTCAGGCTTCCAGTATTTTCTGCCTAACTTGGCATGGTTCTGTGTCACTCAGGGAAACTACGGCCATATCCGCCTTACACTGTTATAGTGCCCTTATTCCACCTTCAACCTCCTATGGAATTCTGGGATTCGCAGTTTAGGGAGGCGCATTTAGAACTCTCAGCCAAAGAGCTCTTTGGCCTCAGGAAACTGCAAACCTCAGAATTCCACAGGAGGTTGAAAGTGGGAAAATGTTCTACATGTCCATCACTGAAAGTTATATTGCATAAACCCCTTTATGTCTTCCTTTTCCTCACTGAATGCTACTGCAAAACATTAATACTGAACAGAAACCTCTTCACTGTAATGCACACATTGGCCCTTCCCTTTTCACAGCAGTAACTTGTTCATGAATTCCCTTCAACAGTAAAACGCTTACTTTCTGAACTGTTTGTCCTGCCGTTTCACTGGACGTTTAAGTACTGCTGTTCTTCTTCACTTTGCCCCCATGCTGAGAAGAACAGTAGTAACTCTCCTGTATTTCTTTCCTTTTAAGTAAAAATAAAAGTTTAGAGGATTTTTTTAAAACCAGGACACTGTATCTGAGTACTTTTTTTTTTTTAAAATCCAAGTACTTCCTTCAAGTTTCCAATGAGAGGAGACACATAAAGTTCTTTTGGACCATTCTATACTGCTGTTACATATAAAACCATATGTTAGATACAATCATATTCAGCATGTAAACTAGAACTTTGGTGAGTGTGTGACTCATTGTATGTTTTATATGATGGTAGTATATTGATGCCTAAAGGAGATATGGGGTAGGGGGAACCTAAGTCGAACATCTTGGCTTGATGGCATCATTCCTTTTCTTGACCCGTTCTATCTTTGCACCATCTACTTTTCTGATTGGTCTGGCTGTGGCATCCCATTTTTAGTTGCATGCTTTCAAGTTGGCTTTGACATACGCAGAGAGACCTCAGAGAAACCCTTTTATTAACAACTGTCCTCAGGTTTTGCAAACTCATGACACCTTAGGCTTCCTATGTTGAATCAATACATCTGAAAGGTGGACTTCATCTTTTCTTATTGCCTTCTGGTTTTCCAAGTGTTATCTTCTATAGTGAATCATGACCTCTTGTGATGCTTCCAAAATGGAATGGCTTCAGTTTACTCATTTTAGCTTCCAAGGGTGAGCACAGGCTTGTGAAGGAGGTACTGGGCAGACCTGGCTTGAAGAGAGCCTGTGAAGTGGGGATGGTGGGTGAAGAGGAACAAACAAACCAAAAAGCATGCCTATGGGTCAGATAGGGTTCTGCCTTGACAGGTACAGACAGGGTTTTGAAACTGCTCGGACAATGGTTTTTAAATTGAAAGAGAAGGGTGGATTTGACAGAGAAGGTTCAATTGAGTAGGAATGAGATAGCCAGGCAGAAAGGAGAATTAACTATGTTCGGGAGAGCCTGAAAGACAAGAATATTAGAGATTAGTATATTGTTCCACTGTGTTTAATAAATCTATTATATGTTATATGTAAGACTGGATTATACCATGTACGAAGAGGAAAAAGGAAGGTTGACATGGCTGTGAAGTTCATGGACCCCCTAAAGATCTGTCTGGATTCCCCACATTGACACTTTTGTCTTCTGGTGCAAAACTTTCTGGGATTTCCCTGGTTGCTTTGATAAATATTTCAAGTATCCAAACAAAACATATGTGGTCACGGAACAGTCTAGACCTCTCAGTTTTCTTCATGCCATTATAAAGTTAAAATTTAAAAAAGTTATAAAATTAGACATTGCAATTAGGTTCCACTCACAGAAAAATCCATGGGTCTAAGAGCAAATAAAGTCTGAACTTTCCATAGAAACCAAGATGACTTAAGGCTGTAGTACTTTGGATGCGTCATGAGAAGACTTGGCTCACTAGAAAAGACAATAATGTTTGGGAAGGTAGAAGGCAGTAGGAAAAGAGGAAGGCTGTGTTACAGATGGAGAGACTCAGCCAAGAAAGCCACAGCCCTGAGTCTGCAAAACCTGAGCAGGGCTGTTGATGATAGGATGACTTCGGTCTCTCATTCGTAGGGTTGCCATAAGTCAAGATCGGCTCGGCTGCATTTAACAACAGTATATCCCATCTGAATTTATATGCAACATGATTTTTCTGTTATACTGATACAATATTATCCATTATTCACACGTGCACTTTGGTTCCTTATTTTGTTTGAAGCCATTTATGTGGAGAGTCTCTATGATCCAAGCACAGGAGTGGGGTATCGTTTTGTGCTGGTAGCCTGAAATGGCCTGGCTTCCACGTCACATAAGCAACTTCATCCAAGGGCTGTTTGTTCTTCAGTATCTCAACCATCCCAAATGGATATTATAAGAGCAGATCTTTACATGTGAACTAACATTTGGTTATAGTTATGCAAAGGCTTTTGTACGTGCATGCATGTGTACTTATTCTTATCAGCCTTATGTATTTTACTCTAAATTTTGTATGTGTTTGTATTGCATTTGGATTTGTTTGACAATTCTGTATCCTTTCCTTTTCTTGATTGGCACTTGGATGCACATTTAGGACTGTCCCTCACTGTTTAATAATCCAAACTGCCCCTTTTCCTAAGCTTAATGCAATTAAAGCTTTCAAAGCCCAACTGTGTTACAGTGGGTGTTAAGCCACCCTTGTAATGATTTTGATGCCATTTCAATAACTCAATTGAAATTTACTCTTCATCTGAGTGCCTCAAGCACCAGTCCCATTTATTTCATTTGCCGAATCACTAGTCCAGCAGTCTTTTTGCTTGTAGTGCAGGAAGGGAACCAAAATGCAATCTGCTCTGTTCTGGATCCCAGTCTGTTGGCAGATTTCCTGAAACACTGAGATAAATGTGTGCCTATTTTTGCTATTTGGTTTTAAATGAAATAACCTTCAAAATGTCTGTATTGTGGGATCACTTGGAAATGTGCTTAAATTAGACAGATTAGTTTAAAAGGTTTGCAATTTGTCCATAGGCAGCTTCATTTTTTTCCCCCTTGGATCTTATGATGCCATTTGAAATAAATATAAATGGAAGAATTGCCTAGTTTTGCTTCCCCAAACCACCTGCTAATCTGAGGTATACTGGAGGGTGTGGCTGTAACTGTGTGGGGTAACATGAGGATATTGGTCCCCAATAAGACTTGTGCCTGATTAATTTTCCCTTTAGTCTTCTAATTTCTAACATCACAGTACTTTATACTTTAATTGAGCATTTAGAAATGCAGTTTAGGCATCCAAAGAAAAAGAGACACACAGGCCAAATGACCAAGGGAACAGGCATACAGAAAACAGAATCGCTCTAGGTGTGAATGATTTTCAGTGTCTCACTCTCTGCAATCCTAGAAATTTGGGTATAGAAGAAAAATCTCATGGAAAAAGACTGAATTCTTATTGGAGGAGCTATTTTATTCCTTCCCTGTAGCTATACCTCTGGATATATTGTCTTAGAATATGGAGGCTGCACTTGACCATTGAGGAATGTATCCTGCATTAATTTATCAAATCTCATATAGGAATAGTATGATCACATTCTGTGCCTGAAAGTTATGTAACCCAAATGGCTCTACCACCTGTTCAGAAGGAGATGTTTCAGCTAGTCTGGGAAAGTGTTCTAGAATGGAAAGAGATAGTCCAGAAGTATATGGCTCTTACTGCACCACAGTGCCATCCCGGTGTGGGGACGCATTGCTGCTGGTTCACGACATGTGCCATTGCACTACGTCGTTGCGTTCCCACTGTTGTTGCATCCCCAGCCATCATGATAGCTCCATAAATCGTCACCAGAAAAAAAATCCAGTAGTAGCCTCCTTTCATGCAGCCAGCTGCGCTGCGAAAGGCAGGAGCGCATCCGGAGCACTACCCATCTGTCAGCAGTTGATAGGTGCAGTGAGGAGCATTCAGGTCCTGATCTAATCCTGGAAATGCCATTGTTCTGATCGCGGTGTAGTGCAGTAAGAACCTATGTTTTTAAACCAGGTTATCGTTTAATTTGTTGTTAATGTAGACTTTTATATGTTTTTAAATGTTATCTTTTCTAATGTGTAAGTTGCATTGAATGCAAATTTGTAACAACAACAACAACATCAACAACAATTTGACATTTTAGATTCCGTATTGGAACTACAGTCCTCCTTCCAAATTTGTGGGTTTGACCTTTGCAAATTTGATTGTTTGTGAGGTGAGCACGTGCCTCCCCACCATTCTCCTCCTCCCATTCTGTTGCATTTTGCTGAGTGTGGAGAAGAAAAGCAAATGCCCAGAAAAAAAGGCAAGGAAATTGTGAGTGGGAGGCAAATGTGAACCTTCCTTCTCTCCAGAGCCCCCATTTCCTTGCCCCTGGCCCCGCTGTGCAGAACTCACACAGAGGCAAAAGGTAAGGGAATGGGGAGAGAGTCTTGCGCAAGCCTTCCTTCTCCCCTCTCCCATCCCTGTGCCTCTGGCCCTGGTGTGCAAAAGGCAAGGGAAAGGGAAGGGGGAGCCCTAGAAGGGAGTGGGAGGGGGCTTGCAGGGGGAGTTGTTCATGGTTTTTCCACTTTCACGAGGAATCTGTGCTCCAAACCCTTGCAAAAGTGGAGAGACCACTGTATTTGTTGCAGACCTTACTTAATGTTTTAAACTATCATCTACATCTAGGGTTCATTACTGTCACCATTTTATGCCACTGTAGATCATTATACAGAACTGAGACATGGTCATTGTTTTGACAGTTGCCTGGTGAACAGAAGCATCTGTCAACATGCTCTCTAAGATAAATCTAGCTGGGAAGTCTTGAGTGGTAATTTTGATTTAATAATTGTCTTTCTGTACAGATGTATGCATAACTGAAGGCAAATGCAGAAATTTCCACGTAGGTTCAGGTGTCTTTGCAACTTTTCTCAATGTAGAAGTATCTTTTACTTGCCAGAAGAATGACTGCTTTTCACCCCACTCAGTAATATTTTCTCTATATTTCTGAGGAAGCCTTTTGATGGCATCAGTGCAAATGCTCTACATGATAAAACGTGTAGATATTAGGTCAAGTGTAATGGCTGATCTTTGAATGCGTTTGGGTGTGAAATATGTGGAAATGTAATATTACAACTGCTGTGGATGTTATGAACCGGTATCTGAATTTAATATACATTCACACCTGGAAAGAAACAGGAAAAAAAGAAAAGAAAAGAATCAGGATGGAGCTGGACTGGGCTAATGTAATTGGAATTTTATATTCTTGTATTATGAACATTTTTGGTGCCTAACTTCTATTGAAAAATGTACAGTGTGTAACATTCTTTTCTGTGCAAGCTCTCAGTGTTTCAAAGCAGGTGGAAATGAAGCACTATTCATACAATCTCTGTGGGCGCACAGCTTGAAAAAAGGACATTAAAAGGAGATGTGAGAATGGTCTTCCCATATAGGCTGTTGTGCAGATGAGGCAAGAGATTTGTTCTGTGTTGCTCCAGAAAGCAGGATCTCCCTGTATGAGTTTGCCCATGTCTTGAGATTTTCTCAAGTGACCCTTCTCTCTGTCCTACAACCTTCACAGATATCTTTCATGGGAACGCAGAAGAGGAACTTCTTGGTAGCTGATCCCAGGCTCTGGAACCCCCTCCTAGACAAGTTAGACTGGTGCCCTCCCTCCTGTCCTTTTATAGGTGGGTGAAGGCCAGAAAATTTACAGATGTATTGACTTACCATTCAACAGATGGTTCACTGGTTCTGCTCTGGTTGGGACTAACCAATAAGATCCAGGCCATGGACTGGAAACTAGGATTTCCTAATTTATGTTGAGATACCATCACCTAGTCTTGACTTTCTGAGGTTATATACCATCATAATCCAAGCTTTCTGCAAGATATTTATTCCTAAATTCCAGGCTGATCAGGAAAAAATGCTGCTGTTTGTAATGCAGACAACAGCAAAAACAGATGTTAAACATGTATACAGTGTTACCAAAATGAATGAATGAACGAATGAATTCTGAACCAACAGGATGACATGGCATATACAAGGAGGCATCCAGTTAAGCTTAGTCAGATGAAATACATCTCTTTTGTGGGAACAATTCATTAACTTATTTCAATAGTTTCCCAAAATTTTGATCAACCATTCTGTAACTATTGGCACAGCTGCAGCTTTCCAACATCTAATCAAGACAATGTCCACAATTTGGATGCATCACTGAAGTGTAACTTAATTTTGCAAGAATTAAATTGCAGTGTGCTTGTAAGGAAGAAATTAGAAACCTTTGATTCCATTTTCAATTAGTTGAACTTTAGTATTGTTTTCTAATTGGACAAGCTGTAGTCGGTCTTAATACTGTTTTGTTGAAAACAAGCCAAGTCCATCAACTCCAGGTTATAAAGTTGGCTTATTTGAAAAAACAAAGTCAAAACAAAACACTTAGGGTTAATCACAGTTTAAGGTTTGGGCAGAATGCCATAGGGTGACTAACTGAAATGAGAGAAAGAGCTTCTGATCAAATCTGCAGATGACAGATTTGGAGGGGTAGCTAATACAAAGAGGACAGGATCAGAACTCAAAATGATCTTGACAAATTGGGCAAAAAGGAACAAAATGAATTTCAGCAGGGTTAAATGCAAGGTGCTGTCCCTAGGTAGAAAAAAGATGAGACCTGGCTTAAAGGTAAGAAAAAGATATAGGAGACTTACTAGACCACAAGCTAAACTTGAGTCAACAGTGTGATGAAGCAGTCAAAAATCCAATCTAATTCTAGGCTGCATCAACAGAAGTATTGTATGTAGTAATAGTTATGTCACTCTATTCTGGTTTGGTTAGACCTCACTTGGAATACTGCATTCAATCCTAGGCACCATCATTCAAGAAGGATATCGACAAGCTGGGACATATCCAGACAGCAGGGATCAGGATAGTAGAATGTGTTCAGAAGAGAGTGACCAAAGTAGTAAGAAGGCCTGGAAGCCATGAAGCCCTATGAAGAGCAGTTTAGGAAGTTGAGTCTGTTTAGCCTGAAGAAGAGAAGGTTAACAGATGACATGAAAGCTATCTTTATATCTTTGAAGGAATGTTATATGGTGGATAGAACAAGCCTGTTTTCTGGTGGTCCAGAGACGAGGACACAGAGTTATGGCTTCAAACTTCAAGAAGAGAGATTCTGCCTAAACATTAGGAAGAACTTCCTAATGGTAAGAGCAGTTTGACAGCAGAGCATGCTGCCAGGATTGTGGTGGAGTCTCGTTCTTTGGAGGTTTTTGAGCAGAGGCTGGATGGCTTTTTGTTGGGAATGCTTTGATGGTGTATCCCTGCATGGCATGGGGTGTGACTCAGCGGTCCTTGTGGTCTCTTCTAGCTCTCCGATTCTATGATTCTATGATTCTGTGTTCCAGAGACTAGAACAAGACCTTTGGATTCAACCTAGAAGAAAGGAGATTTCATATTGAAAATAATTTAGCTTCCCTTACGCCAACCAACATTTGCAAAGATTGCTTTCAGATAGCTGTGTTTGCGCCATAACAAAGTGAATAAGGACCAAATGAAGCTAAGCAGCTATTATTTCCTTTATTTTAAAAATCTATTTTATATGCTGCCTTTCTCCTGATATCTGACCCAGGGTGGCTTACAACACGCCTTCCGCACTAGACTGTTATAGCGCTATGATGTCACTTTCAACATCCTACAGAATCCTGGGGTTTGCAGTTTTGGGAGGGGCCAGCTGGCCCCTCCCAAAACTGCAAACCCAGGATTCCATAGGATATGAAAGTGGAATCATAGTGCTATAACAGTCTAGTGCAGAAATGGTCTGAGACAAGAAATAGCCAAACAAATGCATAACCCTTGTAATAAAGAAAAAGTTAAAATATAATTAAACATAAAATATGTTATCATACTAAAATGCCAGTAATTTTTTAAAGTCTAAAATTATTTAAAAACATAGCAAGAAAGTTATAAATACAGCCACCCGCCCCCTCCCCGCCATAAAATTGACTTCCTTGTTGAACCCTATCAGAGGATATGGGTAAAGTAATGGACCCATCTTTTATTTTTACTATGTCGCTCCCCACCCTCATCACCATATATTTCTGTTCCTATGGCAACTGCTCATGAGTTGTTCATAGTGAGTGACCTTGTTGTAGCTTGTTATATATGCCGTGAGTTATTGTGCAGGGGTTATTTATAGGATTAAAGAGGTGGCGGAGTCTTTGAAGACTTCTTGTTGCTGAGTTCTGAAATACATCTGCTGAAAAGCCTAGGGAGGAAGGCATTATCACTTTGTCTGTATGACAGTCCGGCATGCTTTTTTTTCTGGCAGATGGTGAGGTGAGGGAGAGTATCAGAAGGCTTAATTCCAAAAGAAGCTGCCTTTTTGAAGTCAGTGGGAATTACTTCTGTGTAAACATGCTTTGGACTAAAGTGCCAGATAACTGTATTGATCCATTAGAAAAAAAAATCCTGAAAGGTCTAAGTTTAGATCTTCATTAGGGCCCAGTAGAAGTGTATAAAGAGCCAGCAGGGTGTAGTGCCTTGAGAACTGGAGACCAGGGCTCAACTTTGTGGTCATCCGTGGAAACCCACTGGGGGACCTTGGGTACATCACCCATTCTCAGCCCCAGAAAACTCCGTAATAGGTTCACCTTAGGGTTGCAGAAACAACTTGGAGGCAAACAATGATCATTTCTGCACTAGACTGTTATAGCACTCTTATTCCACTTGCAACATCCTATGGAATCTTGGGGTTTGCAGTTTCAGGAGGGGCCAGCTGGTCCTCCCAAACTGCAAACCCCAGGATTCCATAGGATGTTGCAAGTGGAATAAGAGCGCTATAACAGTCTAGTGCAGAAATGGCCAATAAAAACGGGAATAAGAACAGGAAAAAGAGCAACAACAGAAGTTTATAAAGCAGAGAGGAAACCCATGTCTATCAACACTCTTAATCAGGACAGTGACAGGAAGATGTGTCTGATGTGCTGTTGAGTACAAATATAAGGCCAGCAGTTCTTCTGGATGCTCCAATACAAGATCACTAAGTGATCCTTAACATTTTTTCTTTAACTTAGCTCCTCACTGCCATACCCCAACACTGGCCATATCTGCAGTAGGCTGTTATAGTGCTATTATTCCACTTTCAACATCCTATGGAATCCTGTGAGACCCCTCCCCAAACTGCAAACCCCAGGATTCCATAGGATGTTGAAAATGGAATAATAGCACTATGACAATCAAGTGCGGAAATGGCCTCTATAAACTTCTACTTGGCCCTAATAAAGATCTAAACCTGGACTTCTAGGGATTTTATTAATGGATCAATACAGTTATCTGGCACTTTAGTCCAAAGCATGTTTACACAGAAGTAATTCCCACTGACTTCAAAAAGGCAGAATCTTTTGGAATTAAGTCTTCTGATACTCTCCCTCACCCCATCATCTGCCTGAAAACTTAACACTTTCCATTAATCCTCTGCCCTCCCACTTTTTCAGCTGCTTTTAAAATGTCCCCTTTTCCCTTTCCTCTTCCTGCTTTTTCTCTTTACCTTCAGCTTACTTCAGTTGCTGAAATCTGAGTTCAAAGTGCAAAAGTCGTTGGGACCCGATTCACTCGGAAAGGGTAGAGGCAAAGCTTTGCCCTTCCCAGTAGACTCGGGAAAAAGCAAATGGCTGTAGCTTCTCCCAGCTTGTGCATTCCTTCTCATTGATAATGGTTGCCAACTTGTCCACCCTCTGATACTCTTTGGCCACACATATCCTGATCTCCATCTGTGAAATGCTGGAGGGCATGCTATAACAAACACTATTTGTTGTGGTGTGGTGTGTGTGTGTGTGTGTGTGTGTGTTGATCTTTTCATTTCTTGGTTTCAGATCTTTTCAGAAACACAGATACTCTTCTGGCTTTGTGAGTTAACTCACTTCCACATGGCTGGCATTAAAATGCAAGAGAACATGGGATATTATAAGCATGGGGAGACGTTTGAAGAAAGAATGGTGTTAACCTGTTAGTCCACTGGATGACACTGCAGTTCCACATTGATGAAGTGTTCCCCCCTCCTTGGATTCTCTGTCTCTCTCTCTCTTTCAGAGATAGGTAAAAATCATTTTGGTTTCTTTTAGGATATTCAGAATTAGGAAGTAGACGCAGGACAATACATGGAAATAGACTATGAGTTGCTAAGTTTGCTTAAACCTATGGCTATAATAAAACCTACCTTTCCATAGAATGAAGCTGGTTAAAGTTGAACAGATTCCCGGATCCTTTTGAGTAGACATGTAGCAGATTGCACTAAAAAGCCAATGTTCTGCCCAGTCTTATGCGCAGTTACATGGAAGTAAGCCCTCCTAAATCTGATGGGGCTTGCTACTTTTGCAAATGTGCAGAGAATTTCAGTGGGGGGGGGGTGTAGAAAAAAACTCAACCTGGATTTATTTATATTTCTCTGAGTCCCACCTACTTTCTTCCTCTACCTATTGAGTTATACATCTTTGTTTTTCCTTCCTACAAAGCAATTTGCATGTATTTCCCTTGCGTATTCTCTGTCACGCATCTAAATGAAGACACTCTTGCTAAGGTGGGCTTTCCATATTGATATTCCTCATTAGCTAAAGTGTGTTTACCTGTGATTTTAAATTCTGTGAATCTTGAACTGTTCCGATTTTGAAAATAGCCACGATTTCTTGCAGCCCATACAAAAGTGCAAGGTTTGGTTTTTTTTGTTTTTTGTGATCTTGCAGCCAGGTGTGAAGAAAAGGGTAATTTTGGAGAGAATTGTAAAATCATTAAAATTATTCTCAGTCCCTAGATTGCAGTCCAAGATTGCGTCAAAACTTGTTAGCATGCCTGCAGAAATGAAAAGCATCCAAAGTTCTGGATTTGCAAGCCCAATATATTCTTACTTAGTTGTAAAATAAAGTGTTAAAAATATGTCTTCAGTTTTAATCTCTTTGCAGAACAAATATGGATACATACACAATATTTCTTATTGGAATTGCTCCTGCATAATACATTTTCTGTCTTTTGTATGTGTGTGTGTGAGAGAGAGAGTTGACAGTAGTTTCACTTTTGAAACATTTTGTCTGTAAATGCAAACTAATAGAAACTTGTGGAAGTTTCTTTCTGTACGGCATCATTTGTACATATCACTAACTTGAGAAATTCTTCCTGAACTGTAATGGGATCTGCACACGTCACAAAATCCCTCATTAAATATAAGCTCCAATATATTATAAACAGACCTTTGTAGCAGCATGTTACAAAAAATGACACTACTTGCAATGAAAAAAATTACTTGGAAGGAAGGTATCCTGGGCATAACATCACTTATTTTGTTGTGTAATACAATGGCTGCCAAAGTTATTGATATTTCAGTGCAGTAAGTAACACTTATTTACATTAAATTGTTATGTTTGAGGCAGATGAAGTGTTGCTGCTTCTTTTAACGGTATGAGAAATTTTGGAGGGGGTCTGCCTCTATCTTCTGCTTCGGTCTACACATTTAGTACAAAGGTGATTGTCTGTATAAAATCTGAAAATTGCTAGGAGCTTATTAGTTAACAGTGTAGAAAGTCGGTGGTTGAACTGATGGGCCAAGGTTAGCAATGTGGAATACAAGTGCCTTTAGATAAAAGAAGGAGATGAAGTTTTCTGCTATGGAGGAGGGTGAGAGGAGGTAAATGGACATGTGCAGGATCTAATTAGTCTTGGAGAGAAAAGGAATATGCAAATGCTTGCTTGCATAGGGCCTCTATAATTAGAGAAGCAGGGCAGAGTTCAGCAGGAGAAGGGAAGCAAGAATTAATAAGGAGGAAAGGGTTGAAATACAGATATTATTTCTTCTAATGTGGAGGATTTGGTATGATTTCAGAAGTTCATCCCCTAAACTGGGGCACTGGTTGGAGTTCCTCATGGTGTGTTGCTAAGTACACAAGCTTTCAAAATACACTTTATCGAGGGTACAAAGAAGTGTTGATGTGGGTCTAGATCCCCTTTCCCTCTTGTGTCCAATTTTCTGAGTATGCACCTCTGCTAGTACCCACATAGCTGTATGCATTAGTCCCAATGCATACGTTAGCACAAATGCATATGAGACTGCATACGGCACGAGAAACTGATGCAAAATTTCAGTCATTAAAACTGCATATGAATGCGTGGGCAGACTTAACTAAAGCAATCACAAATTACTACAGAAACAGTATACTGTCAGTCCTCCATATCTATAGAATCTGTATCCATGGATTCAACCAACCATGGCTTTCCCCCCCTGCAAAAATGAATAAATGAATGAATGAATGAATGAATCCTTTGTTTTTTTCCATTTTATATAAGGGACACCATTGTACATGAGCATCCATGAATGTTGGGGGGTTCTGAAACCAAACCCTAGTGGATACTGAGGGTCCACTATAGAAGAGTTCTAAAATAAGTACAATGAAAGTTGTAGAGACTGAAAAAAAGAAAAGAAAAGACATGGGGCCTGAATCATTTGCTTAGTGTCCAATAAAGTAGACCTACTGAATTAATAGGATCTATCTATATCTTGTCTTACCGTTCAGCAAGAAAGTCGATGGATCTATTCTCATTGGGATTAGCCAGTGGAACTGAGGCCATACTTTCTCATTCCTAAAAATATAATTCCTGAAAATGCTAATGGACCCTGATGCTGTTTGTCTTTTCATATGGTATGCGTATGTTGAGTTAGAATTTTGCTCCTCCACTATTTTCTGGTGCATGTGGCCCTCCAAGGCTTTCTCCAACTCTTCAATTTGAGATCTGGTCAAGCAGAGATGCCGGGAACTAAATCCAGGATCTCATACAAGTAAAGAGGATGTTCTCTAACATCTGTGTCACTCTAGTCTTTCAGTCACAGTGAAATATCATACCAGTGATAAGTAAGGCAATAATAATTTCTGAAATGCGAGTACAAATGGCCTATGTAGCATTTTTGCTTTTTGACTGATAAACCTTCATAGTTCTGATCTCTGATAGAAGCTCAAATGAATTTTTGCATTACTGTGTCATTCTATTATATACTGGCTGCTTGTCAGAGCCAATTTTTTTTCTTCCTGTTCTGAGAAAAAGAGACATTCTTGTAGCCTCAGGGTTTGCTAGAAGGATATTTCCACACTGCTGAAACACACTTTGGTTAATTGATTGTGGCTTCTAGTTATTTCTTGAAGAACTTCCTTTCTAGCTTCCAGAACCTGATCCCTCTTTGCCTCAGCTTTTCATTCTCTTGGTCTTTTTCATTTCTTTAATATATTCCCAGAAGACAACAGCGCTTTCTGGTTACAGCTTCTCGGGGTAGCAGATAGAAGAGAATTCTGTATAGATGGGTAATGCCTCTTTTCATCCCTTTGGGTGTTTTTTGTGTGTGTGTATGTTTGATCTTATATTGAGTCAGTGGTCCGTCTAGTATGTACTCTGGCATATTCCATTTAATAAATAGCAAGAGCTTTTAAAAATGCCTTTGAATTGTGAAATCATTGCTTTTTAAATATAATGGTTTAACTCTTCAAACTTTTTTTTCTTACTGTTAGGATAGCTTTTAGCCATATTCTGTCTTAATCTGTTCAGTTGGTCATTTATTTATTACATTCCAAAGGTCCGTCAAGAGAAGAATTAGAGAATAAATCAGAAACTGTACAAAATATTTAAAAGGAAAATTCAGAACAGTAAGACAATCATTATCGACTGTTATCTAATACACAGCAAGCTCTAATCCTGGCTGCTTCTTTGAGAAATTTAGCAACAGCTAGGGTCACTTTTGGGGACTTGTCTTTCAACAAGAACCTGATATAAAATTGATCTGAGCTTCCAGGACATTTACTCAACAGTGGGGTCATTAAATAGTGATGGACCTTACTATAGCACCTACAAACCAAAAGAATATGCTTCGTTGACTCAACTGCCGTATAGTTAAAAGGGCACTGTCCTTCTGGACACCAGCAGATCTACCTCTAAATAGTTCAGTAGAAAAAAAAATTGCATCTGGCTTTCAGAAAAGATTTAGGGTACTTAACCACCATCAAGTTCTTTAGGTAGTCTGCTAATTGAAAAGGTCCGGCATAATGAATATTCATTGCACTAAGAGAGCAAGATAGTCACACACCATTTCCGCACTACATTGTTATAGTGCTATTATTTCACTTTCAACCTCCTGTGGAATTCTGGGGTTTGTAGTTTCCTGAGGCCAAAGAGCTCTCTGGCTGAGAATTCTAAATGTCTCTCTCTAAACTACAAACCCCAGGAATCCATAGGATGTTGAAAGTGGAATAATAGCACTATAACAGTGTAGTGTGGAAATGGCCATGGACTCATAGAATCATAGAGTTCATTCTCTAAAATTTCTTGAGAGAAAGGTGGGATAAAAATTAAATAGATTTTTTTTTTTAAAAAAGTTAATCGAGAGCAAGTAGATATGGAGAAAGACTTTAATAGAGGAGGTAGGAGTTTAAAATCGTTTACACCCTACTTTGGTTCCAATTTGTACTGACAGATATCAACAACATAGTGAGAGAATCCCAATGAACCAAAAGAAGGGCATTTCCAAATTCCAGGGGTCGATCTGAATTAAGAGCATTCTCCTTACAAACCACATGAGGGTCCCACCAAGTTCAGGACCACCCTATTCAGTTCTGAGTAAGTAAAAAAAAAAAAAAGAATATGAAAAATATTTTGAGTCTCATCTTATTGAAATCTTGTTAACATAGAAGCCGAGAACAGGAGCTGAGTTCAGAAATGTCCTCTGCTACTTCATTACTGGCTACCCTAATTAGGGAGGTGAGATTCCTCAAATTATCGAATGATATTGAGAACTTCAGTTTCTTCTGGGCTTAATTATTAATCTATTACTAAATTAGAGATATCTGCTCAGCCATATTCTGAGCAAAGATATTTAAAAACAGCTGCTCTTTGACAGAAAACTATGGAGGGAGGAATTACAGATCGGACTGAATTTCATTTCGTTTGGCTGCTTTTCTTTTTCTTTTTAAAAAACAGGTGTCATGCATTTCTTTCTAAGTGGAATGGAAAGAAACTGAGATTATTTTATTTTTAAATGAATTTAAGAGAAACTTAGACTGACAGATTCATCCACCAACACAGAGGGTTTTGAGTGTATAGATTTTAAAGGTGTCTCTTTACATCTGTGTGTGTTCCATCATGTTTAATAACTGCATCCATTGAGTTTGGCTCATGAGGATAACTGAGAATTGCATTTAGTTTGTTCTTACTAAGAACTTTCTATATTTCACAATTCCAAAAAAGGAAATAGTGCTATACAGACAATGGGATGGAGCTGAGCCAGAATGGCAGAGTGGTTTGTATGTCGGAGTAGAATTCTGGGAGACTAAGGTTCACGTTCTCATTCAGCCATGGAGACTCACAAGGTGACTTTGGCCAAGTCACAATTTCTCAGCTTCCGATGAAGTCAAGCCCCCTTCTGAAATAATCTTAGCAAGAAAACCCAATGATAGTTTAGAAGCATAGAAATCATCAAGTTGGAAGAGATCCCAGGGGCCATCCAGTCCAACCCTTTTCTGCCATGCAAGATCCCACATCAAAGCATTCCCAACAGATGGCCACCCAGCTTCTGCTTAAAAACCTCCAAAGAAGGCGGCTCCACCACACTCCATGGAGGCAGCAGATTCCACTGCCGGATAGCTCTGACCGTCAGGAAGTTCTTCCTGAGGTTCAGGTGGAATCTCCTTTCCTGCAGCTTGAATCCATTGCTCCTTGTCCTAGTCTCTGGAACAGCAGAAAACAAGCCTGCTCCCTCCTCCGCATGACATCCCTTCAAATATTTAAACATGGCTATCATGTCCCTTCTTAACCTTCTTTTTTGAAGACTGAACATACCCAGCTCCCTAAGCCGCTCCTCATAGGGCTTCATGGTTTCCAGACTCTCCACCATTTTGGTTGCCCTCTTCTGGACATGCTCCAGCTTGTCAATACCCTTCTTGAAATGAGGTGCCCAGAACTGGACACAGTACTCCAGATGAGATCTGACCAAAGCAGAATAGAGTGGTGCTATTACTGTCCTCTATCTAGACACCGTGCTCCTGTTGATGCAACCAAGAATCATGTTGGCGTTCATCTTAGGGTTGCCATAAGTTGGAAATGACTTGACGACATATCACAACAACAAAGTAATAATGAAATTAGCATATTATGAAACTGTATATAACAATAAAACAATTTAGAACATTAAATAAAGCATAATGCAAAAATGTTTAGAACCATGACCATTGAAAGCAATACAGTACTGTTAAAATTACTTTGATCAGCAGCAACGGTGTTCAGTTCTGAAAAGCCAGTCAGAATAAAGACGTTGTTGGCTACCAATGGAAGAACAATAAGAAGGGAGACATTCTAGCCTCCCTAGGAAGGGAGATCCAGTGTCTGGGGCAGCCACTGAGAAAGTCTTGATCCACATCCTTATTAGAAATGCATGTGAAGGTTGTATGTCTGACAGGAGGACCTCTCCTGGTGGTCTCAGAGCAAAAGCAGGCTTAGACTCTTTTTGAGGACATGAGGGATCTCAATGGAGATGGGAGAAGGATGAGACTATGACGACAGTTGCACGTGACATTGTTGCGGTCCCGTCCTCCTCCTGTCTCCAGGCAGTGCAATCGTGGAGTAAATCATTGCCAAGTTTTCCCAGTCAATGATCCGTGATCGCACCTCCATCCTGTACTTACCTGGTATGTGGAGGGTCAGGAAGTGCAATGGTTGCGCTTCCTGTCCCGACACAGCCTGGGACAGTACCCAGCTGTGCTGCAGCAGGAAGAGGTGGGGCTTCCTCAATTGTGGAGGCAGCTGGTGTGGGGGGAGCATTCCCATCATGCTGCCCTCTTGGCAGAGCCAATGCCAGGATCCCCACAGGACACCACCAGGAACAGGTAAGGTGCTAAAAGGGCCTTATAGAGGAAGGCACCATCTATCAGATGGCCTGGAACTGATCCATAAAGGACCTTATAGTTCACCATGAGCCCTTGGAGTTGTGCACTTACAAATTTTAAATCCACTTCTGTTAAATATTTTTTAAGATGTGATCTAAAGTCCAAGTGGTATGATGTCAAACAAAGTATAGTCAGCTCTCCACATTTGTGGGTTTCACTTTTGTGGATTTGATTGTTCATGGGTTATGCCATTCTTCATAGGGACTGCAAGCCTCATGAGACTGAGAAACTGCGAACAAGGATTGCAAGTCCCTGTTAAAAACGGAGTGGGGCAGCCGGGGAGGTGGAAGTAAGCCCCACAAACCACCCACCTCTGCCTTGTACAGGAACCCTGGAGTCTCAAAGGAATCCACGGCGGATTGAATATAGCGATCATACTTTTTGTGTGTGTGCTAAATATGGTTTGAGAGGGTCTGGAGTTATTCATATTTTTTCCACTTTCATGAGGGTCCTGTGCCGCTAACTCTAGCAAATGGGGAGGGATGACTGTAAGTGCCTTCATCACTGTTTGTAAACATCTTCACAGTGAATTAGGGTAGGGAGAAACCTTTTGATCTTACCTTTATTCTCTCTTTTTCCATTAAAGTCTTTGATGAAGTATTTTAAAGCCTATTAAGAGTACAATTGTTCCTAACTGAAATAGTTTTATTGAATGAGCAGTAATGTAAGGAGGCCATTCTCTGCTTCTGATGAAATAGGCAATTGCCTGTGAAAGCATATTGTGTGTTTTTTTTTAAAAAAGATGCAACTTACACCTTTAGTATAAATTTTTAAATAAAGATTAAGACAGCTACATTCAAGGAACTACCATTTTGCATGCATTCTGGGATGGGGCATAACTTTTCCACCAGTGCATTAAATATACCACCTGGTTTACTGGGATCTTGGAAATAGCCATTGTACATTCCCCATTGCAGAATCAGATGACAAACAAGCATCCGGTCAGAAACACTGGCCCTTTTCACATGTGGAAGGAGAAATGGGGCAACGCAAATGGAAACAGAGCTTACCTGAAGCTAGGTAAGTCCATCGCCATGAGGAGCAGTGCGAGTTCGCCGCTCCACACTCCGGCGGCGTCTGGTGGCGTCCGGCAGTGTCCAAAATGGCGACTTACGACTGGTGGAGGCTCTCCACCAATCAGAAAAGCTCGCTAGCCAGAAGCCTGCCCCCTGGCAGATCTGCAGGTATGCACTTGCGCACGCCTGCAAATCTACACCAGGGTGCTGCGACGGAATGGTACGGGGCTGCATGCTTGTGTTTAATAAAAACCACTTGGAAAGTGTTTTTTAAAAAATACGTGGCGCCACCACATCCTGCCGCTTCAGGGCGGTTTGAGGTATAGAACCTCAAAGTTTAAACCGACCCTGTGCACTCCACGGTGTGGACGACCTCCGGTTGAGGTCGCCCTACAACGTTTTATTAACCCCATGTGGAAAGGGCCACAGTTGATTGCACAACGTCAATATTCCTCAGAAGAGTGGCACAGTGCAACTGTCATGTAATGGCTGGGGCATGTGTGCTCCAGCAACTCTATGGTAGGTCTAGGCCATTTCTGCACTAGGCTGTAATAGTGCTATTCTTCCACTTTCAGCATCCAATGAAATCCTGGGGTTGGCAGTTTAAGGAAGGGCTTCAAAGACCCAGGATTCCATAGGATGTTGAAACTAGAATAATACCATTATTACAGTTTAGTGGAGAAATGGCCCTAGAGGTTGACGAGTGGCCATCTATAGTGCCGTTCCATAGGTAGAACTTCGACACAATGCTGGATCATTTGGGACTGTGGCATAAATGTGCCGAATGGCTACTGGCTGGCCGCAATAGTAGAGGTGTGACTCTGCTGGAGTATCTCTCGGAGCCAACGCCAGAGGCACCATAGCTAAGGAGATAAAACTGTACCGAAAGTAGCAGCGATACCCAATTGCCCTCTCAATTGCCTTTTGCCTCAAAAGCCCTATGATGAGCCAATACGAAACCAGTAAAAGATATTTAATATATATGCTCAGATATACGCAGAGATTCCATCTAAAACCCTGGGTGGCTGTAGTCAGCCACATGTTACTATGAAATTAAAGCTTATTTAAGAAAAGATGGGAGAGTGTTCTCACTGTTAACATGTTTCAGTGCCTGTCAGATTTGTTGTCAACAGCTGTGGAAAGAAAATTACAATACATTTCTACTAATTGCTGAAAATGAATCCAAGTGCAATCTACTAGGGTATGATTAATTGTTGACACTTTTTGTACTGGAGCTCAAGAAATTGCCAAAGCCATCGTTTCTTCATTATCAATGGCTATGGATGGGTGATATAAAATATAACCAACATGTATCTCCTGAGGGCACCTCATTACAAAAGCTAATTGTGACGGTCCTGATGTTGCTTGGCTGTTACCAGCTGAAAGAGAGGAAATGTTCAAGCGAAGCACTTTGAAGTACATCCTGGCTTCCTTGCATGATTAAAAGTTTCACCTTAAATTCTTTTTTTCCCTTCCTGTTGCATTTCTGTGATATGTACCTTGCCAGTTTATGAGCTCTTGTCAGAGCGCAGCGTATGATGTGATCAATCCATTATTCTTTATTTCCACTACAGTTTTTCAGGGGAAAATGCTAAAGAGCCTATGTTTCATGCTTAAAATATAATGCCTGTACACACAATTAAACACAGAACATAATTATGTTTGGGGAAAAAAAGAAGCACTTTTTTTTTTAAGATGGGAAAGCAATGGTTGACATAATCATAAAACATCTGGGTGTCTTCTCCTTCCGGAAGTTAATTCTTTTAAGTAAAAGAACACTTCTTTCATAAGGTCTTTGTGAATATTGAGAGAGGCTTGCAGAAATACAAGCTGTGCATCTGTTTATTGTAAATGATAGCAACCAATAAACATTCAATAAATATTCAAGGCGGTTTTTAGAAATGTGGAAGATTTGCACTTCTTTTTTCTTGAAATCTGGCTGACTTTGAATAATGAGACTGCAGTGTGTGCATTCAGCAGATGCCTTGAACACTCTTACCTCTAGCTTAACACTGAGATGCAAAAGATTTTTGTGTGTGTACTTTCTACTGATTTGTGCAAATCACTAATGTTCACAAAAATTGTAAAGATAATTTGCACAAAGCTGTGCTGAAAGTAAGAACAGACTGTTTTCTTTGAGGAACACACAGATATACATATAAATATACATATGCGTATACCTAAACATGTAATTTATATAGAAAGGCCTGAGGATTCAGTATATTTTGTTCAAGGCCAACAGAGTAATAAGGCAATACGACAATAATAAATCAATCCTGTACATGTTAGAAAATGCACAAAAAAATGCACACATTTTTAAGCAAAAATTTTAAAAAAATGAATGAGTGAAGAAAGCAAGCTAACAAATCTTACCAGCATCTTGAGAAGGGAAAAAAATCAATTTTTTCTCATGATCTGCATACAGATGAATCCAATAAGGTTTTACATTACTCATTTGGAATCTATAGCCAATTTAATCTGATTATATTAACAGAAGAGAAGAAATTAATCTAACCTTTTTGTGTGTGAAAACTTATCAGTTCTAACTAGTGTAATAGCCTTTAACATAACAGGGTAACAATGGTGTTCTTTGAGTTTGCATGATACCTCGTCTTGTCACGGGTGTTGTGGACAAGACTGTAACACTGCTCTGCTTCTCTGACAACTGGGAGAAAAAGGTGTGGTAAGTCTTTCTGATTTTGTTGAACTACAACTCCCACTGTTAACTATGCTGGGTAAGGTTGCTGGCAGTCATAATTCAACCTCATCTAGAAAGCTACGTGTTTCCTATTTCTGGTCTCAACCTGGGTGTGCTTGATTACATCAGACTCGCTAAAACAGTGGTTCTCAACCTGTGGGTCCCCAGATGTTTGTGGACTTCAGCTCCCAGAAGCCCCAGCCACTATGGTCAATGCTCAGGGCTTCTGGGAGCTGAAGTCCAAAAACATCTGGGGACCCACAGGTTGAGAACCACTGCGCTAAAACAAGTTACATGCTGTAAGGATTTGGGTCCGTGACTAAGTCCTTGCAGGATTCTGCCTGCGAGGATCCTAGTCTTGGTTTTGCTCTTTACAGAATCTGGCCCAGTACCCCAGACCCAGCTGGCTGCTCTTGTCAAGGTCAGAGACCTGGGTGGCGAGCCAGCCCGGAGAAGGGAGAGGGAGAGATAGCAGAGTCCTGCCAGCAGCAGTCAAAGCAAGCATTTACTCATAGGGAGTCCATTCACCTAAGCCAGAGTGACAAGCAAAAGCCATAGTCCAAAATCCAGGGGTCAGAAGCCAAGAAAACAATCCAAGGTATCAAGAGCCGGGTGCTGGAAGCAAGGAACAGACAAGGAGAAGGCTTGTAGAAAGTTTGCCACAAGCAAAGGAAAGCTTCCAGGCAGGCAGTGATACAGCCCAGGCACAGGTGTGGCCAGTCACCACTTCTTGAACTTAATCAAGGAAGCCTCCCTTTGCTCAGCTGTCCTGAGTCTCCACCTTGCTTGTGGGCTGATTGAGGCAGGCTCCAGGGCATCCTCAGGATCACAGCTGAATCCCATCTCCAGCCAGAGCCACAGGGACCAACAGCTGCTGCTCGCCATCCTCAGCTCTGCCAGGGGCTTCAGTTATCACAGCTCTGATGCAGGAGAGCTGGAGCGGGCAGAAGCCAACTATATAAGGGATGGGGTTACTCTGCAAGCTTTGCTACAGCAGTGTGATGTGCTGTCTGTAGTTGTTCTACTTCTCCTGACCCTGACCCGTTTTCTGGCCCTGTGGATTCTTGTTGCTTGGTAGACTTCTACTGTCTTGAAGCCTTGCTGTGCTCTGACCTCCTGCCTGTCTCCTGGACCTGTTTCTTGCCTCTGGCTCCCTGGATTCTTGCTGCCTGGAGGACTGTTTCCACGGACTCTTGTTGTACCTTGGCATTCTGACCTAGTGCCCATCCCTAGCCCAGGTGTCTGTACTGGATGGCCCTTGCTGCCTAAGCCCTGGACCCTGACACATGCTCACCCCTGAAACATTCAGGGAAGTATGTGACAGTAGGAAAAATCAATCAGGTAAGAGAGGTGTGGAAAACAGAAACTATTCAGAATTGTTGTTCTTTTGTACAGCTTTTGGTTGTTGCTATTCCAATGTAAGAACAGCTTCCCCTCTCTAGGGAATACCTGCCTGTAAATTTCATCTAATGCTGACAAATGTGTGTGTGGAGGGAGAGTTATGTCTTTTCATCTATTCTCAAAGATAATGGATTTTAGTATCAAGATTCAGATTTGAGCTAAATTGGGTAGCCTTGTGTAATAAGTTGGGCATCTGCTGGCACCTTCATGACTAAGCTAAGGTACAGGAAGTCTTTTTGATACATTTGTTATCTACTATGTAAATAATCTGTTATTATTTTTATTAATGTTCAAGTGTAGCCCTGATTTTATACTTTTGACTTAGGTACCTAGAATATAGGTGGATGGAGAACTAGTTATGAATCTGACCAAACATGAGTAAAAGATTAGCATCATAGGGAGGAAAGAAACTTTTTTCCTCTTCCTTCATTATTGTGGTTTAGGGATGTTTGATTCTGGCCAAGCAGGAATTCTGATGAAATTGTTGGTGGCATGCTGTGATAGGTTGCAAGACATTTTGAGGGCAAAATCACTCACATTCATCAAAACTTAAGACTCAGTTATTCAGGCACTTCGCTTGTTGGAGGTCTTCAGAGTTCTGTCTGGGTAGAAATTGTTGGATGACTTTCAGGCTTTAGGGCTCAAGGATGTGGGCAAGGTAAAGATGGAAATAAATTTCAGTGAACTTCTCACACTGGAGGAAAGTAGTATTTTTGTTATCTCTCAGGGCTTGTTGCTAGAAACTGGTTTATTACTTATTAAAATATTTATGTCACACTCTTCATTGTGGAATCTTAAGGCAACATACATTAAAAAAATTAAAACAGTTACAGATTGAAATCATAAACAATAAACATAGTAAGAAAGCAGTCAGAGCACCTTAAAAAGCAATAAGAGTTTAAAACCATGTTCATGTACATTTAAAAATAAATTAGCCCCAGGCGCCTGTCATTTATTTATTTAATTTATATCGTAGTCTTTTCTCCAATGGGAGCCAATGGGATCATCATGGGAAAGGGGGCCATTGCCAGATTTATTTATTTTTTTGTTTTTTAGTGGTATAAGGTGTGACAGCAGAGGATGGGGATGTGACAGCAGAGAGACCACAACGACATTGTGCGATGGCACGCATCCCAGACCAGGACAATCTGTGGCCATGTGAGGATGACACCATCATGCAGTAAGAGCCCAAATCTTTTCAAGGCACCTTGCTGGTAGGAGAACATTTGAGCCTCATCTGATGTCCCATGGCTTAGGCTTGTCTTGACTTTTGGCTAGCCACAGTCAGGCAGAAGATGGTCTCAAACACAAAATGTATCTCTCTGGTGGCTGGACATATCCTAAAGTGGGAAATTCAAAGTGACCTGTCAAATAGCTTGGGAGGACCTAGTTGTGCATCCTTTGGTCACTCTTGCAGGTTCTTGTTTAACCTAAAACTGAATCTTGGAGAGATCCAGCCTTGAATGTGTCTTTGGTTTTGATATCTGTTTATGATTAGGCATGTTCTTTATTCAGAGACACATTCTAGCGTGCAAGTTGGAGGTCGGGTTGCTTGCAAGGTCCTGCTTAACGTAGCACTTGTCTTGGCTTCTTGGAGAGTTTTCAGTATAGTATCAGTGGCTATTTCTGCTCAAGGTTGTTGGGATACAAATCTCTGAATATGCAAGGACATCTGTTTTCTTTGTTAATTTTGAAACTTCATACATTGTAGTAGGGAAAGAGAACTCTGTACTTTAAGAAATTCTCTTGATAACCTCACCTATAACCAGATAAGGTGTTCTCTTACCTGTTGTTTTTTGCAGCTCGAAATGAAGGTCAAATGCTGTTGTTTTTAAATTGTCCAGTGAATTTTGAAAGACTGCAGTGGGTCTTGATTCCCTTCCACCCTGCTGCTGATGTCTTTCTCCCCTATTCTCTCCATGTTCTTATTTAACTATTGTTCCCATTATTTTTCCCCTCCCCATTCAGAGCTTTCACCTTCCTATCTCCTTTCCTGTACACTTTTCTTCACATCCCATCTCCGCTCTCCATCTGTCTCTTATCTTTAAAAGGTGTATAGAATGATTTGAAAACCTATCTCGGTGCGTTGGCTGCTTGTGATGCCTTTCCACCAGCCCTCGATGTGTTCTGTTCTGCTGACTTGCAAGGATTATCTCATCCTTCTTAGTGATTGACTGACAGGACTCCTTCATCTTGTGCTAATTCAGCATGTCAGGAGGGCTTTGGGATGTTCCTTGCATTGTGATCCATAGAAGTGGGGCCAGGACACCTGGTGGTGTTGCTCCAAAAGTGTATCCTGCCGTTGTTGTTGTTTTTTGCATTGCTAATTTTATGGAAAAGAAATTGCTTCTTAGGGCCTTTCTACCTTTCACTGTTATAGTGCTGCTATTCCACTTTCAGCCTCCTGTGGAATTCTGGGATTTGTAGTGTCCTGAGGCCAAAGAGCTCTCTGGCTGAGAATTCTAAAGGCCCCTCCCTAAACTGCAAACCTCAGGATTCCATAGGGGGTTGAAAGTGGAATGATAGCACTATAACAGTGTAGTGTGGAAATGGCCACTGTACTACTGTGGCTTTACAAATTAACAAAAACATTACATAAGTGCAACCTGTTTCCTGTTCTTTCTATATTGTCTTCATTTAAAGGGGTGAACTTCTGCTTTCTTGCCCCCAAGACCCCCAAAATTGATCAGAAGCAAGTTACAATGCTAGTGTTCTAAACTTATATTGGCAGGTTTTGTACACATTTTAGGGGAGGAAATAAAAGTTTCTTTTTTTCTAGGACCATCATTTTTAATCATTTGCTTAGCAAAACAGTTTATTAAGCAGTGAAGGATAGTGAACCATAAAGTTTAATTTGCCTTTTTTAATTGAGTTGTTAATTAGCGCCTCACCACAGTTGGTAACTCCCAACTTGCTTCTGTTTTTGCTTTGGTATCTGAGACATTTTAAAGAATCCAATCTATCTTGGCTTCCCAGCTCAGGCACCTCCATGAATCAAATCAATAGGTGATTATGTTCTTACTGTGCTGGGTCTTCCGTGAGTGCATATTAATTATGTCAGTGGTTAATGATCAGACAAGAAGTATGGGAATCTGACAAAGGATGATTTAACAACAACAACAAAAAGGGAGAAATAATGTTTGGAACTTTATCCATTCTAAAGTAAAAGAACTTTTGTTATTTATGTGTGCAGCAGCACTGCAGTATTCTTGGTAATGGCCAAAGGAGTGATGCTACAAGCCCAGGAATTCCAAATGAGATGTCATATCAGTTGATGATGGTTCATAATTTTCAGTCTGTCAGTTCTGGTACAGACTGACCTGATCCCTGTCTAATAGACCAGGGATGGGAATCATTTGTTACTCCAGTTGTTGTTTGGCTGCAGTGCCCAGTTTTCCTCACCATTGGCTATTCTGGCTAAGGGTAATGGGAGTGGAAGTCCAATAATGTCTGGAGTTGGCTCCATGCCCTCCATCTGCTCTGGTCTAGAATTTCCTGCCAACCGTTATGTACTTATCCATCAGTTTTAGAACTCAGTGAAAGTGCAAGTACACTACACAGTTTAAAACCTGTGTCAAATGCGTTTTAAGCCATTTCCACCCTACACTGTTGTAGTGCTATTATTCCCCTTTCAACATCCTGTGGAACTCTGGGGTTTGTAGTTTCCTAAGGCCAAAGGGCTCTCTGGTTGAGAATTCTCAAGGCCCCTCCCTAAACAGCAAGGCCCAGGATTCCATAGGATGCTGAAAGTGATCAGACAAGAAGTATGGGAATCCTACAAAGGATGATTTAACAACAACAACAAAAAGAGAGAAATAATGTTTGGAACTTTAACAGTGTAGGGCAGAAATGGCCTTAGAATCTGAATTTGTGTGCACTTACTTCTGTCTTTAAAACAACACACAGGAGGTGGTGGTGGTGGTCTTTATATCCCACTCCCCACCCCCCAAAAGAAAAAAGGATTCAAAATGTACTGTAACGTAGACACTGGATTGCATGGACATATGTGTGAACAGAAGATATATCTTCATATATACAAACAGAGAGAGAGAGAGAGAGAGAGAGAGATAAAAATAGTGGGACCAGAAATGGAAATAGTTAAAAAATATTTACTTGGAGTTAGTGTCCACAGATATAAGTATCTGGTATAAGTATACCACATATAATTATTTTCTTGGCTAAAGTAGAAAGATCTTCATGGCACTGAATGGTGGGCATATATCTCTCATTCTAACCTTCTGTTGATGTAGTTTTGGTTTTAAGTTGGAAATTTCCACCATGAGAGCCCCCTCTTATAGACAGAAGTGGTAAAGTCCAGACACAGCTTTGCCCTTCAATAAGAACTAGGATATAATAAATTATTTGAAGCGTCGAGTAATTGAACCTACAGCTTCCAAAGGAAAATTATGCAGTATAATCATCAGGCTGAAGAACACAGAATCAACTGTGTCCTGTTTCATGCTGAATTTAATGAAGCACCTTCCTATAGCTCTTGTACCTGGTCTGAATGTAGAGGTATGCCATATAATTTCCCCTGAAGAATGCTTTAATAGGAAATAACCAGTAAGCCTATTAAAAACATAATGAGAGCCTCATTCAGTTTCCTGTCAGTCTTCAGAGCTGTAAGTGGTTTCTAATTTGCACAAGATTGGAATAGCATTGAAAAATTACTATAACTAAGCGAAACACTCGTAGGATTTTCAATTTTTTGATAGCATCCCTTGTAATGCATTATAATACAGTTGTGCTTAAGTGCAGTGGCATATGCCATACTTAATTTGAATACTGTCATCTCCAAACATGAGAAGTATGATCTAGTATAATTTTGTGAGTCTCTATACAGGGATGTGGAAAAAAGAAAATCTTGGCATTGTCTTGATTTGGTCAGGGAAGGATTTTCCAACCCTATGAGAATTGTCCTGTCCAACATGAAAATGAGACACCAAATGCTTTCCAGGCTACCTAGGGATAAGTCACTCAGCTCCATTTGATGTCACGATGGGCTTCTCCTCCCCATTTCTTCAGCTACACACTCTCTTTTAAGATAGAATAAAATTCATGGTCTCCTCTTACTTACTATCATGTTGAATTAGATCAACTAAGCACAATTAATTAAAATGTATGTGCCATATGCACAATAGATTAGGAGAATCTGTAGACCTCCAGATATAGTTGGTCTCCATCTTCCATGAGACTAATGGAAATAATTCATAGGATGTATGGTTTAGTCATTTCCTGTGGTCCATAGGTTCCTAACTTTGTTGCACTGTTTCTTTTGGACATATGTTCACACACACACACACACACACACACACACACACACACACACACACAAAGTATTTGGCATTTACATCTCACAGTTAGTGTCCATGACTTCACAGTTTCATGGGTTCACTGAACTGGGCTTTGTGCTCTGAAATTTTTGAACTGTGTGAAAAGAACTTGAATGTTTACCCAGACAATTACCCTTGTACTCAGTATGGGTAGTGTTTTCCAAAACAGGCAAATGGTACAGCTTATTAATCAGGATAATTTTTTTAGTTTTTGTTTTCCCAAGAGCAGGCTTTTAGAGAGGAGTACTTGTAGCTTTACTCCTTTATTTGTTAATGCTCTTTTTCACTGCAAAGGTCAGTAATAATTTCATGTTAATAGGAAATCTTTATCTAAACTAATGGCAAAATAATTTAAAATGTATTAAACACTCTCAGTTCACCATTAATATGTGCATTATGCAAATTCAGAATATTATGCAAAGTATTTTCTAAATAGCTATTATTCATCTGTTGCTCCTTTTACTCTCTTTAATATATCATAAATAATTAAAAGGATGTGTAGGGTTCATTTGTTTCTGCCAGTGTTCTGAAGAGCATTCATCTGGAAAGCAGGTTCTAACTTCCTTTACTTTTCTTGTTCTCCCGGGAATGATTGGTATGAATCAACATCCAGGAGAGGACTGGGATGGCAGTAGTCCAGGGGTTATGAAAGTGTTAGGCACAAGTCTCATGCATTTCCAGCCATCTTAGGGTCTCTCACCCTCCCAGCTCTCAATCTGGGATAATCATGGTTGTGAAAAATCACTTCCGTAGCAGCCAAAAACGATGTTATGGTGATTTTCCTTGAAACACTCCAAATGCCGCAAATTACATAGAAACACTATTAGAATTTGATTTCTGGTCACTACTAGAAGTGATCTGTAGCTGATTTGGGGGCAAGTATTGAATGCTGCAGCCAGCCATAGTCCTGGGGACAATTGTTTCCCACACCTACAACAGTTGACCATCTGAGCTGTAATCCTAACTCAAATGTTATGAGACTTCACCTTCCAACTATTCCAGGAAGGGCAGCTAATGGTCAATGATGATAAAAACTGTAATCTAACAACATCCTGTAATCTAACAACATCAGTATGGTACTAGTTGTCCCACTCCAATAAAGTAAAGCTTAAAAAGTGAGATATCATAATTAAAAACCATATAGGATCTGCCAAAGATAGGCAATTGTTATATGAATTAAATTGAAATATTGAATATTCCTATGCAGAATAGCATTTTCCCTGATTTTCACACATACTATTGTCAGAACTTCCTTTAGATCAGTGGTTCCTAACTTGGGGCCTGCAGAACTCTGGAGATCCATGGATCCCTCACAGCCGCATCCCCCAAATTGCCATTTATCCCAGAAAACA
The DNA here is from genome assembly GCA_948472985.1 of Iguana delicatissima. NCBI lineage: Eukaryota > Metazoa > Chordata > Lepidosauria > Squamata > Iguanidae > Iguana > Iguana delicatissima. The sequence continues at coordinate 764,483 of CAOKZL010000019.1, read as the reverse complement.
GGGAAAATCCTGGATTTAAGGCTGGTTGATGCAGCATGTTTTGGATCCCTGAGAGGCAGTTGTGATGATGGTGGCAGTGGCAGTGTTGCCCTGGCAAGTGTCTCATTCTGTGCTGGAGGCTCAGGACACTACTGTACAGGTGTGCCAGAAAGTCCAGAAGGCAGAGAGATGGGAGGAGAGCCCAGAAGACGAGGGAAGAAACCCACCCTGTGCCTTGTGTAGTGACTGTGGCAACACTACTGGATCCCAGGGTCAGGCAGTGCAGCACAGCTTCAGCTCCAAGCAGCCACAAGAATAGAAGGAAGTCCTTTAGTTTTGTGTTTGCTTGGAAGCAAAGAGGCGAGGGTCTCCATGCTCCTTTGTGGGAAAGGATGGAAGAAATGCCATTTCCCTCTGAAGGAGCACCAAAAGATTAGAGAGGGTGGGTGTTTTTCAAAGAAGACTTTGCCCTCTCTACTTTGTTAGTGCTCCTTCAGAGGGAAATAGAGTTTCTTCTTCACTTTTCCCCAAAACAGCAGCGAGACCCTTGATTTTCAGGTGCTGCTTTGTGGAAGAGAAAAGGCAAAAGAAATGCTGTTTCCCCAAAGTAGTATCAAGAGAGTAGAGAGAGAGCGTGACTTCTCTATTCTCCACTCTCTCAGTGCTGCTTTGGAGGGGAATGGCATTTCTTTTGTGCTTTCCTCCTAAGCAACACCGAGACCCTTACTTTGCAGGCAAAGGAAATGATTCTTTAGGCCTGCCTCCCATTCATAACCTTTCTTTAAGAAATTCCAGTTTATTCCACTCTCCTGGTACTTCAAGGTTCTCACCGTGCAACTCCACAGACCTCTTTCCTCTGCACCGTCTACTAAGCTTCTGCAACTGATGAGGCGTGTTTCTTCCCTAATCCAAGGCAACTTTGCCTTTTCTAGCCTTTCACCCTTTTTCTGAGTGGTTGTTGCAGCTGTTTAAAATGTGATGATATAACCAGCTTCCTTCTAGTATTGCCAGTTCCACACAGCCCTTGCTTATTAAACCAAATGAAAGGTAATAAAATTGATAACATACAGCACCCAAGATACCTTTCCAGAACAATCTATTTACCTCATAATCACTGCCAGCTCCCCTCCTCCCCACCTACCATGTAGATCATCTAAATGGACTGCCTCGGATTTTAAATCATGTGTTGTGTTAAGGAATCAATGAAACATAAGCAAATATTTAGTTGAAATATGGAGGCATAATTCATTAGAGCAATGATAACTATAGCTCCTGTTTTCATAATTTCCTAGTAATTTGTGTGAAGTGGGAGTGGAGAAAATGAAATATGATTAGTGAGATTGCAATAATTCCCTTCAACTATGGAAGGCAATCAAGTCCTTGGAAATAGAGGTGAGTGGTCTTCGGAAGAAATTCTACAAATATTCTTTGAGAGTCAGTATGTTTCTTCCAATCATCCCATTAATGCATCTTTGAGCCAGCTTAGAGAATCCTTGAAGGCTGGTTGGTATTTGACAGCAACAGCAGGGTAGCTTAGCTATTCATGACTTTGCCATGACCTTAACTCCGTGAAGGGTTAAAGTCATGGACAACCCAACAGCTAACCCATCTAGTCTATTCAGACTCACATGTGCTTCCACAAAGTAGGGGATGGTCTCTTAGGGAGCTAGGAAATCCATACGATAAAGCTGCACAGATGCTTTGGAGAAATCCCAGATTCTGCAGTGCATTTGTATGATTTAGGCTAATTTGGAACAACCAAAAGCAGTCTGGGCCAAGAGTGGATCAAGGTAACCCGAAGTAATTTGGTTTGACTCGGGCCAATCTGGAGAAAGTACTGATTAGTACCAAAGTCTCTTGGATATCCTCTATTGATAAAGCTTCCATAAGTCGGAAGTCGATTTGATGGGAAATAACAACAGCTTTTTGTTATGAATTGTAATACCCTGCATGCCAGAGTATATGTACGGTTTGAAGGAGTTGTATATAGAACAAGATTAATAATCGGCATGATTGGTGATGAAGTGGTATCCCCTGGTGAAATGAAACAAGAGTGTTCAGGAGTCCATCCGTGTATCTCTCATTCATCGAAGATACTTAGACAGGGAGGTTTTGATTTAAGAAAATATCCTTGCCCTACGTGAGTGGGTTGCTTACACGCAGCGTGCCATTTTGGGTGACCTCCTGCAGAACCTTCAGCTACGTGCTCAGTCTTTGAGCAAAGATGTTATTTTAGATGGATTTTCTTGGCCAATTTATTTCTGTGCTTTTATTGACTGTAGTTGTTCTATGACTTGGTGCCTGGAACATTTTGGTCTTGATTGCAGGGTTGTCTCTCTCTCTCTCTCTCTCTCTCTCTCTCTGTCTCTCTCTCTCTCTCTCACACACACACACACACACACACACACACACACACACACCCTGCATTGTTTCTGACATGTTTTCCTATCACTTTGAGTGCTTTCTTGGAGACAATGAGACCGTTAAATCCATAAGCCATCAGACAGTAATAAATTCATCAGTTCATCTCCTCGATTCAGGCTGCTTTCTCTGTTTGTTAGCTTTGCTGTCTTTCATCAAAGTAAATATTTTCCTCTTTTTCTTTTTTTTTTATTTGGCTCACTAGAAGCATGCTAAAGATTTCCACTTCACTTGTTTTGGGAACAAGGTGGTGGCACTGAAAGACACACCTTTAAGCAATGAGAACAAAAGGATTTAATTGCTTTGGCTACTCATGAGATCACTAATAAATGAATGTTGTGAAATTACATAAGTATACTTTCATAGGCATACTTGTTTGTATGTCTGTGAGCATTTGTGCACATCTTTCATGTTGCTTCCTAAATTAACCTTACTTCAAGGCCTTATTTAAATTCTCAGTAATTTTTATATGTTTTCATTTATTAGACAGCAGAGATGAAGATTTCACCCTGAAGCATTTCGCTTCCATCAAGGCTGATCGTGAATAAAACCAAAATGTCTATTAAAATGCGAAGGAATGTGGTAGTCAGCTAGCTAACAGAACAATAATAACTTATAGGATTTGTGATGATTAATCAGAAATGATGGATATATGGAGGCAAATAATTTCAGCTGTGCCTCACTACAGGTTTTATTTTTGCATATGAATATATACACACAGAGGCCTTTAAGTGCCCACTGAATTTCTCTGAGGCTTGTTTGCTTCAAGGTGAAAGGGGAAAAAAATGTTACTGTAATTCACATGGCAGCTTCTGGCATAAGATGAAAGTCAGATCAGCTCAACTTCAGTTCAAAATTTAGAGCTCCCTTTGGAATGTTTATGCTAGTATCCGTAGTCCAGATAAGTTACTGGAAGAAATTGCTCCCCATGATAGGTCATGAATCTAATTATCCTAGAAACATTGCTACATGGATTTGATTGAAAATTAGTTAGTTTAATGTATGATATTCATGGCTTCTCTTTTCCAAATCATGTGAAATATATGGATAGTTGAACCCAGATGGGCCAAAACATCCCATAACTCACTGAAACTCTTTTCCCCTAATCAAAAGTGGGCTCCAGAGAGAATCTACAATGAAGCAAAAAGCCAAGAGAGAGGTGTAGTTAAAAGCAATGAATTTGACAGCAGAAAGGTGTGTGCTTTTGGTGGTGGGGGAGGAAGAAATGACCATAAAGTAAGCAAAACTGAAAGATTTACCAAGAGAACATGCATGCCATTGATTCTTTCCTCTAAAATGCAAGGATGAGAAATCCATCATTCCCCAAAAGTCCTTAGACCGCGATGCCTTTCATCTCTCTCTCTTTTTTTGCAATGCCGGTTGCAGCTGGTAGATAGGGTTTCCGCATCAGAGGGCTTGGTCCTGTTTCTTCAGTCCTCAGGGTGAGGGATCTCAATTGCCTTGGAATTTGTGAGTGTGTATATCTATTTTCCTCATTTTTAGTTTTTTTTTTTATTGGAATGGCATAATAGAAAATGGCATTTTAGTAAGTGTGGTTCGTGCCTGACAGATACTGCTTAATGACATCAGTAAGACACTGCTTAATGACATCACTAAGGCACACCCCCTGTGACATCAGCAGAGATGCCCCCTCTCACATCACAAAGGGGTTCTTCCAAAGGCCCAAGTTTTGGCACTGAAATCTGAGGGACTAGAAGAGTCCTGATCTGGCACCCCTACTGATGGGAGCTGCAGTCGAACAATATGTGCAGGACCACATGCCCCTCATTCCTCTAATAGAGCTATTAAAATGTTGAGCTTAAAGAAGTAATTTTTCAATTTCTGCTAGTATGCTAATTTTCCCTTCCCTTTTTGTTCTATTGTCTCACTGTCTTGATTGTACCTTGTATCAAATGAACATTTTCTAAAAAAATTGAAAATGCAGGGCTTGTATCTTAGACTCTACATGCACACACATTCATATCGGCTATCGGATAGCTGTTGCTATAATTATATCATAACTGGAATTAATTTTGGTCCATTCCAAGGATAGCAATTAGATGCTGAGAGGGGCTAAAAGTGTTATGTTTGGTCGTGTAAGACTAAGGAGCTGATTCCTTAAGAGACTGACTTCTTCGATGTGGTCCACTGTGGGCCATTTCCACACTACACTGTCCTAGTGCTGTTATTCCACTTTCAACCTCCTGCGGAATTCTGGGATTTGTAGTTTCCTGAGGCCAAAGAGCTCTCTGGCTGAGAATTCTAAAGGCCCCTCCCTCAACTTCCAACCTCAGGATTCCACAGGATGTTGAAAGTGGAATAATGGCACTATAACAGTGCAGTGCGGAAATGGCCTAGTCTCTTGCTTTATGAAGGAGGTCTTTGCTTAACTCACTGTGGCTTAGTGAATTTGTTTGGTTGAGATGTACAAAAAGGCCTTTTTAGTTGCAATACCCATCATGTACATGGAATCCCCCCACCCGGCCATGGGATTTAGGTGACCTCCAAGTTTGGGCGCTATTTGCCCAGGCATTTTCCTGATTACTTTGCTGATTACAGTATTAACATTTTTATCTACCCATGGATTGTAATGCATTTTTAAATTGATTTTACTGTTTTCACTGTTTATCATTTTAGCTACTGTTTTTCATTGTATCTTTTTTCCTGAACTTCCATGAGCATTTTAAACTGAAAAGTCATGAAGAAATGTTCTTAAATGATGAATTTAAATAAGTAAATGGGTCTGTTCAAAGCTGGTTGGGGAATTCAGGACTATTTAAATTACAAAACGTTGGGCGCTTTAAAAAAACAACATACCCTCTCCTTTTTTGATTCCTTCCTTGGTTTGTGTTTATGCGATTGATCCATTTCTTTATTGGAGCTACTGACTTTGGAAGAATTTCTTGCAACTAGCTCTTTCAACTTTCTTTTTAATCAAAGGGGGTGTGTGTAAAAAAGTTGCAAGTGAAAGAGGTTGCCTTCTCTCTCATTATTTTCCCCATTACCTCGCTGAGGAAATGAGAGATGTTCCAAATGAGCATCCCCTGTTCTCATTAGTTCTGGAGCAGCGGAGACCTCTGGAGGAAAATACATTTTTTGGTAGACTAATTCATTGAAAATGCAGAGTCATTGCCTATCACTGGGTGGCCGGACATTAAAACAGACATAACCAATTATCTCTTTCCCCCAGACCAGTTGTTGAACTTTCTGTCCATGTGTCCTTCAGTTTTGCTGGAGCCAGGAATTAGAGGTGGATTCCTGTGGTCTGTAAAGACTCCCGGTCCACTAGGGAAACATGGATTGATGCATCTTGCCATCTGAGTCGGCAGGAGATGTATTAACTTTGCCTCGTCCCTTGAATACTTTAACTTAAGAAGCGTAACCTTTGGCCGATGATGTGCACCCTCTTCTTCTTCCTTCATTTTAATATCCTCTGACTTGGATGCAAAAGCAAGCAATTCACAGTTTAGTCAATCAGTTCCCTTGCTTAATAATGTTGGTTATCGGAATTATTTTTCTGCTCTGTGCGTGAACATTTTGAAGTATGTGGTTTGTTTTATGACAGTATCAGCAATGAAATACCAGTCTAGTCGGCACTTCTCCCAACCCTAGCCTTCCTTGTAGCAGAATAGAAAATACAAGATAAGAGGCATGGGGGCTACTGCGGTGAGCAGGCAGGCATGATAGAAGGCCACAAAGATGAAAAGAGGAGTATAGAAGAAGAAATGGGAAGAGCACTAAAATGGGTATAAGAGATAGGCAAGAGGGGAAGTGTAGCTGAAGAAAATTTTGGGTAATGTAGGGAGGCAAGACTAAGAACATTTCCGCACGACACTCTTATAGTGGAATCATCGCACTGTAAGAATGTCGTGCGGAAATAGTCTAAGATGAGAAAAGAAGGCAAGGTCCCACATTTGTAAAGGTGTCAGGGGTCTCCCCATGGAAAAGTGGTCATTTCTTTGGTGCAGAAATCTAGCACACCGTGAACACAGGATTTCAGGAAGAAGGAATATGGAACTTCCAGCAATTCAGAAACACTTGGGTGTTGATTCTGAGATGGTAAGAAATTGTTCTGAAGGGATATACACAGAGAGCAATAAAATAAAAGTGGTGCCAGAAAAAAAGGAAATTAGCCCTTTTCAACAAATCCGATGGGATTATTCCTTGCTCACTCCAAAATACAGAGAAGAAGCTGGCAAGGAGATATTCCTACAGGTAGAATACAGTGCTTTGTGCAGAGAAGTGTTGCGTTTAGGCTCTTTGCTAGAGACAATTCCCAAAAGCTGTTGTGGAAATTATTATTTTTTTTCCACAGAAGTTGTTTGCTTCAGGGCCAAGCTAGATGTGATTTAAATGGGTCTTTGCATTTATTGTGAATTATTATTTTTTAAAAAATGAATTTCAGCCACTGGGGTGAGGGTGGGAATTACTGGGATTGCAGCAGATTGAAAGGATGAAAGGCTTAACCCCTTCCTCTCAGGAAACTGCTTTTATAAAAATGTCACTTGCTTTGGCATCAGCGAGGAACAGATTTTATTTTTCCAGGATTGCACCAAGGGGAAAGGTTAGATTCCCATTTCCTGCCTGTTGTGCTCCTGATGATGGTCTCCCACCAACAACTGTTATTTGCATTTTTAAAGGCAGGCATGAAAAGAATAGTTGCAAAAGCACAGCTAACAGTGCATTGGCCTCTAATGTCACATGGCTGTTCCCTTCCTAAATCACTTTTTTTTACATTCATACATTCTGCCACAGTAACAACAATATGGACATCTAGTAATGCGTTCCCCACACAACATGGCCAAGATCGAAAGAGGTAGGTTAATTTGTAATCCAGTTCATTCATTAACAACCACAAAGATGAATCCCAGAAGTTATGAGATTGTAAGTTGAGCTTATGATCTCATAAATATTGAACAAGATGTCAGCAAAATCTTTTGTTTGGAGATACTCTGGCTCTTCCATTTTTCTGTATGCCTTTTACATCATTTGTAATCGAGTAATAAGCTTTGGCTTTTGTGTGTGCGCTTCTTAAAAATACATATTAAGAGTACTTGACACACACATACAAAACAAACCATTAAACTACAGACACACAAAAGAGAATCAAAGTACAATGTAAACAGATCCTAAAATCTAATAATAAGATTAGATCCTAAAATCTAATAATAAAGACTGATGGTAAACGTTCTAATGATAAATGTTAAACTAAGACTAACACTAAAACAAGGTAGTTTCCTACTTTCCTAACATAGACTATTGCTCCTATTGAAAAGACAAAACAAAGCAAAAACTTTCTCTATCTGCAAATCTCATTCCAATGCTTCCACTGCTATTTTCCCCAAAAATACTAATTATCAAATTGAACGGTAATACTGCAGTAATTCTTTTCTTGCAAAAAATTTGTTAATGCTTCCCAGCCCTTGGTGAAAGTCACCAGCAGTTTTTCACTTAATAGTATCATTAATTTGTCCATTTCAGTTAAGTCCAACGATTTAATCAACCAGCCTTCTTTTTACTGGAATTTCTGTGATCTCGCACTTCTGTGTGTATATAATAATCTTGCTGCTGTGGCCATGCGTCTTAAAATCCTGCCATTTTTCTTCTCCAGCTGATCTTCTACTAGTCTCAGGAGGCACAGTTCAGGCTTTAATAACACATCGACTCTCAAAAGATTATGCACCATACCATGTATTTGATTCCAGATTTTTTTTTTGTCTTTTTCACATGTCCCCCATATATGATGAAAAAAAGCTCCCTTTTATTCCCATTTTTAACATTTGTTTGAAAGATTTTTATCCATTTTGGCCAAATTTTTTGGAGTCAAGCACCACTGATTCTCTTCCAGATCATAACACGGTATGAATTTAACCCCCTTTAGGCACACTTTTCTCGTGTGTGTGTGTGTGTGTGTGTGTTGTGTTTTTAAACTTACACAAGAAACAGCAACACCGACTAGTAGGAAAACTCAAGCAGTCTGTTTCTGAAAAGACACAGCATCTGTTCTGTATCCTTTGTTATGGCAGCAAAGTTTCTAAAAAATAAACATTCATTTCTGGCTGGAGGCAGGCTGTTTTTGCAAAAGCATTACGCTCCTTACCAGCTGCTTCTACAAAAGCAGTTGTTACTGGCTTGAGGCAAACAAATTCTTTCCAGGTGAGGTAGGGAGGCAGCTAGCTTAAATTGTATGTGATGAGTCTGAGATGCCTCTGGGCAAAATTTTTTTGGTTTTTCAAAATCAGATTGTTTTCCTCCCAGACAACAGTCAGACCACCATTTTGCAGCGCAGATAAATTGCACATTTTATTTAAAGGAGTCCAGTAGCAGTTCTGAGGGTCACTAACAGGAAAGCATTTGTGGCTCACACCATTTAGTCAGCAATGTCCTCTTCACTATTAGTCTGTAATTTTCCTGATCTTATTACCATTTTTTTAAAAAAAATATGTTTGGGGAGTGAGGGGTAAGAAATAACAATAATAGTAGTAGTAGTAATAATGGTAATACTGATATTTTAAAATATGTCATTAGGGAGAAAAAGTTGCACAGTTTCCTTTTTTCCTCCTGCATTAAATCTTCCATGGTTCTCCAGCCAAAATGGGCAGTGGCCGTACTGCATGGGGGCATTTTTCCCCACTAAACTCAGAGAATATGTAGAACCCTTCTAAAAAAAGCTACTTTCTTAGTTCGCAAGTCTCAGAATTGTCCAAGCCTGCATCCCAATGCTGGCCAAGAGATTCCGTGGGAGCTGTGCTCTAAAAAAGGTAACTTTTTCCCAACCTCTGAGGTTTATATAGGTGTGAGTTTCCTAAGCCTGTGTGAAGAGTATTGTGGGATGTTTTTGGTTGGAAGAACCTGGACAAAGTGAATAGAAAGACCATTTTTTCCCCTTTGGTGTGTTTTTGATGTACTGTTATGATTCATACATATATGGATGTCACTTGTTGTCTCATGATTTGATGGCTTGCAGCCGAGAACTGACTCCTTAAAAAAAAAAAATACAAATCATAGCTCTTTCCAAGAAAAGTGAGAGTGAATTGCATCTGCAGTAAAGCAATCCTTCACTGCAAGTGTAAAGCTTTTTGGAAGGCTGGGAGCTCTCCATGGTCCAACATTCTGACTCTGGTTTAGATCCTCTGCTCTGTACTGGTCATTGTATGCACAAGGCTGCACCAGTTAAGATTAATTACAGGAAAAGAAAATCTATGGTTCTTGCAATTTGTGTGCATTTAGAAGAATAAAAACTTAAAAAAAAAAAAAGACTGGGTTATACTTTGAACTTAGAGTTCTCCTTTTCCTTTCCAAGTTAGAGTTTGTAGCCTGGTCTATTAGTACAAATAATAGCAGTTTTATCCAAGAGTAATGTACAGGGTGCCCTTGGTATCTGCCAGGACCCCCTGCTGATAACAAAAAAGGTCGATGCTTAATCTGTTGTATAAAGGGACTCCATTTGCGTGAACTCAGTGATCCCTTCCACTTCACCAGAAGAGTTGCCTTCAGGCAACTCTAAAGGCAACTGGTGCATGCAAGAACCTGTACCTGCCCACCCTAATCTGACAAATCGTTCTCCCCTCTCTCCCCTCCCACACACACACACACACACACACATTGAAGGTAATTGCTGAATACACTCCAGCCTTTTCTCCCCACTTCAACCCTGAGAACCAGTTCTTTCTCTTCTGGCCTCTCACTTTCTCCCTGGCGTGCACATCGAAATCAACTGCTGTGCATGGGTACAAGCCCCAATCTCCCCACCCCAACCCTGGCAACCATTTAAATCTCTTCCTCTCTTTCACTGTCTCCCCCACCCACCTCAGTGTCTTCTTTGCCCTTAGTGAAGCATCACAGAACAATTTCTGTGAGGCCACAAGACAGGGTGATGGAGAAATGAGATGTCCAACACTCAGAGGGTTTTTGCCAATTCAGTCCTCTGAAATACAGCATAGAACACCTGGTGTTTGCCAGTGGTTTCCCATCCAAGTACTAACCAGGGCTGACCCAACTTAGCTTCCAAGATCAGACAGCATCCGGTGCCTTTGGGGTGTTTAGACCCCTATGGCTTCTTAGATTACTTGCTCCTTTATTTTGTTACCTGCCTGTAGCAGTCAATAGACGGCATCTTCCTGGCATTTGTAAGAAGAAAACAGATAAGTAAGTTGAGAAGCCACCTTCTCTCTGAAGCCCAGTTCTTCTCTTTCAGGAGATAGAAGATGGCAGTAGTAGTTTCCCCATGAATGCTTGTAGATTACATATTAGTAACTTGGAACATCTATTGAAACCTTTGAGGCTGCTGTGAATGAACTGTAAATGCAGCATATCCACATCTGCAGCAACATGCTCTAGCTTTTGAGGTTAGTGGTGAAAATAGTACTTTTGGGAGATGTGTGGCACCATGGAAATCTTCACCTGTTTAAAAGCTCCAACTCGATACCACTATTTTCCTCTACCTCCTGCAGTTAGGATGCAATTATCCCTTACCATTTTTTTATTTGTGTGTTTCTTACTGGTATTGTTCTAAAAGATACTAATACCGTTCAGGGATCACATAGCGAAAGGAAAGATATTACGTGTTTTCACAGTCAAACATATGTGTCTCTGTGGTGAAATAATAGGGCAAATGAAATCTTCCAAGTGGGTGGCAGAGCAAACAAACAGGTGAACATGTTTGGCAGGAAGAACAAGCCCAAAAGATCATTGAAAGGCTGTGTGCGTAATATCGACGGCACAGAAGATGTTTCTGAAAAAAATGGTGAGTAAATCTGGGGTCAGTCCTGCTGTTTCTGTGAAGTGCCTCTCAGCTAGTGATGCTCTTCTTATTTTGCTGGTATTTGGTACTGCTGATTACCAATATAGCAGATGAATTCTATTGAAGTTGCTTATTGACTCATAGGAGACCTGTGAGGGTTACCACAGTTTATCTATGATTTCTCTCTCAAATTGCATTGTGAGAAGTATCTGTGCTTATGAAGGCTTATGATTAACATATCACATTAAAGTTGAAATGATAACACCAGCTTCTGATTAGAGGTCTGTTTTTTGTTCTGATGGTTCTCAGATATGAAGGAGTGTCACCAGTTTGTACTACTTTCTTCACCCTCATGTCTAGCAGATGTTTAGAGCCTAAATCCCTGATCATTGGTGTGGACCAGACCAATAATGAAGGACCCTTACTGAAGTTAACACTCCGAAACAGGAGAAGGGAATCAGGCTTGTCATACTGGAATGGAAATTCCAGCGTGTTATTGTTATTAATTTTAGCTGCTGTTATTAATTTTCACTGTCACCACCCACTGAATTCTGAACAACCGAGCAGCACAGTGGGACGCTGCTCAGTAATTGCCAGTCCCTAAGCTGGAGGATCTTCCCTCCCGCTTCTGGATGAGGAAGTTCTATCTAGCGTTGGCATGGGAAGGGGAGAAACAGAGGTCTTACAGAAAGTATTTATTCAAGGCATGCAAATTAACAAGGCAATAACACACATGAGAGGCTCCCGCCTCCCAGGAACACTTAGTTACAAACACAGGTATAAAAGCACAGATACATTCTTTAGATCAGCCAGCCTCCAAAATAATGAAACGTCCCTGACGCGACTAGATAACTGGTTCTAGTACTCACAGACGTTCATAGGCTTAGATGTTCTACTAGGGAAGAAGCCAGGAGGCCAGGCCAGGCCAGGCCTACAGCCTGCCACTGGCACAGAACCCCCCTCCAGAAGGTTCCTTGGTTGTTGTCCCTTTGTTATCCCTTTGTTCTTTCTCGGCCACATGGCCTCCCAAGAAGTTTTATAACTTCTCCCTGGAAGCATCTCGAAGCATCCCGAAGATGCTCACCTCTTTCCTTTTTGATTGGCCAGTTCTCACCCTGTGACCTGTGATGTTGACCCACACTAAAATGTAATCTAATCCCAAGACCTCATTAACCCTTGGTTTACCTGAAGAGGGAAGTATCCCCCTTTAGCTAAGTCTAGATAATGGGAAGCCCCATTATCACAAGGCTGGAAAAAAGTTAGATTAGGACATGATAAGAAATTGTATTTCTCCATTTGTATCTTGAGATATTTGATAAATTTATAATCTACATTTCAACTGAGGCGGATGTTGATTTTAAGATACTGAAACAAACAAACTGGCTCACAAAAATGATGTCAGGAAGCAGATGACCTTTGTGGAAGGCTGTGTCATACATCACTTTGTTGAGTGCTATGCTGCAGCTAGAGTTGATCGTTAAGCAGTCTAAGGTCAAGAAACCGATTGTGTCAATCAGACGCCAGGGAAAGCAACCAGCTAGAGAGGTGAAGAATGAGAATAGTCATAATACATATCTAGGTGTCCAGATAATCAGAACAAGGTCTTGGAGCTGGTAAGGCATTTTGGAAACAACCTTAAAGTCTATATTTTTTTTTAAAAAAAATATACATTACTGAAAATCCCACTCCCTTATTTAAGGGAGTCCTGTCAACTGCAGCTTCTCTCTAGCTCCAGCTTGTTTCCGCACAACACTGTTGTAGTGCTATTATTCCACTTTCAACATCCTGTGGAATCCTGGGGTTTGTAGCTTCCTGAGGCCAAAGAGCTCTCCTACTGAGAATTCTCAATGCACCTCCTTAAACTGCAAACTCCATGATTGCATAGAGTGTTGAAAGAGAAATAATACCATTATCTCAGTATAGGGCGGAAAGGCCCTTCCTCTCTTTCTGAATGCAGCTAATAAGTAAAGCCGCTGCCTTAATCTTTCTAAACCCATTGGGCCCAATCAATAATTCACAGGGGTTACATATGCACCACCCTTTTTGCACCATGTTATTGCTCCTGATAAATTACCCATCTCAGAGTTCTGTTTTAAATAAGCAATCGTCCTAAAGTGTGGAAGTTTGAGAACAATTTCTCAGCTCAGGGTTCATCATTCCATAACCCCTCCTGTGCTCCCCTTTTGGCCTGAGTCTGTTTTTTATGTGTTGGCAACAGCAGAATGTTTTTCAGAAAAAAACACAAAAAAGGCTTCAGGACTTGTTAAGCCATTTGGCTCTTTCTAGCCTGTGTGACTTCTTGTTTCACCTTGTGGCCTGGCTTGTTTCAAATCTCAAAATTAATTTTATCTTCCTTTTTCCCCCATTAATATCATGTTGGCTTGAAGACATTAAAGCACTGACATTTAAGATGGTTTCATTTTTGAGCATAGCACACAGGAAAGTTACAATTGTGCCCTCTGCTGGATTCTTATTCTACAAAATTGATGTATTTTGTTTTAATATACAAACTTGAAGGTTTTTTTTTAAAGCATTCCCTGCCCCCATCCATTAGCGGTTGTTATGCTATTATTGTATTTGGTTCATACTTAATGTGCATTAATAATCTGGCTGGTGGTGCTAACAATTTGTTGTTGTGTGACTTCAAGTTGTTTCCAACTTATGGTGACCCTGAGTTGAATCTGTCAGAGATTTTTCTTGGCAAGATTTCTTCAGCGGGGCCTTGTCTTTGCTTTCCTCTGAGGCTAAGAGATTTGACTTGCCCAAGGTCACCCAGTGAGTTTCTCTCTGCCTGAGAAGAGGTTCAAATCCTGGTCTCCAGAGTCTTGTTACAGTGCTGAAACCTCTACAGCACACTGGCTCTTTAATATTCCATTTCTTTAAATTCTAAGTGTTTTCTAGTTACTTTACCTGTGTCATTTCTTGAAATTACCTAAAACTATCCAGGCATTGTGATGACCAACATAGTATAGTGGTTTGAGTGCTTGCATACTTTAACTACTTCTGGCCCTGTGGTATACTGAGGACTGAAATCCATGAGAGTTGCTTCCAACTGTGTCCTGACACCAATTTTATTATTATTGCATTTCCATCACCTCTCATCAATTGTCTTGCTGCTTTGCTAATAGTAACTGATGGACTGTTAATTGCTGTGTGTTTTAAGGGGTTGGTTTAGGTGGGTTGGTGGGTGGGGAGGATTGGGTATATTTTTAATGTCTTTTAATGTATAATGTATTTCATGTTGTTCACCGCCTTGATCCATGTGGAGAGGCAGGATAGAAATAAATTTTATTATTATTACTACTGCTACTACTATTATTATACCAAACTCACAGGTAGCTTGAACATCCCTTTCTCCTTGCACTAGGAGGAAGGAGGAAGAAGGAAAAGAGTCTTCTTCTGCGTAAGGAGACTTCCACTCATAGCCCCTTTCTGCAATATCCTCCCGTCCTGGCATAGGGATGGGAGAAGAGCGGGACCACGACAACACTTCTGCATGATGTCATTGTTGTCCCACTCCACTCACATCCCCAGGCAGCATGATAATGGATTAAACCATTGATGGGTTTTCCCTGTTAATGACAAGAGATTGCACCAACATCCCACACTTACCTGTCCTGCAGAAGGGCAGGAAATGGGATGCCAACACTTCCTGCCCCAGTGCAGCCTGGGAAAGTACCTGTCTGTGTTGCGGAAGGAAGCGGCATGTCCATTGCACAGGGAGCCGGTCCCATGTGGAAGGGAGCACTCACTCCGTGTTCCCTTCCCAGCAAAGCCATTGCTGGGATCACCATTGAGCACAACAGGACAAGGTTGGGTGCGGCAAGGGCCATAGAATTGGGAATTAGTCTTGAGTTTCCCTCCTCTGCTCTTAATTAGAGATCTAGTTGGGTGTGCAAAGTCTATGCTTCTCATTTTTTTAATCTGTATATTGACCTTATTTCAAAATAAAATTATGTGTATATCCACCTGCCATGTATAAGCTAAGCCTTAGTGTTGCATAAGCACGAAAAATAAACTCCTGAGAAAGGGGAAAAAATGTAGGCATTGTAATTGAAACTAGAAATGGTTTGTGAGACCCCTGTAGTGAAATCATGGCTCAATCTTTTAACTCAGTGGGGACACTCAGTAGTTTCTCTCTGCCATAAACACTTCACAGTATATTGCATCTCACGTGAGAGATGAGGGTCTTAAAGCCACACCTGCTTCTCCTAAATACAAAACAGAAACCCATGATATTGGCACATAGTATGGAAAACATTACGGTGGGGAGGGACATCCTTAGTTATACTGATAGAGATGGGCAGTAGGTTCATGAACATCCATCTGTAATTTTCTTCCCCTGTTGTGAAAATCACACCTCCTTGGTGGATAAAGTGCCTTGAAAGCGTAGTCCATTTGAGAATAGCTGTATCCACTGCAGTGTGTGAGTGGAAGGAGCAATCACTTTTCAGTGACATATAGCACACGCTTTGCATTTAGAAGTTCTGGGGTGCAGTCCTCAGCATCTCCATTTTAAGAAAGGTTCTGGAAGCAGGCTAACTTGAAAGACTATAGCATGTGGTTCTGGAGAGCTAATGCTGGTCAGAGGATTAGAAGAGTTGGACAAGTGGTCCACTCTGGTACAAAGCAAATGTGAACCCCTGTCCTGGCTGGCACAGCAGTTCCAACTCTTGGCCTCCTATCATTCACCCTTCTTGGATCTGGCACTTGAGTCTCCAGGTAACCACTCTACTGTGTTGCTCAGTGGCTTTGCTGTGATAATAGCCATTTCTGCACTAGACTGCTATAGTGCTATTATTCCACTTTCAACATCCTATGGAATCCTGGGGTTTGCAGTTTAGGGAGGGGCCTCAAAGGCCACAGGATTCCATAGGATGTTGAAAGTAGCATAATAGCACCATAACAGTCTAGTGCAGAAATGGCCAATGTGTGACCAGTCTTCCTTGTTAATGATTAGATTAAAACAGACAGACATATATGTACAAAACAGTAAAGATTTACCACATAACAAATAAAATAAAAATCTTGTCTTACACTGGTTTCACACACAGTACACACTAACACCCTAGTTCCTGGAAGGGGGTGTGTGTGATACTTTTGTGCATTAAGTTTTTATTTTTTTCAAAAATGTTTTTGTGGACAAATTTTCCACCATGAAGTTCTGAAATGTGAAAAATCATCAAAAAGCATGAAAAATCTCATAATCTCACCTAGAGGGGAGAAAAATATTGAGATCATCAATTATTAGCAAAGTTCTATATGCCTTGTAAAAAATAGAGTCTTATGATCCTTGATGTTTGTGTGTGTTTGTAGATGTCCAGTGTGCTGCACAGTTATGTAAGTTGCATGTCTGCTACTCAACAAGGATCCAGACCTTGGTGTATAACTCTTATTCACATATCAAATGTGTATCTAGATTTAGTTATCTATCTTCAGGAAGAAGCCTGAAGAAAGCCTCAAACTTGAGTGCGTACCTCTCTCCTCCTTTCCCTTACTCACAGTTTAGAACAATCCCTAGTTAGTTTAAAAAAACAGTGAAAAAACCCTAGAGTAGCAAGCTGGCTAGTTTTGAATATGACTTAAATTTTGTCTTAAACCACAATCTCTGGTTCAAA
Source organism: Iguana delicatissima (assembly GCA_948472985.1). Classification (NCBI taxonomy): domain Eukaryota; kingdom Metazoa; phylum Chordata; class Lepidosauria; order Squamata; family Iguanidae; genus Iguana; species Iguana delicatissima. The sequence continues at coordinate 747,722 of CAOKZL010000019.1, read as the reverse complement.
GAGGCCAACTTCTGTGAAAATGAAAGCTAAGCTGGCAGTTGTCTTCATTTGCAGGACACACTGGTAGGGATGAAATTCTTTGCTAATTTTCTTCCTGCTGCAAGGAAGTGTTTGAAGATGACACAGCTTTTGAGGAATCTTCCTAGGAACTGTTAACGCTTATCTTACTGTTTGCCAACTAGCATAAGACTGGCCTATGTAAGGTTGCCTCAAGTTTCATAAGAAGAAGGCCTCTCATGTGATTGCCAAGCTCTTGCGACAGCTCATATGTCATAGAAGGCTCAAACTATCCAAATTTCATGTCTTGTGGACATCATGAGATCAAGCGTTTACGGTTGTGCATGCTGTAAAAGCAGGAAGAGTGGACTCAGCCACACAGCAAATGGACCGACACTGCAGTCAGTATGAGTCCATTGAGCCTAAATTCTCATGGGTTGCTCTATTGTGAAAGCAGCAGGTATCTAGTCTTCGCAGTCACACAAGATATTTCTGCACAGAACTCCAATGGAACACTCCGGGGCTGAGAAACACAGGGGGATAACGTAGGGAGAAAGGTGGCAGGTGAACAGTAGAACATGGCTGCTGTGCCTTTAATGACTGTGTTACATAAGCGACACTTGCTGAAATTCTCTGTTCTGCAGCTTTCTTGGGTGTACAGGAGTCCTACCCATTGTGTCACTTGGGAACTCTATTCAGATCTATTTTAAGCAAACGAATCCATGTATACAGACAAGATGGCATAATGAAGTACCTTACTGTGGCTTTCTGATCCCAAGCACTCCATGTCCTCATACTGTGATAATATTTGATAATTTCCCCTGCAGCCAATGAAAATGCAAGGTGTAGACTTCTGTTTCCAAGTGTGAATCCTTTTGCTGTGTGTCCATGTAGACTGGCCTTGAATAATAGTCCAGTCCAGTAGCATATATCCTATTAGAAACATATTCATTGTTGGCAGCAGAGATGCTTGTATACTCAAAAGGACAAAAGAATACAAGTTTCAATTCATTTTTTTTCCTGTTGTATGGAAGCTGTACAGACAATGACTTCAGCAAAAGCAGGTCAAGCGGAAATTATACTGGGGACTTTCTAATAGTGCTTCTTCATCATTCCTTAGTCGTTTATAAAAAGAAATAATGGCCCTAAAGTTTCACCTAAGTGTTCAGCATGCTTACATGCAGTACAGGGAACTTAGAAATTGTTTGCTTTTCTCATTGTTGGTGTCTGGAAATGTCCTTGTTATTATGTGAGTTAAGGTCTCTTCCTTTTATATGGTACTATCATTTTTGTATTTTAAGATCTATGGAAAGGCAGTGGTTTGAATCTTGTTGTTACTTACCAGAGTAGACCCATAGAATCAAGGGTATTTATATAAATGTTGACTCACCGTTCAACAATAGATTCAGTACATCTGCTGATGTTGGATTTTACCAGCGCAATTTAGGTCAATATCCTTTCATTTTTTTCTTTGGCTTATAGAGAAGAATTATTTTGTTAAATAAATTCTCCAATAAATCAACAAGCAATTTTAATAGTTTTGTTCCCACTTCAAGAAAGTCTTTAAAACTGGGCAGTTTTCAAAGACTACTATCAATTTAGGACTTTGCACAAAATTCATCTATGAAGTTTTTGCACAGGAAACATTTTCGACACAACATTTGTGCACAGAAAACACAGCAGTTGAGATATAATTATACACTAAATATGCAGATTTTTGTGCAGAATATAGCTTTCCTGCACACAAAACAACATTTACTATGGAGAAGAAAAGGTTTCTGCACAGAAATATGCAGTAAAAATGAAATGTCATAAATTAACTTACTGTATGCAAAATTTGCATTTTTGATGAAGAAAACAACATTTTCCATGCATATAATATTTCCTACACAGAAAAAAAAATATCCTATACAAAAAATATATATATTTCTGGACAGAAAAAGGGATTTGTGTTGCAGCAAATGCTGTTTTCTGCACAAAAAAACTACAAATTTTATGCAAAATAAATCCTAAGCAGCAACAATTCTTGTCAACTCAGTTTTTTTCTCAAAAAGGTATCCTGTCACTCAAGCCGTCACCAAAGGATTCACTTGTGTTCCTATCAACCATAACTGTTAAGGTGGTAGGGGGAAGAGAAGGGGCTCTCCTGAGAATCTCGGGGTCCAGGCAGTCTGCCAGATAGATTGGACCTCAGTTGCGTAGGACTCCATAGGTCATTACCAGCACTTTTGTACCCAGAATTGATGCCCTGTATCAGAACAGGTTGGCCACTGTATGACTAGAATGTTGGACTAATTAGGCGTTTGGTGTGATTGGGTTGTTTTGATGACAGTACAATGTGAAAACCATCTCCATACAACACTGTGATGACTATCTTTGAAAGATGTTTCTACCAGCAGGTAGCCAAGCTGTGCATACTTTTTCAAGTGGTTTCCTGGAATTCATAAATGGTTATAGTTATGTTCCTTCAATTAATTTCCAGTTTATGGCAATCCTAAGACCATTTCTGCACCACATTGTCCTTGCGCTATTATTCCACTTTCAACATCCTGTGGAATCCTGGTGTTTGTAGTTTAGGGAAAGACTTTTAGAATTCCCAGCCGGAGAGCTCTTTGGCCTCAGGAAACTACAAACCCCAGAATTCCCCAGGATGTTGAAAGTGGAATAATAGCACTATAATAGTAGTGCAGAAAGGGCCTAAGGTGAACTCATCAAAGAGTTTTCTTGGTAAGATTTGTTCAAAGGGGTGCCTTCCTCTAAGGCTGTGAGAATGTCATTTGGCCAAGGACACCCGATGGGTTTCCATTTCTGAGTGGGGATTCGAACCCTGGTCTCTGAAGTCATAGCCTGATGCTTAAACCATGGTTGTGGTTGCTATTGTTGTTGCAGGCCTTCAAGTCATTTTTGACTTATGGCGAACCTAAGGTGAACCTATCATGGGGTTTCCTGGGGGCTGAGAGTGTGTGATGTACCCAAGGTCACCCAGTGGGTTTCCATGGCTGAGGGGGAATCAAACCCTGGTCTCCAGGGTCGTGATGCCCTGCTCAAACCACTACAGTGTGCTGACTCTCTTCAAGCCACCACACCTCGTAAACAGCTCAATGTTGTTTGTGGGAGTAGACAGAAAAGGTCCTGCCAGCCATGTGGAATTGTATTTGTATGGAAAGCAAACAAAATGAGCTGACACGATTGTGTTTAAGATGTTCTTTTAGAATCTATAGATTAAATATGGAAATGGAAGTGTGTTAAAATGCATCCTTAAAGTAATGACGTTATTACCTAGGCAGTTCTGTGCAGAGAGAGAGACCGAACAAAGGCTATTTCCATTTAAATGTTTTTGCAATCAGAAGCTATATCTTAATAGCCCTGTGGAATGTATCCATCCACAGTGATTTCCATTATTATTAGATTTCTGCAATGATTGGGATAAAGGTTTGTTTAGCTGTATTTACCCAAAGATACAGCAGAATGATGTGGGGGCAAAGCAAAAGGATAAAGTACAAAAACAATCATTTTTGTACCCGTCTAGTCTAGTCATTTTGTGAAGAGCCACAGGCCTAATCTATAAATAATTTGTTCACATGTTTGCATTATATAAATTACTTGTGCAACCAGATTTTTGTCATCTTTAGGTTTTTTGGGGGGCATCCAGTCTTTATTCTGAGGCCATTTTTTAAAAATAGATTTAGACATAATCCTATGCAATGGTTTATTTTATCACAGTTCTGCTTTATTTGTACATCCACAGCTTCTCTAGTAGCAAAGTGAGGATTGTTTATGACCAAGAAAGAAGATACTAAAAGAATAGTTTGAAGTTGGTTTGTGAACATCACCTTTCTCTTTTCTTTTTTTCTCTTTTCTCTTTTCTGCACAGAAACTTTCTCTAAGTTTCTGTGCAGAAAAATAAGGTTTTCTGCAGAACAAGTTTTCTGCACAAAAAAAATGTTACTTTACACAGAGAGAGTGCTGTTTTCTGTACAGAAACATTATTGTCTGTACATAAAAATTCCCATTTTATTTGCAAAAAAAGTGCGTATTTCATTCAAAATAATTCCCAAATTATTCTCACCACTCTAGAGTTCTCCTAGTCAGAATTCCTCTGATGTCCAAGAACTGTGTCCTTTTAACCATTTTTCAATCCATTTTTCATCTCCATCTATGTCATAAGACATCCCTTTCAGATGCCTTCTCCCTGTCTCAATAAAGTTATTCATTATAGGTCCAAGGGATAATTAATTCCACAACAGAATCAACTGTAAAAGGGAAAAGCTTATCTTAGAAACCCTTTGTAAAAGTGGCAAGTTTTTGTTGCAAAAAGGAATTCAGTCATTTCAGATCCAAAGAAACATATTAAACTCTAGTTTGCAAACTGGAGTATTAAAAAAATAAAATAAAGGCATAATCCCTCTTTCCCCACTTCCCATTTTTATAGGGAATGTTATTTTTTATAATTTTTATTGGCAGGGAATAGTTTCTGAAATTAGAAACTGAGTAGGGCCAGCCTTGGTTATTAACTAGATGGGAGACCATCAACAAATGCAAGGTACTAGAGCCAGGGAAGGAACTGGCAAAACCATCTCTGAGTCTTCCTTGCCTTGGAAAATGCTATGAAATTCTTGTAGTGACCATAAATTGGCAGGCGTTGCCTGGGATTTTATTTTCTCATAGGTAATACTTGTTACTTTAGGAATGACCTTTCCGTACCTTAGGAATTAGATGCGGTTGAAATACACAGATTTGAGATCCTGTGTCTCTAATTCCCCAAACTGTCTTCTCTAGTACCTGTAACTTTTTCCCATATTCCCCAATCCAATCTGTGTTCAGAGTTGTTAACATACAGAGGTTCGCTTTCTGAGGGAATATACTGCCCTCCTCCTTGCTGCTAGGCCTCATCTCCACAGCAACTGGCCAGTCGCAAGAGCACTCTGGCTGAGAATTCTAAAGGCCCCTCCCTGGATTGCCAGCTCTAGGATTCCATATAATTTTCTTAGGCAGCCAATCATATGAGGTCTTCTCTGCCTGACACAGACAAACAGACAGACTTTTACTTTTATATATTAGATACATGACTATAGATTAAAAATGTATATAAAAATGTGTATAAGAATTAATGAAAATTAGAGCTAACTAAACTATGACCGTGAGATGTTTAATATCAAACACATTTATAAATAATACAGAGAGAGAGAGAGGGAGAAATTTGTATTGTAAGCCATGTTTTCTGACCAAAGTTTGCCCTCTTAAAATTGGTTGAAAACTTCTGTAAGGGTGGCCTTATTTTGCACATGCCAACTGGTGAGAAAAATACACCATTACAGTGTTGGTAAATAAGATGTCAATGTCTCACTTTCCTCTGTTTACATTAGGTTATTGCTTCTGCCTGTCTCTACCTTGGAATGCATCATGAATTTTGACAGTAACTGACACAATATTTTCCCTATTTTAGAAAAGCAAAGCGAGGGCTGCTTCTTGCTTATTAAGAAGGGAAGCTACAAAACTCACCTGTCAGCACAATTGCAAGTATGTGGGTTGGGGAGGCAGGTCGAGTTTAAAAAGCAACAGCAACCCCACAATTAATTTTAGCATTGCTAAGATGCTTTAAAGAGAGAGACTGCAGGAAACAGAGAGAGATGCATCCCTGCCTCCAACAGTTTTCAGGCAATGGGCATGGATGTGAATTGGTCAGGGTGAAAGCAAAGGACAAAGAGAAAAACAGGCATGGGTTAGAATGAAAAGATTTGGAATTCAATGAGAAAACCAGGACAGGAGAAAACAGAGAAGACTAGAGGCAGTAGAAAATGAGGAAGCAGGTTTTTGTTTTGTTTTTTGAGAGCATGACCACACTTCCACTTGCTTGACAAGAAAGAAGGGCTTTCAGCCACTCTTTTCACCCCTTACTCTTCTCTGCTTGCATAGAATATTTGTAGGAGCCATGATGTCCTATGAAGGCAGGGAACAGAGTCTGGGGGATGAGACTGGAAGATAGACAGGTATGTCAGTCCACCTTCTTCCAGTTTCTGGCTTTGCTCAGAGTGTGTGTGTGTGTGTGTGTGTGTGTGTGTGTGTGTTTGCTGCTTCAAAGCAAGCATAATGAACTGCAAGTCCTTCTTGAGCACGCTAAGTTAGTGCATTTTTGAGAAGGACTCCAGGGTCATCTTTTGAACCTTGTTGGGTTTGAACCTAAGATAGGCTCTGATGATTCTTTGCATTGTCCCTAGAATGTGACTGAGAAAAGGGATTGTTAAGGGTATCTTGTTCTTGTGATGCCACTCATAAGTGAACATTAAAGAAACCTTTGTGTTTAGATATGATCTGTGAAAGGGAAGCAACATAAGACCTTTGTGGAATCATAATAGGGTAACGAATTAAGAGTCTTGATGTTGCTGATTACGGACTAGCACCTCATTCCATTTCTAACAGGGCAATGGAGTAAGTCAACCCTATTAAAGTGTGGCTTTAAACTGAATTATGCAAAAACCTTAATTGGAGTGTAAAGTTGAAGGTTTCCTGGTAGATTTGGCTGTTTAGGTCCTTCCCTGGTCCTGGGATTTCAGATCTGAAGCCTAAGGACAGCCACTTGTGAAGGTATAGTGACATCTTCAGGTGTCACCATTGTACCTCATTAAGTGGGCCTTTGTGGTGGTACAATGAGGGTTCCTGGTGATGTCTTTAAGCATAAGCATCAGCCACAATAGCTCTGAATATATCATTCAAATTTAAAACAACAAGTGTGAAAAATGAGAACGCATAAACACTTTTCAAGGTGAAATTTTTGCCCTGAGATTCCTCCCCTTGCTCTGAGGCTGTGATATCTTAGAACCCTACTTCATAGTACTTATCAATCACACTTTCACAGCTTAAGATCTCTTCCACACAAAATTCACACACAGTTGTTTTGTGTATGGGGGGGAGATTTTCTGCAGAGAAAATAATGGGATTTCTACATAGGAATATTTCTTTTTTCCTAGCAGAAAGAACTCTTTCCTACACAGAAAACTGTGTAATTGGGGATTTATTTTCTGTAAACTTTGCACATGAATAACCAGAATAGATTTTTATTTTTAAGCAGAAAATAATATTTCTATGCATGATTATTTCTTTCTGTGCAGGAAATGCAAGTTTCACGCACAGAAAATGTGCAAAACAACCGGATATGAATTCTGTGCAGAACAAGTCTGGAACTAGGAATAGGCTTTAAAAACAGAATAGTTTTAAAAAAGTTGAAAACTTTTTCAAAGCAGGAAGAAAGGTGCTAAAATTACTAATTTTTCCTCTGAGAACAAGCTTAGTAAGTAATTAAGTCCTTATTAGTTACTGTTTTTTCCCACCAAATTTGGAACTTAAACTTCTGGATTATTCCCCAGCCTCTAACCATTTAGCTAACCTCTGCTTAACCCCCTGTTAGAATCTGGATCTCCAAGGCCTGACCACCCTAGCTGCCTGTTTTAATATTGAAAAAGAATAAAGCAAATGTTCTACTGTATATTGCAGCCTATATTTCAGCTAAGGAAGTATTACATTGTCCTCCGTCCCAGCCACCCACCTACAAAAATTCTAGGGCAGCTAATAAGTCGTGGAAATTATCCCCCCCCCCATAAATTTGTAAAAGTTCTGTGTTTTGCTTTGCGTGTGTTTTAGCAGCAGCTGTTGTATTTCCCCTTCTTGGACTTGACATTGCTGGGTAGGAAGATCCGCTGCTACATCATGGCTTTTTGCAAAATTTCATCTTCCACCAACACAGCTAAGGCAGCTGGTTAGAAATATTTGTATGTTTCTGTTCTTTTAATTGATGATTCATCCTGCCACTCCAGCCCTGCTTGCCAAGTTTTGGTGGTTTTATGCTGTCTTCTGCTGTTTATTATGTCTGCGGTTCATTTTGTATTTTTGCTTTAATGATGTTTACTTCATTATGTTCATTGCAAACTGGCATAATTGAATTGAGAGAGGAGATATAACTTTTTGTAAAATAGACAAATAAAATCATTATCATATCATGGCTATCAGTAGCTTGCACAAGCTAATCAGTGTTTAATAACATGATATGTGGGGAAACCTGTAGTTCGAAATTGAAACAGCGGGGGGAAATATTTTGACTTGAAGATTAGAAAGAGATGCATTTGTTGCTAATCTTGCCACCAGGAGTAGTGGTGGGAGAGTTAAAAAGAATGTACACCTTCTTTGAAGTAGCAATACTTTTTCTTGCTTTCTGCTTGTTAAATTCCTTTGACTCCAGACATGAGCAATACATGGAAAACTCTTCTAAATGTAATTTGATGCTCATTTCTCAGGATAGAACATGGCACAACTCTTATTGTGGTTTCCTTCTCCACACTGTGTAGCGTGTGAGGGGAAGGGGGCAAATATCTCTTTTTATGAAGCCTTGACAGTACGTGGTGTATTCAGATTTGAAAACATAATAGTTTTTGGGGTTGTTGCTAGGAAAGACGTCTAAATAGTTGTCTGCCAAAGCAAGAAGCAGTGCGATGTTGCAAATTGCAAGATATAATGGATGTTTCTTTGTTTAAGTTATGAGTATGAAGCTATAGACCTAACCACATTTTAAGAGCCAGTACATGTGGTTGATATTGATTTTTCCCCTTCCTCCTCACCGCCTCAAAACAGAAAACATCAGGGAGAGAAGCACAAAATAAATGTATCTCATTTATGCTTTGATGATTAAACAATCAGTAATTTTCTTAAAGCCTTTGATATAGCAATAAAAAAAGATTTATTCATTGCAATAAATAAAATTAGTGATCCCTAGCTAGACAAATTCATTCAGGGTAAGGCCTATCAATATCTGGCCTCTGAAATCCACAGAAGTGTGCCTGAGAATATCTGGTAGTAGAAACAGATGAGAAAGAAGAACTGTCAGAGCATCTTACTGACAAGACACAAATTTTAGCCTTGACGGATTTTTAGTCTAGACCAGTCGCTCAGTTCTTAATAAGTTTGACATTTTTAACATTAATGCTGCTTCCCACCCCTCACATCTGATTTCTGTGTGGAAGAAAATACAGACAGTCAAACAAGACCATGCAAGAAGCTATCACAGTGTTGTGGCTGAAGTGAAACTGTGGATGCCTTGAGTTGAGTTGTAGAGGATGACGGTGTGCAAAGCAAGTGGTTTATGGATTTCTATGCCATTCTTCAAATACAGTATATATCTTTATGGTCACAAGCCTGTATAAGTCCTACCATTTTGCCAGAGTAAAATATCAGTTGATGAATGCCTCTCTCCAGTTACCTCTGTCACAAGATGGACTACAAAGTAGAACGTTTTGGGCAAAATGTTGAATTGCCGCCCAACCCGTGAAATGAAGAGACCACACAGGGCTTGGGTTCAACTAGGGCAATTTATTAATATGCCTAATTAACATAATTATGAGGTGAACTTGAACTTCTGACCTAAGATGGGGGGTCAAGGCCTGTGTGAACTATGGCAAGAGTCAGCTCTCGACCATCTTCCATAGTCCGTATAGCGAGATACCGGGCCCCAAAGCCAACCGCTGAAGCTGCGTTAAGACCTTGGCCGGCCCCTGTCTGGGAGGTGAGCCCCGAACCGCCACCCCCCAGGCTCACGCCAGTGAGGGCCAGTCCTGAGCCCTCCTCAAGGATAGCGTTTATCCTACACCAAATGGTGCCATAGGTACTCACCGACACCATTGACCCCCCCACCGACCTGAAGAGCTCAATATGTCTGAGAATTCCTATTTAACCAAATGTGACACCACCCTGTACAGCCAGTTACCCAATCCCTTGGCGCAGTGTAGGGTAGGCGAAAAAACCCCTTTAACAGGGGAAAAATTCCTACCTGGCCCCGAAGCGACCAGCTATCTTACACTGAAACTATAGGGCGGGAGGGTGGGTCATCGCCTGCTGGACAAAGAGGCCGAGGGAGGAGGCGGGGTGGCCCTAAAAACGCTGCCGCGCCCTGCCCCCTCCCCCGGCAGCCCCTTCTCGCGAGAGGGCGGCAAAGGCCGCCCCCCCCACTGCTTCGCTTGGGCGTTGGGGGACGAATTGTTGCTTCATTGGAAGCCGTGTAGCATACCTGCAGGCTTATGGCATCAAGAGCCTTCTGCAAAGAGTTCCCTGGGTGCCTTCAGAATCAGTCATCCTAGGTGCCTATAGTATTTTCTGAAGGTCCACACTGTAGACAGTGCTCTCATTGTCAAGTGTTCTTCTTTATCAAGTTGGCCTCCTTGTTTGCTGTGCAAAATAAGCTGTTCTACATGGCTTCCACTACCATCCGATCTTTTCACTCTGTGCTGGTGGAACACAGTAGCAAGCGTTCCTTGGAGACACACAACGATCCTGACCCATTGATATCAACCTTCCCTCTGTGAGATGCCATGCTCCCATACTGGGTACATGGGATCAACTGGGTTTCTAGGTTCCAGTAGGTCCATACAGTGCCTCAGAACATCAGGTTTCAGAGTGTGGTTCAGGTGCCTTGACTTGGAGAAACCTACGTTCTCCAGGCAGATCAAGAAACCCTTTGAGGAAACCCAAGATATGGAAGAAAAATAAAGAAGTCTGTTTAGGATGGCGCAGAAGAAAATAAATCTTTGTCCTGTTCAACAAGAGTATTGCCCATTTCCTTTCTACCTGCCTAGAAGGTAGAAAGTGAGAGAGGTGGAACCCCATTCCCCAAAAAGTAGAATATGTAGACAGAAGCTTTCCTCCCAAATGTTGAATTTATTCCCCATCTTAGAAACAGCTTCTTGTGAAAATAGATTTCTCACACACAAGATAAGAGCAATGAATCATTTCTGTATGTGGTTTCAGCTGCTTTAACCATGCACACACTATTTGGAAATATGTCTAAGTCCATTAAGTAGAATTAGAGCTGGGGTAACAACTATCTCTCAATAGAGCACATAAACCCAAACACACACGCAACTCAGACTGTGATAATAGGGCTTATAACCATGTCAGGCCAACTAATCTGTTTATATCTGACTAATGACTAGGGTGGAGATAGTTGTATTTCTTTGATTCCTTTCCTTCTCTGTGAGAAACTCTTGAGAAGATTATCAGCAACGTCCTTCATTCTGGCTGCTTTGCCCTTCAGCTTTGCTGGTCCCAGTAATTAAGATGAGACCATTAAACATGCTCTTATCCTTATGGTTAAAGGGGGGGGCAAGTGTCTGATAATGGAATCATTTGGGGATGAAGGTGGGGGTGAGGGTGAGAAGGAGAAAATGTTCCAACAATTTTGATGCAGCTGTTCTTGAGGATGGTTTAAATTAGGTTGACGTGCTATAGCCCAGGCACAGAATTTTTATGGCTGGTTTTGATAACTGATGGGGAGAATAACACCAAACACATTATATGGTGGTAAAACTGAGGATTTAATGTCTTCAGGAAATGGCTTTTTAAGAGAGGGACAGGGCTGTGTGCAACTGGAAAACCTTTTCATTAGTTTCAGCACAACACCCAATTCTCTGTCTCCTTTTTTAAAAAAAAATTCCCCTTGCTTGGAAAGATTATAGCCATGGATAGGAAAATAATCACTTTCCCTTTCTCCCACATTCAGGTCAAGTTCTGTCTGTCCCAAATGTGATAACATTTATAAATTGATGAACTCTTTTTTTTTTTTAAATGAAACAAAGTTCTGCTCCATTTGCACCAGAAAACCTCTATTGACAGCTGAGGCTGATTCTTTTAGAAAGTGGAGACAATGAACACACCGGTGGTTGAAAAGAAAAACAAACAAACAAACAGATTTATTAGGTAGCTGGCAAAATTACAGATGTTAAATAAAGCACTGTAGCTGTGTGTATCTTTGCTAATATCCCTGCTCTTTAACAAATGGAAATGGCCATGTTGGGGAAGAGGTTTGCCCTACTTAGAAGGTGGGATTTTGGGGCATACCATTGGGAGATGTGGCTACAGAGATGCCGCAACACAATACTCATTATGTCTCTCATTGCAGGTCCTAGCTTTGAAGTTCGTCAGGAGGTTTGTGTTCTGTGGTTGTGTTCCTCCTGTTGTTGATTTTATGGTTCTATATTTTATTTTTGGATATAAATTGCTTTTATGCTTGTTTATTGTAAGCCTTCAAACTTTTATGTTATGGGGAGGCATACAAATGTCATAAATTGATCCTTGCTAGATTAGAAGTAACCTGGGAGTTGGGGAGGAGGTTGGGGTAGTGAAAATGATATATCGTTCCCAACGTTTAATTCTGGTCTTACATGCACACAACTTTCTCTTGCTTATGCCCCTTGTGCAGAGCGGTGACATTTTGTTCCGATCAGTGCAGCTGTTTTAAAGAACAGTGACTTAGAGTGGTAAATTGAAATCATATTAAATCATGCACTGGTACACATGGATGATATAATTCATATGCCATAAGACCTGCTTTTGTAATGTAAACTCTACAGAAAGTGGAGAGAAAGAATAGGAAATAGACTCAGTCCTAGCCAACTAATAAATGGTTGTGGAAACAGGTAGAAATGGTGTATAATAGCAGTAATGTCAACACTATTATTTCCACTTTTCTAACATGTCAGCATGTAATTTGCAACATTCCTCAGAATAACGGAACTTATTCAGTCAATTTATCCTTAATGTGTGTGGTATAAATGGGCTTTTGCAGTGCTTATACATCATGGTAATAATACTTGATGCATGCTTTCTTTACAAATTGGAAACATTCATCCCCCCGCCCCAATCTGTCCTCCACATTGCATCAGGGACCGTTCAGTGCTCATTTTAGGACCTTTCCACACGTGGGAAAGGAACCGCGAAAAACGCTACTCATCGGACTTCTTCAGCATCCAGGCGAGTCCGTCGGGACGAGGAGCAGTGCAACCTCGTAGCTCCACACTGCTCCGGCGTCCAAAATGGCAGCTTCCGGTTGGTGGAGGCTCTCCACCAACCGGAGAAGCTCGCCAGCCTAAAGCCCACCCCTGGCAGATCTACAGGCATGCACTAGTGCATGCCTGCAAATTTGCACCGGGGCGTGGCGACGGAGCAACATGGAGTCGTGCGCTCTGTGCTTTTTAAAAACCTCTAAAAAGAGGTTTTTAAAAAGCATGCTGTGTGACCAGTTCTGGTTGCTCTGAACCGGACTGAGGTGCGGAACTACAAAAAGTAGTCCACCCCAGTCCACTCCACGGTGCAGAAGGCCTCCGTCGGAGGTCGCTCTGCACCGTTTTAATAGCCCGGTGGGGAAAGGGCCTTAGCTTCTGTACTCTGGAAATGAGCAGGTTTTCCATGAGATCCTGCTTCTTCCTGTAAGTGGTCCCACAAGTGCCTTTTCATACTATAATGATATTGTGTCCCTCTCTAGACTAGAAAGGTGAAGTACGGTTAATTTCACAAACTTGATCCATGCAGCTTTTGGGCCACTCTCCATGAAGTGAAGATTTTGAAGAGTCAGTGCCCGAGGTCAGGAAAGTGCCTTGATAATTCTTATTTTCCAAATAATTATTTCAGTGACATATATTCAGAGTAACCATTACTATCCTTACACACACACACACACACACACACGCACGCACACACACACACACACACACGCGCCCCTACACCTCTGACTTTTCTATCCCTCACACTGTTCCAAAGGATGTTCATGTATTTTGGAAAGCTGTTGGGTGAAAATGTTGGCAAGGTCAGTGGAGAGGATAAGGCGGACCAGTTCACCCAAGCCAACGTTAGCTGATAAAATAAATTGAGTGGTTAATCCTCCCTGCAGAATTCATAGGGAAATGTATGTAAGAGTGCCACAAATAGTAACCAGATTCAAACATTTATGCTTTTGCCCTCCAAACATCTGAATTCCACAACCTTCCACCACAAATACTGTTTTGAAATGTATTCTTCAGTATTACACCCTCCGTCCGTATACGGTCACACTTTCAGATCTACAAGAATGTTTCTAGAGAACGGTTACTTCATATCAACATCATCTAACTTTAAATTTTACATCCTTTTGAGGGGTTAAGTACATGTTTAAATGTGCTTGTATTTGGCCTACAGTTGTCTCTGAAGTTTAAACATAAGGCAGAGGGTGTAGTTAGTTTTGTTGTTGTTCTTGTTGTTAATTGCCATGAAGCTGACTTTGACAAGTTACTCTGTTATCAACTGCCCTGCTCAGGTCTTGCAAACTAGGGTGGCCTTCTTCATTGAATCTATTCACTTGTAATGTGGTCTCCATGTTCTCCTGATGCCTTTTACCTTACAAGCTTTGTTGTATTTCTTAGTGAATCATACCTTCTAATGGTATGCCTGAAGCACAACAGTCTCAGCTTAGTCATCTTGGCTTCTAGGAACAGTTCAGGCTTGATTTGTTCTAGGACCTGTGTATTTGTCCTTTTGGCAGTCCATGGTACCTGTAGAGCTCTCCTTTTCCACCACATTTCAAATGAGTAGTGGGTTCTCTTCCTATCAGCTTTCTTCACAGTCTAGCTTTCACGACCATACATAGAAGTTGGAAATACAATGGCATGGACAATCCTGACTTCGGTATTCAATGATATATCTTTCCATATGAGGCTCTTGTCTAGTCCTTCATAGCAGTCCTTCCAAGTCCTAATCTCTTGATTTATTGTTAGTTTGGAGAGACAAAAAATATTTCATGTGCCCCCATACTGTTCTGAATGTTCCTGATCTCATCTGATCTTGGAAGCTAAGCAAAATCAGGCCTGGTGATTACTTGGATGGGTGACTTTGATGTTTCAAGTCCCTACTTGGCCATGGAAATCAACTGGGTGATTTTGAGCAAGCCGCAGTCTCTCATCCTAAGAAGAAAGCAACAAGAAAGCTCTTCTGGGTGAATCTTACCAAGAAAATCCCAGTTCAGGATTGCTGCCAGATGGAGTCAATGTTATTCTCAGATATTACAGAGTGAATTACCTGGTGTTGCTCACTACAGAACTAAACAGATTTGGCTAAATGGTGAAGTCATTGAGGCCAGATGGAAGTAATGATATAGGCAAAAATATGCCCAACTGATGGAGGAGAGAGGAGAATGTTGCACACATCAATAGCTTTTGTGCCACTGAAAATGTTACACCCACCCCAAATAATATCAGCTCTGCTGTAATCAATAGTCTAGAGACAAAGATATCTTACAGCAAATTGTCCTTGGCACAAAGCTGCAGCTGTTTCCTTATTTCACTGTGCTAGGCTAGGTAGTGTTGGGAGTGTGTTTAATTGAACTTTATCTGTAGATTAGTATGATTTTAATTATCTTTTGAAGGCAAAGTGTTTAACAGTGCTCTTACAGAGTGTTTAAACAGAGTGGAAGTTGCAGAGTAGAATGACTATGCTGATAGCAATACGGTTGGCATCACGTGGGTATTATGCAGATTATTCAAACATTCTTAAGTTATCTGCGCAATATTTTAATATATAAAGTAATACAGACTGTTTTAGATACCTCAGATACTCTTAGATGAGCTTTACACCAGACCAGTATATCCAAGTTCGAACCTTCGTTTAAGTAATCTTCTAGGATTAGACATTTTGGTGGACTAATCCAGCAGTGTCTCTAAGCGGTTCACAGCAGAGCCACAATTTGAAAACTTGGATGTTATTGGATGAAGTTCTTATTAAGTTTTGGGAGGCTATAGTCACAGCTCATTTGATCTTCATGAACTAGAAAATGTGATGCCACTTACAATGGCATTCTATTAGAGGAAATCATGCATCTGACCATGTAGTAAAATACGGTGGCCAATTTAGATGCCTGCGCGTTCATCTTACCATGTGCATGATCATCTGAGTGTAAATTATTAACAGTGCATGTGCTGACTTGTCTTAAAGGTTATTTGCTTTTAAAATATGCAAGTAAGAGTAGAAGCAAGAGTATCCTTTGTCAGAAAGGGAAACGTATCTCTCTCCCGTATAGAATCAAGACCAAAAGTATGTTGAGAGAATAGCATGTTTCATACAGTTTTTGAGGAAAGAATCAGACAATACAGAAAATGCTTCCTGGAACGAAAACACGCCTAGGTTTGTCCCTAGTGAGCTCGTGGATGAAATGAGGCATTAATAGTGGAGTTGTTTGCATACATAGCTATGTAACAAGCCACTGTGCCATTATGCAACATCACATCACCACTAATAAAGAGTGGTGTGTGCCTTTCTTAGCTCCATTTCGAAATCTTCGTATTTGCAAATGTTCTTGGTAGGTTTTCTCAGAAAAGTTAGTCTATATTTTTAAGAGTTCTTTCCTGGTCTGTCTTAATGGTGTATATATGCTGATGGTTCTGGGCGCATTCTTGCATTTTCCACTACCGATTTTGTTTTGCTTTCATCTGTCCCTCAGCAGGAGTAAAGTGTTCAGGTCTGTAAAAGGAGTAATATGTTCAGGTCTGTGCTAGTTTTGTATGGTACTTTCTCTCCATTCCATGCCTGTACCAGGAGGTGGTTAAACACACACATAAAAGTTAAAAGAATTAATCCCCCCCATGCTTTTCTTGTTCACAGTGCAACCTAGAGTGCACATTTTGTATATGCATTATAGCAAACTTTTTGAGGTGATAGCTGTATCTCAGTATTCACAGATGTCTGATAAGTAAAAGATAAGTGCATTCTGATACATGCATTAGTCTTCAAAGTGCAAATCAGATTGGTTTCTTTAAAATTGCAGACTAAATGAGATTCCTGAAAACCCTGAGTGTACCTACATTGAGGGCAGCTTGTGGCTTCAATGGAGCAGTGAATCCACCCCAGATGTTACTTTGCAAGTCAGGGGAGCTCTTTGAAGAGCTGAACTTCTACCCCCAAAATAGATCCTGCATCTTGGATACCTCTTTTAAAGTTAAGATGAAAACTCCATGCTGATTCACCACACCGCTAGTGCAGAAAGCACCAGCCTTAGAAGGCAGTTTCCAGGTAATGCAAATCTACAATACGACACTGCCCTTGGCTAACAAGGGCTGCCAAAAGTTGTAGATTAACTTTTGTCAGCCTTTGTTAGCCATGGCAAAAATTATGTTTCTAACCTTCTTGCCTTTCTCATCTCCTGCTAGGAAAGCATCACACAAATCTTTCTTGCATGAAGCATAGGTAGAGAATTTTCTGGATTTGGCATTGCTGTACAGAATCACTCAGCCATCCCGATGGCCACCCACTAGCTGTTCCAAGAGCTGGAAGGGCTGGTAGGGTGCTTGGAGGACCTATGGCCCGAGAAACCTGGGGACTTTACTTCTGAATGCACTTCTTGTACGTGTCAGCTATATCACTGCAACAGGCTTGAGGTCTGTTTGCAAATGTGCCGTGAGTCAGTTCATTGTATTAATAAACTCTGACCTGCCAGAGGCTAGCATGGCATTTATTCCTGGCTGGAAATCTGACCGATATGCAGATTTGTCAATTTTATGTTAAATGTTAGTCCTGTAGGAGAATGATCATCAAAAGACTGTTATGTGGATCCTTAAGTTACTTCATGGGTAATTCTACCACAAGGCACAATAAAATGTGTGGTGCTTATCGAGCACATTTGGAAAAGTATGTTATGAATTTATTTTATGTCCAAGATATCTGGATGGCTTTGCATGTTCAGTGAGTCCGTCCTTGTTGATGACCATTTCAGTGCTTAATGACACTACTTCAAGTTATTTGTTTTGTCTTTCAAATGGCTCATGTCTTGTGGTATTTTATTTCAGAGGTATATTTACATCTGCTGAGTAAATTAAACAAATTAAGGGTAAATAATCATTTTTAGTGCCCTCTTCCAGCTAGTCAAATTCATTTTCCAACCCATTGCCAAATATTTGTTTATGGTTCTTCCTTTAATTAATCCTTTGTGTTCACTTGGAAGAACTTGTTTGCACATAATATATACATACAATCTTGGATTATGTGTTCTGTATGACTGTGAATAAATAATGCATTCAAGACAATTATACTTTTGAAGCAATGCTGAATGCTACCAGGTTGTTTCTGTTAAAGATGTTTCCCACTTTTTTACTTCAAATGGGACATGATGGAAGAACTCAGGGCAGAGAATAATAGAAACTTAAGACTTATAAAATCATAGGGTTAGAAGGGGCTACAAGTTTTATAACTCACCCCTTGGAGGATTCAGATAAGGAGGAGGCAGATTGCCAAGAAGCTATAGCTCCTTCTGAGGCCATTTCTGCACTACACAGTTGCAGTGCTATTATTCCACTTTCAACATGTCGTGGAATCCTGTGGTTTGCAGTTTAGGGAGGGGCATTGAGAATTCTCATCCAGAGGGCTTTTTGGCCTCAGGAAATAGAAATCCCAGAATTCCACAGGATGTGGAAATTGGAATAATAACACTATAACAGTGTAGCTTGGAAATGGCCTGAGTCTTAGGCAGTAGTGGATCCTGCTCCCTAAGAAGACATGGCAGAGAAACTGAAGACAACATACCTGTGTCCATAGTTGAAAGACAGAGACAGAAATGCCAGGCTCTACACAGTTTAAATAATAGATGCTGACCCAGTTAGCAATAGTGAGACACCTATGACCTTGAAGGAGCTGCTCATAAATATTGTGGCAGTTGCCTCCCAGCCTAAGTGTTGACAACTGTCTTATCTGGTTGCCTAGCAGTACTTTCTCTCATATCTCTTTTGTCTTGACCTTGGACTGACTACTTTTTGGACTGTTCTGCTTACTCTTTGCTGGCTTGTGCACTTGGACTTTGGGCCTGCTGATACAGCTTTGGGCCTGGCTAAAGACCACCCTTGTGCTTCTCCTTGCATCTTGCTAACCCGTGACTGGCCCAAATTGGACTGACGACTCCACCACTCCTACATCCCAACCTGCTGGCATGAGCAATTGCTGACCTGTGTTCAGGACAACAAAAGTTGTCTAGTTCAACCCCCTGCCATGCAGGAATACACAATTATAATGCTTCTGAAAAATATCCATCCAATTTCTGTATAAAGATCTCAAAAGTAGGAGAGTCAACCAAAGTCCAAGACAGCCCATGGCAAAAACACAGTTGGAATACACTAACCTCCTTGGCTTTTTGATGGTCATATTTCTCTAAATAAATTTTGTGTGCAATACTGATTTTTTTTTTAAAATGGAGAGAAGCTAAACTGTTTATACCACCCAACATGCTGCAGTCTAGAAGCCACTGTGTTGTTTCAGACGGCACTGAAGTCTGTTCCGTGGAAAAGAATACTGTGGGTGATCAGGGATGTTGTTTTGTGTTCTGATACAATTTTAGTGGGTTGGAATGTGTGTGTGGATGGGGGAGGAATTGCCCTTTAATAAGCACATTTAAATATCTGCTATGAAAGAGAGACTTAACAAGAGAAGAGATGAAAGAAGAGAAACAAATAAAATATATAATAATGCATAATTGAATTTTGACCTGATAAATTTTGCTAACCTTCAAAGCCAACACTGCAGCAGCACAATATTATTAGCAATAAAAAGAATTTGCTTTGCCCTTTTTAAATTACCATAAACCGATTGACTGAAGCAGAATGATGTTAATATTTAAGAAGTAGGACACTGGATTCTATTATCTCAGAAGCTCTGTCACCAGCCACACTCTGTAGTCCTCTTATCTAATTATTGTGCTTAAATTGTATTAGCACTCCAGCAATTTGTCCACTGTTGGAAAAGTAATTGACATTTGGGTTACTGCTTTACCGCTTCATATTTCCTTCATATTTCGAAGACTCACTTGGTACTTCCAAAGAGTGGTCCTCTATCAAAACAGATTAGCTTAATTTTACTTAAAGGAGGGGGAGCTAAAATAATTCTTTGCTACCTAAATTACAATCTGGTGTTAAAATTTGGATTATGTACTAAAACTGATCAGAGATAGAAGACGATGAAAATAAGTTCAAGGCTGCAGTGGTTAAATTAATTAGTGAGAGTTTTGACTTTCAGATGACTTTTAGGTAGCACACAAGTATACCTTATTTTAATCTATACTCTTTGCAAACAAAATCTACTCGCATCATTGACAGAGCATATGTCTTGCATAAAGAAAGTTGCAGATTTGATACCTGGCATACCTAGGGGGGTGAGGCAGGGAGAGACCTTAGCAAAACTTGTCTGAAACCCTGGAGAGCTGCTACTAGGTAATGTAGATCTGTGATTCACAACCTTTGACCTTCCAGATGTTTTGTGCTTCAGTCCCCAGAATCCCTTACCAGTTGGCCATGCTGGTCAGGGCTTCTGGGAGCCCAACTCCAGCAGTCCCAAAGACCTGCGTGAGTGACACCGAGCTAGAAGGAACAATGCTTTGAGTCGCTATAAGCTAGCTTCCTCTTGTATGCCTATGGGAAAGGAAACATTAACATGGCTTCATTTATTTAGAAAACAAGCACTTGCATTTCCTTCGGGTTGTCTAGGTCTGAATGACTTCCCTCCAGAAAAACAAGCTGATACAGCTAAAGTTACAATTAGTTTGTCTCTTCCTCTCTGGCATGTAAGGGAACCCTTCTTAGCAAGGAGTCTCTGGAAAGCCAGGTCTGACCCTAAGTCGGGGAAGATGATGTAAACCTCTGGCTAGGAACACAGTTGGATGGAAAGTTACCCCAGCACAACTTGTATAATAATATATCAGAGCGTGAGAGAGCTTGGGCCCCTCCCCGTTCTGTTCCGACTCTGGTCTATCAGATCGTGGGACATAAATGCCTTTGTTTCAATAGAGTTGTATCCTTGATTCACCAATGTGGTCTTCTAATTCTAATTCTAATTCAATGTGGTCTTCTAGTTACTGGGAAGGGCAATTCCCTTTCAGTTCCATCACTGGGATCCCAGGAGCTTGAAATCCTCCCAGTTTCTCAGAGATGTTGCAGTAAGGTTTAGAACAGATTCTCACCATTTGGTTTCTTACACTCACATGACAGAAAGTCATGTTTCAATGCTGGTAGTTTTGTCAGTGGTTTGACTGTTGGACTAGAACTCTGGGAGACCAGCGTTTGAATCCTACGGAGCCATAGAAACTCAACGGGTGACTTTGGTCACGTCACACTCCCTCACTCTCAGAGTAGGGCAAGGGTGAATCTTTACTGAATACGGCTTCCCAAGAAAGCCCCGGGAGAGGTTTGCCATAAGTTGGAATCAGTTTGAAGGCGCATAACAAGAACGTGTCTATGGCGATTTCCGCACTGCACTCTTATAGCACAATCATTCCACTTTCAACATCCTATGGAATCTTGGGATTTGCAGTTTAGGGAGGGACCCCTCCCTAAACTGCAAATCCCAAGATTCCATAGGATGTTGAAAGTGGAATGATTGTGCTATAAGAGTGTTGTGCGGAAATGGCCAGAGTCCTACACAAAATGAGGCACCCAGAACTGAACATAGTCATTTAGAAGGGGCCTGACCAGTGCAGAATATCACATTGTGCTGAGATGTCCAGATGCACATGAAATTTCAGCATGGGGTAAGATATTCTTTTCACATCCCTACACTGAGTGAGGTCTGACTACCAGTTTAAGGCCAGCAGGCAGAAGGAATGTCACAAAATTACTTTCTTTGTTAAGTTTAATGCACATTACAGCACAGAATACAGTGCAATAATGATAAATGATTAGCAGAAGTAATACTTTGGACCGATGTGGAGAGAAAGAGGTTCTTTTTCAGAAATGACTGCACAATACAGAATTAATTCAGAGACCATGCATTATCTTTTCACTTGGTTCTCCCAACAGAGGCGTCTGGCTTTTGATCTTTGCTGAGGTATCTGCTGCCAATGTACCTTCAAAACACTTTGTCTGTTCCTGACAGTAATGAGAATTAACTCTGCCTTTGATGGATTATTTAATATTGTCATCTTATTTCTCTTGCCTTGTAATTTTGTTAGTGGCTTCACCAACCCACCTTATTCAGCAGAGTAGTTTGCATATAACCCATAGTTTCTGCCCTTCATTTTCTAATGAAATAATTGCTGATCAAATGTATTGGAAGTTTATAAATTAAAACTGTGTTTTTTTTATAAACACACATACACACATTGGGGGACCAAAGGTTGCTGAATTTATTCATCTTAATATAATTTTTGGAAACGAGCTTCAGAAACAGAAAGAGACCAATACAGCTTGATGACTAGTTTCTCCAAAAAACATGTATATATTTAATCACTTCATATACTGCAGTGGTTCTCAACCTGTGGGTCCCCAGATGTTTGTGGACTTCAGCTTCCAGAAGCCCCAGCCACTTTGGTCAATGCTCAGGGCTTCTGGGAGCTGAAGTCCACAAACATCTGGGGACCCACAGGTTGAGAACCACTGATATACTGCCTTTTCAGTCTAAAGGGATATCCCATGCAGAAATTCTTTTTATGTTTACTCCTGTATTAATTAAATCTCAATATGTTCAGTAAAACTAATTTCCACATACACCCTTGGCCAGCATAGATAGTGGTGAGAGACATGGGAGGTGCAACCCAGAAACACTGAAAATGCCGTATATTCCCCATCCCGGATTTAGGATAATATCAAGTGCATAATTAGTAATGGTAGTTGCATAAGAATACATAATACATAGAAAGACAATTATATGTACTGTTAAAATGATAGCATTTATATTGTTGTTACGGCCTTCAGGTTGTTTCTGGCTTACGTTGACCGTAAGGTGAACCTATCTTGGGGTTTTCTGGGGCTGAGAGTGTGATGTGCCCAAGGTCTCTCAGTGGGTTTCTGTGGCAGAGCAGGGAACTGGAGCTTGGTCTCCAAAGTCATAGTCCAGTGCTCAAACCACTACACCACACTGGCTCTCAGCATTTATATTATCTTATTAATATAAATGCTGAGAGTGTGGAACATGCCCAAGGTCCCCCAAGGGCTCTCCACGACCAAGTAGGAAATCTATCCCTGGTCTCCAGAGTTGTAGTCCAACACTCAAACCACCACAACATATGTTGTAGTGGTTTGAGTGTTGGTTTAAGATACTGGAAGACCAGGATTCAAATGCTTGCTTGACCACGGAAACCCCCTGGGTGAACTTGGGCAAATTGTACTCTCTGAGCCTCAAAAGGGAAGGTCATGGCAAATATCCTCTGAAAAAAATATTGTGGAGAAAATCTCACAATATGTTTACCTTAGAAACAACTTAAGGGCACACAACAACAACAACGTTGATTGCCACGTTGCGAGGAAGCCCTTGTGGGTTGTTAGTCAATACCAAAATAATTATACTTTAATTAAAATAAATTGTGGGTAGGGAAAGTTTTTATATATGATATGAGAATAATTGTACAAAAGTTGAAAGGCAAGAATATATGTTGACATATCTTTTGTACTTATTTTTTTATCCTTAATAAAATTATAATTAAAAATAAATATTGATTTAATATGAAATATTCATTTCATTTCATTTAAAATTTAATAAGTAATCCAATAGTATTATCAATATCAGGAAGGTGGACATTTGAATGTGTCCAATTAAAGTAAATCAAAGTGGCAACGAAAGAAAAAGTGTGTGCCGCATCATTCGTGCCAATGACACACACTCTCTCTAACCCACTTACTTTATTATCAGTTTGAGGAAACAGTTGTTTTTGTGTCTAAAAGAGGTTTACCTACTTGCCACCCCTTGTAAAGTTTATGAATTGCCATGTCTTTGGGAGGCGGGATATAATGTAATTAAAATTAGAACAAGTGTTCTCATCTGTCACTTGTTCATTGTCTCCTTGCAACGCCACCTGAGGTGTTTTGTTCATTCAAATTACTGTGACTGCGCTCTTCCCTTCAACACCTGTCAAACAATATGGATTGCAACGTGTGTTTTAAGTAAGTGATCTACATGAATCTAAGTAACGGGAGCTGCTAATTTTGGAGTACTCTGATCAAGCAATGAATTCTCTGTGCCATTTCCACCTGTAATTACTCTACCTGAAACACTGACCATTTTTAATATAACGTTTATACTTTTCACCAACGTGTTTTAAATGCTGTCAGAGCAAATGGTTCCACCTTCCCCAGCAAGGACCCAATCAGAGCATAATGTCTAGGGCCATTTCTGCACTGCATTTCTGCATTTCCCCACCCTGGCACAGGAATGCATTGCTGCCCATCTGTGACGTGTGCCACAATACGATGTCGTTGCGGTCCAGCTCCTGTAACGTCCTCAGCCATCGCGATTGCACACTCTACTATTGCTGGAAAAAATGTGGTAATAGGGCCCTTTCATGCAATGATCACATCAGCTGGGGCTGTGCAGAAAGGACGGACGTGCTATCAAGGTGCTTCCTTCCTCAGTGCAGCATGGGAAGAGGGCGGCTGCACTGTGGAAGGAAGGGTCATATCCTGAGGGCTACTGGCAGCTGGCTGCGTGCAGAGAGGAACCTTTGGGACACACTCCCATCCCAGCAAAGGCACTGCCAGTATGATGCCAGGATGTTGCAGGATTGTGGCATAGTGCAGTAAAGGCTTAACTTTTTGTAGGAATTACTGAGCACTTATACCACTGTGCATAATGTTCCCCACTAGCAAAGTGCAGCAATTTCAATAAAAATAAATCACTATTGGCCTGGGGAAACATTCACAACTCTTTTGGTCAAGTTTCATGGGAGAGAAAGAATGCCAGATGTCAACAAGTGAAGTTTTTGAGAGAACCAGGGTGGTATAGTGGATTCAAATTTCCTCTCAGTTATAGAAACTCACTGGGTGACCATGGGTAAGCCACAGGCCATTTCCACACTCACCTGTTATAGTGCTATTATTCCACTTTTAACATCCTGTAGAATTCTGAGGATTGCAGGTTTTTTTTGGGGGGAGGGTCACACTTTGGACTCATCGTGAGACACTGTGGCCATTTCCACACTACACTGTTAGTAGTAGTAGTTGGTCAAAGGCCCCTCCCTAAACAGCAAGCCCCAGGATTCCATAGGAAGTTGAAAGTGGAATAATAGCAGTATAGCAGGCTAGTGCAGAAATGGCCACAGTCTCCCGCTTCAAATAACGGAAATGGGAAATTCCTATAAGAAGACTTGTAAGAAAGCAACAAGTTACTGATCTGAGGTTTATACATTAACAGTGGTCACGCTCAGCAAAGAGCAGTGCCATATTCATAGCTGCAACCATACATGCCAGAACCTCACTATAAATTGTTGCTGTTGCTGTTTTTGTTGTTGTTCGACATCAAGTCATCTTCAACTTGAGCCAGCATGGTTCAATTGTTTGGACTATGACCTTGGAGACCAGGGTTTGATTCCTGGCTCAACCGTGGGAATCCATGGGGTGACCTTGGCTGTATCAGACACTCTCAGCCCCCCCAAAAACCCTGCCATTAGTCAGAAATGACTTGAAGGTGCAACAACCAACTTATGGCATCCTTACAAACAACAAAGACCCCCTGTAATCAACAGCCTTGCTCGTTTCTTGCAAACTCAGGGCTGTGGCTTCCTTGGCTGAATCAATTCAACTGTAGTGCAGTCTCCCACTTTTTCTACTGTCTTCCACTCTACTGAGCTTTTTTTTCTCAGTGGGTCACAGGCCATTTCCGCACTACACTGTTATAGTGCTGTTATTCCACTTTCAACATCCTATGGAATCCAGGGGTTTGCAGCTTAGGGAGGGGCCTTTGACTAGCCACTACTACTAACAGTGTAGTGTGGAAGTGGCCACAGCGTCTCACCATGAGTCCAAAGTGTGACCACCTCTGTTAAGTTATCTTATCCTTCTAGTAAAACACACAAATATACTGACTCTGGCATGGAACATCTGAGAACGGATGGTGGCCACTTTGAGAACAGACTCACGTCTATGATCTAATATATTGTTGTGGTTCTACCTGTGTGGGTGTTATCACAGAAGTTTTTGTTAAAGGATGGACCAGGTAGAATTTTGTGTGCTGCCAACTTCTAGCCTCTCATTTTTGTTTGGCGTTCTACTCGAGTCAGGCAACAAAACAGCATTTTTTTTTGACTCTGACAATCTGTCCCATAAAAAGAGATGGAGAACTATAATGCACATAATGTATTTAAATACATAATAGATCAAGTAAGTGGCAAGGAAATGAAATGGCTTGGAATTAATTCTGGGCATGCAGCGTAAGGGAAAAATGAAATTATACAGTTGCACAGCAGGTGCCTCTCCCTCTGGAGAAATTATACTCTTAAAAGTGCAGTTGGACTATTTAATGATTGGCAGGTTTATGGAATATTCTCTTAAGCACCCAGGCATTTCTGTTATTGGTAAGACAAAGCACTGCATAAATCATAACGCGGTGCCACCGTAGTTAACTCTTCTCATCTGTTTGTTCAAGAATGGATTTTGCTAATGTGCTTCTATTACCACTTCTCACCCAACAGGCCTGTTGTCATAGAAGGTACATTTTAATGAGTGTTAGCCACGTTTTCTCCATGGTTTCTCCTGTTTTCCCATTCTCGAGTGTTGCCCTAAGTCTAGGAAAAGCATAGCAGATGATAAAGTTTGGCAGCCTCTTGTTAGTTTTTGTGGCTTTACTTCTGTGCCTTTGGAGACAGCATTGGGAAAAAGCATTTAGTGAGAAAAGAATCTTCCTAGCACAGAGATAAAATAGGGGATAAAGATTCACCTTCTAAGTTTCTCTTATCAATCCATCTCAGAATAGAAGAACTATTGCTGAGTTAGGAGAGCCCACTCTTTGCAAGCAGAAGATCCTAAGTCCAGTTTATTTCCAAATGTTGCTGGGAAATACTTCTCTTTGGGGGTTTCCGCACTAGACGTGCTGCTATTCCACTTTCAACTTCCTATGGAATCCTGGGACTTGCAGTTTGGAGAGAGGCCTTTGGAATCCTCAGCCAGAGAGCTCTTGGGCCTCAGGAAACTACAAACCCCAGAATTCCACAGGAGGTTGAAAGTGGAATAAGAGCACTATAACAGTCTAGTGCAGAAATGGCTTGAGTTTTCTGTTTTGAAAAGTCTTTGAGGACTGATCATACAAGGCCAGTCTCACCTCAACAATGTGCTGGATTTTTCTATTTGGTATCTTCAGTGTGCTGCTTTTAAAAAGGACTTAGGTTGTAACTTTGTGAAATTTTTGTTAGTATTTTTATAAGGTTTTTTCCCCCCTTTAATGTGTTGTAAGCCTCACTGAATCCAGAATTGGGAGAGAGGCTGGATATAAATATAGTTATAATTGTAATAATCTAATTTGCCTATATGTGCAAGACCAGCATGTAGTTTTGTAACCATTAGCCGTGTTAGCCTGTTTCAATGCAGAAAAGGGACAGGGAAGAAGTTTTGTAGCATTTTGTACAAATTTCTGTTAGCTTGAATTTTCGAGAATTGCAATAGACAAAATTATTCTGTTGTGTACCTGAAGCAGTGAATTTTAGCCCACAAAACCTCCTGGTATATAATTTTATATGTCTTAAAAATGTCATAAAGCACTCTCTCCTCCGGCTTTTTGTATCTGCATGTGATGCGTTGTGGGTGATGTTTCTGGGCTTGTGTTGCACACTTTGTAGCTGATGGTTCATTTTACACCGATTACATGGAACGCTATATGGACAAGTGTTTTCCTTACATTTTCACCATGATGTTTAACTCAGATCCGAAGGCTGTTTTAGTCTCGCTGTTGTCATTTTGTTAAGACAGAAAAGAAAAAAAACCCCTCTCGAATCAAATGTAAATGCCTTTTAATATAATGTTGCATGCTCTAAGTGCAAGTCTTTCAAATATGCTGTGGGAAAGGCATCCCATTAATCATGCATAATGTCTCTGCTAGCATCTATCTAGGTCCATGATCTTAAAAAATTGAGCATGCCAGTTCTCACAGTATGTAACAAGAAATGCTTTTCCACTAAGCATCTGTCGTGTCTGAGCTACTTCATATATTCATGAATTCCCAAGACCAAACTGACAGCAAGTTTGAGCTTTAGGCAAGCTAGACAGAAATGCCCCTATCATTACACGAAATTTCAGGTATAAGTGTCCATTGAGTGCTATTATCTGAATTAAAAAAATGGAATAACCTAGTCTATTGTAATCTTAGGAAGCTTGTGGGAGTCTTTGGTTTGTGATATAGTAGAATTTGTGCCTCTTTATAAGTAAATATGATCCTTTTCCTTGAGTCAGCTTTTATTTGATTTGTATTTTTTCCTCCAAATGTTCTGGAAGCCGTAGTTGCATGAATTTCATACTAATATGGCCTTACCCTGCCAAGAGACTGGACCTGAATTCAAACATCCCTAAATTTTATGGAGAAGGTTGCAAAGAGCTGGGTTGTTTCTTTTCCCCCTTTCGGGAGGATTTAGCCTATTTTGGGAGAGTGTCCACAGCATGCAATTTTCCCTTCTGCCTCTTGCCCATTCTCTTATATGAGGAAGTTAGCTCATTTTGCTTCTGGCAGTAAGAGAACCACATGGGACAAGGTAGCTGGAGCAGCAGTACTTTGGACAATTGCAAGAACTTCTTTACCATGAGAGCGATGGAACAGATTGGTGATGGACTCTCTGACCCTTACCACGTGAGGATTCCAGCATTGCCATTGCTGGGATGGGATCGGGGCCTGGGTAGCGTCAGGCACACTGTTCTTCCTTTTGCAATACAGCGTCAATAGTGAGTCTCTTTCCCTGCCTTTTCCTGCACTGTACTGTGGAAGGAAACATTAGCAAATGCTTTGGCCCTTACCGCATGCCTGCAGCTGATGGGACTGTGGCTGGGAAGGGGTCCATTACTGTTTTTTTCTGGTAATGAAAAAGGGAGCATTTGCGATGGACATGACAGCAGTGGATGAGTGATGATATTGTACAATAGCATGCGTCCTAGACCAGGAGCAATGCGTTGCCCTGCTGGGATGACAATGTCATGCAGTAAGGGCCTCTGTCTTTGGAGATCTTTAAACTGACATTGGATGGACATCTTTAAGGATTGTTTTAGTTGTGCATTTCTGCATAAAAGTGGTTGGACTAAATGGCCCTTGCCATTTCTTTCCCAGTCAATGAGTCCTTTCTCAAGAAAAAGCTGGAGGTTGATTTCCATCTTCTCCGACCTAATGTCCTCTATCAATATTGCTGGGTTAGTTTGTTTCAGCATAAAAAGATGCAAGGGGATCCTGTAGCACCTTTGAGACTAAGAAACAATTCCCCCCCCCCCCGTATGATTCAATGCATGAGATTTCCAGATTAACAATGGAGTTAATCTTGTGTTTTAACAAGCTGGCTATTTTAGGTTGTTATAATTGATTGAGAGGACTGAAGTGGCTGTTTCTCTACCAGATTCTGTAAAACAAGACAAATTCAGAAGAATGAGGATTAGGAGAGGAGGAAATGCATCACATGGCTTTGCGTTAGCTACCTTGTTCTAACCTGTCTGATGCCTAGAACCAAGAAGAAGATGAGGCCTTGCCTGGAATGGATGTGGAGGGATGTTTGAAACCATGGACATTTCAAGATGTGAGGCCCTTTTATCTTTAAAGGTGTTGCCCCACCAACTATTGGTAGCAACTAAGACAGATTTTACTACTTGGCTTCTACTGCATTTTTCCTCAATCTTTTCATGGCCAAGAAAGGACAAAGCCTCTTCTGTGTCCCAAAAAAGTACATCTCCAAAATAATATATTTTGCTGAAATTAGTCACTTTCATTTTTATTTATTTTAAACTAATTAGAGAGAGAGAGAGAGATGGTGTACTTTTTTTCTAGGTTATGTCTTCAGAAAATCTTTTTATGTGATTATTTTATGAGACATGTTTTAGGTAAAGTTCATTTTTGTCTCCATCTTTTTACTACTGGATTTCTTTTTTAAACTATTACCTTGTTCTTCTGTCTTTTTAAATCTTCCAGTCTGCTTATCCCATGCTAGCACTGAGGTCATCATGGTCAAATATTCAGAATCTTTGTGCAAGATTTTAGACAGAGATGTGCAAGTGAAGTACGCTTGAAAGAAAAGAAGCGGAAAAATCCCTTTGCTAAATGAAATCTGCTGTGGGTTATCAAAGTCTTTAAAGAAAAGCAATGGGAAACTAATGGGGTGATAGAAGAACTTTTCAGTCAAAGCAAAACATAGGTCTTTCGCTCGCCCGAGAACTCTTCCCATCAGCATCATTTTAATCAATGGCAGTAAAATTTACAGTCTTGTTAAACAGCCTCAACATACATACAGATGATCAAATAAAAGTTTGTACTTCTTTTGAGATGCCTTCAGTTAACTGTGTTTTCAGGAAGTCCTCTAAAATATTTATGGCAACCAGCTCAATAATGAGTTCCCATTACATTCATTAGTCACCCCACTTTTCATAATGGAAATAACTGTGCTTTCTTCTGGAGGAAGAAGGAAGAACAGGGGACAAATGAAAATATGAGAAAGTGCATATGAGAAAGTCTGCAGAAGGACAAAAACTAGTAGAAGAGTAGAAAGAATGCTGTAGGATTGGTAAGAATATTAGAAAATATTCAAACAATAGTAAAGAAAAAAAATCTTGAGGATCAGAAAACTCTGCTAAAGAAACCTGGCTGATGATAACCTTTACAGTTTGGGACTTGTTTTATGCAAAATTTGGACTTGCAGAAAACATTCTTTGTGCAGAAAATAATATTTGTGTACAGAAATTTTTTTTAGCAGAAAACTGTTTCCTATGAAGAAAAATTCAGAGAAATACCATGTGCAGATTT
This sequence comes from Iguana delicatissima, assembly GCA_948472985.1. NCBI lineage: Eukaryota > Metazoa > Chordata > Lepidosauria > Squamata > Iguanidae > Iguana > Iguana delicatissima. The sequence goes on along the minus strand of CAOKZL010000019.1, from coordinate 717,227 downwards.
TATACAGATTATGTCCTGAGCCACAAATACTGTAAAGTTTTTGAAGACTTTCTTGTAGTGGGAAGAAAATTGCTAAAATTACTCATTGCCTTCTTTAAGAACAAAATTAGTGAAGAATTACATTCCCAGAGTGCAGAGACAGTTGCTGAGTTGTTAAAGGCTACTGAATTATTGCGAGCTGAATAGCAGATCACTCATTGGCTCTGTGACTCATCCCACTGTACTCTGAAAATATTATATGCATTTTGCCTTTGTAAGTTCTATACATGTAATATTGCGGCAGTTCATATGGAGGGGGAAGGCATGGTGGAAAATCTACCAAATCAAATTGTGTGCATCTGTTTTAAAGAAGGTTGGATTCAGGATCTAAAATAAACTGGCAAGTGATATGGCAAGTGCATTGTTAAATCTGCAGCTAGTATCCCAACCCAATTCTTACCATTTATTGAGGACCTATGTATTCATTTATCAGAGAACAGCAGAATAATTTGAAGCGCTGGGGGAAGAGAGGGAAAAAAGTTGCAGACAAATCATTATTTCTTCAGAAGCTGGGATTGCTCTGTGGATTGTGTAAAATGTTCCTCCGGGGAGGTCTTATGCTAGGCCAGAAGGCCAGCTAGAAGGTTTTTAAGAGCTTATTTGTGGAATTAAGTTTCTGAAATGAAATATGGCTGTGTAAAGAATCTGTACCCTATCTTTGTTCTAAAAGACTTTTTCATTTGTCCCCTCCTCCTTCTTTTAGACTTATGACTCTGGATGTGCATTGCATATTTTCAAGTTTCAATCAGGCGTAAGTGATTCTCTGGGGAACTTTGCATTTACTCTCGCTGTGTGTGAGAGTAGGTGGGCATCCTACATGTGTGGTTTTCTTGAAAACATTAGCCAGCATGGGGACAGAAACTTTGAAATTAATACAGTCAACCATCCACATTCACTTGGGTTAGGGGTGCAGGACCCACACAAAAGTGGGAAAATAAAAAATATCAAAGTGACTGTTGTATCTGTTGGAAGGGAGCCAAGGCACGGTGGGGAGAATGGACACCCAGCATCCAAACTGGGACAGGAAAAAAGAGGGGAGAGGGGTGGGTCAGTATGGTGACCCTAAACTCCCCCCCCTCTCACTCCTCTCTTTCCTTGGGTGTGTGGGGCATCCAGAGAGGATTTCTGGTGCTGAGAAATCAGGCTGCGATCTGTCCTTAGCTGGCCAGGCAGTTGTTGATGGAAGAGGAAAAGGAGAATCAATGGTGGATTTTTAAAGAGTTGCACAGCCTAGTCAGAGCCACCTAGAGGGAAGGTTCCCCCAGAAAAGGAGCACTTGAGGTGAGATGGCAGGGGTTGGAGAAACTTACAAATAATCACCTCTGCGAAAGTCAAGGGCTTATCTAGGGTGGGGCAAGTGGAGCACGTGCCCTGGGTGCCAATGCCCAGGGAGGTGCGAAAAAGCATTGCCGGAGGAGGAGGTAGCAACCCCAGAGGTACGAGTGCAACTTTCATGCTTGCCCTAGGTGCGGCTTAGATTCAATATGCCTCTGGTGAAAGTTAAACTCACAAATGTGGAGTGCCAACTGGATTTATGCTGCATTTGCTTTTGAGGAAGAAAAAAACACACTGATAAATCTGTATGGTTAAAAAGTTAAGGCTGCATCCCTGTACATTATTATTTGAGAGCAGGCCCTATTGAAAATGAGTAGGGAAACCTTTCAGATCACCTTGTCCCTGTGGTTAATCGTTACTGGTTCTTAAGAAAGGTTTGTTTTCATTGCAAGAGACTGCTCAGAATACTGAGAATGGTGGGAAGTCTTCAGGAGCAACTAACTTTCTGAAACCATTCCTGGTATGAAAGGGCTGTTCGTTTTTCCCTTGAAGAAAGAAAACTTAACTCCCTCTGCATCCTGTGCTTCAGATGCCCCAAGTGTAAAACAGTTACATGAATCACATTTTTGAAACAGTTCAAAAATAGAGTAGGGAGGGGTAAAGCATGCACATAACTCTTCATAGCTTCAGTGAGAAAAGCTGTTTCAACACATACCCTCTTGAAAAAAGGTCAACTGCTGTAATATTTTTTCACATTTTGAAACTTTTTGCAAAATGTCTTTTTTTGCACAAAGAACATTGATTTGGATGCATATGTGTGAGGCTGCATAAAACAATGGCTTTTGCACATAAATAAAAATAAAATGCATTGTTTTCTGTGCAAAAATGTTTCTTCCTTTTTTTTTTTTTTAAATCCAAATGGAATTTTTGCAAAAAGTCCTTGGATACTTTATTAAAAAATAAAGATATGCAGATTGGTAGCTTATGGCAAACAGTTTTTCATTTAGGGTCTACATCTCTAATCATGTATTGTCATGTCTCGCTCTTCTGTTGGGAATATGGCTGCTAGGTGACAAGTGAGGGAGGAACTCCATAAAGCTGATCTTGTAGTAAAACCAGTGACTGCTATCTCAACGTTCTCTTGATGTGGCCAGACAGATGCGGCCAAGATTCTATGTTGTGGTCAATGGTGCGTAACTTTATGCACTCATACCTTAAGGAGCAGAGGCCCAATGAAATCCTATTAGTGAATTGCAAAGATGCATTATAGCACCAGTCAAAGAGCCCCCATGTGCATCAGGTACTGATACAGCTGGGGACACAATGCACACCAGTCAATCTTGTAGGTCATGCTGTGCAAAGGGGACTGTTATATTGTAATGTCATGGTAGCCACTTGATGAACAAAAACATTGTGCAGCTCCTGAATGCTCTCTCCCGCACATATAAGGGCACTTTGGCCATTTCTGCACTAGCCTGTTATAGTGCTATTATTCTACTTTCCTATGGAATCCTGGGCTTTGCAATCTGGGGATAGATTTCTCAGCCAGAGAGCTCTTTAGCCTCAGGAAAGTACGAACCCCAGAATTCCACAGGACGATGCAAGTGGAATAATAGCGCTATAACAGCGTCGGGTGGAAATGGCCTTTCATCAACATAAATCTCCAAGAGAATGCCAGCTATGATTTATACATGTAGTGTATTCATCTCCTACCCTGAGGCCTTGTTCATATGAGTAAAAATGTAGGAACATGTAAGAATATATCTACCATTGCCTATTCCAGAAGATGCTTTGCTCACACCATCTAGATGGGACAGAATCATAGGCACGGTAGTCTCTTTCAGGCTGCATGTCTGTGTTACAGGTGAGGTTGAGGATGGTAGAAACAAATAAAATTGAATAATGAAGTAGTGTTCAAAGCATGCTGTGTTCTGAACAAGAGGGAGTTATGAAAGAGATGAGTTGATAGACTGACCTTAACACTGTGGATTTTGCCTTCCTGTCTCGCTGTGCTGAACTGGAGTTTGCTTCATGCTTTAGTAATAAGGAGTCCAAATAATCACTCTTTTTGCTTTGAAATTTCTGCAACTCAAAATTGAATCCTCATAATGTGATTACATACAAGTGCGCGCACACACACACACACACACACACACACAAGCTCAGAAAGGCCTCTCCCTAAACTGCAAAGCCCAGCATTCTGTAGGATGTTGAAAGTAGAATAATAGCACTATAACAGTCCAGTGCGGAAATGGCCTCAGATGTCTGGAGACCGGGTTCAAGTCCCTGGTCAGCCACAGAAATCCAGTGGGTTACCCAGGGAAAACCACACTCTCACTCTAAGAGAAAAGGAATGGGAAACTCTTCTGAACAAATCTTGCCAAGAAAGCCAGGAATACGTTGTCTTAGCTGTCTCCTGGCTTTGAGAAAATCCTTGAAAACTGCCATTTTTGAGAAATGGTCATAGTTTGGGAATCATTTTGTGAAAAATCCCATACTTTTCGCATAGAAAACACAAATACTATTTTCTGTGCAAAAGGCTTACTTACTCATATTCTATGCACAGAAAATGTCATTTTTTGGTATTACACATGTACACACAGGGAAAAAATGGTTTCATCATCATCATCATCAACATTTATTGATTAGTCGACTGACCATATCAACGATAAAATACATAGTACATAATACAAAGATACAGATACAGAAATTATATACACAAATAAACTCAACTCATATAAAATTAAATAAAATAATTAAAAACATGTAAACTTAAACTTAATAAGTAGTGGATTTGATATAGAAAATGAAATACATGATAATCAAGAAAGATAAAATAAGAAGTATAAAAATTGAGTCGTAACATTTTTAAAAAATGGTTTCAATGCAACCCCTAAAAACTTACTTCAAACTGATTTTGGGTTTCAGCTTGAAAATACCTCTCCTCTTGACACAAATGAATGTTCAGATAAGGTTCGGCCAAATTGCATTCTGTCAAGAAAGCAGGGATGGGCCTTTCTGAAAAATACTTGACATTAAAGATGGACAGACCTGTCCTGTTCAAAAAGTTTGGCCGACTTTAATCGGGTGGCCTCTTTCTTTCGACAGTCACAGAATCATCGGGTGGACCTTAGAATACGGCACACATGAACCTCAAGTACTGTCATAACATCTGTTGTTTTAAGTGTCCTCCATGAAGGTGAGATTTGAACAGGGAAGTTTAAGAAATGAAATAAGAGCTGCAAAAAATGGGAAGGTGGTACTCTGCTCACAGTCGACTTAAGTGCCGTGATTCATTATGCTTATGGTAGTACTATTGATTTTAGTGTTGCCCTAAATATTTTAAGCGACAAAAAGTAACATTTCCTATTATAGATCATAAAACATAAATCACGGAGCCAGTGATCTTCTCCCCCTCCCCAAGATAATTATGCATAGAAGCAATTGCTATGATTAATCAGGAGTTTCAGACTATAAAAAACTAAACTGCTGATTGTGCTGCTCGAAACGATGTTGCAGAGGAAAAACACACAGATTCAAAGCCTGTGGTGTGAGGAAATGTGGTGAATTTCTGGTGGAGCAGCAATAACTCATAATGTAAACAATTGGCTCTAATCAAACAACTAAAGTCTGTCATAGTGTTTAAAATGTGCCAAATGAACGTTTCAGCCAATGCTAGATTCCATACATTTGCTCATTTCTTTATACCCACTTGTCATCTGCCAAATACAGTTGTCAAACTAAGGCCCTTTCCACACTACACTGTTATAGTGCTGCTATTCTACCTTCAACATCCTGTGGAATTATGAGATTTGTAGTTTACTGTGGCCAAAGAGCTCCCTGGCTGAGGATTCTCAAAGCCCCTCCCTAAACTGCAGATCCCAGGATTCCACAAGATGTTGAAAGTGGAATAGCCCCCAATTACAGCCTTCTCTATGCAGGATCTGTCTTTTCTGTGAAGGAAATAATATTTCTGTGCAGAAATATCATTTTGCAGAAAAATGATACTTCCTGCAGAAAACAACCCTATGTGCCTTTTATTCAGAAAGAGTTCTGAATTGTGGAGGTTCTCATCAGTCTTGGATTCTTCCCATCAGAGGTTTTCAAGAACAAGGGAGTTTTGACATTTTTAAAAAATTATTGCTGAAGATCCTTTGCCTCCCTCCTAGAGAGTGCTGGTGAAATTCTTGCCTCAGACTGCATAATTGAGGCCACTTCCGCACTAGCCTGTTATAGCGCGATGATTCCACTTTCAACATCCTGTGGAATCCTGGGGTTTGCAGTTTCGGGAGGGGCTTGCTGGCTCCTCCCTAAACTTCAAACCCCAGGATTCCACAGGATGTTGAAAGTGGAATCATCGCGTCAGAGCAGTCTCGTGCGGAAGCGGCCAGAGCTGTCAGTTCCCTTCTTCTCCCTTTGCATCTCGCTATCTTTGTGTCCTGAGAAACACTACCTGTCCCCATGACCCTCAACTTAGTTTTAATGACAGTCTCCCCTTGTTCCTCTGAAATGGTTTGGTACACTGTTGTTCTGCTCTGGCACCAAACTGGCCCACTCCATTTAAGTCCCGAACACATACAAATCAGTGTGAAGCAGCCTGATTTCCTTTGTTGCTTGGAATTCAGCTGAATCAGTTGTTCAGTCCTAAAACTTCCCAGCATTCAGCTTATTTCAGCACTTCAGTCTAACAAGGTTGTTCTTGCAGAAAAAATGGGTTTGAGTGGACTTACTAGGGTCCCGTATTAGAGAAAAGGCAAGAGAGAAGATGGATGGACGGATGGATGGATAGATAGAAGATAGATAGATAGACAGATAGATATTTAGACAGATAGACAGACAGACAGACAGACAGACAGACAGACAGACAGACAGACAGACAGATAGATAAGTGAATTCTGTATTTCTGTGTGCTTCTGTAGAGTCACAACATCTACTCATTTCTAGTCTAAACGCTTGGGGAAAATATAATTTGTATACAAATACTAATGAAACTTTAATGCTCCTAAACAAAGCAAAAGAAGAGTAAAACATTAATCCCAATTGTTTTGAGTTATGGCTTTTCTTGCTTTTGGAGTAAATGAGGTACCATACAATCACTTGAAGGGGGAAGAAAATATAAGTGTTATAGGATTCCCTTTTTCTATTAGCAGTTAACACTCTATTTTTGTTTGCTCAGAGATTATAGTTGATACTGAAGATAGTCTAACACTTTCGAAAAAGCCATTTGAACAATTTCATCAACTCTTCATACGCATTAAGCTGAGTGATATGTATTTAGCTGTGAAGAAGAAAAATAATGGATATGTACTCTCATCTGCAGAGTCCTTGGGGGCAGTGGGTTCTCTTCCCAAATCAGGAAGTAGTGCCAATACACAAGTATATTGCTGTGTTTATTTTCAAGGACTACATTATCTGTCCCAGTGATTAGTTCAGCCCAGCCCAAGCTCTCTGGAGTCATTTACAGTTCAAAGTTTCTGCACTTTCTTAGAATAATCCATTACCGTCGAGTGCATTGCCCATGAAGTTGTCTTCTTTGTGGTCCTGCAATTTGCTAAAAAATTTGAGTGTTTCTGACTGTGAACTCTCATTGTTGCCCTCCTCAGCATCCCACCTGGGAACACACCGGTGATAATAGGCTGCTAATATCTGGACAACACAGTGGTATCCCTTCCAAGAAACTAAAGGCTTACAGTGGTTCTCAACCTGTGGGTCCCCAGATGTTTTTGGACTTCAGCTCCCAGAAGCCCCAGCCACTATGGTCAATGCTCAGGGCTTCTGGGAGCTGAAGTCCACAAACATCTGGGGATCCACAGGTTGAGAACCACTGCTTAGAATATGATGAGTTAGGTTACATTTTTTGAACTGGTATCACATAGGATCAGCAGAGATCATGACAGACAGTGGAGATGACCAACTTTTAAGAAATGTGAAAGCTTCCAGATACTTTGAGGTGAGAGGCTGTAAAAACATAGCACTTTGAGGTAAGAAGAAGAGCTTTGAGAAACTCCTAAGACTAATGGGCATGTTGAAATGGTGCTTGCCTACCTCACCGTCCCTAGGAAAACCTGGACAATGGGATCCAGACTCCCAGCTTCCCATGAGTACCCAAAGATCCAAAATACCACCTATATCAGTGGTTCTCAACCTGTGGGTCCCCAGATGTTTTTGGACTTCAGCTCCCAGAAGCCCCAGCCACTATGGTCAATGCTCAGGGCTTCTGGGAGCTGAAGTCCACAAACATCTGGGGACCCACAGGTTGAGAAGCACTGACCTATATTGTGAGTAGAATAGGAATATTTTGACTAGATGCATTCGAGCTTCTACTTCCTTTCTGACCTCAACGGAATATGATCTAAGACTTTGTAATGACACCCAGCAGTGCCTGAATGAAGGTGCCCTCATGCAGAAGATACTTTTTGCTCATACTAAGACTGCTTGCTTAGAAGAAAAACTTTCCTTGAAAGATCCACTCCTTTCTGTTCTCTGTTCATATATTTTTGCTTGCTGTGGCTGTGTGTATGGGATCTCTCTTCCTGTGGGAAGAGAAGAGAAAGTATCTGCAGAGCCGGATGGAGAAAGGGGGCAAATTAAACCTCTCAGTGACCCCTCATTAGGTCATAATGCAGTATTTCCACTTCTGCAGGGGTCCTGAGCCACTCACCTCTGCAAATGTAGAGGCATAACTGTATAGGTAAATTCAGCTGATGAAATGGGTCTACTCTAGTTCAGACTAACAGTAGGATTTAGAGCTACAGGCTTGCTGCCCTAGTCTGCTGAAATACCTGGTCCTTACCCAAAGAACCAAAATGGCCCCCTCCAACCCTCCTTACTGGCAGCGTGTTGCCAGGCCGAGGCTTCACATTCTCTGAACTATTTGTTGTCCCGTTCCAGCTGGCTGTGAAACTGTTTCCATCATGGCTTTGGTGAATCGGTGGCTGACAAGCGTTGTCAGCAAGTGCCCAGTCTTCAAGAATCTCAGTGTGGTTGGCAGGGTGATGACCTCCCTGTCAGCCGGAGAGGGAACGTATCCGCGTGTCTGGTGAGGGTGGCTAATTGGAATGAAGCACAGAGGGTTCAGGAGGACACACATGAGCAACTGTGCTACCTTGTTTTGAACTTTTCCTTTGTTGTTGCTCAGCCAGATAGGAAGTTCACAAGGCTTTAATGCAATGCTAGTGGAAGAGTTAATTGATTAATTGTCGCTGTGCCAAGTTTAACCGGCAGTGCTGTTTAACAGGAGAGATGTCTGTCTATCCAGTTATCATTTATTTAATATGTATTTATAGTCCATTTTCCTATCATTTCTAAGTGATAAAAGAATTAGTTGCATTATGCAACTATGAAATCATCTAAAGAAACTCTGTAGGAAAAAAAAAGCAGAAAAAAATTAAAAACAGCCCATCAAAATACAAAAGCAGAAATAATCCATGTTTCAATGTAGTAGTAAAGCAAAACACACAAAACTGAAACAATATAGTATAGCCTTCAGCAAAGAGTATAAACCTGCTGACAGTTCTAGTTGCATACCATCTGATCAGATGAAGGCCTCCAGGTCCAGCAGGGGTCTTGTAAATACCCTTTAAAATTTAATAAAAGCAATTACTTTTATTTCTTAAGTTGAAATTTGCTATGCATTTCCTAACTTTAGGAATTCCTTCTGTGAGCATGAAGCCTGCCAAATTTGTGACAGTGCAGAGAGCTGTTTGCATGCTAGGTAAACTTAACATTAGTAGAAGAAGGGGAAGCGATTTGCCCCTTCTTGTTTAATAATTCTGCCCTCCTAGAAACAGTCTTGCGGAAGGGGGGCCGAGAACTTTGAATTTGATTTAATTCTTAAATTTCAGTCTGAGTACAATGTAGTGAACACTTTAATACTCTCTGCCTGAGATCTTGTATCCTTTCCAGCCAAGATCTGTACTGAGATCCTTGCATGGAATTCTGCATGGAATGACCTCACACAACCCCACAGCTATCAGAGTCCAGGAGGGAGCATTCCCTTTTTTTCACTTATCAGTGGATTGTGGGAGAAGGAGTGGACAATTCAGGCCATGAAGAAGCTGCTCTAAACTTGATGGAGAAAAGAAATGAGGTATGTATTCTCCATTGGAGACTGCCTGCCTTTTCCTTCCCCCAGGAGCCTAGAGCAGCCTGATCTTCATTGCCTCCCAAACTCCTTCCTTTCTCTCTGGTAAGAAGAAGCATCAGCAGCTTCTCTAGGGATTGACAGCTGTTGGACAGTGGTAGGTTTCTGGATGGATTGCAAGGGCAAGAGGATACCCATCTACACAGTGTCCAAAAAAGATACGTCTGTATTTGTGAGATGCACATATAAGTCTCTAACAGGATGCCACTCTCTCTGTATGTGTGTCTGTGTGCATGTGTGTGAGAGGGAAAGCAAAGAGGCAAAACAAAGAACATGGATCCCTAGCCAGACGTGGCATGCTGTGACAGTGTGCAACAAACTGAAAAGACTGACCAACTCAGTTTTAAATCGAGTATAACTGAGTGGAACAGTGAGTGATACTCAGTGAGTATAACTGAGTGGAACAGTGAGTGATACTCAGTGAGTATAACTGAGTGGAAAAGTGAGTGTTCTAATAAACTAGCAGAAAGAAAGGCAAAAACACGCCAGAGTTAGAATAGAAAAAGATGTAAGAGTCTGACATTTTAACTAAGCATATTATGAACTGATTAGTTTGGAATGGAAATAGAGCTTTATATCTGTTCCTTTCACAATAGCTTCCAAATAAATTGTAATTGGAGAACCTTAGTGAAATCATTTTGTTGTAGCTTTCAACCAGGCAAAGTCACAAAACCATGTAAACTCTTCTTATCCCTTCGTTCACTTGGTGTTTTTCTTTAACAGGGGTTTTGGAGGATGCATATGATCCATGAAAGTATTAATTAGATTGGGAGGGGGGGTCTATAAAAATAGATGGGGAAAAACACAAACTTCCAAAGTAGGTCCAAAGTCTGGACTGGAAGCTTTGCTGTAGGCTACATTGGACCAGATCCTCTTTGTTTCAGAGGAGGCTGAGATTTGCAGGCATCCTCTCAATTTGATGCAGGCCCTTAAACCTAAGTGTGTCCCTTATTTTGTTTTCCAGATTATGTTGCCAAGATACTAAGAACTGTGTCCATTTAAACTTAATGACCAAAATCCTATTAGTGACCTACACAGGTGTAAGCTGTGTTATGCATGCAGATTGTTTTTATTGGACATTGCACAGTGGCTGCACCAAAGAGACAGGGATGGAAGTGAAGGTCCATCTCCAGAACGTGTTTTGATGCATGCATTCTGGGTCTGGCGTGTGCCATTTGCAATGGGCTTCGGCTCATTCTGCAATCATAGAATCATAGAGGCAGAAGAGACCACAAGGGCCATAGAGTCCAACCCCCTGCCATGCAGGAATACACCATCAAAGCATTCTCAACTGATGGCCATCCAGCCTCTGCCTTAAAACCTCCAGGGAAGGAGACTCCACCACATTCGCAGGCTCCCGGGCAGTGTGTTCCACTGTCAAACTTCTCTTACTGCCAGGAAGTTCTTCCTAATGCTTAGATGGAATCTCTTTTCCTGAAGTTTTAAGCCATTGCTCTGTGTCTCTGGAATAGCAGAAGACAGGCTTTCTCCATCCTTCATATGACATCTCTTCAAATATTTAAACATGGCTATGATGTCACTTCTCTTCTCCAGGCTAAACCTACCCAGCTCCCTAAGCTGCTTCTCATAGGGCTTCATGGTTTCCAGGCCTTCTACCATTTTGACTGCCCTCCTCTGGACACATTCCTGTTTGTCAATATCCTTCATGAATTTTGGTGTCCAGAACAGGACACAGCATTCCAGGTGAGGCCTGACCCAAACAGACTAGAATGGTGCCATCACTTCTCTTGGCCTAGACAGTATGCTCCTATTGATGAGGCCCCACTTCAGAGCAACAGAGACCCATTTTTTTTGGAACATGTACCAATGCACATTGAATTTCACATCATATTGTGCATTGCAGTTATGCAACAGCGTGTCAGATGAGCCCATTTAGCAGTGTCCTGTTATAGTTCCCAGTGTTTGGATTGTGTAATACAGGTGAAATGTGACTCTACTGGTAGTTATTTGCATGACACTGTGGCAACATAAGATCTTGGCCAATGTCCTCTTATCTTTTCCTGGTCTGCAACAGAAGTAACAGAAACTCTATCCCATTTGTAGGGGTGTATGCTATTTATTTTTGTTCATATTCTGTGCCTTCAGGTCATTTCCAAATTATGGAGATCCCAAAGCAAACCTATCATGAGGTTTTCTTGGCAAGATTTGTTCAGAGGAGGTTCGCCCCTCCCTTCCTCTGAGGCTGAGAGAGTGGGACTTGCCCAAGCTCACTCAGTGGGTGTCCATGGTCAGGTAGGCATTTGAAGCCTAGTCTCCAGAGTCACAGTCTAATGCTCAAACCACTGTACTATGCCAGCTCTCACAGAGGGAGAGTTACCTGGAGTAAAAGGTTGGCAGAGCCCCAGGCCAACACTCAAATCTCTATTCCATGCTGGTTTTATTTATCATCGTCACAATCATCTCCAGCATCAACATCCTCATGACTAATGGAAGCAGATGAGCAAGAGTTAATGGCTTCTAGAAGGATCTTATTCAGAGGGAAGGTTGGGTCTTTTGTTCAGTGACATTGATGTTACTGTCAGCTGGCAGGGAGCTTTCTAGTCAGTATCTTGAAGCAACAAAGAACTGCCATTTGAAGGCTGTCATTAAAAAGGTGCCTCTGTTTTGTAAGAGCACTACATCCTTTATTCCTTTCAGAATAGAAAACCCTGTGCTTGTAAGTGCTTGGCCCAACATGAAATGAAATAGGTTAAACTGCCCGTGTGTGTGTATGTGTGTGCATGTTCACACTTCCAAATTACAGGTGTGGAATGCATAATTTGGCCATAATTAGATTTTTTTCCCCTATAGATTGCTTGAGGAATAAACCTCTTTAGCATGCATATGCACATTTTGGGATCCCATCTCAGTGCTCCGTCTTATTTCAGCACATATCAGCGTATCCAATATCCCTGCACTCTCACTTAATATATACACCAGTATTCAGCAATGCTGCCAGGTTAGCTTACAAAACCAAGATAAAAAACAGCAAAATCAAAATCAAATAACATCAAAAAGTCTGAGTGGAGGGACAGTTTTTGCTTCTGTTGTGTGCCTTCAGGTTCCTTCCAACTTGTGGTAACCCTAAGGCAAATCTATCACAGGGTTTTCCTCACAAGAGAGGGGTGCTTTACCTTCCTCTGAGACTGAGAGATTGTGACTTGGGTTCCCATGCTCAAGTGAGGATTCAAATACTGTTCTCCAGAGTCATAATCCGATGTTAAATCAGTACACCAGAGGGACAGTTACGTGGAACAAAATGTTGATAGTAGATGAATATTTTGGAAGCAGGATGCCACCCTTGAGAAGTCCCTGGCTGATGTCATCATCTATTTTAGGCCATTTCTGCACTGGACTGTTATAGTGCTATTATTCCGCTTTCAACCTCCTAGGGAATCCTGGAGTTTGCAATTTAGGGAGGGGCCTTTACAGTTTTCAGCCAGAGAGCAATTGGGCCTCAGAAAACTGCAAACCCCAGAATTCAACAAGAGGTTGAAAGTGGAATAATAGCACTATAACAGGGGAGTGCAGAAAGGCCCTGGGTGAGTACTTTTTTTTTTTTTTTTTGTTAAACCACAGATCTACTGCTTTTAAAGGAGAGGCAGCAAGTCTGTATGATCTGTGATTAAGAAGCAGAGAAGCAACCAAATACGTTCGATTATAGGATCTAAAGATAGGAGCATTAAAGATACCATGTTAAGGAAGAGAGCTGGAAGAGGACTGAGTGAGAGAGGAAGTCAGATTAACCCTAAGAATTTCAGTCTACATCACAGAAAGGGGCAGAAGAGAGAAACAAGAGGAGAACCTCCAGATGACCTTAACTGTTGGTTTCCAGCACTACTACCACCTCAGTCTATGGGGTTTCTTGATTCTTTGTGCAAAGCATAGGCCCTTTCCTCATGAGGCTGATACATCACAGTAGCGTCATATTGTCACTTTTACATCTGCACGTTAAATCGGTTTGACGTCATTCTGTCCTCTATGGTTCTGCACGAGTTGAGGTCTTAGCATGGTTAACATCGACATTAAACCGATGTATTGTAAAAATGGAAAAACTCTAATGTAAACTACCCAAACCATTTCTGCTGTGTTTTTTCCTACATGCAGAAGTGTTACATCAATTCACATCACTTGCGCTAAAACGTAGCAACGTTTTCTACAACTTTTTTTTTAAAATTGACCAATCAGCCGTGGTGGGGTGGAGCGAGGGAGAGGAATAGGAGTTCCTCGAGAATTGACGATGCAGAAGATTTTCTCCACTTTGCTTCAATAGAAACTGGAGGGTGTGCAGATAGGAATCGGGGTAAGTCGGAGTAAAAAGCACCACTCATGACGCACAGTGAAACGCTCCTCCACTCTCGTGCAGAAATGGCCATAGTCACACAATCCTTCATTCCACCAGCATCCCTCACTTCTGTCACCTGTATGATCCAAGCTTCATAAAGCATATCTCAGGCTTTATTGTCTCCTTTTGCTAAGGAGACTTAATGAAATTGGTTATGATAACGTGATCAGTGTGACAAGATGGGAAAGCCAAGCTAACCTTAATGTGCATAAGCACCAGCGTGGAGAGAAGGCAGTGTCCTGGTATTAAAGCTGATGGAGATTACTACACAAACGTTGGCTTTGTTTTAGTATTCATGTGTTTGTGCTGTATTTGGCCCGAGGGCTCTCACCATTGACATGGTCCCTGCCATCTTTTCCCTTTCTCTCCGAATCTCCCATCTGCTTTAAGTGCTCTGCGCTATCTTTCTGCATGTCTGGTTTCCTTGAACAACTTCCATCTTCTGTAGGTCAGGGCTGAAAATGTAATTTAATTTACTATTGTTCAGGTTTCAAGATGAATGCATGTGTATGAATTTCCCTCAGGCATTAAAAAAACCCAAACCCTCTGCCCTTCTGTTTTAGGAAACAGCTGGTTTTTAGTGTGTGTGTGTGTGTGTGTGTATAGACACTATAATACATTCTCTCCCCCTTGGCATGCCAAGATTTTGCAGTGTGGAGAAAGAAAATACAAGTTAGCATCCATAATTTATTACATCATTATGAAGACTATCAACCAATGATCAGTCATCTACTTTTTTAACTGATGAATAGCTTATACTTAAATAAAATTAAATATTATGAATAACGCAGAAAGTAAATTCTCTTCAGGACTGCATGAGAATTTAATTTTCAGTATAAATACTGTAGCCCTTTCTAGAAGACAACATATTTCTGGGTCCCCTCCACCCTTTATTTCTTCTTACAGCAACACATCAGAGTCAAAATAACCCTAAACCTGTGGACGTGTACAGTTGTTCTCTGCTGGCAAGTAGCTTAATCTCCTCCAGTTGATTAATCTGCTGATTAAATTGATTAAACCTTCCATCCCTAAGTGCAATGCAAAATGATGCTTAAGCATGCTCCGGTCAAAGTAAGGCATTTTTAAATCTCATTGATTTCAGTGGGAGTGTTTTAAAGTATGCACTTCACTCTCCTTCAGAATCAGTGTAACTTGTAGGAGCTTAACTTTGGTTAGATCGTTCCTACTGAGCAAACAGTGTGACTGGCATTGCAAAAAAGTTTAATGTGAGATGGTGACAGAGAGATGGCACCTCGGAAATGGAGTTAATAAATAGGATCGTGCTGGGGTTGTATGGTAATACAGTCTGAGCATTGCAGAGCAGACATGGGTAACTGTGGCCCTCCAGATATTGTTGGAGTGCAATTCCCAATATCTCTCACTTCTAACAAGTAAGGGGAGACAGCAGACTGTCATAGAATGACAAAACTGCCGTGGAAAACATAGTTTTTTTAAAAAAAATTCTTCTTTTAAATAGTCAACCTCAGACTAATCCATGGTTGCAGAGTTTAAACAGATAAAAGGAAGCACATCTTCAGGCAGTATGTTGTTAAACTGTGGAATTCACTTGTATAGCTGTGATGGGGAAATGGATGGTAGGGCCATCAGGGGCTACTGATCAGAATGTAATTCATTGCCTCCCCTAACAGAGGCAGTGTGCCTTTGTGTGCCAGATGTTTGGGATCATGAAATGGAGAGCTCTGTTGCACTCATGTGCTATTGGGGTTCCCATTGAGGGACTCGAGGAACATTCTGCATGGACAGAAAGTTGGATTGAGAGGCATTTTGTCTGACCCAGCGTGGCCTCTGTTCGCATTCTTATGTTTCCCAGAGCACTTGGGCTTGACTGCCTACAGATTTTAGTGGGAGATTATGTGTATTGAGGCAGCCATTGTGTCTTTAAGCATGAATGATGACAAAATGTAAGTAGTAGTATATGTGAGAAGGGCCCCAGAGTAGCAAAACTTTGTAGGGCAGAGATGAAGAGTTGCTTCCTTCCTTCTCCACTGTGGCCTGAAAGAAAACTATGCATGGAGACCTCAGTGATAGTTGAATTAGGAGAAGAGCTTTCATTGGTAGCAGTAGGGGCTTCTTTTCCAAAGCAAATAACAGCTTTGGTGAACATTTTATTCATTGTATGGAATAATAACAAGGGATAGGTTTCAGCAATTTTTTGATTGGTGGCATGGGACAGTTTGATCCAGAGTGGTGTGGCAGTTTGTTGGATTTGTAGTGCTTCAGCATGGAAACCCACCACTCAAGGTCACCTTCTCAGCCTCAGAGGAGGGCAGGATCAAACCTCCTTTGAATAAATCTTGACATAACATGCACCTGGATGGGGTTTTCATAGAAAGTCAGCATAGTGCAGTGGTTTGAGTGGAGCGGCCTGTTGTATGTCACAGCACCTCATGAAGTCAGTTACACGTAACAGAGCTTTCTCTGTAGCAGTGTCTCAGCTGTGGAATTCCCTCCCCAAGGAGGTCAGGCAAGCCTCACCTCTTGCGTTTCGAGCAGCCAGCCAAAATAATTCTGTTCTGCATGGCATTCTGTGTTTGACATAGCTGTTTTAACTGTTTCAAAACTGGATTCTAGAATTGTTTTTACCTTGCTTTTAAAAGTTTTTAGAGGGTATTTTACCCTGCTTTAATTTTTTAAAAAAGTCTTTGCATTGTTTCAAATGGTTTTTATATGTTCATTGCTTCAGGGGCACTTGTAGGCTGGGAGGTGATACAGAAATACTTTAAGTAAATAAATAATAAATACATATTTAAGGAAGAACAAAATTGCGCTGCAAAAAATGCAAAAGTACAGATTTAAGTTTGTCCCTTCTTTGCAAAACAGTTTCTTGTTATTAACCTTCATTCTTCAAAACAGAAGGATTCTGTGACTTTGTTCTTAAACTCTCATAAAGAGTCCATTAATATTAAAATTGCTTCTGTCTTAGACTTAAAGTCTTAACAGCCTGGTGCTATGTCAACAGAGACTCCGGGTAAAGCCAAGTGCTTAAAATGCGTGGAGTGAAGTGAATCAACTCAAATGCGCTGCCATCAGTTTTTTCACTAGATGAATGTACATATTTGGTTTATATTTCTTTTACTATAACACAACAATTTCTATTTCAGGGAAATAATAAAGGTATTGCCCTAATATAGATTTTGCAATTTTTTTCTGTTTTATTCATCTTTTAAATGTGTGTAATAAATTATGATTTGTTGCTATTTGTTGTTGGAGTACAGTCATGGGAAGAACTGAATTGTAATGAAAATGGTCAGTGCAAACTTTAAAGGAACTATCCAATGTGCTGAAACCTATGCTTGCAACTAGGTTCAACACCTTGGCGAGCTCCATTGATGGCCATTAAAACTTGATGGGATTCACCACCCCAGCGACATGGTAGCCACCAAGATTCACAGCATAATACAGACATATCTCAGTTGACAAAGCCTTTGGCAAAGAAGTTCCTTTCTACAAAGTCTGTTTCTGACCACCTAGCCCCTCCTCTTTTCCTCCTTGTTCTCTGTCTAGCTAGAAGTATTTTTTAATAGCATTGGAATTCGGGAGGGTGGTGAAGAAAGGGAGAAACACAAACTTTTAGTTGCCGAGTTGCAATAGTGTGTCTTCACTAAACAGTGCAGTAAAGCCTGAGCTGGGAAAGAATGGGACACTCCTCACATAATCCTATTCTAGCTATTTGTGCATTCCTACAGCAGGCAAAGTAACAATGGTTGTCTCTAGAATCCCTTACTGAGTATGGGGATGAGCAAAATGGAGAAAAGGGGGTAAAACAAATTAGCCTGCCTCACCCTAGCACGTTTTTTTAAAAAAGTCATTTTTGATCGCCAAAATGGAAATCAGAACAAAAGCAGAAGCTGGTGAAAGGAAAAAAAAATATCTTGATGTGATTTCAAAATAAGCTCTCTAGAATGTTATTGTTTACTTATGCAAGTCTTACCTGACCTGCTTGTTCCATTTCCCATGTACATGTTCTTTCTTTTGAATAAAAGCTTTGGTGAAACATGTTCCTCAGGCTCTCTCCAGCCTCGTGTTTCGTACACAACACAAGTAACAAATGAACAAAATGCAAGGCTACTCCAAAAAGGTACCATATTCCAAAATATGAAAAAAAAAAAATCCAGAATCCAGAATAAAAAAGAAGGTAGAAGCAGGCGGCTGGTGGCTGAAAGAGAGAGGCTGAGGATCTGAGAGATGAATGAGCAGGAACACTGGGCCTCAAAGGTAGAAGCAGGCATCATAGAATCACAGAGTTGGAAGAGACCCCAGGGCAATCGAGTTCAACTCCCTGCCATGCAGGAACCCACATCAAAGCATTCCCAATAGATGGCCATCCAGCCTCTGCTTAAAAACCTCCAAAGAAGGAGACTCCACCACACTCCGAGGCAGCATATTCCACAGCCAGACAGCTCTAACCATAAGGAAGTTCTTCCTGCGGTTCAAGTGGAATCTCCTTTCCTGCAGCTTGAAGACATTGCTCCTTGTCCTAGTCTCTGGAGCGGTAGAAAACAAGCCTGCTCCCTCCTCAACATGACATCCCTTCAAATATTTAAACATGGCTATCATGTCCCCTCTTAACCTTCTCTTCTGCAGACTAAACATACCCAGCTCCCTAAGGCACTCTTCATAGGGCATGGCTTTCAGCATCTGGTAGCAAAAAGTTTCAGTTTCGGAAGTTTACAGATTTCCAGATAAGAGATATTCAACCTGTATTTTATGAGGCTGTCACTTTGTTTATTGAGTCAAGCCACTTCTACTGAAGTCTTCCTTTTTTTCTTAGCATCTTTGGGTCCCCCTTCCCCTGAGTTGTCTTTTTCCCAGTGAAACATATCTCCTCACAATATGTCCAAACTATGATAGCCACAGTTTACTCATTTTGGTTTGCAGCAGAAGTTCAGGCTGGACCCGAGTGTCACACTATTTAGCAATGACTGGGAACAGAACACTGTACTTGAGTTATCTCTTACTGAAATCCAATGGAGCTTTTTTAAAATAATGTTCTTTGCACCCTTCTCATAGGCATCATGTTGTTCACTGAGAAATTTTTTTTAAGTATAATGGACAAAAGCTATATTGTACATAACATATTCCACATGTTGTTATGCATCTGTACTCCAAAGTAAACACTATTATATTTCAATGAAATTTCTCTTACTCGGTTAAGTGTAGGTAGGATTGCAGTCTAAGTATTTCAATTCGACTACCTGGGTCTTTCTTCCTGAAGTCCATCCTGGAGGTATCATTTCCGTCTGTGTCCCCCTCCCTCCCTCTCCCTCTCCCTCTTCAGTGTCAGGTAATGGAGTTCTGTTTAGGGCCTCAATGAGGATAAAACAGCCATTTCCTTAGCAATGTGCCAGATACCAAGATTGATAACAAGACTAATCCTAATATAATTTTCTTACTAATGCCTGGGAGCTATTCAAGTGGCTTAATGCATCAAGATTTAAATGTTTTATAATGCCCATAAACACTCCTGGAATCTAACATAGTTAATACTATGAAGAGTAAAACAAGTGAAAGGTGTTGTAAAAATCAATTTCTTTCCCCCACCAATGATTTATTTTCACTGGTGAACAAATTAATTTCACACTAAGAAAAGGATAATGCTATTTCAGAGTCGCTGTATATTATACTAAAGTTTAATACAATCTTGCTTTTGTCCAGAGCCATGGGTATGATGCAGACAAATTTAAGCATCTCAAAGTCCAAGCGATAGCAGAGTTTTTGCCTGAGTTGGGATGTAGTATAGGCATATAGGCTCCACAGTTTCTCAAGTAGAGGTGAAATGCGGAGCGAGAACCAATGCAGCCCTCCAGAAGTCAACAAATTGCAAGTCCCTAGCTAGTACAGCCAATGGTGAGGCATGCTGTGAGCTGCAGTCCAACATAACTTGGAGGGTGGCATGATTCTCATCTCTGGTGAAGTCAATCTGACCAGAATGCAATATATACTCAGGGACGCTCATGTTGCATCATTGTGCAATGTAGATTCTAATTCAGACTTCTTGCTCTCCTTTCATCTCCTCTGACTCTATAATCCCAGTTCACAATTGCCCTAATTTCTTCATTGCATAAACAAAGGGACCTTGAATCCCGACCCATTCTTTAGTTACTCTTTCTGAACTCTCAGACATCAGGAATTGTGTTCATATGGAAAATCTGCATGTGAAGAGCATCCTCCCCTTGCCTTGCTTTTCACATGAAGAAAGTGTGATTACAGAGGGGACAAGGCTTGGTGCTCCCCTACACGTGTGATGAAGAAACTGGAGTGAAGAACAAGTAAATAGCTCTGTAGTTTTTGCCCACTGGTGCATTTGGGTTTTATTTAGGCATTATGTGATTGGGGTTAAAAAGATACTGGGCCCTAAGTCCACTGGTCAGTTAGTCCCAAATAGATATGAGTGATTAACTCAGTGGGA
The DNA here is from genome assembly GCA_948472985.1 of Iguana delicatissima. Classification (NCBI taxonomy): domain Eukaryota; kingdom Metazoa; phylum Chordata; class Lepidosauria; order Squamata; family Iguanidae; genus Iguana; species Iguana delicatissima. The sequence continues at coordinate 696,995 of CAOKZL010000019.1, read as the reverse complement.
CCTTGGTAAGTCAACATGGCTTCAGTAGGTGTACTCTAGTTGGACCAAGATGGCATTTAGCTTAAATCCAGTAGTTAGTCCTGAAACTCATTGAATCAATGAGTGCTAAGTGCACTTACACAAATTCCATTGATTCAGTGGGCTTACTGTGGTTGGGATTAACAATAAGATTTAGACGAGAGATTGTCACACAGAACTCAGTGAAGAAAAATATTGTGACTTATCTGCAGCACTGTCCACAGACTATAAAAGTAGGAGCTCAGTAATGGACATAGGAAAGGAAAGGCACAAGAAAACCATTCCCCCCCCCCCGAAAGAGGCATTTTCTGGGGAAAATATTATATATGTACACACACAGAGAGACACACACACTCCATTCACTTACTTTCTTAAATCCTACCTTTTCTCTATGGAACGCTACATAGAATATACCTTTTTAATCACTGCATTTTATTCTTCACACTTACAATCCATCTTTTTTCACACCTTAGGGATTCAAAACAGAAATTTTATTTAAAAAGCCAAGGCTTGTCTTATCAGTTCCAAACTTGTACTAAAGTACCAGGTTTTGTCAAAATAGGTTCCTCAGCTTTCATTCTGGAGCAAGAAATGCAGAAATCTGAAGAATGGATTTGTTCAGCAAGGATCCAAAGTAATTTTCAGGTCGAGTAAAAAAAAAAAGGTCTTTTTAAGGTCTTTATTAGCATATTTTTTTGTAATATACAGTGCACCCTCTGTATATCATATGTATGATAACATACAGTGCACCTTCTTGTATTCTGTTCCCATGTATGTGTATATATATATATATGTATGTATGTGTGTGTGTGTGTGTGTGTATGTATATATATATATATACACACACACACACACACACCCTCGGTATATTTGCACCCCAATGTAAAACTAACCAACCAAAAAAACCAAACAAAAGCAAATGCTTTCATCCCATTATCTTCAGTGAACATCATCTGCATATGACTGTGGCAGTACAGCCATGTGTCCGTTGTATCCATCGATGATAATGGATGTCATGCTTTGTGCAACCTTGGGTTCATGTATGCCGAGGTCACACCACAAGATGGTGCCTTGTACCAAGTTTGGTGACTCTGGCCCTTTCCGCACGCCGTTATTAAGGCGGGCCAATGCATCTTGCCACAGAGGTCTTCTGCACCTTGGAGCAGACTAGGTTCGGTTTATTTACCTTCGTTCTGCACGTAATTCCAACTGAATGTGCTCCCATGTGGTGGTAAAGTGAGCTATTTGAAAACTGGAAGAAATTGTTTTTCCAGTTTTCCAGATCAATCCACTTCATACTTTCACAGTGGTGCAGACACGTACATTCATGCCAATGCGAATTGGTGGTCAGGGGAGGGGCCAAGGGATAGTATGGACTATCGCACGTACGCAATGATGTACTAAACCATGCAAGAGAAAAAAAAGGGCCAATCACAGCAGATAGGGCGGCGTGAGGGGAGAAGCGGGAGTGGCCACAGTGGAGGCAGTGTGGATTCATGAACTCGCACTCCTCCGAATCAGAATGGAATGTACACAGTAGCTGTGCCGAAGGAAATGAGGGAAAGTCCGCCTTGTTTTGAGCCCAGAAAATCTGGTAAGAAATGGCATGAACCAATTCACCAGCCTCATGCAGAAAGAGCCTCCGTAATCACGCATGTAGAGTTGCACAGCGTATCAAGCAGAATGCACAAGGGTACTCTACCTAAATTATTGTATAGAGCTACATGTAACATCTTCTGAAAACTCCCAGAGTCCAGTGAAGCAAGCCAAATTTTAATACCCTTAAGTTTTTGCTATATTCCAGAATTTGATGTTTGAATACATCTAGCAGTCGTTTGTGTTTTCCCCAAAGCCTGATACTATAAACAGAGGGCTGAAACCTCCTGGTTTCCTGGTAGAAGAGATAACTTGTAGAACTTCATAACACTCTAATTATCTGTTTCATGAGCTTAATAATACTTAATGTTCCATTCACAGACAAGCTTATGAAGATAGGTTATATTCCTGCAGGTACCAGAAAGTTGTTGGTTCTCTGGAATGTTAGCACTATTCCATGGGAAATGTTTTCTGTCTGTAGTGGTTAGGATGCTATCCTTTGCACAAAGCCAGCTGAAGTACTTCTCTGCTATGTATGGATTATTAAGAAATCAAGGAGTGCAGAAAGAAATCAAATCGGATGAATGAAGCGGCACACATTTTTGTCACCTTTAGTAAAAAGGTTTTTGGATTGCCTCCCAAATATGCATTTTTTTCCTCCAAATATACACAGTTTAGCCATTCAGGTTCTAAAATGCAGATGTGTGAATGCTTCAGGTGAAGTGTATATTTTCTCTCAGCTCTTGGGAGGAGTGAAAATACCACTGTAGTTAAGATTGTCAAATCACACCAATATTATTTTCTGTACCTGTCCCCCGCTCACCGCCTCCAGCTACCTTTTATTAGGAGAACAATTGAGAAGACGTGTAGTTGGGTAGATTGCTTCAAGCACCTTGCCTTGTTCTTCAGGGTCTAACAGTTAAGATGATTGTCTGCAAGAACAGGCAGGCAGAGGTGTCAGGCATCTCAAATGGATCTGGGACAACAACACAATCGAGTTTGCTGTCAAGAGGAGCTATTTCATCCTCAAAGTGTTTCACAAAAAGATCACAGTGGGCTTCATTTACAGAACACTGTGTTAACCCCCCGACCACTTGGAATTAATCCCCTGGGCAGCTACTTGAGGATGCAGTGGAGACAGAGGCCATTTCCACACTACACTCTTATAGTCTATTATTCCATTTTCAACATCCTGTGGAATTCTGGGGTTTGTAGTTTCCTGAGGCCCAAGGGCTCTCTGGTTGAGAATTCTAAAGGCCTCTCCCTAAACTGCAAACTCCAGGATTCCACAGGAGGTTGAAAGTGGAATAGTAGCTCTATAACAGTGTAGTGCAGAAATGGCCTCAATTCATCCCCAAAAAATAGATTGGACTTTACAACATTAGAAGGGGAACTCAAATGCATTAGCTGCCATCCACACCTCACTATTCCATATCAAGACCAGGTTCCAACAGGGTCACCAGCTCTCTGATTTTTTTTTTTAAAGTAGCATTTAGAAATCCTTTGAATTCCATCAGTTTCCTGGGCTGCATCCTTCAAATAGCTCATTCACCCATTTTTAATATATTTGGGCCTTCCCAGAGGCTTCCTCTACATCTGGAACATCTTTGCTAGGGAGGCTAGAATGGCCCCCTTGGAAGCACCAGATTTGGGAGTACCTAAAAGAAGAACACCCTATGGTTCTTAGATTATGCTTTGGATTTTGGACTCGTAATTGAACGGCACAAAATCCCAGACAGTCTTTCCTATCTGTGCCGCTGCCTGTTACCTCTATTAAAATTAATTCCAGCTTTGAAATGATCTGCAGCCCTCTATATGTGAAGTGTTGGTGGTGTGACCCTGATTAGCTGTTAGCATTCAGTTTCCCTTACATTCCACTTAATGAGCTTCCTTTATTGCTCAGCTGTGCTTAGTAAGGCTAAGTCCTCAGGAGGACAGTTGCAGCCAAGGTGTGATTCACAGCTGAGCTGGTGAAAGATACTAATTCTTTGCTTAGACCCCATTATAAATTACTGCGACTTTCGCTGGGTGAGGTTTGACATAAAATAGCTCTCGGATTTTTTTCCTTCCGAGCTATGGTAATGCCAAAGTTGATTATTTTTATACTTTCTGTTACTTACAGACATTGAGGGCTAAATATACCAGCAGAATTTAGAAAGCTAATAATATTTGCCTCACTCTGTATGTGTGTTTCTCCTTGTCATTAAGTTAAATTAAATTGGAGAGGAATTTGGTTTTAAATGGAGCTAATATTAAATGACCCTTTGCTGTCAACCATGGCATTGGAGAGTATTCAGAAATCAATTACTAAGTCTTTTACACCAGTGCCAAAAGAAAACATCAATAATGCAAACTTGGAGACTGCCAGTTTTTGAGACTGATACTGATTATATGTAATCTTTTTTTTTTTGGTGTGTTTTGAGAGCATATCTCACTAGAGGTAAAGCATTTTTTGACCATTCTGAATTAGTTTTTAATTTTGTCTGCCTTCAGGAAATTTCCTTTCTGTTTGGCCTATTTTCTCTTATGTACGACCAAGTGTACATTAGTTTACTGAGTTTGCAGTATTGATCTTTATTAATGGGAATACTGGACACTTTGCAGGAGTTCAAGCACTAACCATTTTGACACTTGGTCTAACATCTGTCTTTGTATGAGCTGAAAATGTTAATTTCTGTACTTGAAACCTGGGGCCTTAAGTACCCCTTCAGGAATCTGTCCTGCAGTCTGTCCTGAAATCTGACGTCCTTTTTAAAAAATCTAAAACTGATTGAAAATGCAAAACCAACGAGACACCAGTGAACTCTCACATTGTTTCTGAGTACTTAAAATCTATCTGCAAAGCAGTGTGCATTCTTGACATTCATTACTTAGGTATAACTTTATAAAAGCTGGAGGGGAAATAATCTAAAAAGTTAACGTACCCTCCAACATTGCACACGTGAAAACTGGGAGATGCATGACCAAGCAGCGCTAAGAGTAAGGCCAAGATGGCCAAAGGTATTAATGAGGAAGAACAGACAAGCTAGGAGAGGCTGCAGGAGTTTACTTTGGCCTGTGTGTACAGGGAAGCGTTCATTTCTCTCCTCCTTGATTATTTGAGTTCAAATTATTTCTGCACTATGAACTCTGTTTGCAGTGCTTGAAGTAAGCTGAGCACAAAGGAAGAAATGGGAGGAGAAAAGAGAAAATGGAATCTTTTTAAAGCAGCTGATGGAGTAAGACAACAAGAGGTTTAGTTGGGACTGTTCCTCCAAGTTAGGATAGGTGGAAGGTATGAGTTGATAGATAAAATAGGTTTAAAATTTAAAATAGATTTTAAAAAGCCACCTTGGTCCCACTTAGGGAGAAAAGGCAGCATATAAATACAATAAATAAAATGATGTGTTCTGGTTAATTGTCAGAGTTGTGTCTCTGGCCCTTTCCACATGGGGAAAAACACGGGGAAACATGGGGTAGGACGACCTCACCCGGAGGTCATCTACACCATGGGGTGTGCTAGGGCGGTTAGAAATGTGGCGTTTCCCCACTTCAAACCGTCCTCACGCGGCCATGGGGATGGCGCCACGTGTTTTATAAAGACCACATTTCATGAAACACATTTTATGAAACACACGTGTGCTAGCCCGTCGCAGCATCCCGTGGACCGGGGGTGGGTTTCTGGCTGGTGTGCTTCTCTGATTGGCGGAGAGCGGCCAGAAGCCACCAGCTGCCATTTTGGGCACCACCGGGTGCCACTGGCCACCGCCGCCATGTACAGCAGTGAACACGCACTGCTCCCTGTGGCAACGGATCGAGGTAAGCTCCGTTCCCGCGTGGGCCGCCCTGTTTCCCCGTGTTTCACGCCCCCCTCATGTGGAAAGGGCCTCTGTTTGTTATTTTTGAAGTGTTTTGGTTTTAGGGCACATATTTTAAAGCAAACAGAAATGCACTGTGTCTCAGTAAGCTCTCCATTTAGCTGGTATCGTGTCATGGATGATGACAAAGAGATTGTAATCTTGTAACAAAGCAGGTTGGAGATCATTGCTTTACAATATTTTACTGATGTAATCAATTAATAGATCAGTAGATGACAAAAACCAATCAAGTGACGTTAATAATTATACATTTCTTGGATGTATCATGACATTGTTTAAACTCCCTCCTGGAAGCAAAGGCTTTGGGGCACTGGGTGGAAAATAAAGGAATAAATAAATTTTGCATTCTCACTATGGAACACGAGAGACTGCTCTGTGTGTGAGGGGGCTATAGAAGCAAGCCAAGAAACGTGGGAAGGACTACTTGACCCGTAACCACACAGCAAGAGATGATAAGGTTTTAAATGTCTGAGGTATTGAGAAGAAGTACCTTTGGGCATGGGGACTTATGTCATACTGCCACCAGAACTGTAGAGTCAGGATATACTGTGATATTTTATAACTGTTGGGAATGCAGAAATTTGAATAACAAAACTTTTTAAATAGGGATCATTTCATACTACATCTGTTTTCCTTGTGCTTATCCATAAGTCTGTCCTATGGATGCATCAGTTTAGGAATTTATTAAATTTAAAAGTCTTGTTAAAACCGTATTTAAATAAAAATGCAATTTTGTATGCATTTAAGTATAAAAGACAAAATTACTTATTTTGATGAAATGTCATGTTGCAAAGTTGTGTTGCAAACATAGAAAAAATACATAGTTTGAAGGAAAATTGCTATTAATTGCTGATAATTCCACAACAGACAGGATTTTTCTTAAAAAATGATATTTTCATGTTTAACTTTCCCTAATGTACAATTTTGTTCATATCGTTCCTTAATCTTTCTTTAATAGACAAATTTTCATGCAAGTTCTGAAAGTAAGAATTCTTCCAAAAAATTTAGAGAAATAAAGGATACTTCTGTTCCAATCTACATATTAGTCCAGAGTGTGCTTAAACCGATTGATTCACTGGATTTGTGAAGTTGATCCAAGCTAGCGGAGCAAGATTATATTCTTCCGTACAAGTATGCTTAGACATTAAGATCTAGAGATCCTTCTTTTGGTCCTACACTTTTCAGAGGTATGTTTGATCAGGTCATGAGAGTAACCCTTTCACTGGATGCTTCCAGGCTGTGAAAATTCATTCTAAGATGAATTAAACTGTTTTCCTTCCTGCTGACTTTGCACTGGCAGGTCTGCTTAAGGACATAGCATTTAACAGGTAGATCTCCTCCGTTGCTGTTATAATGGTGGTGATGATGATGATTGGTTTCATAGTCTGTTGGTAAAATCACTGTTCTAATTGCCATGCATTTTAACTGTTCTTTTTAAAAAATTCAGCTGTGTTTTAATGTACGGTTTGTTAAATTGTGTTTTATTATAATAGGCTGCTGCCCTGATCAGCAGTTACAATGTCATAAGCTGAACTTATGATATTGTAAGTGCTGGACTTTTCACATACAGTTGTTCCTCTACTTTCATGAGGGCTGTCTCCCTCTTGCCCACCTGAGTGAGTAAGTAAGGGAATGTACATGCCAACCTTCCCTCCTCCGACTTCCGCACCTTGTCCTGCACCCACCTGAGCTCTTTGGCACAAATGTGTGTACATACGTGTCTTCCCTCCTCCCACTCCTCCATCTTGTCCCCTAGTCACCCACCTTAGCTTGAGGAAATGCATGAATGCACCTTGCCTCCTTCCACTTCCCTGTGCCATCCCCCCTTGTCCCCTGGCCACCCACCGGAGCATGAGGGAATGCACATGTGCGCATTCTCTCCCCCTCCAACTCCTCCGCCCACCCATACGGGTGAGTGAGTGCATGAGGGAAGCAGAGGAGCTGCAAAAAATCCACAAATAATCAAATTTGTGAAGGTCAAACTTGCAAATTGTGGAGGAACAACTGTACATAATCATGAGGGACTGAATAATCCCCCCCACACACACACTTATCTGTGTAGCACTCCAACCAAAATGTTTCTGAGGCATTTGAGACTGGAGAGCTGTGCTCAGTGCAGTCCTGGTTGGGAGGTGTCTTGGGACAAGTAGTTGTGGCAGGGCCCCCCCAAGAGATTTCTCCAGCTGCTTGTTCTTAAGGCATCCTATGGTGTCACTGTCACTTCCTAGTGCTCCAGTCTCCAGCACCTCATCAACAATTTGGGTTCCCATAAGCTGCAAATATAGATTTGGAGAGGGTATCGTCAGCTTTAATTATGGCAGTGGAGCGCAATCATCATAGTTACGGTGATCATGAACGATCTCAGTCATCGTTTATTGAACAATTGTGTGCTTCATCTCTTTTTGTCCCAATTCCAGGAGGAAAGAGTGAAAAGGAAAAAAAAAGTTTCATCTATAGTTTCAAATTATGAGGATGTTTTGCGTAAAAAGACTTTTACCCAGCTGCTGGCAGAGTCCTGAGTTCTGTAAAGGAGATTTCTGCTAGTATCCCCCCCCCATAAAAACAGAAAGCTGCTTTTCCTAGGAGCAAGAGCATTACAGTTGGTTTTCTGCCACAAACTTTATTGTGCGTGTGTGTGTGTGTGCGTGTGCGCGCACCTTCAAGTTGCTTGTTGATTTATGGTGACCATGAATTTCATTGGGTTTTCTTAGGCAAGGAATACTCAGGAATACATTTTTCCCCTCTAGTTCCTCCTCCTTAAATATAGCGCACATCACTTAGTATTTCTGGGGGCCTCCTCTCCATATCCTAACCAAGGTTGACCCTGCTTGGCTTCCAAGATAGTTAGGATCTCATGCCTTTAGAGTATTTAGGCCCCCAAAAAACTTTACTTGGTCCTAAATACAATTGCTAGTCCCAAGTATAGCAGAACCATTGAACTAATGAGATTTACATAACTTATTCATCAATTGATTAAATAGGTCTACTCTAGTTGGCATGAGTAATTGGAGGTAGGACAGTATATTTGATAATTGGGCTTCTAGACTTTTCCAATACAACACAAGTAATGATAACATTCTTTTGGCACTGTCTTCAAAGAATGCATAATCACCAACCTTTACTGCACAAATAGATGTAGCAGAGATAGACAAGAGAGATGAAGAGTTCTCTCAAGGGATCATGAGGGGTATTGTTTTGATTCTGCAGAAATAGAAGCAATACATTTCCCATCCAATAAAAATGCTAGCTTGATTAAAAACAGCCATTTCTACCGCGAATCAACTAATTACATTCATAGCATATTAACAGACTATGTAAAATAAGTGGAGATGCACCGATAAATCAAGCAAAGTAATTATATAAATTGAAGCATCTTGTCTAAAAGTGGGATAAAAGTTGTCAGAAAGGTGTTATTTATTTCATGCCAGGCTAATATGGCAAGAGCAAACATCCAAGCAGGTGAAGTGTATCAAAATATTAATTATATGGGCTCATCTTCCTGCTTATAATAAATGTTCTCTTCCTGCCTTGCTTCAAAGGAATTGCTCAAATAAGTTACTGCAGAAGTGTTTGAATTATTCAGAGGTATCTGGCTCACTTCATGTGGAGCTTTCTAAAAAATCAAGAAATATTTGGACAGATGAACAGTCCAAAAGTTTATTATTATCACTACTTTAAAAGGAAGAAATTTCCATAATTGAGTTTGTTTTTATCAGCTATATATTTGGGTTCCTGGCTATAGAATTCCACACTTGGTAGTGTGTAAACTCTTCTAATAATTACTGTGTTTCTGGTGCTTTTTTTTTTTTTTTGCTATTTTATTCTCATTTAGAATATATGAACATCCCCATCAACAAATTCACTAGCCTTATCAAAATTCCCTTTGGCACCAAGATTCTTTGTTTCTTAAATAATCTTGCTTAAGAGAGAACCCATAAATTTGCTTTAAATTAGACTCACTGCAAAATCATAATGGCAACTTTTAATTCCAGACACCTTACAAGCACACACATGGTGTACAAATACCCTTGAAAAGAAATTTAGTCCTAGTTCCTACATGATGATGATCTTATGTGGCTTCAGACTGACTTACAACTTATAGGGACCCTATCCTAGGGTTTGGGGGGTGGAAAGATTAATTCAAATGAGGTTTGTAATTGCTTTCTTCTGAGGCTGAGAGAGTGTGGTTAGACCAATGGGTTTCCATGGCCAAGTGAAGATACAGACTTGGCCTCCTGGAGCCCTAGTCTACCATTCAAAACATATTTGTTCTTTTATTTCTGTGTGTATTTCTGTTTCGGTCTTCCACAATTTCTAAAAATGCCTGAATCTGGTAATAGTATAGATCAGTGACTCCCAACTTGGGGTATGTGTACCCCTAGGGGTACGAATGGGGTTTTTTAGGGGTACACAAAAAAATGAATAATGGCCAAAGGTGGGGGGGAATCCCATAAGGTGTTGGAGTTACATCTGCAGCAATGGGATGACCTTGGTTGAACTAATTTTTAGCTAGATGTAGATTAGCCCAGCCCAGCTGACTTCATTAGCTCACCGTTTTTCATTTAAAATGGAGTAAAGCATCTCCTGACTCTTTGCTCTCAGGATTTCAATTTCCCATGCTTCACAGGCTGAAGTGCTTCCTGATCAGCAGCTGCTGTCTAGGATGGAACAAGTGGCTTGGACTGGAGACTATTATCATAGCATTCCTCTTCCCTCTCTTTGTCTGAGAAGGCCTCGTCCAAACCCTTTAAAAATTGCAAATGAAAAAAAGGAGGGAATCTGCTTAAAGCAGTGGTTCTCAACCTGTGGGTCCCCAGATGTTCGTGGACTTCAGCTCCCAGAAGCCCCAGCCACTATGGTCAATGTTCAGAGCTTCTGGGAGCTGAAGTTCACAAACATCTGGGGACCCACAGGTTGAGAACCACTGGCTTAAAGTGACATGACATCACTTGTGATGCAGTGGAAACATGGCAGCACAGCACACCAGTGAGTGTAGTGGTGAAAATTACCCATCCCTGATACATTTGTACATTACACTCTTAAAGCAGGATCTGAGAATGGAAGCAAAGAATTTTTGGAGGCGGGGAAGGAAGAAACAAGTGGGGAAGGAGATATTGTTATTATTAAGTTACTGTTTTCTGAAAGATTTTTTTCAATATTTTCTTTAATGGTAAAAGTCCTTTATGTTAGTTGCCAGTGTCTGGTTAGTCAGGCTTCTTTCAATCAGTTTCATTTGCTGTAGTTTGATGACATGGACAAAATGCTTGAATCGTTCTTCTTCCATCACACATAAGCTTGATCCTCATCTGTTTTGGCTGATAAAATCTGGCAGAGGTGGATCAAATGGGTGATTTCTGGGACAGGTAAATGCCTCATTATGTCAGGGAATAGCACCAGCCACTTTGAAAGAGGCAGTGTCTCTCTTTTCCTAAGGAGGACCTCATGGGAACCAGAGTTATGCAGAAATTACCACTGATTCACCACTAATCCCCTCTTGGAGCAAGGTATTATGGTGCGCAGTGGCACAGCAGCTTCAGATATTCTTCAGACAAACCAGTTATGTGAACCCACTTCAGTCTGATTTCACTTAGTTGCCCTGACTCATGTCCACATTGTCCAGGGTACCCTATTGTACTGGCTGTTTATGATGAGAGCAGGAGATGTTGTTGCAGTGGTTTCACCCCTGCTTTCAGATCTGGCTCCAGAAAGTGAGTTCTGTTCAGCACCATATCTATTAAGACCATCCATGATATTTAATATTTATATGAAGCTACTTGGTAAAGGCATCAGAAACTTTTGGCTAAGGAGCCAACAGTACCCTGATGACACCCAGCTGCATTTATCTTCAGAGTGAAGTGACACTGTGGAGGTACTGACCTGGTGTTTGTTTGCTGTAGAGGATGAATTATGACACAATAAAGATTGGGTAGAATGGTGCTTCGCATTCCTGGGACTTCAGCAAGCAACCTTGCCTGGATGGAGTTTGTGCTCTTGTTGAAAAAGCAGTTGTATATTTTGGGAGTACTCCTGGATCCATCTTTCTTGGTGAAGGCTCAAGTGGACTTCATAGTTTACAGTGGTTGGAGGTAGTTTTGATTGTCTTTCCAGTTAACTGCCTTTCTTGGACAGGGATGTAGCCCATGCCCTAGTCACTACCTGGCCATATTTCTACAGTGCACTCTACATGGAGCTTCCTTCGAAGGTGATGTGGAGGCTGCAGGTAGTGAAAATGTAGCGATTCGATTTCCACCAGCAACACCTTATCAAGCTCACATGACAGTTCTAAAGGAATCATACTGGCTGCCGATACTCTTCAGGTCTCAAATCAAGCTACCGGGGATAACATTTTGAAGACCTAAACAGCTTGGCATCTTGATGTTTGAAGGGGCATCTCTCCTTCTATGCATCTTCCTGACCTCTGAGTTGTGCTAGGAAGACCCACTCTGCTGGTTGGAGTAATCCATTATACACAGATATGCAAGAAGGCCTTCTCTGTTGCCATACCCTAGTTGTGGAAGACCATTCCCTTCGAGGCTCAGTTTGTGCTGCACAGGGTTCTTTTCAGTGCTAACTTAAAACATGGATCTCAGACCTAGAAATCGTTGCTCTGCTAGGCTGTGAAGTTTTGCTTCAGTGGAGATGGCTTTAATTTTCATAAATAGTTTCTCACCTATTAAATTGTCTTGGATTGTTATCTGCTCTTAGATTGCTCTGTTTCCCTGCTGATGCTTTCTGTGCCCTGCCCTGAGAACTTTTGCTATCAGGCAGGATAATAATATTTTAGTGACTAAATAAATAATCTAAGTTGTGGTTGAATACAATTCTGTATCATCCCAAACTCTATTAAGCACAAACAACTGTGCATATTTCCCCCTTCCCTATCCATGTTGATCTTCATACTCAGTTTGGTTAGGTGAGAACTCATGTAGAGTACTGTTGTAATATTCAGTATCTGATCTCCATGAATGTGCTTATCATTTTTGTATTGTCTGAGTTGCCACTTTGTGGGAGCTAACAATCTGACAAAACAACCTCAGGGTTGCATCTGCCTCCTAGATCTGATTTTTGCATGATAAAAGAGGGGAGTGTGTAGATACACACTGTAATGCCTTATGAAGCAACGACTCTCAAATATCCTAACTTACTAGCTGCATATAGTCCAAAAATGCAGAAGGGAAGGCTACAGCTGTAGCATAATTTACTTTTAAAGAGTTTCTTTATTTCTTCTTTCCTTTCCCAAGGGTGTGCTTGAAGTAGCAATGATTTTGGTACTGATGGTTGCGTGGAAACTCCAGATAAGGATCAGCAGAGACAGCAGTTTTGAAAAGCAGGCACTTTTGGAATTGTTTTGAACAAGTTTGCCCTGAATTTGAGCTCTGCCTTCAAGATACTTTCTCTCACCTCCCTGCCCTGTGTGTTTATGTGTGTGTGTGTGTGTGTGTATGTGTATGAGTAAAAGAAATTATTGATTAGTTGTTTGGCAGTATATCTGATTTTCTAAAGCTTTCTATTAAGCAATTTGGAAAGAATACAATTTTGTCTTTATACATGCAAGAAATGTATTGTTTAATTGATTTATATTTTTTTCTTTTTAAAAAAGGATTAATATGGATTGCAATTAAGACTCCTGGAGTAAACACTTTATTAGCTATGTGTCTTCTCTATCTGGGAGCAAGCTGAATCCCTCCAATGCCACCTTGTGGAGGAAAAACATCTGCTAAAATACGCACATATTTAGATAATTCCAGAAGTGTGAATTTGCTATTTAAAAAAAAGGTGCAAATTCCCCTAAATCACAATCCCCCTCTTTCTTTTTAAAAGAAAGGTAAGTGGACTTCTGGCCCTGCTCTAAATGACTGAGGTCCTGGAGAGTTTAGGGGACGCTTTTTCCCCTTCAGCCAGATTGTCCCATAAATTTTCAGTGAAAGGCCAATCTGTGTGCCTCAAATATGGCAGACAGATGATTGTTGTAAACAAAGAGAAGGAGCTCGTATCCTAATTCCAGGCAGAAAATACCAGGTAAAACTGTTGTTACAATAAATTAACCTAAAAATGACGCTTCAGAGGCCCTTAACTATCCACACCTCTGAGACCATTTCCACACTACACTGTTATAGAGCTATTATTCCACTTTCAGCATTTTTTGGAATTCTGGGGTTTGAAGTTTAGGGAGCGGCCTTTAGAATTCTCAGCCAGAGAGCTCTTTGGCCTCAGCAAACTACATGCCCCAGAATTCCCCCAAGGAGGTTGAAAGTGGAATAATAGCACTACAACAGTGTAGTGCGGAAAGGCTCTTAGAGTCTGGGTCCTCTGGTATTGGAGCTATGGTGGTGACGGGCAGGCAGGCACACATCTTTTTGTTACTGTAGGCAGTTGGTAGCAATGATGATATATAGACACTTTCATTTAGCTAATCTATGTAGATATCTTTCTCATTCTAATTTGTACTTATACATCATAGGTCAAGATTCAGTTGGGTTTGGGTACATCAGCCAAGGCCATTTGGGTCACTATACATAAGCCAAGGTCCAGTTGGGTCAGTGTCTGCTTACACCGCTCCCACTTTTGCGAATTGTCACTTTTCAAGGCAGACACAGTTGCCTTGTTGTCCATGTCAATTGGGCAAATTCCGTCTCCTTAGCATGAGCCAAGATGGCCAGGGGTTGACCCAGAAGGGAGTGATGGGAGCCCCCACAAGCTTTTGCAGAAGCCAGATCATCTTCATTCTGTTCAGACTGGTGCTGGATGATTCTCCTCCCTCCCCCGAGCCTCAGATCCAGTGTTAAGTACATTTCATGAGTGCTATCTTGGCTCTCGGCCATAATTCTTAAGTGTGAGCTTGGAATTGTTTTGCAATAGAGTGCAGTTTAGCATGCAATGGTTAAACAGAAGGGGTGATTTGCTTTAATGTTCCTTTATGGGAGAAGTGCTGAATTATGAAGCAGAAAAATAGAATGTTCTCAGCAGTGTAAATAAAACAGTAATCAAAGGAAGTAAATCATAGTCTTTTTTCTGCTCACCTCCTCCTCCCTTCCCCCATCCAGTTTATGCTTTTGTGCATTGTTGGGTTATTAATCTTGATAATAGAAATGGGGAAGAAATGTTGCACTGAAAAATTGGAGTTGATATAGAACGCTGATGAATGAACAAAACAATTGTGACTTCCTAATGCTTATCTTTGCCGTATTTTGACACGTAATAGTATTAAATTGAAAGCTTGTTGGAAAGTAACAGTTCTATTCTTTAAAGCATCTTTTTTTTTTTTTTTTTACAATTGGGTACCTGTAGGCACAGCAGTACCAGACGATCGTAATAGGAATTAAAATTTCAGGACCAGAAGAAGGGAACTTGATAATTGCTTGAATAATTTATCACATTATTGACCTCAAGTGAGATTTGCTGACAGGAAAACAAGTTGGACATGTTTTGTTGCATTTATTTTTATTCCACTAACAATAGTGGTTGATGATGTCCATGACATTGTGACACCTCCTGGCCTGACCTCCCCAAAATCTACCTTAATATCCAAGTGATGGAGATTTTCCAGCTAGTGTTGAGGATGCAAGAGGATGTTCCCATCCTCCTTTTATCAGCAATCTGCAGTGCAATAAGGAATTACATCAGGAGATCCTTGCTTCTGATTATTTCAGCTTCACTTGCTGGTGGGAGGAGGCTGCAAATATCATCCTCCTGTACTGTGATCTCCAGTTGAACAAACCTCCATTACTCAATGTGACTAATAGCTGTTGTGTTAAAATGGTGTGGGGGGATTTAAGATCATAACAATGGTACCATAACTTTGAACCGACCGTATAACTAAACACAGAGCAGTTATGAATCCATAATTCTAGCACCATTTCTGCAGTAAGCTGTTGTAGCGTGATGATTCCACTTTCAACATCCTATGGAATCCTGGGGTTTGCAGTTTCGGGAGGGGCCAGGTGGCCCCTCCCGAAACTGCAAGCCCCAGGATTCCATAGGATGTTGAAAGTGGAATCATCACGCTACAACAGCTTACTGCAGAAATGTCCTAGGTTATGAATCCATAATTCCAATATAGGATGCCAGCAATTATTTTCACTATTAGTATCTTTATTTGCATTCCATCTTTTCCCCAGAACTAGCACTCAAGGTGGTAGAGCCGCTTTAAAGTTCAGACTAATCCCTTGATGGATTCTGAACCTGCAGATATGAAGCCCACCAGCCACCACTGCCTTGGCAGGAGAAACTTCAGACTAAGTTAGCTGGGTAAATTTTGTTGTGAAGAGAATGTATTGGTATATTACTGTTGGTTTGCTTTTGTTCTAGCGTGCCCATTCATTTTCAAAAGCACACATTGATTAGATAGAGAAACTTTGTAGCTGTGGAGTAGTACTATCAGTGCTGAAGAGCATCTTGTCTTTATGGACTCATTTCTCCTGGAGGAATGATCCCTGCCAAATTTCAGTCAAATTGAAGGGGAAAAAAATGCATGTGGTAAAATAAATGGAACATTTTCTTCATTTGTTGTGCATTGGAACAAATGTAAAATCAATGTAAGTATATTTGTTTAACTCCTGATCCAAATGGTTGAACTGTTGAGATGTTACAGGAGAAGAAGAGCCAGCCATCCCCAAAAACTGTAGAGTGTTCTCAGAAAGAGAACTTCAGATGCCTGTTAATCCTGGACTGGAGCGTACAGTGCTGAAAATAAATTCTAATCTAATCTAAATTAATCTCCTTTTAACATAATTTCAGTCATCTCCTCCTGCTGCCTAACAAAATTGCAATTCCTAAAGACTCCATTTTTAAGTCTGGTCTGTAGGTGTGCCCTAAGACTCCCAGTTGTCCCAATTTTCATACCTGCTTCGTCTGAGTCTAATCCTGTTTTCTGTAGGATAATGCTCTGCATATAAATTAAACAGATAGAGTGCCTGAAAACATTGCCCAACCCTCTTGCCAGTGCCTGTGATGTAGACGTGAATCAATTGGCTCAGACTCAAGTCACTTCAGTGACTCGACTTGGCCATAAATGACATGCTGACTCTACTTGTGACTTGTATATTTTTAGTGACCAGCTTACTGCCCCGGTTCAGTAACATAACACTTTCATCCAGAAACCTTACAACTTTTGAACAGTGCTTCCATCTCTTTTTGCCTACTGGTCACATGACAATCTGTCTCAGGCCTCTCCATGGGTGCATTTCTTGGAGGGTAACAGCAAACAGGTTGGGCAGTGGCCTTGAGGTAGGGCTGAGGTGTGTTCAGCAGTGGAAGGCAAGATTCACCCTCAGCGGGCAAGGAAGGATCGCTCTTTCTAAAGCTTCAGTAATGGGGAGTAAGTAGGATCCAATTCCCCACTTCCAAAAAAGCCTCCAGCTTCAGCAATGGGAAGGAAGGACAATCCCATTCTTCTCTTCAGAAACTGGCTACTAGACTTGAAACCTGACCAGAAAGTATCTTGCAAGGACTTGAGACTCGACTTGAGACTTGAAGGTAGAGACTTGAGACTTGACTTGAGACTTGGAGTAACAGACTTAAATACATCAGTGTCCCAGTGGTAAACCATTCAGTTTCTCCATATTGTGTCCTGACAGTGGCCTCTTGTTCAGAGTGTAGGGCAATCAGATGTTGTGTCACACCCATTTATCTTAGAAGGCTTTGCTGTAATTTATAAAACGAATATATGAAATACTTGCCATATCCACTGATTTTGTATCCATGGATCCAACCAAACATGTCTTGAAATTAAGGGACACCATTTTACTACATCATTTTCCATAATGGGACTCGAGCATCCATTAATTTTGGTATCCACAAGAGGTCCTCAAACCAAACCCTAGCAGATGCCGAGGGACCGCTGTACGTAACAATAGCTTACCACTTGAAAAGCACATTTTTTCAACTATTTGTTCTTGAATATTTTTGCATATCCTTTCTACCCCAAATCCTGATTTTTCACCACTGGGAAGACTCCAAATAAATATACAGATTGGGAGTGAAAGAGAATGGTACAGCTGGGTTTAGGCTTTTTATGTTACCTGAGGAAATCCTGAAAGGTGTGAGCCAAGGTGCAATGACTGGTTCGCATGATGACACAAGGTGGCAAGAAGGGTATGTTTGTGGATATCTTTAAATATGCCTTCAGCTTCTTCCAATATTTTCCAGTTGTGTTGCCGCCGCTGCCGCTTTTTATCACTTGTTTTACCTGCAGAAAAGGAAACCGAAAAAGAGACATTAAGACCTAATGCCTGGGTTTTGTTTTATTTTAGTGCAGTGTAGGCATTGAACTCTTAGAATGAAAATATGCTTTCATGAAAAAGAGAAGGGGTGAAAGAAAGACAGAGGGAAAGGAGGAAAGAAAAGCTTGCTTCAGAATGTATTAAAGAGTTTTCCTGGTTTCTACATAGGGAACTGGATTTATAATGAAGCATGTTGAGGCACTCTTTTAAGTATCCCTGTATCTGTGACACATTTAGATATAAGCTCAGATTTTTGCTACATCTCTCTTTCCCCCTCCATGGCCCATTTCCCCCGCCGCATAGACTTTTTCCCCTGCTCATTTGACCTGCTGCTTCTAAGGATTTCCTTCCGTACAGAGGAGAGCATCTCCTTTTGACAGACAGTGCAAATTAAGAGATATGGGTAAGACTCAGGAAGCTGGATGCCTGAATATGTCCCCTGGGTTTTCATTTACAACGAGGGGCTGCGATAGACACAATTACTGCTGACAGAAACTCAGAGGTTAGTGGAAGGAGCGCGTGGGCAACCTTGGCTCATGCCGAGCTGTAATTGCGAAGATTATTTTTAATCAGAAGTTATTCTATAGCCCAAGCATTAGAAATCTCTTGTAGGGGCTGACAGGAAATTAAACCGAGACCAAACAACAACAAAAACAACACGCAAAAAAAGCAAGCCTCAAAATAGAGGTAATATTCCAAGTTGTCTAACCATTTTGGTTGTTTTGCTTTCTTATATAAAGAGACAATAATCTGCTGTTCAGCTGTTGATAACATTGTCTAATTTTGCTTTAGGACTGGAATTTTGAATGACCAGCAATGGCCTGTTTGAGTCTATTAATAAATTCACTCCTTTTCCGAACAGCCGGATTAAATGGAGGAGAATCAGAACTAATGTTGCATCTTGTTTTTGACACTTAATTGGTCTTATTCTTCCATATGCACAATCCTAAGTCGCTTGCTGCTGTGACTCTGCCTTGTACTGCTTTTCAAACTTGTCACACAACAAAGGGCAGATGCATTCTGCTGCTCCAAGTTGGAGACCAAAATAGAATAAACTATAGAAAATCCAGGAGTTTAACCTGTAGTAACTGGGGGTGGGGGGTTATTCTTGACTAATAAATGAATAAATAGTCACCATTGGCTGAGAAAAATGAGAAGGGTAACATAGAAGTTGCAATTATGTATCAGCAATCCTGCGTTTTCACTATGATGGTTCCGATCCATTGGGAAGTCATTAAGATGGATACTGTATAATGCTTTCAGGGAAAAGAAGTGAGGTGATGTGGAAAACCACCCATTAGTAGGGATAGATGAATCATTCTAATTCTGGTCTGTGTCAATTTCACTTGTATTCATTTAGCAGTCCATTCTGTCCTACTCGCGTATCACTCTGGGTTATATGTATATGGGTATATATGTGTGAGCATAGATAGAATCATAGAAATGTAGAGTTGGAAGAGACTCCAGGGGCCATCCAATCCAACCCCTTTGATGGGAACACCCATCAAAGCATTCCCAACAGATGGCCATCCAGCCTCTGCTTAAAAACCTCCAAAGAAGGAGACTCCACCACACTCCATGGAGGCAGCAGCAGATTCCACTGCCAGACAGCTCGACCATCAGGAAGTTCTTCCTGAGGTTTAAGTGGAATCTCCTTTCCTGCAGCTTGAATCCATTGCCCCTTGTCCTAGTCTCTGGATCAGCAGAAAACAAGCCTGCTCCCTCCTCGACATGGCATCCCATCAAATATTTAAACATGGCTGTCATGTCCCCTCTTTCTTTTCATCAGGATAAACATCCTCAGCTCCCTGTATGTGTGCCCATATGTATAAAGACGCTTAAAGTCTTGCATTTAAATACCTCTTTAAATATGCATTTTGTGCATGTTCATCCTGAAATGCACATTTTTGTACAGTTTGAGCCACAATCTATTCTGTAATCACAGAATTTAGAGAAATGCATTCAACAGTGCAGTGCACCCTCTTCTGGCACAACCTCTGCGTGCAAGAATGTGAGGTCATGTGACGTGTCACATCCAATTGTAGTCAATGGGTGCAACAGGCCTGGGTGCATCCACATTGCATCCATTGACTGCAGTGGGATGCAGTGGTTGCTTTTTTTTTGTTTTACACGGGGGTTCTTGCAACGGAGCTCCCACATATATAGCAGCCATGTGCTGTGTTCCAATTCTAGTGTTACACCCAGAAGTATAAAATCAGGTTGCTTTCCTTGACAAATTCCATAGCTGCAGTTATTCAAAGCATGAAAAAACTCTCATATACCGTATTGGTTAAAGGCAAGGAGCCAATTAGAATTTTTTTTTTTTAAAAAAAAGTGTAGCAACTTCGATGTAAAACTCAATGAAGAGACCTCGATTCAGACTGAGACTTTTATGTTAAGAGCACAAAGCTTTGGGCTTGGATAGACAAATTCCTTCGAAATTGTGTAAATTTTAGTAAACTCTTCAAAAGAAAATATGATATATTCTGTGTTTTGTTTTATTTATTTACTTTATTTTTTAGGAAACGGCACAGAAGCTTCATGTAAGTGGAACCTACAGTTTTCTGGACAGGAGCATTAATTCTGTAAGTTTTTATTTTGGAGGTCCTCTCCACTCCTTTCTGTTTTGGCGTGCATCATTCTCAAGTCGCCTTCTGCCTAGATCTTCAGCTGCATGAAATGAAAAGATTATAATGAAAATGGATTGTAATTTTTTTTTTAAAAAAACTGTGCCTTGTTTAATGATTTGTTTGCACATTTCTCAGTTTTATTTAGTGGTTGCACCTGTGTGTTCTTATTCGTTGAATACAGGAGAAAGTGTTCCCCCACCCATCCTCACAAAAAGCTAATATCCAAGTAGACCAAGTATTTTGTGATACAATGAAATCATGTACTGGGATTTTGGACTGTCATTGAGTACGCCTTAAATATTATGTGGCGTTATTAGAGGTTCCGTGATACTTTTGGATTAAACTGGCAATTTTCTTACTTTAAGTTGCATCATTTTACTGGTAACAATGCAAGCTGATGATGAACAGTATGGCAGCTGTGTTTCTTCCCCCACCCCACCCCGATTCAGCAAAGTGGATTCTTATTGTCAAAGTTTGGCTGTGAAAAGTTCCCACCGATGAGCAATTTTCTAAGAACATAGTCACACTTGTCTTTTGTTGTTGTTTCATAACTCCTTAGATAATGAATATGACGTACTTCAGCATGCTCAGCACATATTCATTTGGGCATGGATGGCTAACAACGTGCTGAAGAAACATAGCTTGGTAGAAGAGGTCATACTCTATATTTTGAAGGTCTAGCATTCAGTCCTTAGGCTCTACATAGATGGCTAAAGAAGCTCATCTGTGGAACACTGACCCTACTTTGCCAGTAAATGTAATGAATGCTGAAGTAGATGGAACAATGGTGGCCCTTAGCAGATGACATCTTCCAATGTTGTTGTAGATCCAAAATTACCTCTGCAAAAGCAGAAGACAGTTTTGCTCATGAGCTGAGCAGAATATGATGTATTTTCAGCATTTTGGTTGAGCAATGAAGGTATCACTCTTTTGTAGATTTTGTATTTTGTTGTATTTTTCTGCATGGCCAACATGGTTACCCCCTGAATATGTTTCCTGAGAAGAGTAGCATCGTTCATTTATTCTTTGGCCAGCGGCAGGCCCTCTAGCTTGTGTTTTGCTCCATTCCATAGTTTGCATTGATCTTCAAGACTGGTTTGTATTGTGGCCATGAAGGCCGGCAATGAATGAAGGAGGATAGTCTGGTATGAACATGGTTGTCTGTGTCCAAGATTGAATTATTGGCTCCCATTAATTCTGAAGGTCAACATATTCATGTAAAGTAGGGCCACGCAACTGAGAGCCTAAGAGTCCATGTCTAATTTCAAAGAGGAAAATTTCAAAAATTTCTGCAAGGAGTCACTCTTGTCAGAGCTGATCTTCTCCTCTCAAGCTTAGTGGGAAGAGACAGGTAAGGAAGGGGTTGTTAGAAATAAAGAGTGTCTGAAAAGGAGTCAGTTCAGCTCAGCCTGGCTTCGCCCAGTGCTTGGTCTGATCCACTGGCTACTGGCAAGAAGACCCTGACTATCTTCCCTGGAAAAGTTCTGTTCTGAAAGGGAAAAATGTTCTACATTCTTGACTTAGAGGAAACGTTTTTTTCTCTGCTTGTCAAAAATAGGATTTATTTTTTTTTTTAACTTATTTAGAAGTGGCTTCTGAAGCAATACAGTCCTAATATTCTATAGCTGTGTTGTGCTTTTCTAGCCTAAAAAAGACTTAAACATACCACCAGTAGCATCCAGTAGCACTTTTTGAGACTGACTGGTTCATTCTGGCATAAGCTTCCATGGACTCTAGTCCATTGGTGCATCTGATAAAATGATTTGGAGTCCTCAAACACCCATGCTAGAATAAATCAAGTCCTACCCTAATGCTTTTTAATGCAATACTGAAATCATAAAATACAATAAAACAGTCATCCATAGAAATGAGATGTATAATACACTGACTTATCAACCAGCATTAGCAATATGGGGATGCTGTCTCAGCCCAGAAGAGACAGAAGTAATATTCATGATTTACAAATATTTTGTCAGAGATGCAATCCTCATTCGTTTCTCTTTTGAGGAAGAACCCAAGTACATTTCCATTCATAGAATGTCTGGAAATGGCAGAGCATTCTGGAATGCTGATTGTAATGCATGGAGTCTGCATAATAGGCTGCTTGGTCTCTGAGCATAGCTTCCCTGTCGCTGTAGGTTGAAGGGGAAGTTTTCTGGTGAAGAAATCTCTACCACCACTACTTGGAAAGTCACTTCTAAGAAATACTTCATTATAACAGCTCACTGCAAAGGACACTTTCCACAAAGTGACTTTTTAATGTCTCTGCTGAACTCTCCCTCTCTTTTTTTTTTCAAAGTAAAGTATTGTTCATAACTTTTCTTTCTTTTTATTCTTGCTTTTGTTGGGGGAAACCTTAACAAAGGAAAATGCATGGCCTAAACTTTGCAAAAGAAACTCCTCAAAATGATACTGACCAATTATTTTAGTGTCTTCTCTCTGTAAAGATTAGAAAATACATAATCTTCACTAGTTACATGGAAAAGAAGCAAGTCATAAGCTGTTGCCTTTAGGGGAACAAAACTATACTCTTGCTGTCCTGAGAAGCAATTTAAAACAGGCGATGTTGTTCTTTGCTACACTTTCCTTCTTAGCAATACTTATTGCCAAGGTTGTTAAGGCCTGGGACCCATTCACACTAAACAATTATAGCATTATTATTCCACTTTATCCTGTGGAATCCTGGGTGAGGTCCTAGAGCTCTCTAGCTGAAGATCTGAAATGCCCCTTCCTAAACTTTCTATCCGTAGGACAGAACTAAGACCATTAAAGCATAACAATAGTGCTTTATTTCTGTATTGTGGATAAGCCCCTGGCAAGTTTCTCGGAAAACTCCAGGTTTCCCCAGAACACGCTCTGAAAAACTGTCAGGGCACAGAAATCTCATTTATTAGAAGAGGTATGCTGTATTAAGCTCTCCTCTGTGCCACATGAAAAATGCATGTTAGATTTTGATGGCAGGGGGAGGGAGGAGTTTTGGTTATGCTATGCAGTACCGATTATTTGTCTTGAAAAACACCTTACCAATCTGCTCCTTTTCCTTGCCAAACACGGCTGTTGCTTCTTAGTCTTTGCTTTCTGCCACAAGCCATCCCATCTGTCACGGAGCAGTCTTGTGGCGGTTAGCATTTGATACAGTTGACAGAAAGAGGGAAAAATGACAGGAGAGGAATCCTGCCATCTAGCAAGGTGAAGGTGGGAGAGAGGTTTCCAACTTACGGGACACGCGGTGGTCCCCAAGCTCATTAGTAGGCCGTTGCGAAGAAGCCAACAATTTACCTATGATTAATATATTTCAATAACTACATGTGCAACCAAGGGGAGGGATAATCAGGCATCTTTAAATGAAGCTATATATTTGGAATGTGCAAAAGAGAGAAGGAACATCAATGTTGGTCTTGGATGTCTGAGGGAATCTGAGTGATACTCAACTAGTGCCAGAATTTCTTCTTGCAATTGTAAGCTGAAGGGCATTGCGAATGTCATTTTCCCGCCCCAGAGCTCAGGGGTCCTTACTATTTAACGGGGCTGAGACTGAAGTCCACAGTGTTGCTTGGAAACAGAATAGATGAGCTGGCTCCTAGGTCCACCATATGGCTGGGCATTTTGCCCTATTCACCTGTGAGATGACCTACACGTGTAATACATTATAGATCAGTGGTTCTCAACCTGTGGGTCCCCAGATGTTTTTGGACTTTAGCTCCCAGAGGCCCCAGCCACTATGGTCAATGCTCAGGGCTTCTGGGAGCTGAAGTCCAAAAACATCTGGGGACCCACAGGTTGAGAACCATTGTTATAGATTTACAGGATGTTTTGTCATATTCTTCTACTGAGAACTGCTTTTCTTCTTTCCTGGTAAGGTAATCTGTTGAGGATACAGATAAAAAGATGTTTGCTTGAGTCAATAGTTCAGTAATTTAAAGGAGTTGGTGTTTGAGAAATTCATGCCCTATAAATTAACTTTGGAACCAAAGTGGTGGTCTTCTGTCACTAGAAGTTGACAAATAAATCCAGGAGTTGTCAAGCTTCCCTCAAAGCTTACAAAATTGGAGTTGTAGGTGTGGGGTAACTTGATGATAAGTCTGGCTATGAGTGGTGATACATGATGAAACATGTGTATGGTCATGTTGCGAGTCTGTTTTCTTAAATAGGAGGAAAGGATATATGTTTAAGTTATTGCTTGTATAAATTAGCAATATGGACAAATCCACTTGTAGAGTAAATGTCTAATTAGGAAACCCATGTGTCTTCTCCTAGAGAGGACAGTTATCTGTTTGAAGGGTGGTCCAGTCTAAGGGCCTTTTCATATCACACAGTTAAGCTTTCTGAAATCCTGGGATTTGCTGTTTAGTGAGGCATTGGAGCTCTTTGGCTGAGATAGCATAAACCCGTTTTGTCTCTTGCTTGTAAGTACACAAAAGGTTTCCTGCTGGTGTCACTGAGATTTCTTGCATTTGTGGGAAAGATTTTGGGCACGACATGTACTCATTGAACAAATTGGGCAAACAACCCAAAATTGTTGGTAGATGTTGGTTTTTTGCAGGGACATTTTTTAAAAAAGTAGAAGCGTTGGATGGATTGTTTGCATCTCTTTGAACAACAAGCAGGTCCTTCTGTGCTTGCTCTGTGTGTACGTGTATGTGTGTGATTTGCTTCACAAAGGGAAAAGACAGTAGTTTTTGTGCAGAGGCATTTTGTGTGAATTGTGGAAATCTCAGTAACAGCAACAATTTGCCTCATGCTTCTTTCACTGGACACTGTTGTGAGTCTGCTTTAACTGCCATGGTTGCATGGGAGGAAAACCTGGAATTTACATTTTAAGGAGAGCTACTTAGGCCAGAGAGCAATAGTGCCTCAGCAAAATACACATTCAAGATTGAATAGGATGAAGCAATGACAGTTAAAGTGGAATCCCAGTGCAATAACTGTGTAATGTGAAAGGGTCTCTTGAAGTGAGAAATCTTGCTAGGGTCAATGGTTTCCTAACAGTGTGCCTCAGTATGTCAAGACAGCCTATTTCACTGAGAATGGGTAATTTAGTGGTAATTCTTCACAACCCAATATTGCAAACTTTCCCAACATCCCATGTTAACTATCCCATCTTGCAAACCTTACCTTTTTTGGACTATAACTCTCAGGAGTTTCCAGCCAGTTTGGAGAGTGACTAAGCTCCTGGCAGAACTCTGAGAACTATAGTTTTCCTACACACACGCGCGCGCACACACACACACACACACTGCAAGGTTAAATTAATACCCAGCACCAAGGTTATCAAGTGAAATAAGGGACAGAACTCCTTTTGCTATAATGATTGCACAGAAGAGGGAAATTGAGCAAACGTTGGTTCCATGACCAGATATACCTGCTGGAATTCGTTCTTCTACACAACCATTAAGAGACTGTATTTCACCTGGGAGCCCCACTCAGAACCATGGCATCATTCCCACCCCCACTCTTGGTCTGGATCCTCAATCAACTGCCTTACTGAGCCATATCTGTTGTGTGTATTAATCCTGGATGATTGTGTCCTAGATTGGGAGCTTCCATGAGAATGTAAACAAATATGGTAGCCCCATTCACATGTTTCAGCTTATCATTTGGATTCAGCAAAGGATTCCCTATTCCCCTCCATCTCTATCCCTTCTCTCTCTCTCTCTCTCTCTTTTTACTTTTACCCTCCTTTTTATTATGAATCACATACTAAATATACATTAATATATACTTTATTACAGTGTTATTGCAGTATTTTTTTTTAACAGCAACGCCTTTTCCAACCTATCCAGCCCCCAGCCCCAGCCCCCAGAATGGCTGACAGAGGATCCAGGCCCCATTTGTATCCATTTATGTCAGAAAGCTTTTTCAGAGCCCATTTCCGCACTAGCCTGTTATAGCGCTATTATTCCACTTTCAACTTCCTATGGAATCCTGGGATTTGCAGTTTAGGGAGTGCCTTAATCAAATTAATCACATCTTCATATCTCGATTTTTCTTTTACTTTCTCAGTTGTTATTTTCCAGTAATTACTCCATGATTCTTTACAACATTGTACACTATACTTTAACCTTCTTTCCCTAAGAAAGTCAAATAATATAGCTTCTTTTATATATTTGATCAAATAAAACTCATTCCACATTGATTTCTTTTTCTACCTTAAAGCAATAACCACATGAGCAGCTTTTAAAATTTGTTTTGTTAGAGACCTTTCATTCTTATTTAAACTTACTGTCCCTAAGTCAAGAGTTGAACAATTTTCTTTACTTGTTTGAACCTCTCTCCCTATTATTATACTTATTTGTTTCTTAACCTCTTTCCAAAACTCTTGAATAAATGGACACTCCCTCTATTCCTTCTCTTGAGCCACTCTCTGCTTATTTCATTCCATGCTCTCTTATTATCAGACTTGCACTAATACCAACAGATATTTATTTCATTGGCAAGCTGCCATTCTTCCACGAAGCTCACAGAGTGGCATTCATTTGCTTATTATTTATCTGTTTACAAGTATTTATAAATTGTTGAGACTCTAAACATTTCAAATAATGACGTACAAGAGTTTAAAAAATTTCAAAGCTGTGTACAACAACAATAAAGTATACAGTATACAGCACCCACCATATAAATTAATATATGGTATTTATGGGACCTATGAAATAGATGGATGATTGGAGAATGCAGGGAAGGCTTGCAGAACCAGATATATTTTGAAGAAGTGTGCACATACACTCTGAGAGAAGTGTATTTCATGCATGAAGGCTAGGTTAGGCTGAAAGGTAGAGATTGGGCCGAAGTCACCCATTGTTACAAACAGATTGAAACCAGGGCCTCCTTTGCTGCAGTCAAACACTCTATCATCTGCATCACACTGTCGTGTCTCCACGACAGGGCTGGGCCGCTTCTGGGACAGGATGGCAGTGGTCAGCAGGCCGTGCTTCCACACAACATTGTTGCCATCCCATTCCCAAGCGTCACACTCACACAGTTTTTGCAAAATGGAAAAAATCCATTTTGCGCCTGTGATGTCACAGCACTCCTGTCGCTTCTGGCCATGCGGAAGCTGTGGAAGCACAAGGGTGGCACTTCCTTCCATTGCACAGCAATGGAAAGTGCCCAGCTCCGTTAAGGAAGGAAGAGGTGGCACCACTGACCTCCTCTCTGCATGGAGCAAGCAGGTGCAGAGGGGAGCGTTGCTGCTGCACTCCCTTCCGGACCCGGGATTGCAGAGCAATGACACGAAAGAGCATTGTTGTGTGGAAATGGCCTTCATATCTCTCGACCTTCTCAAGGGTGTTTGTCTCCCCTACAAGAGCCAAGCAGTGCTGATATTATGAGTGAGATGGCTTCAAACCTGCAACATGTTTCTCCTTGGTCAGTTATCTGAACTTTGAGTCATCAACCAACTCCTTCCCCCTCCTCTCTCCTTGTAGCAGGTATTATTTTATATCCTACATGTTTTGTTCTTTTATGGTGGCTCAAGATACCTTCTCTCAAGACACACAGACCCTTCTCTCTCATTCTCTCTCTCTTTTCTTTTTTTATGGGATCACTGTGCTCTCATACAGCTGTCTAATGCGCTCATAAAGAAGATGTCCGTGGCCATGACTTACCTGAATCATTACACTCTAATCATATCAAGCAATTGCAAGCAGATTGATTAAATGCCACTGATCTCCCTCGAGGACAGGCAGGGCCACAATGCTCAGCTTGCCACCCCTTAACAGATGGCACGCTGACGTCTTTTAACAGCACACTCAAGGAGCAGGTGGCCAGGCACGGTTAGGTGAAGGCTATTTCTGAGATTGGAGGACCAGGGCTCAATCCAGCTGAGCAGCTGCAATTTAAGCTTTGGATGCATTCTCTCTCTCTCTCTCTCTTTTTTAAGAAAAGTCTGAGCACTACAGTAAAGGAGCCCATTCCGTCCCCATGTCCACCTGCTACTTTCCTCTTCCTTAACTTTCCCGGTTAAAAACCGTTCCTCTGCTTCACCCAGGCCCCAAAGGATCAAAGCTTTTCCTGTGCACATCAGAAGAACAAGAAGAAGTCAGTCTGGTAGAAATATTTGATTTTCGCTGCAATGCAAGGGTCACCTCACACGGCTAAATGATCCAGTGGAAAACGAAATAAAATATATAAACACAAATTGGCTCTGTGCTCTTTTTTTTTTTTTTTTAAAGGATTGCTTTGACATTCTCCTCAAATCATGCTCTGATCAGGAACAAATGGCTGGGAGCTATCGATTTCCAGTTCTTATGGTCTGCCTAGTCCTGCACAAGCTGTTTTCCCCTACAGCAGATTAAATATATTTTGTTCTCTCTTTTACGGGTCAAACTACAGGGAGATGGGGGCATATGTGGGAGAGGGGGAGAGGTCAGCCCCCCACCCCACACACATTTAGTTTTGCTATTTTCTTACATCCCCAAGGGAAAGTCCCATTAAGTGGCCTTACTACATACATTTTATACTTTTTTTGGAAGCATGAATCTGAGAAGAGAAAAGATTTATTTTCTTCTAACCTCTCATTTGCTTTTAGAGGACATTTCCTTCCTAGCAGCCTTGTCTTCTGTTATACCAAAGAGACTTGGTAGTAATGAAGTCATGTCCACAGGTGTGAGAGGTTGTAATAAGTAGCTATGTAATTTTTTTTTCTTCATTTAATTCTAGCGTGCATGAATGGAATGGTTGGTGGGTTCTGGGGATTTCTGCAAAGAATCTAGAGGATGAAAGATAGGCTGGGGAAATCGGAGAGGGCTAACGAAGATTCATTAGGTGGTAATAAGGGTGGGAAAATAGGAGAGGTCTCCCTGACACAATGTGTTAAGTTTCCTGGAGTAAAAAGTATGACAGAAGGAAAAATTAGGCCCCTGGAGAGTATTTCCATGAGCTACACCTGATACATCTCAGGCGGTGGTTGTTGTGTGCCTCCAAGTCATTTCTAACTTATGGAGACCCCAAGGCAAATCTATCGTGGGGTTCTCTGGGGCTGAGAATGCGTGATATATCCAAGGTCACCCATTGGGTTTTCATAGTGGATCAGGGAATCAAATTTTGGTGTCCGGTGTCATTGTCCAATACTCAAACTACTACAACCACGCTGGCTCTTCATACCTCAGGTAGTTTCTTTATCAAATAAACCTTTATAGACTTTACAAACCTAAAGACTGTAAGTTTGGGGGGGGGAAGAATGTACACAATATTTTATATACAAATCTAGAGATTAGAACATATTTTTCCTTTTAAATATTGTTTAATGATAATATGATGTGCATTTATAGTGAATAATTCACAATATATATTACAGTATATTCTATAGAATATTTTATAGGTGTCAGGTATAATGAAGAAAATGACAAGAAGATATGTCATTGTCTATCCATTGATCAATTAAGATAATTGTCAGTATGTGTACTATTTATTTTATGTTACATTACATATCTGTATTTTCAATTTATATAAATTTATAAATATATACACCATGAAAAAAAAAGATAAAGAAAAAATGAGAGGGAAAAATGGATTCTTTCACACTGTACTGTGGTCTGATACATTTCAGGATATTTTCTTTATGCTCTTAATTAAAAACATCTAGCCCAATAAAAGTTTTTAGATTAGTTGACCAATTGAGTGTCACCGATGCTCTACTCATTCTACAGATCAGGACGCAGATTTGTTGGTGAGAATATTTGTACAGTAAGGACAGAGTTTAGCTATTCCTCTTTCCCCATATCCTAAAGGAAAAGACGTTACAGAGTTTGGCCTTGGTTCTGACGGTTTGACACTTTACTTTCACTAAAGTGTGTATGTCTTTCAGCATTTAGAAGAAAACAGGAACCAATGTCCTGAGGCACAGATAAAGGATGGAAAATTTCTACCCCAAACTTGAATTCAGGAGGGAAACGCAGAGTTAGAACAGAATGTGCAACCTGTATTGTTTCTTCCACAGAGAATAAAATCATTAAAAGAAAGAAAAGTGCAGAGGGTTTGCTTCCTCTAATTGGGCATGGCAAAATTATATGGTAGATTTTCAAGGTCAATTAATGAGCTTGAAAAGGCATTCCTGGGCTTCAAGAAGGGGCTACTGGAAAACTAGGTTCTCTGTTCAGCAAATTTTTCTGTCTGAAGATTGCCATGTAACTTTAGGGTCTTGTTTATGAACTTGCCATTTTTCAAAAGCTGCTGTAGGAGAAATACAGTTTGTATAACATAAATAAATATAAAACTAGGAATGAAGCTAGTTGCAATTAATATTTGGCTTGCTAATGATTTCTCTTTTGGTTTTGTGAACTTTTCAGACTTTTAAAAAAGAAAATGCATGGTGTTTTTTGGTGCACTCCGACATGTATAGTATTGATATGCTGCAAAGTTCATCTAGCTTGGTGGCACGTCCCTTCGTGCGTTTTTAAAAGGCAAATAGTCTAGGTGTTTGTTTTAATGTAAATGTATTCAGCTGCAAAATTCTGGCTAGAAATCATTCAAAATGCCACTGACAGCACTTTCTTTGATGCTTGTTCACGAGGAGGGTATTGAAATGGATTTCCTGCAAGAATAAACGACAATAAACTTTCATAATTCAGAATTAACTGGTAAAAAAAAATCACAGTTTTTGGAGGATGCTTGAAACCAAACGTGTTAGAAAAATGGAAGTTGAAGTGAACCATTTAGGCAGTTGAGAAGGAAACAGTTTGGCAAATGATAGTTCGCAAACTCCAATAATGTGACTTGAATTGATGCCATACGACAGTCTATGGTTTGCATGTGGCTGCAGTGCAAAACCATGATCTGAAAGTACTGTCTGTAGCTGGTTTTCAAACCATGGTTTAAAGAAATAGCAGGACCCTATTTAGGTGTTCATCCATGTGTTCACTCAATGTGCAAGAAGATGGGTTGTGCTAGCCCTTCATCATCACATCACATATGGAAAAGGAACAGGTCTGAAGAGGAAAGTGTTCCAGGCAAGCCAGAATGTAGGGACATCAGACTGGTCTCTTGAGAGGTGTCTCTCCTCCTCAGATGTGTCACTTTTCACATGAGGAGAGGTAATGATCCGAGGAATCTCAGGGGAATAATGCAAACTAATACAGCCTGTGAGGATGTGGGGAAGAGCATGGTCTATGACCATGAGCTATGGTCTCCCAGTTGTGGAATGTCCTCCCCTTAGAGGCCCACCTAGCTCTGACACTGGCTTCATTCTGGCACCAAATTAAACCACGTCTTACTGTCAAAGCCTATGGGGTCTGGTTGGACTTCCAGGAAGGATAATGGACTGATACCCCTCACTGCCTGTTTGCAGCAAGGAGAACATTCATGGTTAAAGTGCAGATCAGAGGGATCTCTGGCTGATGAAACCCACTCTGGATTAGAGGAGAAGCAAGGGGATTCCCCATGAGGAATTCTCATTATTCATGTTTGCTAAATATATATGTGGAATGAATGAGGAAGGATTGAGGGAGTTACATCTTTGCCCGGTTCTGATCTGAGGGAGTGGATGAACACTAAGGGCCTTTCCACACTATACTGTTAAAGTGCTATTATTCCACTTTCAACCTCCTTGTTGAATTCTGGGGTTTGTAGTTTCCTGAGACCAAAGAGCTCTCTGGCTGAGAAATCTAAATGCACCTCCCTGAACTGCAAACCCCAGGATTCCATAGGATGCTGAAAATGGAATAATAGCGCTATAACTGTGTAGTGGAGAAATGGGCGAAGTCTACACCTGTTTGCTCAAAACACTCAAACAAAGCATTGAGATCATGCAAGTGAAGAATTCTGATCAATATGGTTGAAAAAATCCTTGTGGAGTTGCCTCCTTTTTGAAACTGGGAACTGAGTAAGCGTGTTTACTCTACAAGATAGGGACGTATATGAAAACTCTGGACATTGATGTTCTTACAGGGATATAACAAAAGATTTAAGAGTTTCTGTTTTTGTGGATGGATTGCATTTTCTTTGTTCATAAGAGCAAACTGAATTTTAGTAGAAAGAAATGACTTTGTGGGAAACTGGATGCACTATCTCTTTTAATTTGATAAGACTTGTATGCAACTATGTAGTAGTGAGAGGACAATTTGACTATGAAGTGTTAGATTGCTGGACTGAAGAAAGACTCATGAAAAATGGTGTTTTCCCAATATTTTTTACAACAACTCTTGCTTAATATTTGCTGGGTGAGAGATCTAGGATTTCAGAATACGATGAAGAAGCTGTGGGAGAATTTGAAATAAGATCTGAAAAGGGAAATCAGTGGATTTAAGACAGAACAATTTGGGAAAGTAATGCAAGAGGGGGATAAATGTGGGGCTAATCTGGAAATAAAAATAGTGAAAATTGTATGGATATACAAATTCAAATTGATTAAATAGATTAGCCTGTAAAACTGAACAGGAGAAGGGTAGAAAGAGGAGGCTAATCTGAAATTAATGTTTATGTATTCGTCAAAAATCAAACCCATGAGATTTTGATGAAAGGATTAACCTGTAAGATTGGGGTTGAAAGTGAGATAAAAAGGAAAGTGTTCTGTCTCCAAAAAAATTTTTGGAAGGAAATGGAAATATTAATTGGATGTAAAGGAGAAAATCTAAAGAGTATGGGGAGTGGAAGATCATAATTAGGATGGAAGTGGAGAGCAAAAGTTAAATTTAAAATGAAATAGAACATAGTGTCTGGCTGAAATAAGGTTATGATATCTGATAACAGATATAAGGGAAAGAGATGTGGATGTAGACATTAACTAGAGGAGGTTTTGTGTAATGAAATGTGATAGACTTATGGGAGTTGAAATATAATGGAAATCATAGAGTTAAAAGAGAGTGTATTATAGTTACATTTAGTAAGGTTTGGCATTATGCAATTTGTTAGTAAACTGTTATTGTCAAAAGAGACAAAATGGGGTATTATTTATAACAATGTAAGATGATTAAGAGTTTAGACATCTGATAGAAGTATAGATGATATTGATTGATATTTTCATGTTGACCTTGGGAAGAAGGAAAACATTGTTGGTTGTTGAGAGATAATGTATCTGGAGGAGGAAAGAAGAGAACTGTTTGGCTTTTATTTAGGGATGCTTGCAATAATTTAAATGTTGTATACGGTTGAAAGGAAGAAAGGAAGCCTTCTCTTTCCTTGATCTTTAATCTTTCTTTTTCTTTCTTTTCTCCTTCTTTTTCTGTTTTCTCCCTTTTTTTTAGTGTATTTCTAGAATTTCATTATAGTTGAAAACTTTCAGTATTCTTTTTTCAGAAAGCCTTTGGGGTCTAACAGTTTTGTCCAGTTTTGTCCAAATCTGCAGGTACCTGATATTTAATTTCTTTTAACTGTAGATGTGTTTATTTAATTTATTATTAAATAAAATAAATTATTTAATTTCTTTTAACTGTAGATGTGTTTAATATGCTTGTTGTTGCTTCTGCTGTATGCCTTCAAGTCATTGCTGACTCATGGAAACCCCAAAGAGAACCTATTGTGGCAAGATTTGTTCAGAGGGGGTTTGCATTTGCCTTTCTCTGAGGCTTAGACAGTGGAACCTACTCAAGATAACCCAATGGGTTTCCATGGCTGATCAGAGATACAAACCCTGGTCTCCAGAGTTGTAGTCCAATGTTCAAACCACTACGCAATGTTACCTCTCCGTTATACACTTACAGATTCTTAAATTATTTCCTATAGCTTAATTTTAAATGTATACAAATTACTTTAAATTTATCTTTGCTGTCCATTGCCCTGAGGTTTTAGTGTGATTTAGGTGGGAGAGTACCAGGGACCACAGAAGGGGGAGGCTGGTGGTGGGTTTGAACCCCCAAGACTAGGCTTGGAGAGCTCTGAGCCTCCCCTGAAATGATCTTCCAAAAAATTACCACCAAGACTCCTATGTAGTTGAGCCTCCCCAGGAATTAACCATCAGAAATGTACTAAGTTTTCAAGCAGTAAGAAATATTACAGCAATGATTGTCACTGAGCTCTTCCAGGAATAATAAAGGCTGCCTGAAATCTATTGTGTACACACTTACTTGGGAGTAAGCTGCATTGAAGACATGGAGGGCACGTCTGTGTATAATTTGTATTTGTAATAGCCTTTGTATTTGAGGATGCTTGAATGATAATGGAGGGAAAAAGTAATTTGCTCTCCAATGCAAATTACCTGCAAAGAGACAAAATTAATAACAACCTGTCTGCTAGTGTTGAGTACCCCCCACCCTCCGGTTGTGCTTTAAAAATGGTTCTAGGATCTCTGGACAGGGCTATTATAATAAATAAATAAATAAATATCATAGATTGCTTGTATGTATGAAACGCAAGTCATGGTTGGAAGTCTAAACTATAGGTTAATGCAAGCTTTTGTTTATTATCACTGGACCAACCCTTTGTGCTCTAGACTTGGTGAAGAGGACTCCTAAGATATTCTTTCTCTGAATTTTTGGGATCTTGAGTTGCTATGAGGTAGCATTGCCTGCCAGCTGTTATTTGTATTTCCCTCTTGTTTGACCAGTATTTGTCTTTCCCACTTGCTTGACCAAAATAGACACTGTTACATCCATTTTGGTATGTATTTATCCAAGAATGTGGTTGCAGAATGCGGACCAGCGCATGCTCCAAAGGACAACAGAATGAGTTGTGGTCTTGTCCAGGAAGTGTGAGTCAAATTGAAACACCAAAGAGTCTCGTGACATCTTAACAGCTGCCAGGCTTTAGTTGGCACCAGCTTCATTTGTCTACCGCTCATGAGGTGGAAGTAGGCTGACATATGCAAAAAGCTATGTCAAATAAAACCAGTTCCTCTTTGAGATGCCAAAAGTTTGTTCTTTTTCCTTTTGGCTGCAAGAGTCTAACACCCTCCCCTGAAATATCTCCTCCCCCTTTTCCCATTTCTGATAATTTTGACTTTGTTGTTGTTTGCTGTCAAGTCAAGTTCAACTTACAGTGACCCTATAAACGAGAGACCTCAGCAACTGCACCACTTAGGTCTTGTACCTTCAGGGCTGTGGCTTCTTTGACTAAGTCTATCCATCTGTAATGAGGTCTTCCTGCTTTTCCCTAATGCCTTCTACATTACCGAGCGCTGTTGTCTTTTCTAGCAAGTCATGTCTTCTCACAATATGGCCAACATGCAACAACCTCAGTTTTATCATCTTGGCTTTTAGAAGGTGATTAAGCTTACCATATTTTTTTTTTTTTGGTGGGGTAGAATTGGGAGGCTGTGTACTTTTCTTTTTTAAAAAAAGTTTGCTTTTAAAATGGAACTAGCAAAGACTTATTAAATTATGGGTAGAATTTGAAGAATTCTGCTGGCTTGCAAGACCCTGCTGAACTTCAGAGAAATACATGCAGGGATTTTTATGCAAGAGTGACATTTGCAGTTCGAGGTTCATGGAAGAGAATGTATTTTCTCCATGTTTCTTGCAAACTGTTACTATGAAAATGAGAAACAGCACAGGGGTGGTCTCATCTAGCAAATCCGTAAGGTTTCATAAAGATAGTTCCACTAATTCAAAAGGGGCCTTTTATTTTTCTCCAGATCACAGGGATTGATTTGCTTATTTCAAATAGTACATGTTGTAGACCAAACATTTTTGTGCAAAGAACAAACTATTATGCAGAAAACATGCTTGCTGGCATCCTATTCATGTTTCGCACATGTGTAAATTCCTTTACTCTTGGAACTGTTATTTTTTGGCCGTGGTAGAACATCTCTATTTTATTCATTCATTCATTCATTCATTCAGTATCTCACCTTTCTTTCTACAAGGGATCCAAGCCGATATATAACCTTGTAAAAGCACAGTGCAATTAAAAAACTGTTAATACAAAAGTTAAAACATGATTAAAGTCCATTTCTATTTTGAAAAACACAAGTTAAAAGCAGCATTAAAACAAGTTAAAACAATAAAAAGAGACTTGCAAACATAATAAAATAATATAAGTTAAGTTCCGTAAGGGAAGCCACAGGTATCCTGAGTTTGCAGGTCTTGAGGAAGACAATTGGTGACCCAAGATCTTGGAGATCTTTCATTCATAGGGTTGACATAAGTCCAAGATGACTTCCAACAAATAACCACAACAGCAACATCCTGGATGTGTGGCTGCTTTACGTGCACTTGTGCATTCTGGGATGATACATAACAATTAATCATGCATTCTTTCTGTCGTTGTTGCCACAATTCATTCAGCGAGCAGTTCTCGAAATTTGGCAGCCACCTCCTGCAAAACATGACTAATAAAGCTTTCTGTGAAATGAGCATGGATATCATCCTCTGGCTATATCCCGCTTTCAAAAAAAGAGTGAAGCATTTGTAAGGCCCATTTATTATTTGCATATCAACTTACATCTTTATCAGGATCCCAAAACAGAAATCTGCCAGAGACAGTCGGGCTGCTTGGCCAATCAACCATACCTGTAAACTTTTCAGAAAGTGGCAGTTTTAAGGGTTAGCTCTTTCTCGGCAGCTGGAAATGCTCTGTGCGTAGCAGAGCTGCTCATTAGAACTTGTCAGTCATTTCTGCTGGTGGCTAAATGGGAAGGAGAATTTTGGAGCTGTCCTGTTGGATTTTCAATCAGTAATGACCATGAAAAGTAGTTTAGTAAATTTCTCTAAGCTCTGTTTCTTTGTTTGGAAGCATATATTTGGGGCATGGATAGGACTGGCTGAGCAATTCAGTCACAAACCAATGTAGAGCAAGCAAATTTGGACTAATCTGCGCTGGATCTGAATCAGATGAGATTATATCAGATTAGATTGGCTTGAAGCAATTTGGACAGACTTAGTTATCTTTCCAGGACTTTAAGACTTCTAATGACAGCTAGGTAGTGTGTCTCCAAAACTTTGCTTTGCAGTGCTATATAAGGGGGGAAAAACCACACGAGGATGAATCTCAACAACTTACTTTAGTCACAGAGTTTAGAAGGAGGGATGTTAAATTATTTGAATCCATCTCTATATAAACACACAGACACACACACATGCGTTTACAACTCAAAATTTCCCATCCAAGTACTAACCAGGCCCAACCCTGCTTAGCTTCTGAGATCAGACAGGATTGGGCATGTTAAGGGTGGTATGGCTGCCGGATCAATACCTCTCCCATAAGGTTCTTCTGCAAGAAGAACACACTTTGTGCCATTTTTCACTTCCAGTTCCTCTCTAATGAACTTCATTAAAGGGAGTGTACATTGTATCAATGCTCAGCCTCCTTGCATTGCCACAACACTCTTCTGAAACTGCTAATGCTGCTGTTGGTATTACTGTGCTCATTTAATCATTGTTTTAAGCAAAGCAGGACTATATATGCCTTCTAGGTAGTCCCATTTATCACTTCGGCACGCTTGATACTTCAAGGTTTCCTCCCAACCCCCAAAACCTTTTGCTATGATCTTCCCGTTTATAGCTGCTCTCTGTGTTTGCCAAGAATACAGAGAGTATCTCATAACAAACAAAAACTCACAGCAATGCTATCATACAGAAGCTACACTGAAAGACAGCATTTTTATTCATAGTTTCAATTTACCCTTGAGCTGTGCAATCGTTTCAGATGAATCACAAATTCTAATGCATATCGGACAAGTTCTGTTGACACTGGGGGAATTGGGGAGGGGTGATAGAAGTGGGGCCAACAGTCCTTTGTAGCCCACTTTGATTCAGTGTGTTCAATCCAGTCCATTCCACCCAATTGTGTATCAGTTTGCAATGTAAAATAAATTGCTGTCACACAGAGAATTCACATGCATGAAATTTCCCTGGTGTACACAGACAAATTCTTAGCACAACTTCCAATGAAATGTGCATTTTTGTGTGCCATTTCTGTGCCAAATTTTGCATCACAAAATCTGGAAAACAGGGCAGCACAAAGGGTATCCGTGGTGTGCACATTATTCTGGAAAGTTTGGATCAGATCATTCTGCTTAAAAATACTAACCAAACAAAATATTCGTCATCTCTAGGTGGGAAGCAGACTGTCCACTTCCTTCCACCCATCAGTTACTGATTATCTCTAATAGAGTCGTCTTATAGCCTATAAAAATCTTCTCAGTGTTTTTGATGGCTGTTAACCTATCGCAAATGACTTTGTTAGTGGCTTACAGTTCTCATTATTACTGATCAATAGGCATACTAAAAATGATTTGAGGCTCTCTGGCCTGTTTGGACTTTGACCGGTAATGCTTTTCTATTTTCCTGTATTAGAGAATTTTATCATGCTTCTCCAGTGATATCACCTAACCGTAACATTAATGTCAGCTTTCTAATGATTTCTGCAAAAGATTTCTCTCCTCACTTTGCTAATGATTTTTTTCCCCTGTTCCCTCAACTTTCTTTTATCTTCTTAATTGTCATGTATATATTCAGATTATATAGATGACATTCCCATCATGTGCATTAAGGTTCTGCATTTATAATAATTTGTATAACATTTGCAATTGCAGAGAACTTCATGTTCTCGACTATGGATGGAACTACGTAGTGATTTAAGTAATTTTTGCTGTAGAGACTTTGATAAGCCCACTTGCTGTTTTATACACCAAAGTGCAAAATTTGTTAAAAAAAAGTCTCCAATTATAGCATTTTCTGTGCAGGAAACTGCGTTGTTTGCAAAGAAAAAAATATTTCATGCACAATATTGTCTGTGCAGAAAATGCAGATTTCTGTGCAAAAACACACATGCAAATTTTGTGCAGAAGGATTCCTGAACTGCAAATAATGCAGCTTTTAAAACTGCATGGTTCTTGAATACTTTCTCCCAGCAGGAAGGAGATTGGTAAAATTACTTGTTGCTTCATTCAAGAAAAAAAGAAAGAAAGAAATTGTGTACAATTACAGCTTTATTCTCAACTATGTTGGCTAATTAAACAATAGCCATTATAGTCTTTATATTGGAACCCAAATGAAGCCACAGTGTGCACCCTTCAAGCCACAAGCAATCCCAAGGCCATTTTCGTAGACACACACACACACACACACACACACACACATGCATTGAGCAATAATCTCTTTTACTCCAGCAGCCCTTGAAAGAAGTTGGAAATGCTCGTTTTATGGTTTAATGTTTACTCCCACAGTTTGGTGGCACAGCAGGAGGAACAGGAAAATACGAAAGAGAGTTTTAATGCCTGAAAAGTCTTCCACCTCTTCCAGATAGCCTATTCCTTTAAGTGTACAGTAGAACTTTTTGGAGAAAAGAAATATGCTTGCATTCTTTTTAAAACTTCACGTGCAGGGCACAGGGCTCCTTTTATGAAATGGTTCTGCAGGGCTTAGCCACCGTATCGGCTTTCAGTGAAAGAGCTAAAACCTGAAGGATAATGAGGAGTGAACAGATAAAAGTTCCAAAGATGATACAGACTGTATTTCTTTCTCCCCGCTCTGTATCTGCAGAGACGTTCTCCCTTCCAAGGACTGGGGCCAAAGGCTTTGAGATCAGGCTAACTCATACATGCCATGTTTCCGTACACGGTGGTGGTGTGTTGGTAGCACGGTCCCTGGAGTATCTGGGGATGAAAGAGCCCGAGGCAGGCACAACATTTTGAACTAGGTTTGGAGAGGATATGAGATGGAGGCGCTTCAGAGCTAATGGAGCTGCTTCCAATATAGGGGCAGGCACTCGACTGAAACTGCGGTCCGTTCAGCGTAGCACACGTTTTTATTCAGGCAGGTCTTTTTAATTGTGGAGCGGCAGTGTGTGTGTGCAGTGAGTAGCAAGAACCAGCACGGTGGAATGGTTTGAGCACTGGACTATGACCTTGGAAACCAGGGTTCAGATTCCTTTTCCACCACTGAAACACACTGGATGGCCTTGAGTGCATCACACTCTCTCAGCCCCAGCAAAATCCCCTGCTAGGTTTGCCTTATGGTTACTGTAAGTTGGAAATGACTTGAAGGCACACAACAACAAAAAGTGTGTAATGTGCTGTATTTTCCTTTTTATTGGTAATTATGTTTTAACTTTTTAAAAACAGTTCTAAACCATGTTTTTAAATTAATATTGTGGTTTAATTATTTCTTAGGTTCTGTAAATTGGTATTTTAGCTTGATCTTTTTTTAAAAAAAATTTGTAATCCATCTTGTATCCCATCTCGGGAAGAAGGTAGGATAGAAATTCAACAAATAAATGAATATATCTGGATTGACTACATGCTCTTTTTGAAACAAACACCTCTGTGTTCTTTTAGAGAAAAGGGAGGGATTTGACAGTCTCTGTGGACTACCCCCCATCCAGATTTTGCTGCACAGAAAAACAATATTTCTATATAGAATAGACAGAGACATTATTTTCTGCACAGGAAATGTTGTTTCCTGTGCAGAAAATATTGTTTTCTGTGCAAAGCAATCATGTGTGAATTTTGCACAAAACAATCATGAAATGAGAAGATTCTGCTCAGGCCAGCGTCCTTCCCATCAGAGTTTCTTTATACTTGAAGAACATGTTTTTGACCATTATGGGTTTCTTTCTCTTTTTTTTTTTAACTTATTTTTGAAAATTCTTCCTATTGTTGGTATTTCTAGCTTAAGAAACCATATGAAATTGTGAGGTCACCATAAATTCACTTGAACACACACACACACACACACTTTTAAAAGAAGCAAATGAGGTTGAACGTAAATCAGAGGTGGGCGAAGTTCAGTCCTCCAGATGTTATTGCAGGGTTTCAGGTCTCTGCATTCCTAACTATTAGGTGTCCTGGCAAGGGCAAATGAGCGGTGCAGCCGAAGAAACTTTGGAAGCCCGAACTTTGCCCTCCCCTGCCATGGGTGGAATGCAATGACAGAAATGATTGGCAAGAAGCAAGAAGGAGAACGGTAGCAATGACTGAAGTAGCACATCCTTTTTCTTCTACATGAGCAAGCATAATTATAGACTCCTACAGTGTGCAAATTCAGTCACACCTTTAATTTATCCACTTTTCATCCTGGGAAGGCGCGGTGTTTCCAAACACCTGTCTAAACTCTGGCAAGGCCACGCAAAACAAGTATCTCTTTTCTGTATTGTACCTGATGCAGTTTTCAATCTTGCAAAGAGTGTAATTTCTGAAGGAAGTAAGGCTTTGAATTGTCTGTAAAAAAATAATAATGAGAGGGAGGGGATTTGTTCCAGTAGACAGCAGCTTCCAAGCATTTATTGGTGGATGAAATAAAATACTTTGCAGAATTTGTATCGTCTTGAACCTGCAAGCTAGATCTGCTTGATTTCAGTGATAAGTGCAGGATTGTAACAGACTTTCTGTTTTTAAACATCAAACATGAATGTATTATCTACAGTTGGTGCTAACTGTGTATTATTTTCTGCACGTGAAATTTGAACTGCAGTCTTCTTCTGTCCCAGAATCTCAAAAACGTATTATAAATTTGTTCCTACTTGCCATCTTTAATGAACTTCTACAGGTTTTTCTAACAAATTAGTGCACAGAGATTTAACAAGGCTTTGGTTTGTCAGATGTGAAGAATAGCAGAGGCCAAATCTGTTAGTTACTTTCTTTCAAAATTGGACTTCTTAACACTTCTTGGTTCTAATAAAAACTATTTAATTAAATAAATAAGTAAATAAATAAAATCACTTCCAAGTTCTTTCCATCCTCAAATTTTAGTAAGAAGAAAGGATATTCTAATCCATTAGCCCCGTCTGAATTTGATAGTAACAGCTATCCCCAGCATGAAAATAACTATGTTATACTTTTGTGGCTATCAGAAAGAGATTACAACTCTAATTTAGCACATAATCTGGTACAAAAAATTCCAAATTGGAATTTAGAGAGTTAAAAATATTCCGACACTTGGATTTGTATAACATTGTGCCACTTTTGGTTTCTCCTACTTTTTTTTTTTTTTTTTTTTAAAATCTCATTTTACCCATACTAAATGCTAAACACTAAATATGAAGAACTTCTCCCTTATGCTTGAGATGGAATCTCATTTGTTGTAATTTGAATCCATTGGTTCATGTTACTCTAAAATGGAAAGATGATGTTCTCATTTTTGTTCCTTTGTGTCTCCTGGTAGCCCCAGCATTTCCCCAGAGGAACTATATTGCTACATCGAAAGAAATTTTTTGAGTTTCACCTCTGCAAACTTGTTGCAAGAAAGTGTGCTCCTCACACCAAGCATTTACAAATTTGTGATGCCTGCAAGGCATTTCTAAGAAATGAAGTGCATAGAAATGAATGAACCTATTTTAAAATGTGTACAGATAAAATTCACATACTTGGAGGGAGAACACAGCCAGGCTTTTAGTTGATGAAGAAAGACTGCATGAATTAGGTAAACTGTGCAAAGAATTTAACACATTAAGAAAATGTGTGTGAATTTAATTACACGAAGAAAACACTGTGTCTCTCAACCTGATGCAAAACAAGGACGGGGTGAAAATGCAGGTGAGATTCAGCAAAACTTTGTGAGATCTAAACTGAGATATTTCACTTCCCTGCTAAACCTTAATAACAGCAGCCAAAATCTCCGGGTTGGAAAATGGCCCAAACCCACACTAACATCTTCTCAGCAAGTGTTCTTCAAACCCATATAATTATTATACACTGCTAAGTACCAAAAGTTTGAAAACACAACTCAAAGTTAGCCAAGGTGTCCTATGGGAGTTACTATTTCAACTTTTCATTTCGAAAGCCTTAGCTCAGCTGAATAAATCTGAAAGGACAAATACAACAGATCTGGAGACAATAATGAACTTCAAGGAACAGGAAAGTAGATCAGGATTTAAGAAAAATGTCCTTATTTTCCAGGACAAATGTTTTATATATATGCAGAGAGAGCGAGAGAGAGAGAAAGTCATTCCAAGGATGTATGTAAACACTAGAATCAAGTTTATAGGTATCTTATCAGTTGGAAAAAAATTGCAATTGGTGAGTGCCATGGCTATCACACGTGCATTCATACTATCACTGAAATTCTAAATTGTTCAGTGTAGCAAAAGAATTCCATGGGTGGAACCCCAGTATGACGCTATTACGGCTTACTAGGGTTCATTACCCCCAGGATTTATGGTTTGGGCATAATAGCAAATGTCTTGAATGGCCATTCCACGAGTGTTGGAGAACAGTGAAG
Source organism: Iguana delicatissima (assembly GCA_948472985.1). Lineage (NCBI taxonomy): Eukaryota > Metazoa > Chordata > Lepidosauria > Squamata > Iguanidae > Iguana > Iguana delicatissima. The sequence goes on along the minus strand of CAOKZL010000019.1, from coordinate 653,646 downwards.
AGGAGGATCAGAGGAGTGTCTGCTTATTCCCAGTGGCCAGATGCAAGCCAATGATATTTTCTGCTGAGATCAGCTCGGGGGCTTGGAAGATGATGTCATTGGTCTGACCTGGCTATGCAGAAGAAGGAGACACTCTTTGATCCTCCCACTGCTCTCCAGTTACCATGGACTGGCCATTGAGGAGGTTGTCACAGCACGGCTGTGAATCCTGGATGAGGGCGAGGCCTTTGATGGTTGCAGAGGTTGGAAAAGAATATCAACCTCCACATTGACAAAGAGAAATATACGGCATAGGTAGGTGTCAAGTAGTCTTGCATATTTCACCTGTGTGTGTTCTTGTGTGTGATCTGGAACTTAAACCTGATGTTCTTAAACTCTTACATCTGTCATCAGTCAATACATTTTTTGCAATTGTTTTTCATGCTCCCAAATGCTCCCAAATACTCTGCTTGTGTGTATCTTATATGTATTAGATGACATTGCAAAGATGTCTCTTCTGCCTTTTCATCCAAATGTTTTGCCTCTGAAGGTTTCCTCTTGGCTTTAAGGATGTGGGAATGAATAACAACATTTTAAGGAGAAAATTGGCTTTATGTTTATTTTAATATCCCACCTTTTCTCCTAGTATGGGGCCCAAATTGACTTATAATAAAACATTCAAGCAAAATGCAATTTTAACAATATACAGTACAATAATATGTTCTGTGATGTATTTCTGTTCAGATAGTTTTCTTTAAAAAGAAAAGTAGATTTAATGGTTAACAGTACAGAAAGTGTCTCGTTATATACTGTGTGTGTGTGCGTGCGTGTGTGTGTGTACACTGTATGTTCAGGTGGAGTCATTAAAAAAAGGGCCAAACTATGGCAGGTTGCTGAAGTTTCCCAGAGGCGATGAGAGAAAAGCTAATTCCAATTAATACAAACAACTTCACAGGGACAGCCTTTGCTACAGACACGCTATGCCACCACCTATTTTAACTGAATAACGCAAAGCAGATTTAACTTACAACACCAGATGTAATAAACATAACAAGTATCTTGGGGTGAGAGGCAATAAAGTAAAATTAAATCAGTTGCAAAATGAAAATGGAAGAGAAAACATTTTTTCACTTAATATTTTCAGAATGCCCATATTCTGGTTATTTGATGCATGTACAGGGGATGAGGAGGGAGTAATGCACCCAGTGAGAGACCTTGGGCTGCTCACCATTTCTTTATGTAGCTGGTCTCAAGACAAAATAAGGCTGGCAGTTGCGGAGAAAGGAGGAATTATGTTGAACACCTACAGCTACCAGTTAGGAGGAGGAGAGGTTTCTGGAATTGTCCTTTTTGGTCTCAGGACTCAGAGAAGTGGAGTAAATACTTTGGGCTAATTTTACCACAAAGTTAAATCACAGGAATTGGAGTTGGCTCATCAGATTGGACCCTCATGACCTGGTCAGCTGGACAGCAGTCCAGCGAACTGGATTGGATCTCTGCGTTCTGGCATTTTGCCTGATAACATGACCCAGCCTTAGCGAACGTCACACACTAGGTCACTATCCCCCTTGTACTTTAAGTTCAGCATGTTTAAGAAGTTAAAAGAAGGTGTCCCTATTCAACCAGTACATCCATCTGGTCTCATTATTCCCATAGTGAGTTACCTACCTATATGAGCATGCTAGCATCTTGCAAGAATTTAAGGTCAAACTTCCAGAGTCTCCAACAGTTATTCCCACACTGAAGTGCAGCTTGCAAGTCACCTGTATCATTGAATAGGCAAGGACAGAACATGGTCAGCCCTGGCTCAGTCAACAGGTGATCCAACTGACTTAGAAATGCTGAATTTAGGGATGTGATACACCTTTGTTACCTAGTTCAGGAGAGGGGCTGTCAGGTCAGGTGAGCAGGCTATCCCAGGTCCTGAGATTTCAGGACCACCACCTGTCATCTAGGAAACACTCTAGGAAATACATTATAGGATGAAGGCCTTGAACATGTTACAAGGAGCAACCCCTGGTGAATCCACTCAGCAGAACACATTACAATCAACTGCAGTTGCATAGAGTTTGCCATGCAAATAAAAAAACACCATTTCAAACGAATGAAGAAATGTATATTTCAAGATGGCCAGTTCCTGATATCTTTCCTCTTTGTCCTGAGGGCTGCAGAAGAGGGTCTAAGCCAGGCCTGCACATCTTGAAACCTTGTTTAGGGGCATTTCAGACTGAGCACAGTCAAGCACAGTCCCTGCTTGGACAGATAAGGTTTCTTCCCTAACCTGTGTGACTTCCAGTTAAGCCCTGCGAATCAGAATCCTTTTACACGCTGCCCAAAAATGTGAAGCATAAATCATTTTCTTGATGGAATGGATAAAATTTAGGTGGAGATTGCTTATTTTAAGTTACCATTTGTCATCTGGGCTGGGCTGGTGGGAACTGTAGTCAAAATCATCTGGAAGACACCAAGTTGGGGCACTGGAGAAGATGGTAGAGATGATTTCTCGTTAGCTTATTTTCTTAATCACCTACACATTATTTTTTGCTGTGAAGAGAATGTATTAGCCTCAACAGAACAGCAGTGGCCGCTGGGTTTATATCACAGTGGGAACAAAAAAGAGACAAGATGGTAGAATGCAGAGAAGTGTTGTATTGGAAAAATAGCTTGTGATGACATGTGGAGAGGAAAGGCACGGAAATCAATTTTGTTTTGTAACTTCCACAGTGTTGGGTGTGCCATTTCGTGTCACTGTCTGATGACAGAACCACCCACCCCCTCTCCAGTTCCCTGTACTTGGAAAGCTTTGAAGTGTCAGGCAATGAAGTCGTACTTCTTTTGCAGCCTGTCTAAAGGTTGGAGGAAGCAGCTGATCAATACCAGCCACATTTACTTCCTTCTTCTAATCCGGTGAATCTCGAAATCCTTTCAAAGTTACAAGCAGCCGTGACAGACTTTATCCTCCCATGGTTCAGGTGCTTGTTCCGGAACTCAGTTCTCCCAAAGAAACGATTACTTCTCCTTGGGCAGAAATGTTCTGGTCTCTGATTTGTGTAGTACCTGAATGTCTAATTCTCCAAACCACAGTGCCTAGAGCAGTCCTTCATAAATACTCCCTAAAACCATGGGATTCCTCTTAAAATAAAAAATTGTTCAAAGTACGATAACGACCGAAAAGTTTAGAATTTGATCTGTACTGGAGAGCTTAAATGTTCAATCCCAAGAATGAGAATGTTTTGTCCTTCTTTTAATCCTTCTCCATCACCACTATCACCATCATAATCGTCTTCAGTACATGTTGAGTATTGTACATATTGATTTGTTATTTCCTCATTTATTATATAAAGCAGAATTTAATTAATTATATCATAATTATATGTTAGTTAAGTTTGCATCCCACTTTCTCAAAATATTGGACTAAAAGTAGACAAGTTTTCATAAATACAGAGGCCAGACTCTTAGTGGTGCACTTTGCTAGTGGGCTGCACTTTTTCTAGGGTTGTAAACGGAGAGCAGACATAGGCTGGGATCCTCTTAGAGATAAATGCATATGCATAAGTTTTCCTGGTTGTTGTTCTTGTAATGTGCCTTCAAGTTGTTTTTGACTTAGGCCATTTCCGCACTACAGTGTTACAACGCTATGATTCCACTTTCAACCTCCTATGGAATCCTGGGGTTTGCAGTTTCGGGAGGGGCCAGCCGGCTGGCCCCTCCCGAAACTGCAAACCCCAGGATTCCATAGGAGGTTGAAAGTGGAATCATAGCATTGTAACTGTCTAGTGCAGAAATGGCCTTAATGGTGACTGTAAGGAGAACCTATCACAGGGTTTTCTTGGCAAGATCTGTTCAGAAGGGTCTTGCCCTTGCCTTTGTCTGAGGCTGAGAAAGTGTGACTTGCTCAAGGTCATCAGTTTTCATGGCTGAGTTCGGATTTCAACCCTGGTGTCCCAGTGTCCTAGTCCAACATTCAAACCACTTCATCACACGGGTTCTCAAGTTTCCGTTTCTTGTGCATTTTTGGAAGGTGGTGCAGAAGTGGTATTCCCTTCCTCCCTTGTGTCAGGTTGGCTGAACTCTCCCTGCCATGTTTTTAGGTAATTGACTTTATTTTGGTGCATGTGCATTCTGCTATGTAGATGGGGGGTGATGTGATCTGTTGATGGCTGGGCAGGTGGGAACATGGAAATATTATTGTAACGACTTATGATAAGAGAAAAAACAGGCACGGTTGCAATGTCAGACTGTTGGCAAGCTGAGTGGGAAAATGGGAGGGGAAAAGAAAGCTTGGGAGAATTTGTTGCAAACCATCCAATGGGATGTTACCGCACTCTAATTTTGAAATGTAATAGTTTATGTAATAGTGTATGTAGAGCCCTGATGGTGCAGTGGTTAGATGCCAGTACTGCAGCCACAAAGTTGTGAGTTCAATCCTGCTGGGCTCCAGATTGATTCAGCTTTCCATCCTTCCACAGGTCGGTAAAGGAGTACCCAGTTTGTTGGGGGCAATTAGCTAAGCACATTGTAAACTGCTTAGAGAACACTTAGCTGGTAAGTGGTATAGAAATACACATGCTATTGTGATTGCTATTGCTGTGTAGCACTGCAAATCCAATATTCCTTTAGTCCTGGCAATGCCAAGGAGTGCTGTTGTTTCCTCAGTGTTCCTGAATAAAACTTTTGAAACCTCTAAGTTCATTTCTTGAACTTGGATTTATCCTGTACATCACACTTTGGATCACCCAAACCCCCCTCCACCAACTTATTGAACAGCCTCTGAAGCCCACTGGGTGGTCATTCCCTGATTTGTGGAGAACAGGCAGGATCAAAGAAGTGACTGGCTGTGTTACAGTAGCTAGACGTGAAATGATTATCGCAGCACCGAGACACCCTAAGGACCCCAACAGATGCTTCTGTGGGGTTGAGAGTTTAGTTTAGTAAAGTTTAGTAAGTCAGGGGAATGGTATATGGCTCAGCCTAGCATAGGTCTGTATGCACTGAACCATACAGGATTTCAGCCATAATCTGCCAGCTCTGAACAGGCTGTTTATCCAATACGTGCTTGCTTTATGACTGATGCACCTCTCCTGCTGCCTCTACCTGTGCCTTGTGCTCTCTGTCCTTTTGTGGATATGTGTTTCAATCAGCATTATTAGCGCATGTCGTTTTGAAGTCTCTTAGGGAGAAAAGCAAGGCATGTGTAACAGAATAAATAAATAACGTGCATGTTTTTGTATTTAATTCCTGATCTTCCTGTTTCTCACAGATTGAATTAAAAAACTCCTTTTTCTTGTTTTGTTAGCAAAGAATCATTAGCGCAGCCACGACCCATAACTTCAGTGAACTAAAATGCATCAAGGACTATTTATGGAGAAGTGAAACAGCTTTTATACACAATGCTATTGCTGATACTGAAGGATTTACCCCCACATAAAAAACATACAGGTTATGAAAATGTGTCATTGTAAAGGATGAGTATAGTGCATTTAAAAAAAAAAATGGAAAATGGAGTGCATTGTTCTTCAACATTATGCCAGTGGGTTAGTGAAACCAGGACTGATAAGGTTGAAGTCCAGGACTGTATATTTATGTATTTATTTGTTTAAATGTGTACATGCCATCCTGTATTGTTTGTTTTCAGGGTGGCATAAAGATAAAGCAATGCACAATTCAATGCAATTCCAGATTGTAGCAGAAAATCACTTAAAGAAGACAGAAGTGTATTGAATATGAGAACAAGTTAAAACAGCTTTAAAGGCTATGGCAATTAAATACCCTCTATGCAAACATTTAAAGTAAATTAAACAACAAAGATTTTTAATAAAAATCCGTGTCTTGACTTGGCACAAGAAAGAAAACAAAACAAGAGCAGCCCCAAAGTAGAAGACAATCAGACTTTTGAGGAAAAGGCTTCCCACATTTGGGTGTCATAACCAGAAAGGCCTTCTCCTGTGTCCTCCCACATCACACTCAGGGAGGACACGGAGGGGACATGTATATATAGGGAGAGTCACTCCTTCAAATTTTGAGGTCCCAAGCCATTTAGGGCTTTAAATGTCCTCAGCAGCTTCTTGAATTCAGACTGGTAGAGAACTGGCAGCAGTTTCTTTAAAACTGGAGTTATCTGTTGCCTGTATGGTACTCAGTCACCCATCTTGTTGCTGCATTTTGCAAGAACTGTAGCTTCCAAATCATATTCGAGGGCAACCTCACATGGATTTCATTACAATAGTTGAAGTGAGAAGTTGTCCATGCACCAACTGCTGTGGCTAAGTCCAGCAAAGGCCATAGCTGGAATAGCAATCAAAGCTGGTGCCAGCTACTCTTAGGCATGGAGTCTACTTGCCCTCCAGAGACAGAGAAGGATCTAGGAGTAATCCTAAACCATGTCCCTGCTTCTGCAGAGGAAGAGCAACTTCATCTAGGCAGTGTTGCCAGATCTCAGGGCTTGGCCCTCATTTACCATTTGTTGTGGGTTATCTGCAGGCAAGAGCCAAGGATGCAAATTCTACCATTTTGGTATGTTCAGGTTCAAGCAAGAGGAAAGGGTGGTATGCAAACCTCTAGCTCAGTCAGTAGATCAACACCTTGGTATGATTAGTAATTCAAATTCCAGATTCGCCACTGGGATCTGTGTAGCTCCCTTCTTGTGCCACAAGAGTACACCCTCATCATTCATTTTGCATCCATCTTCTGGCTAGAAGAAAGTAGGGTAGATTAAGTGTTCCTTATCCTGTCTCCCCAGTTTCCTGATTAGGAAATCCCTCATTTCACTTTAATCAGGGAAGAGGCCCTTTAGCGAAGATTTCTGTCTTAATTTGCAAACAGGAAAATCAATCTCTTTCTCTCTGTATGTGTTTGAATGACAGGCTGTGAGCTAGTGTGTTTGGTTTCTAATGCTTAACATTTAATGACAACACCAGGGGCCATTCCTAGGTCTTGGGTTTCAGCCTGGAAATCTCAGGGCCTGAGGTCATCCTGAACGGGCAACTCTGCATCCAGGGCATACCTAGTTCCTGGACTTGCAAACCACCAGCCCACGGGGACTCCATTTTACTGGGATCCAGCTTCAGTTCACTGGCCCTTATCCAGTCCAGTCCAGCATCCAGCGAGTGGTCCAGCCCTTGCACCAGGTGATTAGCATGGTTTGCAAAATTATCTGTAACCCACCTAACCCACCTTGGACTCTTCCATTCACTCTGAGTTTGACTGCAGTGCCCCACAGTAACCAGAGCACAAATGGATTTTAGCAGCAACATTGTATTGTTAAGAAGTATCTCTGCTGTAATCCATAGAATTTAGAGTGAGGTAGCTTGTTTTTGAGTTAATAAGGCCCTTTAACTTTACATAAGACATACTCTTGGTAAAAATTAAAACTTCTAGAAATTGTTGTAGATCAGCATAGGTTAAGACAATACCTGCTATTTTGGACTCTGCCTGGATGTGTTGTTAAAGAAATGTCCATTGTAGGTGTGTTGGATCACACCTCCCATCATCTGAAACTAGTGTGATCAGTGCCCACAATTATTGTGGATAATGGGAGCTACAGTGGAGGAGAGAGGATAGTGCCCTGGGTGCATTTCCTTTTCGATCTCAGGCCCTTCGGCCACCTAAAAGTTCCACAAGGTTTTCCTCTTCCCAGCCACCCCAAAAATAAAAGAAAAAATTGGATAAAGCTGCCACATTTATTAACAAGCCTTTCAAAGAGATTAAATACCAAGAAACAGCGAGCAACTGCTTAAAAACAGGTATTGATGCTAAGGAGTAATTGCCAGCAATTAAAAAGGGAGGGTGGGAGTGTAAGAATATAAAAAATTAGCATGGGGGACACAAAGCCATGCGGGCCAAACACAAGCAGGCCTGTCAGATCATTTATTAGCATCTCTTCTCCCAGTTTTTCTTCTTCCTTTTTGTGTGTGGTTTAAGAGACTGAGGAAACAGTTATGTTTGCACAAGCAAATGCATGCCTCGTTTATTTTCTCCTGTGTCTCTCAAACAGAGGGGGCAAACTTTCACTCCCAAGGGCCATTCCACAGTTCCCCCTAAATGCTTCCAAATGCTCTCTAGGGAGCGCAAGAGGGCATTTATGCTATATTTTGGGAGCATCTTGGAGAATTCATGTCTAGGGGACATCTGTTTATTTGAAACAAGAAATAAACAGAAAGTTATTTCTGCTCACTTCCTCTTGTCAAAAAAGACTTCTTTTGGCCATATAATGGGCCAGGAAGGCCCGAACAGTGTGATGAGATGCCTCCTATGTCCCTTAGCGTTTGGGGACATTTGGAACCTGTCACTGTTGTTACAGCAGTGGGTACAGGGGGTGTCCCTCCAAGAGCTGCTAGGGGACAAATACACCCCCCTTGCCTTCCATAGTTGTCCAGCATCCTCTAATAGATGCCTTTGTTGCTTCCAGGAGGTCTCGTAAGTGTCAGAATGCTTTAAGCAAGTATACTACACCAGCTATGAATAGGAGGGCTGAGAAAAAAAAAGCCAACCTCCCATGTTATTCTGGCAGTATTTAGAAGTACCCCAGTGCTGCCCTGCCATCTTTTCCTTATGAATGGTTGTTACTGTGGAATTAATTCATTTATTTTATTTTTATTATTATATTTCTACGACACCTTTCTCCCAGAGTGGGACTCAAGGTGGAGTTTGGAATAATTAAGTTTGGAGCTTTTTGGAGTGGGGAGCAAGGGTTGCATTGCCCCTGCCATGAAACGTGCTGAACCCCATACCAGCAGCAGACTGGGAAAGATGGAGAAAATAAGTTTCTCTGTTGTGTGTGTGTGTGTGTGTGTGTTTCTATGTGTGTGTAAAGAATGCCAGTGATTGCAGGAGGAAGAAAAGTTTGGATTTTCAAATCAAGCTTCCGATTGGGATGCAGGTTGGACTCCAAATTGGGTTGAGCCAGTTCTGGCCCTTTCCTGAAGGCTACGTCTGGGACCTTAACAAAATCTCGTGGTTGTTCTGCAACTCTGACATATATTCACCTTAAATTATTGTGTTATTGGCGTTTTAGTAGTAGCCAACCCAATTAGTTGCTCTTTGCTGCTTATCCACCTTTGTTGCCCTCTAGCAGGCACATTATTCTTGAGGGCAGGGGAGAGAATACAGAAAATAATCCCTTTCCCTCTGCAGTCTTCCCTTGCTGTGCTAATCACCCATTTCAGAAAATACATCTTCAGAATTGTTTTATTGTGACAGGTCAGCAGATAAAAGTGCAGTACCAGGGGGTAAATCGTACCTTATTAGCTGGCATTCTCTCTCCAGCCTAAGCAATCTCCCACTGGAGCGTTGGATCATCACTGGTGTCAAGCTTGAAAATATTACAGGACAATTAAGTCCTGTTCTTTGCTGCATTAGGCAAGGCTACCACCTTATATTCCCATTTTATGCCCCTCTCCTCCTTCTCTGTCTCTGCTAATTTATGTGATAATTACCACTGCAGTTGAGTGACCAAAATCTTTAATGATAAAGTTCTAGGCGCCAAAGCACTGTGGTGAAACCAGGCTATTAGTGTCTCTGTGTGTCTATAAAAGATGGAGAGAACACTTTACCCCCCAGAATCTCATTTTTGTCTTTGTCACCCCTGCAGACACGCAGCCTAAACTGCACACAAGGCTCATCTTGCAACCAAAGTAGCAAACTTAAGCATGGAGGAGCTATCCAAGAAAAGACACCCTGACTCATCTGGAAAGTTTGCTTTTATTTTCTTGGACATCTTTGCTTCCTCCTTTTGGGTGATCTGTGTACTTATTCAAGTTTATCCTCACAACAGCCGTGATAGGTCTAGCACAGTGGTTCCAAATCCTGGTCCTTCGCATGATTTGGACTTCAGCTCCCCAAGATCTCAGCTGCCTTGGTCAGTGGTCAGTGATTCTTGGAGCTGAAGTCCAAAACATCTAGAAGACCAGAATTTGGGAAACCCTGTTTAGGAGGCAGGTGGAGGAAGCAAAAGGCAGATATTAAGTGGTAGGTTAGTCAGGGTTTTCTGAAGACCTTCGTAGCTGGACAGAGACTAGATCCCAATGAAAACCCATTTTCTCCCTTCTGTTTCACCCCCTTGGATTGGTGTAGAAGATTCCATTATGAGAATCAAACTAGATTTGAAAGCAAATGAGACATAAACCTTTGAAAGTGTGTTAGATGTATGCTTGTATTTAATGTAGCTATTATTTGGGGTGCTGAGGATTATTGGGATCATAGCTAGCATAAGGAAGTGCTTAACCCTTTCTGTCCTGACAGATATTCCTTCTCTGAGGCTGCTATTTGAAAATCTGCCACTGGTTCAAATGTCCTTTCCCTCGCCTGTCCCCACTCCAAATCCTGATTGCAAAGAAAGTACATTCTGAAAATGTTCAAACTTCATTGATAAGCAAAAGACATATGTGGCATTCCCAGTCGTTTAGGCTGGAAGAACTCCAAAGTGACTCCAAAGAGTTTTAGACAGAAAGTGTACTTTCCCTCATGCCACCAGTTATTTTCTCCTTTCATAAATCTGCGCTGACCTTTTCCCACATTAGCTTTCAGTTTTAAAACAGCCTACATAATATGCTCTACAACATTTCACAGATAAAACCAAGGGCACAAATGGCCAAGCAATATCAGAGTGTGGTCAAGATTCTGAAATTTATCAAATGAAGAAGAACGCACAAGCTGGGAGAAGCTGCAACGGTTTGCTTTTGCCTGAGATTACTGGGAAGGGCAAGATTCTGTCTCCCTTCCACACTCTCTTGTTCTAACTCAACTGAATGCAATTTACTTTCCCACTTTGAACTCAATTTGCAGTACTCTGAGGACAAAGGGCGGAACTGGAAGGAGGAGAGAGAAACGGAGACATTTCAAAAGCAGCTGGAAAAGTGGGATGACAGACTATGAATTGGGACTCTCCTTGCTCATTTGGAACAGTAGGAAAGTGTTAAATTGCATGCACTCTTCTATGCAAATTTGCTCCATGTACACATTTCTCCAACCATTTTTCTCCTATATAAATTTATTATTTTTCCCAAAATATATACAGTTTTGCTGTGTACACTCCACCAGTGTGTCCATCATGGAATTTCTTAGAAGTATGATAACTGCATTCCAAATTGCATATTGACATGGCGGGGGGTGGGATTTGGCAAGTTCTTATTGAAATGCAAACTAAATTAAATTCTCCCCCTTCTAGACTACTATTGCATTGTAAAAGCAACTATTAGATCGTGGCATCGTTTGAAAAAAAAAGTAATTCTGTTGACAGTGGCTTTGTCAGCTGCCTTAAGAAATAAGTAGTGGCAGGATTTCTAGAAGTTTTAAAGAAAACATTTCGGGTTGTTAAATACACTATTGTTGTTGTTTGTGCTAAAGCTTCAACATGCAGCTGGAAGGAAGATACTTTTTCAGCTCCCCCCGCTCTCTTTTGGCTTCCATTTGACACTTCATTGATATGTGTTCTCATATTATTCTGCAGTATATTATTTGCACAAGGCCAATTCCCTTGAAGAACTTAAAAGTGGCCGATATATCATTGCGTGTTAAGTATGAAATAAAGGTTTGAATGTGAGGTGCCTGTCTCCAACAATAAGCAGCCTTAAGAGTGTGGTCAATTGTTTTCCCCAGCTATGCCGTGAGTTCTCTTGAGTACACAAATGGTTTATAATAATGGGCTATTATCAAACTGCAGTTTTCTAGTACATTCAGTAGAGGAAAAAGGGAAAAAAATGGAATGCATGTTTTTGAAGCAGCTGGTTAAAAGGGTTACTGAGGAAGCAGACATCTTTCATGGCACAGATCTCTTCCTGGGTTCTTTGGGCATACGCTGAGACACTTGTATTTAGGCAACACCAAATGGTGGTCAAGATAGGGAAAGTTATTACAGAAGAATACAAAAAGCTAGGAGAAATTGCAGCAGTTTGCTTTTTTTTGTAAGTACCGGGAGGTGTCAGAGATCACACTGTCTTCCTTCTGCTGTGTTAGCTGAGTATAAACTAGGGATGCAGGTCATCACTATCTTTCCTCTCCAAACCACCTCTGAGTGTTCCTTGTCTAAGAAAACCCTACAAAATTCATGAGGTCACCATAAGTCGATAACCAACTTGAAGACACACGCACACATGCAGTTTTAGGAGAACTAACGAAATAGCATTTGGTATGAAAGCATCACAGTGTTTGCAAAATGCTCTTCACATTTTGCTGTTGTGTTCCACACACACACACACCGTGGTGAATCAGAACAAGGCAGGCAGAACAGCTTCCCCCTTATGAAGGAGAAGCTAAATTCCTACAGACCCAGAAAAGTAACCAGGCAAACCCTGTACTAAAGTCCAAGTTGGGCGCATGCATCAAGAAACAGTAAAAGGCAGTAGAAGTGGGATGGAGCAGTGTTTTGCAACCCCTCTCCACTTCATCCTCCTTGCAAAGCAAGGTTTTGATGGCCTTGTATATTTCTCTCTCTCCTCCTAGGAGATTAAATGTCTTTGTTTTTGTAACAAAGCAAAGCGGACCAGAACAACCTGTGTGAGGGGTTCAAATCTTGCGAGAGGCATCTAACCTGCCCCACAAAATACGCAGTAGGTCAGGTCTGGTTGGGCATGGTAACGATAACATACGTACTACCTTTTTGTCGCTGATATGTGCCTTCGAGTCTCTTCTGGCTTACTGTGAACCCATCGTGGGGTCTTCTGGGGGCCAAGAGTGTGTGACATATCCAATGTCACCCTGTGGTTTTCCATGGCTGAGCAGGGAATTGAGTCCTGGTCTCCAGATTCATAGTCCTAACTATCCAGAAGTAAGTCCTGCTGAGTTTTAGTCCAGTCCAGCATTTTCTGCTCACAGTTCAGTTCATTTGGTCTTTGATTTCCCTCATCAACCCCACATCCCCAAACAGATGTTTTCAGCAATGGGACTGATTTAATTTATGATGTTTAATAGAAGAAGATAGCTTGACTTTCTGCCTGTTCACTATGCATCACATATAGGCATGGGGGCAGAAGACATTTGAAGTAAAAAAGCAGAGGAGGAAAAAAAACCCAACAGATTAGCTTCAAAGAGCCTTCTTTGATTGATGGATGTCCTTCCAAAGTCCTCAGTGTTGTCCTCATTTTCTCTGCCTCCCACAATCTTCCCCCCCTTTCCCCTCCCTCCTTTTTTTAACTGCTTTTTGTAATAGAAAAGATAGAACGGCACAGAAACAAAGAGGATAACAACTGTTTGGTTCATCTACTGATGCTCTGAAAGACCATTGTCCCAATGCACGGAAAGCCAACTTAACCCAGCAAAATCTGTGTCTGCTCAGATGTAAGCCCAACTTGAATTCAGTGAGGCTTATTCAGGGATGTAGCTACAATGAGAAAACCAAAGCACTGCCACCTCAAATAAGAATTCTGCTCCCCAATGAAATGTTTATTCAGTCTCCAAGTTTCTGGCAGTGTTGTAGCTTAAAAGCTGAGCATCTAGAAATACAGTTTAGGCACCCAGAGAAGAAGGGCACACAAAGTGACCAAGGTAATACAGCAAATACAAGCATTCTAGGTGTGAATGGTTTTTTATGTTCCACTTTCTGGCCATTTCCAGACTACACTGTTACCATGCTATTATTCCACTTTCAACCTCCTATGGAATCCTGGGGTTGGAGTTTAGGGAGGGGCCTTTAGACTTCTCCGCCAAAGAGCTCTTTGGCCTCAGGAAACTACAAGCCCCAGAATTCAGCCCAGAGGCTGAAAGTGGAATGATAGCACTATAACAGTGTGCTGTGGAAATGGCCTCTGTCATGCCAGGAATTGGGGCTGAACAGAAGTTGAATTACAGGACAAAGAATTCTTACTTGGGGCACATTGTCCTCATTTTGTCCCCACACCCTACCCATAGCTACACGCCTGGGCTTACTCCAGGTAAGTGTTTATAGAATCACAGACTTAGCTTGTGCTTAAATGCCTCCTTACCTGTAAGGAATCCCAACTGAATGTAGTGTTACTTACCTGGTACTGTTATTTTGAGGAGTCTGCAGGCAGGAGAAAGGTCTCTATTTTAAGAGCAGTCTGGAAGTCAAGGATTGCAAGATTCCTCAGGAACCTGCTGACTCCCCTCCCTTGGTGTATTTCAAGCCAAATCTCCACAGGCTCCTGTCAGAAAGGATTTAGCTAAAGGGTATGCAGCCTAAGGGCAGAAAGTTTGTATTAAATAACTTGTGAGGTCACTGAAAGTTTGGCTTCCAGAAGGCTATGATTCCTGAAGCCTAGGCTTTTCTGCAGAAGCGGGAACAAAAGGGTGCTTCATTTGGAACCTCTGGAGAGATACGTGAAAAGTAAAAGCGTAGTTCTGTTCCATATTAGTGGTTATTGCAGTCATCAACACAGATCAGATATTTTCCCTTTTCTACATATCAGTTTGCTTCCCTCTTTTAGTCTTTCCTATATCCCCTTTCTCCTCCAACCTGTTTCGTTGTTGTCATTGTGTGCCTTCAAGTTGCTTCTGACTTACAGCAACCCTAAGATGAACTTATCAAATTTATTGGGGGGGGGGTCTGAGGCTGAGAGTGTGCGATGTGCTTAAGGTAACCCAGTGGATTTTCGTGGCTGAACAGGTACCAGGCTGGACAGGTGCCAGAAGTTTCCCTCGCTCCACGTAAAGCAGTGTGAGTGCGGGGAGAGAGAACCGTTATACCAGCCTCAGAATTTTATTGGTTGCTCCCAACTAGAATTGTGTTACCCTAAGACAGTGGTTCTCAACCTGTGGGTCCCCAGATGTTCGTGGACTTCAGCTCCCAGAAGTCCTAGCCACTATGGTCAATGCTCAGGGCTTCTGGGAGCTGAAGTACACGAACATCTGGGGACCCACAGGTTGAGAACCACTGCCCTAAGAGGTGGGGGACTTTGAAGTCCGTCTGGAATGCCAGCATCTCCTTAGGATTTGGGGAATTACCATTCAAAGCAGGATCTTTTCACCTCTGTATATCAGTGCTACTGGAAAGAGGACTTCAGTTAAAAGTTGTTTTATTTGAAATTAACAAACACACAAGAAATCAGACACTCTTAAGAACCGTGCAAGACTATCAGAAAGTGAGGTGAGAAAGGCTGAATAGAGAGAGATTGGGTGGGAAGGGTGGTAGTTACCAATTGTGAAGCAGAAGGTTGGAGTGGAGTGTCTCAGATGGCTATCTGAGGGTAGCAAGAACAGACAGAGGTCTGGGCACCATGTATTATGTGCAGATACTACAGTTTACTGAGGCTGGAGCTAGGGTTTTTAGGTCGTATTTCCTGCCCTTGCATGGACAAAGAGGTTTCTCATGGGATTGACAAAGGAGTCCAGAATTGGCTGTTTGTTTTAACTCTAGGTGACTAAACATTGATGGAAGTCCTGGCAATCTCTTAATGTTTTGGTCAGCTGGTGCAAATAGGGAAGGTCTCCATAGGATATGCTGACAGTAGGGTTGCTTAGCCTGGGCAGCTTCACCCTCTATTGTTTTCGGAAGTGCTTGCAGCTTGCAGTTTTCAAAAGGATTATCACAAGCCTATTAGCATCAGGCTTTCCCACCTAATCCTCTTTGAACTTATGACTTGATCATGTCTGAGGTTATCCTGACCTGGCATATTTTTCTAGCCAGCGCTCTTTCAAACATGTGTTTCAGCCATAAATGTGTCCAGTTATGAAGACGGTGCATCCCATGGTGGGGAGGGTGTATGGTATGCTAACGGTGTTGAAAGGTGAACCAATATTTAGGTAAATTCCATTCATTGAATGGGTCTCCTCTTGCTGGGACTAATAGCTGGATTCAGGCTTGATGAGATATTCCATACCTTGCTGTTCCCTCCTTTAAAAAATGCATTTACGTCATTAAGGAACATGAGCAGGTGAGGTCGTCCATGCTGCCTGTGTTAATTCTCATTGAAGATACTTTGATGCACAAGGCTATGAAGCTTTTGAAAAAGAAGGGGAAATGAATCAGAGTCTTTGCCACAATCTCTGGAACTTGTTATGCTGAACTGAGACTTAATTTTGCAATCTCCCACCTCTACCGTTCCCCCCTGCACCGTGCCTCTTTGCTTAACTTGCATTCTGTGATAGTCTACTAATTTCATAGTCTAAGCTCTCTGTAATATAACCTCTACAGGAAAAGGCATAAATCAATACTGTGCAGGTATTAAGTCACAGGGCTTTCTACGTCCTTCTCACAATTATCTTCAAATCCAGCAGTGGATTTTTCATAAGCACCTATTTGCTGTCTCTTCCCAAAGAGGGTTTCAAGCAGTTTGTCAGATGCATTTCATTAAATCCCACATAATTAAGCCTCAATTAAGCCTTTCTGAGGTGGCTGCTGTAATTATGCTTATCAGGACCCGATGAAAGGACATGAAGCCTCTAGGATGATCCATATTCTAAGGCCTTACTTGCCTCTACCCTGTAAACTCGGTTTTCTGTGCTGCAGTAATTTGCAAGGAAAGGGAAAAAAAAGTGGATATGTGTCTTTGCTTTAATATTAAGCAATCCCGTCCTCCACTGTTCCTGAAATAATTCTGCAGTGAGGTGTCATGGTTTTGGGTCAGAAACCCCATTTCTGAACCAAAACAGAATACTTACCTGTAAGGATGTGCGCCTGCATGTGAAAGATGAGATATACTCTGATGTGTATTTTTATGAGGTGCAACCTATTGCATCAAGCGTATGCACAATACAATCATATACATACCTATCTTCCAACCATCAGGAAAAGGTCTAATTCAGTGGTTCTCAACCTGTGGGTCCCCAGATGTTTTTGAACTTCAGCTCCCAGAAGCCCTGAGCATTGACCATAGTGGCTGGGGCTTCTGGGAGCTGAAGTCCAAAAACATCTGGGGACCCACAGGTTGAGAACCACTGGTCTAATTAATCCTTTGCCATCCCAATTTTGAATCTGCTGAATCTCCTGTTCCCACAGCCCCCCTTTGTTTTTAGTTTACTTCAGTTGTTGCAAACTGAGGCCATTTCCACACTACACAGTTACAGTGCTATTATTCCACTTTCAACCTCCAATGGATTTGCAGTTTAGGGAGCGGCCTTTAGAATTCTCAGCCAGGAGAGCTCTTTGGCCCCAGGAAACTAGGAACCCCAGAATTCGACGGGATGTTGAAAGCGGAATAATAGCACTACAGCTGTTGAGTTCTAATGACAAAAGTAGTTTGCATTCAGTTACCTTAGCAGGGAGGAGAGAAGAAGGAGGGCAGAATTTTGCCCTTCTGAGTAGGTTCAGGCAAAGGCAAATTGCTGCAGCTTCTCCTTATTTGTGTGTTCTTCCTCATTAATAACCTTTGCCATCTTGACCACACTGTGATGTTGCTTGGTCACACCCATCCCAGTTTTCATTTGTGAAATATTGGCGGCTATGGACATACCTACTCAGCAGTAAATCCCAACAAGACCAGCTAGACTTTCTGCATGTAGCATTGCAACCTAAACTATGTAATTCATGGTAAAAGGTATTTTTCAATGCATCACAGATCACTTTATCATTCCATTCATTCATTTGTATCCTGTCTTTCCCTTCAATGCTTAAGACTAATGGCAGCTTAGAAAAGTTAAAACCAGTACAGTTAGAAGTATTTACAAAAAGAAATTGTATGTAGGAAAAACATATAACAAATTATTATTAAAATGCAATTAAGCAAATCATATAATTCATACCCTTTTAAACAAATCCATTAAAGACACAAGATAAATATCAACAAAGCTGTATACCATGGAAACAGCACGCTGTTAAAAAGTCCTTGGAGATAATTCCCCAAAAAGCCATGTCAAGAGGAAATTTTTCCTTTGCCAACAGGAGAATGGTAAAGAGGGAACCATCTTAGCCCATCTATGGAGGGAATTCGATAGCCTGGGAGCAGCCACCAAGAAAGTCCTCTCCTACTTCCATACTCTCCACGCCTGAAAAGTGGTGGAAATAAATCACAAGTCTTCCCTGAAGATCACAGAGCTCATACAAGTTCTTATACTAAGGCATGCAACTTTTCCGAAACATGGCCAATTCTAAAAATGTTAATAAGAACTCTCCTACTGATGCAAGCAGATGTGTATGTATGCTAGTGTATGACTTTCTTGTTTATACACACACACACACACACACATATACATGCACACACACCAGGGCACAAGTATAAAATAACACACATAAGTAATGGTAATAAGTATTAATCATTGCATCTGTATAGATAAACTAAAACAAAATAATGAGAATTGCATTTAAGAAAAAAAAAATACATGATGCACTATAATCATAATATTGATTTGAACTGTTGCATTAAATTTATACCAATTGTCTGTGAATAGTGCCTACTCTGTTGAATTACCACTGCAGTATTTAGTGTGCTTCCATCTACAAATATAACTCCTATGACTTTCATGACTTTTGTAGAGACCTTTATGATGAAGAATGGATAAAGCTCACTATCTTATCTGGAGTCATCCCAAACCTGATGCCCACCCCTCTCTTTCCCCAAGAGAGACATTGTTGTCTAACTATTAAATTGTGCTGAATGCAATAATATATTTGATGCAATGTATAGATCAGCCCTGGAGATTTTGACCTGATGTCTATACATACAGAAAGATAATGAGCAACCAAGCATGCAAACAGTTCTGGGAACCTTAGGCAGTCTTCTGTAGCCCCCTTTTTCATGGTTTCTTTTATCATCTTTAGCATTTAGAACATTTTCCTTTTTAAAAAATTTTTGTTCAGTTCAGACAAAAAAAAAGTAGTTTGCATTTAGTATAGAATAGAACCTGAACCATGGGCTTAGAAGTATCCACCAAGAGAACTGTTGCTTGCTTTTCATTCTAGTGTCCTTCCAACCCTTAGCTTGGTAGTACAGCAGTCTCAGGGGGAGGCTGAGGAAAGTAAATGTGGTTTGCCTTTTCAGTTATCATGCCATGCTGTGGTTATCACAAAACACGGTTTGCAAATCCATTTCTGGCGATACTTCTGCATCTGGCATGCCAGCTAATCACAAGTCATCTCAATTCAGAAACAAGCATCACATCAAACCATGATTAATGCAGATCAGACGCCGCTTACTAAGATGTTTCCATGTGAACTTTTATCGCTCCAAAGGCAGACTGTGAAATGTTTTCTTACCTCTCAGCAGGACCTTTGCTTCCACAGTGGGCCTTAAGGGAAAGATTAGCTTGGCAGGCTCTTGATGGTTATAAAAAGGACAGCCAGCTGAGGGTTGCAAACTGGAAAGCCCTGCCAGAGTCACCAGCTTTTCCTCTGACACGCTGGCAGTATTCCACAGAGGAGAGATGGGGAGATCTGATCACCCTCTTCTGTGACACCTCTAGCTCCTCTTCAGGGGAATCATAAAGAAAAATATGGGGCTGCGGTTGAGGATGAAAGGCCCAATGGGCAGAATGTTAAAGGGGTGATGGTGGTGATGTGGGAGGGGTGGTTGAGGAGTAGAGATGGGAAGAATATTTGAAAATGTTAAAAAGTGGCAGAGGGAAAAGCACATGTTTCCCAGGAGTCAGGAAATGCTGAGCAAAGGAATCTTGAATTGATGGAAATTTTCACACTTTGAGACTTATTCTACACAAAATGTGCACATGGGGGGGGGGTATGCAGAAAATAATAATTTTAATGCAAAATTAATTTTCTGTGAAGAAAAAAAACTTGTGCAGATTTTTGTTTCACAGAAGTGTTTGTTTCCTATGCAGAAAATGCTGTCTGAAGTGCAAATCATTTTCAAGAAGAAAAGTGCTAAAATTACTCCTTGCCTACTTTGAAGAGGAAATTATCAAAAAGTTACAATCTTAGTGAGGAGTTTCTGAAGGCATATTGGCTTTAAAAATAAGCAAACCTACTTCCCGCTCTTGGAGAATTAGCTCTGGGCCTTTCCGCACTGCACAGTTATTGCACTATAATTCCACTTTAACTACCATGGCTGCCTCCTATGGAATCCTGGGGTTTGTGGTCTTGGCTTTCTGGCTGAGGCTACTAAATATCCCTCCTTAATCAGCAAAACCCATGATTCTGTAGAACACAACCATGGAAGTTAAAGTGGAATCATAGTGCAATAGCCATGTAGTGCAGAAAGGCCCTCAGTTTATGTCCAAGCAATCAGAACTGGGATTTGAATTTGTTCATGACTCAGCCCAAATGCTGTAGACTTGAATAGGAAGCCTTTTCTAGATGTGAGGGTGTAACAGTAAGGTTTGCATACATTTTCACACCTCACTGCTGGGTTAATGCCACAGTGATTTTTTATGAGGAGAGAAATAGCAAATGTTTATTTTCACTGCCTTCACCACAAGCATCGCTATCTAAAATAGTGAAAAACTTCTGGAAGCAGATAAAAGAGTGAAACTGAAAGATATATCCAGGGGGAAAAAAAGACAAAAATAGATCTGATGAATCAAAAATACTCGCGTGCCTAGCATTGGCTGCATTTCAAAATTTGGCTTGTCAAAAGTCAGTGTTCATTAGAAATATTTTATATTGCCAGGCGAAGGGAAGGGAAGTTGTCAGGATGGATAGCTACCAATTCACATCTTGAGTTGCACTTTAAAATGGAGAAAAAGTGCCACTTTCCGCAGCTTTATGTCAGTGTTCTGAAATAAAGCAGTGGCAAGGGAAGTGACATTATTACTGTAGTCTTTAGGAGATGCTAAATTGGTAAGCTTACATGTGTTATTACATTCACAGTTTTTTGACATGTGCAATCGTTCAGGCTTATGTAGAGTTTGCCAGGAGCAGACTTATCACAGCCGCAACTGTCCAGAGCTTGGGATGTTAACTTTGGAAAATTAATTAATTATCATTATGATACCAAGGCTCAAAGAGTCTTTCATTACGGTCCTGTCTCTCTCATTCTCTCTCTGTATTTGTGTGTATCACTCCCGTTCTAACAGACGTCGGTAAGAAAGATCGAACCAAAACATTTGATGCTTTTTATAAACATCTGTTTTCAATAATTTTATTTAATTTTATCAGGCCAATGTCAAATTTTTATAATATCCTTCTGGGATTTAGGTTCTGTCTGAAGCAATGCTGTCCGTTGTTTTAGCAATCATTTCATATATATACGTGTGCAGGTTTTGATATGTGAAAAGCAGCTCTTCTATTTTCCCGTTAATCAAAGGAACTAAATATATACATATATATATTCAGTTACTTTTTAAAAAGCATTTCATCTTTAGTAGCTGAAGAAGGTAGAAGCTGAAACATTTTCTCATTTTATATATTTTCAGATGGTGGTGGTTGTTACCATTATTTATTTATTTATGCCCCATCTTTTCCTTGCAAAGACTCAAAACAGATGTTTTGTTTCTTCTATTTATATATATGTGTGTGTGTGTGTACACACAGAAAGTGATTAATTGCATGCTTCTGGGGTCCATCCTCTTATCTGTCTGTCTGTCTGTCTGTCTGTCTGTCTGTCTAGCTATATTACATTGCATATCTCAGCAGACTGTCACTTATAGAAGCACGATGACTGGAAGGACCCACCATGGCCATTTCCGCACTACAGTGTTAAAGTGCTGCTATTCCACTTTCAATGCCCTGTGGAATTCTGGGGTTTGCAGTTTACTGAGACCAAAGAGTTCTTTGGCTGAGAATTTGAAGTGCCCTTCCCTAAACTACAAACCCCAGAATTCCATAGGAGGTTGATAGTGGAATAGCAGCACTTTAATACTGTCGTGCAGAAATGGTCCATGTCAAGCAACACATCACTTGCTGATGTTACCCTGAGAACTGGGGGTCCCGGGAGGGGCTCTCAAACAACCAAACAACAACAAACAAGATGGGGGGATTAGCTGGAGCACTCTCTTAAGCTAGCGAGAGGCAGGGTAACTTAGCGGGAATCTTTTACCCTATGTATACAGGTTCAGGTCAGTGAGCAGTCAGGTTTAAAATGGCAACAATAACTTTTATTAGCAGATATTAAGAAAACACAACCTCACAGCTAACTAAGAAATAGAAAAGAGAGTTTGGGGGAAATGGGTGATACGCCACCTTTCTCGTAGTCCTGAAGAAGCCAGTTAGAGAGAAGGAAACCCGGCGTGGTGGCCGAGGGGAGCTCGCAGCAGAAGCGGCAGCAAGGCGGGATGGAAGTCCAGCGAAGTCCGAGCAGTCCGAGGGACTCTCGGAACTGGGGATTTTTATTAGGGGAGAAATGACCGTGGGCTGGTCTGGTCTTGGGTGAAAACAATGAGTTTTGGGTTGGAGACAATGTCTCCGAAAGGTCAGAATTTACATGATTGAGTTAAGGTCCGAATCGACAATAGTATGGCCGGTATGCAAAGGCGACTGGCTTGGCAATTAAGCACCCAACTCGCCGGGGTGCCTGCTTGGGGCAGAAGTCTCTTTGTGTTAGTGTGCATACCTTGATGGGGGTGTGTGTTTCAGGAGGTCCTAAAGCAGACCTGGCAGTTTCTGGCTTGCTTTGGTGTAAACAGCAGCAGTTAATAGCCATGCCTAGCTTCACGCTTGTTCGGTAGCCTCACAAACACTTGGCCGGTGGCAGAGCAGGGCCGAATTATGATATCAAAATGGTATCTAAAGGTTACCAAAGGCCAGGCCAGTCCACGGTGGTAACACTGATCCTACAATCTTTTTTATACAACTGAATGCAGGGATACAGGGTGTCTCCTGCAGTACATGGGCTAGACTACCAGAGACCTGCTTCAACACTTAAGGAACTATAAGCCTTCTGCATGATAACAACAGCAAGAATTGAATATGCTAAATTGTGGAAGAATGAGGAGACGCCCAAAATAGATCAGTGGCTAAATACGCTTTCAGAAATAACAAAATGCCGACATAGCAACCCAGAGAATCAAAGGTTGGACGGACAAAGATATTGAAAGAGAATGGGAATTCATAAAATAGCTTGCGTAAAATGGAAAAATAGAATAAACAGTATTGTACAGTAAGACATAAGAGAAACCTAGAAACGGGACAACAAACTTAGGAAGTATGTACTCCAAAGCAGGAGGGAATTTAAATTTGTATTGGTATAAATAGTAATATTATGTTGGATTTAGTTAACTGTTGAAAATGACTTGAAAAATAATGTAAGAAGGTGGAAAAAAAACAACAACTGAAAGAATAGATAGACTAGAAATTTATACAGAAAGAAACAAACAACTGGAAAAAAATGTGTGTAGTACTGTTACAAAGGCAAGAATAAAAGGTTCTAGTAAGGATTGGAAGAATAACAGTAAGATATGGCAATGAGAAACAAAAGATGTAATGTATTTTATGTTTATATAAAATTTTAATAAAAAGTATAAATAAAAAAATAAAGGAACTATAAGCCTCCAATTTTAACAAGGAAGGTGGAACCACCGGTGTCCGAGCATTTCAACTCAGAGAACCACAGTCTCTCCTCTTGGTCCCGGTTTGGCATTGAGGTGTCATGCCCTTCAGACATTTTGGACAAAAAGGAGAATTTTTGGATTTATAGACTAAAACCGCCAATATCACATGGCCTCAACTTATAATCCCATCATCCACTAAGAATGCTGATAACATAGTGATCTAAAAAAAAACTGCCACCTGCTATAGAGCTCAGTTTCATCTTTGGCAACTGAAGAAGGAAGAAGCTGAAATGCTTTCCTCTAAATGTATATTTTTCACTTCTATTTGATTTATATTCATTATATGTGTATGTGTGTGTGTATAGTGATTAACAAACAGAACTGAAAAAGGGGTTCTAAAGATTCCATATACTCCAGAATTTATGAAAGCTATGGGGCTGTGGTATAAAGGGTTTGCACAGTGCCTTGCAGAAGCATTTGACTTTTCCGCATTTTGCTGTTTTACAATATCTTGTGGTATGAGAACATACAGATGTGAACGTCTGTCCATTTTGATACAATGGAATTTCTCCTGTGGGATCTCCTATGAGATCTTTCCTCCCACTCTTGTTTTACATCGGGCGGTTAGACTTTGTGTTTGATTCTGCACTAAAATGCTGTGCTCTTAATACATATTTCCCTAATGTGCTCATTGATTTACGCAGTTTGCACAGTTTACTAAGTTTACTCAACTTTTCCCCAATGACTAAAGACACTTTTCTGTACATTTTTCTTGTTGTTCTTGTGTGCCTTCAACTTGTTTGCAACTTACAGTGACCCTAAGGCAAACCTATCATGTGGTTCTTTAGGGGCTGAGAGGGTGTGATGCTTCCAGTGGGTTTCCATGGCTGAACAGGGAATCGAACCCAGATCTCTGGGATTGTGGCCCAATGCTCAAACCACACTGGCTATCTACATTTTTACCCTTTCCCAATTAGACACTTTTTTCCATTTTAATTTTAAAACATATGCATTGTTTTGTGCATATTTTATTTCTTTGAAACAACCTGTGAAAATCACAAAAGTGCAGATTTTTCAAGTGTGGTGCACATTTTCTCGAGGTACAAAAATACTACTTTAACCTTACCGTGGAATTTCATTCCAGCCCTTCTAGAAGCTGACTTTGTCTGCCTTATAATCCTTCAGTTGAGCTAGACATTGAAGCCCCTATTCATACTTTTTATTTGTCCCTGATTTATGATCTCCCCTTGTCTGTTACTTAACCAGACCCTTTCCGCTCTTACTGTGTGCCGCTGAGTATTTAATATGTCTATTTAAATGCAAATTTTGACTTTTGGTCTGTAATCGTATGAAATGTTTGGCACTAAAATTTTTAATCAGAAATGTAATTTTTATATCAAACTGGTAATGGAGTGTTAGGCTACAGATAATAGAAAGATGCATCGCTGACCTGATTTTTCAGGGAAGGGACACATCGCATCCAATATCTGCTGGAACACCAAGACCAATTTCTTGAACATAAGAATCCCTTTGTAATAAATCCCCTGCTAATCACTGGGCTGGTTAGTATGTCAGCCACTTAATGAGGTGCCACATGTTTAGCATCCCTTCTCTGCCCATACAAATCCCCCCCCCCAAAAAAAAAGACAGGCAGCTCTCTTTGTCTTATTGTCAACCATGGCTTATATCACTATTTCACCCTGAAAACAGCTTATTTCATTTAATTTTGGAAGCTAGTTAAGGTCAGATCTGGTTAGCCTTGGGATGGGAGACCACTAAGATGGGAAGATAGCTGGCCCTCCACATTTACGGGTTTATCTTTCATGGATTTGATTATTTGGGAGTTTTTTCAACCTCTTTCTCCTAAAACACTTCTTTTTCAGGGGAACATTCCCTCTCAGTGGCTCTGATCAGGCCACACTTCTCTTTAAAACCCGCCCCTGATCCTTCACCACCACCACCACCAGCCACCACCAGGCCGGCTAAAGATGGCTTGCAGCCCACCTTCTCAGTACCTTCCAACACCCAGGGAAGAAGATGGGGAAGAGAGGGGAAGCATAGGCCCACCATATTGACCCACCCCCTGTTCCTCTTTGTTCCCTGACCTGGTTTGGGCTCTGGGTGCCTTTTCTCCCCCATGTCTCAGCTCCCTCCCTCCCCACACACATACACACACACACATTTGCAACTTTTCCACCTTTATGGGGGTCCTGTGCCCCTTCCCTGGTGAATGTGGAGGGCTGGCTGTAACAATAATGTGAGAAGGATTCTTTATTTATTGCTATTATTATTTTTATTGTGCTTATTGTTAAAATTGCTCTTTTTCTAATTTCTTTTTCTTTCTTTCTTTTTTCTGCTCCCCTTTCTTTCCTCCTTTTTATTTTCATTTTTTTGGGATTTTTAAGCAAAGAGTGGATGGCCATTTGTCAGGACTGCTTTAGCTATGCATTCCTCCATTGGGTGAATGTTAGCATAATTGCCCTTCAGGCTTATTTCCAAACTCTTGGGGTCCTTTCAAGCAATCATAGAATCATAGACTCAAAAATGTAGAGTTGGAAGAGACCCTGGGGCCATCCAGTCCAACCCCATTCTGCCATGCAGGAACACCCTCAAAGCACTCCCGACAGATGGCCATCCAGCCTCTGCTTAAAAACCTCCAAGGAAGGAGACTCCACCACACTCCATGGGCAGCAATTCCACTGCCGGACAGCCCTGACCGTCAAGAAGTTCTTCCTGAGGTTCAGGCGGAATCTCCTTTCCTGCAGCTTGAATCCATTGCTCCTTGTCCTGGTCTCTGGAGCAGCAGAAAACAAGCTCTCTCCTTCCTCTACATGGCATCCCTTCAAATATTTAAACATGGCTACCATGTCCCCTCTTAACCTTCTCTTCTGCAGACTAAACATCTCCAGCTCTCTAAGTCTATCCTCATAGGGCATGTCTTCCAGGCCTCTCACCATTTTGGTCATCCTCCTCTGGACTTGCTCGAGCTTGACCAGGTCCTTCTTGAACTGGGGTGCCCAGAACTAGACACAGTATTCAAGATGAGGTCTAACCAAAGCAGAGTAGAGTGGTACCAGTACCTCCCTCGATCTAGACACCATACTCCTGTTGATGCAGCCGAGAATTGCATTGGCTTTCTTGGCTGCCGCATCACACTGCCGACTCATGTTCAGCTTGTGGTCTATGAAGACTCCTAGATCCCAATGTAAGATCTCTCCAGTGAATCTGTTATTCTCACCAATGTAAATTTATTGTAGATGAGCAAAGTAATAAGAAAATATTATATTATAACAAAATATTATAGAAAAAGAGAATAATACCAGTGAATAGGGTACAGCTGGGTTGTACTGACTTATTAGAGCAATAGTGTGGATGCAAATCTTTATGAGAGCATAGTGCTGTCTTTAAGCAAGCTTTAAAAACTTACAAAGCAATGATAGCTGCAGTGTAATATTTCCTGCTCATTAGACAGTGGCCCTTGTCGGTCTCCTATTTATAGCCAATGTTTTCTGACCCAAGGCACCACTTGCTTTGGTAATGACACTGATGTTTTGTCCGGGATTTTAGTGTCCAGTGGTTGGCCCTGCCAGTGGCCACTGAGCTCCATCTGCTGCAGGAAGGGTCACAGCTGCCAGAATCACTTTCCTGTCATCTTGATCTGATTGATTCAGGTGCGTGTGGTGTCCGGGGTCCTGCTGAAACAGCACTCAGAGCAAGAGATGCAGCAGCCATTGTCCAGGTGGAGTATTTGGGGAAAGAATCACAGCTACTGGCACATATGGTATTGGCAAGAGCATATGATACGTTTAAAACTCTTCAACATGACCAATTGTTCCTTTGTTGGCACTGAGAATTGCTCAAGCTGCTAAGTGCTGAGATTGAAACAGCTCGTTGTCCATGGTTGCAAGAGCCAAGGGTCAGAAGAAGTAGGTCTGTTTTCTGATGTTTGTGGAGAAACTGGAAACTGGCATAACTGCTAACAGCAGTTCTCAGCTAACATCTTCAGACTTCATATAGCATGTACAACAATATCACTTGCATAGTTATTTACCAAGATTTTTCTAGGGTTGACCCATGGACCACGTTGGAGGCAGTTCCTGAAGGATCCAAGGGTATGACACTTTTTTTGTTTTTAGGCTTTTGAAGCAACCAAAAAATGTACGAGTGGGCAACTGTAGGATGACAAAGCACAACATAGAGTGTCTTTCCTTTACCATTTTACCTGCCTCTTTTTGGGAAAAAAAATGTTATGGCTTCGGTTCAGTCTATGCTTCCCCCCTCAACTTGTCTGGACCCTGGGATCCTTGGGAGAGGCCCTTCTTTCCCTTCTTCCACCAAAAGAGATACTGTTGGTGGGAATGTGAGAGAAGACATTCTCGGTGGCTGCCCTTAAGCTTTGGAGCTCCCTCCCTAAGGAAGCTAGATTGGCCCTTCCTTTCTGTCTTTCTGTCAGCAGATGAGAAAACAGGCTTTTAGAACTCATAGTTTTGTTCCCCTTTTTAATTAAAACTTTTAGACTACAGTCATCCCTCCACATTCGCTAGGGTTGGGGCACAGGACCTCCATGAAAGTGGGAAAAAACATGAATCACTCTAGGCCAGTGGTTCTCAACCTGTGGGTCCCCAGATGTTCGTGGACTTCAGCTCCCAGAAGCCCCAGCCACTATGGTCAATGCTCAGGGCTTCTGGGAGTTGAAGTACAAAAACGTCTGGGGACCCACAGATTGAGAACCACTGCTCTAGGCCCTCCCAAACCATATTAAACAGACAAAAAACTATGATCACCATATTCAACCGGCCATGGATTCCTTTGAGGCATTGGGGGCCCTTCACAAGGCAGAAGTGAGGGGCTGGGGGGGGGCTTCCTGCCACCTCCACAGCTGCCCCACACCAGTTTTTAGTAGGGACTTACAAGCCTCGTTTGCAGTTTTTTGGTCTCACGAGGCTTGCAGTCCCTACTGAAAATGGCCCAGGGAGGCAGCAAAGGTGACGCCAAATAATCCATTATTTGATTATTCAAATCCACAAAAGTGAAACCACAAATGTGGAGAGCTGACTGTACACAGCTGCATAACGACAAAAGCACAGAAAATAAACACTGAATTACAACCGCTACTAACCTTCCAAAAGACATACACAAAATATAAACTGAAAACCCTACGAAATACTAGATAACAACAAGAAGAACTACTAATATCTTGTAGCTTTTAAGGAAAGGACTGTAAGAGTGTGCTGTGTTGTTATAATATTTAATATTAAAAATCACCTTCTACAATGTATGTTTTATATTGTTTCTATAAGCTTAATACTTTGATTTTAATATTGACATTTTTGTATATTTTAGATTGTATTGTCATAATTTTAATTTGTAAGCTGCTTTGAGTCTCAGTCTTGGGGAAAAGGTGGGACATAAATGATGGTGATGAGGATGATGATGGAATGACAATAGCAAAGCAAAATAGCAGCAACAATAACAACAAAAACAAACCTGTTGTCAATCTGCAGCGTCACTTCCATGCCACAATGAGAGGGGAAACTGCAAAGGATAAATTTAATCACGGTTTTCAACATATCCTATTTGATGATGATCATAGTATGACTATATTCACTGTTATTATTATCTTATTATGTTATTAGTTTGCAGCTGAAACACTGCTTTTCTAGAAACAGAAAACATTCTCCAAAGAGATCATAGAATCATAGAAATGTAGAGTTGGAAGAGACCCCAGGGGCCATCCAGTCCAACCCCCTGCCATGCAGGAAAACCCTCAAAGCACTCCCGACAGACGGCCATCCAGCCTCTGCTTAAAAACCTCCAAGGAAGGAGACTCCACTACACTCTGAGGCAGTAGATTCCACTGCCGGACAGCCCTGACCATCAGGAAGTTCTTCCTGAGGTTCAGGTGGAATCTCCTTTCCTGCAGCTTGAATCCATTGCTCCTTGTCCTGGTCTCAAGGCAGAGAAAACAAGCCCTCTCCTTCCTCTACATGGCATCCCTTCAAATATTTAAACATGGCTATCATGTCCCCTCTTAACCTTCTCTTCTGCAGACTAAACATCCCCAGCTCTCTAAGTCTATCCTCGTAGGGCATGGCTTCCAGGTCCCTCACCATTTTGGTTGCCCTCCTCTGGACTTGCTCCAGCTTGACCATGTCCTTCTTGAATTGGGGTGCCCAGAACTGGACACAGTATTCAAGATGAGGTTTAACCAAAGCAGAGTAGAGTGGCACCAGTACCTCCCTCGATCTAGACACCATACTCCTATTGATGCAGCCAAGAATTGCATTGGCTTTCTTGGCTGCCGCATCACACTGCTGACTCACATTCAGCTTGTGATCTATGAAGACTCCTAGATCCTTTTCACACGTACTGCTATCCAGCCACGTGTCCCCCATCCTATATTTCTGTATTCCATTTTTTCTAACTTAGTGTAGGACCTTACACTTCTCTCTGTTGAATTTCATTTTGTTAGATGTGTGTGCCTGTGTCCCATATCTCTGAGACTCAGTAGTTCTCTCCTGTAGGTAATTTCTGTTCCGGTAGCCCTTCAAGAGCTTCGCCGTCCTTCCTTTGTGGAGCCTCTTTCCCCTCGACTGCCTCTTCCTTTGTTCTGATGAAATGTTTATAAAGTTTGCTTACAAAGTTTTGTTTATTCATTGAAACTCAGGTTGAGGTCCTTGATGGATGATTAACCTGACTGTTCAAGGTTAACCAACCTGTTTATGTTGAAATTGCTTTTTAAGGAACGGGTTCCGGGACTTTGCAAATGTTGGCCGTTACTTCACTTTTGACATTTCAGCTGTGAATCCTTTATGAAATATGAATTGAATCTAATCATCTTACTGGAATGAGATGAAGTGGTTTGCACTTACATATTAACAGTAAAAGTGTTGCTCTTCTTCTCCCATCACACATGTGAGTGTTCTGCAGTTGCTTTTAATAATATTTAATATTTGGAGTCTGTACAATACTTTCAAGGATGTTTCGGCTGCAGTTCCATACACCACTTCTTAACATCGTTTAAAAAAAAGAGAGATAATGTGTTAATGTTAATATTTCTCCTTTGGCTAACAAAAAAGAAAAAAAACATATCGAAAAGGTTCAAATTTGGTTCTGTCATGGCATCATAAAGACAAAAGTGCGGGTTGATAGTCTCCCAAATCTTTCAGCTGTCATATTTCTTTCTGCCCTCTTGTGTCTTCTTTATATGAAGAACTTGGGAATATACATATATATATACTAGCCGGCGTTGCCTGAGATTTTATTTTTATTTTGTAAGAAAGATTTGAGATCCTGCGTCTCTAATTCCTCAAACTGTCTTGTCCAGTGCCTGCAACTTTTCCCCATATTCCCCAATCCAATCTGTATTCCGAGTTATTAACATGCAGAGGTTGGGTTCCTGTGGGAAATATACTGCCCTCCTCTTTGCTGCCAGGCCTCGTCTCCATAGCGACTGGCCGATTCCAGACAGACACAGTTGACTGAGGCCCAAGAGCTCTCTGGCTGAAAATTGTAAAGGCCCCTCCCTAAACTGGAAACCCTAGGATTCCGTAGAATCTTCTTAAGCGGCCAAACATAGGAGGTCTTCACCTGACTTTTATATATTATAGATATAGACGTAGGACTGTGTCCTTTTAGTGACATACAAAAGTGCAAGTCTACCCTTTGTCTGTGCATGTGTAGTTGTTGTTGTTGTTGCAGAAGTTGGTTTTGTTTTCCATCCTCTATGATGACCAAAGTTCCCCCACAAGCTTTTGCTGTAGGAGATCCTATAAATATTCATTCCATGGCTGATATTTTGCAAAGCAGACTGGAGGAGGCTATGGCCATTTCCGCAGTAGACTCTTATAGTGCTATGATTCCACTTGCAACATCCTACGGAATCCTGGGGTTTGCCGTTTCGGGAGGGGCTGGCCAGCCCCTCCCGAAACTGCAAACCCCAGGTCCGTAGGATGTTGCAAGTGGAATCATTGCGCTATGACAGCCTAGTGCGGAAATGGCCTATGTGTCAGGGGAGTTCAGCGCCTGCCATGATATTACAGGGGAAACCCCTTTGCTTAGCTAGCTTGTAGAAATCGATTGATTTGGCAGGGGTCAAACTCAGCCCTCATTGAAGGCATCTGGTTCAGCTGTCTTCTAGCCCTCTCCAAACTATGGGGTCCTGCATTTGCCTGAGTCAAAAACAAAACTCTCCTGCTGCTTAGAAGTGAGCTTCATGAAGTCGGTCAGTTCAAGTCTGTAATGGGAATATGCAGGCAAATACCAGCAAAACCTTACAGTGGTGTGGACTTTGGAGAAATCTTTGTTGTTCAGTTGCCTGTTGCATTTGTTTGCTGTTTTTCTCCCAGAGTGGGACTCAAGATAGCTTCCAGTCAATTAAAAACATGCACAATAAAATTTAAAACAATTAAAATCACCACATAAAATCATTTTTTAAAACACATGCAGAAGTTTTAAAAGACAAATAAATAAATAAAACATCCCAATAAGAATCTCTCCGGCTTCTTGTTGTCATTTCTGGGAACTGGCTGTTCATAAAGCTCACAGCTAAGCTTTTAAGAAATTTCTGGAATGGGAACTCGCTTAATTGTAAACGCACATATGGTTATTTCAGGAGAGAGTCTCACCTCTGAATAAATGGACTGCATTCACCGAAACATCAGGGAGTGGTTGTTCTCTTAATTAGCAATATTAATGCGTTGCATAATTTTAGCAAATTGCAAAAACTAATTTGTTGCTTAATGGCATTAAATTCTTAAGTGCTAGTCTGAAAGTGTTTAAAGTGGAAGTTAACTGTAAATTGACACATTATTATTCAGATAGTGGAGGGATTAATTTAATTTCCAAATGAATTTAATTATCACCTATTTTAGACTTTTTTTTTTAAAGAAATACTTGGTGACTTGATGGAGATGTCAGGAATATCATTTCAGAATCCCAGTGATGGGGTTTAATTGGGAAAGGTGGGTTTCAGTTTGGGCCGTTGCTCAGGCTGAGTTCATCCCAAAAGTATAAAGCCTGTTGTTGGGGATTAAAATGTTAAGTTCTCTTTCTGGGCCGTTTCCGCACGAGACTGTTACAGCGCTTTGATTCCACCTGCAACGTTCTATGGAATCCTGGGGTTTGCCGTTTAGGGAGGGGCCGGCCAGCCCCTCCCGAAACGGCAAACTCCAGGATTCCAAAGGATGTTGAAAGTGGAAGCAAAGCGCTATAACAGTCTTGTGCGGAAATGGCCCTGGTGTATTGCTTTAAGCTCTGGATTAGGATTCCAGAAGACCAGGGTTTGAATCCCTGTTTAGCAAAGGAAACCCACCAGGTAACCTTAGGCATGTCACACTCTCTCAGCCTTAGAGAGAAACAGTGGTAAAGCCCCTCTGATTCCCCCCCCCAAGAAAATCCTATGATAGTTTGCCATAGGCTCCCCATAAGTCAGAAATGACTTGAAGGCACACAACAACAACAAAGTGGACAAAAAGAACAATATCTCCTAAATAACAAGAGAGTGGAGAGTAGACCCACTTATTCATACAGTAGATAGTGAAGTAATTCTTTGGTTCTCAAAAGAAGCAACAATTTTTTCAAGCAGTTTACTTCCGACTGAAAGAAAGTCTTTAAACACCGTAGTTTTCAAATACTGTTTGGAGATCAGGAATTAGTCTGCACAAAATTTGCACTTTTTCATAGATATAATATTCTGCACAGAAGCTGTTTCTGTGTGGAAAAAAATAACCTTGAAAATTTTTTATAGAATAAGTCCTCATCTGTAAATAGTGTTTGAAAACTACAGCAAAGATTTTCTGAAGCTTCCTTCCTTCTAATATTATTTCCATCGCTAGCAGTAGCATATGCTCTGAAACATTGGCCTAAAGGTTATTACTATTTTCAACTTGAGTAGACCCATTGAATAACTTCCGTAAAGGAGAATCAGCGCTTACGTGAATCCTACTGTTAGTCTCAACCAGAGCAGCTCCATTGATTTTGTAGGGTTTACCTATGTCTTGCTTCAGCTTTCAACAGTTAATTCAATTAATTTGCTCCAATTAAGATTAACCAACATGAGACAGGCCAGTGGGACTCAATGGAAAATCAACATTTGGTGGACCCTTACTGGTCCTACCCACTGAGACAGCAGAGAACAGGCCTGCCCCTTCTTTTCTGTGGTAGCCCTTGAGGTATTTAAAGCATCCAATCATGTCACCCTCAGGCCTCCTTTCACTGAGCTGAATATGCCCAGCTCCTTCAACCGTTCCTCATATATTTTGTTGTCCGTACCTCTTATCAGCTTGCCTTTCTCGGCTCCCACTTGTCTATATCCTTCTTAAAATGTGACACCCACACCTGAACACACTATTCCAAATAAGGCCTGATTAGCACCAAATTTAATGGAACTGTTACTTCTCTTGATTTGGAAATGATGCTTCTATGAAGGCAGGCTAAAATAGCATTTGCTCTCTTTGCTGCAGCATCACACTACAGGCTCACATTCAGCATATGATCCACCATAATTCCAAGGTCCTGTCCAGATGTAGTACTTCTGAGCTGTGTATCCCCTGTCTTAACAACTATGCATTTAAAATCTCATTGACTGAAAGGATCGACTCCAGTTGGAAGTAACCATTTGATATAGGCCAGCAGTTTACTATTGGAATAAAGGGCTAGCAAATGTCTCTTTAAGGGTTTGAGATTTGCATAGCATTCAGATAGAATGGGGCATCCAAATGAGACCATGTTTCATTTCATTAGCTGCAGGATCACAAAATCTTGGATTTCATGAACATAACGGTCTTTCTTAGCCACTGTGGTGAAATTTAGCAGATCACTGAGTAGAACAATCACTGAAAGAAGAAGCAAATAAAAACGTGATTCCCAGAACCATCTTTGCTTGACTTTGTTGGGATATTTAGACCTTAATTTATTTCTCTTCCTCCGCACACCAAGCTATATGAAATGGTCTTTTTAAACCCAGATGCTGGTTTCACTGCCAAGTGACCACAAATTGCTGCTAAAACTGAAGTTTAGAAGTGAGAATCTATCTTGTAACTATTTTTACTCAATCCTCTCTCAACCTTCAGTATTACCAAAAGCTGTTCTGTACATTTATATTTTTTTGGTCCTGTGTTACTGAAGAAAAACTATGTTTTTGTTCCTTTTAACCGTGGCACTTATTTATGTTAAGACAATATATGTACACAAAAACATCTGTTATAACTCTTTCAGTAGGAAGGAAGTTGTTCTAGGGCCAGTGTCCTTAATCGGAAATTGAAAAATAATAGTGTACAATCGCAGTGCTTTTCTTGAAAAAAAACAAATAGAGTTTATTCCAGTGCAATTTATGTCTTGCTGGCTCAAGCTGAGTTGTTACGATCATCGTTAAACTTTTTGCAACTATCTGCTTGCTATAGATTGGTGGAGGGATGTTTTTGCTTACTGTGGAAACATCCATCCTAGATATCAGAAAATCTGATTAACAGAGCAATATTTTTTTTAAAAAAAGAACAGCATGAAGCTATTAGCACTAGCTTTTGCAATAAACCAAATAAAAGACATCACTTTGTGTCACTAGGTTCTCTCCAGAATATTGGAATTGTTCACCGGAATGACCAAAAAAGACCACCACCACCCCACACATACCCATGCAATTTATTCAGTCTGCCCATTATCTGTTGCAACAAATAATCAAATAAACGTTTGTTTATGATATTAGATTTTGCCCTACATTTTACTAAGGAAGTATCACTTGTGGTGGCAAGAATATAATTACAAATATTAAACAATCAAATCATTTTCATCATCACCCAGTACAGGTTCAACACTTAAAACATTAAAATCAGGAACTGCAGCATAAATAAATGGAGAATAATTATGACCCAAATTAGAATAAACACTTTGACATTTTGAAAAGAAAATGCTTCTCCTTTTCAGGTAGCTTCCAAAGAAATGTTTGAAAACTCACTTTTTTTTTTCTGTTTCAAATTGGTTGAAGAGGACAAGGAAGAAAATGGAAGAAAATAAAAGAGAAACAAGAGCTGAGGAAGGGGATGAGAAGAATTTGTCTTTGTCATCTTTGTCATCCTGCAGATGCCAATGGGTTTCATAGATCTCATTACCTTGGCACGAGGCACTGCAAGCGTTCATCAACCCGCTTTGAGAGCATCTTACATTTGGCACGAGATCAACATGACAAAGTTTGGGACTGCTGTCAGGTTTTGCTTAATTAGCGCCATTACTTACTTCTCTGCTTGGAGGGAGTAAGTATAGGTTGCTTTATTTTAACTTTTTCTTGTTGTGCACCTTCAAGTTTTTTCCAGCTAATGGTGATCCCAAGGCAAGCCTATCATAGTTAAGATATTTTCCCCAAAGAGGCTTGCCATTGCTTCCTCTGAGGCTGAGAGAGTGAGACTTGACCAGGTGGGTTTTCATAAATGAGCAGGGATTCAGCCAGGAACTCTGGTCTGTGAGACCTGAGCTATCACCGAAATCACTATGCCATGCTGGCTTTCTCTCTTTCAGTAGATAGATAGATAGATAGATAGATAGATAGATAGATAGATAAGCAGATAGATAGATAAGCAGATAGATAGATAAGCAGATAGATAGATAGATAGATAGATAGATAGATAGATAGATAGATAGGGGTATATAGAGATCTTTTCCCCCATAGGATAGTCTCACAATTCAGAGAGTACGGAATACTCCAAAACTATCTAGTTCGTGCAAGCCCATAAGGCAGTACAGTTGGACCTCCAGATTTCTGGGTTTGACTTTCACAGATTTGATTATTTTTGAGTTCCCCCAACCCCTGACCCCCACCTCAAGTGCTTTTTTTCCAAGGAAACCTTCCTTCTCAGAAGCTCTGATCAGGCCATGCAAGCCTTTAAAAACCCACCTCTGGTTCTCCTCCACCAGCTACTGCCTGGTCAGCTAAGGAAGGATCACAGCCTGATTTCTTAGCACCATAGACTCCCTCCTGATGCCCCCCACCATAAACACAAGGAAGGAGATGGGTGTGAGAGAGGAAGTACAGGTCCACCATGCCAACTCATCTCCTTTCTCTCTCCTTTCCATTATCTGATTTGAACTTTGGGTGCCCACTCTCCCCACCATTTCCCAGTCACCGTCCCACAGACACGCACGTTTGCAATTTTTCCACTTTTGCGAGGGTCCCGTGCCCCTAACCCTAGCAAATGTGGAGGGCCAACTGTATTTAAAATGTTCTCCGGCGCTATGCATCATACCAACTGAATGGAAAACAGCTCATGAAATGCACAAAGTTTAACAAAGAAAAACAAAAGTTGGCAAAACTTGCACGGGGACATTTTCTCCTCGATTTGTTTTGTGTGCTACTAAAGGATTAGTATAATCAGGATTTACTTCCTTGTCATTAGTAATAGGCAAGGATTCAGAAAAAAATTCATCCCAGGTAAAAACTTAGGAGTCCATCCAGATTCAAAAGGTATAAAGCAGGCACCAGGAAGACAAATGACGGCTTTGAGAAACAATTCACTGGTGATCAATATGCATTGATTTCTGCAAAAGCCTTTCTGTTCAAATCGTTCAAAGTTAATACAAGTAGGAATTTTATTTTGGATGCTCATTTAGAAACTACTGATGTATGTAACTATTTGTTCATCACATAAATGCAGCATGTCTTTAACTTGTTCATTTGGTTAAATTTATGGTTGGAATCGCAGGCTATGATAGAGGATATATAACGCAGAACTTCAACCCACATCCTTTGCTCATCATTATTGTATGGGAGTCTATCATGTTAAGTAGGATAACAATCACAAGAGGAAATAAATGTTTGACTTGCTGTCATTATACTATGTCTTTCTCTACCCACACTACGTGCCACAAGCAGGAGAAGGGGAATATTTATTTATTTCATTTATATCCCACCTTTCCCTTTATACAACATCCAAGGGGACTTACAAAAAAGATTTACAAAAACTCAGTACAGTTTAAAAAGTTATCCCTACAAACATAAAACAGCAACAACACACAATTAGATGTCAGTTCAGTTTGAAAATAATAATAGCATTTTTTTTATGTAGCATTTATTTCTATACCGCCTATCAACTAAGTGTTATCTAAGTGGTTTACAGTGTATTTTTAGCTAATTGCCCCCAACAAGCTGGGCACTCATTTTACCGACCTACGAAAGGATGGAAGGCTGAGTCAACTTTGGAGCCTGGCAGGATTGAACTCACAACCTTGTGGTTGCAGTACTGGCATTTAACCACTCTGCCACCATATGCAATCAAAACAATAAAAAAAAGTTCAAAACAAATGAAAACCACCACCTCCATTAACAGTTGTTGTTGTTGTTCATTTAATTTATAAAGCCAAAGGCCTGCCTAAGCAAAGAGGTATCTACCAGGTGATGAAAGGAAAGGAGAGAAGGGGGGCAACCAAACCTTCCATGGGAGGGAATTGCATGACCTGGAAGCGACCGCCAACAAGGGTCTCTCCTGGGTTCTCACCAGATGTGAAGCTGGTGGGACTGATAGAAAGCCCTCCCCTGGAGATCTTAAATCTCAGGTGGACTCATACAGGGAGATACAGGCCTGTTATAGTGCGATAACAATCCTGGGATTTGCAGTTTAGGGAAGGGCATTTAGAATTCTCAGCCAGAGAGCTCTTTGGCCTCAGGAAACTACAAGCCCCAGGATTCCACAGGAGGTTGAGAATGGAATAACACCACTAGAACAGTATAGGGTGGAAATGGCCACAGTCTTTCAGATGGTATGAACCCAAGCCATAGAGGGCTTTAGAAGGCTTTACTCGCACTTTAAATTCTACCTGGAAACAGACGGGTGACGGGGGTACATATTTCCTCTAAACGGCCACAGTTAATAGCCTGGACACAACATTAGTCATATGAGACCAAAACTGGAAATAGAAGCAGCTGCCAATCAAAATGCTAAACCAGGTTGGGGAATCAGCAGTAGCTGTACAAGGAACGTCTAGATGGGAGGACCGCCTTCCTTCCTGTGAATCTGCCGCTGGAGTGCATTTGTTTACCCTGCGACTCCTAACTACCTACATAGTTAAAATTAAACATAGTTTGGGGCTTCAATGTAAAGTTAGAATGTGCCAAATTGAACTCAAGATGCAGCAGAGGCAGAGACTGGAAAAGTCCAGACACCCAAAACTTGGTGCTGCTTGTTAGCATAACAATTAACCATGATTTAATGAGATCTCTGAACTGACCAAGAATTGTTCTCACCAAACAGCAGTGCAAGTCATTTTACTATAGATATATTGATATACATCTTTTGTGTCTATTTGAAGAGAGAGGACGCCAGGCATTGCTACGTTTGGAAAGTGCTTGGTAATCTAATTTAAATTTGCTGTTATGTACTAAGAATGCATTTTATTGTCACTATATAATGCAGA
Source organism: Iguana delicatissima (assembly GCA_948472985.1). Taxonomy (NCBI): domain Eukaryota; kingdom Metazoa; phylum Chordata; class Lepidosauria; order Squamata; family Iguanidae; genus Iguana; species Iguana delicatissima. The sequence continues at coordinate 615,003 of CAOKZL010000019.1, read as the reverse complement.
TAATGGGTAATGGAGTATGTAAAATAGACTGTATACATACAGAACTTCCGAATTTAAATGAAAACATGCCATTGTGGATTAATAATTTATCAGTTTGGGAATTATAATGTGTTGTCAGAGTGCCAATTAGTGACTTTTCTTGTATTTATAATAAACCTAGATTTCATAAATATTAACATATTATTATCTATGTAATTCTGCTTTTCTGAGAATACAGAGGTTTGGGGAATTGTCACCAGAGATTTTAATTAAACATAAACTTGGATACATAATTTATCATGGAACTCTCACAAACACAATTCTTCCCATCCTGTTTTATTTTATTTTTTAAGTCAGGGCCCCCTAGACCTGAATTTTCACAACTCTAGGCTTGAGGCTCTTTAACTTTATCACATGATTATCAGTTTCTTCCCAATTCCTGTCCCTTTGTGGTACGTGTGATGGGGCTTAATAGGGTGTGGTGGAAAAGATGTGTGCAGGAAACATTTCCTTTAAAAAAAAAAAGAAGTAAAGATAAAGTATTTCTCTTCAAAAATGCATCTGGTGCAAATAGAATCTTTTATTTTTCACATAAGTGAAATTCTTGGAAAATTGTCCAACCTGCAAACAAACATTGAGAAAACAAGATGGGGGGAAATTGTTATAATATTTCTCACTAAGGGAAACAAATGTTTTGAACATTATTTTACATCCCTGCTTCGAGGGCTTTAATGGTTGACCAAGAACGTGATCTTGGAGTTATGCTGCCTAGTGTGGTCAAAATGTCAAGCAGTGTTCACCTGCTGTTTAAAAAAAAAGGCAAATTCCATGTTGGCCATAAGAGACACAAAATAGCTGTCATCCTCCTCTCTCTGTCTTACTGTAGCTCTGGATGTAGCTGTTAGCATCCTTGCTAATAATGGGCTGCACCACAGGATTCTTAAGTGGCATTTTGTCCCCAAGAGTTTAAGTGTGACTGTGATTGAGGAAGTAATGAGAGAATTCAGACAAGTATATTCTCACTTATCAAAGTGCGTGATTACTGACAACAGCTTTTCCTGTGAGCAGTTCATTATGCTCGCCCATAACATTGTTATTACGTCCTTTAGATATTTGCAAAATTATCTTTGCTCATCCCTTACAGGACTTAGAGTCATAGGCCACTTCTGCACAAGACTGTTATAGTGCTATTCTTCCATAAGATGTTGAAAGTGGAATAATGGCACTATAACACTCTTGTGCAGAAATGTCCATAGAATCATAGACCCGGAATGGCCTGCAAGGGCCATCTAGATCGATCCCCTTGCATACAAGGATACACAATTTCTGTATAGCACTTTGACCTCTGTTTAAAGACTTCCAAAGAAAGATAACCTGCAATGCTTAGCAGCAATCTTTTCTACTGTTGAACAGTTTTTACTGTCAGGACATTCTTTTTTAATGTTTAGATGGAGTCTGTCTGCAGAAGAGAAGGTTAAGAGGGGACATGATAGCCATGTTTAAATAGTTGAAGGGATGCCATGTAGAGGAGGGAGAGGGCTTGTTTTCTGCTGCTCCAGAGACCAGGACAAGGAGCAATGGATTCAAGCTGCAGGAAAGGAGATTCCACCTGAACCTCAGGAAGAACCTCCTGACAGTCAGAGTTGTCCGGCAGTGGAATCTGAGTGTGGTGGAGTCTCCTTCCTTGGAGGTTTTTAAGCAGAGGCTGGATGGCCATCTGTCGGGAGTGCCTTGAGAGTGTTCCTGCCTGGCGGGGGGTTGGACTGGATGGCTCCTGGAGTCTCTTCCAACTCTACATTTCTATGATTCTATTCTATGATTCTCTTTTCTTATTCAATGCATGGAGATGATTCAAAAGCACATAATGGACAATGACATTGATACCAGGAGATCAAACAGGATCAATGAAGTCATATTCCTTCTTTTTCTCTTCTGTAGGAGATCATCCATTTGAGCAACCATGTCTAATTCCATCCTTGATGGTCCATAAGAAAAGTTTTAAATTGTGTACTACAAGAAGGATATATTTGTTGAGTTTTCACTGTGTGTAATGCAAGTTGCTACATTACAATGAACTTCTTGATTGATTGTTTCTCTCTCAAACCTGGGCCCTAAAGACAGACTGAAAAAGACTGAAATAATTGGTGCTCTCCAAAGATTTCTGCAAAATTTCCTCACTGTCTGTCTCCCTTACAAGCATTTCCCATGAGAGCTATATGGCAATGGTAGTTTGCAGCCAGAAATGAAAAACAAAACAAACAAAAAACCAACCCATAAATCACAATTATGAGTAGAATATGTAGTAGTTGTTGTTGTTGTTGGTACAGTTGCTGTTTTGTTCTGGATCTGGTTGGGCAGGAGACTTGAACAAAGGTGAAAGGCACTGAAGTTGTCTTCTCCATGGTTGTCTAAAGCCCCAATTAGTCCATGGAGAATCTGACCCGGCATTTTAAATTTGCTCTTCTTGATGAGAATGCAAATAACAATAGCACCAACCCTTCTAGAAAGCACTCCCATTCCTTCACCTGTAGTACTTTACGTGCTTGAAACTCTACCTGAAACTATATTTTTTAAAAAAATCTTTTCTAGTTTCCAAGGTAACCTTCAGAAACTCATAAACCCAGGGTGTGGGGACTTGGTATAAGATGGGAATATTGGCCATTTATAACAAGAACATGGTAATGATGTGGAACCATGAAGAACCAATGCAATAATCCTGTTTTTATTATAATAATAATAAGCGTGGCTGTAGAACAATGTGAATATGAAGGAAAATGATACCCATTTGTCCACATTAGTTTTCAAAGATAAAGCAAATAGAGGACTGATTTATGAGAATAAATAAGGCACAATATCTTCTCTTGGTCACAAAGAAGAATCTTGTGTGCATTCAGCTCTCAGAATTTACCAACTTGCAAATGATGACCAGCTCTTAAATGGTAATCAGAATAGAAAACAATGCAAATGTGGGGAATTTGAAAGAAATATATTTTGGTCATAAAAGACCTAGAGTTCTGAGTGCTTAACTCTTAAAAGACTGTGTTTGAATTCCTTATATTTAAACACATGAGTGATGAATTGAAGTTACCATCTCTTTCTTCTGAGTAGTTCTTTGTAGACAAATACAACATGAGTACTGGATGGATTTGGCCATTACAGTTGGGTGAGAATTCCTTTTTCAGTTAAATTAGAATTTGGAGGTAGGGAGAAATCATAATCTGGGCAGGAAGATCTTATGATTTTTTTAAAAAATGTAGTGTAGGAGAAATCAAAACCAACAGATTCCTCCATCCAGAGTTTCCAGAACGAATCCTAAGTTCTTGTGTTCCCTAAGGTACAAACAGAGTCAGTCACCTGAGCATAAAATAATTCAATTAAATGAATTTAAAGTAGTCCAGAACTAAAAATGGTGCTTCTGTGATATGTGACTTATTTCAAGGAAGGAGTGTGGTCAGGGTTAAAAAAATGTTTGTAGAACCATGTCGTAACATTTCAGAAATTTTCCAGAAGTGGCTTAACTCTACTGCTATATTCACGTTCTCAGCTCCCTATTCCTATGTCTTTGGTGATACAAACCCTCGGATGGCTGATGACTTGGAAGCCGTTTGCTACTTCAGTATTGTGTGTTTAATTAGTAATGTGCTAATTGCTTAATAACAGGACAAATTCATTAAAGCCAAGGACGAAGACTCACTTACTGTTCACACCAAGCATCTCATTTGTATAAGAATCTTATAAATTTTAATAGTGGTGCCTCATCACCATCAGAAACCCACATGGAAAAGAATCAGTAGGATAAGACCTGTTCCTTAATTATAAAGCAGTAAGGAACATGACTTTGAAATGACAATGTTTTCCTTAATTGTGTGGAATGTTTTGCATTGGGCAGTGCTGTGAGTGGAAAGGCACATCGGCTAATAAATGAAACATGGGACCAGGATGTCTTGCAGTGGTAGTTATGGGCTCAAACCATGGCTGTGTTCAGATGTTATCCTAAAACGTGGTTTTTAAAGCATAACAAGAATGAGCCCTGTGAGCCTCAAGCATGGCTGTGATGAGGAAAGAGGAAATCTTCACTTCTGGTTTGGATGTTTTGCATGTTTTCATCCTTTTGAAACGAAACGGTGTATACTACTGCTTCCTTTCAAAAGAATGAAGACATGCAACTCTAATATATACTTTAAGTCGTTTGGAGGGACTAAATACCCTAAAGGAACCAGATTCTGTCTGATCTTAGAAGCTGGTAAAGAGGATTAGCCCTGGTTACCACTTGGATGGGAGGCTGCCAATGAATACCAATGTATTTCAGAGAAAGGAACCGGCGAAACCATAAAGGTTACAATTCTCCCCATTCTTAGTCATAATGTTCCCTACCTTAAACAGAGAGAGGCACCCCAAGGTCTTTCCAGCAACAGTTTAGTTCTCTCTTAGCCCCTCTCTTCCACATACACTTTGAGGAGGAATCGCTTTCTCCTAGTTTCTCTTTCCATTCAATGCATTTCCTAGTCACTGATTCCCAGTAAGAGGTGTATCCTGAGCCATTCCAGACCATTGACCTTTCATTTTCCAGAAGAAAGGATATAGCCAGCAAAGCTTGACCACTGACCATCAAGGAACAATAATTCTACCTCATTAATACTTCTGAGTCCAGCTCCCAGACTTATCCATTGCAACACTACAACAACGTAATCTGGAGTCTTTAGTACACAACAGAACTACCACGAGCCAGCTTAGGAGAGTTTCTAGGCTCTTAGGTTGTCCCTTGTCTAAAGGAGAATAATTTTGTTCGAATTTATGATTGCCCATAATTAGAGAAACTGAATCTCTCTCCCTTCCAGCCCTGCACTACTTCTGATGTTTGGATAGGCTTTTTACAAAAAAAGCTGAGGGCACTGAGAAATTATGCATTGCAAACAGACTACTTTTTTTTTTTGTTAAGCTAACTTTTCCTTTTCTCTCTTTTTTTTCTGGGTAAACTTCTGAGCTAATAAAGCAGTCCCCCTCCTCCCTCAGGCCATGTTAAAAAGGTCAGGCGCAAAGTGATTATTTTTAATTTACACAAAGAGAATGTATATGAAAGGGAGCCGTGTGCTGCTGCTTGGCTAGAACACGAAGTGAGCGCTTATTTAAATCTTCTTTTAATGTCCTCTTTAACCATCTTCCTTTTGAGGCTTTTCTTTTTTCCTCCTGTGACCTTATAAGTTAATTTCTAAAGTCATTGTTCATACAGCTTCAAGTGTCTAAAAACCTTGAAACCGTCACTCGTCTTTCCTCGCATTCTCCGCTGCCAGTTCTTGGCTGTTTTTTGACTGTTTTTAATTTGTGATTATGTGCAAAAGTAGCACAGAGTATCCACTGGAAACTTCGGAACATACACAAACACTGACTTACAGAATCACAGAAGCCCTGCGTGGTGAAGGAACTCCAGATAAAGCGTGTCCAGCAGGTAGATGTCCAGATTCTTTTTGAAGCTGTCCAGAGAAGAAGATTCCACCTCTCTGGTCAATTGGTTCCATTGCCAAACAGCTCTTACTGTCAAGAAGTTCCTTCTTTGAGCCTTTCTGCACTATACTGCTATAGTGCTATTATTGCACTTTCAACATCCTATGGGATCCTGGGGTTTGCAGTTTAGGGAGGGACATTTCGAATTCTCAGCCAGAGAGCGCTTTGGCCTCAGAAGAGCTACAAGCCCCAGAATTCCACAGGAGGTTGAAAGTGGAATAACGGCACTATTACAGTGTTGTGTGGAAATGGTCTAAGTGTCAATCAAAATATACTCTCCTGTAACCTAAAACTATTACAGTTGGTCCTACCCTCTGGGGAAGAAGAGAACAATCTTGTACCTCCTCTGTGTGACAGTACTTGAACTATTTAAAATTTGCAATCATGCCACCCTTCAGTCTTCTCTTTACCAAGCTGAACATGCCCAGCCTCTTCAACCTATTTCCTTATACATTTTGTTCTCTCTATGTCTTATCACACGTGTGGTCCTTCTTTGAACCTGTTCCAACTCGTCTCTATCCTTCTTAAAATGAGCTGCCCAGAACTGAATGCAATACTCCACCTGAGGCCTGACCAGCACAGAACATAACGGGACTATTACTTCCCTTTGACTTTGAAATGATGCTTCTCTGCTTGCAGACTAACCTAGCATTTGCTTTCTCTGCTGCAGCATCACACTGCTGACTTAGCGTTTAGCAATTCACTGACACTCCTCTAGCTGGGACCAGCCATTGGATGAAGGACAGGGGTTGGAACTAGGGGGCGCTCCAAAAGTTACTGGGTTAGAGACATACCTCTTAATTCATTTCATTCTTGTGGACATGAACATTTTTTTGTCCTCACTGCAAGAAAGTCATTGAAAGCGGTGCAGTTTTCAAAGACTATTAATAGCGCAGGATTTATTATGTGCAAAAAATTGCACATTTTTGCAGAGAGAGCAACATTTATACACAGACTTGTATTCCTTGAAATAAATGTGTTGTGTTTTGTGTGTGTAGAAAATGCTGTTTTCTCCATGTGTGCACGCACACACACACACACACACACACACACAGACATCTCTTTTTGTGTGCAGAATGCTTGCCAAATTGCAAAGATTTCTGTCCATCTAGGATTTTCTTCATTGGCTTTCCCCATGTGAGAAAAATGTGGGTTTTTTAACCATTGTTTTTCAAATACTTCCAAATATTCTTTCCCTCTTTGTATGTTAGGTTGCACCTCTCACCCTTACTCATCATGGAGCATAATGCCAAGGCCCGATGGAAGCTGCAGTCCAACAACGTAGACGTAGTTTACTTTTCAGTCCATTTTGTGTTTTGCTCGCTTGTCCTTATCTCAAGTTCTCCTTCCTTCCCCAAATGTCCTTTGCAAACCTGTATTCTTGTCTGCGACTACACCGCCTTACTAACTGAACAGACAGACATGCAGGCATACTAAATAAAATGCTTGATAAAATCCCTTTTCTTGAGTTGTTGCATGGGGCTGGCTAAAAGGGCTGTACTGAGTGCTGAAAATTTACTAATCACTTCAGCTTCCAGCTGTGATAACTATGGTTGATGCCCTGGCATTCTGACATCAGCTCTAGATCTTTGTTTTGGTTTCTCAGTTCACTTAGTAATTGAGTTTTGTGTCCCCGTGATGATGATCTGTGGATAGCTGTGTGGGTATAGATTAGCTGGGCCGATAATTGCAGTTTGCAGAATTCAATAATGCTTAAAGGACAGAGTTTTGTTTTTGTTTTGTTTTTTTAAAAAAGAGAATTAGGGTGAGGAGCAGAAGAATCTATGCATGGTAATAACCCCTTCACAGGATTATATGTCTTTGTGACACTCTTGAGAGACCAAGTGTTACCTCAAGATGTGGGTGACTCAGGGGTCCACCCGCAATGCCAGTATCTCTGTGCAAGGTGGAGAATTATTTTCTCAAATCAGGAGGCTGGAGGTGTGTGTGTAACCTAAGATGATCTTTCCACCAATGTTTACAGGGTCTCTGCATGGAGGAACCATCCAAAGACTCAAAAATAAAATGTGTTTTTATTGGGGAAGATTCCATCACACACATACGTGTACAAGGCTAACAGAAGGAAAGGGGGGAAAGTTTGATAGAGAGAGATTTGAGCATGTAAGTAGACAATATTACCAATCCGAGGAACAGAGAAGAAGAAACAATGTACCTTAGACTCTCATCTAAGGACAGTACTCATTTGGGAATTGGAACGATAGCATGGCTACCAGCAAGTGAAGTTCTGTGTCTACCTGCTCAAAACCAGGGTATCTTATACCCCATTTCTGCTTGGAGGGCAAAGGTGTGAATGGCTCTCTGGCATAGCAAACAATGGAGTTTGCAGGGTACACAGTGAGGTCTGGAATGTGCCCATGATCTTAGCAGTAGGTGATAAAGAGTGAATGCATGTTGTGACAACTCTGTAATGGTGGGACAGGTGTGGGGACAATGGAGAAATTTTGCAAGTCAGTAGGAAGAAGGTTGAAACAACCAGTGGGAACTTCCCCATTGCTACTGTCCAAAAGCAGAATCATTACAACTTAGCTCAAGCCTATTATCTTTGGAGTTGCCTGGTGATTTCCTAACAATGGCCTGGCTATGCCTAGAGGGGATCTCTGACCAACTTTGCAGTGGACTTCAGCCAGTGTCTTCCTCTTGTCCAGCTTGGCCATAAAGCCACATCAGGATACATTTTATATCAATGCCAATCAATATATCTTGCCAATTAAATCATATTATGCCAATTAAACCATAACAAAGTGTGGGGGTGTAGAGCATGGTAACACAAGGTCTGGTATCATATTGAAAGAAGGGCAGTCCTACCAGGTGAGTAAGGTAGAGGCAGCTCTCTCAGGAAGCAGATGGTAAGCAACCAGGAAGAGGGTGAAATGGGTGGAAGTAACAGTGAATGGACAGAACATGTGATCTTCTCTGTGCCCCCATAAGGTTTCCAGCTGCTCTCAGATTCAGCAGAAGACATGAGAATATATTGACTTAAACAGATATACATAAATGTTGATTCACTGTTTGACAGCAGATTCCACTAGATTCTACTCGAAGCAGGACTACCAACAGAATTCAGTCTACTGTCTGGTAGGGATGGAAGGGATATTCACCATCATTTGTTTCCAGCTTGAAAAAAGAAAGAAAGAAAAGGTTTTCCAACGTTGGGAAGTATCACTGAGAACAGTGGTAGAGCCATGAGACTCTTGCATACTTTTCTCCCAGTGTTCAAATATCCTGAAGAGTTGTGGTAGAATTATAGTGAGGAGAAAAATATGTGTTTCTTTCCTGCTGAAATTCCCCAACCCACGTTTTTGGTGCAGTGTGTTTCTTGCACACATACACACACAGACACCTGTTTTTCTGTACACAATAATCCCTGTGAGACACTTTGGGATGTTTGAATAAAGGCAGAATATTGAAATACCCATTTTCTCCTGTAATATGAGGAAAACTATAGTCATTATGCTTTGTTGCATGGGAAGATGAAATATTAAAGGATTTACACCTCTGGTAGCATGTCACCAGTGACGAAATAATATTCAACAGCCAAGATACTCTTGGCTTTGGTACATCAGCTGGGAAGATGCCATCTGGTTCTTTGCCTCAGCTTGCCTTGTTGGGAGTTTAAATGTAGGCTAGTAATGATGCAGATGAAATTCAGATTGTAGGTCTCCGTAGCCCGTGTTTCATCCTGTTGTCTCCCAAATGATGTTCCCTGTCTTGTGAGATCATGCTTTCCAGTTTCCCCCACTTTCTGAGGTTTAAGTCCGGTAGGCCATTTCCGCACTAGACTGTTATAGTGCCATTGTTCCACTTTCAGCCTCCTATGGAATCCTGGGGTTTGCAGTTTAGGGAGGGGCCTTTGAGGGTTAGGGTCAAGGTTTGAGGCCTCTCCCTAAACTGCAAACCCCAGGATTCCATAGGATGTTGAAAGTGGAATGATAGCACTGTAACAGTCTAGAGCGGAGATAGCTGTGGTGGCAAATAGAGGATGGGGCAAGAAGAAGATCTCATATAGGTCTCAGGGGAGAAAACACTCTGTTCAGCAAAGAAAGCCCAATAGATATTTAGCACAGCTCTTCACTGCTAAAGCTGCATGTCTGCAATCTGCATTAGGTTGAAGATCCTTGAGCAAGTAAATTGCAAAGAAGACTAGAAAGAGAAATTGCTCAAATGAATCCCAATATTTATATAACTTAACAACAACGGCTAACCCTCCTGCATCGATGAGAGCTTGCAGTGCACTTGAAGGAGTGGGTATCCCTCTTTGTGAACGAAACTATGGCTGGAATCGTAGCCAAGTGAAATAATCAGGTTTCCTCTGCAACTTGCCAGTGTTAGCTTGCTTTCAAGAAACAAAATAGATAACACTCAGTCTCCCCAAAGCAGTTTAAATTCATTTTTTGCTCAGAATTGGAACACGGCTGAGGTAAGCACTGAAGGTAAAAAATAAAAAAATAAAAGGGTGAGAGGATATCATTATGTTAAAAGATTGTTATTTTTTTTTTCTCATACAACATTCAAGAGGGACTGTGTTGTTTTCTAAATTATAGCTCTTGGGATCCTCACCACACAGTTTTAGAACATGAGTCATTTTCCATCCTATTGATAGCACACTGAATTTCTTTATTGTGTTTGACAAGCAAACCTTGCTCGCCTTTGCATTGTTTCCACGCGCCTCTGGGCCAAATGGGAGTTGTGAAAAATGAGTAAAAGGAATAAAATGCTTCACCTGTCAGCTCGGCACTTACTTTGCTTAAGATATTGGTGTTGTCTCACACTCTGATCTGTTGCCGACCTTTGATAAATAGTAAAACAATGCGCAAATTTCACTGGAAAAGACAGAAAGAGGTAGGGAGATTATTCCTCTTTTTATATTCAGAACTTTAGGTCATCATGGGAAGAACATCTTTGCTCTCTCTGTTGCACCTACAGTAGGCTCTGAACCTGTGCAGAGTTTGATGGGGACCAGGAGGAGATGCTTGTTCCTATAACAGTGGGGCAGTGAGTCTGCTCTGGTTTTACTCTGAACTTCAAAGGAGCATTCCAAGATTCTAAAAATTATTTTAAGTGGTAGGATTCAAGGCTCCCATTAGAGTCTTTAAAGTAGGGACTGAAAGCATGAATGGGTCAACCATTCCACCAACACTGAACTCATGAGCCCCACAAGTGGGGATTCAGCTGGGGCCACCCGATCCATGCTGAAGAGCCATCAGGGTGACTGCACAAGGGAGAAAGATTTGGAAGAAGAGCACTTTGCATAGACTAAAGAATTCATTTTTAATCTGTATTGTTGCTAGAGCTTCAGTGAAAGGGCTTCTCGACACTCAGGCAATTACTGCACTACACAGTGCTTTTATTCCACTTTCAATACCATGTAGTTTGTAGTTTATTGAGGTCGAAGAGCTCTCTGGCCGAGAATTCTAAATGCCCCTCCCTAAACTGCAAATCCCAGAATTCCACAGGATGTTGAAAGTGGAATAATAGCACTCTAACAGTGTAGTGTGGAAATGACCTCAGTCAGCACACAGATAAACAGGGAGGAACTATTTCACTAAAAATATCCATGAGGGTGAAAAATTATCCAACATCCAAAAAACATCCATGGGGATGAGAAATTATGCCATAATTTCTTAGGGTGGGAAGCTTACCTTGGTAGTTGCATTTGCACATCCTTTTGTTTACCTCCCTCCCTTTTTTTTCCTTTTTTCTTTTCTTTCATTCTTTCTCCAACCACTGTACTGGCCAGATAATTAATTCAGTTTCTGCAGCTAATATTTTCATGTGCATATATATTTTTTTTTTAAAAAAAATCATTGGGAGATACTCCACAAAGTGGTTTTCTTTTCCTTTTTATTTGTATGAGGAAATCAAATGGTCAAAAAACTTCTCACACAATCTTCACTTCTTAAGCATTATGAGAAATGTGAAGCAGGACAACCTGAGGCTTCTTCTGTTTGGATATCTGGCTGTGCTTGTCAATAAAGAAATAAGTGTGTATTTGCTGCGTTATTTACAAATAGTCACAAGAAGAATAAATGGAGGGAAAGCACATGCTCACATTGCAAGCAGCACTTCCACTGCCCCACATGGAGGGAAATGGGCTCCGTCTCCATCCCAGCTTTTACTACTGCAGGATATTGTGAACGTTTATGATTTTGATGATTTTTAAAGGAGTTAGGACAAATACTTGGCCATAAATAATTACTTGTCATAATGTCAGTACGTCAGTGGGTATGTAATATCAGTAAGTACAGTCTCCAATATGAGAGGCAATAGATGTATGTGTACTGGTGGATGGGGAACATCAGATAGAGATGCAGTCATATTTTGCGATCTTTTCTCAGTCCTAGCCTTGTCGCAGGCACGATTGATGACGACGTAGGAGAGTGCTTTCTTGGTGGTGCTCCCAAGCTGTAGAATTCTCTTTTATGAGAGGCTAGGTTGGCTCTCTCCCCGTTTTCCTTCCAGCAGCAAGAAAATTCCTCTTCCATTTAGATGAGCCTTTGGTTGTTAGCTAGTTGTGACACAAGGGTCTTTAGTAGGATGCACTGTAATTCTGTCGTCTTTACTGGGTTTTCAATACTCTTTAAACTCTTTTAACTTAGCCCCTTTCCACACTGTGACCCCATTCCAGCATGGGAACGCATTGAATCCGTTTTTTTAGCTTCTGCTACTGCATGATGTTGTCACCTTCCTGCTCGTGTCGTGTCCAAAGCTGTAGTGATCGTGCACTACACTACTACCAGAAAAAACCTGGTAGTAGACCCCTTTTGCATGACGATTGCATGGGCTGGGGCAGTGCAGAAAGGGAAGAAGCATTGTCAAAGTGCTTCCTTCCTCAGTGCATTGCCAGAAGAGGCCGGCTGCATTGTGGACGGAAGGAACGTGTCCCAAACTCAACCCATCAGCTAGCAGGCAGGTGGTGCAGAGGGGAGTGTTTGGGGCACACTCCCATCCAGGCAAAGGCACTGTTTTTAAGGGTTCGGGTCCATGAGTAAGTCCTTGCAGGATTCTGCCTGCCAGGATCCTGGCTTTGACCTCTGTTCTTTGCAGAATCTGGCCCAGCACCCCAGCCCCAGGTGGCTGTTCTGATGCAGGGCAGCTGGAGCAGCCAGGAGCTAGCTATATAAGGGCTAGGGTTACTCTGTAGCCTTTGCCAGGGTAATATGGTTTTCAGTGTTGTGTGTTGCTTTGCCTGACTCTCCAGTGGTCCTGACTCCTGGACTTATCCCTAACTTCTGGACCTGCCCTAACCCCATGGACTCTTATTACTCTGTAGGCTTCTACTGCCTTGAACACTTGCTGTCTCCTGACCTTCTGCCTGTCTCTTGACCTACCTCTGGCCCTGTGTACATCTGTTGCCCAGAAGGATCTGGTTGCCTTGGACTCTTGTTGTGCTCTCACCTCCTGCCTGTCTCCTGGACCTGCTTCTTGCCTGTGGCCACTTGGGCTCTTGCTACCTGGAGGACTGCTGCCTTGGACTCTTGCTGTGCCCTGACCCTCGGCTTTCTGACCTAGTGCCTCTCTCTCAGCCCAGCCCCAGTGCCTGTACTGGATGGCCCTTGCTGCCCATGCCTCAGCCCCTGGTGCTGCTGGGATGATGCCAGGGCAATTCTGGATCACAGTAAGGCATGGAAAGGACCTTAGTGTTTTTAGTTGTATTGGTTGTTTATTTCTAAAAGTTTATTATTAGAGGGTTTTTTAATGAAAGATGTACTTCTTTCATTAGCTGCCTTATATCAGGGAAAGGGGGTGTGAATAATTTTTACACACATGCACACCTGTCCTTTCTAGTCCAGCATTTAGTTGCCTGTGTACACACACATACACATACACAAGGAGAAAGAGTGAGAAGTTAAGTAGCGCTCGACTAGATAGATTTTTGATCCAGCATAGATCTAGTTATATTCTCAGATTTCTTTACCCCTTTTCTGTGTCTTCCCTCTCTCTACTTTTCTATCTCCCTTTCTTTTTCTCTCACACCATTAGGGTGCATCTCATCTTTTTTTTGAGGGAGAGGGAGGAAGACTTTTCTCCATTCAAAACTCTTTTTTGAGAAATTTCTGCTGGCCGTGGGCCATTAAAAGGCAATTTCAAAGGACACACAGTCGATTGGAACATTATCCCTCTATGGCTATTGTGTGTCTTCCTTCCCTGTTTTGCATTTTGAACATCTTGTTTCTTACTATCACTCCACAAAGCAAGACTGGTGAATTCTTCCTCTCTCTCTCTCGCCCCCTCCCTCCCTTGTAGTATCAGCAGATTTTTGTGGGATTGGTTGCCTGCCTGTTCTGCTAGATTGTCAGCTGCAACCAGAAATGCAACACTGGCCGAGATTCTACATTAAAGAGGTGCAGTGCAATTTTGCATGGATAACATTTTGTGACAGTAGCAATGTGCAGTGCCTCCAGTGTGCCTGTGCACCCATGTGCACAATGTGCAACAATGTACAATAGCATCACAAACACTACTCTGCTTCTTCAACCTTGAAGTGAATATGGCTGCTCTGCAAAACTGCAGTCACTTTCCAGCCACTTTCATAGGAAGGATAGATAAACTTCCTTTGGAGTTTGCAGAGGAAAAGGCCATGCGTTTCTCATGTACAGCGATGCAGATTCCTTAATTGGAGGAAAGGTAGAGTATAGAGTAAACACGTAACAAGCAAATAATGTACTTCATGATTTATACTACAGTTGTTTAAGCACTAAATACACCAGCTTCTGGCCCAAAGCGTTGTTGCTGTCAATTGCCATTAAGTTGATTTTGATTTATAGTTACCCTATGAATGAGAGAACTCAGATTTACCCTGTTATCAACAGCCCTGCTCAGATCTTACAAATACAGGATTACAGCTTTCTGGATTGAGTCTATTCATGTGTAGTGTGGTCTCCTTCTGTTGCTCCTAGCTTCTACTCTACCAAATATTATTGTCCTTTTCAGTGAGCCATGTCTTCTGATAAGTCCAAAGTATGATAGTCTCAGTTTAGTCCCCTTGACTTCTAAGGAGAGTTTGGGTTTGATTTGCTTTTGGATGCACTTATTTGACTTTTTGGCAATCACAGTATCTGTAGATCTCCCTTCCACCATCACATTTCAACTGAGTTGATTCTGTTCCTCTCAGCTTTCTTCACCGTCCAGCTTTCATACTCATACAATGAAACTGTAAATACAATACCATGGACAATCCTACCTTTGGGATTCAGTGATGGGTCTTTCACACTATACACCTGAGGCCAAAAGATAAGAAAATAAAAATGGGCAAAGGAGGCAATAAAATCAAGCTCTCTGACATCTGATTTTTAAAGCAGCTGTTTTTTGATACTTCATGATAAGAATAGCAGAAATACATGGTTTTTTTTGTTTTGTTTTGTTTTCTTTTGTGCAAATCTCATGTATAACTACAACCCTAGCTGATCTTGTGGCTGTGTGTGGCTCCCTACAGCAGGCAAGATAAAAATAAAAACTGCCTCAACTTTATTGAAGTTGACTGGAGAGCAAAACGTACATAAGCCTGCATCACCAGGTATCCCCAGAGTGTTGAAATAACAGACATACGTCTATAAATTTGGCCAACAAAAAAATCCTGAGCAAAGTGGAGGGTAATGAAAGAGAAACAGAACCCTGATTGTATTTTGGAGGAAACCTTTAGGTGGTCTCTAGAAGACTGAATGTGTTTTTATTTACCTTTGTGAGGCTTACCTGGTCTGGTTGTTTCCTTTCACATGTGCTTAATGATAGTTTTGAACGAAAACATTCCGGAAACATTTTTTTTTTGCGGTGCAAGATTTTTCCCCCTATTTTTTCCTTGTGTCCAGTACCAATTTTGAGCTATAGATGCAATGCCTAGAAACACATCTACTTTGTTAACTAGGATAGACCTATATTTGGCCTTGCGACGGGAAACAAAGGAGGCAACGTTTTACACCTGTAGGATCTAAGAATCTGCTTGGTTCACAGGGCGTTCAGCTCAGCCTCTCTCTCTCTCATATCAAACTCTGTCCAAGTTCATATGTCGTGAATTGCAAAAGGGAAATGCAGGGAGAGGGAAACCAGGAGGTTCTTCCACCCTTGCTCCCTCTCTGTCTCTTCTCTGAACTTTTGAAATTGGCTTGAGAAGATTAAGTTACTGCACGATAATACCACTAGTGGTTTTAGGTCATGTTTACAGAGCCATAGTGTCAGCGGTAGAGTTTTGCATCGGTCATTGTTCCCAGGCATCCTTTAACACTGGAGAGGGCCTCCCTCCTCAAATTAAAGCAAGTCATCAGCACATGTGGGGTGGAAGCTATTATTTTCCCAGCGAGAAGGAAATTTCCTGCTGCACCTCTTCTTTCCCCCTGCAGAGCTAAAGACCTTCCATAAAGCCCTTACAGGTAAATGCATCAAAGCACTAATGGGGGTGAGTCAGCACTTACCTCTCCAACTGGTAAAATCCTTTACCCTCTAAAGAAGATTTTAACCTTCAGACCTAGAAGAAAGACAGCCATTTTTATACACATGGCACCAGAAAACAGAAACTGGCAATGGACTATTCAGGGTGCAGAAGAAGTAGTAAATTTCCCAACTTTATTCATTCATTCATTTATTCGGAAGTTTGAGTTACAGCGTTGTTTATCAAGGCCCAAGGCAGCTCAGAATAGAGCAATTTTTTGTTTTAAAAAAAGAAACACAATTAAAGATCTTGACAGTAAAGTTAATGGGCAAGAAAGGGAAATTGGTGCTCTATTAAAACCATCTATTGAAACATGGGGCTTTTGGGGGCCACAATTAATATTAAAAATCCAAGTTGGGTAACCAGTTTGGCCAAATCTCAAAGAAGGAAGTAGAGCTGTATGAGCTGCAGATTGAAACTGTCTGGACCAACTCGGATCCAGAAAAAAATGGGCACGGTCTAAAGTAGAGATAGAACAGGAATTTGCACAGCTTCAGGATGGGGGAACTCTCACCCGCTTAAATTGTTTTTTCTTTATGTACATGGGGAAAGTGCAGAAAATACAGAACTCATTGCAAACTTTACAGATAACGTGGTGCAGCATTAGATGCTTTCACTGCTGCCTTTGCCTTTTTGGAAGATGGGCAACCCAAATATTACACAGCAGGAAAAGAAACTTGGTCCAACTTAAGCTGCAGCCACCTGTTGTTTTGCTTTGCAAAATCTGGCCATCTCGCACAACATTTGTTATAACATTTTTGTTACGTAACATTATAGTTGTTCAACATTCTACTTGTGTAGCAATGTTGTTTTCATGTAAATAAAAGCAATGCTGCGAAACCAAAATGGCCTGCAACAAAACAGTTGTACAAAATCAGCAGCATTGCATGAAAAACAGCCGTGTGTTTCTGTTTTGCAATGTTGCTGATTTTGCAGAACCTTCTTGTCATACAATGTTTTTGTCATGCAACAGTGTTCGTTTTTAACATAGAAAACAGCAATGATGCAGCATAAAGTTATTATGCAAAATCTAGCAACGTTGCACAAAAATAGGCATGTTATTTTGTTATGCAACATTGTAGTTTACTACATTAAAAAGCAATGTCGTGGAAAACACACATGTAACAGTTCTTTCATTGCTGGAAGAGTATGGATGCCAAGGGTGATGGGAGCATTTGTTTTTAATGTCTCCTTCTCCCACAAAAGTTTAGACAAACAATGCTGGAAGAGATCGGGTGGAGGAATGAGGCCAAGACAAAAAGGCTTCCAGCAACAGCCCATCAAATATCAGAAAAGGGAGCAGGGAAGTTGTCAGGGCCATTTCACCTTATGGACTGCTGGTGCTAAATAAAGCATGCTCCTATCATTGCTTGACTTCCATATGTGACTTCCCTGAATTCCATCAATTGTATTTGTTCCTTTAAACTACTTTTCGTTTTTTAACTGCTTCTAATTTTATTGATAGTTCAATTGCATTTAATTTTATTTGTTTAAACTTTTGCAAGCCACCTCAAGTCCTCAATGGGGAGAAAAGTAAGATGGTGGTGATGATGACATTAAATGTTGCTGCTGATGATGAAAGAAACAGTGGAAGTTATAGCTGCTTTTGCATTCCTAATGCAAGCCAACAGGGAAGAGTGGTAATCTGGAGGTCTGAGTCTCAGCTTGGATTCAGTGTTGGTTAGTTTGGGTCTAGGCTGAATTACGCAATTGGGCTTCAGACTGAATTGGGGAACCTATGCATGGCCCCATTATAAATTTCATTCTGATCATCTCTAGTTAATGGCAAACATCATATTTTAAGGATAGTGGCAAGTGCAGATGGGGCAGGGGCCACTCTGCCCCAACATACATCTTGCTGGTTGGCCACATTGGCAAATTTGAAAAGGCATCAGGTGTTATTACTTTCAATTACCATTTCGGATGATTTTGGCCATTTTTTTTTATTTTTATTTTTTTGCTTTTCTTGCGGGGGGGAGAGTGAGGCTTGAGTATCTCTGGGAGGGCTCGGGGATGCTAAATATTACATTTTCAGGTTGTTGTGCTGGCTTTTGAGTGTTTCGTTGGGAAAAAAATGCCTGAAAATCAGCATGGAAAAAACAGGGTTCTGTCCCTTTTAAAGGGTGCTAGAGAAGCTGCATTTAGGGGTCCCGAAGGCTCCATAAAGCCCACAGGCGGCACTTTGCACTTGATGTGGACCATTCAAAAGTAACTGTTGTTCCCTTTTAGGACAAACATATATGCAAGTGACAAGTGATGCAATTACTTTGGCTCCCTTATTTCAAAACTCTTGATAAGTATTTAAGAATGTTTGTGTGTATTTGTGCATGCACACTCATACACTCTTTCCTAACCACTTTTTGCAGCTCCTCATGGAGAAGTGCAACAAGTAATGTGGGAACATTTTTATTATATGTTTTAAATTGTAATTGACCTACAAACATGCATCCCTTGAGGAAGAGAAGGAACACAAACCATTGAAGTACTGCTAACTCTTTTCCATTTGTGCAGATAGGAGTCTCTTTTTCTCACTATCTTTTCATTTAAGTCAAGGGAAACTTCTTAAATTTGGCTGGATTTACAAGCTGAAGTAAAGTCTCAGTTATCTGAAGGTCACGCTCTCCCTGAAATATGGGTCCTGCCCATTCCCTTTTGCTGCCCCTTATATCTGGAGCTCCCTTTTGGAACACAATTACTTGGTGCAACACAAATCTCTCTCCCCATTCAAGTGCAGCCTCAATACCTAACTTTTTTGGGCAAGTAGCTTTGGCTTAACTGTGTAGTGCTCCCAAAGTACCGTTCGTGTGTTCATATTGTATTAAGTTTGAAGAACTATTTATTTATATATATATATATACTTTTATCCAAATTTCATTTACTTTTTTCCCATTTATTTATATGTGTATATGAATTTATTTATCTATAAGCTGCTTTGAGTCTTAGGGTAAAGATGTGCTATAAGATGAGCAAGGAGTTTAAAGAAAAATGTGTCATTGACAATAACTTTTTTACAAAAGTAATAATGACGATTGCTAGTTGTGTGAACAATAACTTTATTTAGCTTGGTCCTAGCTAACTCCATTTGCTTGTGTCCCTTTCCTGTCCTTGGGAACGATTGATAATCTTCCCCCTTCAATTTCATTGGAAAGATCCATGAAAATTCTAATATGTTCCTTGCATATATCATGTGCACCCACCCTGCTTCCGTTCCTCTCCTCCACATAGGCTGTGAAATACTTTCCTTTGTAAAAGAAGTGGAATTAAGAACCTGAAGCTTTTATGTGTATATGAAGAGCTTGTCCTTCAAGAGATTGTCTGCCAAGTTACAACTAGCAGGTTGGAAGAAGAAAGGCTTCCTTCAGGGCACATTGTTTAATGCCACAGTGGTTCCTTTTGCATTTTGTTCTGAATGAATCTACCTTTGCCCATAGATGGTGCAAGGAAGAAGTGTGTCTTCAGCTAATGATAGGAATAGCAGAATTTACTAGTGCTTCTTACGTTGCCTATAGGCAATGCTGTGTGTGCCCTCCATAACCATATGGATCCAGCTAGTTCATGAAGTTTTGTCTTAGAACAGAGTGCCGGAGCAGAGATATAATCCTTCACTAATTTCATTTTTGAGGGGAGCACAGGCCTTGAGAAAAGCTTTGAAAACTACAGTTTTTGAAAACTATTTCCAATTTGGGACTTTTCCTGTGCAAACATTTGCATGTTTTCTTTGTTTGTATTTTTTTGTTTGGAAAACAGTATTTTATACTCAGGATGCATATTTTTCCATACAGAAAATAGTATTTCTGTGTGTAAATATTACTTCATGTGCAGAAAAGGGTGTTTTCAGTTAATAAAGTGAGATTTTTGTGCATGATAAAAGTCCAGTACTATGAAGATTACTGTCAATCAAGGAATCTTCTCATCAATGTTTCCCAGAAATTCAGGACACAAATTTTTCAACTTCATACACACACATTTATATACATATACATGTGTATATATATATATGGAGGTCCATTATAGGAATGGAAATGGTATTTATGGTATATATATTCAAATACCATTTCCATTCCTATAGTGGACCTTCAAACAGTATCCCCAACATTCAGAATCAAATCATTGCTGCAATGAAGGACTCACCAAAAGACAAAAATGTGCTGCTTTCCTGTTATTGAAATATGAAACAAATTTTTATACTTGAATTGTCCTCTTGTGTGATGATTGTGGTCTTTAAGATGTATGCTCTCTGTGTGGGTGACATATGTTAAAAAATGAAGACAGAGCAAGTGCATTAAAGAAACAATTCAAGTTGACTAAAATTGAAAGCCTTACCTAGAATATCAGAGTCCAAAGTGGTCATTGTGGTGGTGTGTGTGTGTTTTGGGATGTGTTTGTGCACGTGTGTAAGGAGATAAGAAGTGTTGCCTATTAAAACTGAACTACCACTAGTACTCCCAGCACTACTTCTATTGCAGAACAACTCTGAGATGAATATACAGATCATCTAATAAAAATGAGAGTTAGAATCAGTAGGTTGGGAAATGCTTAAGAAATGTCAGTAGAAAATTTGGGTACTGTTAGGATGAGAAAAGTAGAAAGAGAATCATGTTACACAAAGGGTGGGGGCTTAAACTGCCACCAAATTCCGCTGAAGTTCTTTAAAATAGGCTGCCAGGAGCAGACAGATCTACAGAGGAACACAAGGGATGTACAAACATGTGCAGTTCGCCTGTAATTAGACTGTATTGCTGAAATTCTTGCCTTGGTCTAGAAGCGAAAGCTACCAATAAGTAAAGTCCAAGTCATATCCTCCTTTCTCCACTTGATGCCTTTCTTGTATGGTATTGTTTATAAAATTGTGGACTTGTAAAACTGGGAGCAATCTCAAGCTTTCCTAGTCCCTTGATGATGCTGGAAATCCACAGTTAAGGCATTCCTGGCACATCTAGGGCTGGGCAGCCTGAACTTAAAACCTCCAACAAAGGGAAGACCCGTCACTCTCCCAGGCAGCTGAACATCTTTTACCACCAGGAAGTTCTTTCTAATGTTTAAACTTCTAACCTCCTTTTTAAAAAGTAATTTAAAATGGGTGGTTTGGTCCTGCCTCTGGTGTAGCAGGAAACAAGATTGTTTCATTTTGTACGTGGCAGCCCTTCAAACTTTTGAAGATGGTTATCCTGTTCTTGCTATGGGACACGTGTTGTCTGTTATTCTGTTGGTTAATCCCAACCAGGGTAGATCCAATCAATCAATTACTGAAGGTGTATCAACATGCCGTTGATTCAATCTATTTACTCTGCTTGGGACTAACAGCAGAATTCAAGCCGCCGTCTAGCTTCTTCTGAATGGTGTTTGAGATCTCAACTGGTGCAAACCACTTTGGATCAGGCCTCTTATCTGGCATCATACTGAACCAAACCGATCCAGACTGGTCCCAATCAATTTAATTCAGGACTCAAGGGATTCAACATGCTTTATTTGGCTTTCTGTGCTACTAGGTCATATGGCTTTTTCATATATTTGGGCTAAATGTCTAGCTCTGTGTGTGACTCATCACCCTTGCCTCCCTGATGTTCTGAGAGAACTCTCAAGGATATTAAAAGCTGATTTATTCCAGATTTTCAAGCATTCAAGGCATCCATAAAACATGCAGATTACTCTATCGCTGTGTGCTGCAAGTTAGGTTATTTAAAAGTGAATGCTGTTGCTAGCTGGTGTAACAGATTTCTGTTGAGTGAGAGAAAGCTGCTGGCACTGTGTCCTATTAATTTCCTTTTGATAAAGCAGATGCTGTCCTATGAAAACTGATGCAGCGATATGTTTTTGTGTCTTTAAGGCGCTGCACAACTGTGTCTTTGTTTCATTTTTTTTTAAACTGCAACAGCCTAACATGGCTACCCTTTGTGGAATCCATTCAGGTAGACTTACCCTGGTTGATTGTGTCCCCGGTGCTTTGGAACCTCTGGCAACAAGCAGAATGCATTTGGAAATGTCATCATGCTCTCTTGTGGGTAATTTAGTAATAAATATCTGAGAGATCGGTCAATACAACCCTGTTATATACCTTCTTTTTTAACGTAATTGAGTACCACAAAGTTAGAAGAAGTTGTAGGCTAGCAAAAGTGTTTATTGATTGGAAAGCTGGACTTTTTTATTATTATTTCTCTGTACAAGCCTTTAAAAGAATGTGTAAGATTGTACATTACTCGATTCTGATCACTTAGCCTTTGTACTCGGGAGCTGTTGTATGTGAGTAAAATCCCCCTTGGGAGTCATACTGTGCTGATTTTTTTTATTTTTATTTTTTTATTTTTGCCCATATCCACCTTCCTCCCACTTGGTGAAATGTATCACAATGGATTTCAGTGGAGCTACTCTGTAGGAAGTGGTTCAAGGACAGGAATGTCTGTCTTTAGGCATCTGAAGATTGATCTACCTATTACTCTTTCTCCTTTTTGCTCAAAAACATGCCTTTTGAAGAGATGCCGGAGAGCGGGCTAACTAAGAAATTTGTTCTGTCCTTCAAAGATAATGAACAACCTTGCTTCTTTCAGTTTATTGGCCCTGCAACTCTTTCCCAATCCTGCCAACCATAAATCGTTCTTAGATCTATTGTCAAATCAGGGATAAACTGATGGTAATGAGATTTTATTAACATCATTTCACGAGTCTTTTGTCATGAAATGGGAATGTTGTCTGCCCCACCCTTAGGCTGACTGTGTGAACCACTGCAAAGAGGGAAAGGTTGAAAGGAGTTGGGCACATTTGGAATGGTGAAGAGAAAACTGAGGGGGGACATAGTTGGACTCCTCAAATATCTAAAGGGCTGTCACAAGGAGGAGACATATGAATGTCTGTTCTCTGCTGCCGCAGAGAATGGACGAATGGACTTAAGCTGCAGAAGGGTAGGTTTCAGTTGAACATTAGAAGGAATTTCTTGATAGGAGCAGCAGTTTGGCAGTGGAACCAATTACCAAGAGAAATGATGGAGTCTTTATCTTTCTCTAGATGTCTTCATCTTCTTTTTCTAGATGTCTTCAAAAAGTGATTGGACAGGTATGTACTACAGATGCTTCACTGGAGTCCCTGCATTGACTTGATGGCCTATTGGATCCCTTCCAATGTTGTCATTCTATGATGGCAGTCTTCTGTTTGAAGGCTAGCTTCCTTCCTTTCTTGAAGAACTGTCCACCAAGTATTGCTCTAAGTTAAGGAACTGTCAGAAGGAGGAATTGTCTCACCTGAACTGAGGTTTGCATAAGAAGAAGAAAAATATAAGCTGGGATTTCTCTCACTCCCCTCCCTCTTTTTCTAACATGGGAAACCAAGAGTAGTGCCTATGTTTATTCCAAATCCTATGCACCTATGTGGGGGGAGGATGGTCTTGGGGAAGAAATTTAGTGTTCTTTTTCTCTCTATTAGTCTGCAAAACTAAAGAAGTGGGAAATGTAAACTTTGTCAGGTCTTTAGCACTCTGTTTAATTAATTCTTAACCTAATTAATAACCTCATTCTGCAATCACATTACTGCTGAAATTCCAAAGTAAGTCAATCAAGTTAAGAAATGTCTTCAAGTCTTCTCTTTTATATTAAATAAAATTCCAACTAAATTGGTCATTACTTAATTTTAACTAGTTAATCCCTGCCTCTGGTGGCAATCATCATGGAGGAATTTAGAATTTGGTAGCAAGCACAAATAGAGGCTGGTTAATGAGGCCACACTAATATTTGTAGACATTAAACAATAACAGTTTGAGGCTTACATTTAATAGTCAACCTACATGTGTATTGTGGTCAGGATCTTGAAGACAGATCAGGAAAAACAATTGTCCAAGGAGAATGACCAATTTCTGAGAAATGTGAAAGCTTTGTTCCCAAGAGAAGAGGTTATAAAAACATGGTTCCAAAAGGTACAAGAGAGACTTTAAAGACTTTGGGACTGATGGAGATGCAGGGGAGATGTTGCCTGCTTCACCATTCCTAAAGGAGCTGGAGAAAGAGGTTCAGACTTCTAGCTTTCCATGAACATCCAAAGACCCTTGAGCCTCTAGCGCAGCCACCCTGTCCCTGCTTGGGTTCTTCTCCCTGTAAACACTTGCAAGAATCCTATCAAGACTTGTATCCTGGAGCTATTTGTTGAAGCTGGTGCTGCAACCATTTTCCTTATCTAGGCACTCTTAAAATAAAGACCTGTCTCCCTACTGGAGAGGATCTGGGTATGCTTTTGAGTTCATGCAAGCAGTGGAGTTTGATGTAGTCTTTTCCATGTAGGATACAGTCTCTGGGGCAGTCTAAGACTGTCATCTTGAACAGGAGAGGAAGGGAAAAAGCTCTGCAGAATCAGAGGTGGAAAAAGTGCAACTTCAAACTAAGTTACCGTGTCACATGGGATGAACTGGTGGTTGGTGATGGCTAGACAAGGTCAAAGGTCAGAGCCCCTTACAAGTGCATATCCTGGTAAATGTAAATAAAACTTTTACATGACTAAATGAAAATTTATTCTTCGTTTTTAAAGTGAGTATTCACTCAAAATGCAGCCCCATTAACATACTACACATTTGGTAAACTATCTTATAACTACTGTCAGCGACGAAGTCAACTTAGATTTTAAGTAAAGATTTAATAGTTACGTGCAAGTATTTACTAGGAGCTGTTTGAAAAAAGGGTGGGAATCAATTTTCACTTCTTAGCAGTTCTGTATTTTTTGGTAGTTTTTGCCTATATTTATCATTTTGTTTTCTTTTTGATGAGGTATGTTGTTGAGTTTGTTTTCTCCCCTCCTCTTTGTTTCTTGTATATTGTTTTGTTTTAGTGGGATTGTGTTTTAATAAAAAAATGCTACACAAAGACGTAGAAGGTTAATGGTGTGATGTTGTTGAAGATTCAAAGCATCCTCTCAAAAGTCTGATTATTTTATTTGAAGAAGTTTCCCCCTGCCAATCTGGGTAAAAGATAATGCCGAAACACCTTAATGCTAACTGGTTTTTAGTTAAGGCTGTGCTCCCAGAGTTACATTTGTGATTCCCATTCCATTCCAACCTGTCAGATTTGGATTAGTTTAAGGTTTCTCATTAGTGCTGCCTCATAAAATCAAGAACCACCTGGTGGCTGTTTTAGAAATGAAATTTATAGATTATCATCACCCAATCTGTGGGCAGGACACCCTTGCAATGTTTTTAAGGTAGCTAAGTGCATACTGTGTTAATGCTGAAAGCAGACTCTTTATCTGTCGTCGGAAACATGCCCAGCCAATACGCACACAACAGCCCAAAGAAATAAAATAAAGAAAACATGTGCATAAACATGGATTGTGTGTCTGTCTGTCTGATCATCTGTTTGAAATGATGTTGTTTAGGCCCAGCTGGAATAATCCCATTGAAATAATTGTGGAATAATGGGTCAACATGTTGGTAAATCCAGTGGATTCTTTACTTGGGACAAACAGTAGGATTTAGCTATGACTGCCTGTCAAGACCTAAATGCCTTGAAGATACCAGATACGGTGTGATCTCCAAAGCTAAGCAGGGCCAGTCCTGTTAATACTTGGATGGGAGATGACCAAGGAATACCAGGGGCTTTAGCCTACATTTCAGAGGAAGGCAATGGCAAATTACCTAAGAAAACCTGGTGAGATTCATGGGACTTTGATAATTCAACAGGTTACATTAAGGCACACAAATACACTCCCATAATGTTGAGCACCATGGGAATAAAAAATTAGCAAACCTCCATCCCAAAGTTGATGAGAACAGCTTCTTCACTGTTTGCCTTTGGTGAGTCAGTTTCTCCTGTTGAGTCAGGCTTGGCGAGGCTTCAGTTTAAATGTTAACGGTGTTAACCTAAAAGGGTCTCATTGGAATTTGGAAATGAAGGCTCAGAGGAGGCCTGTGAGTGGAGGGTATTGGCAGGATCTTTTCACCTCTCTATACCAGTACTAACTGCAGAAAGGCTCCAGTTAAATGCAAACAAAAGTTTGCATGCTGAGAATGATATACACACACACAGAAAATCAGACACTCTCAAGAAACATGCATTGGGAAATAAGGTGTGAAAGGTTGGATAGAGAGAAGGATGGAAAAGGGTGATAAGTTGGCCGTCCTGAAGAAAAGGGTTGCAGGAGAGAGGTTCAGGCAGTGTCTGAGGGTAGCACAGACTAACAGGAATCTGGGTGCCACAAATTACATCTGAGATGCTACCATTTGCTGGGGCCAAAGTTGGGGTTTATATACCCCTTTGAAGGGGTGTTTGGGCAGAGCCTGAAACTTTCTCCTGGGACTTCCAGGATAAGTGATTGCTTTGACACAGGAATGACAAGATCTATGCAAATCATTGTAATCTCTTGAAGTTTGGACTGGTAAGGAGGTGTAGGAAAGGTCTCTGTAAGGTGAGATCGCAAGGGATGGTCTCTAATTGTCTTATCTAGGCTTGTTTGGAAATGCAAGAATCTGAGATTGGCAAAGGTATTAGCTTGAACCCCTTTTATGCCAGGGCTTTCTGTCTAATCTCCTTTGAACTTGTTGGGCTGACCATGTCCAGCAATGCTCTTTCAGTGTGACTTCGATCATGTATTTTCAGCCATAAATATGTCCAAACATGAAAAGAAAAGCTCATTCTGCAAGCTAGGGGTGTCAGGGGTGGTGTGTGGCTATTAATTTTAAAGTGTTTCTGGGTTCTCACCTAGATTGACACCATGTCTTGAAAATGAGAGCTTTTCGGAGCCAAGAAAAAAAAATCTTGGTATAATATGAAGCCAACTATTTCCAAATGCAAATCATGCCTGTTCCAGTTTCATTTGTTTCTTAACCTGGACCTGGCTGGCTGAAAGGTAGCTCTTTTCAAAGCTTATATTCTAAAAATAGAACCATCATTTGCAGAGAAATGTAAATATAAACATCTTTTTAAAATATCTGGAAACAAGCACACTCTGACATGCAGATTTATAAGTTTTTTTGGGGGGAGAGATGATATGGATGTCTCAGCTGTGCTCTGCATCCCATTAAGCTTTGTTGTGAACCGTTTTAGGTGTCGGTCATCAGAGTGTGCCGCTAGAATGCCAAAGGGAGAGTTTGTCCTTATCCGCTAACGGAATCCATTGATACTGAAATTATATCAATATTTTCATGTAATTATAAAGGAGCGGTTTGATGCAGTTAAATGAGATGAGCACTTTATGCCCTGCTGAGGCATAAATGCTCTCATATTTCTGCTGGTTTGTAAAATGTCAAATCCAACCGTGAACACCCTCTCCCTTGAAGAAATGCTCTCCCGTATATGCAAGATTAATAATTATTTTCCCCCCAAATCTCAAATACTTACCAATTTAATCAGACAGATGTAATTATGCAGGTAGACTATATAATGAGGAAGACTAAACATTTGTCTTAATTTTATAGACACTAACAGGAAACAGAAAGATATACCACAACCTAAATTCTACAAAGACTAATCTAACCTTAAAAAGTTTTAAATAACTTCACATTTAGCTGATTTGTTTGTTCATTTAAAATATACTTTATTCTCACATGTTCAGGAAGGCTTATGACACTGATAAAAACGTAAGTCATTTCTGCACCTTACCTGTCCTTTCTGTTTTAGTTACTTCTTCTTGTAGCCTAACTGTTATTGTACTATGTAGCCTGGTGAAATCTTCTAGAGAACTTGAAAATGTGCAAGTTGTATGCCACCTTGCTTGGTCCTGTTGAAAGCATTACTCAACTCAATTTTTTTTTCTGCTTCTGGACCACATGGTTTCCTTCCTCCCTCCCTCCCTCCCTCCCTTCCTTCTTTCCTTCCTTCCTTCCTTCTCCTTTATTTTTTTCTTTGGGCTACCTGAAACCTAGGAGCAATGAGCAAAGATTACCAGAAGTATAGCCACAATGAGGAAGCTGTGCCATAGTAGAACAACTGTATATGTGTGTGGATGATGACGACGACGACGATGTTGTTGATTGTTCCTGCTCTTAATCCACATTAATTTCTGGTTTCAAATATCACTGAACTATGAATACAAATAATGCTTAATGTGGGGAAGGGGACCTTTATCTAGATAATAGTTAATTCTATGATCTACAAAGTAGCTCCGAGAAACTGTAGAGTTCTACTTCTGTAGGCATAGTGTCTCCCACCCTTACTTGAATTTTAAAAGTATAAGATATATAGCAATCATTATGAAAACACTTTGAAGAGGAAATCCAGAAATTCACTATCTAGGTATTGTTCAAATTTTGCTCCCATGAGTATATGGTATCTTCATTATCTTCAACTCTTTGATTCTATAATTATTCCATGCAGAAGTGAGATTAAAAAGTTGAAAGGTGTGTGCTGGGGCAGAAGAAGCTAGAAGTCTAATATAATCATTTCTAACATGGAATTGTCAGCTGTGACCTTCCAGGTATTGTTGCACTACAACTCCCACCATCCCTGGCCTGCTCCCATTCCTGGTGGAAGTGAGTTATTAAGAGTCATAGATCAAACCCAGAGTTGACTTGATTCCTAATTTCCTACAGATCAGTTGAATATGTATCAGAAGTGCAATTTTTTGATATAAATGAATTTGTTTTTTTATTCTCTGTGATGAAAAATGGAATCACTTAGAACATTATGGATTTGTTTCATTGTGAACTTGTCCACCTGCTGAGATAGTCAAGGGAGGCGTATCGAGAACACCCACTCCCAGAATGGAAGTTCATTGGAAGGCTTGCTTCTCTGGTCTTCCTGAGCTTCCCCAGAAGCCCTGTTCAAGGGAAGCTCAGGAAGCGGGCTACCCTCCAACATTTCACAGATCAAAACTAGGCCATGGGTGGCCAAGCAACACCGGAGTATGTTTGGAATTAATGAAGAAGAACAGACTTCTAGGAAATGCTGTAGCAATTGCTTTTGCCTGAGCTTTTTAGGAAAGGCAAGATTGCCCATCCCCCAGCCTGCTCCCAAATAATAATTAATTAAAACAACTTTCACATTTTGAATTCAGTTTCCAGTCACGGAAAGAAGCCGGGACAAAGGGGGAAAGTGAGAGGAGGAGAGTGAAACTGCGATATCTAAAAGGCAACTTTTTTTAAAAAAAGGGACAAAAGAGGATTAATCGAAACTTTCTCTGCCAGCTCAGGACAGTCAAAGGGTATCTGTTTGATCAAAAAGTTATGTGGGAAGGCTCCGAGTTCTGTCTTTCATTTTCACTTTCCACACAGTTCGCACTTCTGACACTCAACCTCTTGACTTCAATCCAGGGAGGAAGTTGGGTCTGAAGTGGAGACTAGAAAGTTACCTTGGAGAGGCCTCCAAGCACAACAGAAGGAGAGGAAGGGGAAGAATTGGCAACCATACTTTTGCAGTGCCTGAATAGGACTACAATGGTGATTAATTCCCACTGCATCTTTTCATTTATTTAATTAATTGTTTTTCTCCTTTTCTTTTATTTGGAGGTCTCAGGGTAGACAACAGATAAAACCATATAAAAATTCAGACATTTCCGAGCTGAAATCAATAGCATTTTAAACAAGACAAAAACATACGAAACAAGACAAAAATATATTAAACAATTTAAACAAGTTAGAAGAGCTCTAAAAAACTAAGAGAGGTGGTCTTTCCTCCTTCTCCTCCTCTTCTTCCTTCTTCTTATTGAAGGAGCATGTACTTTTTTAAAAAGTAAATTAGGACCCAAAGTGCTTAATAGAAAGCCACATCTGGACTTGGTGCCAAAAAAAGGAATCAGGATTGGCATTAATCCAGCTTCCAAGGTAAAGGTGTTTCACAAGTGGGGTGCTCCCACTGAGAAGGCCCTCGACTACTTCTCCACTGTCGTATTGCCCCCTATTTGTGGGACACAATAGGGGGTCCCTCTAGCAGATCTCAGTCCTTGGGGCCTCTTGCCACTTTTGGGAAGAGTGTGAAAAAGTTTCTTTTCAAACTAGACTCTCAAACTGCTTTTTTTTTTGTGATTAATGATTTCATGGTTATTGCTTAATTTTTAATTTAGACAACAGGGTTGTCAGCTTCTTGCCCTGGTGAAGGACAGCTTTTTCTGAGAAACAGGCAAATCGGCCAGGCGTTTCTTGGTTCAAAGGCTAGAGGTCAGATTTATTGAATACAAAAATACAAAAAGATTCTGTTATAACAGGGTGCCGATAGAGGTTCGGAATGGTAAACAAAGGCTTGGCATGGATTTTATACCCATGCATCCAAATAAACATCAGACACACCCACTGCAGCATTATTTCACCAATCACAAGTGACCTTTCCAAATTTAGCCAGGGTCCAGTGAGGTAGTAACAAACAAAGGCAGCAGGCAGGAGGGGCTAGGGCAGTGGTTCTCAACCTGTGGGTCCCCAGATGTTTGTAGACTTCAGCTCCCAGAAGCCCCAGCCACTATGGTCAATGCTCAGGGCTTCTGGGAGCTGAAGTCCAAAAACATCTGGGGACCCACAGGTTGAGAACCACTGGGCTAGGGTCTCCTGTGTACGTGACAACTCCTTAATTTGTGATGGAGATTGTCTTTTCCCCACTCGCAGGGTGTCTTGAAAGTTTGTCATTCATATGGTTGCCGTGAGTTGAAGCTAACTTTAAGGTATGCAACGACAATAACTTAGTCTATTTATAGTGACATTCTAATTTTTTTTAATTGAGGTTAACGGGTTTATCCTTTCATTTTAGTGATGTTAGCTAGGTTGAATGCTTTATGTTAAACATATCATTAAATATTTCTGTTTTCACAGATTTCCAATGGCCCCTAGATTCCCATATCAGCCACTCGGGCAAAACTCTTTTGTGGATTTTGTTTCATGTGTGTTAGGGGCGTACTTATACTGATAAGTGACGCTTGGCTGTATGTTTTAATGCTTCCTTGACCCAT
This sequence comes from Iguana delicatissima, assembly GCA_948472985.1. Taxonomy (NCBI): domain Eukaryota; kingdom Metazoa; phylum Chordata; class Lepidosauria; order Squamata; family Iguanidae; genus Iguana; species Iguana delicatissima. The sequence continues at coordinate 584,240 of CAOKZL010000019.1, read as the reverse complement.
TCCCTTCAATCTGTAGTAAGTCTTTCCAGGCATAATTGTTCTCACTACACAATAACAAACCTTTCACATTTCCTAAACAATGAACAATCTTTACATGTGATTTATGGTATTATTATTGAGTGCAGGGAACATTGCTATCTAGATAGTTAAATGAAACTTCAGCATCGAGAATTTATAGTGCTAAACCTACTGTGTCCATCTTCTAATTTATCTACCTCATTACTGACCCAGGTCTGATTCGTTCACGCGACATGGAGATTCTCCTTATTGCATACATCTGAGGCAGCAAATCATAGATAAAGTAACAAGAAAAAGATTGGTTCTCTGCTGTAATTTCATACTCTGGAATATATACACATTAAGAGCGTCCATCTGATAACATTTGTAAAATTGCAGCCCAGCAAAGAATGGTTAACGGGGTCATCGGTAATTGAAGAATGTGTAAGGCTAGACAATCTAATGCAATTGCTGACATCCATGCCTAACAGAACACTTAAAGTTCTATTAAACATGGTGTTAAATGCTGTTAAGTTAGCTTGTCCTTAAACTTTCTGTCATTTCCTGTGCAATCTTTGATTTCAGCCAAAAAGGGTAAACTGTGGTTTGCCAAGTCCTAGATTGCATGCAACGTGTCAAAAATATAGATTTGGTATGAAACAGGAAGCCAGAGGAGGGATCAGAACATTTTGGGGGAAAAGAGATGACAGGAGAAGGATGTGAACTGCTTCCAAGCCAGAAATGAGAACCTTTGCCATTTCCACACTCTGCTGTTATAGTGCTATTATTCCACTTTCAACATCCAATGGAATCCTGGGGTTTGCAGTTTAGGGAGAGGCCTTTGTGTGCTCTTCACAGAGGTGTATGGAATTGTGCATAATGAGGAGAAAAACTGAGAATTTATTTTATTTTTATTCTACTTTCTTCCTGCATAGGATTCAAGGTGGCTTATAACTATTTAAAACAAACTTTAATACAAAAGTTAAAACGCTACTAAACCAAAATTCAAGTTAAAAATAGTTTATAAAACACATTCGGAATATAATAAAGCAGAGACACAAGACTTCCATTTAAAAATTTCATCTGCTGCAACAAGTTTAAAACTAAAGGCCTTCCTATTAATAAAAAGGTCTTTCCCCGCTAGTGGAAAGATAGAAGGGATGGGGCCAGCCAAACATCTCTCTCTCATAATGGCAGAATTCAATGTCATACACTAAAGGTGAATGCTGTATGATTCAGAGCACTGGAAAGGATTTTCTTCTTAACATAGATAGCATTGCAATTTTTTTTTTTTTTTAAATGTAGAGCCATTTCAGACTAGGGAAATCTAGCAGTATGATTCCATGTTATAGTTACAGCTGCATCTTGTGGAATCTTGTTTTTTTTTGGGGGGGGGATTTGGTGAGGAAGGAGAGATAGCTAGCAGTGAATTCTAAATACCTCTCTGTAAGACAGTTGTAGTAACAACTGTATTGGTAACTGCAAACTTGGACAATTTGATAACATGATTGCAAAGATTCAGAGAAGATAAGGCTGCTGCTGCTATTGTTGCTGCGTGGCTTCAAATCACTTCCAAATTTGGTTTGCCTTAGGGTCACCACATCATGTGATTTTGGGATGCTGAGAGCATATGCCATGCCCCAGGTCAGCAAGTTGGTTTCCACTGCTGAGCAGAGACTCAGATCCTGGTCTCCAAGTTTGTACTCCAACACTCATACCACTACACAACACTGTTTCTTTCCAGCTATTAGTCATGATGGTTTTCACTACCTTGGGATCAGTTGCTTGGAGAACACAAAAAGGAAAGTTTTCTTCTGCTTCCCAGGCCATACTAGGCCCAGAAGTAGAGGAAGGGCCCTCCCTCCATCCCAACTGCTGCTGCCCTGGCCTCTGAGGGAGAGAAGAAGAGTCAGGCACAACTCCACCATGCCTGGATCCAGAAGCAGAGGAAAGGCTGTTCCTCTATCCCAACCACCACTGTCCTGGCCTTCGAGGAGGAGAAGAAGAGGCAGGCATGGCTCAACCATGCCTAGGCCCAGAAGTAGAAGAATAGCCCTTCTTCCATCCCGACCGCCACTGCCCTCACCTTGGAGAGAGAGAAGAACAGGGAAGTATAGTTCCGTCCTACATAGGTCCAGAAGCAGAGGACTGGCCCTCCCTCCATCCCAACTGCCACTGCCCTGGCCTCGGAGGGAGAGAAGAAGAGGCAGGCATGGCTCAACCATGTCTAGGCCCAGAAGCAGAGGAATAGCCTTTTCTCCATCCTGACTGCCACTGCCCTGGCCTCAGAGGGAGAGAAGAACAGGGAAGCATAGTTCCATCTTACATAGGTCCAAAAGCAGAGGAAGGGCCTTCCCTCCATCCCAGCTGCCACTGCCCTGGCCTCAGAGGGAGAGAAGAACAGGCAGTATCTGCTGGACTTAATTCCCTCTCACACTGCTACCCCCTTTTCCTTTTGTATCATATCTTAATTAGATTGTAGGTCTCGGTGCAGGGAATTTTGGTTGGTCTTTTACTTGTAAAGCATCATGTACAGTGGTAGCACTATATAAATAAATGATAATGATGATAAGAAGAAGAACTAATATAACCATCACAGATAGCCATTGATGTGATCCAGCAGAATTCTTCCTACATTCAATATTTCCTAGATGCTTTCTGTATTGCACTTATTGTTGTCCTTGTGTGCCTTTGAGCCACTTCCGACTTACAGCGAAGCTATCACAGGGTTATAACCCATCCTTAATCTATTGCAGTACTCAAGGCCATGGTCATAGGATTCCCAAACAGTATCTCACGTAGAGAGCTGTCATCCTCAAGCCCTTTTACCTCTGGCAAAGTTGCTACTGTACGAGTCTTGCAGACTGGGCCTTGTGGTAAATTGGAAGTATTTACTAAAAGACAACAAACAAACCCTGAAATGTGTCAGGGACTGGAAAGAAACAGGATTACTAATTCATAAAAAGACATATGAGATCCAAAGAACCCCAACTGTGTCATGCATTTGATGTGATTTTGGCTGCAATCCTATATCCACTTTCCTGAGAGTCAGCTCCATTGAAATGAACTAGATGTACTTTTCAGCAGGCAGGCATGCGACTGTGATGTTAGTTTCAGTTTCTAGGGACTGCAGCTATAACTCTATGTTTAGTTGCAACTGACATAAAAGCAGTCTAAACATTCAACATTGATTAGCATCTTAATTAGGTTTTGGTGCTTTGCTTGCTTGTTTGTTGTAAGAAGCAATAAGTCACTGTTTATAATGCAGATGTAAAGACTTCTGATTGTCTGGCAGTAATTGCATTTGCAGATGCCGACTTGCCAGTGTGTGTGTGTGTTGTTAAAGCAATGTCTCCCTCCCTCCACCATTACTACTGATGTTTTTAATTTTATTTTGTTTTGCAATGCCCATTTTTTTTTTAAAAAAAAAATTGATTCCACAATTGTTAAGAATCTCTTGTTCACCTAATTTTGCATTGATTTCAGTTTAGAGTACAATTAAGATGATAAGGGCAACTCCTCATCTACTTATAGTTTTTTAAAAAAGAATCCTGAAAGTTAAAATTGTGTAGAACTTTACAAAGTGTAGCCAAAACCTTATCTGTTGCTGTTGTGTGCCTTCAAGTTGTTTGCAACTTATGGCAACCCTAAGGGGAACCTATCACAGGGTTTTCTGAGGCTGAGAGTTTGTGTGATGCACCCAAGGTCACCCAGTGGGTTTCCATGGCCAAGTGGGGAATTGAATCCTGGTCTCTAGGGTCATAATTAAATGCTCAAACCACTACCGCACCATGCACCAGCTCTCCTAAAACTAATTAGTCCCCATGAAGTAGACCTAGTGCTTCAGGGGAAACCAACACTTCCATTGATCCAGAGTAACTTCCATTAATTCAGTGAGTTTACTTTAGTTGGGACCAGCAACTTAGGCAGGAATAGCAACCATGTGGACCTCAATTGTTGTTGGACTGCAGATCCCACCAACAATCATGAATTCACTCAATGATAATGAATGCTAGGAGTACCAATCCAACAGCATCTGGAAGGCTGCATGATGTCTACACCCTAAGTACGCATTTGTGCTCATTGGCTATTTCGTAATAAACTTCTGGAATTCCCTATTCTTGCCAGTGAGGTGGGTCTGTGAGTTATACTCTAATAAAGACAACTTTTCTGAGGTTTTGCAAGGCTGGAATGGGGATGGGAACATGCATACCCGTGTCCTCACTCTCCCATGCAACAGGCAAACATCAGCAGAGACGTTGTGTGGAATGCAATCTACCTAGCGTTGCAGGAAACATCCCTCTTGACTGTTAACCATCGATAACGCTTGCGTGGACCCACATAGCAAATGGTATTATGGGGGATGGTAACAATTTGATTGCCTCCATGAGGGAGATGCTTTGTGGGTGCTTTGTGACTTGCTCTTGGTACCAAATCATGTCACATGATGGGTTAGGGTTGGATGCTATTTAAGCCATTCAAGTGCCTCCTTTGGATTATTCACCTTGGCTGGAATGACTTCTGCTTGCTGAAGGGCAAGGCCTTTGTTTTACAGGGTTTGAGTGATTTCTGTTTTATAAGAAAGTCTTGATCTGGAATCTCCCTTATTTTTTTTCTGCCATTTTGCCCTGACAAGTTTGGCAGGGGGCAGTAATCCAAAGCAAGTTGATCATGCTTGCAGAAGGGTGAGTAGGGAGCTTTGCAAGAGATTGTGCCACTTTCTCTCACACCTAACATAATTTTCTGATGGACAGAGCTTTACTGGGCGGAAGGTGTTCATCTGTTGGAAGAGGGGGATATGTTGTTCTTGGGAATTTTGCAACACACAGTGAGGGTTGTGTTGGCCAGCTTGGTGGAGGAGTGTCACTTGTCCATGTCAGAGGGAGAATATAAGACTTCAGTGTACACTTTTGGCATCCATTTGGTGTCGAGTTGGGCGGTGTAGAGTTGGGCTCTGAAACTCTCTCTTTAGGGTTCTGCCTCCCAGGGGATGAAGAACAAGATTACCCTTGAGGCTAGTCTGGGATTCAGGCTCTCACTTCAGGCCAAGTTCTGTGGCTTGGGTGGGAGTCCCTGGGTTACCTTCCAATTATGGTTGGCTGGGAAGCAACACAAGTATTTGTGTTGCCTTCAGGGCTGAAGAGGTGGTCACAGGGTGACACCTGGCCCCTGCTGGACCCACATCAGGTCGCTCCCCCATCCTTGCTCTATTTCCAGACAGCACTTAAATAGGCTACGTCAAATAATGTGGCCCTTATTCCGCCCAACTTTCTGTGTCTGGTTTTCTTATTTCATGGTTGCTCATCAAATTGTGCTCATCTTAGCACAACTTTTTTTACCTTTTTCTGAAAATCTCACATTGTATACTGCTTTGCCCAAATGAGTGTGCCCTTTGTTTTCTTTTCCAGGCTTCCAAGCTTTTCCAAGCATAGGCTGCAAGTGTTCTCTCGAATAATTTTTCTACTGTAAAAACAAATGTCACGAGGATAACAATTTTCGACACTTTCATTAACTAAAGTGTTTGGGGAGTGATCCTGAGAATCACAAGGCTGCCTCTTCACACTGAATGTACTTAGCAGAGTTCACTTTTCATACTGGAAAAGAAAGCTACATTAGCTAGTGAGTGCTATGTTGGATTTGCAAATAGAAAATCCAGATTTATGGTATATGCACAGCCAGCCATGATGCTTCCTGAGTGCCCTTTGGCAAGTCAGTTTCTTCTATTTTCTGTCTGTCTCAGCTGGCAAAATTGTTGATCAAAAGAAGTTTTGCTTTGCCTCCCTTGGAAAAAAAATGCAGAATACAAATGTTATCTGCTTGAAGTGATGTTGGCCTAGGTTAGGTATGGAAAGGATATAGGAAATGAAATGGTCAAGTGTCAGGACACCAAGAAGAATCCTAGACTGATGAGAATCTTTGCAGTTCAAGACTTTTGTGCAGAAAACAGCATTTTTATTTTCACTTTATTGTGCAGAAAACAATATTTTGCTGTGTAGGAAAATGTTATTTTTCTGTGTAGAAAAAAGAATAACACCACATTCAAATTTTGTGAAGAATAAGTCTCCAGCTATAGCATTCTCTTTATAGGAAACAGTATTTTTTTTTTTCACAGAAGATATTATTTCACTGGGAAAAGAATGCAAGAATGCAAATTTTGCCCAGAATGAATGTCAAACTGCAATTAGTCTTTGCAAACTGTGAATTTTTCAAAGGCTTCCTCAGAATAAGAAAATTGCTAGAATTACTTGTTGCTACCTTTGAGAACTAATTTAGTGAAAAATTACATCCCTAGCTTTTTTTTTTTCCCCCTGTGCACATTTAGGACTCAGCCTCCTATATTACTTTTTGGAAGAGATGAGAATATATTTATATGTTAATTTTTTCCTTCATCACTTGTTTTAAACTGCATAGTCTTCCTGTTCCAAATATGGTTGAGTTTCTTAATTTTGATAAAGTCTTCCAAAGGGACTGAAATACCAATTCTCCTCTATCTGGTGGCAAGTGTAATTCAGCATCACAAACATGGCTGAATGCAAAAAAAATCCAAAATCCTATATCTGGACTGAAAACCCATCAATTTTGATGTTCCCTATATTAGATATACACGTAGATATACATAGATATACATACATACATACATACATACATATATAATTTATTTATTTTTTAAAAAACCCTCCTCATCTTAAATATGAATAAGTTTGTGAATTTTGTTGAATTCATCTCCTCCAGAAAGTGAAATCAAGGCACCATCCATTTGTAAATTTTGTTGTAAAGTTTGCACTACCTTCAGTAGATAGGTTCTAATGGACCTATCTTAGCTTCCCCAAGTAACTTGGAGAACAGAAAATAAGATTTCAAAGAGGGCTTTTCAAAGAGGTCTTACTGTCTCATCAACACTGTGGCTGTGGAGAAGGAGGAGGAGGAGGAAGGAAAGAACTGGACTTCTGCTGTTGACAGCAGTCACATAGCAGTCAAAACATGTAGTTCCAGTCTCAGATAATCTCTTTATTTACAAGTGCCAAATGTCCATCACAGTGACTGATGGAAAGGACGGTAGAGAGGACTGTGTCCATGGATTGCTAAGTAGCATGTGTGGGAGAGGCAGAGAGGCACAGAGAGAGAATTCGAACAGTTAAATTGGCCGTGTCAAGTCCCGGTTTCCATCCGTCACGTGGTGTTAATTTTCTTGCCCAGAATTGTGTGCTTGCTCTAGCGTCCAAAAATGCTATTAAGTTGGGACTCTTTGCCCATGTTCAGACAGAGTTCACTACTGAGCAAAGCCTTGCAGGTGGTTGTGATTCGGGGTGGTGGCCAAAGGAGCATTTCGGTTGCTCATTCAGGCTATTGATAGGTCATTCAAAGCATCATATCCGGGGGAGAAAGTCTGAACGGGAGTTTGGCTGGCTTTCCCATTTTCAGTTGAGTATGACTGATCTGTGTCCTTCTACATCGAGAGGAAGAAGCAACATGTAAAATGTCTCATTATTGTCCACCCAGAAATGAGCTTTCAGGTGGGAACAAATGAAGACTGCATAGATTCCATCTTTTTTTCAAAGTTCTATGGTCGGAGTTTGCAACAATGCTTTGGACAGCATTTTTGCTTGTTCGTTCAAAGTATACCCCATGCATTTATATCACCCATATTGCCTTGAGCATATCCCAGTCTGAGCTGATTTCGGAAACTAAGTTGATTCTGGAAGCTTTGGAAGACCAGGGATCACTTCATATTACACAGTGAAGGCCGTCTGATTCTTTGTGGTGCTTTGCGATGAAGCCTTAGCATGGTGAAGGTCTGAGATTAAAACAAAGGCTACTAGCTCATGACGGATCAGGCAAATAAGAGGTGGAAAATTGAGGAGAGTCAGATTCTCTCCTTGCAGACCTCCCTGCAATCGCATAGAAAGAGTCAAAATACCTCCCTTTCCCTCTTTAGCCCTTCTCAAAATGGTGGCAGGAAGTGGTATTGCATCACTTCCTGTTGCTCTTTTGGGGGAACTACAAAGAAAAACAGAGGGCCATGGAGGTACTGGAAAGGTTCTGGGGGCTTCGTGGGTGGAGGTGTTCATGTGTGATTAAGTATATATTGGGGATTTACCACATGGTTTTCAGACAAAAATTAGTTGAAAATTATGCCCACTTTTTTAAATATGAAGTTGGGGGCTTTGGGGGACTGGTGGGGTGCTTCAGAGGCCACAGAGCTGGAGTGTGGGGGTGCCCCATGAGGCAGATTAATTCCCCCTGAGATAAATTAAGGAACCAGTTGGGTTCCCTCTGGCTTTATAAAACTATTTCTCAGTCTGGGTAGCTGGTCGCTAGGGATGGAAAAGAAATATATGTTAGTTCCCTTTCTTACAAATTTATTTAATTAACAAAATCCATATCTTGAGCAAGTAATAATAATGGGCTGTTGTGTGTGTTTCAGTTTTCCATTATGAGGAGGAATTTATGAGCATCAGTTTCCTTTTATTTTTTCCTCTCCCATTTCTTTTTGAATACAGATAGATATGCCAATCTAAAACAAAAAATATTTAGTCAAAGAGAAAAATGCATAAAACATAAAGAAACAGTATAAAAATGTACACGTGTGAATTTCCATGCATGAAGGAGAGAGGAGGAAAACAACAAAGTCTTTGAGCTTGATGCAAAATTAGGATAGGAAGGAAATGCAGATGGATTTCAGAAAAACAAAACAAATACAAATGAGAGTTTTTTTCACATTTCTGTCCGTCCATCACTAAGGAGAATCTCTTATACTGCTCACCCCTGCTTGTCTGGTGGGTGACCTGCTATCTTCTGGACCTAATCCTGGCACCATCTTATAACTGTAGTGTTTATTTGTGTTAAATTATTTAGCTGCTACTTTTTAAGGGTCCCGCCATTTATTATTTCCCAAGTGGTTCACCAAAAAAGAAAAGAAAAGAATAAGTCTACAATTAGAACAAGTGAAACAATAACAAATGGTTACAAAAGAGCCAGTTTAAACATCTCCTCTTCTCAAACACAGGTCTCCCTGGGTACTGAAGCACCCAAACGATGCCTGATTGATTCGCTTTGTCAGAAACCAGTCATCTCCTCCCGACCCGCGCACGTCAACGGCAATCCATTTTGGAATAAGCCAGAGTGTGTTTGCCATAAATCACATGATAACATTTGCAAGGGAATATGCTTCATTAGATTCGCCTCCTATAATACTGTCGGATCATTAGGTGGAGTGTAGACAGAAATCATTTCAGTCCTAATCCTTCAGGCATAGGGAGCCCCCGTGTGTTTGTTTCTTAAATGTTTTCCTAATTGAAGTTCTCATTTTCTCATTTTTCCCCCTCAATGGGAAGGCGGTTTTTTTTATTTGGTCAGCCATATAATGCTGAGAAGACCCCGGGTCAGATTGCTGCTACACATGAATTAAAATAATTGCTAAGATTCCTTAATGTTATTTCAGTTTCCGTTTAAGGTCTACAAAACTGGTAATTTCAACCATCCACAAACTTGCAAAATGAGCAGTAGTGCGGGTTTCCTGATCCCCAAACACCTGGAAGTGGTGGAGGAACGCTAAATATTTTGGTTAGTGGTGAATTTATTTTATCGGGGGGGGGGGCTTTTGGCTATTAACTAGCTGTGGCACAAGGATCTTCCAATGCAGATGGTGCAATTTCATTTACGTCACTGTGTTTTACATGATTTTGAATAGTTTTAAATGGGATTGCTCAACGAAGAGTTCTTGGGTTGGCCCCATGGATGAGGAGGAAATAGCTGTACTTTCTGGATGAGTTCAGAAGTGGAGGAAGAGAGCTGGAGCTGGAGATGAGCTGTGGTTGCCAGGGGCTTGTCACTGTGAATAAAGAAGTGGTACTTTCAGTTATGCCAGTGGTTCTCAACCTGTGGGTCCCCAGATGTTCGTGGACTTCAGCTCCCAGAAGCCCTGAGCATTGACCATAGTGGCTGGGGCTTCTGGGAGCTGAAGTCCACGAACATCTGGGGACCCACAGGTTGAGAACCACTGAGTTATGCATTTAGGAGCAAAAAGGGTAAACTCTCTGTTGGGTAATTTCTACATTGCGCATGCATCTATTTTATATTGTCTTGGCTTTAGGATTGCATCCAAAGGTAGAAATACTCCTGAGCAGCACAAGCAGAAGAGTCCTGCAATCATCTCCTGCACTGGGACATAATTGGATGCATGCAACTTCTAGGAGAGTACATATGTCAAATTTAATATATAATTTTGTGCATTGTCCCCCCCACACAGACACACACATCTGTATACTTAAATTGCAGTTCTGTTTACAAAATTCAGTTATCATCAGTCCTATAGAACTCAGACTTTCTGAATTTAAAAAAAGAGAACTTTGAATTACAAATGATTTTAGCTGTATTTTGTATTAACCTATGTTGTCAGCCACTCTGGTTCCCAAACTGCGAGAAATGTGGGATATTTAAATAAAATGAACGAATAAATAAAGGATTGGTGTGAAAATTGGAGGAAGGAACATCAACAATTTAGGACACCATACTGTTAGAAAAAACAGCAAAGACTTGGAAGAGATAGTGAAGAAAGGCAAGAAAGAAAGTGCAAGGGCAGCTTTACATTTGAACCTTAAGAAAACAAAAATAAGGACCACAGATGATTCACATAACCGTAAAGTAAATGATGAAGACACTGAAATAGTTCAAGATTTTCCAAACCTTGGCTCAGTCATTAATCTTGCAGTCAAAAAACCAGAAGAAGACTAAGACATGGAAGGGCATCTATGAAGGAATTATATAAGAGCCTGAGGTGTCATTCCCAGAGCTACTGCTGCTGAAAATTGTAGTTGGCCAGTGCATATGTCAGAGAAATTAATTTCAGTTCATTTTCAAATTTACCAAATGCACAAATGGTTTCACATTCGACTTTCACATTCAAGGATTTCCCTCCCTCCCTCCCAACTGAATGTTGGAGAAGGTGAAACTGGCAGATTTTTCTGTTCCAAATTTCCACATACATTTAAATAACCTGTGTATAACCACCAAGGAATACATTTTGGAGGAAGGCAAACTTCCTGTAAGTATGAAATTCAACAGGTGACTTGAAGACACGTGTGAGCACCCAACAGCTCAACAATTCCAGCATCTAAAGAAGAGGAAATATAGCTGTGAAGGAAACAAGATTTTGCCTTGTTAAGCAAAAAAAGTCTATTTTGCTTTTGGTTTTTTTATTTAATCCATATCCATCTTTTTCCCAGCATGGAACCCAAGGTGACTCACAACATAGTTTAAGCCAGAAACAACAACAACAATAATAATGGGAAAAATCATAAAACCATTAAATAGACCTTTTTAAAATCATCACTTGTTTAGAACAATTTGAAAGAATTTAAAAGATGACAATGGGGATAAAAGTGGAGTATTCCCATTAAAAAGAGCCCTCCAGAGAAACCAATCAATTTCAAAAGCTTTCTAAATAGCAGATGGAGGGCAGATAGAGGTCAGCCCAGCATCTCATGGGAGAGACTTCCATGGCCTGGGACCCACCACTGAGAAGACCTCTTGCATGTCCTTCCCAGTCATGCCTGTTGCTTTTGTGGGAACAAAATCTCTCCCCTGAGGATCTGAAAACCCAGGACGGGTAATATAGACCGGGTTCAGAACCATTTGCTCCTCTTTATCTTGCTCTTTGTCCAAACAATGAGAAGTGTCAATGTCACAAGACTTGTGGAAACATCAGTGCTAGCCCGTCAATGTGGCGCCCACAACTTTGGAACCTAGAAAATGTTCCCAAGTCACCTTCTTTCTGCCTCTTGCAGTTCATGGTCTGGATGACAAAGCCCTGACACAGACCTTGCAGCAAGCCATTCCTTGATGAAGGAACTGGTTTTTAGGACATGGAAGTTAAGGATTATCAGGAGCAGCACTGAAAAGAGCAAATGTTATGGCATGGAGTGCAGGAGATGAAAAGTGCATCTTATCTGCATTTAACATTTGAAAGCCAAATTAATCATGGTATTAGAGACCTTATGTCATATGATATGCATGCCTTCTGTGTTTTTAAAAACCCTGAAATGTCCGCATAGTGATGGAAAGAGCAACAACAAGCTAATAAACTAAGTGCTTCAGAATGGGAAAACAGTAACCTAAAATTGACTTGCCAGGTCTGGGTTGTATTCAGATTCCCAAAGTTGTCAGGGATTGGGGCCAAACAATTTGAAGTGCAAGAATTGCTAGAAGCAGAAGGATGAAGAGAGAGGAATTTCCCAAAGATGGGGATGGGTTTCAAGGTCTTTGCTTTAACCAGAGCCACCAGAGCCAGATAAATGGAGGAAGCTATCAATGAAAAGAGAATGTAACTCTGGGGGAAGAGAGATTAGAGGCTGGGAGAGATTGACTGTATTTAATATTGCTCATCTGATGGCAACTTGGGAGTGTTGTAGTTCTAGTTGGAACACTGAAGAGAAGGACAAACTAAGATTCTGTGAGCCAGGACTGGGACTTGAAGAAGCATGGTGTGATAATTAGATTCTCTAGCTAAATCCTGGATTCAGGGGCCAAGGTCTCAGTGATGAAAATGAGAAAGAGTGAGAATGATTTTGCATAAGTTTAGAGTTCTAAGCTTTAGTCACTGCAGCCTAGAAACAGGTAGGCAGAACCTAGTGAGAGGACTCAGCAGTGCTTCAGCAAGGGAGCTCCAAGGCCATGAAGTAAGAAGGTTGTTCTAGGAACCATACCTCAAAGATGAAAGCAGCAAACAGAATGCTAACCCAGAAGGAAAACAGCTTTGGACTCTAGGGTCATCTATGTGATTTTGGGATGAAGAAGGAACTCATAAGCATTGCTCTTCTCAAGCTTGGACATTTTAAAATTTTGCACTTCCTCAGGAACTTACTTCAGTTTCCTAATGTGCAGACAAAATGCAGAAGAACAGAAGGATAGCTAGGACTTACCTGGTTGGATAGGGAAAAGTTGAGGCCATCTTTTGATCAAGTATAGCAAAATGTGGAGGTGAGCACCTTTCTTATCAGTATCATTTCCCTGCCCATGAGGCATTGTTTGCTGGCTACAAAAAGTCAACTTACCAGGGACAATCTTGGCAGGGATGTTGTGCAAATACAAAGAACTTGGCAATGCTGTGTGTACGCCTTTGTGCTAACCTATCTTAGTACTTTGTATCCGATCTAAATTTTGTCAAACACATAAGTGGGCAGAAGATAATCTGCTGTACTGCTTGCTGATTTGGTGTGAATCAGCAGGTTCTTTTGACTTCCACTTACTTAACAGTAGCACTCTCAAAATGACTTCTTCTGCTGAGAAGACATTATTTTCCTCTCTTCTAGTGGAGTATATTATTGTCCTTTAGCAATTAATACTGAAGCAGTGTAGCTGAAAATTTGGATCCTGAAAATGAGACAAGGCTGTTGTCCAGCGGGTCACAGTATAAAGCTGGTTTCCCCATGAAAGGTCTCTCCAAAAATTTTTGTCTACAACTCCCATCTTACCAGACTAATGGAAATGCTGGATGAAAATGATGGAAAACTTTGTCCAAAACGCCAGTGGAGGCAAAGCTGGAAAGCCTCAGAACTAGGTTCTTGTTAAAGACTATGGCAATGTTAGAACTTTTGTCAAGGTAGACAGCTAAATCTGTAAGCAATAGGTGAGCTAACAGAGATCTTGCTACAGCAATATCCCAATACATAGTTCTGGGTCTTTTTCATCCATTAAGTAGGGATGCAAAGAACTTTTTTTTTTGGGGGGGGGGATATATTTTTTTGAATGTTGAGTAACCCTAACAAGAATAATCCTGACAAAAATTACAAAAAATTACAACAATTTAGAAAATTGCAAATTTATAAAATTTACAAAATTACAAATTATAAAAAAAAAAATACAAAAATTACCCAAATATTGTGGTTCTGGACTTATTCTGCACAGACTTTGCATGTGATTGTTTTCCACAGAGAAAATAGAATTTTCTGTGCAGAAAATAATTTTTATACATAGCATTATTATTTCCTGTGCAGAAAAAGTTGTAATTGAGGATTTATTCTCTCCGAATTTTGCAGATGGTTGATTTGCGTAGGAAAGCAACATCTTCTGTGCAGGAAACAGCATCTTCTGTGGCAGGAAATAGTATTTTTGCAAGGAAATATTATTTCCTACACCAAAAAAGCACTTCGTTGTACAGAAAATGCAATTTCCTGCAGGAAAAAATATAATTTTTTTCTCTGCAAAAGAACTACAATTTTACACAGAATAAATTCCAAACTATGAAAAGTCTTGAACAAATGGAAAGTTTTCAAAGACTTTCTCACAGTGGGAAGAAAATTGCTAAATTATTCATTGCTTCCTTTGAGAAGAAACCTAGTGAAGAATTACATTCCCAGAACAACTTAAGTGAGACAGTTACACAAAGCATCTTTCCTAAGTGAAGGCGCTGAGAAAAGGAATACCCTGAAGTACAAGGAAATCTCGTTTATACAGTTGTTCCTGATATTTAGAGGGCCTCATATTGAAGGATATGATACACACACACAGTGGCAGAGCTTGGAGTCTGTGGGTGGGGGGCAGGAGGGGGCCATAGCTGAGATGAGTGGGGGCATGGCCAGGGCATGTGGGAGAGTGGCTGTGGGCCGACACCCCCCCAAAACATTGCTGCCTGGTGAGAACCGCCCCCATTGCCCCCCGTCCCCCTGCGACTGTACACACAGTGGAATAGCTTTGCAATTGGAGTCTTAGATCCAACAGGTTTCTCTTCCAGGAAACCTGGACTCCCTAGCCATTTCCACACTAGAGTGTTATAGCGCTCTCATTCCACTTTCAACATCCTATGGAATCCTGGGGGTTGCAGTTTCGGGAGGGGCCAGCCGGCCGGCCCCTCCTGAAACTGCAAACCCCAGGATTCCATGGGATGTTGAAAGTGGGATAATAGCGCTATAACACTCTAGTGCGGAAATGGCTCCTATCTCAGTGTGTTAACTCTTCTTGGCTTTGGATCTCTGCAGGGTTCCCTTTTTGCAGTTGAGATTCCAGAATCCACTTCGGGTTGTGAAAGTTATAGGGTGTGACTTGGGCCCCTTTCACACCTCACCTTGTCCTGGAGATATCCAGTGTGGGTCTCAGGGTTGGCTCTGCTGGGAAGGGAGCACAACAGGAGTGGTCCCCTCTGTACCGGCTGCCTCTGAGAACCAGGAAGTGTAATGGCCTCACCTCTTCCTGCTGTAGTGAAGTTGGGTACTGTCCCCGGCTGTGGTGGACATGAAGCGCAGCCATTGAGCTTCCAGGGCCTCTGCAGGGAAGGTAAGTGGGAAAACCCATCAATGATTCACGGTGCAATCATGCCACCTGGGAACAGGAGAATGACAGGACTGCACCTACATCATGCATAAATGTCGCGGTCCTGTCCTTCTCCCATCCCTTTTGCAGGTTGGGAGGGTGGAACAGAAAGGACCTTGACCTCCACCTTTGAAGAAGTACCATCCATGTTCAGCTTGGTAAGCTGACTGTTCCAGACCCATAGAGCTTTCTTCTACTCATCTCTAAAGTTCAGTGCAAGTGGTGATCAGCCTTTTTGCCGCTTTTCTACAAAAGTGCCATCATAGTGTCTTTTGAGTTACTCAAGGCAATAATAAAACGGCAGTGTGTAACAAATACAACACCAGCAGATGAAGCAGATTCATTAATGAAACGGAATAGAACTGAAAAGGAACTGGCATTTCACAGTTATACGGGCTGCTCTATAATCAGTATAAAATCAGAGCAAACCAACAGTTTCTGCTTATAGGTACTTTCCTATTTAAATAATTTGAGCACTTGTGGGTAAATTCACCTTAGCCTTAAACAGTTGGAAAACAGCTTCCTCTATGTCTTTCTTTGGTGCTTTTGTCCACGTTATCCCACAGTGTGTAGCTGTGTCTTTCCCCTCTTTTTTAAAACAGAAAATTCTCTAATTGATAGATATGGATGCTAAGTGTGTGCCCGGCTGCTTCCTTGCTGAAAATAGCTATTATGTTAGGAAAATTATAAGGGTACTGACTGCACTAATAAGGTGATTGCAGCTAGCCACTTAGTCTTGAGAATGCTTACTAAAATCCCACCCAAGTTACGTTGTCGCTGCACTGTTAGGTATTGAACTGTAAATGTCACAGCGAGAATGCTTTTTCCAGCAATTCAAATTAGGCATTACAATTTATCATTTCGGCTGTTTAGCTATGTGTGAGGAAAATGTTGTTTTCTCCATTTCAGGGGAATGGGACAAGTGGACAAGGACCTCCTTAGAAGGAGCCCGCAAATACTACTTTTCAGCAATGAGCAAAAATAAGAAAGCTCTTTCTTTCTTTCTTTCTTTCTTTCTTTCTTTCTTTCTTTCTTTCTTTCTTTCTTTCTTCTGGCTTCCTACTCCTAACACAGGGATGATGTTGGATTTCTAGATGTTGTTGGATGGAACTCCTAACAGCCTTAGCTAGCAGAGCTAGCAATACTAAGGAATTCTAGTTTTGTTTTGTTTTTTAATCCAAAAACATCTGGGAGTCTAAAGTGATGAGTAATTTTTCACAGCTTTTGTCCCAACCTGGCTGTGAGTTTTCTGTATGAAGTACGTGAAATTAGGTGGGTGAGAGTGAGAGAAAGAGAGAGAGAGATTATTCTCTTCACGCTGACCTGTATCATGCTCTCTATTAGTGGGGGAACCACACACACACACATTTTGTGGTTGTGTGCCTTCAAGTCATTTCCAAGTTATGGTGACTGTAAGGTTGTCTTGGCAAGATTTGTTGAGAGAGGGCTTGCTTCAGCCTTTGAGGTTGAGAGAGTGTGACTTGCCCAAGATCAGGGATTCGAAGCATGGTCTCCAGAGTCACAGTCCAGTGCTCAGACCACTGCAACATACTGGCTCTGACCACAGGCTTATTTAATGAAGTGTTTGGCTAATGCAGGCACACGGCCATACTGCGTGGCCACAGGCTTAGTTGCATCAGAGCCACTGAAATGTGTAAGACTAACCCTAGTCATCATTAATGCAAGCTTCACTGATTTCCAACCCGTTACATGCAAAGCACACACTATAAATGAACTTCAAAACCATATGCCGTGTATTTTTATCTGAAGCATACAACTAATTATGCAACGTAAAGACTTTCTTGGTTAGAATTCCCAATTCAATCTCCCCCCCCCCATCTTTCCATCTATTCAAATAGTACTGCGCTTAGTCTTAGGTAGAAATCAGACGTGATGTCAGGCTCAGGTGTCTTGCTGCTCAAGGTAAATAAATAATGCCACATGTGCATTGATTGTATGCACACACACACATAGAGAGAAGGAGGAGAAGTAATACAGACGGTGTCCCCTCCTTTTGTGTATCAGTATGAGAGAAAGACAGTGTAAATATAGATATATCCATATGCTGATAATATATGGTGTAGGTTAGTGTAACGGGGACGACATGGGCTGTCCCATAAATGTACTGAGTAATGTAGACGTGGCGTAAATAATTGCAAGTGCTTTACATCCTGCCTTCAGATATTTCATTGCCCGTGAGTTAGAATTGGTTGTCAAGTGCAAGGCACGGGCAGACTGTGCAAGGTGCCCTATTCTGTCATGTGCTACATATTTAATGCTTGAGAGAAAAAGGAAGGGACATGTGCGTGAGATGCACAGGGAGAGAGAGAGAGAGAGAATGGAACTAAACACAGAGCTGCATACCACTAAGGAAATGGGGGGGAGTCTAATCATTGGGTATAAAATTCTGTTGCATATTTAATACTTGATCAGAGAGAGAGAGAAGAAGAGGAGAAGCGGGGAAACCTACCCCAGGCGATCCACCTTTTGCTCGGGCCTTGTTTCCGTGGCCCTTTTGTTTCCCTGTGCCTGTGTGTTCACCCCTTCCTTCTCTTTGTTTTACTTATTGTTGGAGGTCTCTCTCTTTTTTTTCCTGGAGCCTCAGCCCAAGCGAGGTGCATCCACTCACACCTGATGCGAGCGTTGTGAAGGGAAGCAGAAGGGGGGAAAGCAAGCACAGAGCGGGAGCAAGCGGGCAGTCAGCTCGACAGATGTCTGTATTCATTTATATGGCCAGCACGTGGGGGCCGTTTGCTGGTTTCCCTTACTTCTCTTGCGCTCTCCCGGCGAGGGAAGAGGAGGCGGTTTGCAGCCGACAATGAAATCTTGGCAGTTAATTGCAGTCGTGGGAGATGCCCTTCAGGTAAGGGGGAAAAGAAGGGTTTTTAAACAATTTAAAGGAAAGAGCAAGGGGATAGGGAAGCAGGGAAAGAGGAGGATAAAGCTGTCCCTTGGAAATGATGCCGAGTGTAGGCATGAAACTCACTACCAGAGATGCGGAGGGGTTGGTGCAGATGTCTGTGGAAGTGTGTGTGCGTGTGCGGTGGGAGGCACAAAACTGACATGTTTGGCTGCTGCTGTTATGTAGCTGCCTTCGGTGGCGTGCCAACATTAATGCAGAGAAGGTTTGTGTCTGCATTTGGCTTCTAGCTAGCTGTGTGATTAGAATAGAGATTGGAACACATCCTGTGGAATAAAGCAACACGGGAGCAATCCAGGAAGTGTACCGATGGGTTTTTCGTCTTGGGGGGACAAAGAACCAGGTATTATTGAAAGTGTGTAAACTCACCAGAAGGGTTATGCTTCTGTTTAGCCATGCAGGTGTTTTTACAGGATGTTGTTGGCTGAAGGAATGGCTTTTCATTCATGCACCCAAATCATGGAAAAAGTGGAAGGGGTGAGGGTGGCTGTAATTGTCCTTTTCTGGCCGCAACTGAAGTTTGCTTGAACTTTATCTTTGAAGATGATGTTAGGCTTTCTTCTGAATGGACCATATAGTGTGTATTCCTAAGCTACCTTACATGCTTCTCATTAGATGTGATTTTTTCTTTTCCTTTTTTTGTTGTATATATATCTATAGAAAATCTTCATCGTTAAATTATGCATTTTCAAGAGGGCTATCTTAGATTAGAGGTCTGTTTTTTGTAAAGTTTAAAGCTGCCGAATAGATGCTGGTCAACGTTGCTAGATTAGCAAAAGGACATCATTTGCAAATAGCTTTTATTATCTTGGAGTTCAAAGGAAAACGAAATCTTTGTAGTGTCACCATTGGGTAATTTGTTGTTACTTTAGTATATGAAAAGTAAGGACAACAGCCAAAATTTGGTTGGTAGTGCATAATAATTTAAAAGAACAGCATACATTTTCCACAGTTCACATATTATTGTATGTCTGTATGCTGTTTGATTCAGTTTTGTTAGATACTCTGTGTGTATGTGGGGGGGGGAGTAAAACCCAACTACATCAAATGCCCCCCCCATTCTCTTCCCTACACATTGAACAGTATCCAATACAAATGTTTGGTGAGGCTGCTTTGTATATTTTCATTACTTTGTCACAGAGACAACCAACATGAACAAACAGAACGGGAAGTATAGCATTTTCATTGTCTAAAATGATTGCATATTAAGTAAGTTACCTAAATTGTGCTCATTTTTTCCCCCAATGATTCTCCGTTTTAAAAAATGGAACATCTTTTTTTGTGCGATGGGGGCGGGAATTGCCATGTATATATTGTTAAAGCTAGTGCAGTGTTATTAAGTGAGCAATCTGATAACTTCTTTGTATGCAAAATACAATATTCATGGCACATGATTTTGGATAGCTCCACATCAACTGTGGCAAGGCTGTTGTTTCCCTTGGAGTAAATGATGTCCCTCCCATTCTTTTATTTTTTTGTTAAAATGAAGTGCTGAAAAGTAAAAACTATTTTGCACCACATTTAACTGTGTTAATCCTTTCTACTTGTTCCAGATCTTTTATACAACCACAAAATAAGTCCTGCCATGCATTTAAATTAGCAGTATTTGCATGTGGGGGGAGATTGCTTCCTTTTACAAAAAGTGGTAAGATCTTCGCTGGATGGGCAAATGGTGTGTCCTTTTTGTAAATGTCGCCCCAAGGAGGTATTATTCGTTTTGTGGGCTTCCCTGTCTAAATGAAACCAATCAACAAACTCCCGTGGTTAACTCAACATATCTTTTTTTTTCAGTTTCTGCATTCATTTGTCCATTACTGATACCTCCTTCAAGACAAGACAACTGTGTTTGTCAGCTGTTTGCTGCTGAAAATATAATGGGGTTATCACACCATATACTTTTCACGTGTAGTCTCAAAAGCAAAGAAGAGTATGATAGGCATATGGTCTAGTGACCTGAACATTGTACTCCATCCTTGGAGACCTAGGTTTGAGGCCCTGCTTGGCCATTGGAGCTTGCCTTGTGACCTTGAGGGCATCACACACTCTCAGCCCCGGAGGAAAAACCATGATAGATTTCCCTTAGGGTTGTCATAAGTTAGAAACGACTTGAAGATACCCAACAACATCATCAACAAAATTGCATTTTGGGGCAGGGTATTGGTGGTTGTACTGCTACTGCTACTTGCTGCTAGGGATTGTAGCAAATTAATATTTAATTCATTGCTTGGAAACATTGGGGATCTTAGACTGCAACCCCCAGCAGCCACTATCAAGCATGGCCAGTGTACCATGATCATGGTGGCTGGGGAAATTTTGGAGTTACCATCCAAAAAACAAACAAAAAAAAAAACACTTTTTCAAGTCTTGTCAAAATGTTTATCTTTGTAGGTGTGGTTTCAGTTAATGGATATTAGATATCCTTCATTAACAGAAACATGTAGAAAGATGCTATTAATTGATTCTGTTTATGATTCTGCAGTTTTCTCAAAGTAGAGCAGTAAGATATACAGGTCAAAGAGTTGGACTTACAGGGCAAGTTATATCCATGAGTAGAACATGTGGAGAGAAGAAAGGGGCCAAATCTTTACTCACCCATGAAGATCACTGATAGACCTTTTGCCCCATCAGCTTCACTTTCCTTGATAGATTCTTGTGAATATAGAATTGGATATCCTCAGTCCTGAAGACAACTGTGGCAGACTCACTGAGTCAAATGGAAATTACATAAATGGAGACTAACAAGTTCTGTTCATTTCAATAGGCCTATTCTAGTTGGGAATAATTAAAAAAGAGTTGCCCCCCTCATATCCCTGACATCAACATAGGAATAATGAGATCTCACCAAAACAGCAACACCAACAAAAATTCTACTTTGGAAACATCAGAGAGTTTTTCATTGTAATGTACCTGAGATGCTTACAGCTAACCTCATTTCATGCATTTCATGTTATCCTAGGGCAGTGGTTCTCAACCTGTGGGTCCCCAGATGTTTTTGGACTTCAGCTCCCAGAAGCCCTGAGCATCGACCATAGTGGCTGGGGCTTCTGGGAGCTGAAGTCCACAAACATCTGGGGACTCACAGGTTGAGAACCACTGTCCTAGGGCTTGTACAATGTGTGTCATAATTTGTGGTGGCTGGGGATGTGCGGATCCCCATATTATTTTATGCTCCCTCTTCCCATCAATATAGATACCAATTAAGAGCACTAACTATACTAATCAGAAGGAGGAGTTGTCCCAGTTGTGGATCCCAGGATTCCACTAACTCTTAAAAGCTGCTTACTCCTGTAAACATAGTATACCAAGTTCCCACAAACTATCAGGAACTCATGTTGCCATGACTGTTGGCCGCATAGGCTCCCAGACAGAACTGGCAGAAGGGTAAAATTATAATCATCATCGCCGTCATCATCATCACCATCTCATCAGCTACTTCTGAGCATAAGGCTGCAAGGAATCCTTGATAAACACAGCAGTTGACCTTGTTCTGGGGAAGTCCTTAAAAAGTTGCATCATGGAAAGTGTAAATTCATGTTATCTGAAGGAGATTTGGGGGATGGGGAAGAGATATTATCGCTGGATCTTGTTGATTAGTCCCAATCGTTGAGTCAATTCTTCTATGGTGAAGCAACACATGGACCATTTCCTCCCTAGACTTTTATAGTGCTATCATACCACTTTCAACCTCCTATGGAATTCCTGGGTTTGCAGTTTAGGGAGGGGCCTTTAGAATTCTCAGCCAGAGAGCTCTTTGGCCTCAGGAAACTACAAACCCCAGAATTCCACAGGAGGTGGAAAGTAGAATAACAGCACTATAACAGTGTAAGGAGGAAATGGCCATAGTTAAATCCTATGTGATCCTAACGGCCTACTCTAGTCAGGACTAAGAACATACTTTAAGCCTGTATCTCGGTCTCTCCTCCTTCCTTTCAGTGTCACCAAAGAGGTGGGGACTTCTAGTCTTTGAAACTTTTTTGGTCTTTATAGGATCATAGAATCATAGAGCTGGGAGCTGGTGGAATGGCCACCTGGTCCATCACCACACCATGCAGGAATACACAACAAAAGCACTCACAAATGATGATTTTCCAATCTCATTTTTTTAAAAAAAAAATGAGAACATTAGAAATATGACAATAGTGAGGTGATCTAGGTTTTTAAGAGAGATGTGGCTGGGAACTATGTCTCTCTTTCTCTGAGCAAGCTGATTCAGGTCAAAATTTGAGTCAAATTGTGAGGGAGCAAATGTACAGAGGAGTCAGAATTAATGAAATGGAAACCAGTAGTAGTAGGATCACCTGCCCAGGACATAAGGCAGCTTACAAAGTTTAAAAACAGATAAAGCCAAAAAAATCACATCTTAAGAAAGTTAAAAGTGTATTCAAACTAACCATAGCACAGAAGAAGTTAAAGAATAGCATTAAAATAAATTAAAATGCAACTGCTATTAAAATGATGACCATTAAAAAGAAAAAAAACAGTAAACCCTACAAATATAAACAGTACAGCACTTTCCGAAAGGCCTGTTTCCACCTGAGCCATCACTCTTCAGTGGTGAAGGACGCTAAGGGGCAGCCACAAAGAAGGTCCTCTCCCATATTCCTCTTTTGGTATTCTCTGACTGACAGAGCTGGAAGTACAACATGGAGAAAGGAAATGAGAGACATAGGAATGATTAAAATTTCCATAGGATGCTGAAAGTGGAATAAGAGCACTATAACAGTGTAGTATGGAAAGGCCAGGGCTACATTTCCTTCTCAGGTAAGCACAGGGGGAGGAGACATAGCGTTACCTGAATGGGCAGTGCAGTCTTCACTCAGTAATGTGTTGGATACAGTGGGTTTGGATTAGGCACAAGTCTGTTCTGCTGGCTGAGCTCAGAAATCTGCAGTTCTGCCAGCAGAACTGCTCTGCTGGCTGAGATCTCCTGGCAGAAGAGTAAAAAAGTAGTGAGGACACAGTGAGTGAGGGACTGAGTTACTCCAGATCTCTTCCAGTCCAGAGAGACAACCACAATGATGACACAATGATAAGCCAGTCTGAGGTTAGTCCTAAGTAATTGGAAACAGCAAAGTTTAGCACTGGAAGCAGCACGATTTAGCTGGCCCAGTATCAGCACAGCTGAACTTTGGCTGTCTTGGCCAGTTAGATTTTATTTCATTTAAAGCTTTGATAGTATGACATAGGTCAAGATTTAAAAACCTTTGGTCCTCTAAATGTATTGGCCTCCAACTGTTATCAGTAGAACTTACATGTCAAACAGGAGGCTTGTAGACCAAAACATCTTGGAGTTCAAAGATTCCCCATCCAAGACTTATGACCAACTTAATGGTAGCAGTGACCTAGGCCTGGAAATGTAGAAGGTAGGTTAGGATTGAATGGTTCTGTGCCAGATTTGCAAAGACCCAACTGGGAGTTCAGCAGGTGCATAGAGGTAGGATTCCGACTCCACCCTCCCAAAAAAAGTACCTAGGCTGCTGAAATAGAGAAAGATCAGGTGGAAATCAAAAGTGTACTGCTATGTGGAAGAAAGAAAGACTCTGTTCAGATACTAAAAGGATTTTTTGGAGTGACCTGAGTGACCTATTTCTTTATAGAGAAGAAGTTGGTGATGAATCCTTGGAAGTCCCCTATCCCTTAATTCAGAGTGAGGGATTTTTTGTTGTTGTTGTTGTTCATCTTCCCGCAAAGCAATTATTTTTCCTTGTGTGTGTGGAGGAAGAGTTGCTCACATAGGAAAGTGGGGTTATTTTATCAGAGTAAAGGAAATCCTTGAATTACTTAACAGTTTGGTTTTGCTGAAGATTAACTACAACATTATTTTGTTTCATTTTGGTTGTCTTCAAAGAGCCGATAACTCTTCTTTTATTTTCCAATTAACTACAAATTTCACGCACATGAATTTTACATCCATAGAGGAGGGTTTTCTCCCCTCCGTCGGATCGTTGATAAATTAGGAAGGAGACATCACTTCTTGGTAAGAAGAAGGACATGTTGTCTTTTGCTCTGGCTAATTTGGCATGCAGTAGTATTGGTCGGGGGAGGACTTAAGTTTGTCAAAGTACTTACACACACACACACACACACACACACACACACACACACACACAAATATCTGGTGCAAATTGCTTGACTCAGCACTCAGAATCTGTTTCTTTATAGAGAAGAACTTGGTGAATCCGAGCAATTAAAAATCACAAAAAAAAGTCTCCATGTGATGGCCTGAATTTTGGTTTGATGGCCTGGATTTTATACGCTTCCCCTTCCCCTCCTCTAGTTCCATGAAATATTCAAAGTGTTGTGTCTGGGTGGGTGGGTGAGTCAGGGACAGTGGGGAAGAAAGAAAAAAAGAGATAAAGAGTGGAGCTTGATTTTTCTTTTTTTTAAAAAAACTGCTTTGCTTTTGCAGATCTGTTAAAGTGCTTGAAGGTTGAGAGTGAGAAAAAGAATATTAGCATTAATGCACTTACCATTTGTTTATGATGACTTCTTGCATTTTCAGTGCTTGATTGTGGACTAGCTATTTGAATACTAACAATACCAAAGGAATATGTAGCGGAGATGGTAGAGGAAGAGGAGGGAGAAAAAGACATAAAGCACAGATTTGCTTAAACTAAATGATGCGTCCACCAAACGTACAATGCTTACTTGTGGAATCCTCCCAGTGGGTTTCATTGGAAATGGGCTCCACACATTTCAGTAGAGCTTACCTCCAATAAACAGCCATAAAGGATGATAAAATCCTCTCTCCCTCTCACGTAGGATCTCCTCTTCTCTCTTGAGTCCTCACAATAGCTTGATGGGGTGGGGGAGGAGTGTTGTTTTGCCCAATTGCAATGGATTGTCTAAGGTTATCGCAATCACAGTGCAAAATATTAGGGGGTGATTTGCTCTTGAGCGGAGAGCTAAGGCCCTTCTGTTGGTTTTACAGAAGAGTTGGTCATGTTGGAGATGATGGATGGCTCCTCGTAGGGGCTGGATATTTTACTGTACTTCCCCCCCTTTTTTTAAATTCTCCTTTGGATCATTACTGTGAGGACCCTTATGATAACTGCCTGGAACCTTTTCCTCTTCCAAATTTAGATGAAGGGAAAAATGAAGGCTTTACTCTTTTCTTTTGCTCCAAAGCTTGCACTCTTCTTGGGTTCCACACAAGTTCAGCTCCTGAGGCTTGACAGAATAATGTGAGCAAAACCAACATGCATCCTTGTTGTTGTTTTGCACCTGAGACCTCCCTACCTCTTGACAATCTTTTCTCTCTGAATAGGTGAAGATATCCATGTAACTCAGGGTAACAGTACACATGTAGCAGTAAAATGTCCAGCTGTGTCAGCACAACATTCATGGGTTGATACTGAAAGTCTTAGGTATCTTGTGAATGCCTTAAAATAGGAATCCCTTTGCTCCCTTTCAAGACACACTCAAATGAATGCCGGCAATCAAGTGCAGGTGACCGCCAACATTTGTTGGTGCATCTCTTGAGCTGCCGGGGGCTTTACACAAAATTTGTCAGGGATTGCCCCCATTTACATGCCACTACTAGCATATCCCCCAAGATTTGATAGACGCCTAAGCAACGTCAAAGTTTGGATGAGGATTATGAATGAGCAAGAACAGCCAAGCTGGGCAAGACTGCAGCTGTTTTCTTCGCCTGAGCCTACTGGGAGGGACATTATTCTACCTCCTTCCTACCCTGCCCCAAATTAATTGATTGCAAACTACTTTTTGCACTTTAAATTCATGAAGCAAGCAGAGAATGAAGGGGGAAAGTAGTGGGGGAGAAGGAGCCAGGGCATTTTAAAAGCAGCTGAAAAAATGGGATGACAGAGGAGTAGTTGATACTATCCATGCTAAATCAGGACAGGTAGAGGGCACATTCTAGTGATTGCTTAATTCTGACTGTTCACTATAATGAGTGAATATTGTTTCCTCTCCTTAGTTATTATCAGTGTTTATCCATGTGCCTGCAGTCACAGTATAAGATGGGACTCAGTTTGGTAGTTTCCTGCTTAACTTTAGATTGAGGAGCCATGAGCACATTTAAAGTTCTGCACATTTAAAGGTGTTTTTTTTTTCCTTTTTCTTTTTTGAAGCTGAACTTCCAGTACTCTGAGAGCTTTCTTTCTTTTACTGTTGGAATGATCACGGACAACATATATCCACCTCAGGTCAACCAGCTAGTGTCAGAAATTTTACCAGTCGAACCTGAATACATTACATTGCCCAAGTTTGTACATAATGCACCAAAAGGGGAATTATGGGTTCTGTGAGGCTCCATGTTTTCCCACCTCACCTTTTTTTAATCCAAGAAATCTCACCAGCCGTACCAAAGAGAGAGAGAGAGAGCTGCTCCATTTTTTTCAAACCTTTTGAAACCGCAGGAGTCATAGCAGCGGTCCTGTAGACTTTTTCTTATTTTCCTGGTTTATTTTTTTTCATTCTTAGGAATCTTCCATGACACCTGATCTTACAGGAAATGTAAAGAATGATAGATGCTACTTTTTGTAGGGACACTGACATCTGGGATTTTGCCATATATGAGTTCTGAATGCATTTCAAATTGCACACTATGCTGATATAGCAATATAATTCCACTTTAAGAGTTGGGGTTGCATCCTGTGGATTCCTAAGACTTGTAGTTTGGTTAGGGAATGGAGCTCTCTAGTAGAGAATTCTTAGTACCCCTCCATAAACTGCAGATCCCAAGATTTTCTAGGACAGAACCGTGACAGTTAAAGTGGAATCATAGAGCTATAATGATTTGGTGTGCTCGTGAGCAATTTAAAGTAGAGCAAAACAATTGAGGCCCTATTCACACCATTTGTCTGTTGTTGTTGTTTGTTTGGGTTTTTTTGGGGGGTGTTACTGGCTGCTAGTGGAGCAAAGCTTTAGGATCTAAGTAATGAGTTCTCTGTGTGATGCTTCTAGAGCCCTCATGTGGTATGTCCTTCCTCAACCCATGCTCCCATCATCCTAATCCATCTTTGCAATTGCTCATGATGCTTGGAGTGACGAGGATATGGTCCCACACATTTGGAAGATGCCAAATTAGGGAAGGCTCCCTTAGTTAGTTTGCTAAGAGAAAAAAAAAAAGTGAGGACTGCAAGAAGGTATGTATAGGAGCCCCCCTTAAGAAATCAGGATATGGCATGTAAGCCCCTGGTAATCTGAATCCGGAGGAAAGTCTGAGTGAACTCTCTTTGGAACGGAATTAGGGGACGTTAATTGAACATCTGCATTCTGAAATGTATGATCTTCACTAGTCCAAACCTACTCTGCATATAGATGAAGTTGGATTAGCCTGTTGTTATGTAAAAGCAAAACAGCTCAGATTTTCTAGCTGTTTTTGGAGCTGATCTGGGTGTAATCAGGTGTTCTGTGTGATGTGATCCTGTCTTTGGAAGTCTTCATATACTATGCCTGAAGGTTACAAACTTGGAGAATTCTCCCCCTGCCTTATTTAATTGATTAAACTCCTGCTCTATGAGGTTGCAACTTTATTTGCATTTCAGAGGTAGATGAAAAGAAACAGCATTGGTTGCAGCAGTTAATAAAAAAAGCAAAATGTTTGCAATCGAAAGAAGATCTCTTCTGGCCTTTAATGATGGCATCCTGTCTAAAGTGCTGCTTGGACCAAAAGCTTCATCTATTTGTCTCTTTCTCTGAGAAATCAGAAAAAACATGCCTTTTTTTTTAAAAAAAAAATACATGCATGCATGCGTTTGCTTATTGTGAGATTGGGCTGTCCCAGAATGCATTTTGGTTGTTGTGATTCATGTTAAGAAGCTGCCTAGCTTCTACAAACCACCCAATATGTGACTCCAGTCATGGAGCTGCTGCCCTAATCCTACTTGATGAGCCCTTTTTAATTAGTTCCTTTAAAAAGAAACAGAAACCATTTGTGGAAAATTCCTTAGAATTAACGTTTAAAGGGAGGTCAATAAATTAGCAAGAGTTTCACGCCAACCAAAATGTTTATGCATTGCTTGCAATTAAATTGGAAAAGGGAAAAATGCACTTCCTGTCCATACCATTTGTCAAACTGGTTCCTGCTCAAGCAATTACTTCCCTTTTTTTTTTTTAAGCTGTTGATATTTGCATCATACAAATGCAGAGTTTCTTGAAGGAGAATGAGCTAACACCTCCCTTGTCAGGAGACAGAAAGGAAGAGATATCCAGGTGCATGGGGAAAGCTTAATTAGTCTCAACACATTTTTGAAATACATCCTTCTTGAAGGAAACTGCAGGGGAATAAATAATAGAAAACTATGAGAGAGATCGGATCAGGAACTTAATAGTGGATCTTTGCATCAACAACAAGCTGAAACATGACAAACAAAAACATTTAAGTTTTCGAAGCCAGTTCCTAAAATGTGAATTTGAAAAAAAGAAGAAGATACAAATCTAATCCAGGTGGATTACCAAATAAATAAATAAATCCAAATGCAACCAGACCCAGGTTGTTGCCTTTCGTAGTGGTTTGAATGCTGGACTGGGGCCATTTCTGAACTAGCCTGTTATAGCGTGGAGGTTGTAAGTATAATAATCGCACTATAACAGGCTAGTGCAGAAATGTCCTAGGACTCTGGTAGAATCCAAATCCCCTCTTGGCCATGGAAACCCAGCAAATGACTTTGGGCAAGTTATGCTCAGTCTGAGATGAAGGCATTACAAACCTCCTCTGGAAAATTCTGGCCAGGAAACCCCTTTTTCTAGAGCCACTGTTTCAAGGTTGGTCTCTGGGAGATCAGAGTTCAGATTCTTGCTGTGCTACAGAAACCCATTGGGTGGCCTTGGGCAAATCACCCTCGCTCAGCCTCAGAAGGAGGCAGTGGTAAATCTCCTCCGAATAAACCCTGCCAAGAAAATCCCAGGACAGCATTGCTGTGAAACAGAGTCAACTTAAAGTCTCATAACAGCCAATACAACCAGAGGAACTTCAAACAGCTCATTTAGGAAGGTTCATTCCATAACCTAAAAGTGCTTATCTTCAGAAAAAGTGATGTATTAAAATTATTAGGGAGGTGGTATAGTGTTGGCCTGCAACTCCGGAGATCAGGGTTTAAAAAGCCCAGCTCAGCCACTGGGCGACCTTGGACAAGTCACACTCTCTCAGCCTCAGAGGATGGCAAAGGCAAATCCACTCTGAACAAATCTTGCCAAGAAATCCCTGTGATAGGTTTAGCTTGGCAGTGCCATAAGTTGGAAATGATTTGAAGACACACAGCAACAATAATTACAATTATTAAACCACTTCTTTCTTGTTTTAGAATTAGACTGTCACGCTGATGGTGCAATTATGGGAGGAATGCACAACACAGACTTACCCAGACAACTTTGTCAGGCACAATGTTGAGACATTAAGAAAAGGAGAATTGTGCATTTCAGTCTGCTTCTTCTATCATTCCTTATGTATGATGAGTGAAGTGGACAGCATCTTCTTTCCATTTAGACTTTCCATATTGTTTAGCATCCTCAGGAAAAATTCCTTGTATGCAGGAAGGACTCTTCTCATAGATGGAATGTGGCAGAACCAAAACTGCAGAGCATGGGGTTATTCAGCTCCCTTTCCTCATCTGCCTCCTTTTCCACATTTTTAATCCTTGAAGATTGCTTTCTTCTTGGAATAGTACTGCTCAAGCTGGCAGTGTGTGGGTTGGTGTTGATCTGCAAGCCATCAGCTACCAGTTTGCAGCGAGTTTCCAAGAATGAAAGCAACACCTAGTAATGGCATGGTACAAAGTTGGTAATAACCCCTTGAAAAGTGGGAAAATGCTGGTTTCCCATATCAGAGAGCTTGAGAAACACTGTCTAGGAGGACTGTAGAGAATGCAGTTCTAAAATTAGATGTATTAATTTCTAGGAGAGCATTTTCTCACCAGTTACAAACCACCTTGAAGGATCTCAGCTATGGCTTAAAATTGAGAAATGAAAGGTCTTTGTTCTATCCCCCTCTCAGTTTGGCAAATTGTGGAGATTATAAACAATATTTGTGCAAAATTTCTGATAGCTGAAGATGAAACTAGTCTGCTTTCTCAGAAATGTGAGGTCATACTCTTGTTGGTATCAATGCATGCTTGCTAAGTTCTTTTATTCATGTGGTTATGCTATTTCAGACTTTGAGCAAAGGATATGTTCAATTCATGGCTGTGTTGAGTAGAGGTCAACAGCTATAATAATTTCACATGCAGTTGTGCATTCTAAGATGGTGCACAACTATTCACCAGTGCCTTTAGTGTACTGTTGATTCACTGAGACTGAAGAAACAGCCACTCTGCATTCCCCATTGCAGGAGATAACAATAAAGTGCATTTACAGATCCACAATTGGTTGTGTAACACCAATAATCAGCAGAAGGTGATGTAGTATACCACTACATGACTATGTAAATGTACTTAATGAAGAGACCTCAGGAGATGATGGATTATTTGACCCAAGGCCCCAAAAGCTCTTTGCACACAATTGCATTCAGTTTGCAGAATGACCAAATCGGTGGCAATTCCATGTTGCAACACTGCACATTTTACTAAATTTACAGCATGTGTGCAGGAACCCCCACGCAATACCTTTTCGTTGATGAAATGATTATGAGTTGACATCTTGCAGTGAAGAGAATATCTTTCTCATTCTTCTCATGAACCATATGGGGATGGATTTAATCCAGATATACATCCCTTATACTATATGAACTAAGCATATAATTTCCTAGACGTGATTCCCATAATTTTGCACCCTGGCAATAATTAATGGAAAGTTCCTGGGAGCAGCTCTCTTGAGAAGTAGAATTATTCTCTTCCCCACTTATCCTGAGCTTGGGTTCGGTGTCTTGAGCTTGTTTGTAATAAAATATGCATACCAGCTGTTTCGCCTGTAATGTGTCCTGAGAACAGCTGGTGTAGGTGGAGATGGCTGATGAGGGCATCTCAAGATATTTTTTTTGATGCTGCTGCACTTGTATTGTGTTCTGTAAATGCCTGGAGAGGCATTTCAAGAAACATTTTAGCAGAAAGAGCAAGATGACCCACAAGCACAGCAGGGGAGGAGGGGGCTTACCGCAATTTGAAGTATGTGAAACAGAAGGCATTGCCGTAGAAAGAGTTCCCCGCTATGCAACTATTCAACTGTGGGAATCTGAGGGAGGTGAGAACCTGAGATGTTATCTGAGAATCTAAGAGGTAGGGAAGATGAAGCCTGAGGGTGCGGGGGACCCGGGCGTCTGTTTTGTATCACCCAAAGATTCCCCCAGGAGACTTCCAAAGGCCTGCAACCCTCCCGCAAACTTCAGAATTATTTTTGAAACAAATGATCAGGAATATGATGCCAACTCCAAAACCTTTAACTGGCTAGCATCGCTAAACAGCCAGTTAATTGTGCAACACCCAATCCCAAAATTGCTGATTTTTTAAAAATTATTTTCGTATCTAAAAGATCCGAAACTTAGTGTGATACAAAAACAAAGCAAATACAAAAAGAATTAGAAAAAAAATTAATACAAATTATTGCAAAGGAAAGAAAGAAAAGAAAAAATCATCAAACAATACAAATCGGTTCTTCTCGTTGAAACAAACATTTCATTCTTTCCCTCCCATACAACCTTTTCATTCACTTCCTCCTGATGAGGGGTGGTTGTAACTTAGTTTTTACCTTTTTTTTACAGATATATATATGTGTGCAGATATATATACATATATGTGTGTATGTGTGTGTATTTTCTTTGAAAGTCCTGGTTCTTATTTATTTTCCTCACTGCCATGTGGTTCAGAAGTGAGGTAGGGATGTACATGCAAGTCATTTTTTTTTTATTTATTCAATCAGTATTCTCCCAAGATGTTTAGTTAGGGAAGAATACCCACCCGGTCCTCCTTTATTCTCCCAGCAACCCTGTGAAGTAATGACCTCAGCACAATGCTTGTACAGAGATTTGAAACAGGGTATTATTTGTAATCTAGGTTTGCTTATACGAGAGCTATGCCACATTTGCTATTGGATGAGGTATGCAATCCTTTGCTAATTTTGTTTGCAAAGGAAGCAAAAAGAAATCTGGCAACTTTCTTTGCACTGCAAAGGAGCCTTCAAAAGCTGCACAGTTTTCTGTGCAAAATTCTCCTGTGATATTTTTTGAACAGAAATTAACTTGTTTTGGCACAGGAAGCAGTATTTTCTATGCAATAAATACTATGTCTACTCCCAAAATTATTACTTACTGAATAGAAAGTGTTATTTACTGAAGAGAAAATGTTTCCTGCACAGAAAATGCAGATTTCTGCATGAAAATACCACATGTGAATTTTGTGCAAAATAAGTCCTGAATTGTAAAAATTCTCATTGAAACAAGATTCTGTTTGTCAGAGTGTCCGAGAAACACATCTTTGAATGATTTTGAATATTCTTTCTGTCCCTATATTGGAACAGCAGAGTATGCATCTACTCCTTCCCTTGAAGATAACCTTCATTCTGGATGAGTCTGTGAACCTCAGTTTCCAATGGATATAGGCTATTGTTTGACTACATCTGAGAATTTTTTTTTCATAACCTTTGTGTCGTCTAGTATGGAGATAGTTAATGCTGAACTGGGGAGAGAAAACAAGCCTGTGTGCTGGTCACTGCATGTTATACGTCTATGGTATAGATTAGTTTAAGAGTTTTAATTGAGGCTTCATGCGTGAAAACACGCAACATAAAACCAACAGTTTTAGAACAATGCTGGTTGCTTCCACTCTGCACAATTAAAGGAGATGCTGTAATGATTACATTTAGTGAAGAACAGTGGGGGGTTCATCTCACTTATCTGGCAGCATTCACCTTGCAAGAATTACACCTGGAATTGGTGACAAAATTTGCAGAATTTAGAGGGTCAAGATGTTTTCTGGAGTCCATGTTCTATCATATGACTCCCTCTTGCCTTGATACCCTAACACCGATGAAAGGGAACCGAACTGGTTTGTACAACAGCAATTCTGAAAGAAATGCATGTGGTTTTCTCTTAATTTACATGTTATTCTATGCAGCTTTCTGTTAAAGCAAAAGGAGGAGAGGGAATAAAATCTGACTCAAGTAGAATGACTTGAATTGCTTTGTGCATAGAATTAAATAGGATCAGTTTGTGCATAGAATTGATTCAATCAGTGAAACTTTTTCCTGGGCTTTACTGCTGCAAAAGTTGTATTGCAGAAGAGCTTATTTGTGTGTCTTCTTCCTTGAATGTGTGTCTTCCACCTTAAGAGCAAAGCAAAATCACTCAAAATGGTGTGCCCTGATAAATAGCAGACAGTAGTGACAAGGGAGAGAGCCTTTTTGGTGGCTTCTCCCAGGCTTTTGCACTCCTTTCCACAGAAGGTCCAGTTAGCCTCCTTCACTCTCTCTTTCCACCAGCAGATTGTGGCCTCTTTATTTTAGTCAGGCCTTAAGACTGATTTCAGTTGTGATTCTAACCATAATTATGTGCAGAATTGCATTCAGACCAAAGCCCTGACACTGGAGGCTCCAGCTATCAGTGTTTAAACCTAGGACCCTTCCGCACTACACTGTTATAGTGCTATGATTCCACATCCTATGGAATGCCAGACTTTGCAGTTTAGGGAGGGGCATTTAGAATTCTCAGCCAGAGAGCTCTTTGGCCTCAGGAAACTACAAACCCCAGAATTCCCCCAAGGAGGTTGAAAGTGGAATAATAGCAGTATAACAGTGTAATGCGGAAAGTCCCCTAGTCTTCTACATCCCTCCCTGCAGCCTGTTTCTACCTGTTCCCCACATATCCATGGGGACCACTGGGAGATCCAGCTCTCTTCCACCTTTGCACCTGAAAATGGTAACATCCAATAACAGCTGCATGATTTGACTCAGATGGTAGGGATGGAAATCTTTGTAAATTTTGTTCTCGCGGGCAAGAACATATTATGATTTGTTTCCTCCCTGCGGAGAAAAAAGTAACCAAAAACTTCAGTTTTCAAAGACAATTACAGGCATCTCCCATTTACTTGATGGGTTAGGGATTAGAGCCCTGTCAGAAAGTGGAATTGGTTGAAAAGTGGAACCCGGTCTTTTGTCAGTTCTTCTCTTCTTGCTTTCTTCCTGGAGGGGAGAACTGATGGACACGTACAAAAAGTATAAATAGCCAGAAGAAAGAGCTCCATGTGTTGATTGATGCTCACTTGCTTTATTTATTTTTATTTTTTAAGAAACCAAGTGTGTGTTGGCCCCTATCAAAGTTGGCCTTCCTCAGAGGCTACACTTTGCATAGACATTTCTGGAGGTGTTTAATACACTCTTCAAAGAAATGGAGTATTGAGCAAAAGCTCAATGCTTAATGGTCCATTTCTGTGTATCCCCCAAGGAAGCCTGAAACACAATGGGCTTCTTAAAAATAAATAAAGCAAGTGACTGTCAGGCAGTGCATGGAGCTCTGTTTTCTGTTTACTTCCTGAAGGAAACGTGAGGGAATTATGGAAAAGCTCACCAGGTGAACCTCCGTAATTCCCTCATTTTCCCTCCAAGAAAGAAAGCAAGAGGAGAGGAACTGAGGAAAAAGTGGACCTCACGTCAAAAGAATGGCACATGTCTGTAATTTACAATGGTGGAATTAGGGAATGCTGTAGCTGTTTGAGAATGATTCTTTGGAGGAGAAAGTGCAATTTTTTGGTGAAGAAAATGTCATTTTCTGCACTGAAAACGTGGACATTTTTGCACAGAAAATACCATTTTCTGACCGGAAATATTATTTGCATGAAATAATGTACATTTTCATGCAAAATAAGCCCCAAACTGTGGAGATTCCCACCACTCTAGGATTCCTGTTGCCATGGTTTCCCAATACCCAAGGAATCTATTTTTCAAATATCTTTGAATACTCTTTCTCTTCCTAGCTGCATGGCACTATCACACAGAGATGCATACACACACACACGCACACACACACACACACACACACAGATGGGAAGCTCGATCAACAATGCATAACTTGATCGGTGACTGAGAAAATTGCTTTAACGTGCCATTGTAATATCGCAGTGACATAAAAAAGTTCCCCGGCAGGGTGCAGTTATTACAACATTACCTTCACAATGCATCTGGGACTCTTGATGGACCGTCGTGTTGCCATTTATTGCTACCGCAAGGTTTTAGTCTGTGAAACTGAATGGGAGATATTCTACGTGGTTAATATCCAGGCAAAGTCAATGGGACTTAAATGTCTGAGGCTGTGACATTGACCGCGATCAAAAGAACTTAAACAGATATAAGAAGTCAGATAAATGCAGTGCATTCTGAGTGTGTTTGTTGCAACAGTGACATCTTGTGGTTATTTTCCCCACCCCACCCCATCTGATGTGACTCCGGTACCATCATAGAATTAAAAAAAAAGTGCAAAACAACAACAGATTAACATTGATATCAAGCAAAACGTATGAGTTATATTTTGAAAATGTAGTTTATGCAAACTGGATTCTTAAAAGAAGGTTAGAAGTAGAGCTTATTATTAGAATGTGCCACCTCTGCTTTTTTTTTGCAATACAACTTAGACGCATATACGTCCCCCCCCAGTATTCTTTAAGCTCATGCATTGGATTTATGTACATATTTAAAATATTATGGTTTTTCTGCTGATTGTGATGTATATTTCCCTTCCGTTTTCTTTCCGTAAGTCATTTTCTGTGTCTATCCAAAGAATAACTAGGGTAGAAAATAGGAAATTAAATATGCTTACCATGATTAGATCTATTCTGATTTTAACTGTTGCTATTGAAGTGTGCATTGTATCATGTTTTGCACTCAGTTTCTTTTGACTTGGAGTTGTAAAAGCACAACAGGGACTCTTTCTTTCTCACATCTGTGTAGCAATGATGTACCAATTTCCTTTTTTCACTGGGTCCTTCAGTTGTGCATTACTTAAAGGGGGACGGTGGAGAAAATTAAACAGCAAACAGCTACCTTGTTTTTGTGATATTTTTACAGTGCTGTTCTCAAATTGTTGACACAACATAATCTGCAGTTTGTTTTGAATTACGTTTTGGTGTAAGGAGATGAAAGAAACATATTAAGATACTGGGGGAACAATGCTTCATATCCAATTGACTGCAAATATTTAATTATGTAAAGAAAATAGGCTTCTAACATTAATTATGTTTAGCAGACCAATGCTGCATAGTTTTAAAAATGAAATTAAGAAACATTGAAGCACAGTATATTAAATCACTTCTTTTAGCATTAGAGAGCCAGTGTGATGCAGTGGTTGTGTCGGACTAGGATTCTGGGAGACCAAGGCCATTTCTGCACTACCCTCTATAGCACGATTATTCCACTTTCAACCTCCTATGGATCCTGGGGTTTGCAGTTTTGGGAGGGGCCGGAGGCCCCTCCCAAACTGCAAACCGCAGGATTCCATAGGAGGTTGAAAGTGGA
The DNA here is from genome assembly GCA_948472985.1 of Iguana delicatissima. Lineage (NCBI taxonomy): Eukaryota > Metazoa > Chordata > Lepidosauria > Squamata > Iguanidae > Iguana > Iguana delicatissima. The sequence goes on along the minus strand of CAOKZL010000019.1, from coordinate 547,621 downwards.
ATAATCGCGCTATAAGAGGGTAGTGCAGAAATGGCCCAAGCTTCACATCCTTGCTCAGCCATGGAAACCCACAGGACAGCCTTGGGCAAGTCACACTCTTTAAGCATCAGAGGAAAGCAGAGGCAAGCCTCCTCTGAATCTTGTCAATAAAACCCTGACATAGGATTGCTATAAGTCAGAGACAACTTGAAGGCATGCAACTTTGCTATTAGGGGAATTCAGGAGAGACATGTTGCTTTTAGTCCTAGGTATAAATTATATCCCTGGAGAACGGAACAGTGTCTAGAAAATCAGAGGTATTCCAGTGCTGTTGGTCACCCTCCGGGGTTGTAGTCCAACACTCAAATCACTATGCTGGCTCTCAGGTCCACTTTAGTCAAGGCCAAATATGGGCTGAGATGTTCTTCTCATGCTTCATGTTAGATTTTTCAAGGGGAGGTGGTTGTTCATAGATGTTCATGGTCTTTTTCCCTAATTAAGCACATTCTAATTAGCTTGTGTTTGTATAATGAGTTTTTTGGGGTGTTCATTTTTACCTGTTCATTCTTTAAACAAGTAAATCTTGGCTTGTGTGTGTTTCATTTATTGGAAAGACACTGCAAACTTTGGAAGATGTGAGACTTGTTTATGCAAGGTACATTTCTTCTCTGAATGAATTTCAGGAAGCTTGTTTGCGTGTGTGTGTGTGCGCATGTGTGCATAAATATGTCTGTCTATATGCATATTTTTATATGTGTATGTATCTATATTGCACATATTTTCTCTTGACCCTTCCCCAAAAAAAGAAGAGAGGAAAGGTTGCATTCTGTGCTCCACCACAATTGCTTTCATGATCAGGGATGGCAACTGTTTCCCCCAGTGTAATCCTGCTCTTTCAAATGCCTTCGTCATACATATCCTTTAAGGAAACTTGGAGGTTATTTATCAGTATTGTAGAACAACAACAATAAAAAAATGAAGCTCATCTTACTGATGTGCTTCTGGATTACAGCATGGATCACCATGATTTTTGGCCTTGAGGTGATGACTCAACTGAGGCTGGGATTTGACTAAAGGGCTTTTGTGTCTTAGCTTTCCGTCGCCTGAAGAGGTATTTGTCAACATGCAGGGCTGGGATCTGAGGCTTACTTGGCAGGTTGTATCTGAAGAAACAGCAGTTTTGGGAGAAGAAGAGAGGATGAGAAAGAAAGAGGCAGAAAGAGGTGAAGCCTTAAGACATCTTGTGGGCATGAGTATCTTCTTCTCTTAGCAATCAGATGTGAACTGGCATATCTTCTCCCTCTTACAAGCACATATGTTTCTTGTTTTCTCTTATCCTCTACCTGTGCATTTGCAAGTAAAGCAAATATTAGCACAAAAATCCAGCATTTCTCCCTCCCTTTTAGAAAAAATGTCTCAGTCCAGACAACTTTGGTGAGGAACTTCTCAACATTCAGAGGAGTGGAGAGCGGTCAAAGGCTTCTTCCTTTGCCTTATTCTGACTCTTCTAACTGGAAGCGAGTGTTTTAGCTGAGGGCTGCTATACTGCGAATTACATTTGCAATTCTTCACCGAGCCTTTTCTCGATGGGATGCAATGAGTAATTTTAATAATTTTCTATTTCTTTTCTCAATTTTAACGGCTTTAACAATTTAACCATTTTTTAAAAATAATTTTCTTTCTGCTTTGATCTGTGTATGAGTAGAATTTGCTTTGAAAGGGAAAAATAGTTTTGTGCTGAATTTTGTGGAAATTGCAAATATAACTTGACAAAAATGAGTGCTTGTCCTGAAGGGAAGGAATCTCTTAGGGGTTAATGAACTCTCAACAGGCTGTCTCTTCAGTGTGTCAAAGTAACTTGTCCCATGGAGAATATATCATTTAGTGAGATATCCTCACATCTGCCCAGATGTGACAATATTACACCAATTGACAAAAGCATTACATTGACTGCCCAGTTACTTCTGAGTCCAGGTAAAATTTCTGATGCTTCTCTGCCAAGCCCTAAGAGTCTTGGGGCACAAATATCTCAAGGAGTCTCTCTCTTCCTACAGATTACCAACTTACTTTGATCTCAAAATTGTCAAAGGAGGTTCTTCTCCAAGTTTCTTTGGCTGGAACAGCTAAGGCATGTGATATAAAGTGTTTGATGTGATAGCCTAAAAGCTGGTTCACCTCAAGGCTACATCATGTATGGTGTCTAGTTCAAGGGTAGCATTGGTCTTATTGGATTCTGTTTTGGTCCAGTCTCTCCTGGAATGCTTTGCCTAATTCTGGATACCACAGTTCAGTTCGGATGTTGACAAGCTGGAATATCTCCAGAGGAGGTAACCAAGATGACAAACAATCTGGAAGCCAAGCCTTGTGAGGAACAAATTAAGTATGTTTGGCTTGGAGAAGAAAAGATTGAGAAGATTAGAGCTGTACTTAAATCTCTCCCATAGAAGATGGACCAAGTTTATTTTCTGCTTCTCCAGAGACTGGAGAACAAAATTATGGATTCAAATAACAAGAAAGGAGATTAGGAAGGATTTACTGATTGTAACAGCTGTTGGACGGTGGAATAGACTGCTTTGGATAGTAGTAGGCTTTCTCTGGAGGCATTTAAAGAGAGGTTTAAGGAGAGTTGTGTAGCCCTGTATCAGAAGGGGTTTCACCAGATGGCCTTTGTTGTCACTTTCAATTCTATGATTCTATAAATCATAAGATGACATAACTCATTGGAAAAGATGATATCACAGATGGACTGGGACATGAAATAGTTCTGCATGCTTAATGGGGTTTTGAATTAAACTTCTTCTTTTTAACTGCCTATGTCCTTGTTGAAAACAAATGATGAAATTATGAGGTTGCCATAAGTCTACTTTGAAGGCATATTAGAGTAGATACACAATAGGATGCAGCGGTTTGAGTGTGTGACTCTGGATACCAGGGTTCAATCCCCACTTACCCATGGAAACTGATTGGGTGACCTTGGAAAGGTCACAGACTCTCAGCCTCAGAGGAAGAAATGGTAAAGGCCATTTGCACAAATGTTGCTAAGGAAACCCTGTGATAGGTTTTCCTGACAATTCAGAAATGACAATGGCAACAGCGGCAGAAATAATAGACGTTGTCATCTAGCAATATGTTACTACCATGATCTGAGAAGATGGCTGCAGTGAGATCAGCAGTGGGGGGTCAGTGGTTTACTGTTTTTGTCCAGTGAGACACCTGCAAGAAACCTGTTCTTAAAGAGGTGAATAGCTTGCTGGTAGGAAATAAACCATGGACCTCTGTGAAATATACATATTACTTGAGAAGAATACAAAGAAGTTTATTATTATTGATAGACATGTAGGTATTTCTTTTTTCATCTGTTTCTCCTACGTGGTTCACGATCTAGTGCACAGCCTTGCTTTCTCTCTCCGTGGGAATGATTCAGGTAAAAAAACAAAAGGAAAAAAATCAATATGGCATGAGATATTTCAAGTTCTCATTATTGTAATGTGTCAGTATCACTCCGTGACCCCAGAGCCCTAACTTGGCTGATTTGTTCACTGACTTATTGTGCAATTTTGTAGGGCAGACTATAATTTCACTTGGAAGAGAAAACTCCATGTTTACAGTTCTGTGTCCCACTCGCAAGTCATTAGGGCATTTCAGACGCAATCAATACTTTGTGCTTTTTACTAACAGCTGAATGAAGTTGTCAAGCAGCTAAATTACAAAGGATACAGACAAAAGAATATGGAATCACAGGGATGGAAAGGAGGTCTTGCCATTCAGAGACACAGTGTGCTGTCCCTAAATGATATATGCACAATGGAAGCAATAGTCAGCTTTCCTCAGTTAGCAAGAATGGAATTTATTCTACAACTTTGCTGGTAACCTGTTGCCTTGTTTGACTGCACTTATGGGTGAAAATTCCATTTTCCCAGGTTTTTATCTGAGACTGAGATGCTCATCCTGAGCTTTGGGGGTGAGTCTTGACTTCTGCTCTTAGGAAAAGTTGTAGAAAGCTCCTCCTACATGCAGCAGAGACAGGCTGTTGAGAAGACCTCAACCCCACCTCAAGCCCATTGCCTAACTCATTTGCTGTTCCCTCTGAGAAATGCATCCACACTTTGCACTTGAGTTAAATTCTCATGTGCCCAGTAGGCAAAAAGAGATGGAAGCATTGTTCAGAGTCATAAGGTTTCTGGATTAGTATGTTATGTTGCTGAACCAAGGGCAGCAAATCTGTCACCAAAAATATACAAGTCATGAGTTGAGTTGAGTCAATGCATCATTTTATTGCCAAGTCAAGTCACTGAAGTGACTTAAATCTGACTTGAATCCAAATCAATCAACTCGATTCTACATCACTGCCTAACACCACCACACAAATGACTGTAGTGGGATTCCAACAGAATAATGTGATATTAAGATATGTTGTGATAAGGGTCTTGGTCATGAAGTGCTCATTCAGGTAAAAAAGGTCCTTACTTACCAATGACAAGGAGATCAGAGAGGGGACCAGTCTTTTCCCCATGGCAGGGAGTTCCACAACCTGGCATCAGCCACAGAGAAGTCTCTGTCCTGTGTCTTCACCAAAGACACCTCTGAAGGTGGTGAGCCTGAGAGAAAGCTCTCCCCTGAAGATCTTAAAACTCAGGCGGACTCATAAGAGAAGGTATGTGAGGAACTTAAGCCAGATACGTTAAGCTGATGTTTCCCAAACTTTGTTTCCCCAGGTATTTCGACTCTCAGAAGCCACAGGCAGCTTAGTCCATTTCTGCACTTTATTGTTATAGTGGTATTATTCCACTTTCAACATCCTGTGGAGTTTTGAGATTTGTAGTTTCCTGAGGCCAAAGAGCTCTCTGGATGAGAATTCTAAAGCCCCCCCTTGCAAACCCCAGGATCCCATAGGATGTTGAAAGTAGAATAATAGCACTATCCTAGTGTAGTGTGGAAAGGCCCTCAGCCAATGCTCAGGAATTCTGGGAGTCCAGAATATCTGGAAAGCAGTGAGCTAATTTGTTGCCTTTTAGGACTAGTAAATGTGGCGTGTATTTTGTTTCTCACAAAAGCTAACTTAAATTCACAGGGAAACCATTTGCTCTGAGGTTGTCTTTCTATGTTTATTCATCAGATTAACCTCCTTTGATTTCAAATAAAGTTTTGACTCCCCCCTCCCTGCTTCCCCCCCTCCACAATCTGGAAGGAAGCAAGTCAAGCCTCCCAGACCATATGGGCTGCTGCAGGTCCTCATGTTCCCCATTGCATCTCTGATGGATCTGTGTTTATGCCCGCTTGCCAATTTCCTAATCATCACCTCATTTTCCTTGGGTTTTAACCATCATGTTTATGTGATTGTTTTTTTAAAGCATGAGCTAGAGAGGTTAGGATTTGTATAAATAAAGCTTATGCCAAGATTGCAACTGGGGAAACAGTTTTTCCCTTTTTGAATATTCCAAGCCCAATATTCCAAGGGACTTGCAAGTGTTCCTTTAAAAAAAGAAGAAAAAAAAGTATCCAGGCTTGCATAAATGAGATTTTTTTCCCAGGGTTTCTTACTAAAGATTGTCTCTGAATTGCAGATGCTGAGAAGTGATCTGAGACTTGTTTGCATGTGCTGCATTATTTATTCATTCATTTTTAAAGCAGAAAGATACCGTAGGAGAAAAGGCTTTAAAAACAAAACAAACAAAAAAAGACAGAACGTTTCACTGATGAACTACAGAAGATAAAATTTTTTGTGGATGTTGACCCTTAAGGTCCAGCAAGTGAGGGTGGCCTGCTTCATATTCCCCTGCCCTGGACTTTAAGTGTCTACCAATCTTTGCTATGGGGATGCTTTCGTAACTCACAATTATAGCAACGTGATTCCACTTATAAATGCCATGGCTGCATCTTCTGGAATCAGGGCATTCTTAGTTTTATAAAGCACTTGAGTTCTCTGGCTGAGAATTCTAAATGCACATCCTAAACTGCAAATCCTAGGACCCCATAGGGTGTTGCAACGGCAGATAAAGTAGAAACATAGTGCTTTAACCATGTAGTCTGAAAGGGCCCCTTATGGCTCTTCTGGGGGTTGTGAGGATTTAAGGTACCCTCTTGCACACCAGGAAAATGGGAAGAGGCTTGCACAAGAGAATGCTGGATGCCTCCTTGTACAAATGTGTAAAAATTACAACTACTGGTATGATCCAGAGTAACTGTGATGCAGGGCCTCAACAGGAATCTGGAGACTGGTTGGTTGTAAAAATTACAACCACTTTTTTTAATGGTTGCAAAAATCACAACCACTGAGGTAATCCGGTTAAAGCTCCAGCAAGGATCCAGCCATTTTCCACCTGTCTATCTATCTATATGTCTATTGCATTGTTGTTGTGTGACTTTTAAGTAGTTTCCAAGACCTATCCAGGAGTTTTCTTGGATGGATTTATTCAAAGGGGGCTTTTGCCTTTGCCCCCCTCTGAGGCCGAGAGTATGTGACTTGCCCAAGGACATCCAATAAATTTCCATAGCAAAATAGGGATTTGAACCCTGTTCTTCAGAGTTGTAGTCCAGTGCTGAAATCACTATCCCACAGTGGCTCTCCCTCTCTGCATGCACATACGTATTTAGATACGGGAACCCTCCTACAAGTTGGTACCGGCAACAAATTGCCGCTTAACGATAAACAAACAAACAAACAGACTTAGAGAGCTGGGTATGTCTAGTCTGCAGAAGAGAAGGTTGAGAGGGGACATGATAGCCATGTTTAAATATTTGAAGGGATGTCATGTCAAGGAGGGAGTGGGCTTGTTTTCTCCTGCACTTGAGACCAGGACAAGGAGCAATGGATACAAGCTGCAGGAGGGGAGATTCCACCTGAACCTCAGGAAGAATTTCCTGACGGTCAGGGCTGTCCGGCAGTGGAATGTGCTGCCACAGAGTGTGGTGGAGTCTCCTTCCTTGGAGGTTTTTAAGCGGAGGCTGGATGGCCACTTGTCGGGAGTGCTTTGAGGGTTTTCCTGCATGGCAGGGGGTTGGACTGGATGGCCCTTGTGGTCTCTTCCAACTCTACATTTCTATGATTCTATGAAACAAGAACAAGAAAGGAGTGCTGCTGGGCAGCCTACAGTGAAACAATTGGAGAATAACAGCGGATGGGAGATATTTTTTTCTGCTAGCTTATATTTCAGGACAATTTTTCCATGCCTCTTCATGCAACTGTTGCTTTTTTTCCCCACCTGTCAGTCTAAAGGCAAAATGAGACCCATTTATATGTGTGTTAGTTTTATTTATGGGTTCTCACTTGCCTTTGGAAACTGTTTCAGTGTGAATTGAAGACTTCACTGGTAGGAAAGAGGGGCTGTAGGGACAGACTGCATTCACAGCAAGTTCCTTTCAGCTCCCATCCCAGTGGCTTCTGGTATACAGGTTGGTGAGACCCAAAACAATTCCTTCCCTGCTGCTAAAGTTACTTAAACCTCCGTCTCCTTTTCATACCCTTTCAAAGAATCTCATATTCCGCCCAGAGTGGTCACTGACTTTTGGCACGAATGGGTTCAAAGTAATTGATTGAATGACTCACAAGTTTAGATGAAAGGGAGAAGAACTTCAGAAATGGGAATTCTGAAGGAGTCAGCACCCCGCCTGAGGCTATGGAAGACAATAACGCTGGTTCTTGTAAAAGATAAAGGTGTTCCAAATATCACCTCCCAAATCTCAGTATCCTAGCAGTTAATTAATGCCAGTCCTGATTACTGTATAATTCTGATTAATTTACTCATCCTTAATACTTATCTGTCATGGAGTCCTGAATACTTACTCCAATACCAGCATTACTTGGGGTGAATTTTGCACAGAAAAAGTCCTGAACTGCAAAGAATCTCATCAGTCCATGGTTCTTCTTATTAAATTTTCTCAACACTCAAAAAAACATGTCTTTCAACAACTTTTCAGATGTTTTAGAATTAAGTATTCTTTTTTGTCTCTATTGCACACATATCACACCAAGCACAATAGGCTGATTGTTCCTAAGGACACTAGAAACCCATCCAGTGCTAGTATCGCTACAGATTTATACAAGGAAACAATTGTCTGGACATGGTAATGGAATCCATAAAAGGTCTTTTAAAAAAATACGGTCTTGTTTTCAAGACCAAAACCCAACAAAATGTCCACCACCCTGCAGTATCTTGGAAAAAAGAGAATGTTTATGAAGTGTTCACATTTACTGTGCAATGAGGAATCAGATTGGGAACTGGGAATTGCTTCTCTGACTGTGTTTTAGGCTTGAGATGATATTTTTTTTTAACTTCAGCTAAGACATTTCCCAAGCTTAGAGGAAGCAGAGTAAATTTTCAGGTTGGTTCCAGCACCCTGAGAGGAGAAAGTTAAGCCCTGCTTTCTTTGCTGCAACAACCCCAAAGTGCTTCTTCAATGAAGCAACAGACACAGTGCTGTTTGTCTATTATTTTGTGTCCTACCTTTCTCCCAATAAGGGACCCAAGGTGGCTCACGATATAAGTTGCAGCAAAATGCATAGAATCATAGAAATGTAGAGTTGGAAGAGACCACACGGGCCATCCAATCCAACCACCCCACACGGGCCATCCAGTCCAGCCCCCTGCTATGCAATTAAAACAGTAGATAATACAAAAGCTTTAGAAAGTAATTAAACAATCATACTAACATATTGGTTTAAAACAGTTAAAAGGGGAGTGAAAACACGATGATGATGATGATAAAAATGCAACTTACTCCAATTAAAAGATGTTCTGCAATGGAGAGTTAACAGTAAGAGCCCTGGGTTAAAAAGAAAAGTCTTCTCCTGATGGTGGAAAGATTGCAGAGATGGGGCCAACCAAGCCTCCCATGGGAAGGAATTCTACAGACTGAGAGCAGCCACCGGGAGGGCTCTTTCCTACTTCCAGTGATTTGCATAGGAAATGGGATGGCGAGAAAAGGTTTACACCACCAGCCTACAAAGTGAACCCTTCACGATGAATTAGTTAAAGCTGAATTAATGAATGGGCTGAAGTTCTGTGAAAGAAAAGAAAAATGAAAGTAACTAAATCAAGAACGGTGGGGGGAGTGTATGTTCTAGTGCACAGCTTTAGTCAAATTCACTTCCCTGTAACTGCCTAAGACCAAAGTAGATATTCATCTTCATTTCTGAACATGACGGCTAGAAGGGGCTCCTTTTGAAAATTCTATACTGGTGACCCAGAACTTTAGCATTAAATATGGGACATGGTTATTGAAGGAGAGATAAAAGTGAGGTGATTGTTTGGGATATTAAAAAGGAAATAAATAACCCTTGAACCAGCCTGAGCAAAGTCTACCCTTAGGGCTGCATACAGATTCCCTCCCCACCCACCGCGGCAAAAAAGGCTGTTTTTGTGCCTTGTACCCTTTCCCAAGATGTCCCACCTTCTTTCCTGGCAGAAGAACAAGGACAGCAGATTGCCTGTATTGTTGTGATAATTTGAATTCCAAATGGGTTGCAAGAGGTTAACAGATAGGTTGCAGGAAGTTTGCACCGTTAACATAACATTTTTTTTTATATGAAATCATCTCATCCTGTATGGTTCACCTAGAATCATAGAATCATAGAAATGTAGAGTTGGAAGAGACCCCAGGGGCCATCCAGTCCAACCCCCTGCCAGGCAGGAACACCCTCAAAGCACTCCCGACAGATGCCCATCCAGCCTCTGCTTAAAAACCTCCAAGGAAGGAGACTCCACCACACTCCGAAGCAGCAGATTCCACAGCCCTGACCGTCAGGAAGTTCTTCCTGAGGCTCGGGTGGAATCTCCTTTCCTGCAGCTTGAATCCATTGCTCCTTGTCCTGGTCTCTGGAGCAGTGGAAAACAATCCCTCTCCCTCCTCTACATGGCATCCCTTCAGATATTTAAACATGGCTTTCATGTCCCCTCTCAACCTTCTCTTCTGCAGACTAAACATCCCCAGCTCTCTAAGTCTAAGTCCTCATAGGGCATGGCTTCCAGGCCCCTCACCATTTTGGTCGCCCTCCTCTGGACTTGCTCCAGCTTGAATTGGGGTGCCCAGAACTTCTTGAATTGGGGTGCCCAGAACTGGACACAGTATTCAAGATGAGGTCTAACCAAAGCAGAGTAGAGTGGTGCCAGTACCTCCCTCGATCTAGACACGATACTCCTATTGATGCAACCGAGAATTGCATTGGCTTTCTTGGTTGACTCTGGGTCTAGGTATTTGTAGCCATCTTTGTGACCATCTTTGGAGCCCCTTGAAAGTTCAAAAGGCAGCAATTGGCTCTCAGACCAGCCAAAGTTGCCCACTCCTGCCTGAAACATGAAGGTGTGTTGTTGTTGTTCTTCTCCTCCTTCTTCTCCTTCCCCTTCTTCTTTCAATTTAGTAGCCATTTCTCTACTATATACAAGGCTGCCTTGTTAAGAAACTCAGGTCTTTCATATGCAGCATATACCAGATGCTTCAGCATGCTTTTAGGCATGTTTCCGACGGCAGCTTGGAAAACTAAAGACGGTGATAAACTTTCATATTAACACCAGCAATGATTGAAAACTTGGCAGCAGAAACAGTGTGCCCTGAAGAAGACAAATGTTGTGTAACCTATTAAAGCACCGCAATCAGAAAGTGAAGTGGCAAGGGTGGAACGAAGATGAAAGTTAATAACCTCCCTCTGAAAACACATGGGAGGAAATCTCTAAGGAGACGTTAGCTTCAATAACATTCAACATTGGGAAGAAACTGTTAATAGTTCATCTTATAACCAGCCAAATTACTTGGCTCATATGTTCCAAATCGGCTGAAGCTCTTCATCAGTTGGTGGAGCTGCTGAAAAGATTAAAAGAGTGTATAAATATTGAAGAAATGCTTTGGCAAAACATTGAGTAGCTGAAAAGCCAAAGATGGAGCTCCCTTCTTTCCTTTTTCCCTGCCCCTTCCAGGAAAAAAAAAATGGAATAGAAGAACACTTTCTGATTCCTCACTAGAAATCTCTTCCTTCCTTCCCTCCCTCCTTCCTTCCCAGAGCTTGGAAAAGTTACCATGTTGGCTGTGAGCCAAAGAAATGAATTGACAATGACATTTCTTCCAGTTGTTCTTTGTGTTCTTTTGCAAATAACTGGTTGCTTTATAAAGTGATTCATGGTTGCTTTTCCACTAAAAAAGGAAATATATTACACACTTCATAGAACTGATAACACGAATTGTGTGAGACTGACGGTGAGTGCCTGGGTGAAGGGGTGAGCAATTCTGATGAAGGAGCAAAGATAGTAGTAACCAAAGAAACAAAGTAAGGTTTCATTAGAGACAGAAAAAAACCCACTCTTAAGTGTGTGAGGCATTAAACTAAAATAGCTTCACTTTTAGTACAAGTGAGAGAAAAAGAGGGCAAGAAGAGAGGGGGTGGAAAAGGTCCTTTTAGTAACCCAAAGTCTCCTCACCTTTTATCCACCTATCTTTAAAAAGACCAGAAAGGCCTAGATTATAGCCCTTTTCACACGGCATTTGCCATATGAAAGAGCCCCTCGAGCATCACGTGAATGTGAGGAGCAGTCCACACGACGCACTCACAATCGTGCAAAGCTCCAGGGGCTGGCAGGCGCCAACCATGCACTTTTTCATTTTTGGTTGTGAGCTGAAAATGGTGCATGATCACGCATCGCTCCAGGGCCCCGCGCGCACTTGCCATGTGTGCGGAGCTCTGGAGCCACTGTGCTTGCGCTTCCTGCCCCAGCGCAGCCTGGGAAACTCCCAGGCTGCACTGCGGAAGGAAGAAGAGGGCTTTCATGCAAACAGGCAGCAGCTGTGGAGCTGAAGGAACCGGGACGTGAGAGCCTCTTCCTAGAGCAGTGGTTCTCAACCTGTGGGTCCCCAGATGTTTTTGGACTTCAGCTCCCAGAAGCCCCAGCCACTACGGTCAATGCTCAGGGCTTCTGGGAGCTGAAGTCCAAGAACATCTGGGGACCCACAGGTTGAGAACCACTGTCCTAGAGGCTGCTCGCACAATCCCGGCACTGCAGCTCTGCGAAAAGGTGCGTTGCGGAAAGAGCCTTTGTCCCCATTGTTACTGATTTTTATTTTGGAGATTCATATACATTTTTTGTCAACTCCTAGCATGATCAGAGACTGTTTATACCACTTCTGCAGATCAGCTTATTTTAACCCAGTATGAAATAGGAGGAGAGCCAGTACAGGAGAAGAGGTCTGAACATTAGCTTATGACTCTGGTGATGGGGGTTCTAATCCCAACTCAGCCATGGAAGCCCACTAGGTGATTGTGGACGAGTCACCCTTCTCAGCCTCAGAGGAAGGCAAAGGCAAATCCCTCTGAACAAATCTTGTCAAGAAAACACCATTATAGGGTCCCCTTAGGGTCACCATAAGTTGGAAATGACTCAAAGGCAGCCATCAACATTGGAAAGAGCAGAAATGAAACTGGGACTTTTCAGTCAGTCAGGATGTACACTAGATAACTTTAATTGTCAAAATCACTCCTGTACGTCCTTAAATAATAACTCTGAGAAGAAACAAAAAACTCTGACTGATTACGTGAACAAAGTAAATCTGTTCCCACTTCTCACTGTACATTGTGAAGGCAACCTCTCTATGACCCCAACAGCACCCTTTTCTACTCTTCAAGGAAGGAAACAAATAACTCAAGGAAATGCTGGCTGGGTTTTTAATTCAGTCATAATGGCCACGATGGCATTGCAAATTGGCACCCTCAGGGTAAGTATGAAAAAGGGAAGAGATTACTTAGAAGATTTGTAACTGTCAGGTGGATTTGTAACTGGTTGACTGACCGTACCCAAAGGGTGGTCACCAATGGCAGATTCTCATCCTGGAGAGAAGTGACTAGCGGGGTGCCACAGGGTTCTGTCCTGGGCCCGGTGCTGTTCAATATCTTCATTAATGACTTGGATGAAGGAATAGAGAGCACGCTGATCAAATTTGCAGATGACACCAAATTGGGAGGGGTTGCTAATACTCCTGATGACAGGATCAAAATTCAAAAGGACCTGGACAGATTGGAGAGCTGGGCCAAGGCTAACAAAATGAATTTCAACAGAGAGAAATGTAAGGTCCTACACTTAGGCAGAAAAAATGGTATGCAGAAATATAGGATGGGGGACACGTGGCTGGCTAACAGTACGTGTGAAAGGGATCTAGGAGTCTTCATAGACCACAAGCTGAACATGAGTCAGCAGTGTGATGCGGCAGCCAAGAAGGCCAACGCAATTCTTGGTTGCATCAATAGGAGTATGGTGTCTAGATCGAGGGAGGTATTGGTACCACTCTATTCTGCATTGGTTAGACCTCATCTTGAATACTGTGTCCAGTTCTGGGCACCCCAATTCAAGAAGGATATGGATAACCTGGAGCAGGTCCAGAGGAGGGCAACCAAAATGGTGAGGGGCCTGGAAGCCATGCCCTATGAGGACAGACTTAGAGAGCTGGATACGTTTAGTCTGCAGAAGAGAAGGTTGAGAGGGGACATGATAGCCATGTTTAAATATTTGAAGGGATGTCATGTCGAGGAGGGAGTGGGCTTGTTTTCTCCTGCTCTTGAGACCAGGACAAGGAGCAATGGATGCAAGCTGCGGGAGGGGAGATTCCGCCTGAACCTCAGGAGGAATTTCCTGACAGTCAGGGCTGTCCGGCAGTGGAATGTGCTGCCACAGAGTGTGGTGGAGTCTCCTTCTTTGGAGGTTTTTAAGCGGAGGCTGGATGGCCACTTGTCGGGAGTGCTTTGAGGGTTTTCCTGCATGGCAGGGGGTTGGACTGGATGGCCCTTGTGGTCTCTTCCAACTCTACATTTCTATGATTCTATGATTCTAAGAGAAGAAAGCAATATTGGCAGTGGGGGGAAAGTCTAGTCTGGCTCAAACTGGAAAACATTGCAATCAGATGCAAACAGGACGATAATTACCTATAAGGTAATACGTACATGAGCTTCATGGCTGGTTTGTTGAGATGAGAATTTTAAATTTTCTAAATGCAGAATTACAAGTATCTAAGGGAGGAAACCACCAATCTGTCAGAATCTTGATCTGACAAAAGTCTGGTGTGGCACTTTGTGGTAAGCCACCTTATTGATGAGTCCAGGAGGTATTACACTGCAAAGCCAAAAACAAATCCCAGATTTTTTTTAAAAAAAGAATTAGCACTTGAATTGCCAACAGCACTATAAGGAGTTTTCTATTGGCAATGGGCCGCAGATGGACAGCAGTAGGATTGATCCTTTTAAATGTCTAGATAGATAGATAGATAGACAGACAGACAGACAGACAGACAGATAGATACACCTGGTCTATCTCAAGTATGTTTGCTTTTCTGCACTTATTTACCAGCAAAACAATGCCCACCTGTGCAGACTATAGACTAGACTAATAGTATATAGGTATGTTGCAAGACTCTAAGCATGCATATGCAAAGAGAGGCATGCATTATTAGGAATCTTGTTTTGTTTTTCCCTTGTGGAAAAGGATGTTGGTAACATCAGAAACTTCAAACACTCACACAGTTTTTCAGTTTTTCATAAATCTAAACAAAGAGCCAGAATTTAAATTGAGCCCAAAGTTTAGATGTTACTCTTGCAATGGCAGCTTCCCATCAAAATCTTATTTACTTTCCTTTAATTGTAGCAAGATGCTTTTACTGTTGCCGTTCTTGTTATTTGCTTTGGTTGTGCAAATTGGTCTTTTGCTGCTTCTTTTTCTGCCCCCGCCCCCTTGCCAATGCATCTTGGGACAATTAGAAAAGTGACCAATCATTAAGAACCAATCACAACCAATTTGTCATCTATACTGCAGCAATCAGAGGGATGAACTCTAATTGCACAGTATTTCAAACCAATCTTCAAAAAGAGAGAGAGAGAGAGAGAGAGAGAGAGAGATGAAAAATCTTTTTAAAAAGAGAGAGAGATGACAGGACACAAGCCTAGCAAGCAGTTTAGAAAGAGAAGGAGAGACAAAGAGAAACGATATTCAGTGTCATATTTCCAAAAATATCTGGGATCAGAAAGGTTTTTAATATAACAACCTGGTCTCCTGGAAGATGTGGCGGGGGGATGCAGGATGAAATAAGCTTCCCATCTCATTATCTTTTTTAAGAATCAGGGGTCTTGACTGGTCACAGCTGATGTCCTTCATCAGGATTAACATTGCTTTTTTTCCCCTCTTTTTTAATCTCAAAAGGTGGCCTTAAAACATGACTTCTTTTCTTAGGTCACAGAGGAAGTGGCATTTAATTCACAGATCTCGCACAGCGAGGATTGTGATTAATCCTCCAAACTGTTACATTTCCTGCTAGCTCATGTCAAACCCTGAAAGAGATGTGAAGGTTCCACATGAGTAGAGGGGGAAAAGCAAGATCACTCTTTTCAACGCTAGCTTTTGCTTCCATGAACAAGGCATATTTGAAAAGGAGAAAAAGGGAGGGAAAAAAGAGGACTTGTTCAGCTTTCCTTTTTTTCTGGTTCTTGCATGTTCCCTTGGTTGGAAGGTTTTGTTCTAGTCCCTAAGGGACTTAAGGAAATGACCAAAGTGGTAGAAGGTCTGGAAACCCTGCCCTATGAGGAGTGGATTAGGGAGCTGGATATGTTTAACCTGGAGAAGAGAAGGTTGAGAGGCGACATGATAGCCATGTTTAAATATTTGAAGGGATGTCATATGGCAGATGGAGCAAGCTGGTCTTCTGCTGCTCCAGAAACTAGGACACTATAGAGAAATGGCTTCAAACTTCAGGAATAGAGATTCCATCTAAATATTAGGAAGAACTTCCTGACAGTTAGAATTGTTCAGCAGTGGAATGTATTGCCTTGGAGTGTGGTAGAGTCTCCTTCTTTGGAGGTTTTTAAACAGAATTTGGATGGCCAATGTTGGGAATGCTTTGATGATGTATTCCTGCATGGCAGCAGTTAAACTGGGTGGCCCTTGGTGTCTCTTCCAGCTCTATGATTATGTGAGAGAGGCCATGTGTAACTGAATTTTGGTATTCATTAATAGGTTAATTAATTGATTTTAAAGACTGCAGGACACTCTTCAATCTAAGGGTGGCTACTTTTAACAGTTTGCAATAATAAAAAAAGCGATCTGTCTTCCCCACTTCAAACTCACTACAGTACAGGCTGTATCCCCCTGACTGATCAATGAGGTCAGAAGATGTGGAATTTAAGCTCTGCAGTCTTAGGGCAACAGGCAGTTGGAAGAACTAGGCATCAAATGAGACAAGGACCATTTCCACACTACTCTGTTACAGTGCTATTATTCCACTTTGAATCTCCTATGGAATCCTGGGGTTTGCAGTTTAGAGGAGGGGCTTTTAGAATTCCCAACCAGAGAGCTCTTTGGCTTCAATAAACTACAAACCCCAGAATTCCACAGGAGGTTGAAAATGGAATAATAGCACTATAGCAGTGTAGGGTGGAAATAGCCAAAATGTTCATGAGGAGATGTGGCCCTTGAAGTGATGGAGGGAGTTGGCTTGCAAAAGCATTTGTTTTTCCTCATCTACAGTCAGCCTTCCATATCTATAGATTCTGCATCCATGGATTCAACCAGCCATGGATTGGAAATATTTTTAAAAAAATCAAACAAAAACCCTTTGTTTTTGCATTTTTATATGAAGGGTACCATTTTACTACACATTAGACATAATGGGACTGGAGCATCTACAAATTTTGCTATCCATGGGGAGTCCTGGAACAAAACCCTAGTGAATACCAAGGGTCCACTGTACATAGAGTCACAGAGTTGGAAGAGACCACAAGGGCCATATGGTCCAATACCCTTCTGCTATGCTGGAATATACCATAAAAGTCTGACAAACAGCCATCCAGCCTCTGTTTCAAAACTACACTCTGAGGCAGCGTCATATTCTACCGTCAAACTGCTCTTGCCATCAAGAAGTTCTTTTTTTTTTACCCTTCATTTCCTTTATTGTGTGATTGGTCATTAGATGCTGAGCAACATGGGATGAACCCAAAGCTCTGATGAACTCCTGTTGTAAAAGAGGAAAATGTGTCAAGCTTAAACCAGGGACTCACTGGCATAAACAGCCCAGCACACTCTCATCCAGTGTGAGTTTTGTGATATATTCACTCTGGCACCCCATTTGGCCAATGATTTGGAGAGGTCAAAACCACTCCTGTCAAATGGCCAAGGGAATGCATTTTTTTTCTAAGTGAAAAACGTATATATTTTTTTCTGTACCTCCTCAAATATCTATCTGCAGATTAATTCCCACGGAGTATTGTAGAACATAGGGACAATACTGCAAATAAATATTCATATTCTCTCACAGTAGAGAGAAAACGATGGTAATTATGGATCCTTGCATATGCAGAGGGAGCCCTGGTGACGCAGTGGTTAAATGCCAGTACTGCAGCCACAAGGTTGTGAGTTCGATCCTGCCGGCCTGCAGGTTGACTCAGCCTTCCATCCTTCCGCAGGTCAGTAAAATGAGTACCCAGCTGGTAGGGGCCGATTAGCTTACAACATTGCAAACCACTTAGAGAGCACTTAGCTGATAAGCGGTATAGCAATACACATGCTATTGCTATAGAAATACACACGTTATAAATAAATGAGGATTTGCATGCCTAGGTAAAATTTGATCCCAGGTGTCCTTCCAAGTGAGGGACTCATAGTACATTTTCTGAGAGAATTCACTGAAAATTACTCATTTCTTCACATTTGGGATCCAAAATATGAGGTATATTTGGAGGTGGATTGGAGGTCCTTGAAACAGGTTCACCAGATAGGCAGTGGTGAGGGACAGTGGGAACTGAAGTCAAACAACATCTATTTTGGGAACCTCTTACCCCTCCTGACCTACAAGAATTCTGAGGAAAGGAAAGCAATAATGACGCTTGCTGTGGTCCTTCACACAGTGGTTCTCCTCAGAGAATGGGTCTTACCTTCACAGCCTGCCTGTCATTCTCCTGGTAGGGCTGAACTTGAGAGAGTGACATCTTGGTCTGTCTTTGTCAATGGGTGACACAAATTGAATTGTATTTCAGTAACAACCTTTTTAAAAACAATCTGTAGCAGTCTCACTGTGAGAATACCCTCCAGAGGAACCTGAGTGGAGATAGTTCATCCAAGCAACATTTTCCCCAAAACCTTGACTATGCCCTTGAGTTCCTCTTCATGTGGTTTTGCAGCCGATAAATTTGCTCCTGCCTCAATTTTTCTTTTAAACAGAGAAATCCTAATGTTTCAGCACAGCCTTGAAACTTTCCCCTCTGGGCTCTGAAAATTAAATACTACTCCAGACTTCTAATGTTGTTTTTTAAAAAACATGCAACCTGCCAAAAGTGATGGAGACAAATTCCATATTTTAAGGGCACGCTTGCAAGCAAAACCATCAGAACCTGGTGTAGGTGAAAGGGATGAAGAGATGACTTTTTTTTTAAAGGGCTTTGTTCTTTGCGACCCTGTTCAGTCTGCTTCAAAGTAAGCAGCATTGATGTGTCCCTTGCTGATGAACAGCGCACTTAATATATGCTGGCAAAAATCTATTATTAAGCCAGAAAAGGTTTCCTTTAAAAAATGTGTTTGAAATTATATTAGATCAAACAGATTACAATAAAGAAGGGGTGGCTGGAATTGGGCATCAAAAGGCTAATGCAAAAAGACCTTTTCATCTCTCCTTAAAGACGCAAGAATTTATTTTCATCTAATGAAGAATGTCATGCCTTTTAGAATGAGCCTGTGCTGAGATAGATTGGAGAACTTTCAGGAGCCATTTCCTTAAGGGTTAGTCCCCATCGTAGCCTTGCTCTGTCTCACCTTAGGTTTGCCATCACGGGAAAAGAAAGAAATTTCCACTCTCTTTTCTGCTTTTATGAATGTCTGGGTCAGTGGCACCAACTTTAAAGAAAAAATGCAACAAAGCATCAATCTCAGCAGAAGGAATGGTGGCAAAGCGGGAAGACATTTGGGATAGACTATGATGGTTTCAAGAAGTTTTTGTTCACAGCCTCAGCATCTACAAGATCCACCAAAAATATGTATTTATCCAGGTCTCCTTCTTCTTATAGAGAAGCATCTTCTGCTTTCTTTGTACTTTGTGTTAGTTTGTTTGGAGATCCAGACACAGATGTCTGGTAGTTGTCCTGGACACTATTTTCCACAACAGTTAATTTGACAGAAAGAGCATGAAATTTTTTAATGCTATACTGACAGATTTCTTCATTCCTAGCTGTATACTGTGATGTTCTAGCTCAGTTTTTTTTTTAAATTTGGGTATGCCTCCCTCCACTGTAGTGAATTAATATTTATACAACCTTTAAAACATTAATTTTCAGTGCTTTTGTCAAAGGGATGTTCTGATCTCAGTTCTGCTGGTGGTCTGCTCATTTCCACCCACTAGAATCCATGTGGTCCACTAATTTCTTGTTCTTTTGGGCCTTCAAGTGATTTTTAATAATGACAACTCTAAGATGAAACTATTATGTTTTTTTAAAAAAAATAAAAAAATCAAGACTTCAGTGGAGGTCTGTTTTTGCCCTGCTCTGAGCCTAATAGAGTCTGACCTACCCAAGGTCACCTGATGGGTTTCTGTGGCCAAGCTAGGATCCAAACCCTCATCTCCAAAAGTTCTAGTCCAGTACTGAAACTACTATACTGTGTTTTAAGTATTTTATGAAGCCAAGAGGGGTCACATCCTCAGTCAAAGCTCCAGAATAATTGATAGGTCAGTTAGGTAATAATGAGGCTTTCAACTTTTACCGATGAAATATGGAAGAAGTTGGAAGATAAGTTCAATAATCACATAGAGTGCAGATACTCTCCTTTCCTTTCCCTTCATGGAATCTGTGCTACAGGCTAGCAGTTCAGATGATACAGCTGTTGAGAGACAGTTTGCATTTTGGTTTAAAAGCTAAGATGGCATTTCATTAGCTGTGCTTTTTCCAAGATGAATCTACACCATGGAAAGTAAACTTCCTTGAATCCAGTAGAGCTCATTCCTACATTAAAAACCATAGGGCTACAGTCTTGCCTTGTAAATGTAATTGATCGATGCTATCGTGTTTTTCCTTTTGTTTGTTTGATTTGTGATGGAATTTTGTTTTGTTCCATTTAGTCTGGTAGAGTGTTAGCTCCTCTGAATATAGATATGAGAAATCAAGGATACCCCTTTCTCATTATCTCTTTCTTATATATTTCATTTCGTCAAAATGTGTGTGTCCTACATCGTGGTATATCCTTCAAGATGTGGGAAGTTTGTCTGTGCAGTGCGTGTGAGCGCATGACTCTTAGCATATGCACAACTCTTGGGAGATAGAGGAAGTTTAGGAAGACTAGCCAGGGAATTCCTTCCACTGCCCCCAATATTTGGTGGAATCTGGTGGCTGACATTCTGTTAGTGACGTAAGTGTGAGTTGAACTACATATATGGTGTGAATTATTTGCCATAGCACAACAGGCGTGTTCTCCTGACAGCAATGGTGGAAGCAGAGTTGTGTAAATAGCAATGTTCCACACTGTGGTTATACATTCTGCATTACACACTGTGGCTGCCTATTGTACATTCTGGTTTGTTGTTGTGCATTGCAGTTGTGGTTCCAAATTGTTGCATATTGCAGTTTTGAAAGCACGATTGTGGATTAGACATTGTAGTTTCGTATTTCACATTGTGGTTGCGTATTGTGCTTTTCACATTACAGTTATGAATTACATGTACGCATTACATAGCAACATCCAGCCGCTGTTATTTGTTATTTCATGTTGCTTTTCCGCATGGGGCTTCATAGTGTTGGTGCAGTATTATCTCCCCACGCAAATATTTATGCTGCACTGAAGGCATGCTGGATTGCAGCCAGGGGCCCTTGTGTTGCTGGGACAGTGTATCTGCTCTGTGTTTTACTCTGAACTTTAAATGAGCTATTCAGTGTGCTGAACCTTTTGCTGACTTAGTTCTCAACATCTTGAGAAGTTCAGCTTAGAACTTTGAATGGATTTATCAGCTCACGGATGTGAGATCCACCAACTTCTATGTCAAATAGCTGAAGTTCGATGCATTTCTCTGCCTAAGAGTAGAGACCATCCTGATTTTCTGATACATTGGGGTATATGTGAAATATTGTATGTCAGTGTTGTTCAACCTTCAGACTAAAGACAGAAAGAATATTTTTCATTATTCATTTTTTTGGCTTGGAAAAAAAATGGACTCAGGGAAACTGTTCAAGAAGAATAACAGAAGAAGCAGAAATTTTATGCAGTTTTTACTCAATATTCATATTTATTATTTATTCATATTCAAGTATATGTCTATTTTTAATGCACAAAAATCTTTTGCCCCCCACCACAAATAAGTACTGCTTCCAGACAAGTGCATAGTTTTTGACATGTGTGTGTGTGTGTGTGTGTGTGTGTATATATATATATATATTACAAAAAAATGAGTTTTCTGGAGTTAGAAGCACACATTTTATTAATGGTTCTGTGCTTCAGATGTAACCAGCCCTTGCCCTCCTGCAATTAAGCGGATATTGGCATCATTGTATATATCCAACCCAATCACAACAAATGTCAAAACATTTGATGCTTGCAAGCATATTTTTTTTACAAACTGTTTAACACCATTCCCATTCAGCCTAACAGCTTTGAGAACAGAATCTACCTTTGATGTAAGCACTTCTGTCTTTAATTATATCAAATAAAGTGCATTTCAGCTTTTAAACTTAGCAAGAGGAAAGTGGCGTTAATTGGCCCTTTTCCTTTATAGTTTGTGTGGCAATTTGTGTCCTTTGTCTGAATTACTGTTGGGGGCTTTTAATCACTACTCCCACTCATATCCATCTATATATTGCAAATTCTTGATTCATCCAAAGGAGAACCCTTTCCGTTCAGAACATAATGTTATTAAATAAATTCTATACCGTGTTTTCAAAGGACAAGTGTTCTTCAGAATCACCAGATGTTATTTGTATTGGGTTGTGGCTCTTCCTCACTCTGTAATGAAGGGAAATGATGTAGAATGAAATTCAATATTCCGTCTTGATACAATACTCCGCATTTTATCCTCTACTGCAGATCAAATGAACATGGGACAAAATGAAAAGGCATTGTGGTCTAATTGGTTAATAGAAATTCAACAATGCATGTTAAAGGAAAAAAGGTTTCTGTGATAGGAAAAGCAAAGGTGGCATTCCTGAGATGTCATCACATGAAGAGAAATGAAATGATGTTGATTTGATTTTAGGTTAACATACAAGACAGCTAGTTGGGTGGAAGAGATGGAGAGAATAATCACTGTTACCCATGTCCTAATGGAAAAATGCCTTGGCTTTCACAGATTTAGTTATTTGCAAGTTTCTCCAACCCCTGCTCCCCACCTCAGGTGTTTCTTTTCCATGGGACCTTATCTCTTGGTGGCTCTGACCAACTCAATTCTGGCCTCCTTCTCCTCCACCACCAGCAGCTGCCTGGCCTGCTGACAACAGCTCATGGCCTGATTTCTCAACACCACAAACTCTCTCTGGATGCAGCCCATATAAGAGCACGAGAGAGGAAGTATAGGGCTACCATGCCAATCTACCCCCTTTTCCTTTCCTTTCCCTGCCCTGGTTTGGATCCTGGGTGCCTGCTGTCCCCATCCTGCCTCAGCCCTCAGATACACAAAAGCATTTTATTTGTAATTTTCCCACTTCTGCAAGGGTCCTGCAGCCTCAACCCTAGCAAATGTGGAGGGATGCCTGCATTTTAACTGAGTTTTGGTAGATTAGAGTCCACACCTTGATTGGCCTGAAGACTGTATTTCATCAGCACAGCTGAAAAAGTAGTTTGTAATCCCTGAAATCTTACAGTAAAATACATTATTTGGTCTTATGATGCCACTAGATTTTCTCCCCCCATCCCTATTTAAACTGTGTACTGTCTACTGCGTCATACCTTCTTCTACTGAATAGATAGACAGGCCAACCATGTTCACCCAGCAGTAGTGGTCTGGGGGCCTTATTGAGATGATGCTTTAACCTTAAGGTGTGCAGCGAAGCACTAATCCACAACTTGAATCGCAGAATAATAAGGACACCAAGAAGAATTTCCAAAACTCATCCTCAGCAAGTGCTGCTTCCATGAGACATATGCAGGACTTCATGGGATGAACATTGATTTCAAAATCAATGTTGAAGCTGGAATGTCCATGGAAACAAACAACTGAACACATTCTAATATTTTGTCTTCACCTTTCTCCATTCAGAGAACACTTTGAGGCAGAGCTCCAAGATGTCTTGTCTCCTCTGTTTTCTTTCCTTCTGTTTTTGAAGCCAGCAGTTTTATGAAGCGTGGAGTCTTCCAGTACAGATGTGGCAGCCAAATTGCAACAAGCAATGGGGATGATGGCCGTGAAGGAACCGTTGTGGTCTATCAACTTAATGAGCCATATGTAGAGGGAGAGGTTTACACGACAGGCCGGAGCCGTTACACTTGGCTTGGTAATAGATACAAGTTTTCAGAATTAGTATGCATGCCTTCCAAAACACATGTTTACCTGGCAGGTTGAAACCACTCAGAAGAAAGAAACGGTTACAGTCTGCTAAGTACTGAAATGAGGTTGTGCACCAAATATGTATTTGACTCGTAGACTGTAACAGTTCTCAAGCAGGAGCCATAAGCTGTTTGTCTTATTTCATTGATTTGTCGCACATCCTGTTTCCTTCCTTTAACACGGTACTATCAGAAGCAGATCAACAAAAATGCAAAAGGAAAAAAAAATATGTCTGGTTGTGAACATTTTGAGGAAAAAACCTGTTACGTCAAAACAGTGTGTCTTCCATGTTTAACTTCATGATGCTAAATACATCCACGCTTCAGTTTGCCATAATTCTGTATGGTGTGCCCTCCTGCTTTGCTTGATGTGTTGACATTTTAGACAGTAGAGGTGTAGAAGAAAAGTTTTTCCTTTTAATATCATGACCGTACGGTGCCCAGCAGTAAACGCACATTATAAATGAGATGTATTGGATCCAAAGAAGCTATGAGCAGTAGAAACATCCCTAGCAGCAGTGTTTGGTGAACGCTGATGAGTTTGTATAGCATTCAAATAAATCAATTATATAATTCGTGTGCTTCTGTTAGAAAGCCAATGTGGTAGAGTGGTTAGATTTTTGGACTGCGATTGAGGAGACCAAGGGCCTTTCTGCACTGCACTGGTATAGGGCTATTATTCCACATTCAACATTCTGTGGAATTCTGGGGTTTGTAGTTTATTGAGGCCTCAGCGCTCTCTGGCTAAGAATTCAAGGTGCCCCTCCCAAAGCTACAAACTCCAGGATTCCATAGAATTTTGAAAGTGAAATAATAGCACTATAACAGTGTAGTGTGGAAAGGCCTCAAGATTCAAGTCCCTGAACAAAACATCATTGGGTGATGATGGGACAGTGACTGTTTGTAAGTGTAACACAGGTCTTCAGTCTCCTAGATTAGCAGTTCATTTGCCCCTAGTTTTAACCCACAACTACTGTTGCTGTTTTTCTGGGTTGACTATTAGTGAGGAGCAGCCAGAGGGTGGAAAACACAACAAAATGTTATAAAGAAAAGTGGACAAACTATGGTGTATGAAGGGAAGAAGAAGTGACAATCGCAATGGGTGAGAATTTAGCTTGGCACATTTTTGTATAAGAACTTCCCCAACTTTGCAAATTTCTTAAACATTTGAAATAAGTAATTTGTTTATGGAAGGGCCTTTTGAATTCTCAGCCAGAGAGTTTGTTGGCTTCAGTAAACTACAAATTCCACAGCAGGTTGAAAGTAGAATAATAATACTATAACAGCGTAGTGCGAAAAGGCCCTAAGATAAGGAGAGGTTGACAGATCTGTTGGACTACTAGCATAGAAAAGTGGGTGCTAGATGAAGAATCTAAAATACGGCCCTCATCCTGTCCAGTCCTGAACCAGCCCTCCCTGTGACAGATGTTGTATCCTTGCAACCCATAACAAGAGTTGTAGCTTTACAGTTTCTAACTGAAGGAGAAGAAAAGAAAACTGGGCTCATAACTTCTTTCAAAAAATGCTTTGAGAAGTAGCTGGAGGCAACACTGAAAGGGATTTACATTCTTCAAGGGAAATCACAATCTATTAATGGAGCTAAGAGGCACTGAAATGTAACAAACCTCTGGACGGCCAAAGAAACCAGAACATCTGCACTCCGTAAAACTGGGGAGGATGGGGGTAATGAATTGGAGATTTGGGAGACCGGGGGGCAAAACTATTTAATATTCTCCGTGCACGATAAAATGTTTAATTGTGATCGCCGTCAGGCATACAGTGGGAAGGGAAAGAACTTGGGTAATCATGTTGAGATAAACAAAAGTCTGCCTGGAATTAATTTTTTCCCCAGTAAAATGGCTAAGTAACATATGTCTCCACCTGGCTAGGTTCCTAATTTGCTAGGAAGATACTTTAATTATATGATTGATTGGGAGGAGTTCATAGCCGAGCCTGGAATCCACGAACGCTGCAAGGTCAGAAGCATTACCTGAAGGGCAAAAGAGAATTGACTGAAATAACAGCCCACCGTAGGTGACAGCAAACAAACTTTACGGAAAAAAAACATATAAACACAATTCTGTCTGCAATGGAGAACCAATCAATAGCTTACTACACTCCGTTCTGCTCAATATTACCTTTAAGAAATCCTCCGGGGAGCTCAGAGTTTGGCTGCTTTTCAGAAAATTATGCAAAATATCCAGCTGTTTCACAGTACCACTGAGCTGGAAGAAGGAAAATGAGAGGTATGGGTGGACCATCAAAAAAGGATGGGCAACTGATGCAGGGCTGAGGACGACTATTCAGATTAGCCAGCTATTCGAGATCCACACTTTTGTGTTTCTGTATTTCCAACACTTTTCTAACCTTTGCAAGCATCCAAACTATTCCATAACATTTCTGGGTGTTAAAAAAAAAATCAAAGTACCTTAAGAATCCACACCACTCATACCTCATCAATTCAGTCGTAACTTTGTTAAGTATTATTCAATCAGTTCAATCTGTTATTTCTTATAATTAAAATGTAAAAACTAGTTTTTGAAGAAGTGCCTCCTTGGTGGCAAAAGATGCATGTCTTTTCATAGAATCATAGAATCAAAGAAATGTAGAGTTGGAAGAGACCACACGGGCCATGCAGTCCAACCCCCTGCTATGCAGGAACACCCTCAAAGCACTCCCGACAGACGGCCATCCAGCCTCTGCTTAAAAACCTCCAAGAAAGGAGACTCCACTACACTCCGAGGCAGCCTATTCCACTGCCGGACAGCCCTGACTGTCAGGAAATTCTTCCTAAGGTTCAGCTGGAATCTCCTTTCCTGCAGCTTGAATCCATTGCTCCTTGTTCTGGTCTCTGGAGCAGCAGAAAACAAGCCCTCTCCTTCCTCTACATGGCATCCCTTCAAATATTTAAACATGGCTGTCATGTCCCCTCTTAATCTTCTCTTCTGCAGACTAAACATTCCCAGCTCTCTAAGTCTATCCTCATACGGCATGTCTTCCAGGTCTCTCACCATTTTGGTCGCCCTTCTCTGGACTTGCTCCAGCTTGACCAGGTCCTTCTTGAATTGGGGTGCCCAGAACTGGACACAGTATTTTCTAGCACATGAGCTTCCTTGTCTGTCCATCTTCCATTTGGCATGCTTTCTGTGTGTGTGCTGTTGAAAAAGGAAGGCAATCCCAGTCTTCACAGAGACATATATCCTATTGTTGGAGGGGAAATGAATTAATAGTAAGGAACACACATTCGTCTTAATGTGTACTAAACTCTACTTTGACTCTCAGGCGACTTAGGCCATTTCCACACTGCACTGTTACAGTGCTATTATTTCACTTTCAACCTCCTGTGGAATTCTGGGGTTTGTAGTTTCCTGAGGCCAAAGAGCTCTCTGGGTGAGGATTCTAAAGGCCACTCCCTAAACCGCAAACCCCAGGATTCCATAGGACGTTGAAAGTGGAATCAGAGCACTATAACAGTCTAGTGCAGAAATGGCCTGAGTCCCAAGCTATATTCACATGGTGGCATCCATCTGTATGATAAGACTTGAAAGTCCGTCATATAAAGCCTAGAAAATAGCCATAGATGCACTGTAGGTAGAGACATCCCGGACTAATTTTGTATTGATTTCCACTCTGGTAAGTTCAACCATTGCAAATAATTTAATAGAAGCGGAGGCTATTTAAGAAGGAATCTGTGTCCCCGCTGCTTGTATGGGCATTTCTTCTGTAAGTACTTCATCAAGAGTAGAGAAGCCTTAGGAAACTTTATGCAGAGCAGTATTTTGCAAACATCACAAGACGGCTGTGAGACATACAATGATTTTCTCTTTATCTTCACCAGTGAACAGACTAATCCTAGGCAAGCATTACTGATGGACGAGGCATCAATAATTGGCATAATTAGTTAAACGTTCCAGCAGCGTTTCCCTTTTGAGTCAGAATTTTGTCTATTGAATTTAATCTGAATTATTCTACTTACTGAATGTTCACAATTCATTCACATACTTACTTGCTCCTGCAAGAATTACCTTTGCATTTGACCTGATTGACTGGAAAATTCTAACAAAGATGGCTGAATGGATGGTATCTCAAATATTCGAAGATGGTTTCTTGAACTCCATGGTATGAATATTTTGTAAAATTGCTTCCTCCTAATTTATTTAAAGGATTACAGCTCTTTTTGTAGGTACAAAATCTCTCCTCTTTCTAAATCCAGTAGTGAGACTTGCATTGATTTAGCAGATTAAACAGGGCTTGGTGGAATACGAACAAAATTCATTTAAAGTTTAAAATTTTAAAAAAACAACACCACTGCTACTTTCAAACTAAATGTCCCAGAAGTATCCTCTGGTCTAATTGAATTACAATACAGTTTATTTGCTATTGATGTGTGGACAGATTTCCTAATCAAACAATCACTCTAATTAGAGTCATATATTTAATGGCACAGCCTGGGCTCCATTCAATTACCCGCCAAATAAGCTCTATTCATAAAATACTTGTAGAGAAGTCAGGTACTCAAATCAGTGCGGCATGTTTTAGAGGAACTAATGTAATTAGAATAATGTAATTACAGTAGATAAACAGAATTTGACTGTGATGAAGAGAAAGCGGTGTGTTACGTCTGCCTTTGGTTGATGATTTCTCACCGCTTTCTCTTCAATTATAACATCCCATAGTAGGTGCTGCTACTGTGATCAGTTTTTGTGGTTTGCTTGTGCTGTTTTGTTTTTTATTTTATCTATTTTTGCTTCGCTTTGTTTTGCAGATCGTAAATTGCCCCTGCTGTAACTCAGACATGACAGCTTCCTTTCCGTAATGGAGCTAAATTAAAAAAAAAGTCACTGTGTTTGGAAAATAGTCATTGGAACCTTGGTGGAAGAGATAGGCGCAAATGCCACGATGCCAAAATGGCTTTAAGGACTGTAATCCCACACTTGTGGCTGAGCTCTGTAAAGTGGGGAGAGGCAGGGGAAACTTAGGCCATTTCCACACTACACTGTTATAGTGCTATTATTCCACTTTCAACCTCCTATGGAATCCTGGGTTTGCAGTTTAGGGAGGGGCCTTGCATCATTTAGTGTAAGATAGAAGAGTGGCTCAGAAGCGGGATGATGAAGAGTTGTGCATTTAAAAGCATGTAGTAGAAGACAGAAAACATTTTTTCCTTCCTTTCAGACTGCAAACACTGACTGATTTAATTCAATTGCAGCAGAAAATTATGGAGAGATGTAACAAAGAGAACCAGTGTGGTGTAGTGGTTTGGATAAGTACCATACTATCTCTTCAATAGATATATAGTTGCTTTTGGAAGTTCACGCAAGATTTAGTGGTGGCTTCTTATTAGACAAAATGCAGTGCCAGCTACTGTCTTATAATGTAAGATTATGATTAAGAATGTTATGAGGGGGGAAAATCACATATTTCTTTAAATATTAAACATAAGAATGTGTATATATGTGCTTATGTGTATAACTGATTAAAGAGCAAACCAGTGGGACTTCTCTCAACTTTGTCTTGCATCCAAGAATGAAGTAGGCTGTTTATCTGTCTATCTATCTATCTATCTATCTATCTATCTATCTATCTATCTATCTATGAGGCATTTCCAACTCATCTTACACCCATTATTTCTGCTATTCTTACAATGAGAAGGAGATCGTCAGAATTCAGAAGGCAGCAAATGTTGTGGTATTATAACCATTCCTGGCAATGGGGGAAGTCTGACCTTGGACCCAGAAGACTTGAATATCAGGATCTTAAAGTCATTTCCACACTAGACTATTACAGTGCCATTATTCCACTTTCAACCTCCTATGGTATCCTGGAGTTTGCAGTTTAGGGAGGGGCCTCAAAGAACCCTCAAAGATTCCACAAGACATTGAAAGTGGAATAATAGCACTGTAATAGTCTAATTTGACATTCCTGGAGAAAATGTTAGTCTAAGCATCTGCCAGACTAATGAAGGCACCTTGGATTTAAGGTTTATCACCCGACATGCTACTGAAAATATCCTTCACCATGTTCTGGGAGAACCTTTGGTGGGAGGCAGTCAGAGGACAAGCATTCTCTTGGAATACCTGGTGTCTTTTGATATCATCACCTAAAAAATCCTTTTGGAATGGTTGGGAAGAATGTTTAAAAATACAGTGCATATTCTTCTGGTGTGATCTCCACGTGTACGAATGCAAGATCTTGCAAAGGGCCATGCCACCATTATAGTCAATGGATGTGATAGGTATGCACTCGTACTATTGCACCTACATTTCTGGGTGCAATTTAGCAGCTTGTCTAGTTCCTTTGACGTTTACCCTGACTGTTTTCATTAAAAGTAAATTCTTCCTATGAGTGGGCTTCATATTGAGATAGCAACAAATTGTAAATTATTATGCACATTTAAAAGATAAATAAATCCCAGAGCAGATTGGTTATCCCACAGATGTGGGACTCACCAACTGTTGCTGGACTGTCTGTCCACAACCTTCTTACTTTCCCCGTATCATCTCTGCTATTAAAAACCCGTACTTCCTCTTCAGTTAATTCCCCAGAGAAGCATAATTTTCAGACTGACACAATATACTTTCTCTTCTGGTTTTAAATTTTATTTCTTAAAGCAATCATCCTTTCAATCAATTTTAATTTGCTAATGCATTTGGTTATAAGTACTTTGAAATCCAATTGTCCTTCAATAATAAAACTCATTGATGTAGAGCCTTAACCACATTGTTATTTTTTATTGTTTTATTTTAGTAACTCATCTTTTAGGAAACCCTTTCTTATCATATTTAGAAGATGACCTTCAGGACTGATAATATTTCTTGTGCCCCTATTCTTTTTATAATTGGCACCACTGTTTAAATGGCAAATTAATTTATATCGTTATAGAGTATGACCTTGCTATATTGCATTAAAAGATGGGAAGTCTACCAAATGTTTTTTCAATAAGAAGTTTTTACTGATTGCTGTCCCTACAACATGTACTTGTGATGTATACATTTTACTTGTCCTGTTCTTGCAGTTGCCACTATAGCATAGCTCCCAAAGTACATCTCAATTTTACTGAAGTCTTAGTAAGTCGTACTGTAGAGACTGACGAGAATGTGGACAAGGCTGGAACCGCACCATGCATTCTCCAAGTCTTCAATCTGGTTTGGGAGTCTATAGGAGACCCCCACAATAATGTCACTGCCCCCCTTCCATTAT
Source organism: Iguana delicatissima (assembly GCA_948472985.1). Lineage (NCBI taxonomy): Eukaryota > Metazoa > Chordata > Lepidosauria > Squamata > Iguanidae > Iguana > Iguana delicatissima. The sequence goes on along the minus strand of CAOKZL010000019.1, from coordinate 516,977 downwards.
TTTTTACCACGGTGTTCTCAATCCATTTTTCTGTTCTTTGAGCCATGGATCTCCTTACCACTACCTCTATCTTTGATATATAATGCCCCTCCTTATCCTTTCCTGCTTGGTCTATTTCTTTGCAGCAGGTTATATCTTTCTGTCAATGCATTCCACTAATGCGCCTCATACCACCAGTTTCATTGATGCTTCTCTTTGCCTTCCTATGTCAAGAGTTCAAGTTCATCTTATTTATTTCCCATGGTATGTGCAACACTGCAGTAACTTTCTAAGGCCTTGAGGCACTCTCTTCAGCTGCTTCCCTTTTTTGTGTATTGATGGTTTTTGTACTTTCACCCCAATTCCCTCTATATCATTCAAGTTATTGTTCCAACAATTGATGTCCTGCTACTCCCCAGCATAACTCAGTTTAAGGCCCTCCTCATTGGTTTTATAAGAACTCTAGTGAATATGACTTATGAGAGACTATTTTGATAAAATACAGTTCTTTCTCATTTGGAAAGTGTTTTTTTGGGAGGAGGGATAAACAAGAGTAGTGCTCAAGAAGAGTTTATGAGTGGAGTGGATTTCCTAAAAATATAGCAAAACAGGCTATGTGCTGGAACAAACTGGGTGTGAAAGCGTACCATCCATACAGACCTAATCCTAAACCTGAGAATATCTGTAGATTTCCTCACATATTGAGAGCTATAGACTACAGAACTCTGTTTGTTCAAAACATAGTCATAATTATCAGTTAGATAACAGTTTCAAGAGGGTACATGTGTTATTTTTTTCAGCAAAAGGGGGAAAGGGTCTTATGGCAGGCTGACATTACGTTGTAAGCTTTTGTGGACTTTGGTACGAGAGACGTTATGAAATATCTTTTCTGGGACAAGGTTGAGGTGAGGGAGATTCCCAAGACACCACAAAAGTGAATTACAATTATTCTCAATTTATACATCATCTGGGCAGACTTTTGATATTGCTGACACCCCAAAACCCTAGCTGGTGGGTGATGTCATTTATGCCATAAGAGCAAACCCTTGGTCGTCTCTTGTAAAGTCACCAAAAACTAGACTAAGAGCTGGCTTTAATATTTGAGTTTTATAGCACTGCAGCTGGGGGAAAAGTCACGTAAATAGCAGGTCATGTTCTCTCCAAATCTATTTGAACAAAACACAGGACCTTAAATAGATATTCACACATACACACATGCACCACAGCAGATACCATGGGTTGCTATGTTGTGGTAGAATGTGAGAGACATTTATCATAATCATGGATAAATCAAAGAAAAGTAATACCATATGAGAGCACCCATCTTGATCTTCATTTAGTTTGCTTTATGTCAGTTATTTGATGGTGGAACTCCATATCCATGCAAACCATTGGAGCATTTAGGATAGTAGGCCCCACGTGTTTGGGGATGGGTTGTGGTGATAATATACATCGTTATGTAGTATACTTGTCTTAGGTTGCTATTTGCTTTGTGTTGTAGTGGAAGAATTTGGCAGAGAGCAATACCTTATTAGAGCCTTGTTTTGTTGGTGTGTTTGTGTATAAGGAGGAGAGAATTAAATATGTACCCAGGTAAAGCCAGCATGATGTTGGGATAGTACTCTAGGAGGCCAGGGTTTCAATCCCTGACCAGTCATGGAAACCCACTAGGTGACTCCAGGCAAGTCACACTCTCTCTGCTTAAGGAGGAAACAAGAGCAAACCTCACCTGGATAAATCATGGCCAAAAACATCCCAGGGTAATGTATGCATAAGGCAGGGTTGACTTCAAGGGACAGCACAAGCATTATTTTTGCACATGAGATTCACTCCTAGTGAATGCTCACAAAATTAAAAGATATGTGGATCAAATATGATCTCAAATAGAGAATAACTGTCAATTTAATACTTGTTCTTCCCATAACCATATGTTCAGAAAGAAGTAGACACTGGGGTGGGGTCATTTTAATTTACTTGTGGGGTGGAAAAAAGTCCTCCTTTCATCTATTTATTGTGAGAGGAACTGACAACAAAAATGTTGATCAGAGTGGGTGCTTTGCAGACATTTGATTTCAGCACTGGGAATTTTTTGTCTCTAAATCTTGAATGCCACACATCCTCTGTATAGCTAGGCTTAGAAATTATGAATATCAAGTAATGTACATTGAACTTCTGCAGTAATTGGCTAAATAATAATTAAAGTGTCTTTGGGCTTTGCCATTCTGGGCAGGAGTGAACAGCCTTGGAAGTTTCTTTTATGAGTCATGCTACAGTATAATTAAATTATTAAACCTTCATCCTGTATCTGAACCTTCACAGCTTTTTCCACAATTATTACTAATAGGATTTGCACAAAGGTTTAAGAATCAATACCAAACAGTTTTTTATGAATATATGCAGTATTTACAGATTATGTTAGCTAAAGATGTATTAGCCACAAATTCATTGTCTTGGCCTTAGGCACAAGTACATTTGTATACCTCCCATCTAAAATATGGATATAAAGAAGTCCTAGTTTATAGGACTGTGGTAAGGATTAAGAGAGAGAGAGAGAGAGAGAGAGAGACTTTCGATGGACGTTCTACTTGGCTTTTAATCCAGGACAGCTGTCCCATCTGTTGGACTTCCAGATCCCTCCAGACTCTGCAATCACTGAGTATGCTGGACAAAAGTGGAATTTGCTGTCTCTTGTCACTGGAATGGTAAATCCTCTCAAGGAGTGGAGAGCTTTTCAAAATAAACTATCCATGGTGCTGGACATGTCTGCAGTTAGCATTCAGCGCTTTGGAGAACAGTTGCTATCCTGTTGGCTGTGGCTTCAGGGAACTCAGATACGAAACATCTGAAGGAACAAAAGATGAGAACAACTGATACAATGGTTAGTGTCTAAGCAGGAGTGGGAAAGCCAGGTTTCAACTCTCCACTGATCTAACCGGTGGCTTCAAGCTTGTCAGCATATCTTAGTTTAATCAGCAGAGGCGTATCTAGTGTAAAAAACATGGAAGTTGTGTCCCTACCTGTGGGGCCACTACCACCACCACCACTGCCACCACCGCTAAATCTTCCAGCATGGCTTTTTTTGCACTCCCCTGGCATTGGAACCCAGGGCACATGCCCTAATTGCCCCACCCTAGATACACCTTTGTTAATCAAGTCCTATTTAAATTGCAGAGGAGCCTTCCTTGGAGAACAAGTACCCATGGTGCCTGTTTACAGTCTGTTTCCAAAAGAGCTGGACCCGGAACTCAGAAAAAAAATTATGGCTAGGACATTATATCATCCTGCTGAAACCTTAAAAGTCCACACCTCTATTAATCAACTTCGTAAGGTTGTCCTGGGGATAAAACAACAACAACTCACAGTTAAGAGTTGGCAGTGAGGGTGGGGATGAGATACACATCTCACCTACAAACTCCTTGAAGAAACATAACCCGTAAATGCAACAAATATATCAATAAATGACTACCAGCTTTGTGAAAATGTGATTATTATGTGAATATCTGTTATGATAAGAGTAATAATAGGAATTTATGGCACTGTGTTGGAAGCTCAGCAAAGAGGGAATGTGATGGACCTTCAGGAGGGAATTCCAAAGGATAAGTGCAACAACTGACAAAACTAATAAAATGTAATTCACATACCAACCAAATGTGATTCAGGGTATTGATGGAATGCACAGGAGAGACTCTCCATGAGCGTGAAGGAGCACATGGATCAATGCAGTCCTTGAGTTATCATGTCTTCAAGTTGCTTAGGGTCTTAGAGGTCACAAACGCCAGTTCAGACTGGGAAAAGAATCGTGGTAAGTCTGGTCAACTTGCAGTAATGAGAGATACACACTCCTGATAACCATCTCTGGTCAGCAGCCTACCTGAAGTTTTCTAGACAGCCAAACTTTGGAATGTTCTTCAAATGTTACCACGTTGCAAAAGTTGTGACGAAAGAGAACACTGCAGAAGGGAAATTGAAATATACGTATAACAAAAGGCATTAATTGCTGTGCCTGGATCTGACTCCTCTAGACAGTTGTCCCTGTGGTGAATCTCTCTAAAACGAAAGTGCCTTAAAAGAGTCCACAGAAGATACTAGCAAAAGCTGCATTTCAACAAATGACACATTAGCTACAAACAGTGCCATCTGCTAAAACTGTCTATTGAGTAGGACATTGACAGGAATTGGATAATCAGCTGCAGATGACAGCTATAATTTGAATATTCTAAATAAAATCCAGAATGTTTTCTTTCCCTCCCGCCATCATTTGTAACTTCGAAACAGATCAATATTGAGAGATGTGCTCTACCACCCTCCCCTTACGTGCGTGCAGCATTTATCTGTACAGTTGTACTGTTGTCATCCCTCTCAGATATTTCAATATGGGAACACTCGGTCCCAGAGCCTTAACATTTGTCCTGTGAAAACAGTCAGATGGATTAACAAATTAAAAATAAAATAAATTAAAATGCAAGGCATAGTGGATAATCGTGCTGATGCCGTTCTTCCATTCATCACCTGCTCCATTGTTTGTTTAGGATCTTCAACATATATGTCCATGGGTAAACAGGGGGGGGAATAACACTCTGTACACATACACACACACAGTAGTTTCTCTCTCTCTCTCTCTCTCACACACACACACACACATAGAGAGAGAGAAAGAGAGAGAGAGAGGTTTGAATTGAAAGAGAAAAGTCAGAAAGTCAGAAGCAGAACCATGTAAAAAAATGAGGCAGAACCATGTTAAAAAACCCAGTTTAAAAACCAGCTGTTCCTTTTTCTCTTACTGTTATTATTTTTGTTCTATTGTCTTTTTTCTTTTTTGTTATTGACTGTTTGATATATGTTTCCTGTTATGCTATAATAAAAAAAGTTACGCCGAAAAACCCCCAGTGTGCATACACAAAAATGTAAGTTTAGATATAGAAAATGTAAGGTGCTAGTGAGGTCAAGTCAAGCTAAACGTGTGCAAAACATTCTGAGCCATGTTCCAAAGCATATTTTGATCATTCAGTCTTTATTACAGCCTGTGAGCAACATGCAGCAAAATTTATTCAAACAAATGGGCAAGGGAAAGAATAAAACAGATTATGCTATCAAGTGCGAGAGGGTGCCAGTTCATATGCAGGCTTATATGATAATCCATGCAGCTGCAGAAAATTTAGTGACATTAAAAGTAATAGAAGCTTTTTTTTTTTAATCAGAGGGAGGAAGGACACATGCAAAGAAGCTGAATGCTCTTGCAATTTAATTAAGGCAGACTCATATTTTCCCCCCTAATACTGTGGTTAAAAAGGCAATATTGAAGATCATGGGTCACCGATTCAACTTTTCCCAAGCCAGAAGGACACCTATGATCAGAGAAGGAGATTTTCCAAGATCTTCCCTCCAGCAAAACTAAGGATTGAGAATCAAATTGCTGTAATGTGATTGTCCTTTGATGCTTGCAGACTGAGAGTGCTGAAATACAGTTTGCCGGCTTCAATGCACAAGGTGTTCTGTTAAACATATTCACAACTTCTGTTGGCATGATGGCAGCTTGAACATCTAAGTAAGTTACAAAGAACAAGTGTGATGTACATAGTTGGGAAGTCGTGCCTGCTCCTTATCCGTGAGTTTGCATGTATGGCATAGCCCACAGTTGATCACTTGCTGCTGCTGCGCATTTTGTGGGAGTGCTATAGAAAGTTGGTTTAATTGCTTCCTCAGGGCGTAAGCTTGGGCAACTAAGCCGGAGTCCACCCAGGACTGCATTCTTAAAGTGCTGAGTTCAATCTGCTATCAACTTGCATTCACAAACCTTAAACGGTATTTAAAAATCCTCTTCATAGTGTTGAACTGGGACACTGGGAGACCAAAGCTTGAATACTAGCTCAGCTGCAGAAGCCCACAGGGTGTGACCTTGGACAAGTCATGCTCTCTCAGCCTCAGAGGAAGGAAACGGAAAACTGGTTCTGAATTAAATCTTTCAAAGAAATGCCTGTGAGAGGAGTTTAAGGTGACTTGAGTGCACATAACAGCAACAACACACATACATATAGATATGGATAGAGATATATTAGTGAGCTTCTTTTGTATGTCAATCCAGATGTGTGTGGATCTTAAGTTCCAGGTGTGGTCAGAAAAGTTCTAAGAGAGTGGGATTAAGTGCTGGGTTTTATCCCTCTTCTAAAGCCAGGTTGCTGTCCTCATCAGCTACAACAGTATATTTGTCTTACCATCCCCTTTTCTGGCTCATTTCTTTGTTGTTGCTTGAGCAATGGATTCAAGCTGCAGGAAAGGAGATTCCACCTGAACCTCAGGAAGAACTTCCTGACGGTCAAAGCTGTCCGGCAGTGGAATCTGCTGCTGCCTCCATGGAGTGTGGTGGGGTCTCCTTCCTTGGAGGTTTTTAAGCAGAGGCTGGATGGCCGTCTGTCGGGAGTGCTTTGAGGGTGTTCCTGCATGGCAGGGGGTTGGACTGGGTGGCCGCTGGGGTCTCTTCCACCTCTGCATTTCTATGATTCTATGATTCTATGTTAATCTTTTCTTTTTCATTGGTTTCAGTGAAGGAGACATTAGCTAGCACCGGCACAGCCAATGGGTAGTCAAATCTTTTTCTAAGTGTCTCCAAAGGGAGGGTTCCATGACTTCGTCCAATTAATTGCCGTCTTGTGAACTTCATTTTTTTTTATCGGGGGCGGGGATTCTGCTGATAGAACTACTGTTGGTGGACAATCTATGGCCATTTCCGCACTAGACTGTAATAGTGGTATTATTCCACTTTCAACATCCTTTGGGCCCCTCCCGAAACTGCAAACCCTAGGATTCCATAGGATGTTGAAAGTGGAACAACAGCACTATAACAGTCTAGTGTGGAAATGGCCTACATCTCTGAAACCTTGTATAGGTTAGAGATGCAAATTCTGGCTTGATTTGCAAGAGAGACTCCCAGAACACAACTGTGCTGCCATAACAAAAGTGTGGAGATAAAATAAAACTTAATTTTCATTAAACAAGCCTCACGTTTGCCTCCTTGTACATTTCAATGTTTCTGCAGAATTCAGCTTTGTTTCAGTATCCAAACCATATGGATATGTTTCATGTACATTTCAGCTTAATTTCTACTTTTAGTTCAATTTTGAACCATATGGAAATGTTCTTCCTTAGAGGGCTGGCCATATGGGCACCATCCCACGCTTCTCCTCATCCATTTTTAGAAAGATGCTTCGACTTATCTTATGCAGATTCAGATAAAAGTTTGCATTAGTCCCCCTTGTTATGCTCTAGTCGTAAAAGGTGTTAGAAGAACCAGAGAAAGGTGCTAGAAGAATGAAGGTGTTAGAGTAGTCTTTCTTCCCTAAACGAAATGATGCCAGATGTCTCTGAAAGGAAGCAGAATATCTCTGGAGTGGGTCTGTCTTTGCGTGCTTCTGTAATGGCTCATATACGGAACAATGATTGTTCATTTCTCCAGGCTTCCACCTGAATGAGGAATCCAAGTGACCTTTGCTTTTAGGTGTCCTTCTGAAATTCTCCTTAACTGAACTTCATCCTGGATTTTAATGTCCTGAATTGCTTGGCCTTGCTGCCAAAGTGGAACAATGGGCTTAGGTCCAACAAGATGAGCAGAATTGGAATTTTCTTTCGTTTCTCTTCCTGCTGCAGTGCCAAGAAATAAAATACAGAGGGTTTCCCAGCCAATAATGAGCAAGGATTTTTTTTTGGGGGGGTGTACCTTAGGGACTGAAGGAGAGAGAAGAATTGTCCATTCTGTGAGGGAGGGAAGGTTTCAGTGAGATACAATTAGGATTCCTGGATCTTAGGGCCTTGATTTAAGGCCATTTCTGCACTAGATTGTTATAGCACTATTATTTCACTTTCAACATCCTATGGAATCCTGGGGTTTGCAGTTTCAGGAGGGGCTGGCTGGCCCTTCCCTAAACTGCAAACCCCAGAATTCCATAGGATGTTGAAAGTGGAATAATAGCGCTATAACAGTCTAGTGCAGAAATGGCTTAAGTTTCAGTGCCTGTTTCCTCTTCTCTTGTCTTCAGAGGGAGGGAAGGAATCCCTGTTTGAAAGAACTACCTTGAAAAGCGTGTGCGTGTATTCTAGTCATTTGGTAGACTTGGTATTTTTGTGTTTGCATGGCATACTCTGTGTCACTGTTGTTGAAGCTTGTGATAACCTGTTGAATGTCATCACCAGGGGATGGCTATTTTAACACCTTTGTAACATCACCGAGATCCACTCCTAGGACATCACAAGAGGTCAGACCTAGCTCTCAGGTTTTGGTACTGAAATCACTCAGTACATCAAAGTCCTGATCCAGCAACCTTAAATAGACCTGCAGTGCAGGCCACCAAATGACACATCTACAATGGTTCTGTATTTGTTTTAATTGCCACAAATATACAGTGTACAAGATACCCTTCTCCTGCAACTTGCTGCTTCTATCAGAAACGGTGATCCTCTTTCTACTTACTGTATTTGCCAGCATATAAAATGAACTTTTTCCCCAAAAAATGCCTTCTGAAAATGGGGTGCCTCTTACACACTGGCTAATGTGGTAACTCCAGCCAGGGCATAGGAAAGCGAGGGGAATGAAAGGAGTGCTTGTACAAGTGCCTGGGTGGGAAGAAGTCCCTGTGCGGCCAAAAGAGAAAGGAAATCCTTGACAGATTGGAGAGCTAACAAAATGAATTTCAACAGAGAGAAATGTAAGGTCCTACACCTAGGCAGAAAAAATGGAATGCACAAATATTGGATGGGGGATGCATGGCTGGAGAGCAGTATGTGTGAAAGGGATCTAGGAGTCTTGGTAGATCACAAGCTGAATGTGAGTCAGCAGTGTGATGCAGCAGCCAAGAAAGCCAATGCGATTCTTGGATGCATTAATAGGAGTATGGTGTCTAGATCAAGGAAGGTAATGGTATCACTCTATTCTACATTGGTTAGGCCTCATTTGGAATACTGTGTGCAGTTCTGGGCACCTCAATTCAAGAAGGGTATCAACAAGCTGGAACATGTCAGAGGAGGGCGACCAGAATGGTGAAGGATCTGGAAGCCATGAAGCCCTGTAAGGAGCGACTTAGGGAGCTGGGAATGTTTAGTCTGCAGAAGAGAAGGTTAAGAGGGGACATGAGAGCCATGTTTAAATATTTGAAGGGATGTCATGTGGAGGAGGGAGTGGGCTTGTTTTCTGCTGCTACAGAGACTAAGACAAGGAGCAATGGGTTCAAGCTAGAAGAAAGGAGATTCCACCTGAATCTCAGGAAGAACTTCCTGATGGTCAGAGCTGTCCGGCAGTGGAATATGCTACCTCGGAGTGTCATGGAGCCTCCTTCTTTGGAGGTTTTTAAGCAGAGGCTGGATGGCCATCTGTTGGGAAAGATTTGATGGGTGTTCCTGCATGGCCAGGGGTTGGACTGGGTGGCCCCTGGGGTCTCTTCCAACTCTATGATTCTATGATTAAAGGAAAGGCACCTTTCTGTTCCTTTTTGCCTGAGGGGGGAGTTCTCCCCACTGTGGTAGAGACAACAGGAAGAAAGGAGCTTCTGTCATACACACACACCCTTCCTGTTCTTTCTGCCTCGGCAAGGAGGTCCCACCACCCAGGCAGAAATGACAGGAATGAGGGACAGGGTACTAAAATATTTTTTGCTAAAGAATATAGTCTGAAAATTGGGTGCGTCTTATTCACCAGTGTGTCTAATACGCCAGGAAATATGGTACACCCTCTCCCCTGTTCATTCTAAAACTCCTGGAGGTTCATGGAACTCTTTGGAGCAGATCATTCAGTGCCATGGAGGTCTACAGTGAGAGGGGAAGGGAGTTGCAGCTCCTCTGACATTGGACACCAAAGAATACCATTAGTTTGCGACCAGGGTCTGCGCAGTCTGCCATTCCGTCCAGATTCTCTGGTTCTTCTCTGCTTGATTCCTAGTGTCATCCAAAACAGGGATCCGATTCAATTTAAGTTGATGCTTAAGTGAGACAAAAGAAATAAGGATGTCTTTGTGTGTGTGTGTGTGTGTGTGTGTGTGTGTGTGTGTGTGCATGCTTTGAATATGAGCCCACAAAAGTTTCAAAGCTGCCTGCTCAAAATGATTTTCTGAAAGTTATGTATTGGGACTAGATTGTTGTTGTTGTATGCCTTCACATTGTTTTTGACTTATGGGGACCCTAAGGCAACACCATTGTGGGGTTTCCTGGGGCTGAGAGTGTGTGACACACCCAAGGCCAGCCAGTGGGTTGCCATGGCCAAACAGGCTCTCAAACTCTGATCTCTAGGGTCATAGTCCAGTGCTCTCTATGTTGGCTTTCTAAATTAGTTCCCATTCAGTCCAGCAGAGTTTTAGATAAGAGAGATACTTTGTGCCCCAGTGATTTCAGTGGGAGTTGTAGTGCAAAGTTAACTGGTGAATATGGCCAGGGCCTACCTGACACTGTGCTGAATCTGAACTACACCTGAAAATTACCTAGGACTGCTCTCAGCTTGGGCTGACTTTCCACTGGCATTGTGAGTGACAATCTAATATCACTTGCTCCTTCTCTTGCCTTGACTCTTCTCCACACACAGCCCTTTTTAGTCTTCTTCCATTTGATATTACCCAGAACTGTACTTCTGTTGCCCAACTACTCTGTAGTCAGGTTTCTGAGATCAGCCAGCAGAAAAAAAAATGTGCCTACTAGTAACCCCATAGAGCTGTCTCGTCTTTGAATTAAGACCGAATTTGCTTTTCTATCCAATCACATGTATGCAACTGCAACAGCCTAAGAGAAAGAAAGAATCCGCTTTTCTTCCTGCCAAAGGTTCTTTTGTGCATTGTACAAGGGAAAACATAAATGGCTAACAATATCTGTTAGTTCTTCAAACTGTATTTGAAGAGAAATGATGCCACACCAAACAATGAAGATGCAGCCGGTCTGGACTCTGAGAGGAAGGGAAAGGAGAGTGCACCCCATCCTATGAGTGTGCCCTCATTTCTTTCTCCTTCCAAGCCGAGACCAGCCACATCTTCGTCATCTGCATTGCTGGCCTTTCCCTTCCTCTCCTCACTGATAAGCAACTCTGGGGTGGACTCTGCCTTATATTTGCATGCACACAACCTAGAGTTGCAGAAAAGAAAAGTGATGACAGAAGAAACAAAACGCTTTAAAATGTTAAACCCGGAAATATATCATCTCTGCGTCCAACCTGTAGTCTTCCCATCTTTGGCCATTTCCACACTAGCCTGTTATAGCGTGATGATTCCACTTTCAACATCCTCTGGAATCCTGGGGTTTGCAGTTTCGGGAGGGACCAAAGGACTAATGCTGTGGAGATGCAAATTCAATGCCTTGCTTAGTGAATAATGTTACAGGTAACATATGGTCTATCCATAATGATGCTGTCACAGGGTTCTTATTTTTATACAAAGAAACCCAGGGCTGCTAATTTGTCATGTTGGCCCACTGGATGTCTGGCATGGCTTCAAGGTGTTTTGCTGTTCCAAATAAAACAGTCTGTTCATTGATGGAGCGTCTCCTTTGTAGTTTCTGTCGAGTTAGCATATCAAACTGCTGCATCAATATTTTTCAGTGTTTGTAGGTGAGGTCTTTCAACTGCCTCCTTAGTTTGCTCATTGCTGCAACAGTAAAATAACTTTTTTTGGGGGGTAGGAAGGTACTCTCCTACCTCTTGCTGAGATATGTGCATGTGCATACAACGTATAACACACACACACACAGGATCCCTGCGTCCCATCCCACCACTTTCACAGGTGTGTCTGGAAGACTTCAGAGTCTTTGCAGCTCTTTTTCTGGAGAGATTAGACTCTCATCCTCCTTACTAGCTTTCCATAACCGGATGAGAGTCTTTATAATCTGGAAGGCCTCTGAGAATAGATTTTAAAATTTATTTAGGGGAAACGAGCTTTGTATAATCTGCTGGATTTTAATTTGCTGTTTTTAAAGGTTTTTAGTATAATCTTACTTTTTGTTAATTTTTTTTTAAATGTTTGAATGGAGTGTTTTTTTTTTTTTTTTATTACCATGTTTAACTATTATAACCTGCCTTGAATTCTGACGTTTGGAAAAGGGGAGAAAAATATGATGATTATGATGGTTGTTAGCCCAAAACATGAGTGCCACAATGGCTACCCCGTGATGCCAGTACCTCTAAGTAAAAGTGGGGAATGAATTAGCTCAGAGAGGAGGCTTGTGAGAGGGGGGGTAACTTAACAGGACCTTTCCTACCCATGTTTACAGGCTCACGCAGGAAAAGAACCAGCCAAAGATTAAAAAAGTAAGCTAAAAATGTGTTTTTATGGGGGGAATTCTCTCATGCATGCACACAAGATACACATAGTCACACATTCATACAAGAGCTAACTGAAGGATAAAAGGTAGGAAAAAGAATTACAGAGAGGCTGAGGTTTTAAGGAGATTTATAATTAGCAGTCCAGAAGAGTATGAAGAAGTTGAAATGTGGCTTAGACTTGTGTCTAACGGCAGACAGGTCAGGATTCAAAGAGACGTAGTGGAGTCCAGCATTTCATCTGACTGCATCTGACTTCTCAAAACCAAGGGTTTATATGCTCTGTTTCCCTCCCTGCCCTGAAGGGATGTGAGTTGATTGCTCTCCTAGCCTAGTGGACAATGGGAGCTGCAATACAGACAATGGGGTCTGGAATGGACTGATTGGTTTCGATGTCTTGGTTGAGAGGGGGTTTCTGGGCCAGCTGTGGTACACAGTAGGGGTTCTGGGCTCTGCATCTGGGCACCTCATTGTGCTGTAATGTTGGCATTGATAGGATTAGCTCAGAGCCATTAGGCTTTCTTGGCTAATTCCAGTAAACTTTGGACCTGCCACGCTGGGGTTACCTTTTGGCCTGTTTTTCAGCAAAGAACCCTTATAGAATCAAAGAATCATAGAAATGTAGAGTTGGAAGAGACCACACGGGCCATCCAGTCCAACCCCCTGCTATGCTGGAACACCCTCAAAGCACTCCTGACAGATGGCCATCCAGCCTCTTTTTAAAAACCTCCAAGGAAGGAGACTCCACTACACTCCGAGGCAGCGTATTCCACTGCCAGACGGCCCTGACTGTCAGGAAGTTCTTCCTGAGGTTCAGGTGGAATCTCCTTTCCTGCAGCTTGAATCCATTGCTCCTTGTCCTGGTCTCTGGAGCAGCAGAAAACAAGCCCTCTCCTTCCTCTACATGGCATCCCTTCAAATATTTAAACATGGCTATCCTTTCTTCCACATGGCTTCCAGTCAGTGTATATAATTTATATTTTATGCCAACACATCTGCCAATCAATATATTTTGCCAATCAGACCATACCAAAATGTGGCGGTGTATGGCCTGGTAACATGGCGATGACGATGATGACAACCACAGCAGAAGCGTTGGAGCTGAGTTGGTAAATGATTCAATTTTTTGACTCCTTCAAATCTCCCTTTGCCTCCTCTTGTTTAGGTAGCTTTGTGCTTTAAAATTAGCATGTGGCACTGCTTAACACATTAGAAAAGTAGATGGAAATTTCAACTTTTTAAATAGGTCAACAAGAGTGCTAGTTTTGGCTGGTTTCTATATATGATGAAGTGGAAGTATGATGAAATGGAAATTTAATCTCTTCAGCCTCCTGCCAAAGTGTAATGTTCTTTCTCTACAACCTGTTTTATTTACAAGGGTTACAACCTTCCAGCAATCCTATTTGAAAATGTTAAAGGCTAATCAGCTCTATGTGAGTGTTTTTATAATGCAAAGAACTACACGACTCGGGCTCTTGTATCTTTAGAATAAATACAGCAAAAGCAAACGAGAACACTGTGTAAAACTAAATGCTTTTCACAAAAGTCAGGCAGTGTAGTAAAAAGACCAGATGTCTGAATATGTTCAAAAGTTGAAAGGGATTTAAAATAAGTAAATAAAAGTAGGAGTGATGAAGTACCATGTGATTGAGGTACTTCAATAAGACATAATGCCTGGAGTCCTCTTAGACCATTTCCACACTGCACTGTTATAGTGCTATTATTCCACTTTCAGCATCTTGTGGAATTCTGGAGCTTGCAGTTTCCTGAGGCCAAAGAGCTCTCTGGCTGAGAATTCCATAGGACGTTTAAAGTGGAATAATAGCAATATAACAGTGTAGTTCCCTATGGAAGCCGCTGGTAATTTTTACCGGATGCAAAATGTCTGCATTCAGTTCAAGATTGCAGAAGTATCATTGCACACAATGTGCATGGTACAAGAATGTACATAGCGCATTGATCACACTGTTCATGGAAATGCATTCTCTATGGTACATGGATACACATGCATACTTGGTTGTGCATAGATAAAACCATCGCATTTGACACCTGGAAAGGACCAGCTTAAAGACCACCGCCCTCAGACGCAGTCTATCGATGGTTGAACAGCTCTGACAATAAATAAGTTCTTCCTAATGTTTGGGTGATACATCCATTGCTTTGTATTCTGGTCTCTGGAGCACCAGAAACCAAGCTGTTCCCTTCTTCAGTATGACATCCCTTCAGATATTTAAAGATAGTTGTCCTGCCAGCTCTCAGTCTTGTGTTCTCCAACCTAAACATACCCGGATCCCTCAATTATTCCTCATAAGGCTTTTGTTTCCAGTTAACACATTTGTTATCTGAATGAATCTCTTCCGCCTTTCTTCTTTTTCTTCTCCTCTTCTTTTCAAACTATGGATACTGTGCTGACGTTCCATTGCAAGATGTAACCAGAAAACGTAGTCCCCATTTTTGGAGCAATATTATCAAATACCCTCTTCTTTCTTTGCATTGACATTAAAAGCACGGTGTCAGGTTTTGCTGGCATTTCTTTTACTTTGGCACATTTCACCAAGCCCTTTCATCTCTGAATGAAAGTTAAAAGCACCGGGATGTCAGGGGGGAAGGAAACATTTCTAAGCATGAACATTTGTCTTCATCTTGACATTTTGCAGAGGTGGTTGTGCCAATGGCTTTAGACTCACCTCCTGCCTTTGTCCCACAGTTAAATCCCTTTGATAAGGTCATGTGGAAAAACTTGTCTTTGTCATGATCATCCGGATGTTCTTTTTCTTTTCTGCTTCTTCTTCGTCTTTCCAGAGATGGTTTAACTACTCTTTCAGAACTGGTCCATTATAAAAGCACCTGGGCAGTATCACAGCACTGTATCAATAAATCACAATGTTTTTCTTTTTCTCCTTCTTTCCACCTCTTAGGGTACAAGCTTTTTTAAAAAGTGTTCTGGATTAGACAGTCTCCTTTAGATTTTGCTTACTGGTTGGGATAGAAAGAATCTTCAAAAAGATTCAAAAATTGGTCAAAAATGTGCTTTGTGACTGTTAGGAAATCCTAACAGGGAGAAGGAATGTTGCGTCAATGGAGAAACTGAAACAATCTTTGTCCATTTCCACACTACACTGTTATAGTACTATGATCCCACTTTCAACATCCTGTGGAATTCTGGGGTTTGTAGTTTCCAAAGAGCTCTCAGGCTGAGAATTCTAAGGCCCCTCCCTAAACTGCAAACCTCAGGATCTGATAGGATGGTGAAAGTGGAATAAAAGCACTATAACAGAGTGGTGCAGAAAGACCCCCAGTGTTCCCCATCAGTGTAGACAGCGATGTGTTAGGTGGCCAAGTGTTTTGACAACATAAAGCAGTTTCTTGTATTTGGAGAGTTCAGATATCAGCTTATGCCACCCACTCTGATGCAAAGAGACTCAATCTGCTAATGTTTCAGAACCTGTGATTTAAATAATTTCAAATACAAACACATTTGCAGGGGACAATCGCTTCTGTTTATTTAAGCAGGATGGGAAATAACCAAAAACCATTATTTTCCCCCCTCTATGTATTTATCAGCTCAGGTGTACCTGCTGGGCTTTTCCAATTTTCATGTTTGCTCAAAATATGTAAACCAGACTATTTCAAATAATAATGCAAATGCAAATCTTGAATCACATTATCAGCAGCATTTGGCGGAGAGCAATGTAAAATGCCCCATTATGCTAAGTTGATAAAAAAAGAAAACAACAATTAATGATGAAAACAGCAGTTGTCGTTGAAAGGAATGTCGATATGAAAAAAAAATAGCTGGGTATTTGTTTGTGTGTTTGCATTTATACAGATTTCAACTTTACTGAACACTTTCAAATTATTTTTATTTTATTTCTTTGTTTCTACTTAAAATCATTTTAATGTTACTTTTTTATTTTAAAAAAAGTCTCAAAAGGGTTTAAAAGACTGTTCAGAAACTGGTTTTCCATGACTTTCTCCTAGTGAGAAGTAAAACAATATTATTTGTACTTGCCTACAGCAATGAAATTTATTAAGATTCACATTCCTGCTGCAGATTTCCCAAAATAAAAGAAGATGATGCAATCCTGCAATTATATCCCATCCTTTTTAGCAGCGTTGCAAGGAAGCATATCTTAAAATTGTGTAGTATACCTCCTGGAGTGGCAAGATTATCTTGCCCATCCCTGAATATTACACAGATAATTGCAGGTGGTTGAATCATTTGCCTATTTTCTCTGGGGGTTTGGCAGAATTTTGTTTCAAAAACATGTCCAAGTTTTACGACTTTGTGGGGCAAAAGACAAGAACGTTTACAATGCAGGAACTCAAGCCCGTGTCATGGTACCTTCAGTCTGTCTTAAACACTGTTCTCTTTCTCCATCCTTGCATAAGAGAATCTGGAGCCATCATTTGAGGCTTTTTCTGTCAAAAATGGATAAATGATGTTGTCTCATACCAAATCAGAGCAATATTCAGGAGTCAACCGAGCCTAGTTTTCTCTACTGTAACTGAGTTGGCGGACCTGTTGTCTAAGATCAGGAATTTTTGGGGACTCAACTTGATTTTGATCTCTCAGACTTGACTAATATGCAGATAGAAATGTAGCTACCCTTTGGATTTGGAACTTCTCTACTGGGAAAAGAATAACAAAGTAGATATTAAAACACATATCTTAGGAACTGAACCTGAGATCTTCCGTATTCAGACCATGCCCTTGGCTACTGAGCTAATGCTTTGTCAAGGAAAGAGCTACTCTCAAACAGACCTACAGTCTGGTCTGTGTTACGTATGCTTATTAGTAGCATGTAGTTTTAAATATATTCACTGTGTAGATCTCACTATGGGACTTGTGGATAAATGCAATTTTAATGAGAGATGCTGGTGAACTAAATGGAACCCGGGGACAAAATTGGCAGTATAGAGGAGAAGGCAAGTCCAGCAGTAGAAATAAAACTTTTTTCCAATTATACACATGTTTTCCCATATATATTACCATACTTTATTAATTCTTTTCCCCAGTAAATTTTCCCATCTCGTGTCATAGCCACGAGCATTTTGTTTCCAAGTGTGTCCATCTGCCACTTGCTGTTAAGAATGAAATGTCTTAATTACATTTTGGTTCTTTGCTATGTTCATAAGAATACATACACAGAATGTGTTGTAATTCACTTGTTTGTTTGTTTTAAATCTGAGATATGAGATGCCCAAAAGAATGCTTACAAAGATCCAATTTTAGCATTTTATTTACTTTTCATATGCGTAACCCAGTTATCCTCCAAGGACAGGGATGATGAATTTGCTGAGTTGATAACATACTCTAGATCCTGTCAATCCCAGATAAATGGACATAGGGCCAACAAGGCACACTTTGGAAGTTTTTAAACAGATGGCCATCTTTTGGGAGTGCTTTGGTTGGATATTCTTGCAAGGCAGAATGGAGTTGGACTGGATGGCCCTTGTAGTCTCTTCCAGCTATAGGATTCTAGGATTATGTAGGTCAGGAAGTAATACCAATAGGGTTACACTTTTTAAAAAGCTGGGGGCTAGTAGAGGCTGGTTGGTAGAGTCAGTGTAAGGAGTCTCTTTCTATACCTCTCCATCATGGTTTGTGGTGGCCATGACCATTCTCTCAGGGAAATGATCCATACTGAATTACACAGCTTCTCCTTGTATTCAAGACAGCATTGATTTCATTATTCGTAACGTCTCCTTAACTGCTAGAAGCTCCTATTCTAAATGGGCATTAATTATCTAGGAACATGTATTCTATTATGCCACTGTCATACCAAAGAGGAACATGTGTACGCAGGAGCCCAACAAAATGGCTGCAGCCATTAACTCTCCCCTTTTGTTATTTTACTTTTCCATTACATTTGAGATAAAGACTGAACTATGTTCCAGGCTAGTAGACTATAGCAGTGAGATGGGAATATGAGACTCAAGTGAAATATTGAACACATAATAAGGGAAGGTGAACAGAATGAAAATGAGAAGGTAAGGTTGCTACATGGGGCTCTGGCAGAATAAAATCCATGACCAATGAGTTACTAGGGAGTGCTGTAGTGCTTAGGTGGAAAATTGTTCAGGCAGTCAAGGAGATATAGCAGAGCCGAAAACTCTCTCCCTCCCTTCTCCCAAGGACACATTCTTTGCTAGTATGACTTTCAAACATTGACGTGTGCCAGTTGCTTGGTTCACAATATGTGTGCTGGGCCTTCCAAACAGAAGATCACATTCCTAACACAATAGTTAAGGGTTGCAACATGACCAAAGCTTGCAGCTAGCCATTCTTTAAGTTAAATCCCTGGGGTTCATTCTTCTTGAATTGCATAACAAGGCATGACTTTGCACCAACCAACTTCAAAGTTGTAATTTAAACAGAGGTTGGCTGTGATTTGATTTATATTTCTTGCACTAGAGATGAAAAGAATATTCAGAATGACTTGTTCCTGGGCAGAAACATGGATTTCTCAACAGCTGAGAGGTTCCATCAGGAAGAACCATAGATTGTCAAGAACTGTGCACCATTTTCTTCTGTCTGGATGACTTATGGGGGAATTATTCTGTGGGGAAAAAAAGGGAGTTTCTTTGTACTTTTTTTAAAAAAAATCCTGCTTTCTAGGGAAAAAAGGGATATTTTTCTGCACAGAAAACATGGTTCTCTGCACAGGCAATCTGTTTTCTGTGCAGACAGCAGGATTTTGGCACCAAAATATTTCGCACTTCAGGAACACACATTGCAAATAGGATTCAGAATTCAAGACCCTGGATAACTCCTTTAAAGTGTATTTTAAAAAACAAAATGGAACAGCCACTGGGAACAGAAACACTATTTTAAAAAATAGTCAGATATTAGAGAGTAAAATGGATTTGCTGAGTGCCAGTAAACCTTAATGGGGAGAACACTGGAGGAAAGAGAATCTTTGCAGAAAATGTATGTGTGTTTTTTGCGTAGAAATAAGCCTTTTGTGAACACAAAACAAGTTTCCTGCACAGAAAATATTATTTTTGTTCAAAGAAGGATATCTCTGTGTAGAAAATGCTGTTTTCTGCACACAAAACCACTTTTTTTTTTTGAGGGGGTGCATGGTCAGTCCTGATTTGAGAACAGTCCTCAAAGACTGTAGTTTTTGAGAGCTCTATGGCAGTGAAGGGGGGAAAAAATTGCTAACCTGATTTGTCCCTGCCTGCCAGGGTGAGATTTATGAAGAATTACATTTTCATATTTTAGAACAGGGAAAATAAAATAAGAAATAAGTTGAAAAATCACCAAACAATGGATTAATAGGGGAGAGGATATTGCCCATAGCAGGGGAAATTAGGAACTGACGAAATCTGAATTCAGTCCCAAGACTGGAAGGTCCCAACCCTGAGGGTGAATAACAGGTCATAATGTCAGAGGCAGTGTTACCAAGCTGAATATAGACTCCTGTAGCTTTAATAGTTTTGGACCCTTGGGTCGGAAGACGTACTATAAAGTTCTGCCAGGTGAAACTATGGCATGTGTCCTCCCCCCAACCATCCTTCTGCCGGATGCCCACCCCTACAGCTCTTTCTTGCCCAGTGAGAAGTGAGAAAAGTGGCCCACTCCATTTCTGTGCCTTGACTCATTTAATGTGAAACTGAAGCTGCTGTGTGTGGTAATAAATGTTCCAAAGAGATACCCAGTATCTGGCGGCCATAAGTTGGAGTCGACTTGCAGGCATATAACAGCAAGGATAATCAGCCCGACAACCCTAGTCAGAGGTGAATCAGGCAGTGCTGAGTATTTGTATTGCTTGCAATAGTTTTGTGACTGTACTCGGTCTGTCTGTCTGTCTATTTTGCTCCTCCTCTCTTCTTCTTTGTCTTCCTCCTCCTCCTCCTTCTCTTCTTCCTCTTCGTCATCGTCGTCGTCCTCTTCCTCCTTCTCTTTCTTCCTCTTCGTCCTCCTCTTCCTCCTTTTTTCTTCTTTTCTTTTTCTCCATCTTCATCACCACCTCCACCACCATCTCCTCCTCCTCCTCCTCCTCCTCCTTTTTTTCCCTTATTCTTCTTTCTTCATCTCCATCAACACCTCCACCATCACCACCACTTCTTCTTCCTCTTTGTCCTCGTCCTCCTGCTTCTTCTCCTCCTTCCCTTCTTCTTCTTCTTCTTCTTCTTCTTCTTCTTCTTCTTCTTGTTTCTCCATCTCCACCACCACCACCACCTCCTCCCTCCTCCCCCTTCTTCTTCTTCTTCTTCTTCTTCTTCTTTCTTTCTCCAGCTCCACCACCACCACCATCACCACCACTTCCTCCTCCTCCTCCTCTTTTCTTCTTCTTCTCCTTTTTCCACCTCTGTCACCACTTCCACCACCATCACCTCCTTCTCCTTCTTCCTCCTCCTCTTCCTCTTTTTCTTCTTCTTCTTCCACCATCTCTATCTCCATTACCACTTCCTCCTCCTCCTCCTCCTCCTCCTCCTCCTCCTCCTCCTCCTCTCACAACCTCTTAAAAAGCTTTATTTGTCATCAAGGTACATAGTACGCAGCCTCTTCTTTTTAAAAAAAGACTTCTAGAAATATAGTGTTTCACAAAACTCAAAACAAGCTTTCTTATCAGTGTGTTTTGCAATTAATTTAATCTTGTTTCTGTTATTTCTTTGGAATCCCCCCTCCCCATTCTAGTGAACCTCATTACAATTGCAGGAGCATTAAATTAGACTTTTGGGTAGAAGTAAGATGATTATCAGTTAATTTAATTATGGTTCTGCATTCGGACATTTAACAATATGTCTGCTATTCTTGCCGTATAGGCCTCTGATCTCCCACCTCACCCAGAAAAGCAATATGTAGAAAATATCTCCTCTTCCATGGAAGGTTTACATTATCTGAAAACCATTGACAACTTGTTGATATTCAGTAGTTTCACTCATCCAATGAAGATGATTTGCTTTCATCAGACAGCTATAATAACTAGATCACCATCATATTTCTTGTCTTTATGGGCATTATTATGATTTTGCAGTTTCCTTCCTTTGAGAGATGCAATGCCACATTCTAATAATGAAGCAAACAATGATTGCTCTTTGGTCTGACAGCTCTTGTACTTTTATTTGGATTTCAGTTAAACATTTTGTTCTACACGAGATGAGTATGTGGAGAAAAGTCAAATTCCGACAATTGCCTAGGTCTGTGCATTGATGATAGGAAACGTTAAGAATGTTAAGATACACATGTAGCAAAATTTCAGGTGCAGCTTGGAAATAAATTTTAATTAAGCAGAGAGGTAGAAATCTAGAGCTTCTTTGCATTCATCTGTTGAATACAATGCCATTTCCCCCTTCCTGCCCTTTGTCCTAGCTTTTGTGTCACTGACCCAGGTGATAGTTTATTTGTCCATGTTGTCTGTGGTGGTGTCACTGTATATGGGCCATGGTTGTCATCTCCTCTTACTTAAGGTATGCATCAAAGGAAGTGGCCTGAAGGTACAAGCTTGAACAGTGGCAAGTCTCCAGCTAAGCACTTACTGGACATGGGAGGGGAGATGATATCACCGACTGAAGTCCTCTTTTTTCACTAGAATGATCTGCTTACCACCACAACTGCTTTTCAAGCTGGAGTGGAATCCTGCCTTTCAACCATACCAACCTGAACCCACCTGGTTTCATCTGATTTTGGAAGTTAATCAGGTTTGTACGTGGATGGGAGACCACCAGAGGTCATTGGCTGTCTCCTGGTGGGACTAGAAAATAATCCAGCCCCAAACCCTTGAGAGCTGCTGGCTGCTACCAGTCAAAGTTCCTGACAATGTGCTAGATGGACCAAAGGAATCACAGCATTCTATGTTGCTATACTTGTAGGTGGATAAAGGGCAGCTGAGTCAACATTAGACCACCTGAACTTGTCCAGAATCCAAGTCCTTCTCACTCTAGGAGAGATGTAAGTGGCTTAGGGCAATGATTTCCCTGATCTCACTTAGAGCCAGCATTATGGTAATGTGCGGGGTCTGGAAATGACTTGAATGTAATGTAGCTCTGATCCTGTATCTCCCCTTGCTTCTCCTCTACCCCTTTTTCACACTTCTTACCACCGGATGTTACCTGGAAGAACCATTCTACCCACAGACTGCTCTGTCAACAGATCTCTGAGATAGCTAGCAGAAGAGAGTTCTTCTTGCAGAAGTATATTTCTAAGGGCAAAAGGGTATATCTGAAGCAAAAGAAGCTTGTTTTTAGTTCTGACACACACACACCCACACACACACAGACAGACACATTTTTTTTAATTGAGATTTCACTGCTTGCCATCAGGAAACCTCTCCAACTGAAAACCCTTGAAATATATAGTACCAAGAAGACCCTGTGATAGGTTCACCTTAGGGACATCATAAATTAGGAATGACTTGAAGACATGTAACAACAACAGCAACAACAACAACAATAGCAGCAGCATCAATTTACTGAGGAATGAGAAGAAGTAGAAACAGTACACTTTGCTGTGCTGCAACTTGGAAAAGCGTCTCCCAGACACAAATGACTCGGGGTTCTTGCTTAACCAAGCATTGAGATAAAGTGAGAGTTAATTAGCTACCTCTGATTTTAATGAATGACGCCTGATTGCCTGGCTCTGGAAATGATGCCAAAGGGGGAAGAGAATTACAACTTGGGCTGACACAGTGAATGAAATGTGCCTAATGAACAGACTAAGAATAGTTTTGCTTGGGCATTTTGACATATTGTTGCGGGAGGTGTAGGGCAGATGAATCTGTCAGTGTAAGTTTCCTTTTTTTTTTCTTCCTCCCCTGTGTGAAGTGCCAAACTTTGGTCATTATGGGTGACTTATGGATGGGAGCCCTCCAAGGCACCCTGTTATTGACAAGTCTGCTCAGGTCTTGCAACCTCAGAACGATGGCTTCCTTGATTCCCTCAATTCATCACTTACATGGTCTTCCCCTCTTGTTGTGTGCTGTCTAGTATTTTCTGATTTACAGTGACCTGAAGACAATTTTATCACTTGGCAAGATTCGTTCAGTGGGGATTTGCCTCTGCCCTCCTCTGAGGCTGAGAGAATGTGACTTTTCCATGGCCAAGTGGGGGCTTGAACCCTGTTCTCCACTGAAACCACTATACCATTCTGGCTCTTCTCTCCACTTTGCCTATTGTCTGTCAGTTTTGTTACTGCAACTATTGTCAAGTAAACTTCAACTTATAGAGACCCCAAGAATGAGAGATCTCCAAGTCACCTTACCCTCATCAACCCTGTACCGGTCTTCCAAACTCAAGAAAGTGGCTTCCCTTATTGCGTCTCTTAATCTGTAATTTAGTCTGGATGAAGGAACAGAGGGCACGCTGATAAAATCTGCAAATTGGGAGGGGCTGCCAATACGCCAGAGGACAAGATCAAAATCCAAAGTGACCTTGATAGATTGGAGAGCTGGGCCAAAGCTAACAAGATGAATTTCAACAGAGAGAAATGTAAAGTCCTACACTTAGGTAGAAAAAATGGAATGCACAAATATAGGATGGGGGACCCGTGGCTGGATAGC
Source organism: Iguana delicatissima (assembly GCA_948472985.1). Lineage (NCBI taxonomy): Eukaryota > Metazoa > Chordata > Lepidosauria > Squamata > Iguanidae > Iguana > Iguana delicatissima. Next base: position 493,211 of record CAOKZL010000019.1, on the reverse strand, counting down.
AGTACGTGTGAAAGGGATCTAGGAGTCTTGGTAGATCACAAGCTGTATGTGAGTCAGCAGTGTGATGTGGCAGCCAAGAAGCCAACACAATTCTTGGTTGCATCAATAGGAGTATGGTGTCTAGCTCAAGAGAGATAATGGTACCACTCTATTCTACATTGGTTAGGCCTCATTTGCAATACTGTGTGCAGTTCTGGGCACCTCAATTCAAGAAGGGTATCGACAAGCTGGAACATATCCAGAGGAGGGCGACCAGAATGGTGAAGGATCTGGAAGCCATGAAGCCCTGTAAGGAGCAGCTTAGGGAGCTGGGGATGTTTGGTCTGAAGAACAGAAGGTTAAGAGGGGACATGGTAGCCATGTTTAAATATTTGAAGGAATGTCATGTGGAGGAGGGAGCAGGGTTGTTTTCCCCTGCTCCAGAGACTAGGACAAGGAGCAATGGATTCAAGCTGCAGGAACAGATTACCCCTGAACCTCAGGAAGAACTTCCTGATGGTCAGAACTGTCTAACTGTGAAATATACTGCCTGGGAGTGTGGTGGAGTCTCCTTCTTTGGAGGTTTTTAAACAGAGTCTGGATGGCCATCTACTGGAACTGCTTTGATGTGGGTTCCTTCATAGCAGGGGATTGGACTGGATGGCCCCTGGGTCTCGTCTAACTATTTGGTTCTATGATTCTCTGATTCCTCTTTTCCTACTGCCTTTTACCTTACCAAGCATTATTGTCTCTTCTAGTGAGTCATGTCTCCTCATGATATGGTCAAAGTATGTCAGCCTTAATTTAGTAATCTTGGCTTCTAGGGAGAGTTCAGGCTTGATTGCTCTTGGACACATTTATCTTCATAGCAATCCAGAGTATCTGTAGAACTTTTCTCCAGCATCACCTTTTGAATGAGTTGATGATCATCTTATCAGCTGTCTTCACTGTCCAGCTTTCACAACCATATGTAGAAACTGGAAATACAGTGGCATGGACAATCCTAACTTTAGTATTCAACGATACGTCTTTCTACTTGAGGATCTGGTCTAGTTGTTCATAGCTGCCCTTCCAAGTCCTGACCTTTTTTGGATTTGTTGACTGCAGTGTCCATTCTGATAAATGGTTTTACCAAGCATTATTCTCTTTCCCAGTGAGTCATGTTATCTTATGATAGATCCAAAGTATGACAGTCTCCTTTTGATCATTTTGACTTCTAGCAAGATGTCAGGCCTGGTTTGTTCTGGTCTCATTTGTTTGTTTGTTTGTTTAAATGTTTACTGTCTACTAATTTATCCCAGTTTTTTTTCTAGGTTCTAGCCTGCTAATTCAAGTCCCAACTGAATGTTTTCAGAACATATCTGATATTCTGCAGTTAGCATATTGGAGAGATATATTCTTTCAATAATTAATCTTTGTATAGATTTGTATCCACAATTTTTTGCATTGAGTTTTTTTAAAGAAAAGAAAATGAGGAAAACAAATGAATTAGGCAATGGAAAAATAACCCTTTTTATTTGGACATCAGAGGGAATGTAAAGATTAAGCCTCACCTTTAGTGGATTATTTCTTAATTTAAAGGAAAAGTAAATAAGTCAGTTTTTGTAGATTCTGCATAATAGGAGAGAAGTTTTTTGTCTTGACCGGTGTTTTGATTTGCTGGCCAGTAACTATCTTGATGCTTCTTCTATTATCATCTATCTTATAGAGAAGAGAATTTCTGCAAATTAGTGCCTTCTTCTCTCCTCTCTCTCCTCGCACCCCACCAATTTTTAAAGTAATTGTTTTTTGTTTTCCCCTACAAAACTGCAAAAGCAATTAGGGATACTTTGTGAATAAGCCTAGCTTTTGCCCGAAGCCTTTATTGGTTGTGATTTTCATTCCACAGGAATATTTAATTCTTTTCTTTTTTAAAAAGAGTAGCTTGCATTAAGAATTTTTTACTTCTCCTTGAGACAAAAGTTTTAAATGCAGTCACATACCACTTTGACTTCCCAGACTACATATTTCTTATTGCTAGGACATGGGATTAGCATGTGGATAATTGTATTAGCTAGCTAGTTGAAAGAAAGAAAGAAAGAAAGAAAGAAAGAAAGAAAGAAAGAAAGAAAGAAAGAAAGAAAGAGTCAAGATTGCTAAGTGTACAACATTGCTACCTGAAGCATTGGTTAATATATTTTTGAGTAACACACTTAGAAAGTTTGAGAGAGAAAGCCAGTATAAAGAATATAAAAAGACGGAAGTAGAGTCCTCCTTCCACATTTGTGGGTTTGACTTTTGCAAATTTGATTATCCATGAGTGTGTATGACTTCATCCTGATTCTCTTCCTTCCATTGATGCTCTTTCTCTCCCTATTTTTTCCATTTCACTTATGTCAATATCAATTTGAAAATGGTTATAGGTAGGCCTCAGAATCTGCTTTTAAACCAGGCTGCAACAACCTAATTGTCCTTGTATTGAGTCATCCAGATGCAGCATGATGTAGTGGTTTGGGTGTGGTTTTGGGAGGCCAGGATTCAAAGCCCTACTCAGCCATGGAAACCCATTGGGTGGCCTTGGCCAAGTCACACTCTCCCAACCTCAGAGGAAGGCATGGTTAAACCCCCTCTGAACAAATTCTACTGAGAAAACCCCGTGATAGGTTCACCTTAGGGTTGCCGTATGTCAGAAATGACTTGAGGGCACACAACAACAACAACATTTAAGACATCACTTTCAAAAGTTCTGCTGAAATCAGTGGAAGGGAGCTGGTCTGTTCCTTTCCAGATATCTTGCTTTGCATCAGCTCTTGGTCATTGGTGATACTTCCTGAGGTCATTGGAGTAGGCTCCAATACTCTGGGAGATCCAACAGTTTGGAGAAGGTTGCACAAGAATTTCAGAAAAAGCAGTGGTAACATGGGCCATTTCCACACTAGACTATTATAGCGCTATGGTTCCACTTTCAACATCCTATGGAATCCTGGGGTTGCAGTTTAGGGAGGGGCCAGCCATCCCTTCCCGAAGCTGCAAACTCCAGGATTCCATAGGATGTTGAAAGTGGAATCATAGCGCCATAATAGTCTAGTGCGGACATGGCCACGGTCACATTGACTTGGTCAGAGAGAGAGAGGGAGAGAGTGAGAGTGAGAGATGGTATAATCAGAAAAGAGGAACGAGATTGCTCGTATATAGCACTCAAATGTCTCTTGTTAACCAGTCCATAGCAATCTTATTCTCCTTGTTTTCGGTCACTGCTTCCAAAAGTTTTCTTTTGCTCACCCTCAAATGAGTGAATCAGTGCAGCATTTCTGCTACACGGCACGTAAAGATTAAGGCAGGGAATACCTGGATTATTGAGGCAAGCACTTACTTAATTATCTGAGACAAAATTGGAAACTTGTTAAGGGATGTCCACTCTAAATGGCAGAAAATTGTGATGAGGATAATTTCCCACTTGGTTCCTCAGAGAACCATAGAAGCACATTTATGATTGACATCTTAAAAATTAAAAAGGAGTTCGACCTTCAGATGTGTGATATCTTGTCCCTTATCAATAATTGGTTCTGGGAAGCTTCTGCCGTTGACCTTCCATCATATGAATTAATAAAAATTAAAATGCAAGGGGAAAGGTTGCAAAGGTTAACTCCTTTTACTGTGCAAAGACTATGAAGACTCATACCTCTCGCTTCAGGGAGATGCATCCATAGCTAAAAAGGCAAATGTAGAGGCTGGGCCAGGAGAGGACTTCTTTGTTCTACCAAAAACAGATTAAATGAACCAGCTACCTTTTAAAGCTCTTCTGGCCAGCTTTCTGCCCCTTGCAAACTGTAAAGTATTTAGGTAGGGATCTGTCACATGTCTTATTTGCAATGTGTAATGTGGACCACATAAATTGTTGTTATTTACCATAGCATTGGCTTCAATCTATGATGACTCTATGGATAAGAGACTTCCAAGGGCGCCATTCACACACAGCTCTGCTAGGATTATGCAAACCCAGGGCTTTGTATTCCCTGACTGTGAATCAATCCACCTGTTATGAAGTCTTCCTATTTTCTTACTGCCTTCAGCTTAACCAATATTTCTTGGTTTTTTCCAGTGAATCATTTAGTTCAGTGATTCCCAGGCTCAAGTCCTCCAGGTGTTTTTGGACTTCAGTTCCCAAAATTCTCAGCTGCCTTGGTCAATGATCAGTGATTCTGGGAGCTGGAGTCCAAAACGCCTGGAAGGGCAGTGTTTGGGAAACACTGAGATATGGCCTTTCTACACTACAGTGTTATAGTGCTATTGGTCCACTTTAGACGTCTTGTGGAATTCTGGGGTTTGTAGTTTCTTGAGGCCAAAGAGTCTCTGGCTGAGACCTCTAAATGCCTCTCCCTAAATTGCAAACTGCAGGATTCCACAGGATGTTGAAAGTGGAATAATAGCACTATAACAATGTAGTGCAGAAAGGTCTCTCATGTCATGATGTACAATAGCCTCAGTTTGGTCACTTTGCCTTCTGTGATTTCAGGCTTGATTTCCTGTCAGGGTAAGTAGCTGAGGCTAATCTAGTAATTACTTCGATTGACTGGAGTGTCACAACGACTTCAATTGTCGTGAAGTTCTTGTGCTTCTGTTTGTGTGTGTGTGTGTGTGTGTTCCCAAGTGAGAGATGGAAAAAAGTTGCTTTGCTAATAGAAGTACGTAGATATGCCTGTGGATTTAAAGGCCGAGAGTTTATAGCTGGACAGCTGCTGCAACAGTTTGTTTGGAATTGTGCCCTGTTCCATTAAAAACCAGTCGTTCTCTGGCAAGAACGTCAGTGCTGTAAAACTCCTTTCAGGGCAAGCTATCACCTGCTCAACTACTCTGTTTCAGAGAGTACTCATGGAAGAGTAAGAGTTGCAGACTCTTTCTCCCTCTCATCTCTGGAGGAAAAAAAATATGAATGAACCAGACTGAGATTTATTTGAACGTGGTATCCCCAAGCAGTCAGATTCTCCTTGAATCAAGTTGACCCATAGCTGAGGTCGTTATTTCTTGGTTTCCTGGAAGGTGATTATGGGAAGCGTGCTCAGCGATTGCATAGAGATGAGACCCGTCCCTGGAATGTAGGCCATTTCCACACTACAATGTTATAGTGCTCTTATTCCACTTTCAACCTCCTTTGGAATCCTGGAGTTTGCAGTTTAGGGAGAATTCTCAGCCAGAGAGCTCTTGGGCCTCAGTAAACTACAAACCCCAGAATTCCACAGGATGTTAAAAAAATGAAAGAATACCACTATAACACTACAGTGTGGAAAGGCCCCTAGTCTGAAAAGCAGCATGCCTGTCATCAATGTAACAGCATCTTTTGGTCTTCGACTGTTATCTTTAACACAATTTGTAGCCTGCTTTTTGGTTTTGCTTCACTTTGCCTTGATTTCTTTTCCTGGAACTTCAGCCAGTGACTGTGTAGCTCTGTTTGGGAGCTGCCTTCTTGAAGAGTCCACAATGTTTTCATGGTTCACAATTAAAATTACTGCTTTCAGGCAGACGGTACTGGACAAGACATTGTCATTGCTTCTTGTCAGGAAAAGTTATGACAGCAGCAGTGTAGTGATCGAAGCATTGGGCTACAACTCTGAAGACCAGGGATTGAATCCATGCTCAGCCTTAGAAACCCCTCAGGTGGCTTTGGGGAAGTCATACTCTCTCAGCCTCAAAGGGAAAGAAAGGGCACAAATCTTGCCAAGAACCCACCTCCCCCAGATGATTCTCACTTTGATATTTAATGATATGTCTTTATACCTTAAGATCTTATCTAGTTTCTTGATGGCCACCTTTCCAAATTTTAGGCCATTTCTTCACTAGCCTGTTATAGCGTGATGATTCCACTTTCAACATCCTCTGGAATCCTGGGGTTTGCAGTTTTGGGAGGGGCCACTCGGCCCCTCCCGAAACTGCAAACCCCAGGATTCCAGAGGATGTTGAAAGTGGAATCATCACGCTAAAACGGGCTAGTGCGGAAATGGCCTTGGTCTTCAGAGATGCTAATAGTGCCCACAGTGTGTATGTGTGTGTGTGTATGTGCATGCAATGAGTGTGAGTGTGTTCAATCACACAGAGAGAGAGATGCACAGGAATGTGAGGGTGAAAGAGATCTTTCTGCTAATTTGTCTGATAAAGCATTAACATGGAGAAGTGACTTCCGCCAGGGTTAATTGTGAGTAAAATGGGTATTCTTTTTTTAAGGGAAAAAAAGAAAAAGAACAATGAATGGACTTAAAGCAAATGTAGTACTTTTGGTGACACAGAAACAAATAAAAACCTTTAAAAAGCTATGGTCATTCTTGCTTCTGCTTGGTTGCTTCTGCCATTCCTCTAATAATTCATTCAATGACTTTGACCTGTTATAACTTGGTACGTTCTCCAGTTCACAGTCTAACAGGTGTCTTAGAACCCTTTGGCTGTGAATAAATAGAGGTATTGCAGAAGTTCTGGGAGATAAGAAGCAAGTGTGATAGCTTATTCCTGCTTGGGTCAATAAAGTTTGGATTTGCTGACCTTAGCTGTTCCCTCTGACTGCAGGGTTATCCGTCATGCAACCCAGTGAATGCAAACTTTGTAAAGGTCACACAATCCAAATATACACAATTTTTTCCCAATATAGTAACTGTTGAACATTGCTGGACTACATACAAAGTACGATTGCAATATTTCCAAGCAAAGCAATTTTTATAGCAATGAAGGAGAGAATTTATTCCAATTGAAATTAAGTAAAGCTATTCCCTGGCTGTGATTAACACAAATTATTCCATAACAACAAATGTGATTTTTTTTGTCCCCAAAACTGCAGCAAGGAAGATGAATACAGTATTGACCTTAACTTGGCTAGATTTCTAAAACACACTTTTATAGCCCGATATTGGGTTCACCCATGCACAGCACCCTTAGGAGTGTACAAATCAATAAAGTCTGCATATGTGTCTGCCCTGATTTGTACTTGCCTATCCATTGCATGCCTGTATCCATTTGTTTCCAGTCTCTATAGGTTGAGATAAGGTCCCTTTTTGTTTGTTTGTTTGTTTGCCCCCGATGACCTTATATCATCTGCATTGCTTGAGCACTCACCCCGCCCATTGCCCAAAGTGAGTTCAACCAAGTTTTGTGCTCATTTACAATAAGGATTTTTTTAAAAAAAAAAAATCAGTGCATATATTTCAAAAGGAAACATGTTCCTTCTAGACACATCTGCAGGTAAATTTCAATGTTAGGGTACCAGAGCACAAATTCTGTCTGTTTTGTGGAAAGAAGTTCAGACAGAGAAGTTTGTGCTCTCTGGTCAGCCCCATCGAGGTTTTTCTGGTAGTTAAAAAGCTCCCCAAGCTTTTTTACCACTCAAAGATGGAGTAAGAGCTTTGGGGTTAGGGATTTGTAATCTTCCCAAAGGTTGCTACAAGGGCAAGCTAGGAGAGCTCTGGCATCTTTATCCTTCTGGCCACTATTAGCTAGGACTTCTAGCATGAAGTCCTTATCTTGATTTCAGCAGTTGGCAAGGGCACATTTGACCCACTTTTCAGGGTCATTCCCCTAAAAGCTTTTGCTGCCCCCATGAGAATAAATGTGCATGTTCTTGTACACTTTGCTTTTGCAGTGTTTTATTTATGTCCAGTTCCCTTTTCATAGTTTCAAATCTTCCCTTGGAAAACTAGACTGCTATTGCTGGCACCTCCCATTTGCCCTGGGATTCCCCTGTTGTCCATTTTGGCAAGAAAGATGCTTGACTGGACAGGCCTTTGCTTGATCCAGCATATTATGAGAGTCAAATGATAGAGAGATTTTTGGAGAGAAGGTAACACAGAATGTTTTTATCGTCACAGAGCAATGTGACGATTGGGCGCATTCAAGTTGTTTCCAAGATATGGCGACCCTAAGGGGGACCTATCATGAGCTTCCTTAGCAAGATTTATTCAGAAGAGGTTTGCCATTGCCTTCCTCTGAGACTGAGATCCTCATCACATCATAACTCAATAGCGATTTGTTCCCTTGGAATCCCATTAAAGCCATTCCCATGCTGGTATCACGCTCTCTATTGCATCCTTTGGGCTTCTGTGGATGAGTAGCGTCATTCACACTGTTCTTCCTTCCACCGTCATTGCTAAGTCCTTTTCCCTGCCCCATTCCTCATGATCGGTCTGGAGGTTATTGGGCAGAGATCTCCTTGGGAGGAGCTGAGAGGGACAACCTAGGGATGCCCCCACCATGCCCACTACTGGAAGGAAGTGCTGTGAGAAACCACATTCCCACAGCTAACTGGATTGTTGCAGGAAAGCGGGTCATTAGCAAATTCTTTACAGTATGGACAAAGAGCACATTTCAAACAGATGGCAACACAATAGCTGTTGGTGAGCAATGGCATCGTACGATGGGACCGATCCCAAACTAGGAATAACACATTGTTCTGATGATATCATACATTGGTGTGATAAGGCCCTGAGTGAGTTGGCCAGGTTCATCCACAGCCAAGTTTTCCACAGCCAAGCAGGGTTTCAAACCCTGGTCTCCTAGCCTAACACTCAAACCGCTACACCCTACTGGTTATGTATCTTCTATTTATTTTGTCTTGACTTCAGGATATTATGTTCCAGACAGGTTTTATGTTCATATTTTGTGTTTTCAATTAAGTTTTTCAGTCTCTATACCACACTTTTCAGGTATATAGCAGGTTTCAATCCATGCGTTTTGTTATAGCAAGTGCTGTAGATGGAGGAAGGCAAGATCTGTTCTCTCCTCCCAACTACAAATCTCTAGCCAGACACATCCTAAGTGACGTCTGCCCTTCCCTCGCCCTGAAACGGTGGTGGCAACAAGCGCCGGAGCCAGGCGTCCGTCTTACGGGGAGCTGGAGGAAACTTTACAAGAGCCAATGACTGTAATGGTCTGAGCATATGACTACAACTCTGGAGACCAGGGTTTGAGCCGCCACCCAGCCATGGACACCCACTGGGTGACCATGGGCAAGTCACACTCTCTCAGCCTTATAGGAAAGCCAAGGCAAACCCCCTCTGAACAAACCTTGCAAAGAAGACTCCATAACAGATTTGCCTTAGGATCGCCATTATGTCAGAAATGACTTGAAGGTATCCAACAACAGGGAACTTTTCATCAGGAGGTGTTGAATACCTCCTTCCCAAATTTCCACAAAAAAAGTGTGGGTGGGGGGAGACATATGCTGGACATAATCTCAAATCATCTGCAGGATTCCAACTCTGGCTTCCTTTTAGGACTTTGGGGTCCCTTATGCCTGCTAGATTGCATATTTCTGTGTTGTATTTTGGATCAGATTTCCAAGTTTCTATACTATGCTTTTCTAGTATATAAAAGGTTTTGATATGTAAGTTTTATTATTCTGAAGAGTTGCACAGTTTGATGTTTGGCTTGTCAAATACACTCAGCATTTTGATACCTTAAAAAAAGCTGGATTTAGAGCCTGAATCTGAACATAAAGTTAGATTGTGCAGTCTTTTGCTTCCATCTGCTGACCATTTGTGATACTGCAGCATCCAAGAGCTAAACGCACAAGTAAAATATTGGCTAGAAAGCATAAATAATGCTCCAAATGAAGAATGTCTTCAGGACACCAATTGTGTTCCCAAAAATAGATAGTGGGCTAATTGGACAGCCAGTTTCAAGAATACAGTCCAGGTTCTATTTCTGTCACTTTATGGTATCTTTGCATCATCTTTTTCTGTTTCTTGGTTTTTAAAGCATATTGCTAGCCAGACTCTTTGGGCCGGCAGAGAATATTGACAACACCTGAGCAAGCTGGCAAACCAGCAGGAAACAGAAAATGTTGTATTCTGTACAGAACAGCATGCACATTTTGTGCAAAAGTCCAAATGGTGAAGATTCCCTTCATTCCATTCTTCCCATCCTTTCCCAATACTTTAGAATTTTATTTTTTGGCTTTTTAAAAAATATTTTCAATTTTTTCCTTCATTCCTAGTTCCCACCAGGTATAGTTTTCGGGGTAGTGGGACAAAAAGAAGGACTTTCTTAAATGATTTCAAAGCACAAGCAAACTCCTAAGGGAAACTACAGTCCTTCAGATACCTGCAAAAAGAGCATGGCCCTCATCTTAGATTGCTTTCCAAAAAACAATTGCAACCTTAGGCCCAAGAAGCACCCCTGGGGCTATTTTCCAAGTATGCAGCCATTTCTGAAAGGTATTAACAATACATGCTTGCTTCCCTGGAAATAAAACCTGTAAAATACAGAGGAGGCACAGGCTAAGAAGCCACTTACAAAAGTTTCCCCTTCCTGTCCCATTGATTCGTTGCATGGAATGCTCTACCTGTTCCAAAGTCATTGCAAATTCACTTTGGGGTGCGTGCCAAAGCTTGCATGGTTCCTATGAACAGTAATGAACTCCAATTTTGTTTCCTATGCCCTGTTGGGAATATTGGGGGGGGGGAAGGTTTATTTCTTGTTCTTGTATTTATTTGGTAACACCTGTATAGGCATGTATGTAGTCTTTCTCCTGGGTAGGTAGATGTTTTGCCTTTCCAGGGAAAGTGTTGGCTCATTTTCTCCTCCGAAGGGAAAACCTCCACCAGTGAACCGCTGTGTTTGGGTGTGTGTCTATACAGCACTGGCGAACAGGATCGGCTCCCTTAGGTACCTAAAAAGTTGGTCTGGCTCATTGTTTGATGAGAGATAGCGAGAGAGAGAACAGCACTGAATTTTCTGTAAATTAACTATGACATGAACATATTGAATTAGGTCTCAATGATGGCAGATGTTTTCTGTTTGGTTGTTTTGTTTTTTGTTTGACAAACCAGATGGCTTTCTTTTTGTTCAGAGTGCGGCTGACAGACAGAAATAAAGTACTATTAAAATTCACTGATGCACGTACCCTTTCTGCTTGCTAGGGGTATAAATGCTTGCAAGTTTCATTCTCACCCAATTTTTTTTCCCCTCCCTGCTGAGATAAATTTCAAAGATATTTGAATCTGGGCCTTAGTCTGTTTATTTAAAAAAATTCACTTTTTGGCATAGAAAGTAATATTTACTTTACAGAAAACAAGCTTTCTTCACAGACAAAAAATGTTATTTGTGCAGAAAACACAATTTCTGTACACTAAAATTTTCTGGTCAGAAAACAGCATTTTCTGCAAAATAGTGATTTTTGTGTGTGTGTGGAAAATGCTTTCTTTTCCTCTTGTTTTCTACAAAACCTTATTTGTTACAAAAAATAAGCCATTTTTCCTTTCCTGCGTAAAAATGTGCATTTTTTTTTTCATGCAGAGAAAGTGCTAAACTGTGAAGATTATCACCCATCTGGGATTTTCTTTGTAGGGGTTTCCCAACACTTAAAGAAGTGGGTGGTGGAATATCTTTTAAAATATTCTTAATAGTTTCTCCAACTTTCTTATTTTGCAGGGCAGTGCCTTCATGTTGTCCCCCCTCCATAGTTATGGTTGTGGGTCTGTAAATGTTGAATGCAGATTTCATTCTAGTCTAGCTTACTGGTATCATTTCAGATTAACAAGCATGTTTCTAAGTTTTATATACACATAATGTGATATTTTTTTCTTTTCTAGAAAAAGTATTAGATGTACTATTCTACTTTAAGTTTGGGGGTCATAGTTCTCCGGATAAATGACTCCCCCCTTCTCTGACCATCTTTTCTTCTTAATTTCTTTCAGGATACTAAAGTGGAGTGCAGCTCTTGTGTAGAAACAGAGGACAGAAAAGTAAGTCTCTGGGTTTGATATCATCTTGTTTTTCTGCTGCGTAGTAACGTAAAGGTTTTATACACGACCACTGTCCCTTCCAGTGAAAAAAGTTACTTCTCGGATATGTAAGTTTCCACTGCATATGTTTACCTTCCTTTTGATAAGACTGTGAAAAATTTATAGCTGGACATATATTTGAAAAAGAATTTGGATCTTTACTTTTTTCATGCAGACGTAATAGTGGTGCGGATGTGAGATCTAATTGAAGTCTGGAGTCGGAATACAGCATGCTCTGTGGAAAAGCGGAAATGTTTTTTGTTTTTTATTCTCTCTTGAACTTTGTTCCTTTTGTGATGTTTTGAGATAAAATCACTGTACTGTTCTTCTGTGGCCTGCTGAAGTCATGTTGTTCACAATCTTCTAACCGTGGCTAGATGCTCAGAAATGTCCTGTTGTTTCAAAGGCTCTTTCCTCCTGTTCTGTTGTTCTTGTACATGTTGATGCCTGGCTCGTATCCCTTTTGGAAAACTAGCCTCAGTACTTGTTTGTTAGAGCTCTACTACTGGCAACCTTCCCCATCTACAGTGCCATTTTGAGAGATCGGTAGGTGAACGAAATTCCAAGAGAGCAGGACAAACCCACCTCACTTCCTCTGTTGCAAATTGGGCTTGACTCCCTTCCTCCACTTCAATTCATTTCTAAGTGTGCCATGTTGCTTTCCAGCTGACATAAAATGTGGGACATAAAATGTGGGGTGTTCTACTCAGCTTACTCAAAGGGGCAAGCTACCATGCAACATTTCCCACGCATTGATGTTAATACCGATCGTGGTTACTCGCAAACCGGCATCTAACTTTGTTTGAAATGTCTGGCTAGAATTAACCAGACGTTATTCAGCTACGGTGAGGAAGACAAATTAAGGGCGTTACCCCTACATAAGAATTTTGCCTCCCAAATGAAATTAGTCCTCCAATTTTTAGCTCTACAGAAAGAGATTGAAAATTGCTCAAACACAAAACTCTGGTATTTGCTGTGTTTGGATTTTCTTAGGAATTCTGCCTGGCCCTTTTCTTTGGAGGTCTCAACTCCATTTCTAAATGATCAACTGATGTTTTAAGTTGCTGCAGGGATAGAAATGTAGTAAAGAGAAATTAAAATTTCATTTAGAAGGCAGAATTCTTTTTTTATGGGGAGCCAGGGTGACATCCACATTTTAGCTATAACTACATCCTGGGCAAACCTCAGGAGCTACCGGATGGTGGTTTGCTCTCAATGGTAAAGTTGAAGGAGAAGGAATGTTGAAAAAGGGAGGAAGGAAAAAAGAACATCTCAGACCACAGGATGCTGTGTTATACAGTGGCCCTGGTTAGGAGGAACAAGTGGAAAATGACATCTAGAGTGCATCCAAGCCAGCTCTTTAGGTGAGTCCATCCACATTTGGTGGGACCTGGCATTATTTGGGGTGGTAGTAGAAGCAGGAAAAGCATTCTGTGTAAGTGCTGAATGGTGCCATTTCTCACAATGTTCCCAGGTGTCCTGAAACATTATGGGAAATTTAAATCAATTCTTCCAGCATTGTTTCAGAGCCCTAGAGAGCAAAAAGACAAGTGGGCATCAGATGAGGGACATATGGGGGCACTTGGACCCCAGAAGATGCCTATAAGCTTACATGGTGAGACCAGGTGTGACTACAACAGTATATCATATACTAGACCCTGAAAAGTATCTGTTTTGGACTACAGTTCCCAGAATAACCACTGTACACTGCAGAGTTCACAAATGTTGAAAGTTTTGAGTGATTTCAAGTTATATTAAAGATGTACAACACTTTCTGAAGTGTGTTCCAACAAGTTCCTCTGATAACAGGTAGAACTTTGGAATAAAATACAAAGAACACGTTTGACATACAGAGTTTGGAAGTAGTTGTTGGTGTTCCTTGCTCTTTGTTGGTGAGCTTGTTTGTATGTCATAGCCTTTTATTACTCTTGCTACAACTGCATGTCTTCATAAAAACTGGATATGAAATCAGCTGAATTGTCTGTTTGGGTTTCCAAGCCAAAGTCTGTCTGACACTTTGTTCAATTTGCTATGATTCATGAACCTTACAGGGTCAAGCAAAAAGTCCTTTTATTTAGGAGGTAAAGGTATCTTTTTAGTAGCAGCATTTCTCTCGGCTTTGATACATTCTCTGTGTGTATGGGTCTGTTGTAGCATTACAAAGTATGCAAAGCCTATTTGTCAAGTTTGACAGCAGAGTAGCTACACAATTGTGTCTTTTTAATGCCACCAAAGAATCTCAAGATGGTGTTGGGTGCTATCATTTTTCTTCTGTGTTTGTCTCATAACATTTGCTAAAACAAAATCAGTTCTCTCTGTCCTTCCCTTATCACAATGTAAAGAACTGTGATAATCTCCAGTGTGATCCAGACTTACATCTTTTGAAACTTCTGCTCTGTTTTCCCTCCACTCCCCTTTTCCCACCAAAGTTATGAAGAAAACATCTACTTCGTCTTGTTATTTCTGGGATAAATAAGAAAGGCACTTTTTATATGCTCAAGCTCTTCTGTTTTTCTGGAAAACACAAACAGAATTGAGATGTGTTTGTTAAGAGGCAGGCATTTTCCAAGTTGAATATTCAGTAGGCATCATTTGTTTCATGTGAAATCAGCCACTGATGTTCTGAAACCCCACTTTATGTATTCCTTGGTCTGCCCTTGCAAACTTGCATGGGTACCTATAGATGGAATTACTATTTCACCTAAACTGACCCTGGGAGAAGTTACTAACACCTGTGGGTGGGTTTAATAATGGCACGCACATCAGCATAGTTCAGTTTTCAGAGGGCCAAAATGTGCCAAAGTGTTGCATTGACTCTTTTTTCCACCAAAATGGTTTCTGAAATTGGTTCGATACTTTCCATTGTAGCTTTGATTGAAATTTTGATTAGATTTTGTGATGGCTTATGGGAGCAAAGGTCCCTCGAAGTTCACTCATATAAAAGGAGCAATTTCTTGGCCTGAAAATCACGGAGCACAATCTATCCAGAGTTAAACATTTTTACCTTCCCTCCCCATTTCCACAGGGGGAACAAAGATTTAAGCCCTGCTGTAATGCTGCTGTTGAAATAAAGAGCAATGAATAATTAATTGGGGGGTCAGATTGTGGAAAGGATTGCTGAAAGGCAGGTTTTATGTCTCCTAATAGACAGATGGGTTGATGACACGGCTCACTGATTTTTTTTGAAGGATATCCATTGAATTCTTCTCCTCATAAGTATCTAGCTTACAAGATTTCCTCACTTCAATTTTCTTAATGGCTTTCTTTAAATAAACCACTCCATACCAAACAAGGGGGTATTTATGTAAGATCATGATGCTGTGGGCTGGAAGCCAAAGACCCTCTTGAACGAGTGTAAGCAGTCTTGTTTGCATATTGATTAATTGATTGATTGCTTATTTTCCTACTCCCATTCAAAAGTTGAACTCAAGGGCTCTTGACTCTCTGGAGCTAGTCTTCTGAGGGGAGAGCCTATGATGCAGATAACATTTTCAACTTCTTTTTGCATGAATATCCAACTTATGCAATAGGAACCCTTTGGTTATGAAATAGTGTCACCTGGTATCCTCTTTTTTTACACAAGGCAAGCAGATTTTTATTGGCCCAGTTGTTTGCAATAATGTGTTTTCCATACACATAGTCCAAATATCATATTAATAAACGTGGAAAAATATGTAATATTAAAAGTGCGTGTGAGCAAACGATACTACTACTAGACCAAAGACAATTCTAATCTTATTTCAGACTTTGGAAGTAACTCAGGGCCAATAACAAATTGATTGGAAGGAACTAGTTAAAGAAGAATGAATTGGTTGCCATTAATTGCCTAGGAAGAGAACATTAACAGCAATAGCAATAGCAGTTACATTTCTATATCACTTATCATTCCAGAGATTACCTAAGCAGTTTACAATGCGTTTTAGCTAATTGCCCCCAACAAGCTGCGTTACGGAAGGATGGAAGGCTGAGTCAACCTGGAGCCTTGTAGGATTGAACTCATAACATTATGGCTGCAGTACTGGCATAACCACTGTGCCACCAGGGCTCTGGTGACATGATAGCTATGTTTAAATATTTGAAGGGATGTCATGTGGAAGATGGAGCAAGCTTGTTTTCTGCAGCTTCAGAAACTAAGGCATGGAACAATGGATTCAAACTACAGGAAAAGAGATTCCACCTAAACATTAGGAAGAACTTCCTGAGGGTAAGAACTGTTTGAAAGTGGAATATGCTGCCTGGGAGTGTGGTGGAGTCTCCTTCTTTGGGATTTTTTGAAGAGAGGCTGGATGGCCATCTGCCAAGCTTGCTTTGATTGTATATTCCTGCATGGCAGATGGCCCTTGTGGTCTCTTCCAAACCTATGTTTCTAGGATTCTATGATTCTAAACCCATGGTACTGGCCATGCATCAGCAAGGTACCAACTGGATCAATATCTGTCTTGTCTCAGTCCTGGTGCAGCTGATAATTCAAACAAACAAACTGAATAGCTCCCAGCTCGTTACTTACTTCCAGGCAGTAAGTACAGGGTCATAAACAAAGTCCAACAGGTTTCCAAGGCAAAGGAGTGTCCAAGGTCAGTTGGAGTATTCAGCAAGGTATCCAGCAGGGTCAAAGGTCAGGTAAGCTCTGACAACTCCTGTATGGGAAGGACGTCAGATATATAGATCTGAAGCCTAGCGCCGCTGTGACTTGATTAATTGTTGCCAATTATAAATTCTGAGAAAGTGACTCCAGCTTTCTCTTTGCTGTCTGTGCTCTACAAAGGTGGGTACAGGTAAGTGCTCTTCTATGTCTGAAGGGGCAGGACTCTCTGCTGGAGTTGGCACTGCCCCCTGTTCTGTTTGTGGCACTGTAACCTCTTCCTGGACAGCAGTCCTGGCAAGCTCCCAGTCTCAGACTCTGAGTCAAAGTCCTTGTTTGGAAGCAGGGCATGACACCATCTGATCTACTGGCCCTGCACCAAAGTGTCAGGTGAACCCATTTGCCGGGCCTGCTATATTCAGCATGCTATCCCCACCCTCAACCTTTGCCAGTACTTGGGCTCATAATGTTTTCTGTGATCTGTTTGGGCTTGGATTTGGTGGACCCATTTGCCAAGGATCCTTACCCCAGCTGACACCAAATTTTCCTTTTTCAAAAAGAGCTGTGATCTCTTGATTAGTTACTTCACTATCTCTTTTCCTGCTTGTTACTGCCGATACACCTAATTATGTTATAATTTTAACCTCACAAATTGTAAATCTTTTGGCAATGTGACTGCAAGATGCTTCATCCAATTGCATAGTCAACATGATCTGTATGACCTTGTCACTTAGGTGTTGTCGGTGTTGTTACTGTTTTACCATAATCCAGTGCTTTGTTTCATGTGGGTTTCAAAAAATCTTTTAAAAATGTGCTTAGCTGGGTTCAAATAATTAGCAAGAATTTTTTTATTTTTTTTTTAAAAGAGAGCGACAACTGTGAGTAACTTGTGTGGGCTTGGAATTAGTACTGTGACTGCTAACAATAAAGGTAACTTTGCAAGCTCACATCTATTTACTGCATAGTCAGTCATTTTGTTTCCACAAGACTTCTCACATCAATAATAGGATCTTTGAATCCAAACTATGGATTATATTTGATCACATTCCCATTACTGTTTAATCTCTGAAGCTAAAATAGTATGGATGAATGTTGGATGGATGAATGTTGGTTCTCTGGCCTGAATCTAATTGTGGATCCCAAATAGATTAGACCTGTTAAATCAATTAGATTTATAGAAGTGTTGACTTCCCAAGTTCCTACTGATTGAATCAGTCTACTCTGGTCAGGACTAACAGCAGGATTTTGGCCTTCTTTTCCTGTACAGTTATGTCATGAAATGGACTCCTTGATTTGGCCATTGCTCCTCCATTTTCAGGACACAGCTTTAGATGAGTTGAAGGGTATATCAGAAACTTTCAGCTGAAAAAAAAAACTTTACATGCTTTCTTCAGCAGGAAACTTTGGGAACCTACTGCAGTACCTTAGTGCGTTCATTTTCTGTGTATCTTTGTAACTTGGCTTTTGTGTCGGAGGTTTCTTTTGCTTTGCTTTCCTACCTCGGTCTTTGATTAGGCCAACTTCTTCTTTGTCAAGCCAACCTAGCCGGGATCTGCATTGACATTCTTGGCAGTGTTCCCTGGAGGCAACCGCAATGCTGGCCGCTAACAAGCAGCTGAGTGGCGTTGGCTCTGTAGTTCAAGGTCATTCACGGCACCACCGCGTTCCACTTCCCTGCCCCTGCCGTGCAGGCAAAAAGGGAAAAAAAAGAAAGGTTTGCTGTGAGAATCCTTTTGAGGTACATCTTGACAGCGAAAAAAAATCACCACTTTCTGCATGCAAGCGCCACCGTGGGGCCTGCAAGATCAAAAGGGCTTTATCCTTACATAGTGGAGCTGATAATGCAAAAGGGCCAGCAAAGTTGGAAGATGTCCCCTTTGTGCCGTAACAGTTCATAACTCTGCATGATCTTCTCGGGGATACAATATGCACAGTTAAATGTTTGGCTTCTCTGCCTATGGATATGGATTTTTATCGTACCGTCTGTTAAGAGTCTCACAGCACTTTCCAGAGATTAATTTTTTTAGAAAAGCACCTGTGAGGAAACCAGATGCCATGCTTGTAATGGCTGAGATGCAGGTGAGCAAAGTTAAGGTCAAAGATTGGAGGGCAAACTGATCTAGGACTTTCTAGATCTGTTTTTGCTTAGTTCAAGATGTTTACCGAAATGGGAGATGGTATGCACAGAGGGCCAGAATTTGTATCATCATGTTTTAAACTCCCTAGGCCTTGATGTGTGGCTATTATGTCATCACCTCATGATGAGAGATGGAAAGAATATTTTAAAAATATCAAAAACAGTTTTTTTGAGCATTGGGAATCTCTGACAAGGAGAATCCTGGATGCTGAGATTCTTCATAGTTTGGGACCTATGCTGGGCGAAATGTGCATTTTTATGCTGAGTTCAACATTTTCTGCACATACTTTTGGTCAGAAAATACTGTTTTCTTCAAAATTAAATCCAAGACCCCAGAACATTGTAGATTTTGTGCAGAAACTGTGAATAGTTGTTGAGAACTGTTCAGTTTTTGAAGATTATCTTGCAATGGGAAGAAAATTGTTAAAAAAAAATTGCTTCCTTCAAGAACAAAAGTAATAAAGAATTATATCTCTACTCAAGACAGAGCCTAGAGAACCAAAACTGAATCAGGATGAGTTTTCTATTTTTTGTTTCCCAGGTAAGCCACTTTCCCTTTGTCTAGCATTTAATGTACAGAGTGGAAGACCACAAAGGAGTTAAAAACACAGAGCTTTGGGATGTGAAGCTATCCATCCATATTTCAAGTCTACTTGTGGGCTCAGCCCATGGGAAACTTGTTTTCTAGTGAATGGCTGATATTCAGCAGTCTAGCCAAACATATCTGAAAGAAGTCCCCATAGCATTCTGCCAACTCTGATTCTAATAAAATTCAGAGACGTTCAACTGGGTGGAATCGTGTGTCTGCACGCATGCACACTCAGAGCTCTGTGATAAATGTAGATTTTCATACAGCTTGAGCTCCTAATGGGAAGCTTCGGTGGCATTTGAATGCAACTGCTATTGGTTGTTACAGTTCCCTTGTTCTCCCTGTCACCGTGACATGCAATTATGGAATTTCAGGACGGAAAAGATGACAACTCTCCCCGTGTGTGCCTTCCTGTCTCCCAACTTAATCCAACCACAACTAGCAATCAGCGATTTAACAAAGTGACAGGAGACGACGGAGGTGCCAAAGCATTATTCTGACCTCCCTCTGAAGTGTCTACACACTGGGCCATACAACTTCTTATGTGTGCTGATTGTTCACAATATGTATTGAAACTAGTCCATTCTCTACTGTGCTAGAAATGCCTTTTTTAAGGAAAGAGGAAGAAGGGATGGGGGAAAAAAGTAGTGGTAGAAGTGGGAATTGCATGGTTTTGAGATAGTGTAACTGGTCTGAAACAATAAAGGAGGGATGAATAATTAGCGAAGGGATAAACGAAGACAGGGTCTTTGTACCCTAAAATGTATAGAACAAAAATACATGGTATTTTTAATGGGTTTTAAAGACTGTGTTATATGTACGTTCAAAAGAACTGGCGCGGTAAATGTTTCCATTGAGAAGCTGGTAACTGACACATTTTCAGCTTGCTCTCCACCAACCAACTCTTCTTTAGACAAAATGGTGGCATCACTTCCTATTCTGCCTCTACCCTTTCTTCCTTGGGCTTCCTTCATCCATGCTTCGCATATCGGTAGTGGTAAGTCATCCCTCTCAGTAAACTCACTTTGTTGCAGAGGTGTCAATGCAAACTTAGATAAAGGTTCAGATGGGTAAATGTTCAGATGGATTGTTATCATTCACTTTTGCCTTTTGTCCAGGAATACTCCGTGAAAGTATATCCATGAGCATGGGGGCATATTTCTTAAAAAAGTGCTTTTGGCTGCATGCAACTCTTGGGCAATGTGGCAGATAATGGGGCTGGTTCATGGACCTCTCGAGATCTAGGTGGTCACTTGTAATTGCTCCACTGTATTCATTTTCTCATGGGCTACGCATTTTCATATTAATATCTGTATTATTTTGGTCAAAACACATGTGATTTGTGCACTTTTTTCTCCTCCCAAGAGTGGCACTGGAAAATTGAGAGAATTATTCAAAGGATAATTGTGTTCTAATTTCAGGAAGTGGTCAGTTTGCTTTAAAAGTGAGTACAGCGTAATTTTCCAACCATCCTACTGGTGATTTATCTGAAGGAGAATAAAGTATTCCTCAGACTTTCTGACAAGATCTCCTATATGTGTGATAAATTCTGCAACCACGTATTTTATTGATATAAACACATAATTACCTATAGGGAAGGAAAGGGTTAGTGGCACCCCCCCTTGCCTTGCGTCCCTGTATTTTCTTGGTCTCTGAATCTTACTCAAATGGCAAACTTGAAAATAGGTCCATTTTACTGTCCTTCAGATTGATGGGCGATTGGAGCAAGTCTTCATGTTTTATATATGAAGCATGTGCTGTCCAGACATGATTTATGTTATCTTAGCCGTTCTGGCACAGTTCCTTTGGAATCATCTTCTTCTTGATCAAGGTCAAACAACTTTGTTATTGTGCCATCTATCTTCCCCATTTGAATACTGAAACATACACGCACAAATGCACGCACACACACACACAAACACACACACACATGCATACCCATCTGTGGGACCTAAACACTCTAAAGTCAGCAGATCTGATTTGGGAAGCAAAGCAGGGTCAGCCCTGGTTAATACTTGGATGGGAGACCACCAACAAATACCAGGGGCTGTAGGCTATATTTCAGGGGAAGGAACAGGAAAAACCATCTCTGAGGATTCCTTGCATAAAACAACCCAGGGAAATTCATGGGGTCACCATAAGTTGGCAGGCAACTTGAAGGCACATACCCCCCCCACAGATATAGATATAATATGTATGTTTGTGTGTATGTGCATGATGACAAATTACCTGAAAAATGACCTCAGAGTTATATGAAGAAGGAAGTTAGTTGGAGAAAGCATTCACCTTTGAAACAAGTGTTTTGACACCTCCTGAGAGCTGATCCAAGCAAATGTACACATTACCCTTAAGCATATGTGCATTTGCAAGATGTTTGCAAGAAACTGAGTTTGCAAACATATTAAATTGTGACTCATTAAAATTCTCTCCCTCTCTCTCTCTCTGTCTCTCTCTCTCACACACACACACACGCACACACACAACATAAGGCATTTCTGCGCTACACTGTTCTAGTGCGATTATTGCACTTTCAACATCCTGTGGAATTCTGGGCTTTGTAGTTTCCTGAGACCAAAGAGCTCTCCGGCTGAGAATTCGTAAAGGCGCCTCCCTAAACCATAAACCCCAAGATTCCATAGGAGGTTGAAAGTGGAATAATAGCACTAGAACAGCGTAGTGCGGAAATGGCCAGAGACAGAAACACATTTTAGTCAGTAGGGGAAAGTGATGGAAATTAAGCACACTGTGCAAATAAAAGCACGCATTGGGAAAATTGCATTTGAAAAATTGTTAAATAAGAAACAGCACCAGGAAGAGTATGAAGGTGGGAGACTCAACAAAACTGAAAGCTCTTTGGTCCCACATTCTTACTTTTGACATAGTTTCATGCCATATGAATTCAAAATCTGATATGAATTGCTTCATTTTCATGGACGCAGAACTGGCCTCTGAAAATTCTCCAAGTTACGTGTTGGCAGATATGTGCAGAAGAGAAGAAATTTCCCAAAAGTTTGCTAGGACTGAGTTTCACTCGTAGCAGGGTTTATACTCCAGCTTCTTTCTTTCCTTGCACTTCATCCCCCAATTCCCGTATAGCACTGGAATTGAGAGCATCCGCATCTTCATGGCCATTGGGTCATTATTTTGCATCTCTCACCATGTTCGGACCTATTCCAACATTATAATGAGTTCCTTTTTCAAATCATAAAATAGGAACAGAGTTAGTCTTGAATAGCAACTTTTCTAAGGTCCTGAATGGAAAGATTTTTTTTTAAAAAAAAGATTAATTAATTTATTTGTTTGGAGCATTTGTATCCCTTCAGCCATAATTACAATTGCAAAATAATTACAATTTGAAAAAACCCAAAGCCGTCCACATCCACACCTTTTCCAAATGTTCCTCTAAAAAAGCAAGTGTCCAAATTGTGCCATTATTTTAGAACTATTTCAGGAGCTGACATAATACTAGTTTGCCTTTAACAACCCCAAACCCTGAGAGTTAATGTGCAAAAAAAGCATCCAACAAAAGCACAAATAAATGAAGTTTTGTATTTACTGTATGTCTTTATATCAGAGGGGGAAAAGCATGCACCCACATCAAAAGAAGAAGTGAAAAAAATGAATCTAAATTATGAGTATTTTATCAAAAACATCAGGGTACTAAATTTAAATAAAAATTAAATAACATGCCTGCAAGTGGAGTAATGACCCATCTGTTCATTATAGCCTTAGCTTCTATCAAAGACACAATCTCATTAAAAGTATATCTTTGACTACAAAATGAGTTTCAACTGCATAAAAGTTGCATGACTTTGTTCTCATCTGTTTGAATTGCAGTTTTCTGGGGATGTGAGAGTGAATTACCTATTTTCAAGAACTATAATAAATTAGATAAATTAGCAGGATTAAAAGGGGGGAGTAGGCAAGGTATTCTTTTTTTATTAACAGAAGCTTCCTAGGCTTTTAGGCATTGCTTAAATGCTAAACTGAAGAGATTTCCTTCTCTACTGACACTAACCCATCCCTAGCCTGAAAAATAGTTAATTTTGCAAACTTTTAACACAATTTCCACCCCTCCCTTTTCCCTTCTTCCTAATGAACCTTCTCAACAGGATTACTTTGTTTCCTGTCTCATCTAATGACCATAGCTGGAAAACCAGCCGTCTTGGGTGTTTTATTCATCTAGGGGAGCTTTTGCATTTAATAATTTCCCAGGTGCCCTTTGAACAAATACCTGTATTAGCAAATAACAGTTTGGTTAGCATAAATACATTATGGGAACATTAGAACTCTGTGGGCCAAAGGCACCACTGACAGGTGGGAAAAGCAAAGACTTTGGAGATGGAGTTTGTATCCAAAGGTGGGTCCCTTTGGAGACTTCCCAGGTTTGGGATCTGTGCCAACACTGTACAGAAGGGGAGGCTGGGCAGCCAAATTTGTTATCCCAAAGGTGGGGGGTGACTCAGGGGTCCACCTGCAATGCCAATGCCTCTGTGCAAAAGTGGGGAATTATAGCTCAAAGGAGGCTTATGAGAGGGGCATTATGATGAGACCATGCCAGAGCCCAGAAAATGAATCAATGGATTAGTATTACATGAAAGGAGGTTTTGGCTAAATATTGAGTAGAACCTCCTGTGGGCAAAGCTATTCAACTGTACAACGGGCTCCTTTGGTAAACGGTGGACTTCTTTGCCTTGGATCTTTTAAAACTGAAGTTTGATGGCAGACTTTGAGGCATGTTTTATGGTGGATTCCTGCACAACACAAGGTTGGGCGAAAGGACCTACACCATCTTATTCTGTGAGTCTATTATTCTTTGATTCATCATGTATTTCATCTGTTTAAGGGATTGTTATGAACAGCAAACTGTGGTCATAGTTAAGTTTTAAAATGTTTTTAGTTTTGGATCCGTTTTAAAATATTTCTTACAATGACAGTCCATCGTCATATAAGGAATAAGCACTGCATGGCAAAAAACTGGAGATAGACTAATTATGTATATTTATGTTTAAGTCTCTATTTTTGGACTGATAAGGCTTCACGTTATTGTAGATGTGACACATTTTGTCTTCTGAAAAACTGAACTATTTCAACCGAAGGTCTTAGCAATTCCATAGTCTGCGTTAATTAGATGACACTCAGCAATGTCCATTTCCTGTTGTACTCAGACTGTTTTGTTTTGCCACATCTTTAACTGAACAATTAATGCCATTCTGTGTGCTTCTTTTTGGGCTTAAATATCCAGAAGATGGCAGTACAGGACAAAGAATCTACACTTAGGTACTTGACTGAGAGTTAATTAAAAGAGGTAATACAGACATAGAATCTGATATCAAGAAGTTCTGGTGTCCCTCCAGTCATTAGCATAAGTTTTCAGGAGATCAATTCAAGACTTTTTCTCTCCATTCCTACTTTATTTTTATTTTTTTAATTTCATGACTTAATATTTTGCAATATTATGAGAGCATTTCTGTACGTTATAAGCTTGGGGACATTGTCAAAAGCATTTTAGAAAAAAGAGAAAAAGAAAAGGGGGAAAGACTACCTTAAAAATATCTGTAAATATCTGTATCTATCCGTCTATAGTCTTTAGTCATTTCTCGCCCCGTTTGTTTCGATGTGAGCTCAGGGAAGTACCCAGAGCCACCTCCTATAGTCCGTGGTTACTTGATATGGAAAGCAATGAGTCTGAATATGCTCATATGAAGGTATCTGTAACTCAGTACTTTCATCTGGGGCTCTTTCACACTACATCGTTATAGCACTATGATTCCACTTCAGCTATCATGGCTACGACCTGTGGAATCCTGGATTTGTGGAACGATGAGCACCAGAACTCTCTGGCTGAGAATTCTAAACAACCCCCTGTAAACTGATAAGAGAGAGACATCAGGTATAGTGGTTTAAACATTGGGATATGCCCTGGAACAAGGGCTCAGTTCCCCGCTTGGCCATGGAAAGCATAGGGTGACCTTGGGCACATCACACACTCTCAGCCCCAGAGTGAGCCCAATTCTCCAAGGCTCCCAAATCTCTCTCTCTCTCTCTCTTTTTCTTTTAGTGATTTTGGCCCTAAAATCATGAACAAAACACATTCCATGCATGAAAACACCTGACAAGTTCCCCTGTCTGGCACCTTACTACCTGCAAATGTCTACATTTTTTTTCTACCTTCCCTCTTAAAAGAAGATGATGTCACTTCGAGTCACAATTTTGCATGTGTAGGGTGGATGGGCTGGGGGGGGCTGGGGAAAATTTGAGTCCTCGTGCCCGTGCAATTGCTTGTTTTAAGTGAACTAACCAAGGTGCTGAAGTACATGTGGTATTAATGGAGTTGTTACAATTAATGTGCAACTTGTTTGACATGCACATATAGATGTACAGCTACCAGAAAGTTTGGCCAGCACTGGGACTGAAGTAGAATGATGCTGAGGCTCTCTGGGAGCACTGTTTACACAACAAAGAATTGTCATATCATGGTACCCACACAATTAATATCACATATTATTCAGCCCTTGTTTTGTTGTGTTGAGAGGTAACTCTGCTTGATAGAAATGCACTGTTATCAAATTGGCAAGTCAGGAGCTCAACAGCAACCAGTCCCATGCCACCCCTTCCCCGTGGAATCGCGTGGAGAAAAGAAATGGCTCATTCTTCTTTGGAAAACATCTAAAAAGTAGCTTCACTTGCTAAAATTTGCGTGTAATCAACCAGTTTGTTTAATGGAAGAAAGAGAGGGAGGAAAAATTGGCTTCAGCTTAGAGTGATGCAGAAAAAGAGTGGGTGTGGAAAATCTAACAGTTAGGAAATCTTTAAAAAAGCCATGCAGCATCTGTCTGTCTGTCTGTCTGTCTGTCTTTCTCTGCCCATCTATCCACCCATCCATCCCTTTATCCAAAGATCTCAGGATGGCTTCAATCAAATCAATTTAAAACAATAAATACTGGCAAAAGTTTTAAAAGATTAAAAATTGATTAAGCAGTTTTTCAATTAAAAACAGACATTTTAAAACTGGTAAAAACAAACTTGAAAACTATAACTGTAAAACATGTGCAGCCTGGATAAAATCCATTTGGCCTGAAGGTTTTAATAAAAATGCAAGTTTTAATTTGGAGCTGAAACAATTCCAATGTTGGTGTTAACTGGGCCTCTGTGGAAGGGAATTTTATAACCAGGGTGCTAATCCAAAATAGGCCCTCTCCCATGTCCTCCCACAATGTATTTCCCCTACTGATGGACCGTAGAGGACCCCCCCCCCGCATAGATCTCAAGCATTATAAATAGTCAATAGAGGCACACAAAGGTTGCTAATTCCGATATCTCTGCAATCAAAATGTGGTTTATCAGTGCTCGCTGAGTATGTGCTTACTTCACAAAGGAAAAAGTAATTTTGCATGGAAATATTGTTCAAAAAGTGTGGAAATTTGACAAAAGATGCCTAATGTATCATTGTCACATTGAAAATGCGAACTTTCAGGAGGGATTAGAAAATTCTTGATAGGCTGTTTGATCATGTCAAGAATGCCTGTCTTACCAAGAATGGAACAAGGAATAATATCTCTTCATATCCTAGCTCAGACATAAGTCTTGCTCCAACATAGGAGAGATATAACGTGACCAGGACTCATCTCACAGTGTCTAACCTGCCCTGGAATATGAAGGGTGAGAGAACAGGTCAGTTCCGGGCAGTGTAACCATTTCCCCTTTCTCCTCTTGCATGGCCTTTTAGAAGGTGAAGACCTTGTTTGTTTGTTTTTGGCACTTCTCCTTTTCTGACTTCACTTATTTATTTTGGTATTCCTTTTTTGAGGCACTGGCTGTTTAGTCCCACTTTGCTGCCCTTGAAATATTAATGGCAACCAAGAGTCCACAGCCTTATGTAACTGGACATTTTGACGTGTTTCAGAAGGCCAAGCGAAATGTACTTGCAAACGGGGCTATGGTCATTCTGCGCAGCATTTCCATGTAGAACTGTGCAGAGTTATTTCAGGAAGCTGGTTCCTTCAGCAACATTGCCTGGCTTTCCTTGCTTGTTCCCCTGCCCTCAATGTTTCTTCTACATGTAACCTCTTGCAAACCTCCGCATAACACAGTGGTTCTCAACCCGTGGGTCCCCAGATGTTTTTGGACTTCAGCTCCCAGAAGCCCTGAGCATTGACCATAGTGGCTGGGGCTTCTGGAAGCTGAAGTCCAAAAACATCTGGGGACCCACAGGTTGAGAACCACTGGCATAACATCTCCTTTATTGGAATTGCCCTCTTGTTTTTCCAGAAACACCAATAATGCTGAGTTTAAGAACTGACTCAGAGTTTAGTTAATGTTGGCAAGGTGCCACCCTCCCACACTAATATCCAAACTAAACTATACCCTAATAAATACCTTCTGAAAAAAGAGGTTGTATAGAATTATCGGCTGAGATGCAGAATTGGCAGAGATTCTGCAATTATTGACCAAAAACCTTCAGAGCTACTCTATGTCAACCAGTGCAACCATCCAACCCATCTCTTCAGTATGGCAGTCCCTCTTCCAAGACAGTCATTCCTGTGGTGGTAGAAAGTGGTGGAGAACAGCACGGATTTATCCAACTGTTTTCCTTTAACTTGAAGCCCTTCATGAGGCATCCTCATGGACCTCCAGAGGTCCTTGGGATGTCCCTGAGGATAACATTACTTCTACACTCACTGCTATGGTGACAATAGTAATGCACATCTTTGCTACTCTCCCTGCTTTCCACCAACACCAATGTCTCTTTGGGGTAGGGATGCCACATAGAACGTATGTCATTGTTTGGTGAGAACAGAATTATAACTTCCCTAATGACTAGAGAAAGTGGGTTCATTGTTGTTAATTGCTGTCCAATTGACTTTGACTTATGGTGACCCTATGAATGAGAGATCTGCTGTTACCAACAACCCTGCTCAGGTCTTGCAAAGTCAGGAAAGCCATGGCTTTCTAGATGAAGTCAGTCCCATCTGTAATACATTTTCTCTTCCCATCCCATCCCATCCCATCACATCTTCCTTTTATCTTAATCCCTCTCACTTTGCCCTAATTATTCTGTTTTCTAATGAGTTATGCCTTCTATGAGTACAATACAATATAAGTGAGTAGAATGGTTTCAGTGTAGTCTTTTGTTGTTATTATTGTCATATATCAGGCATCATGACCCACTATGGAAATGGAAGAAACCAATTTCTCCTTCCCCTTCTGCCTCCTTCCTTCCTGGTGGTGGTATGAGGATGATCGTGATAATCATGGCTGCCACTTTTCAATGGCCCAGAATGTGCATGGTGGGAATTTCCAGCCATGCATCCGATATAGTTGCTACTGCCTGGGGGGGATGCGTGTGTGGAGCCGGGAGCATGCTGCTGCCACAAGCTAATGGCAGGCTCCTCCTCTGCCTAGGATGACTGTTTCAGTTTGTTTCAGATCTTCAGGAAAAAAAAGAGGGGGGGGAGGAAGGCAAATGTCTTTGCTTTTCCTGCTTTTAAATATCTTCATTGATTTTTCAGCAAGTTACAACCATAAAACAGCCATGTGAACACAGAAACAAAGGAAATGGGGAAAAGAGGGAGTAGCAGTAGTAATTCTAAGTAGACTGGAACAGCTGATTCTTCTTAATTCGTAGACATATTAGATTTCAAAAAAGAAAAATGAAGTTAGGATAAAGGAGCAGACATTCCTTCAATTGGAAAAAGCGAACCAAACAGTCTCTTTCTTCCTCTCCCCCCTTTCTGAGACATGCTTGATATTTAACATTGATTTTTACAAGCCAGATACAAGATGGTCTTCTCTGTCATTAGGAGATCTTCAGCTATTGCATCTGTCCAGTGCAAACAGGCCAAATTTACCAATTGCTTGGCAAGACAGGGCTCAACCACACCACCTCAAAGTATGGAGGGTTTCTGGTTCCTTTTGTTTTGATTGTGCCTTCATATTCATGGGTTTGCAGCCAGTCTTCTATCTTAAAATATTCAGGGTTCCCTCTTTCAAAGTGATCAAGTGATATTTCAATATTATACTAGCTAAGTGTCACAATCGTTTTGTTTTAATATTAACATTCCTCCTTTTCTTGTTTGATCTTTCTTCAATTTGTGTCCTGGAAGAAGTTTATTTTGCATCCATCTTTACTGGATGTGAAAGAATCGAAACACACAAAGGAAGTAGCCAGTGCAGTTCATTTAGGAAAGTATAATTTAAACTGATCTAGGGAGTGGGAATACAGAACATTTGCTAATGCCAAGAATCCCCAAGAAGTACTTCTGGATGAGTGAAACATCACATGGATCTCCAAAATAAAATCTGTTTGCACAGGAACAGAATGTGGGACTTACAGGGACTTTGTTTCCCATGTAGAAGTGCCCAGAAAGAACTTAAGTCAAGAAACATCTGAATGCAGAAAGAGAAAAAATGTGGATTCATTCCCCTCCTTTCCCAATTGAAATGGGTTCTTGAGATAAATTTCCACCTTCTTCTTGCATACACAAAGCAAGAGGATAGGAGAAGGGAGCTTGTGTAGATGTACTCTTGCAACAGTTTCCCTGTTAAGTATGATCTGGGCCATAAACTATTGCCATTCCTTACCAACCAAAGCAACAGAGTAATGAAAAAAAGAAGAGATGTTGTGTTGAGGAAGACAGATGAGTATAATAAAGAATCTTGATTTCTTACAGATAGAGATGAAGAGATTGGTCTGTTTCCATTCTGTCTCACCTTTGAATGTATTTGAATGTTCAACTAGGACTTTGGGGAGACCATGGACATTTCTGCAGTATACTCTTATGGTGCTATTATTCCGCTTTCAACCTCCTATGGAATTCTGGGGTTTGTAGTTCTTGAGGCCAAAGAGTTCTCTGGCTGAGGATTCTAAAGCTCCTCCCTAAACTTCAAATCCCAGAATTCCATAGGGGTTGAACAGCGTAGTGCAGAAATGGCACATGTTTTCAATCCTAGCTCAGTCATGGAAACTGCCTGGGTGACCCTAAGCAAGCTAGGTTCTTTCAGCCCAAAAAGAAAGTAATGAAAAACCTCATATTGATCAATCAATCAATCAATCAATCTCCTTTCCATAAAAACCCCTTGACAGGATCACCAAAAGTTTTAGTTGACTTCAAGGCAGAAAACAACCGCAAAAATTCATATAGTGACCCATTTTCAAATGTGGATTTAAAAAAGAAAGCTGCATGGACAAATACATGTGTTTGAATGCATTTTCTCCTAAACCACGCTTTGGCTTCCTAAATATATCTTATCCTAAAATGAAGATTTTTGTATTCATCTTGGTGCATTCCTTGAGCCTAGATTTGGAGAAGAGCAGAAGACAAAAGACATGTTCTGATCCCCACATTAGTACAGGTGGCATGGAGCAGGTGGATTTGCAATGAAACGTGAACCAAACAAAATCCTTGAAACATCCCTACTTATGATATATAAATATTGTAAAAAATCCCAAATATGTTGAAGTAACCTGAAGGCATCAACCTGAATATGTAAGATCGATTACTTGGGTTCAAATCTCTGGTCTTAGGAAAACTGTTTTTTCCCCTTATTTTCTCTGCTGTTCAATTTCCGCTCTGTTTTGTTTTGTGCAAACATCTGGGCTATCTCTCCCTGTCCCTAAAAGAATACCTTAACAATTATAACTGGAGTTCAGTCTGAAGTTAACTAGCAAACCAATAATCCACTTGGTCGGATTTGCTAGGGAACTGGGAGGAGCAAAGAAATCAATTTCTCTTCTTATCGCCATGACCAATTTCTTCTGGAGAACAAGAATCACTTTGGCTGACACAGATTAATTACCCAGATTGTATCAGTTGTCTTCATCATGATCCCATAAGAATCAGAGAGAGAGCGTCACAGCCGGTTTGCTTTTTCTTTTGGTCACGCGAAGGATTAGTATCGATTCTTCAGTGTGTATTTCAAATGCCAAGGAATAACCTAATTTCCCATGTCCACAATTCATGGCTGCTAAATTGATCTGACTCTACTGAACAATCCAAGTTTTGACTATTTTTGGTTTAATGGATCAATATTCAGAGGCAGACTTTGAAGACCGGGGTTTAATTCCCTGCTCAGTCATGGAAACCCACTGGCTCGCCTTGTGCACATCACACACTCTCAGCCCCAAAAACACCCATGATAGGTCCACCTTAGGGTCGTCATAAGTTGAAAATGACCTGACGGCACACAACAACAACAACAACAACAACTTCACAGATGCATTTTCTCCCATAGTAGCAAATTGTTTTGGATGAACAGGAGCAAAAGCTAAAACATATTTGGTTAAACAACTTAAACTATAAATATTCTTTTCCTTTCCAACGTCCGATGGGCTATTAGCTGCCTCAGTACACTGCCATACTCCTTATGTTTTGGGACTGTAGCTCCCATCAACCCTAACTAGCAAAGCCAGGGGTGGCAAATGCTGTGAGCTACAGTCCACCAGCATCTGGAAGGCTACAGCTTTCTAGAGATGTAAATCTTTGCAAATATCGATCTCTCAAGCAGGAACAAATAATTTTGCAATATTTCTCCTTGCTGCTGTGCAGTTTTTGAAGACACAATTTAGGATTTGTTCTGTGCCCTGTGTGTGTGTGTTTAGGGCTTGTTCTGTGCCCCTACAC
Organism: Iguana delicatissima; assembly: GCA_948472985.1. Classification (NCBI taxonomy): domain Eukaryota; kingdom Metazoa; phylum Chordata; class Lepidosauria; order Squamata; family Iguanidae; genus Iguana; species Iguana delicatissima. The sequence continues at coordinate 461,560 of CAOKZL010000019.1, read as the reverse complement.
TCTCTCTCTCTGATAGGTTTGATCTTAATATTCATTTACAGCATTTCTTATAGCCTTTTTGAGATGGGCTACAGAGAAAAACTGAGGCATTAGAGCTTATTTATTGGGGGACAGGGGGAGCTGTCTGCCTAAGGAAAATGGCTCCTGGCCCCCCCACAGTTGCCCAGCCATACTGTGTGAGGTTCCATGTGTGAGAATCAAAATATAATTATTTTTCAGATTTTGAGATGTAGTTTCTGCTTAAATATAGTGTCAGCATGTATTTAAAATATTTTGTGTGGGGAGAGGAAGCAGTTTAGGTAAAGTATCATTTTCTATATATGTTTTTTGGGGAAAAAAATACTTTGAATAGTATATACCAAAATCAATACTTTATATAAACACCTGTGAAATTTTTTTTTAATACACATTACTCTGGAAATAGAGCACAGTAAACCTATCAATGAATGCATGTGGAATTGCCTTGGACTAAAGTTAAACTGCTCTTTCCATTAGCTGAGGTGCATCATAAACACAAGAATGAGATTGCTTTCTACACTGGAGTTGCAGATTCATAACCTAGATTTAACCGTCAGCTGTTCTATATGCAGGGAGACCATGGGATCTTCCTATAAAACTGTGTCCCCCACCGTCCACTTTAGGAGCCGGCAGCCAGACCAACCAAGGAAGGTCTGTTCAGCTTCCCATCTGGGCACAGCGAAGATGACTTTTTCTCCTGCTCCTACCTGTGAGTGAGGCTGAGACATCCAGAAGAAGGAGTCTTGGTCCAAGTCCTTGCTGAAGTCCTGTTCCCTGGTGTGTCGGGGGCAGTAGAAGCATCTTCCTCTTTATACCCCAGTTGGAAGCTGAATGGCTCTCTTTTGCCCAATGCAGCTGTTGGCTCTTATAGTAGGGTGAGCCAGGAAACGTAACTTATTATGGACATGCTCCTTCCTTCCACAGTACAGCCTGCCTTTTCCTGCACTGTACTCTAGAAGGAAGCACTTTGACCCTTACCGCATGCCCATCATTGCAAGAAAGGGGGCCGTTACTGGATTTTTTCCACGTAATGGTATACCGCATGACAGCAGTGAATGGGGACACAACGGCACCTGCTCAGCAACAACATCTTGCGATGATGATGATAATAATAATAATAATAACAACAATAATATTTATTTCTATCCCGCCTCTCCACAAGGATCGAAGCAGCGAACAATATGAAATACATTAAATACATTAAAAGACATTAAAAACATACTCAATCCTCCCCACCCACCAACCCACCTAAACCAACCCCTTAAAACATACAACAATTAACAGTCCATCAATTAACTATTAACAAAACAGCAAGACGATTGATGGGAGGCGATGGAAATGCTAGTCTTGGAAGGCCTGTTGGAAGATAGCTTGGGTCATGGACCAGGAGCAATGTGTCACCATGCAGGGATCGTGACGTTGTGCGGTAAGGGTCTTAGTTGTGCAGACATAACTAGCCAATGTAGAATATTAGTGCATGTTCTCTGTTTACCTACCAGCAGCTGGATTACATAGTGCTGCATTTCAAGACTGGCTGGGGAACACCAATGAAACTTTGAAGGGAGGCTTAGAGACATTAAATTAGAACACAAAAGCATTCTACTATTGATTTGCAGTTTTTTTTTTAAAAGGAAAACAATGGAGAGAGAGAAAAAAAATCCCTGTTCTTCTCCTATCTGTAGCAATGGTACACCAAATGAGAAATGACTGCCAGACACAAAGACAACTTGCTCCCTCCCACCCTTTAAATAAACATACAGAGGCAAATAAAGCTTATTTGTTTCCCATTTCCGCCCTCTCACCCCTGCTTTGGGGTAATGAAAATTTTGTGTGCAAATGTCAAAAGGCTCATAAAGAATAAATCTCAGGGGCTAGTTAATGAAACTTTTCTGCCTGGTGGCAAGCAAGAAGACCCTTGCCACTGCAACCAGCACTAGGTGCTTTGAGCTGTAATATCTCAAGAATTGTGTTGTGTATTCCACCAGTGGTTCCTAATTTGCTCAAAGTCTCCTAGGTACCTGCCAGAGAAAGAAAGAAAAGGCAATGAAGCTATTATAACTTTGTTCCTTCCCCATCCGCCTTTTCTCCCTGCCCAGGGCATTTGGGCACTCAGTAACTTTAGAAAAGGTCACAATACTCAATACTTTTACTTTCTCTAGTTACTAGAAGGCATGGAGCTGGGCCAACTATTGGCCAAAGGGATGGTAGTAAGGTGGTAGTTAAGGGTGGAAAGAAGATTTTTCAAAAATATATATCCAATCCATGGTCAAAAAAGGGTTTCCTGAGTATCAGAAAAACCCGATGAAGAACATTGCCCACAGTGAATATCTTTGCAGTTTGTCATGTTTCTGCACAAGAAAACCCACTGGATTTTTGTGTGTACAGACCACACAAAAAAGCATGTTGCCTGCAGAGAAAAGCATGTCTTCATTCTGGAAAGCTTATTTTTGAGCAGAAAACATGGTTTTATGGGCAAAAACCCCAAGATTTCTGTACAGGAAATACAGTGTACTACATATGAACAAAAAAAATCGGCATGAGGAATTTGCACAAAAAGCCTCTCAAATAACCTTATTTTCAAATAATTTATTACAACAGAAGGGAAAATGTTACAATTGCACATTGCTTGCTTCAGGAACAATTACGTCAAACTGTCTGGAGTAGGAAAGGGACGTAAAAGAAGCCACATTGAAGTGTTTCAAGCTTCCCTTGCCCTCAAGGAACCTGACAGTGAGTGCAATCATGACGGGAACTCTTTCTAAGGGAGGAGAAATGCTTCTAACAGCCAGAATCCTTTATACAGCTGAACACGCAGCATCCTTTGGAGATGGTCCCAGGCTCTAGAACACAGGCCATGGTTTGCAGCGAAAGGTCCATGGAGAAAGCTCCCTGATCAGTCTCAAGCAGCACCAGACAGAAGGATTCAACAGCAGGTAATGAAAGAAAGGCCATCTTTGCCCAAGACCCAGCCACCTGCTGTTAATGAGGGCCTTTCCACACTACACTGTTACAGTGCTATTGTTCCACTTTCAACCCCCTATGGAATCCTGGAGTTTGCAGTTTGCAGGGGTCCCTTCTAGCATCTCCAGTGCAGTTGAAGGAGGGGCCTTTAGACTTCTCAGCCAGAGACCTCTTGGGCCTCATTAAACTACAAACACCAGAATTCCACAGGAGGTTGAAAATGGAATAACGGCACTATAACAGTGTAGGGCAAATGATAAGGGAAGCCCATAATGACAGAGCCCAGCTTGCGAACTTTCAGAGGTTGGATGACCGCTGCTGGGAAGAGAATGTTGGGCTGACTGACCCCTCAGTCGGATCCAGGCATCCTTCTGCTTTTCTGATGAGCCGTGTTAGATAAACAAGTACAAGCCTAGAATAGTTGGTTTCTCATCATCTGTTTGATCTGGCAAGATGAAGCTCTGCCGGTAAATACAGAGGTGAGCAATTTACAGTCAGGTTATACAACAAACAAGAGGCAATAATGAGAAAAAAAAAATTGTCTCCTAGAGCACACTCATCGGGACAGTCTTGTAATACACAGCCACAGGAGTTCCAAGGGATTAAAAAGAAAATGTTTACCTTGGGAAAATAAACCCTCTTGATGCTCCAAAGCAAACATCTTTTGAAAAGCTTCGACATTAGTGTGACTATCGTAGCAGTATTGCAAAAAAGTGGATACAAGGCTCAGCACTTAGTTTCGTGTGGAATGTAGCCAACGTGTCTTTGGAAACTGGAACTGTCATCTCACGCTGCTAGACCGACCCCTCTGTAATGTCAGTTTCATGATAATGGCAGAAGCAATCACCTCCCCATGTTATGCTGGTATATCTGTCGTGGCAGCACACGGCTGACTGCAGGTGTAGGGGATCTTCTGCCAGGCCCCATAGCTCTTCGACCAGCACATCTTTGCAACTTTGACTGCTAGGCAATTTCATTGACAGATGCACAGGAGCTTTGAAAGTTGTGTGATTCCCCCCACCTGAAAGTCCTCTTTATTTATGTTACATCTTTTCTTCCAAAACCAGGAGTCAAAGTGGCTTAAAAGTTAAAACAAACACAGTAGAGACATCAGGTCAACTTCAAAACAAGATCAAAGTATCAATAGCCATAAAAACAATTTAAAACATGATTTTTTTTTAAAAAAAAAACTACAAGAAGTATAAAAGCAGTACATTTAAAAACATCTCAGCACCCTATTAAAAGACTTATCTTTAACAATATTGTTTTAATTAAAAAAAATGCCTGGGGAAATTAAAGGAGGAACCTTTCATCTCCCAATGGGAAAGCAGCAAGGTGTGTGTAGGGGGTCCCTTCTAGCATCTCCAGGAAGAGAGTTTCAGACTTTAGGGCCTCTGTGGAGTTCAGGCAGTGTAGCCCCAAAAGGGAAGAGACTGGAGGGTCCCATTCCGGGAGAAAGGTGGCATACAAATATAATAAATAAAATAATAAAATAATATTCCACTTCTGAGTGCACTCCCATTTCCTTCCCCTCCGAGCCTAAACCAGCTGGTTATTTATTGTCTGTCCTGCCTCCCTACTCCCTCTCCTCCCCACCGCTAAGCAAAGTAACAGCCCCTCCTGGAGCTTGATGGGGTTGGAGGAAATTTTGAATGGGGTACAAGGACCTAGAGGAGACCTCTTTGCTTTTCATTCCCCCTCCAAACACTCACACACACACACACACAGAGAGATATATATATAAATGCATACATACATACACCCATACAGGGAATGGATGTGGAATTTGCTGTACAATTGCAGGAACTTTGTTACTAGAACTGAAAATGCTAGGGAGAATGGCCTGGTTTAATCCAGCAGTGTGTCTGGATAATCTGCCCGAGGCCATTTCCACCCTACACTGTTATAATGCTGTGATTCCACTTTGAACATCCTATGGCATTCTGGAGGTTGCAGTTGAGGGAGGGGCCTTTAGAATTCTCAACCGGAGAGCTCTTTGGCCCCAGGAAACTACAAACCCCAGAATTCCACAGGACGTTGAAAGTGGAATAATAGCACTGCAACAGTGCAGTTCAGAAATACAGTAGAGTCTCGGTTATCCGACAGAAACGGGCGGGCTGATCGTCGGATACCCGAAAATGTCGGATAATCTGGAGGCCCGTGGTGGCCGCCATTTTTGGGGCATGTCTGGGGGTGTCTGGGGGCGTGGAAATGCCTACAGCCACGCCCCCAGGCAGCCGCGACGTCGGATAATCCAGAATGTCAGATGAACAAAGGTCGGATAACCGAGACCCTACTGTATCCCAAGACTCCACAAAGATGTCATCACTAACAGAGTAAGCAAATTCTCATCTCTCTATTGGTTTTGCTCAGCTGTAAAGCTGGAGCATTTTAACATCTCCATGCTAGTGTCTCTTCTGCTTTTCAAGCTATATCAGCTAAAAAAAGGCACCTTTGTATATGTCTTGCCATCGTTCAGTTTGTCAGTCTTTTCTTTTTGAACGGGGAGCAAAATGAAAGCAGAGTGGATACGCTTTCAAAAATACTCTCCCTTTCATTTTCTCTCTCTCTCTCTCAAACGTACGCACACAACTTTTCAGGCCACTGCCAATTGCTTTCTTTGGGATAGGAGAATTATTCAATTTACCTTAAACAAGCAGATTTGTTTGGCAGGGATAAGCGAAGGCCTTTGTTGCCACTTATCTGGATTTAGAGGAAAGCACTTAGGTCTGTTAAATGATGCTCGTAAGTTACCACTTGTTTTTCAAGAGTCTTTTGGCCCACGGTGTCATTATGTGGGAGCGTGTTGAAGTGGAGTCAGTTCTTTGCAATGGGGCTGAAGCACCTACGTGGAACGCTCCTCCATTTTATTACTCTCCAAGCCTGACACTGTTCTCGTACCCTCGTGCATTCAACCTGTATTTAAACAAATTGCTTTGAGGGGTCTACTTAAATGTTACACTATGGAATAAGTAGAGGTCTTCCAGACTGAGGAGGGGAAAAAAACCCGTTGAATTAATTTTGTAACCCACTTTCTGTCCCCTTGTCTCTTGGAGAAAGGAAATCTTATGGGTTATGATGGAAACTGTGAGCAGTTCTTGCCTTGTGGTTTGACTTGTGAAGTCCCCTAGAAGTGTGGCAAAATGTAAGAGGGATTTTCATTAAACTATTTGTAAAACCAGATTGCACCAAAGGAATAAGGAGTAAGTAGGGATGGAAAGAATGTTAAGATAGATAGACGGATAAACAGACAGGTAGATAGATAGACAGATATAGATATTCAAAAATGGTCAAACAAATGTTTCTTGAGTGCCCAGAAACCCCGATGAGGGGAAACTTGGATAGACAAGAATATTCACAGCTTGGGATTACTGTGTACAGCTGTGTACATGAAACGGCATTTTCTTCTTGGAATTGTGTACCTATTCTATAACTGTGGCAACAAAAGCACAAATTTTGCATCTCTTTTACACAACAAATATGTTCTGGATGTGAGATTGAATTGTCTTTGCAAACATACTGTTTTCTGCAGAGAAGGTGCTGTTTCACTTGCAAAAACAGCCACGTAACAAACATTGCACAAGAATAAATCCCAAATTGCCAATAATCTTAAAAATGTGCAGTTTTTGAAGACTTTCTTACAGTGGGAGAAAAATTCCTAAAATTACTCACTTCTTCCTTAGAGAAGGAAATTAGCGGAGAATGGCATCCTTTGAAGTAAACCAGGAAGAATGTCTTCTTCTGTGCCTAGAGGAGTTTGACAAACTACATGTTGGAGTGGCTTAGCAGAGAATTGATTTTATATGCTCAAACCATAGGACCAGAAAGTGCATATCATCCTTACCACAGAAATTCTATATTCCATTTTATTTTTAAAAACAAATAGTTTCCATTTCAAACACAAATAAATTTACAATTGTTGGTAAATTTCATTTTTTAAAAACAATAATTGTCTAAAATTTAGTTCTCGACTATCTTTGCACAGGAATGTAGCTGGAGTGGGGGCAGGAATTCTCACCAGTAAGAATTCTGCCTCCCAAATATTTGTTTTTTCTTTCATATCCCAAATTTCTAGGATTATGAAGCATGAGAGTTTGGAAATTATTCATATCCAGAACTCTTCTGTTAGCTGTGTTCTCATTTCCTTGATCATATTGCCTGTCCCTTTTCTTTAGACGACCAAACCGTATTTCTAAACACTCCACTGATGTTTAAACATACTGCAGTGCTGCACTCTTTTCCCTACATCTTGGAAAGATGGTAGCTTTTTATAACGGCATCGTTTCAGTGGCTTTCCCGGAGGGATCGTAGTTGTGGAGTAGAGTGCTGTTTTGCATTGTGTTGCAAGCATTTGCTGAGTGAGAGAGAATAGAAATGAACATCAGTGGGATTGTCTCATATGGGCAGATTTGACTGGGAAGACTAGAGATCAATTAGATGATACTTTTTTTTTAAAAAAAAAGTGCTCCTTCAAGTGGTGAAAGATGTCTGCTTCTCTTAGCACAGTGGTTCTCAACCTGTGGGTCCCCAGATGTTTTTGGACTTCAGCTCCCAGAAGCCCTGAGCATTGACCATAGTGGCTGGGGCTTCTGGGAACTGAAGTCCATGAACATCTGGGGACCCACAGGTTGAGAACCACTGTCTTAGCATGTGATTTTCCTTATCTCCCTGTCTTGTATATGGAGCAGATTCTGTTTTCGCATTGATTACTAGCAGGTAAACAAGGGATTATTTTGGGAATCCGAGGCACATGTCTGTAACACACATGTCAGAGGTTAACAGGAAGAAATATACCTCCTCTTAACTTCTTGTTTGACCTATAGAGACCTCAAAAAGGATTAGAGATTTTTTTTCTGCCTCATCTGTTAACTAGATAGGATAAGAATATTTCTGGGCAATGGCAACCCTCTGTGGAAAAAAAAAAAACTTGCCAAGAAAAACCCTTAGGGTTGCCATAGGTTGGAAATGACTTGACAACACTCAACAACAAAGAATTTAAAGCAGTTGAAAACTAATAATTAAAAAAGAGCAATAACAAGTAAAAACAATGAAAGAGCCTTTTCCACAATCGGTGAGCCCTCAAATACCTGTTGAAACAGAAAGCATTTGCTTATGCACGGAAGGGTTGCTGAGAAGGCACCAGTCTAACTTTAGTAAGGGGCTCCCTGGACCTTGGGCGGCCACTGAGAAGACCCTGTCCCATGTTGCCACCAGACGTACCTGTGAAGATGGGAAGAGAGAAGGACGTCCACAAAAGATCTCATTACACAGGAGGGGGTTTGTGTGGGAGAATATAGTCCTTCAGATAACCTGCACCCAAACCATATAGGGCTTTATTGTGGCCAGAAACAGACCAGCAGCCAGGAGACCTCATGCAATTAAGGAGTTATTTGCTCCTGCAGCCATCCCTGCTTGACAAACTCCATGCAGCTCTTTGGACCAGCAGAATTTATGAACACTCTTCAGAGGCAGCCCCATGTAGAGCATGTTACAGCCACCCAAGCTACATTCCCCAAAACATTTATTTTTATTAAAGGAAGTTTCGTTGCTCAGTTTTCCCTTCCATGTGGAAATGTCAGCTGCCTCGGATGATTCTCTTCAGATAAGTCTTTCCCATGATTTAAGATGCCCTTAATTGCTTTACGGAAGGGAGAGAGAGCACACCTTTTAACCAAACAGCTGAGCGATTTGCTATGACAATTCTGCCACTGTGCGTTCACTTAATTTCCAATTAATCAAACATTCAATAAATCATTAGTATAATTACACCTGCTCCCATTTTCCTACCCACTCGTCCACTGAGCCCCCCACCCGCCTCGGCGCATTAGCTATGCTCAGACAGGTCCCTGTTCCGGCAGTGTGGCTAGATTCATTTGTCTGACCCAGTTGGTTGCACGTCCTCATGAGCCTTGAAAAACGATGGGGCAGAAATTTTCATTATTTATAGTGCCACAAGTTTTGCTTCCTCTCCCTCCTCCCCTTCTTGCTTCTTCTCACACTGATGCTCCTGCAGCAACTTAAAAACAAACATCAGTGCAACAGTGACTGGTTAATTTCTCACGCTTTTTTAATCATTTTTATTCCCCCTACTGTGCCACTTTTCTAATTACACTATCTCCCCAGGTGTGCAGTAATTCCCTCATCACCATATATCTCAAGTACAGATTATTAAAATAATATAGCTTGTGTCATATAAATGTAGCAGAAAGTATCTTAAAAAAAGACTTTATTGAAAGCCAGTAAATTGTTTCAACAGAATAATGTTTTAAGGGAAAGCAAGAGAGAGCGAGAGCTTGCACATAATCAGGTTTTCAGAATGACTGAGTTTCTTAGAAGAAACCTGAATGGATTTTTCCGCTCTTCAAAATAGTCTGTATAACTACCTGCAAAGCAAAACACTGGATCTGTGCTCTTAAATGGAGACCACCAAGGAACAAATATATTTTTTTTAATTGCTTGACTACAGTTGATCACTGACATGTGTGAAAGGCCAAGTGTCGGTCAAGGACACTTGGTGGCTTCCATGTCACTGAGGCGGTGAATCCATGTCAGCGTTTCACACAGTTTAGGTGAGCTCTCCAAGGTTCTGAAGGTAGGGTTCAAGACCTTGGACAGCTCATTTAAAACCTCTGTGAAAACCTGAATTCACTGTCCTGTTGACATGGGAATCATCAAGTGTCACCACATTCTTGCATATCAAATACTACAAGTTTGGCCATCATCTCTGACCAGGGGAGACAGCTGCTCCATTCAGAACCAAGCTCCACACCTTCTTCAGAATGAGGTTTCAGTTTGAACTGGTTCAATGTTTGACTGTACCCTTCAGACTTCAGTCCCCCACTTTTTTCCCTTTAAAACAAGAAAAGTTTTCCCAGAAAACAGCAAGAGAAGGTCCCAGAAATCGAGTTTTTCACTATATGTCTCTTCATCTGTACCATGGAGAGAGAAGCTTCAAAATATGGTGTCTTTTATGCTGATACACTTATGGAATTAATCATATAATCCACCTCTACCCATTTTACTATGCAAAAAAAAAAAAATGTATTTTAATCTCAGTGAGTTTCTCCACATCCCACCGGCATTTTTTTCCACTTTGTATCAAGTTGTGAGGCTTTGTGTTTACTTCCTGTGCTGCAACCTGTGCATATTTTAAAATCTTCTCCTTGATGTGTACATTTCCTCACAAAATTTGCTGTCATTTAAGCAGATTTCCCCATTTGATTAAAGAATGGCTGTATGTGTGCTTCAGTCATGTGTATTTTAGCCCTTTGCATTTAAATATGTGCAAGTATATGCACACAAGTGTGAGTGTGCATATTGTGTTTGTGCACTTTATTTTTCAGAAACAATTTTTCCGGATCCTCTCTTGATGTATTGATATTCAAGGCAATGACACACATTTTCCCACCAGAAATCTTCAGAAGTGTAGAAGCAGTAGAGAGACTGTCTTGTCCTATAAAGTTTGTTTTCACACACATAAACTAGCAAATTGGTATGGTAATCAGACCTCATGCTAACACTAGCATTAGACTAGCATCTTCTGCTTCATTAAGGAATTGGCTAGCTTAAGGGGCATAGGGAAAGTTTTGTGGTGTACACAATTCGTTCTTCAGGTATTGCACAATATTGACTTTGGGCTGTTTGCTACTGTATGCCATTGTATCTGTCACAATAACAGAGCAACACATGCTGTGAAAGTCTCCGGTGTATCAACCTTTATTATACATAGATGTAACCTTGCAATTAATTCCTCCATCTTTGGACTAGAAGAATCGTTGTTTAAATCCATTGCAATCCTCGTTTAAAAAGAGGCAACATCGTTATTGTTCAGCTAGAGTGGTTGACTTGAGTTGGAAGCTGAATAGCAACTTAATTCCACAATTCCTATATGCAGTTACATATTCATTAAAGGAGTCTGCTAACAATGTTAAAGGGGCCACACATTTTACACAAGCTTCACTCTGAGATGACTTTGTAACGAGACCACATTACATGAGTGGTGTTGAAGCCAATTCAGAGGAAGGGCAATACTTCTTACCTTCATCTAAATCCATGCGTAGAAGAACACAGGAGGAGTGGAAGATAGCCAAAGGGTTGTCTCCTCCTCCCCTCTTCTATACCTGGAACGTTGTTGTTGTTGTTGTTGTGTGCCTTCAAGTTGTTTCCGACTTATGGCAGCAATAATGGGAACCATAGCTGAGCAGGGAATCAGATCCTGGTCTCCACGTTCACAGCCCAGTGCTCAAACCATTACATCATGTTGCCCATCACACATGGAATAAAGGCACCCAAAGGTGTCTTATTTTAACTTCTTCTTTTCTTTCTTTTTTGTCTTTTTCCAAAGAGATTTTTTGTGCATTTTGAGATATATGTTTATTTCTGTAAAATGCACAAAATTGGAAACTTAGGCCCTTTCCACATGGGGGAAAAACATGGAGTAACACAGGGTAGGACGACCTCACCCGGAGGGCGTCCCTATCGTAGGGTGCGCTAGGGCAGTTAGAAAAGTGGAGTTTCCCCACCTCAAACCACCCTCGCGCGGCCGCGCGGGTGGTGCCGCGTGTTTTATAAAGACCACATTTCATGTGGTCTTTATGAAACACACGTGCACTAGCCTGTCGCAGCACCCCATGGGGAATTGCAGGGGCACACAAGCACATCCCTGCAGAGCTGCCCGGGGGCGGGCTTCTGGCTAGCGTGCTTCTCCAATTGGCGGAGAGCCGCCGGACGCTGCCAGCCACCATTTTGGGTGCCACTGGCCGCCGCCACCATGTAGAGCAGAGAACGCGTGCTGCTCCCTGCGGCGACGGAGCAACCGAGATAAAGGTAAGCTCCGTTTCAGCGTGCGCCGCCCCGTTTCCCCGTGTTTCACGCCCCCCCCATGTGGAAAGGGCCTTATTTTCCTTTGTTGCATAAATGTGTGTCTGTCACATGTGTGTCATTAGGTTCTTAATGGGAAAAAGACACTTATTTAGTGCAAAGAGGTTTTGTGCAAATTGCAGAAAACCTGAAAATACCCCCACTCAAAAAAAAAATGCTTGACTGTCTCAGAGCCTTTCTGCACTATGCTGTTATAGTGCTATTATTGCACTTTCAACATTCTCTGGAATTCAGGGATCGGTAGTTCACTGAGGCCAAAAAGCTCTCTGGCTAGAATTCTAAAGGCCCTCCCTAAACTGCAATCTCATGGTTCCATAGGATGTTGAAAGTAGAATAATATCACTAAAACAGCATAGTGCAGAAAGGCCCTCAGTCTTGTACTGGGAGCAAGATCTCTTATGGGGAACTGGCAAATACTTGAAAAGATGTCCAGTTTTGACCAAAATCTCACCATCCAAGATTCCTCACCAAACAGCATCCCATCCCACAACTGCTCTTTGAAACAGGATGTTTGACAGATTTTGGTACTGTTCTGGCCAGGTGATCCTTACTTTCTTGGTATGATGAAAGGCTACAGAGGCATTGGTGTCACCATGTTCACCAAACGTTAATGCCCACAGTGGAGAGGGTCCAGTCTACTGCCACCCATGCAAGAAAGTCTTTGGTCTCTTCCTTTCTGCATTGCGGCATTGGCAAACTTCCCCCTTTGCAGTTTTTACCTGGGAAGGAATGCTTTGCTTTAACTGTTGATAATTTTAATTAGATAGTAAGCATCATGTAAAAGCAGAATGAAGACATGGCACTTTGCCTTCTAAATCAGGGAGCAGATTACTTTGGGCAATAACTTTGGAGGCTAATAGATGCCTCTGCTCCTCTCCGCAGCCCCCAAATTATTTAGCACAGTTAACTGTATCACATTTGGGTAATCTGCAATTAGGTGATTTGCCTGAGCCATCGAAAGGAAAGGGTATTTGCTCATCAGCACTCTGTGAATTGATGTGGGCTCTGCTTCCCTTTCCTCTCGCTGTGCTCTAGTTTTAATTTCTTTTCTTTTCCTTTCCACCATCTCCAGCTTCTCCTCTTCCCCTCCCGCAGACAGATGGATACGTTGGCTGCAGCATCAGTCAGCAAGATATCCATAAAGTACCGCAACATCTGTGCAAGGGCTGTGCTCCCTCCGAATGAAGTGAGCATTGTTTAACTGCAGTGCTTCATTTCACAGCGGCGACGGATGTGGTGGAAGTGGGAGGGAGGCCAGCTTCTGGACTCTCATTTGACCTAGAAAGCATTCTCTATACACTCCCTTCTTCTGTTAGGGAAGATGCAAAGTGTAAAAGTTGCAATCTGGGGCTCTGAGTGGATGTAGAAAAGCTGGCAAAGTCCATCATGATGATGAGCCAAGCCCAACAAGTGGGTGTGGGTGCTTTCGTATCATTGTGGTGGTGAACTAACTCCAAACTTTAAGTTGCGGTAGCTCCTCCACATTCATGAGCTCTGTGGGCACAGAACCCTTGCAAAAGTGGAAAAATAAAAAATAACTCCTACCTCCACAATTTCCTTCTGGAGCTCCCCCTTCCATTCCTTTGCCTCTGGCCCCGGCTTGGGTGGTGGAGGAGTAAAAAAACACTGTAAAGGGTTTACTGACACTTTCCCCTCAAAGGGAGAAGAGCACAATTCTTCCCTTCTAGTTACTTCCAGCAATCACCTTGAAAAGGGAAAGGTAGGAGCAAAGAGAGCACCTGACAAATCAGCAGCCATTCCAAAGCAGAAAGTGCAGCTACATGAGAGAGAGGACATGCCTCCAGCAGTGGGAGGAGGGCTTTGCTCACCCAAAAAGAAAAAAAAAAGTCAATTTTAAACACAAGCCTGGCAAGCTTGGGGTGAGGAATGCCTGCTAGCTTGAAAAGCAATGCCTGAAGAAAAGTAATTTAAAATGCAGTCTTTTTTGTGCTGTGAACACTCTACCACAGTGGTTCTCAATCTGTGGGTCCCCAGATGTTTGCGGACTTCAGCTCCCAGAAGCCCTGAGCATTGACCATAGTGGCTGGGGCTTCTGGGAGCTGAAGTCCACAAACATCTGGGGACCCACAGATTGAGAACCACTGCTCTACCATATTCCACAGAAAGGCCTCCTCCTACTGATTAAAACACAAATTCCTTTATATGAATCCTGAAAACAGAGCAATGGATCAGATCCTTAACAAAACAGGACATAAAACCACTTATTAAAAACAACCAAATGGAAACACTACTGTAAATGAAAGGAAACAGAGTTTCCAGGTTTTGACTGGAAAGAATATTAAATGTTACATTTGATTAAAAAAATAATAATGTTAGCTTATTACAGTACATCCATATGCAGAATTTCTCTCCTTTTTTTGTTGCTGTGTGCCTTCAAGTACTTTCCGTCCAGCCCCTCCTTCAACTGCAAACCCCAGGATTCCATAGGATATTGAAAGTGGGATCATAGTGCTATAACAGGCTAGTGCAGAAATGGCCCCAGTCTCGAGGGTCATAGTCCAGTGCCGTGCTGGATCTACTGCATTACATTTTGTCAGTTGCTCCCAAGGCCTTGCAAATGCCTTTGCCGTATAAAACCCATAGAGACAGGAAGCAAAGGAAGTATGTATTCTTTTTTTTAAAAAAAATATATATATAGTGTTTCAGACAGTCCACTGGCAAGAGCAAGAGATACAACTTGGTTGCAATACATGGGGGGGGGGGGAAGTGACTTCCTTACTATTTGTACCTCTCACACAGAATTCTCTGGTTCTGTCTGGAGCAATGCCCCCCTCCACAAAATATAAACTTTGGTTTTGTATTTTTGGAAAAACCAGGAGGGGGCAGTAAATTTCTTTTTATGATTATTTTAAAAAATTGCAGAGTTATCCATAAAACAAGACTCTGCACATTCTCCTTTCCTTACAGTCGACTGTTTGCAACCTGCAAGGGGTGGGTGGGTAGAAGCAGGGTGATAGGTCTTACTTTTATTGTCTTGAGAGTTTAAAGATATATGCTTACCACTTTTAAATGTGCAGAAGGGATTCGAACAGGAAGGACAGCTGGCCCTTAGAAAACCATTTCTTCATGTATTACGGGTATTAAAAGCTGGGTGAAATGGGCTTTCTCTCTACATTGTTTAAAAAATAGGTTTTTATTAGCTGTTTATAGCACATATAACACAGTTGAGGGAGGGAATGGAATAATTCTTGTAAGCAAAGTTTGGATCCAACAGGATGTATTCTGGAATCCAAGGCCCTTTCAGCACTTTACCTGCATTCTGCGGCGTCCCGGCATCATCCCAGCGGTGCCTTTGCCAGGATGGGAGCATGTCACGAACAGTCCCCTCTGCACCCAGCCGGCTGCTGGTGGACGTAACAGTCAGGGCTCACCCCTTCCTTCTTGTGCCGCACTGAGGAAGGAAGCGCCTAGGTAGCACTTCCGCCATTTCCACATGGCCTCAGCTGATGCAATCATTGCACAAAAGGGACCTATTACCAGATTTTTTTCTGATAATAGTATAATGTGCAATCGTGATGGGTGGGGATGTGACGGGAGTGGGACCGCGATGATATCGTACAGTAGCAGGTGTTGCAGCCCAGCTTCAATGCGTCTCCATGCCAGGATGGGCCGTTGTGCAGAAATGACCCAAGACTATGTTGTTTCTGACCCTTAAAAAAATTCCAATACTGTTGATCAGTGGTTGCATAGAGTAGTAAAGAAACAGAGGGACTTTCCACACCATGCAGTCGTTGCACTATAATTCCACTTTATCTACCATGGCTGCCTCCTATGGAATCCTGGGGTTTGTAGTCTTGGGAGGTACTCAAGCTCTCTGGCTGAGGATTCGAAATATCTCTCCCTAAGCTGCAAATGTCGTGATTCCATACAGCAGAACAATGGCAGTTAAAGTGGAATCATAGTGCAAAAATTGTGTAGTGTGGAAAGGCCCATAGAAAGTATCTATAATGAGCAGAGATGTCATGGCATCATCTCATTGAATCCTGGGACTCAGTTCGGTGAAGGGAGTTGGACTTCTCTGCTAGACCAAACTAAGCCAATCTACAATCTTTGTTACAGATTTAATTAGGTCGAAGATTCTGAATCATGGTTTGATGAACATATAATATATCTGAGTCCGAATCTAAAATGACTTGATGAGATTTAAAAGTAGAACTCTCAAATATACGAGAAACTAAGGCACCAAGATGGATTCACCACCTTATTCTCTGTTCTTCCACATGAATTCCATTTATATTTATATTTTGGGAAGGACAGAAAGGGCGAAACGTTTCAAAGTAAAATAAGAGTGAGAGAGGAAAATGATCACTTTCAACCCTGTTGTTAATTTCAAAGCTATTGAAGTCAGGAAGCAGTTTGACAGAAACAGCCACGTAATCCACTGTACTAGCTGCCCTGTTGGGAAGGTAGGTGTAGGCACCCGGTGTTATGTCGTGATGGATTCCATTAAGACATTGCAAATGGTGCATAGAGAGGACCTCTAAAAGCCTCAGGTCTGGCTTGTTTATACATATATCTTGGGAGACCCTAGCAAGAGGTGTCACTTGAGAGTCTTGTCCAAAATTAGTAGCCTCCACTTGTTTCAAACCAGCCCCAGTTCTAGTGTTAAAGACCAAATGAAGCCAATCTACAGATCCCAGGAATTCTCTGGAATGGAGCCACGGACAGTAGAATAGGGCTGCATAGCTGCATCTGTGCAGTATAGCTCCTTTCTTCAACAGAAATAAATATTGGAAATGCCTTTCCTTCATCTGCCCTGATTTGACAAGGACGGTCTGAGCAATCTTATATCCTCCCACTTTTTTAGTTGCTTTTCAGATGGGCCAGTCGCTCTTTCCCCCTTCATTCCCAGCTTACTTCAATTGCTGCAAATGCTGTTAACTCAACGGGGGAAAGAGGAGGGGACGGGGCAGAACCTTGCCCTTCCCAGTAAGCTCCACCAAAAGCAAAGAACCACAGCCTCTCTTAGTGTGTTCTTCCTCACTGCTGTCATGTTGGGTGTGCTCCATGCCATAGGAATGGTACAGCTAATCCACAATGATGCATGACTGTAGAATATGATCTTAAAGTAACATAAGGTTTGTACAAATATAATGTGTTACTAGCAACCTCTGGATGATGCTGGACTTTGGGTATTACCTGTAGGGTTGTTGTAAATGGGTGTTTAGCCAGACTGGCTCTGTTTACTTAGAAGTGGTAGCAATCAACAAGTGATTTACTATGGATGAGCTTTAGAGTACCTAGGTTAGAGCTGCGGTTAACAATGGGTCGCATATCGAAGGAAGGAGGTCTGGGAATCTCAACTTAGTGAGAAAGGATTAAAGACTCTAGGTTGGAAAAGGATGGGCTCAAGGTGTCTGGACAGTGAGATACTCAGAGAACTGAAATAAAGATAACACAGGAAGTGCAAAAATTGTTTGGGTCAAAGCTTGTGAAGTTAATTCTTTGGGAAAAGCTGGAAGTTTGGAAGACATGTAAATCCAGAGAATCCGCCAATACACATTGTGGGTGTGTGTAAAAGTATGTACCACTATATAATCCAGTGTGTACTGTAAATTGTCAACAACCATTGTAAGCCATTGTAAGCCAAGCATTCTGTACCTCGTTAAATACAATGGGGGAAAAACTGCATGTTTTCTTGAGAGTAACAGAGTAGCACAAGAAAATAGCTAACTTTTGCTATCTTGACCCTACTCTGACACACTATCTTATGGTGATTATGATTGTTGTGGCAAGATTTATTCAGAGAATGTTTACCATTGCCTTCCTCTTAGGCTGAGAGAGTGTGACTTGTGCAAGGTCAACTGGTAAGATTCCAGCACTGATCAGAGATTCATACCATGTTCTTCCAAGGTTTTAATCCAGTGCTCTGGATGTTGGAATTTGTTGGAATTTGTAGAATTTTAGTTGTTTCTAATAAAGTTATGGATTGTCTGTGTAGTGGGAGAGCTATGTCTGCTTCCAGCCTAGAAATGTGGTGCGTTCAATATACTTCAGGCTGCTCAGAGTAGGCAGACAGCCAAGCCAAAGAAAGTGAGAAAGAAGAGATTCAAAGAAGTGAATGGCTCTGTCGCTATTCAGCTAAGTTTATGGTCTTTCCCAAGATGCACTTGTTGGTACAGCTCTCTGGAAACTCATAAGATTTCTTCTGTTGAAAACATTAACGCTGTCTGCTACCCTTTATTCTTTCATTAGCTGAAAGACAGTTGGAGAAGCCGGTCACATGGATAGTTTTGTGAGCCCCAAAAGTCCCTTTTCCAAAGTTTGCCTTTGAAGTCCCACTTGCGTGCCAGAGAAATGTTCCTTTGGGGTCTTTCTGAGAGAGATGCCAGCTTGTGCAGGATAAGAAAGTTGCCGAGGATGCC
Organism: Iguana delicatissima; assembly: GCA_948472985.1. NCBI lineage: Eukaryota > Metazoa > Chordata > Lepidosauria > Squamata > Iguanidae > Iguana > Iguana delicatissima. Next base: position 443,315 of record CAOKZL010000019.1, on the reverse strand, counting down.
CTGGGAAGCAGACAGCCATCCTGTATCTGGCAACAGAAAAACCCAGCAGAAAAATAGCGTGTGCAACTTGTGGAGGAACACATCCGACAATGTTCCCCAAGGCAGCTTTCCTCCTTTTTCTTTAAAGGCCCGTAATATCTCCGTTTAAAATGTGTTTGGTTGTCAGTCCGTGATCCACAGTGTGCCATGCACAATAATGGCTTAGTTCATCTCGAGTACAAATTGCTCCTGCAAAATGCATAATGTGTGTTTGAGTACCGTTATTTATTGTTTTTATTACCGCTGCTATTATTGTTATTATTACTGCTACTAGAGTTTGCTGCGCTAGAGGGAAAGAAACCCGTCAGGGTGTTTGGTTTATGGAAAAGGAGCACAATGTGACTATCTGCTTTTGTGGAGTTCTGTGAAGTTTCGAGGGAAGGCGGGAGGAGAGGTACTTCAAGCTGACTTTGAAAATAATAAACCAGTGTCAGGAAACAACATTTCAAGAGCTGGTGAGGATGGGGGAGAAGGAGATGTTGGAACTCTAATTCAATTTACGCTTAAATCGGTGCCTGAAATAATGCACGGAGAGAAGGAAATATAGTGGAAACTGTAACTACATTTTCTTTCTGCATATACCTACATTATTTGGTACACAGATGTGATTCTCACTTTACACAAGTGTACACCAGACTTTGTGTCATTGGTCAGGACAAATAATTGGTCAGGACAAATAATTGGGAAACATTTTTATTGTAATTTTTATTGTAATCTTTTGGATTACAATAAAACCAAATTAAAACCAAATTAAGCAAAAGCAATATTTAGTCTTCAAGCATGCCTTTGGACATGTTTAAAATACTATAGTACTCAGGTCCAGATTGTCTAAAGGACTACTATGTATCTATATGTGTCTGCCCATGTTTTTAGATCTTCTGGAGAGGCTCTGATCTCTGTCCCATCACCCCATAGGAACGTTTTGTGGAATCCTGGGAGAAGGCCTTCTCCATGACTGCTTACAGTCTCTGGAAGTTCCTTCCTATGTGGCTTAGACTGGAGCCCTACCAGCTACCTTTTCCATTGGCAGGCAAAGACCTTGCTGTTTAAGAAGGCTGATTGCTCAGGAGAAAAGAGCCTCTCGTACGTTGGCTGGTTTATACTTGTTTTCTTCCTTTTCAGTCATTTGTTATTAACTGCCTTTTATTTTTGTGGGTAGTGCTGAAAAGGTTTTGCACAATGATTTTTTTTAAAGCTCTTAATCCATGTTAACTTTTGTGAGCTGCCTTGAGTCCTGGGCTGTGGAAAAGGCAGGACATCAACAGGAGAAGAGGAGGAGGAGGAAGAAGAAGGTGGCCATGCCTGATCCTGTCTCATGCTCTGATACAGAAGGCATAGGCCATTTTCCACACGACACTGTTATAGTACTGTTATTCTACTTTCAACATCCTATGGAATGCTGGGGATTGCAGTGGCGTAATAGGACTATAACAGTGTAGTGCAGAAATGGCCATAGTTTGGTGCCGGAAATTTAATCCTCTGTAGGTGAGACAGTGATTCCTAATAATGCAGTCTATTTGAAGGTATTATTAAAAACTGTGATAGGCTGTAATACAGATCCAAGAAGTATTCAGCTTTTAATTCAGTGTCAGAGAGGTGAGGGATCCATTCTGTTTTCTCCCGCCACCCAGCAAAACTTTGAAGTTTTCCAAAATGCTAAGGCCATTTCCGCACTGCACTGTTACAGTGCTATTATTCCACTTTCAACATCCTATGGAGTCCTGGGGTTTGCAGTTTAGGGAGGGCCATTTAGAATTCTCAGCCAGGGAGCTCTTTGGCCTCAGGAAACTACAAACTCCAGAATTCCACAGGAGGTCAAAAGTGGAATAATAGCACTATAACAGTGTAGTGTGGAAATGGGCCCAAGCCTGTCTTGGAGGTGAGGTTTAACACCTTGGATATATAAAACTTTTTAACCAAAACCAAAAGCAAATACATCACTCCACTGAGACGGGAGGCCCCAGAACTTAAAGTGTCAGAGTTTCAAGTTTTTAGAAATGAACCAAGGTGGAGTATCCACATAGCCCTTTGCCCCCGTGGGATCTGAACTAGATTGAATAGTGAGGGTCAACTATCTGATGTTTTCTTTATCCTCTTCAAATCTGATATTTTAAAATGTACTTATGTTACAAAACACAATTGGTCCCCGATAATATTTCTTCACCCAGAAACAAACTACTTGTGGCAGGGAAGACGTTGCTCCCTGGGGGAATACCACATGGACAAATAAATCCATTATGTTCAAAACTGTGCAATTATTCCTTGGGGTGACGATGGGTGCGGAAGGGTTTCTTTTACATTCCTCTGTCTTTTTAGAGCCCCTCAGCTCCAGCTAATGACTGATATTGATTATGAATATTTTAAATGGAAATAGAATCAGGTTTCCATGACAGTCAGTCAAAAATATTTCATTTGTAATGTTCATTTAAAGAAACACTGTTCTTTAAAAAACAACAAAAAACTTCCAAATTTTCAAAATCATTAACATAATTGAACATCATTAAATAAAAAGAATAAAATCTTGGAATGGCTAGGAGAAAGAATCTAATTCATGCACCATTCAACTAGTGGATAGTAGAGCTCTGTTTGGTGAGGATTGCTCCTCTCCCCGCAACTTCCTGTTGCTTACTCTTACGGCATTTCCACACTATACCACACTACACTATACCTGTTGTAGTGCTATCACTCTACTTCCAGCATCCTATGGAATCCTGGGGTTTGCCATTTAGGAAGAGGCCTTTGGAATTCTCAGCCAGAGAGTTAATGGTTGCGATCCCACATCATAATCTTCATTTTGTAACTTTATGAGTCAATTGCTGCTCTCGAGAAACACAATGAAATCCTGTTAGTGATTTGTGAAGGTGCATATCTGAGCACCATCGAGAGTGCTCCAATGCAAATCAGGCACTTCAGATGCCCACAGGGCATTTTTGATGCTCAACAGGCTCTTCTGATATTCATTGGATATTCTTGTTGTGCTCCGGCGCTTCCTAGCTGAACCAGTTTCCAGATGTGCATTGGTGCCCATGATGCACTGGGCTATTGGGCTGCACCCAACCTGTCATTGTGGAGCAGATGTTCACACCTTGTAATACAATGGCAGCACCTAGGTGAATGCCACAAATAAGGCCATTTATGAAGACATGGGTACAGGTGATGTAGGCTAAATTTCAGAGGAAGGAACTGGCAAAACCACTTCTACGTATCCCTTGCCTAAGAAAACCCTATGGAAGTCATTGGGTTGTCATAAGTCTTGAAAGCACATACCCACAAGCAGGCCATAATTATGGTGAATGTTTTGGGATTTTTGGTCAACAGTTCCCACCTTCATACGCTTGCTTTCCTGAGAAGGATTTTGTGTTAAGAGTAGGGATAGGGATTTAAAGGATTTTTTCCCCTTCCATTAGTGAGATAAAAGTGGTATTTTGCAATGATGTTCCATTTCTTGGGATTTTCTCATGAAAACTACACTTGTGCAAAACACATAAGTTTTTTTTTCCCTGTGGGAACAATTTTCATGCAAAATACAATATTTTGTACAATATAAAGAATGCAAGTACAAAAAAAAAGACATTATGGTGTCTTACAGTTTTTTGATGGGGCGCCTTAAAGAATCATGATGCCCTTTCTTGCAAATATTGTGAATATCATTAACTTCCCTGGTTAGGAGTCAGATATAAACAAATTGGTAATCAGACAGAAAATTTAGCTCAATGCTATATTATATTCCATTGACAGACAAGACTCTAGAGCTACTGTAAATATTAGCCAAATCCTTACTGAAGGTTGGGAGAGTAAGGAAACAATAAATTGATTAAGTTATTATTTATTTTTACACATGGAAAACACTGCATTATACCCTTCTGATGTTTATATACTGTTCAGGGTAGCTAATTGCTGTTGCTGGCAATTAGAAGCAATCATAAAATAGATAACAATTACAAAACAGAAACAATACAGCTAGAGAAAAGAGAATATATAAATAAAACTGTAGATATTTCATATAAAGCAAATGACTACCTAGCACCACCATCCCAAAAAGATTTTTGCAATGTTGCAAAATATTGAGCTCTGCAATGTACCAAAATACTGTCAACCTAGACTGCTGGGGGAAAGAATTCCATGGTTTTGGTGTGGCTAATGACCTCTTCTCTCTCTTTTAAAATGTAATTTTTAAAAAAAAAAAAAAAAAAAGCTTCATAAAAATGACGTAGAATTTTACTATGTCTTTTGCTGAACACATCAAACAGCAGCATCCTGAACGAGGTGACAGGTTCAACTAGTCCACTGTTCTGTTGTAGGTCACCACTGACCTCTCAAGTCTATGTCATGTCATGGGTGGGCAGTTGCTGGGAGCTGGGGACAACCTGAGTGGTCCTCCATGGGAACTTGGTAGCCAATACCCCCTTATCATGCCACCCACCCACATTTTCCCCTTAAAAGTACCCAACATTCTCTTGAGAGTATGTAGTTCTTACGTATCTTCAAGTTGACTTAGACTTATGGCTACTATATTCCAAGGTTTTCTTGCTGAAATTTTTTCAGAGGAGGATTGTCATTGCCTTCTTCTGGGGCTGAGAAGGTATGACTTGCTTAGGGTCACCAAGTGAGTTGGGGTTTGAACCTTAGTCTCCTGGAATCCTACTTCAGCTGGACCATGCTGGATCTGTACTGCATGAGTGATCTCCAAGCACCTTAGGTGTTGTGGGGAACATGGTTGGTTAAAAAAAACAAAGAAACAAACAAAAACTCTTGAGTGGTGGGGACACTAGATTCTCTCAAAAAAATGACCTTATGGCCAATGAGTGGCACATTGCCCAACCTGATCTAAGGCATAACATTGTTCTTCTGCTACTCCAGAACCTTACAATGGGGCTTCCTGGATTTATATCTGGAATCTAATGCATGCCAGATATGTGCTGTGCTTCTGAAATGTGCCTTTTCTTCTTTTCAATGCAAATGAACTTCTTAGATTCTTATTTTCAGACTATAATGACCAATGAAATTCAATTATCCCTTTCTTTTGCATTTCTCTGCCATATTCAGATCTTTTCTGGGGGAAAAATGCATACAAAAGAGTACATTTTAGGGAAAGATGTCTATAAAATGTATATATGAAATAGTATAAAAATAGTAAAAAGAAGTCCATGTATTAAGAGAAATTATTTGGAACAAAGTCTATATGATGTGTATTAAAAGCCATAAGGAAGTAAGTGTGTGTGTGTGTGTGTCCACAGGCTTATGTAGACATGATGAAAGAAATTCATGGAAGAAAATAGGCCCAAATCAGGTGGATGGAAATGGAGAGATTAAATATGATCATAAGATTATAGAGCTGGTAGGAACTCCAAAAACCATTTAGTCCCACCAACCTCTGTTTAAAAGCCTTCAAAGAAATAGAGTCTACTACTTTATTAGGTAGTCTGTTCCACTGTTGAACAACTCTTAACATTGGGATGTTCTTCCTAATGTTTCAGTGAAATCTCTTTCCTTTCCTTTCCTTTGAATCCATTGGTTTGAGTCCTGTCCTCTAGAGCAAGAAACAAAACAACAACGACAACAACATTGCTTCCTCTTCTACATCACATTCCTTCAGATATTTAAATATGACTGTCATGTCACCTCTCAGTCTTTTCATCTGCAAGCTAAACAGACCTAGATCCCCAAGTTGTTCCTCATAAGCTTTTTCTTCCAGACTTTACCATCCTGACTGACATCCTCTGATCACATTCCAGCTTGTCCCATAATTTTCTTGATTTGTGGTATCCAGAACTGGACACAGTATTCTCGGTGAGGTCTGACCAAAGCAGATCAGAATGGAACTATTGCTTCCCTCAGTCTGGACACTATACCCTTGTTGCCTATCCCTGATGAAGAATATATCAGAGGACACTTCTGGGTCATCAGACTTAAAGGTCCTATTCTTTTCTAGTTATGTTCCTGGCAGTCGCATAGGGACAGGGGATGGGGATGGTCCACCCCCGGTGGCAAAGTTTTTGGGGCATCCCGGCTCGTAGCCATGTCCTCATGTGCCACAGCCATGCCCCCACGCACTGTGGTCACTCCCCGTGCACCATTACCACACCCCCGCACTGTGACCACACTCCCTCATGCCCCTCCCTCCATGCACTCCAAGCTCCGCTGCTGGCTCCTGGCATAGATGAAAAACTGTTCTGGCCCTGGAATTGGTTTAATTGTCTTCTTGTTTAAATCATTGGGTGGATTTTTTTTCCAAAAGGAGAAAGATTATCAAGGAGAATGGGAAGGAAATGGAAAAAAATTGCACCCTCCAGATGTAGTATAATCCCAGGAGCTTAAATCACCAGATATGACTTTGTTATTGATTCCCCACTCTCTGACTACTGTGGGATTGTTTTGCCCACTATATGGACTCTGAGAAAGATGGACCCTGAGAAATAATTCAATGTTCTCATTTTGGCTGCTGGATAAGATGAGAACATTTGAAAACTATGAACTGTGATTAGTTTGTGGAGTCGCTTAGTTTAATTAATTTATTTTTTGGCGCATTTGACATTTTCGTTTCAATGCACAATGTACTGGTAGATCCCCAAAATGTAGGGTAATTAATTTCCAAAGAGATAATTTATCTTCATTTTGACATCACCTTGGGTAAAAAAAAGTGCAGAACCTTTCTCCCCCACTACTCTTCCTCTCTGACACACACATACACACTACATTTTCAGAAAGTAAAGGATTTTTTTGCTCCCATTCTCTATAAATGCTTGTGGAACATGCTACAGAAAATTCCTGTTCCCTGGCTGAATCTCCACTTCAGAGGAAGCACTTAGCTTTGTATGCTTCCAATCCCATCTTTACTCAAGGCAACACTTGTGCACTGCTTACATTTAATCTTTGCGTACCAAAGCTTTCCTGAGGTGGTGCTTAGAAACATAATATGCTTCGTGAGATCAGCATTGACTTCTGATGGAACAGAGGTTGGGTTGGGATGTTCCAAGAGCTGAGTTAGATGACTCTTTTTTTTTCTCCCCTCTTTCCCTTTTGCAGTAAGCTTGGATTTCTTTTTCATGTGCCAAAACGGAGGTAGAATGCCAACTGATTTTTCTTTTAAGCCATGGTGTTTGCAGAGTATTAATCCTTACCATTTGCATCAAGTTTTTGGAGCAGAAGTGAAGCAAATGTAACTGTCCAGACACTTTTGGGGGGATTCTAAAAAAAAAAAAACCTGTGCTGGGAACCTTAGAGGGTCAGGGATGCCCAAAACAGCCCCAAGGGGACCCCAGAAGTACAGTTTCCCCAACCCTGGATTATACCATTACCTATCTATTTTTGTACATGGTTCACACACCTCTGATTTAGACCATGACCTAGCTACTTTTGTATGTGGCATTGTCCATAGATCATGGACCTCAGATACCATAAGGGGCCCCTCAGATACCATGAGGGTTTCTACATCTCCTGCCATCAGCATCCAGCAGCTTGTTTTATCCTGGGGTTCACATGATAGTCCAAGTAGAACAAAAGTCTAAGGCTTATGAATATTAAAGAGCTGGGGCTACTGAAGCTGAGTTGCTGAAGATCTGGATCTCCTAAAACCAAGAGCTGGGGCTGTGTTGCAAGACAAGGTGGGAAGGGAGGAGAGGAGTTAAAAAGAAGTGGTCCCACCAAGCTTCAGTGAAGCAAGGAGGAGAAGGTTTGAAGAGAAATCCCCAGGAGCTGTTCTCCCTAAGTTCAGGTAGATGTTGGATTGCCCCGTGACTAATTTCATACTGACAGAAGTTTACTTTGTGAGCATAATGAAACAGGCGCCTCTCAGTGGCAGCTCATGCCTTGTAATAAATTAGTCTCTAAGATGTTACAAGATGCTTCATCACATTGGTTTCAAAAGACAAATGCAGCTGTTCTTTTGCAAGCTGTGTAAGTAAATGTGCTTGCAAATCCTAGCTCCAGCCTCTTTTATATAACTGCAGGATGTTAATTTATTAATGTTTATATTAAAGTTTTTAGGCTGTTTTTTTTTTCACCCACCTGAATGGCCTTTGAAGTGGTGCACATAATAACAATAAAAATACCCATCAGTGTAAGATATTATATTAAAATAATAATAGAATATATAAATTGATGTGCACAAACAGTGATAACAACAATCCGAGCTATAAAAATGGCAGCAACTTTTTTTATTTAACTATGTTTCTCCCATCTGCAAGCTAGGACATACTTAATCTAGACTAGAAGGGTAATAAAAATGTCTGATGTTCCAGTGCCAGTTAGATCGATAGATAGATAGATAGATCAATAGATAGAGTAGAGTAGAGCTTGGAGGTATCACTACTGGCAAAGTCAGCATTGTGGATGTAAATAATATTGATTTCATGAAGGGATGAGAAGCAAGTAGTCCTCCAGATATGGTTTGACTGTAGGTCCCAACGTTGTTCACCATAGACTGGCTGTGGCTAATGGAACTTGCGAGACAGGAAAATGTGTATGTGTGTGTGTGTGTGTGTATTGTTGTTATGTCCAAGTCACTTCTGATTTATGATGACGCTAAGGTGAATTTATCATGTGTTTTTTTGGGGCTGACAACGTGTGATGTCCCCAGGGTTACCTCGTAGGTTTCCATGGATGAACAGGAAACTGAACCGTGGAACTGAACTGCTACACCATGATAGCTTTTGTGTGTTTGTGGGTATATTTCTCAAATAAGTGAAAAGCAGAGCTTTTGCGTTGTTGTTACACACACACACACGAAGACACAGAGGCCATTTCTTCACTAGCCTGTTATAGTGCTATTATTCCACTTTCAGCATCCTATGGAATCCTGGGGTTTGCAAACTCTAGGATTCCATAGGATGTTGAAAGTGGAATAATAGCACTATAACAGGCTAGTGTGGAAATGGCTATAGACACCCTTGCAGGCTTCACCATGTTGTACTACTAGAACACGTTAGAATGGGGATATATTAAAATTATTGATTTATCATTTATAATGCTAAAGTGATGTGCTTAAATAAAAACTGGATGTCGTCCAGCTCTCTAGCAACTCTGACATTATTGGACAATGCTGGCTGAAGCCATTCATTTAATGAGTGTGCCAGGATACCATGAGAACTGTGGAGGGTACCAGTCAGAGAAGCCAGACAGGCAGAATGGACGGGTCAATAGTACAAGCTGCTGAGTGCTACAGGTATTCAAAAGGGATGGCAGCATGGAGCTCAGGTTCAGAACTCATAGCTTTTAAGAAGTATAATATCCCTTCCACACACTTGTCCATATATCTACTTCTTCAGTATCTTCATATGCTTATAGTATTCTTGTAGAAAAATCTGTGTTTCTGCTTTTTTTTTTTTTTTTTAGCACATGCTCACTGAGGATTTCTTGCATATGTGTTGGAGCTGGAAGGAGGCAGTTGAAAATCAAATAGTTTTAACAATATTGTTGTAGTTTGCCTTTAAGTTCTTTCTGACTTATGGAGACCCTAAGGTGAACCCATAACAGGGTTTTCTGAGGTTGAGAGTATGTCATGTACCCAAGGGGACCCAGTGGGTTTCCATGGCCAAATGGAGAACTGAATCCTGGTCTCCAGAGTGATAAATCAATACTCAAACCACTACAACATGCTGGCTTTTTAATAATGTACCCATTAAGAGATGTGGTATTGATTTAGTCACAGCCATTGCTGATTATGTTTTTTTTTTTTCCCCCCAAGGAGGACAAACCCCAACACATACCCATGGTCTATTCAAGTTAGCACAGCTGCAAAACTTTGGAAGATGTTTTGTGTTAGGGCCTTTCTGCACTACACTGTTATAGTGCTATTATTCCACTTTCATCATCCTGTGGAATCCCGGGGTTTGGAGTTTAGGGAGGGGCCCTTAGGATTCTCAGCCCAAGAGCTCTTTGGCCTCAGGAAACTACAAGCCTCAGAATTCCACATGATGTTGAAAGTAGAATAACAGCACTATAAAAGAAGTGTAGTGGGGAAATGGCCTTTCTCTCAAATAGGATCAACACCTTGGATAGCTGCTGAGAACTGAGGCCATTTCCGCACTACACGGTTATAGTGCTATGATTCTCCTATGGAGTCCTGGGGTTTGTAGTTTGGGGTGGGACATTTACGATTCTCAGCCAGAGGGCTCATCTAAACTGCAAACCCCAGAATTCCACAGGAGGCTGAAAGTGGAATAATAGCACTATAACAGTGTAGGGTGGAAGTGGCCTTAAATGAACAGTGTAATGGTGAAACCTACAAAACTGCCCCTCCTCGGGGAAACTAAGGTCATTTCTGTAACCGTGTAACATGGAAATGTCCTCAGTGAACAACTGGGACTTTTAAAGACCTCTCTCGCTTTCTTGTGTGATTCACAAAGGGTACCAGTCTAACCCAGATACCACTGTGTCTTTCTGGCACCTGTTGGTTCGTCCTATTAATCTGATTAAAGTAAATCCATTGAATCAAATGTTAAATAGCAACTCAATATTTATATAAATCCCTCCGATTCCATAGGGCTGCTTTGCATTAGAGCAGTAATTGGAGTTAGATCTCTGGATGGAATCCTGTTCCGACTATAGTAGATCTTTGAACCTATTGTTTGATGTTGAATCAACAGATATGTACATCCTTTGGATTCAAGGTACTTAAACAAGATTAACAACAAGATTTAGGCCTACCTCTTTCATTATTAGTTTTGGATTTCTTTTATATAGAATGGACTTCATTGTATTAGCACGTTTTTGTGCATTTCTTGCCTGTTAGTTACATGCATACGTTCAAGTTTAATTCATATATATGTCCATTAAGCTTCCCAAGCCTGCTTCCCTTGCCCCCCCTCTTGTTCTCTCTTTGGAAGTTAATGAAGGAAAACTGCCTGCCATGCGATGCAAATAGAATTGAGACTACCATGGCTGAAAGTTGCCATCTCTCTTTCTCATGTCGATTGAGTTTCAGGGGCATGAGAGCTCTCCCCCCCTTCCCCAGGCTTGGGTTTTAATGGTTGATACATTTCTGGTTATTTGTCATAAAATAATTCCAACCAAGCTGTTTACTGGTCTGCCTGCTTAATTACGGTAGTGGCAGGGAATGGCACACGTTTTGCATTCTCACCGAATGCTCAGAGAGGAATGTTAAAGAGTTGCTAATTATCTCCTGCGTCTGCCCCCTTTGGTGAATATTACCTAAATACCTCTTTTAAATCTGAGTTTGTCTGCTCAAAATTCTTAATCATGCTGGGGAGAGCAGGGGAGGAAGAAGCCTGTCTCTTGTGAAAGATATTTAGAGCAGGCAATGTATTTTTCCCCCTTTGCTTAAAGGCACACACACCATTTTAAAAAGTAACTCTGCAGAAGTTATTTGCGCACTCGCCAACCCAAATCCTGTTGATGCAGCTTTTAGAAAAGGGAAGAAAATAACATTATGCCCCATGCTTAGGAGGGTAGCAAGGTGTTTGCTTTACGGAGCAAACTGATTGACGATTTACAAATATGTTCTTTTTTTTCTTCAAATTTTTCCCTCTCCAGTTTTTAAATAATATATATACTTCGAGGGAGAGAAAGAGAGCTTGCTGATACAGGCTAGCATCCTGTTAGTGACATACACTGGTGTGGGATGAGATATACCTGTAAAGTGAATTTGTTAAACAATACGTAGCAGTCATATCCAGTGGTTGGTGGAGGAAGTGGAGTCCCACACATGGAAATGTTGCGCATGTGGATGTGTATCAAAGTTCACCAAATAACACTGAAAATACACATTGTGCACTGCTGTTAAACTACTTTACTATAGTACAAAGTACAGGGTTTGTGGAGTGGATCTGTAACTCTGCTGATAGACATTTGTGCTGGAGCAATCTCAGATTCTGGTCGTTGTCTTCAGCAGTTTTATGTTTTGCTCTCCCAACTGCATAGACACACACACACACACACACACACACGCACATTTTTATCTAGTCTGTCCTGATAAATTATACATCAGCTGGAATCCAGTTGGTGGTGTATGCATATGATCATTGTGGATGGAAGCATTCAGCACCTCCCTCTGCAACGATCCCACACACTTCCATTTTTCCTTTCTGCTTCCAGGACATCCCTTTCCTGTGGCCATTTACTGTTTGGAAGCAACCTGGGAGTGTCTGGTTGTGTCTCAGAAGCTGGCTGCAGAATGAATGTAGCCTCCTGAGCCTCCAGAGATTGAGGAAGATGAGTGTTAGGAAACTCTGAAAAGGAGAATCCTGGACTGATGAGAGTCTTCACACTTTGGGACTATTCCGTGCAAAATTTGTCCATTTTTTTTTTTTTTTGTATATGAAGTGGCATTTTCTGCCCAGGAAACACTATTTTCTATGTAGCAAAATTAATTAAATATAAAAAAGTGAATGTTGCATAGAGTAAGTCCCCAAGGAAAAAATTTTCTGGGCAGAAAAAAAAAACCCACTTTGTGCACATAAAATGCTGTTTCCTTTGGAGAAAATTCTGTCCCCCTCCAAAAGAAATAAAATAAAAATCCATGTGTGAATTTTACACAGAGCAAGTCTTGAACTGTGAATAGTTTTTGAGAACTGGAGAGTTTTCAAAATCTTTCTCACAGCAAGAAAATACTCATTTTTTTCTCACAAAAATATAGCAAAATTACATCTCTCTGCCACAAGTTTACCACCCATGCTTTAAATTTTTATACTAATGCTATTGTTGCATTTATCTCAAAGCATTTTCTTTACTCAGTATTTCATTGTGCCTCATTGCTTCTCTTTTAAGTTAACCTTTAAAACAAGAGGAACTCTTCCCCCCATTATGGGGGAGAACATTTTCTTATAGGAGGGAAAAGTTGCTTAAAACAACTGTGCTATTAAGTCTTTTTCCTCTCCTACTAGTTTTCTTCTGTGTTACTAAACACTGGTCCTTTTTAGAAAAAAAAAAATCTATCTTCCTTATTCTAAGCTATTACACTTAAAGTCATCTGGATTCCTTCAGGGCTGCCAAAAGGTGAAATTGACTTTTTTGAGAATGTATTGAGGAAAACTGCAGCCTGTGCAGTTTTCCCTTTTTTCCCTTCCCCACCCCACCCCCAAGGAGAAACATCCTGTGTGTTAAGACTGAAAAGGGAAAATTTACAGCCAGCTTCAAAATTGTTAGCTGAGGTAGGAATCAAAAGTCCAGTAAGCGTCCACTCTTTGCTCTTTCCATCAAGCTGGTTGAGGTGCCAGCTCATAATAAGGTGACTGGGAAGGAATCAACCCTTGGAAGACCATTGTTTTTATTGGACGTAAATGTTAAAACCAGTAGCCCTTAAACAAAAACCCTCATTAAACGTGATGCTTATCGAGTGGTAACTTAATCTGGGTCTTCATACCCTCCATTGGGTAACGCTGTTCCTTTCGTGGTACCGGAAAGGTCATTAGCAAGCCTCCACACCTCAAAGTGTTTAATATTACTGGTGTGTAACTTTTGGCTAGCGAGGGGAGTGAAAACCAGAGACATGACAGCAGGGAGGTGCTCTCCAGCATATGTAGCACAACATCTTCATGGTCTGTAGTGCTTAGCAAAGCCAGGCAAATCATCTTCAAAAGCTCAACGATGGTAAGAACTTGTTGGTCTCATGAGCTTACTATCATAACTGAAGAAAGAGAAGATGAACATTGCCCTAACTTTATATACAGAATCATAGAAAGATAGAGTTGGAAGAGACCACAATGGCCACTGCCATGCAGGAACAAATGCTCAAAGTACCCCCAGCAAGTGGCCATCCTGCCTCTGCTTGAAAACCTCCAGGGAAGGTGAGTCCACCACACTCCGAGGCAGCATATTCCACTGTCAAATGGCTCTGACTGTCAGGAAGTTCTGCCTGATGCGTAGGTGAAATCACTTTTCCTGTAGTTTGAAACCATTGCCCTGTGTCCTAGTTCCTGGCAGAAAACAAGCTTGCTCCATCTTCAACATGACATTCCTTCAAATATTTAAACATGGCTATCATGCCTCCTCTTAACCTTATTTTTCTTAGGCTAAACATGCTCAACATAGTTTGATACCTTCAGCCCTTTCCACACCTTAATGTGATCCTGTAACATCCGGTCACAATCCCGGCAGTGCCTATGCTGGCTTGGGAGCATGTCCAGATGTTCCCCTCTGCATCTGGCTGGCTGCCAGCAGATGGTAGCGCTCCAACTGTGCTCCGGCCTTCCGCGGTCCAGCTGGCCTCCACCTGTGCTGCACTGAGGAAGGAAGCGCCTTGATAGCACTTCTGCCCTTTCTGCACAGCCCCAGCCAATGTGATCGTTACATGAAAGGGGCCTTTATGATTTTCTTTTTTCTGGTAAAAGTATAGTACAGTGGTTCTCAACCTGTGGGTCCCCAGATGTTTTTGGACTTCAGCTCCCAGAAGCCCTGAGCATTGACCATAGTGGCTGGGGCTTCTGGGAGCTGAAGTCCACAAACATCTGGGGACTCACAGGTTGAGAACCACTGGTATAGTATGTGATCATGATAGCTGGGGACACAACAGGAGCAAGACTGCGATGGATCCATGCGCTGTCCCTGCCCAATCGATAACCCATTTTCCCTGCCCTAATCTTTCTTAGAGACAGATGCTTTAGCCATAAGACTCACAAGTCAAGGATCTGTTTATCTTCCGATGGACAATCCCCAAAGAAAGCAGACTAAGTGCAAGATACGTAAGTGAGGAAAATCATATGCTGTAACAATCAGACATATTTCACCATTTGTGAGAGCATCTTTACATTTATTTTTTTTTAAGGTGATGAAGGGATCATCTAGTTTGGTTCTCAGTCTTCACATACATTTGCTTTCTACATGCATGCATGTCAGCTGTGAGCAAGAATGTTCATGAATGGTTTAACAGCTGGACTGACATATCGCAAGAACAGGATACTGATATATTGTGTAGCTTCTCTGATGGAGGTGAACTGTCCAGCTGGGGGATGAAGAACTTCTCCTAAGGAATAGGAAAAGAGGAAATTGGGTGGTGGAAAAAGAATACAGCAGTGACAGCCAAATGAATAGTCCCGTCGCTAGAAAACAGAATGGAGAGAAAACCAAAGGTTATATGGCGGAAGAGATTATAAAATGCCTTGTGTTTTGATCACCTTGTAGTACAACATATAAAAAATTTAGGAGTTGAAAAAATACAAATAAAATGAAGAGTTATTTACATAATAGTTAAGTATATGCAGATGTTATTTTTTTTCTAAAAAAATCTAGGTTAATTCAAAATATTGGTGTGAAAGACTTCTTAACGTTTAATTGTTGCTAGTTTTATAATTGTTATTGCTGTTATTTGCCTTTTACTTGTGGTGACCCTATGCTAAAATTTGTTAGAGGTGAGACTTAGAACACTTGACAATTGTCTTCCTCTTAGACTGAGAAAGTGTGACTGGTCCAAGATCTCCCAATGGGTTTCCATGGCTTGGAACCAGATTGGAATCCTGTTCTCTCAGAGTGCTAGTCCAGCTCCCAAACAACAGTCGTGTGCTGGCTGTTTTGCTCAAACACTGAGCTTACGAATAAATCACCACTCACAAATCCAGCAACCCATGACATATTAGAGGTCAGTTCTGATAAATCTCACAATAACTAGTCTTTGGAACCAAATACTTCCTTGTGTGACAGTATATTATGGCTTGTAATGATAATTTTATGGCTTAAAAGCCAGCGAGGAAGTGCCACGTCCTGGGCAGACGGACTCGGAGTTGGTAGTCTTGGCACGTGAGGCCAAATAAATTGTTATCATAATTCAACTCAGGCTTTCAACAAGTTAACACCGCGAGCGTATTCAGGCTGTACATTTTGCAGACCTTGCAGAATGCTTGAAATATATGCTCTGTGAAAAACCACAGTGTCAGAAAATCTGGGGAGTATAATTGCTTTTCTTTTTTCTTTTTCATACTTCTTCAGCCACTATGAAAGGGGTCTTACCTTTGGCTCCCTTGCCCCTGTCCCACATTCACGGTGGTTGACATGGTGATTGAAATGCTGAGTGTTCACGAGACCACTTGCATAAGATGCATGCATGCTCCAAAGCAGCCATCTCAACATTGTATCACCACTGCCATCAGGATTCCTCTCTCTCTCTCTGACAAATGGCTTGGAAAATATACATTGAGCGACTATAGATCTTAGCTTCAGCCCATAAGCAACCCACTTTCGTCATAAGCATTTAAGTAGACCTATGGCTTTGAAGGATACTTGAAACATTAGGCTAAGTTAATAGACAGCTTCTCAGAAAAGCTAGGAGACACGCAGTCTACAGTCAAAAAATCAGTAAAGTGTAACTTTAGAGCTTCCAACTCAACTGACGATTGACGGCATGGTTGGCTAACAATATTGTTTCAGTGTTATCTAGAGCCAGGGTTAATTCAGAACAATTCCTTTTTTTAATTTCTCAACAATTGGATGCATGATCAAGAAAGCACAAAGCTTTGGGGTGTATTCATGAATCTATTGGCCAGTGTCCTGTTGGATGTTTTACAGACACATAATTTTCCATACACACACACACTTTTTTTTTTGGCTATAGCACAGCATCCATACTGAGTTTGCAACTTTGTGGGCATAGTTCTGCAAATGTGATTGCTGCATACACAGTTGCGTATTTGTGGATTGTGGTGTATAATTACTTCACCGGTGCCTTCAGCGTACCACTTGATTGCCTGGGATTGCAGACACAGGAAGCCCATTTACACAATTAGTTGCACAATGTTTGTATCCAGCTGGAGGGTGGTGTCGTGCAAACAGTGCTTAACTAAGTGAGCCTAGAGTTAAGGCAAACTAAGACAATGTAAGACCCCTGCTGTTATGAGCACACTGTTAAATGTATGTAGTCACTAAAGGAAAGATCATACATGAGATGATACGTAGCTACAGTGCCTAACAGGTCTCATCTTGAGAACAGCTGCTATGTTTCTGATCAAGCTAGACTTAGAGGCTCAGAGGAATAGATTTGAAGATTCTTCTGTTCTGGAGTTTCCAATTCTTCCTGAGCAAAACACCCAGATTCTTATACTAAAGGCAGCACAGTCTTAGATCTGTTCAGTACACATCTTTGTAAATTTCATTCTTCCAGGCAGGAACAAATGCTTTTACCTTGTTTTTCCTCTTTCTGTTCACAGTTCAGGATTTACTGGTATGATAATAGGTAAGCTTTTTTGGGGGAGGGGGGCTGTGTGCGCAGAGAAAAGCATTTTCTGCACATATTTTTTTTTTCTTTTTTGTGCAGGAAACTTGTATCCTCACTGACTTAGAGTACTGTGCTAGTCCTTATTGGCCCCATTCAAGAACTGAATATCTAAATAACCCTATATGCTAGAAAATACTTAACGGCTGTAAGCTTCAGTAATATGCTTGGCTTTCTAGGGAATCAACTTCATGTTTGAGATCCACATGCAGTGGGTTTAATACAAGTCTGAGCTTTGTGAAGTCCGAATGTACACTTGTGTTCACTTCATAGGTGTCGGTGTAGGGAGGACAGATCAACCAGAGATATTTTATGACCTAACACATTCTGGACATTGTTCTGCAATCCCATTTCATCACCAGTGTTCTCTTTAGATGCCTAGGGCCCTTTCATATGACACTATCACAGCACTATGTTTCCATTTTAATTTCTGTAACTGCATCCTGTGGAATTCTGGATGTTGTGCTTTGGAGCTCTCTGGCTGAAACTACCAAACATCTTTCCCTAAACAGAAAACTCCAGGATTCCATTGGATGTGTTCATGGCCTTTCATGTGGAATCAGAGTGTAGTAGCAGTGTAGTGTGAAAGGGTCCTCTGGTGTTCTTCAAAGTAGTAATGCAGACTTATCAGATCCTTAAAGAGTGCAGGCATTGTTGATATGTGGGTTTTTCCCTAGTCCAAAGTCATAGGCTAACTGTTCTTACCTTCCCAAATGTCTAATAGAAAATCTGGACATGGCTAGCTGCATTTATACCTAGATATTCTAACAAACCTGACATGTATCAAGGAATGGATCTGCCACAGACATTACAGATATATATTGAGATTTCCAAATGGATAGACGGAACTGCTCTATAATGAGGTCCTACCCCCATCTGGGAAGGGTCTACTGTCCTTTTTGGTGATGTCGAGATGATGCACTTTTGAACTCCTAGCATCTTGAATGATTGTATCATGGATGTTGACTCTGCCTTGGCCTTTGATCGTCTTGCTTGAGGTTCCCTCATCTTGCTTGAGGTTCCCTCATCACTAAATGCCTCCTGTTCCCCTTTGGTTGTGGAACCTGCTCCATTCCATGTTTCATTCTTGACTCCCCTCCCTCTATAACTCAACCCTGTGCTGGAGGAATCTGGGTTTTGCCTTTTCTACAACTTGCCAAAAGGCAGTGAAGAGTAAATGGAGAAGCAAAGGATGAGCCATTTTAAAACAGGCAGTCTCACAAACCTCTGGGTGATTCTTCGCATGCCGTCCATTAAAAGAAGGAAGAGATTCACCTTGCCAAGGCTTGTTACCATAACAGGAACCTTACTTCAGATAGACGGGTTGAATTAGATAAGCCCTCGCAAAACTTAGCACCCTGCTGATGGTGCAATTCTATAGTGTCTTCATTTCAATTAATGTTCTACTGTGGATAGCATTAAACTTTATAGCTTTGAAATTCACAATGAGATTATATATTGATTACTTGGGGCTGTTATTAAATTTCAGCCAAACACTCTCTGACAATGTTTTAACAAATATTAATCATGAGGACTTTGATCAAACTGTAAAAGATGTATCAGCATATCCTTTTTAGATGTTAAGAAGGCAAAACGTCCAATGTATTTAACATATATAGCTGCTGGGGAAGTAGTTTGAAATCTCAGCCGGTCTTGGCTGCATTTTGCTAATAAAAATTGAATATGCCTTTATAAAAATGTGTAGTCTGCTTAGCGCAGAAAGCTGGGCCCCTGAGAACACACTCCATTCCATTTTGCATTTACTTTGAACCGTTCCCTGTGTTCTTATGAGCATCTGTGTGCCATTCTTAGAGCTGATGAATGTCTCCATTACCGCCGACCCTGCCAGTTCTTCTCAGCTTAAATTTGTATCTTTAACACGCCTTGCCAGGGACATGATTTCAAAGCTGATTTAAAAAGAGTTGGTTGTGGGTTTTCTGTGCTCCGGGCCAGGATTGTTCAGAAGGTGTGATTAGAGTATCTTTAACTGTTAGCAAATGTGTTTTATTCAGATGGTTTTATATATTCCTGTATTCATGATGTGCTTATTGCAGATGGACTAAAAACAGCTTTGAAAAAAAGAAAGAGAGAGAGAAAGAAAGAGGTGTTGTTGTGTGCCTTCAGGTTGTTTCTAACTTATGGCAACCCTAAGGCAAATCAATTGCAAGGTTTTCTTGGCAAGATTTATTCAGAGGAGATTTGACATTGGCAGAATGGGGATTCAAATCCTGGTCTTCCAGAATTGTAGTTCAACACTCAAACCACTACACTGTGCTGACTCTTAGCAGCAGATATTTAGTCATGCACTCTGGACATGCCTAAGCATTGGAAAATATGAAGAAAGAAGAAGCAACCAGATTTTTTTTTCCTTCAGGAATTTTGGAGGTGAGTTCCTTGGAGACTTGTGTGTGTGTGTGTGTGTGTGTGTGTGTGTGTTTGTATGTGGGTGAGAGAGAGACTTACTTGAGATATAGATGGAGGCAAGTAGCTTAAGACCACCTAGCATTCAGCAAATCTGTTACCTACACTGAACCTGACTTCCCAGCCAAGAAATAGCTGGATTACGAGGACCTAGCACATAGTGATGGAGAAACTCACTTATGAATTCACTCACTGAAAAGGTCCCACCTTTCCCCAAAATGGGATTTGAGGCTGAAAAACAAAACAAGGATATGCAAATTGTGTCCAGAATAACTCCCAAACTGCAAGAAAATTCTTCTTGTCAGGATTTCTTGATATAAAAAAATGACAATTTCCCCCCTATTTGTAAGAGAAACCAATGCCATATCTGCATTCCTCTTGGAGGATCAAATGCATAGGTAGGGATTGACTTGGCCTCTGCTAACTGTGGCACTGGAGTTGGTGTCAGTTTTCAGGGCTGCTCTTTATCCCCTTTTCCTGATTCTCCAGCTCCATCCCCTTCTTGGTTAACACAGTTCTTCTTACAATTTGCAACACCGTAGTTCTTTTGACATCAGACTATGGAAACCTTGTCTTTGTGGACTGCCTTTAAAATCAAGTGGGAAACTTCACCTCATGGGGAATATAACCAGTTGGATGTTTCCAGGGGCCAACTGATCAGATCACACAACCATGCATTTGTAAGATTTGAAAACATTGGTTAAACTTTACCTTATTTTATACCTGTATAAGCGGTATCAATTCATAACTAGCATCTCCTTAGATACCAGTTATGAAAATGGGATGCTGTAGTACCTAAGAATAAAAAATTAAGGAAGCAAAAATATAAAATATTATTTATAAGAATAACTCTAAATCAGTGCATTTCCCTTGAAAGCATAGCATACTAGTGCTATCTAAGAGGAGAAATCCACCAATGCAGAGGAAATTTACACATGTGCACACAAAAAGAGACATTGTACCAAAAAAGCATTCTTCCATGTTGGATGCATCCACTGCTTTATGCTCTGTAGTAGTTTGAATGTTGGACTATGATGCTGGGAGTCAACCAAAGGAACCCACTGGGTGACTTTTAGAAAGTCACAATCTCTCCACCTAAGAGGAGGGCAATGGAGCTCTCCTTCCCCATTAAATCTTGTCAAGAAAACCCTGTGGTAGGTTTGCCTTGGGCTAACTGTAAGTTGGAAATGGCTTGAAGGCACACAACAATAACAAAATCAAGGAGAACCAACTAAAAATACCTGTGCAGGATAGAGTGAAATTCCATGGGAAAGTCTCGTGATATAAATGTCATGCTTGGGGAGATACCCAAAGCATCACCGTGTCTCCGGAAAGCAAATCTTCAAGCACTATTGATAGTACTGTTTCAAGATGACCATTCTCCAGTGCTCCTATAGATCTTTTCAACGATCAAATTATGTATGTTCCAGTTTGCGTCCCCCACCCCAAAAGAAAAGTCCCAGACAACAACATTGACAAGAAATTTTGGGGGGGGAAAGGGGGAGAAGACACACCGGTCAAGATCAGTCTTAAGTTATTTAGTGTCCTTTTTCCCGAGGAAGTTCCTTGACTGCCTGATAACAGATGACATTCCTCTGAAAAAGTCCCCCTGTAATTATTGTCATGAGAACAAAATGCTGAAACATTCGTGCTTTGCACATTTCACACAAGATGCTAATAAACTGGACTTCTTTGACCTTATTAATACCCTGCAATTTGATTTGCTGGCAATTTGCATTCTCTGTTCTACCACCTCGGCCTACAGTAATCTGGAATGAAGAAGAGGTGGCTCTTACAGTCAATCTTACCACCGCTGAATACTGAAAAGGTCAGAAGTATCTGGCATGATAATTCTGATGCCTTGTTCTCTTGTCAAAGATTATAGCAAAATGACACAACATTGAACCCATTGTAACAAGAAAACGTAGGGGAGAAAGAAGAGGGGGAGATCAGGGTTTTTTTAATACTTGGAAAAGTGTTTTGTTTTTTTTTGCTGTTTGTCATAAATGTGTTTTCTGCCTATGATTACATCTCCCCCTGCCACATACACACACATCTCTCTTTTGAACAAAAAAGTCCACCAGAGAATGCGTGTTTGTGTGGGGGAAAAAAAAGTCTACCGTTTCATTTTGTGGAAAAGATATTAAGTCCTGATTATTACTTCTCAAAATTGGTAGGGGATTTGGAACCAAGTCCCATCAGGGGAACATTCACCCCAGACTTCATAGCTTTCACAGATCCAATTGCCTATGGGCTGGATTACCACTTTGGTCTACTTTTGATCTGAAAATTGCTTCATTTCCAACAGAAGGGATGTAGGTGCTTGACTGCCTGCTGGAATGTGACACTCTTAGTCAAGAAAGCTTTGCACCGGTCTTATCTGATGCAGCATTGGTTGGGCAGCGTTCACCAGGATTTGGAATTTTGAAAAATAGTTTTGTTATTTGCTATTCACCCTTAAGAGGTTTTCTTTTTTTAAAAAAAAATGGTAGGCATATTAGTGGCATATGAAAGTACAAATCAGTCTACGTCTTGGTATGTCTCTTTTTTGTTTAATGCAGAGGTTGATATTTCCGTCCTCCCTCCACACCAACCCACCGTCTCCCAGACCTCCTGTGGAATTACTGCAGCTATTCCCTACCTAGCACAGAGTGGGGACTGGAGAAGAATTTGGCTATGTTCTCGCAACCAGATGTAAAATGATTACATCACCAGCTGAGAGTTCCAGAAGACTTCAGTGGACCTCAGATGATGGCATAATCACTTTGTACTTTAGGGACATGGTAGAAGATTTCTCTGATCCCATCCCAGGGATCTCCACCAGGCATGGAATGGCCATGCGGGGAGAAGGTTTAGCAACTCTGTCATAAGTTAATGGCCAGTTAATGGCCAGCTGCTATGCTGGACCGTACAGGATTATGGTCATTGTGTATCTCCCACCAGCCATGTTTGCTGGCATGACTACAGCATTGTGAGGCTCTAACCCAGTGGTTCTCAACCTGTGGGTCCCCAGATGTTTGTAGACTTCAGCTCCCAGAAGCCCCAACCACTATGGTCAATACTCAGGGCTTCTGGGAGCTGAAGTCCAAAAACATCTGGGGACCCACAGGTTGAGAACCACTGCTCTAACCCATTGTTTCTGAAACCATCTGATGTGGTGGACTAAGATCTCCACCACCGTATGTCAGATATCATTTATGTGTCATATTATTATTTTATCTACATAATTTCCCGGAAAATTCAGAATAGAATTGTAGCTGATGTCTCATAGATCTGCATCAATCTGTCCATCAGTACTTTGAGTAGCACTGCTGTAGTCTATGATGAACTGCCTTAGTCTATGGTAAATTGCTTGAACAAACAGATTTCTGTGCTGGTCCAGGTAATGGGAAACCATTTCTTAATATAAAAAAAAAATTGTGAAAAATCCCTTCCAGCCAGCTCATATAATTAGGTGTAAAGTAAAGCACAGGACTGCTCTATTGCTTTGTTTGTCTGTAACAACTCCCAGTTATTTTGTTATATTCCAAATGTACTATAAGTCACAACAAGAATTTTGCTTGGTCAGCTTGATATAAAGTCTCAAAATGAATAATATTTATGTGCTTATGTATGCAAGATCCAATGTGGTGTAGTGGTTTGAGCTTTGGACTACGAACCTGGAGACAAGGATTTAATTCCCTGCTCAGCCACTGAGTGATCTTGGACATGCCACACACTCTCAGCCTCAGAAGACCCCATCACAGGTTTGCCTTTGGGTCACCCTAAATTGCAAATGGCTTGAAGGCAAACCACAAACTTATGTACGTGTGAATGCCCACATACATGATTTCATTATAGCCAAACTCTGAGAAAGTCCATAACTCAATGACAACATGGATGCTTTCCATGCAAAAGATTAGATTAGATTACATTAGATTAGATACACCAGCTTTTTCCCAGTAGGGCTGGAGAAGACCCTTGCCTTAACCCCTGGAGAAATACAGCTAGTCAATATAGACAACACTGAAATGGACCAGTGGTCTGATTTGATTGAAGTTCCTAACTCAGCAGAGGTGATCTGATTCACTATAGACAGTCTTAGCTGAAAAGTAATGTGTAAATAAATAAATGAGCTTAATGTACAAATGGCCACCTACATCCATGCTGCATGTACTTAGAGAGTTTGCTGAGCTTCCTGCAGAAGTGTAATGGTCAACAAGTTCAAAGATAACAATATATTTCTCTTTAAGTTATTTGCACATTCAGTCTCGCCACAACTGCATTTAACCTAGTTTGTTGTAGACCTGTCAGACTTGAAATTTGGTACTCAGTAACTTGGTATAGAATTAACACTTGGTGTTATTCTGCCCAGTGCATGTTGGTGGCCAGTATCTTCAAAAGGACACGGCTAACGTCAAAGATCTCTTTGGGAATGACCCAGGAGGTTGACTGGCACGAGCAGACTTGGGAATGTTAGGGTCAGATAAAACGTAAGTCGTGTCCAAGCTGTGATTCTGCTTTTGCCGATGCCTGAATCTTTTCTTTTATGTAAGCATGGAGATGGTATAAAAGGAAGCATGGAAGAATAAAGGCATCCTTCCATATCACTACTGTTAGTAGGCTATACTGAACACAGTTTTGATCCTTAGAGGGATCCTTTGGCCAAAATTGGTTTTTTTATGTGTGTGTTCTTTGTTTTCCTTTCCTTTCTTTCTTTCTTCCTACCTTGTGTTTGGGTGTTCAGTTCAGCTCCCTGTCCACCTGGCGATATGATCAGGTGGTTTGCTCACCTACCCTAACAAACCCTTTCTTGCTAATATGCGTTAACTCCCCAGCGTTTATCAATGTTCCCCAAATTCCATCACAGAGAGATGGAGAAGAGAGGAAGAGATTACTATCAGACCTGTACATATGTAGATAAAGATCCAGAAGAAATGGATGGCTTGGTGGATTGACAGCCCAGGATTGTTGTCTAGGCAAGAGAAGGAACAATGTTTCAGAGACAGTGTTCCCCCAAGGATCAATCCCCCCCGGCTTTGGATCTCATAATCATGTCTCCCCCACTCCCAACTGGAGTAATTAATTGTAGTAATATGTGAAAACTGCATATTAAAGTTATATTTTTTAATTAAACAGGGCTTGGATTTGGACAATGTTACTTCTCCGCATTTCGTTTTTCTCATAGAAACCTTGTTTCAGCTTCATATTTAATATGCTGCAGCTGCGGATTGTGTGGGGAACACATGTAGCCCTTGCAGCTTGGAATTTATTTGAGTGCGTTTGTCATGGACCGAGATTGTTGGTACGTTTGACCCAGAGAGAAATTCAGCCACCTTAGACTATAGGATCCCAACGGAAGACACATAGGAAACCAGATCTGGGTTTAACCACTATGCATGTAACATTTATTAAGACATGAAATACAAAAATCACATTTCCGTATCAAGAGCTTTCTTTCACTCACACATTCACATTTCACATTTCACATTCATTCTACATACTCACAAGATGGTCCTTCGCCGAACATTGGCCAGATGTCCTCGAAGGTATGGATGCCCTCTGCTGCAGCCAAGGGTCATGAAAGTGAATCGAAAATCTTCCCCTCTTTATAGTCATATTCCCCACTTCTTGAGGAAAAGGACATGTTTTGCTGGTTGCTATGGTTCCAAGTACTTCCATTGTATAAAGGCAATCAAGCAATTAAAAGAATAGTTCATATCATCTTGTACCTTACTAATAAAAGGTTGCTTGCAGAAGAATTGGTCATATATCATGTTGTCAGGAAATGTATCAAATGCCTCAGTGGTTCTCGGCCATGCAGGGTAGGGTAAGGTCAGAAATACATCACCGCTGGCCCGTCTGAGGGTGTGCCAGGCTTTTCAAGACTCCTCGTTTCTTCTGCCTTTACACATAAGAACTTAACTGTTTTCTTAATAAAGGTATTGATCACTGTTGAATATCGTGAATTCGTGAAGGTGGGTGAAACATAAAGACAATCAAAGAAGATATGCATTGTAGGCAACATCACATGGCAATTAAGGAAGCCACACTTCTGGATCTGTGCATCTCAAGAGTACATTCTGTTGGTGCCAAGTCCTTATTGTTTTGCAAACTTTCTTCTCAAGCCAAATTAGCATTCTGTGTGTTCTCAATTTCACAGTTCAAGGAATCCTCGCTTCACAATCCAAACCCCTCCTTACAACAATGCACTGCGCGTGGCCATTTCAGTTTGGTTCAGGACCGTACTTTTTCCCTTCTGGAACTCATTCGTTCATCACACATTCTGCACCTCTTAGGAAAAATGCATGAATAAATGTATGGGACTATTTTGGTGGTAACTCACAAGATCCTTCAAATGGGAAAAAAGAAAGAAAGAAAGAAAGAAAGAAAGGGGAGAAAGGGTTTTTACTTAACTGCCTTGCACTTTTATTGATGACTCTGCAACCTCAATAAAATGTGTTTTTAATTCATGTAGCCAAATGTACTTGAACAACATACAATTTCTGCCATGGAGTAATTCTTCAAAATACCCTTACAAAAAGGAAGTCATTGCTAAGATTAAAATGATGTTGGCAGCCATTGGGAATAAGAACTCAAGTTGCTTCCTTATAACTTTGACTTGGAAAGGGATTTTTATATATATATATATGAGGTTCATCTATATCTCCAAATGACAATACTCTGCTTCTGTTCTCTACTTGTTTAAAGAAACAGTTATATGTTAAATAAAAAGCATTGCTTTTAGGGATCTTATCAACTGAAAGGCAAGTGTCAACCTCTAAACGTTGTTGGGTGTTTGAAGCTTGCCACAGTGTTGTGAGTTTCTTTTTTCTTTCTCTTCTGCTGGAATTTTCTCTTTCTTCTGTGATTATGTAGAATTGCAAGGACTTTATTTAAGCTTAATGCTGACTAAGATTGCATGAAACGAAGCAGTATTTAAAACAGGGTTTGAAGCGGATCTGAAAACTCCGGCTGTGTTTTAAAATATAAGCTGTGGAGTCACTGAAGACAGTAGAAGATCCTTGGTTGGCTGAGAGTACAATAGCCATACGTAGACAGCACAGAACATTGTCATCCTGTTGCTAGGATCTCAGGCTTAAATCTGATCCTTCCCTGAGTTTGCCAGTTACTTTTTCACTGTGTTTCTTTTTTGCTTTGCTTGCTTTCTTTCAACCTGACAGTCTCACACAACTGAATCTAGCCAACCTTTCAGTTTTCCACAATGCCTCTGCCAGTCATTTGGGGCATTGGGGGATTTTAAAAAGTGGTTGGAGACAGTCGCTTAGCACTAGAGATGTAGCAAATATTCATAAATGTCCTCATTCTCAATTAGAAAACGTGTCTCTGTGCATTGAGTCATCGCATTGAAGAACAGAAAACCACTATGAGATTGTTTCAAGATTAGAACCCTTCCCCTTCTCCCCATCAAAGTCTCTGGAAATAGTGGCAGAAAACTCTACACAAAACTGACTCCTTCCCTGCTTTGTTAAGCAACACACACACACATACACAGAGCAAGACATGAAGGGAAAAAAGGATCAAAAAGATTGGAAGACCTCATCCAACCCTTCTACTTTTAACAAGTCCATGCAACAAAGCAGCAGATATAATAATATATGCAAAAATCATTTTCATACTTTTATATATACTCACAGCCATGAAAAGTTCTTCTTACTCAGGAAAGGAGGGGGATGAGTTTTTCCCCCATTGTCATGATCAGTAAAGATTTGCGTCCCATCTTTGGAACTGTTGCTGATGCAGACAAATAAATCCAATAGGGCCCACTAATAGGGGAAGAGACTAGTGAAAGGGTTTTCTTGGTGTGTGTGTGTGTGTGTGTGTGTGTGCGTGCCTGATTCCCTTCAGAACTTTTCTAAAGTAGTTGCACAGCTCTAGAGTGTTGCATGAATGTCTGAGGAATTTATAACATTGGAGGTCCTTATAAACAAAGCTATCTTGTCCATCAAGCCCTGGGTCGCATACTTTTATCCTGGGACAAGTTCTCTGGGATTTCTTGCCAAAGTATTTCCTTCCCGGTTCTGTCATGCGAGACTTTAAACTGGTGGTGCTAGATATTGAAAGGATATCGACAAGCTGGAGCATGTCCAGAGGAGGGCGACCAAAATGATGAAGGGTCTGGAAGCCATGAAGCCCCATGAGGAGCGGCTTAGGGAGCTGGGGATGTTTAGTCTGCAGAAGAGAAGGTTAAGAGGGGACATGATAGCCATGTTTAAAGATTTGAAGGCATGTCATGTCAAGGAGGGAGCGGGCTTGCTTTTCCACTGCTCCAGAGACAAGGACAAGGAGCAATGGATTCAAGCTGCAGGAAAGGAGATTCCACCTGAACCTCAGGAAGTTCCTGATAGTCAGAGCTGTCTGGTAGTGGAATATGCTGCCTCAATGGAGTGTGGTGAAGTCTCCTTCTTTGGAGGTTTTTAAGCAGAGGCTGGATGGCCATCTGCTGGGAGTGCTTTGATATACATTCCTGCCTGGCAAAGGGTCGGGCTGGATGGCCCTGGGGTCTCTTCCAACTCTAGGATTCTATGATTCTATGAAACAGCTTGGACCACATTTGCCCCAACACCAAGCAATATCTACTCATCTAAATGCGTTAATCTGCCTTATGTTAAGTCAGCTCTTAAGCCTGTCTAGCCCATTCCTATATACACTGGTTGATCTTGGGATCTTCTACAGCTGAATCATGGATCCTACTCCCAGACTAGGGCCATCATGTCCTTCAGTGCATAGCACAAGTCTCTGTTTGCTGGACTCTACCTTCCACCAGGCTCAGCCAGCAAGGTCAGTACTCAGAGATGATGGAAACTGGAACTCCAAAACCATCTGGGAGTCTATAAGATCTCAATGTCTTCTCTTAGTGATGCAGTTTTGACAGAACAGTTTTCAAGGGGGCTTGGAGCACTTAGGGGTAGATTTAGCCTGTGGGCTGCATGTTGTCTTTGTCTGGTTTAGCACATGTCCAAACCATTGTGGCAATTGTCTGGTCAACACCTTCTTCCACATTAATGAACAGAGCTGGAAAAGTAAAGTTTGTAAGTCAGAGGAGGCAGGTCATATACACACAACACATTGCATGTCCCTGCCAATGGGGGGATAAATGATTGTGTATGAAGCTGAATTGTGAGAGCCACAAGCAACCAGCATGATGGACTATCAACACAGAGAGACAGATATCACTAAAAAGGATTACCCTTGTGGGAGAGTTTATGGGAGAGTTTATGGGAGAGGAGAAGGAATCTTGAGATACAGAAATACAATACACAACACTGTGCATCAAAGCGTAATCCAGGGAAAGAGAGAACTGGAGTGAAATACAACAGCAATAAACAGGAGTTTTAAGCCCAGAGTCGACACTGTAGTAGAATGTGACTGAGATATGCATTTGCTTGGCTGGTTCTTTTAGAAATACAAGTGCTCTGAGGGCCACTGCAGGTTAGCTGTGTGGATTTCTGGTGGAAGGTTTCCTGCTACTGTTACATCAGCACATACATCACGATGAATGCTAAGGACTATAGTCTACTTTGCTCCAAAAAAACATCTTTCCAATATTTGGTGGTCTTAATCCTTAATCTCCCTTTCTCCCTTCTTCTTCTCTCTGGCCATTTCCACACTAGTCTGTTGTAGCGCTATGATTCCGCTTTAACATCCTACAGAATCCTGGGGTTTGCAGTTTCAGGAGGGGCCGGCTGGCACCTCCCAAAACTGCAAACCCCAGGATTCCATAGGATGTTCAAAGTGGAATCATAGCGCTATTAACAGTCTAGTGCAGAAATAGCCTCTCTCTCTTTATCTCTCTCACTGTATGTCTCTCTCTCTCTCTCTCTCTCTATATATATATATATATGTATATATACTGGTATATATGGCTTTGAAGGCAGCTTTATATGGAGCCATAAAGCAGCATTTTCCAGGCATTCTTTGGTAGTTAGAAGCATGGCTTTACACACTTTGGCCTTCATAGCTCCCCATACATCTCAGCTCTGGCTCATTTTATATCCAAATATACCTCTAACCCACACAGAGCAGCAGTTACCTCAATTTTATTGTTATACATAATTTACATCTGAAAGGCAGGATCCAGGAACTGAGGCTATAGAAAATGCTATATATGCTAAAGAAGTTAACTCTTCCTTTGGTGTATGGCTGGGACTTTGCGTTTCTGGACATTAACAGATGGAGAGAAACACTGTGGGTCTTCATGCACACATGTTTGTGCTCTTGAAATCGTGGTGTCTCATGACTATGTGCTGATGGATGGTGGGATCTAGATTTGTACCTATCATTCCACTCTGATACTCTTATAAACAAGTGCACATGAAGTCTGGAATCCTACATCAGAGAGTGTAGTATAAAGCTGTGATTCTGCTACATAGTATTTGCACTGAATGGCCACTTTGAACAACAGAGCATAAGCTCATCATGTGCCATGGTAT
This sequence comes from Iguana delicatissima, assembly GCA_948472985.1. NCBI lineage: Eukaryota > Metazoa > Chordata > Lepidosauria > Squamata > Iguanidae > Iguana > Iguana delicatissima. Next base: position 413,264 of record CAOKZL010000019.1, on the reverse strand, counting down.
TGCATTCACAGCTATGTTTCCACAACCTGAAACTGAATGCTGGCCTTCCACGTTGGACAAAAATGCACCATTGCTTCAACGGAAGACCTTACTTGTGCATAAGACGCCCATGTGCTTCTGGTCGGTGGCCACAGATTGACAGCTAACACCTGGGAATGACTGACTGATTGATTGATTTGCAGTAATGGAGAAATGTTGACATCTCAAAAGGCTGATCCTTGAAGCATCACTGGAAAAATAAAAGGAGGAAGGGTGAAAAAAATAGAAGGAAGCACAAAATTAGTTTGCATGCAATTTACATATGTAAATGATGCATGTTTAGAAATAACTGCCATCACTTATAGCATGTGGGAGATGACTGCGTGTGATCCAAGGGACATTTTTCTCCCCCACTTCCCCCTCCATCTACCTCCCCAGAAAGCCTAGGTACCTCTTTTCTCCCCCCTGCAGTCTCTCTCCAAATGGCAACCAAAAGTCACTACCTGTTGCCATTTTGAGAGGGATTGCAGAGAAAAATTGAAGTATTGAGAAGGTAGAACAGTGTGCTTGGCTGCTTGTGGGAGTAGAAGTTAGTTTTTACAGTTTTTTGTGTGTGCTTTAGGGAAGTCTTTCTGTGTGGATTTTGGATTGTCAAAATTTGTACTTTTTTATTAATTGGAAAGGGATAGGTGACTTTGGTCGGGGCCTTCATGGGCCACGAAAGTGGGATTGAGGAGCCCCGGACAGCCCATGGACCACGCTGTACCCCACCCAAATTATATACAATTACAATGCATCGTCTATTAGAGAAGAGTGGCCAGCTGACATGCTTTTCAATCTGCTGTTGATATCTAAAAGAGGAACATGCTATCCTTATCATGAGAATGGTGTTACGAATTGGATGGTATTACGAAAATGACAAGCTCCTTGTTCTTTTTGGATGTGTTGTTTTGATTGCAGTTTGTCTTTTAGGGCCTTTCCGCACTACACTGTTATAGTGCTATTATTCCACTTTCAACATTCTGTTGAACAGGCTGTTGCTTTGTGGCTGAACGAGAACTGCTGGCCTGGGAGGGGGAGTGGTTGCTGGATATCTCCTTATGACAGTATTTAAAAGCTACAACCATCAGTGTGACCTGGGGTTATACCAGCATAGTACTCCAATGGGATTCTAGCCTTCTTTATAGTACTAAGGGGTCCATTGGAGCCCCCTTTATACTATGGAGTACAATGGAGGTGGTATGCGTTTGTATTCTCTCTCCACTTCCTTCTTTTCCCTCCTCTCACCTTTTCTTTATAGCTACTTTCGGGAAGGTTACATTGAGCATCTACGCTTAATATTCTATTGCCCTCATATGCACCCCTGCTGCGTTTTGTGTCTTTCCTTTCAACCCTCCAACTTCGTACATACAAATAAGCATTAAAAAAATGCTTAAGGCAAATGGTAAATATTTGCTATTTATTCTTGGTGCATAGAAGGTCATGGAGAACTGTACAGAGAAAGAAACCATAGGAGCAAAAGAAGGCAATAAGTAATATTAAATAATTTGGTTTTGCAATATTTTGGACACAGGGTACTTTCCAAAAGTTGGTGCTTATGTTCCCTATCTCTAATGATTAAACCTGCTTTAACAATAAACATGTTTAGATCAAGAATCACCATTATTTCAAAGAACCACAAAACATTATCACAAGGTGGTTAAAATATGTTATATAATCTTTGCCGCATTTTGTACATATTAATTTTTGGGCTCCCCCCACCATATATGTCATTAAGTAGAATGTGGAGAGTATTGCAGGAAGGAAATTCATTAGAAATTCTCCAGCTAAGAATTTCAAGAGACTGTAAAGCACATTGGCGCCAGTGTTATGAAATAGTTTGAAGGTTGGTTTAGAACTCCGGGAAACCAGAATCTGAATTTCATGGAAACACATTGGTTGATTTCGGACAGGTCACAATATCCCACAGAACATTTCAGAGAGGTCACAGTCGCTCAAACAACAGCAACAGTTGCCGTGGACTTATATGTCAAAGGAATGTCTGAATAAAAAATATATTTGTGTAACCTTCCACGCCAAGGAGTTCCAGTCAGGAATCTTGACCAAGAAAACCTTCTTTCCTGTTCCCACCAAAAATATTCTGGGTATGGCAGAACTGAGAAGAGTCACCATCAAATATTCCAGCAGTTTATACAGGAGATTACTTTCTTCCAAATAGTATGGATCACGCAGGACTTTGGAAGTTGTAACAAGTACTTTGAATTCTGTCTGGAAGTAGTTCAAGCAACCAGTGGAATTTTTGTAACCAAAAAGTCACATGTTCATTATAACTGGCTATGATTAACAGCCTGGCCATAAGATTTTGGAACAGCTCACATTTCCAAACATTTCTCATTTCAATTAATGAATTAATATCCCACCTTTCTTCTAACATAGAACCCAATGTACCTGAGATCATGTATTAAAATAAGTTGTGTGTGTGTATGTGTGTATACACATAACACTATATACACACTAATATATATTTGTGTGTGTGTGTGTGCATGCACATGTGTTTGCTTTATTTTAATTTTTATTTTATGACTGTTAAATTCAAAGTGCATATTTTTGAGCCACATCTCATTGCAGGTAACTGAAATCATGTATACCAGTCACGCAGGTATGGGGGCCTAATTTAATGATATCAAAGTTTTAAAAACTGTAAGCTACCATATTGACACATCAGGACTTGAAAACAATATAAAGCTACTTTAAAAATGTGATAATAACAATAGAGTATGACAAGACTTTTGCAGCACAGTCCCACCAGACTTTCCCCAGAACAGTTGTCCAAGGCAAGCCCCAAGCAAGGTATAGCGAAGGCATATTTGTTGCTGGTCCAAGCAGGCATCTCCAGGAGCAGGCACAGGTAACCTATTGACCTTAAGCCGGCAAATGGACATCTGTCCTGCTGGTAAGCTTTCCTAGGAAGTTGATTGAACTCTGTTGCAAGTGAGCGTTGCACGTGATGAGCCTTTGGTCTGATCCTACAAGGGTTTTCTCGTGATTGTAAATGTGCTCCTGACCATCTTTGAAACCTGGGCATCCAGGTTAAAGGTTGAAATCAGGAATGGGCCTGAAGGGTCCTGAATCTTCAAGGGAGTATGACACACATCCGGCAAAGTCTGAACCTCTATACCTGGATTTGACTTTGAACACATCAGGAATGATAATGTCTTATCAACATTGTCTGCCCTCAGCTAGTCTACTACAGGCATGATGCACTAGTTCAGAATCAGAAAGAGCTTCCTTGGAGTTATATAGAAAATAGAAGTAGAGCTGGATGGTGTGTGCATCCAACTGGGAATTTTAGTGCAACATTTCTGCTTGGGGAATTGGTTGCCTCCAATGGAGGTGAAAGGGTACATGGAACCTTTTGCCATCAAACAGCGCCAGATGACCCCAGAAAAGATATCTACACACTTAGACCCAAACTGTTCCAAAAAAGGAAACACAAAATATAATGAATATGGAGATCAGGTGTGCTGAAGGCACAAGCCAACTGGCACAACTTGAACCCTGCTGTTCCACCTACAATTCAGATGTTTGCATAGGTTCTTCAAGTGATTAATTGTTGTAGACACTAGAATGATTCATATAAGTGCTGTTCCTAATACTGTGGAGAGTTGTCTTGCTATTCCTGGTTCCCAGAAAAGTTGTACAGAATGGATTTAGGAGCTTTTGCTAATGCACAAGGGGAGAAGTGTACAATTAGCATAGATACTGTTGAGTCTTTGTAATTGGAAATCTCCTGGGCATGCATTCTTTAAATAGTGTATAGAGAATATGCGAGACCTAATTGAATTAGGCTGTAAAGTAGAATATGCTGAGCAGGCTATGGAGGATGTTCCCGTAATTGTCCAGGGAATAGTAAAAGAAGAAGAAATTTAAACACACACACACACACATGCACACACAGAGACATCACAAGGCAGAAAAGGCAAGGGCTTGTGAGTAAGTCAAGAACTGCAACATCACCAGGGATATTAAGGTTGCAGTTTCTGCCCGACTTTCACGAGGAGTTAAATTAAAAATTGTCCCCTGACAAGCAGCCAATCTGAACATATTAGAGGTTTAGGTGGCTGATTTAAAGCCTGGCTATGTACTAGGAATTTTCCTGAGCATCCTCCAACATCATATTTCTGCGAATATTGAAATAACAGTTAATCAGGCCCTTGCACTGTTCTGGAAAGGTTTGTATTGAACTCATGTTTGGACCTAGCCAGTCAATATGCAGAGTTTTAATGGTTGTCATTTTAGGGGTAAATTAAATTGGATTTCTCAAATTGGAATGCAAATCTTGATTTTTTTTTCCCCATCCTTGCAATCAAGAATGAATAATTCCTGCAGTATTCTCCCCACTAGATGAGAAGAAGAAGAACTCTACAAAAATCCCAACTACAATTTTTGAATTGTTAAATATTCATTTGTGTAGAGTCATTCTGTTTTTTCCCCCTGTGCACACATTTTCTGCACAGCAATACACATGGGATTTTTTTTCTTGCACAGAAATATTTTATTTTTCACAGATATTTTCCGTGTGGATAAAATGTGTTCTTTGTATAAACAGTGGTTTTCTGCAGAAAAAACACATAGTCATCTGCAGAAGACATGCTGAATGAGCAGAAATGTGTGTTCTTTTGTGAAAAGTACTTACATATGAAAATCCCATCTGCTTTTTTTTCGGTGCAAAAATACATTTAAGATTTTTGCGCAGAAAACACATTTTCTATGCAGAAATAAATTCAGCTGAAGTTATTATTCAGATGAAAACTTCCTGGACTTTAGGAAGCCATCAATTTAAAAAAAAATAGATAAATAAATAAATTCTAGAACTGGAGGGGAAAAAAAAAACTCATAGCAGCCATATGACTGTCTTTATTGTTTGAAACAGGATTTTCCAAGCATTAAGAAACTCTTCTTTCTCTTACAAAGAAGCAGAAGTTCAATGTTCTTTTTTCCTATCCCAAGGCCCAAAAAGAAAAGACTTGTTGAATAAATGGGATTTCCAGCAGTGTTGGTCTACCATTTAGCAATTGATTCAGTAGGGGTATTCTAGTGAGACTAGGGAGGGACTTTTGAGGATAGCCTTTGAGGCCCCTCCCAAAACTGCAAACCCTAGGATTCCATAGGATGTTGAAAGTGGAATCATCGCGCTATAACAGCCTAGTGCGGAAAAGAACTAAGCAATAGGATTTAGGCCTTAATCTAGACTTTTCAGGAAGAACACATGGGCAGAGCTAAGGGGGTAAGAACATGAAATAGTAGAATTATATTATAGAATCATGGAATCTTTGGGATGGAAGGGACCATTACAATCAACTACTCTATCTCCCTGCTATGCAGCGATATACAGCTAAAACACTCCTCAAAGATATCCATCCCATCTCTGTTTAAAGACCTAACAACAAGGAAGGTCCACCATTATCTGAGACAATCTATTTGTGAAAACAGTTTTACAGCCAAGAAGTTATTCCTAATGTTCAGATGGAATCTCTTTTCTTTCCCTTTGTATCCACTGGTTTGCTGTCTTCTCTCTGAGAGAGGCAGAAAATGAATTTATTCCATCTTCCCCACGGCACCCCATCAGCTTTTTGAGTACAGCTACCATATCCTCTCAACCTTCTCCTCTCCAAATTAAACATACCCACCTCTCACAAGTTGCCTGCTCATTTATAGCAACCCCACTGGTTTCATAGGGTTTTCTTTGGCAAGGAATGCTCAGAGGTAGTTTTGCCAGTTCTTTCCTCTGAAATATGGCCTATAGCACCTGGTATTTGTTGGTGGTCTCCCATTCAAGGACTAGTCAGTGCTGGCCCTGCTTAGCTTGGGATCTGGTGCATTTAAGGTAGTTACTCCCTAACCCTCCCCCCAAAAAATGTGGCCTTCTAATGCGGTCATGTGAGACATTTTTATTTTTTTGGTGAGGCTGCTATGCACTGACTTGCTCAACTGGGATGAAACAAAATCTGTATATATTAGCAAGCCCACAGCTTGCCTTTTAACTGATGCATAACCCTGTAAAAGTCTGGAGGCCTTGGGAAACATATTGTGATATTCCTGTGAAATTATGTAGACAGCAACAAGAATATAATAGGCCAGAGCCTGCATGTTGTTATTATTATTTTAAAAAATGGTTATCCAGCTGACAGTTTCTTCAAGTTTGTGGACCTTGATGTTTTAATCTCATGCATTGTGATAGCACTTGATATTCATAACTTGGTGGGGTTTGATAAATTTTTAACAAGGGAAATGAAGATGATGAGAAACCACCAGAGAGGGGGTTTCATTTCTCACCTTGTACGCTAGCCTTCAGGTTTAATTTTCACTTTTTGCACTAAGGGTATTCCTTAGAGCAGTGGTTCTCAACCTGTGGGTCCCCAGATGTTCGTGGACTTCAGCTCCCAGAAGCCCTGAGCATTGACCATAGTGGCTGGGGCTTCTGGGAGCTGAAGTCCATGAACATCTGGGGACCCACAGGTTGAGAACCACTGCCTTAGAGGAAGGCCAAGTACAGTCAGATGATACAAGCTGGCTGGCTGTGATCTTCCAGAAGAAACAAAAAGCATGGCCTCTTCCTGCCCTCCACCAAAACCAGTCCAGAAAAGTTGCTTCTTCTCAGTGCAACTTTCAGCACTGCCTTTTTAGAATTAAAGCTTGGTTATCCAAAAAGGAAGAGTGAGGGTTTAAGATGGATGGTTAGCTAGCTAGCTCTTCCTTGTATCAGAACTCATTGTGAGCGAAGTCTTCTTTTACTTCTTTCCTAAATGAAATGACAAATATGTCTAGTCCTCTTGGAATAATCTCCCTCTCCTTCTGATGTTATGGAGTGGTGAATTATTGTTGGCTTAATAAAGTAATAAAACCATAAAAATCAAACTGAGATAGGCAATTCAGCCACATTTGGATTTAATGTATTCAATGTATACTGTTATAAATATTTTATTTGCGTTTTAATGGAACCTTTCAGAGCCAGAACCACCACTTGGGAAGGCTCATATTGAGCGATATAGTCTTTCAGGTAGTCCTTTGTGGTGTAATACAGTGTTCTGTCTCCAGCTATGAGCCACAACTAATGCAGGCTCAATTAATCATTTGCTCATTGCTAAATCTATGAACATGTGGATCCCAGTGGCTCTGTTGGATCTATTCTAGTTGGATTAGCAGCTGCATTTAGGCCAGGTCTTGGTGTTCTCCTTCTCCAAGAGGCTCAATAAAATGGAACATCAACAACCAAGATGGAATTCAAGGAGGCAATAACGTTGAAGTATGAAACCAGGGACAGTCACCTGCAGCAAAACTAAATTAACAAAGAGTGAAATTTTGCATGTTTTGTAAGAATGTGTCTAAATCCACAAATGAAAGTTTTCGTTGTTGTTGTATGCTTTCAGCTCAGTTCCAGTTTATAGCAACCTTAAGGCGAACTTATCACAGGGTTTTCCGGGGCTGAGAGTGTGTGATGGGAAAATATTTGAGGTTAAAATAAAAGAAAACAATTTGAATGAGGGGGAAAGAAGAAATTCATACTTATCCATCCAAGCAGACAGTTTTTACATCTTAAAAACAGTTGAATCACTGTGTATTAGTGCTGCTTATCTTTAGCATCTGTGTGGCAAGCAGGTGTCTGTATTGAGCTTAGGAATGTCGGTATCTGTTGAATTTGGTATGTATATATGGGTGAGAGTCAGACCATTTCCTCACTAGGCTGTTATAGTGCTATTACTCCACTTACAACATCCTATGGAATCCTGGGGTTTGCAGTTTAGGAAGGGGCCTCAAAGGCCATCTTCAAAGGCCCCTCCCTACACTGCAAATCCCAGGATTCCATAGGATGTTGAAAGTGAAATAATAGCACTATAATAGCCTAGTACAGAAATGGACTCAGTGTGGTGTATTGGTTTGACCAGTTGGCTACAATTGTGGAGACCACGGTGTGAATCCCTTGCTCAGCCAGAGAAACTCACCGGTTGCTCTTAGGCATCTCACATTCTCTTAGTCTCAGAGGAGGGCAAGGGCAATCCCCCTCTGAACTAATCTTGCCAAGAAAATCCTGTGATAAGTTCACCTTAGGGTCACCATAAGTTGGAAATGGCTTGAAGGCACGCAACAACAGATGACTAAGAAGGTTTATGTGTGTGAATATGAATTTGAAAGAGATATAAAGAGGAGTAATATGCTTTCCAAAACATGAGAAATGTGAGATTTGCTTCTTCAGGCTGGGGAGCAACCTTCTCTATCTTCTTAAGGATTCTTCCAGAGAGAGTAATTTAACCCACAGAGCATCACATCTGTCAGACTCTGTCTTTCCTTAGAAAATAACATGCCTTCTTACTGCTTCTTTGACCTTGCTCTATTTCTTTGTGGATATCAAGATCACCCTTTTTCATCAGCTTTACCAACCAGCTATGCTTCCAAAGGCCCATCTCCCTAATGTACTTAACCAGAAGTGCAAGGATGAAAAGACATTTTCTGTTCTTCTTGTTGTCTTTCTATTCTTATTTTTCACCTTGAAAAATGAATACTTTTTAATGCTTTCTCTGATGGAAAAATCAACAACCAGAGGGCAGAGGAATTATTTGGACCTAACACACAGATGCACACATCTTTATCTACGTCTGTCTATGATCCAGCCATGCTAGAGAGAAGATAAACCAGCTAGATCTGTAGACTTGACCCCTTGATGTTATGTGGCCTAAAGGTAGAACAGAAGACCACTCTTGCCTCCAGCACCATTCTCTGAATCCCATTCTTAGACCCTGGGAATTCTAGAACTGCTTCAGGGTGCTGTTTATCTCTCGTTCCAATAGATATCACTGAGGAAAGCAGAATCAGAAGCCTGTCATTGTTAATTGTCATCAGATGTTATGTCAGCTGTGCTCCATGACAGAATGGAGAATGTGACTCATCCACAATAATGAATGTCCATTGATTATGCTAGTACAAAACATTGGCCATTTCCGTACTAGACTGTTAATAGCGCTATGATTCCGCTTGCAACATCCTATGGAATCCTAGGGTTCGCAGTTTTGGGAGGGGCAGGCCGGCCCCTCCCGAAACTGCAAACCCCGGGATTCCATAGAATGTTGAAAGTGGAATCATAGTGCTATTAACAGTCTAGTGCGGAAATGGCCATTGTTGTAGTGAGTTATTCGCTTGGTGTTACTAAGGTTTGAATTAACATCATGTATTACAGGTCACCATGTATAATATCTTTAACATCAGATAAAATCTGAATGATTGGTGTAAGTGTGTGTTCAGCCGTGCTGCCAAGGCAGGACTCTGTTTACCTAAAAGTGATAGCAATCAACAAGTGATTTACTATGTATGAGCTTTAGAGTACCTGTGCTGAAACCCTGTGTAACCATGTATGTCAAAGGAAAGGGCCAATGTATGTCATCCTAGTGAAGAGGGATCAAAGAGAATAGGCTGAGAGACATCAGCCCCAAGGTGTCTGCTCAGTGTTAAGATAGATCCATAAAAACTGAGGTAGAGATAACACTGTTAGGAAGCGATCTGAGAAAGTCTGGAGGATTGGCAAGATCATAGTATGGAAATAAACAAAGTCCCATGGGAACCACCGGAAGTTTAGGAAAGGAGAAGACCCTGAGAATCCACCAATGCGATTTGAAAAGATTGGGTAACCAAGTGTGTATTACGGAATGTTAGCTTCAGCAACCGTTGTATGCTATGCCTCATAGGCCTCACTAAATACAGTGGGGGGAAAACCCTGTGTGTTTTCTTGAGACTAGCTAGCACATGACATCAAGTCAGCTGTGATTTATGGTGACCCAACCCATGAGAGACCTGTAAGATCCCTGGAGATCAACTGCCCCACGCAGATCTCGCAAGCTCAGGGCTGTGGCTTCCCCATAAAGCATCTCTTTTCAATATTTTTCTTAATTTTATTCAATCAATTTCATGAAAAGAAGGACATAACATGATTTATATATTTATTTAGAGCCCGTTTACCCCAGTCTTTAGCCAGCAGGCCTTCCACAACTGCTTATGTTCATCTTCAGTAGCAGTACAATCCCTGACCTCAGGCTTACAGTGGAAAAGACACTGGCACACAGGAAACAAGGGATGGGATGGAAGCAGTTCAAGCAACACACAGTTCTTCACATTACAAGGAAATTAGTTTCCTTCAAATTTGATGAAAGAAGGAATTTCAGCTGGTGAGGCTTTTCAGCCTTCTTCCTGACCAGCTGTACCTACTAAAAAGATACAAGATTCCTGTCTGCTCTTGCATCTGGTCACTCTGGAGAGAAAGAAGGAGAAAAATGGACCATGCAGTGTATTTTTTAAACATACACACACACAGAGAGAGAGAGAAAAAAATGAAACTCTGTCTTATGTTGCCAGTTGCAATTCAAGCTGGATCCCAGGTCTGGCTTTTCCCTTATATGCACAGGAACAGATACATTGCAAAGTCTGATTGCCAAATATTTTAATGCATGTTAAAAAATGCAACATATTGTTATTTGGGGATTTTTTCCCCTCCTCTTGACACTAGAGTTACTACTCAGTCAAAATATTTCCAATTTAAAATATTAATGGCACAACTCCATGTGTTTCAAGTCCGTGATAATTAGCTTGCTGCCATGCTGTTAGTTACTGGCTCTTCCTTTCCTCTCTCTCAATCTCTTTCTTTTTTCTTCCCCCCTTTGGTTGGATTGGAAGGCGAGGGGAGTCAGAATTCACATCACATTTAATATCATTATCCATAATGACCACATATGGCCATTGTATCTTTTGCTAATTATTTTAAATGAGTAATGCATAAACATTTTGGTAGATTATTCCGTTATTAGTGGGGCTAACACTTGTGTGGAGAGATGCAATGAAACATTTAATGCCTCCAGTTTAGTCAACAAGTAGGCATCGGGCTGGATGAGTGGGTGTATTTGACTTTGTTTTAAGCACCACTGCATGGACAAAAATCAATATGATGTAGTGTGATGCTGGCTCTGCATTGCTTCCCAAGGTGAACACTCAGAAAATGAAAACACACTGGACATATGCCACGAGTAAGAACATATACCTTTATATACTTCCAGCACACAGTATTAAAATTATCCAACTTCCTTCAACAAGACAGCAATCTACTACTCAATGACTTCTGTTTTACGTAAGTAGCTATCCATACCTGTAATGTTATATGAACACAATCAAATAGATTATGTAGTAACTTTATTAAACACAATTAACAGCAATAACTAACTAGACCTGCTTAATACTTAGCAGGACCTACTACATTGGCTACGTACAGGAAAAGACAGGACCTCATAGCATAAAAGTAAGTACTGACAATCAAATTTCAATTCATGCCTACAGCAAACCCATCGCAGCAAAGTCCATGGTCCACTGTATTACATTAATTACACGGTTTCAATATCACACATAGCAGGACATTCTTTAGTACCACATAACAACATACATGATTATACCTTCTCTAAGCAGATATAACATATTCCTCCATCCCTACAACATGTTTGTTGCTTACAATATTGGAAAGCGTAACGTCATCAACCTGACGACCATGTGATGGAGCACGCTGACGTGATGTGTAGTGGGCTAAGGTTTTTGGAGCTAACGCTGGTCCTATAAAGCCTAGTGTACCACAGCCTGGTGGAAAATGACGAAACATGCAGGGAGGCTTTGGAAAAAGTCATTGGAATCCAAACCGAGAGATTTCCACGTTGCTACCTGCCTTCCTCTACATCCCCATTTCACTTGACCTCCTCTAGATCTTCATGCAGTGACCCTGTGCATGATCTGCATGCAGTGACCATGGCTAATATTTAGAGCTATACAAAGCTTAGGTCCAGACTTTCTAAAGGACTGTATCTCCCTATATGAGCTGGCCAAGTTCTATCATCCTTGGAGGATAGCTTTCCTATAGTCCCACCACCATCACAGTCATGGATGGTGAGGACATAGGAGGACATAGGAGAGAGCCTTCCCAGTAGCTGCTCCCAGGCTGTTGAACTTCCATAAGAGGTCTTATGAGACCCTACCACCACTCTACTGTCAGGTTAAGACTTTCATATTTGGGCAGGGCCTTGATTTTTTTTTTTTTTTACTCATATGATGAGATCATTCTGAAAGGTTTGTATTCTGTATGATTTTAATTTTCCTTTCAGTGTGTTTCAAATTGTTTTCATCTATCTGTTTTTCATGGTATTTTTTTAAAAAAAGTTTGTATATAACATTTTAGCTAACTTCTATTTTAAATTTTGTAAGCTGCCTTGGATTCCTTAGTAGGAGAAAGGCGTGTTATAAACTGAATAAATAAATAGAATTAATGAATGAAATGAAGGACTGCAGAAGGACTGTAGGCACATGGATCTTAAAACACAATATTTTCTTTAAATGAGGATCCTGATAAGTGTATCAGTGAGTGCAGGTAGTCCAAAACATACATAACGTGCTTCTGGGATTTTACTTTCAATGGTAAATCAACCCAAAGATTGCCAATCTGCTTTAACTATGAGCAAGTGAGAGACCATCTTACTGAGAATTTATAACTGCATCCTCTCAAGATAAGATTGATCAAGCTCAGACTAGTATGCTTCAAAATCCAAGAACATACAATTCATAGAATTGATTCTTCTAGGTCTTCTCCCCCCAGCTATGCTCACAACTTGGAATCAAGTCTAGTTGAAGACAAACATGTAAGAACTTGGTGGTTTTTGGTTGCAGTCTAGTACAAGCTTGGTTTCAGTAGGACTTGTTCATGGCTAACTTTAACTGTGTTTGGACTTTTGACCAGGACTCAAATACTTACCTAACGGGGCTTAGAAAAATTGCAATCTCAGAATCCTTTAGCCAGCATGGACACTACCAATCTTTTTTCCTATCCTCTGGATACACACGGGCCATTACCAGACTTTTTTTTTTAAATGAAAGTGGATGTGAATAGAAGTTCACTGCTGTTCTTTGTTTGTTTTTTAAAAGCCAAATTGAGACCTCACCCAAAACAGCAGAATTATGCTCTCTGGCGATTTCTGGGGTTGAGTTTGAATTTTTGAAAGCTCCTCTCCTCCTCTCTCTCTTTTTGTAATTCGGGCATGGTAGATAATCCCGGTTTTCTAAAATTCCTGCCGTGATACACATTTTGAGAGGGAATTTTGATAACACTGTCATAACGTGGATGGCAGAACTGCATACTCATATTTGTACATTTACACTCTTGTTTGTCAGATAAAATTTTACAATTGGCATTAAGTCTGGACATGTTAAAGAGTGTTAAGTAATACCTGGCAAGCTTTCCAGTTGGCATGGTCCTCTCCCCTTTTATTGCATCCCATTCTTTCTTTCTTTCTGAAACTGGGCATCCAGAAAACCACAAAACAAACCGAACCTTCCATGATTTTCTCCTTTGGAGCATTCCCCCCCGCCCGGGAAACTGGTTTTTAGAGTGCCAGACCATCAATATAATCAAGTTGTTGACCCTGATTGTTCCTCTAGATAACATTCTGTTGTTGTTGCTGCTGTTGTTGTAGTTGCAGTAGTTGTAAGTTGTTGTTTTTGCTGTGTGCCTTCAAGTTGCTTCCAATTTACAGCAGCCATAAGGTGAACCTATCATGTGGTTTTCTGGGGCTGAGAGTGTGTGATGTGCCCAAGGTCACCCAATGGGTTTCCATGGCTGAGCAGGGAATTGAACCTTGGTCTCCAGGATTGTAGTATAACACTCAAACCACTACATCACACTGGCTGCCTGGCTTTCTACCAGGTCAAAATTGTTAGCCTTTCTTCCATTCTTTTTCTTTGCTCTTGGAAAGGCTCCTTGGAAGCTTAATTGTCTTCTTCTCTGCACCAACTTTCCCACCTGGAAATGTGGTGTAAGCTCAGATTGTTCCGTGTACAGATATTTCCTTCTCATCCGAGTTGACTCTGGAAGAACTTCTCTTTTTTAACCAGCCTGTTCAACATTCTTGTTCAATCCAAGGGAAATGGTATTCTATTCTGGGTGTGATGCCTTCAGTCATACGAAAGAGGTGGTCACAGTGGCCAGACATGAAGGCAGAACAAAAAAGGAGAACGTGGCCGCTGGTACCCAGAGGCACCAAGAGGGTGAAGGGGCATTCCAGAGACTTGTCACTCAGGATTGTGAAAGTGAAGATGGGAAGGGGAACCCTTTTGAGTCTGCAAATACTATGATCCAAGTAAGAACAGCAACAGTCCTGCAGTTTATTACACCAACAGTGCTATAGCAGGGCACTTCTAGATTGGTTTAAAGAAGCACAATTTCTCATGATATAGGTCCTTTGTTTTTGCTGGGTTTTCTGGCTGCTGTTGCTCCATTCTTTGGGGTGGATGGTTGGGAGGACATCTTTATAATAACTTCTGGGATTGGAACTTTTCCAAAGTTTTTCTTTTCCTAAGTGTGGTTTCATATGATTTGAAGGGCAAATTCCCTTCTTCCCTCCCTTTTGAAAAAGAGGTTTGGTGTTCTAATGCAAAAATGCCATTTCACTCTTTAGAAAACAGACAGGAGAAGAAAAGGAATGTATTGTTCAATGTGTCTTGGCGTTAAAGCAAAAGCCACTTGAGTGTGGGAGTGCAATGTTGCAGCTGGCGTCAGGAAGTCTAGGACAGAAAAAACATTTTTCAGGCATTAAAAGGAAAGAAAAAGCACAGAGAGAGAGAAGAAAATGAGAGGGAATCACAACAATAAATATTCCAGCTTCCTGACACTTTTGTCCCATCCTACACAGGTGGGAATCATGTGACCCTTCAGTTGTTGTTGGACTGCAACTCCCAGCATGCATCACCATTGGCTATGCTGATTAGGGCTACTGGGACTTGCACTGCACCAACATCTGAAGGGCCTTGACCTTCTCACCCCTATATTGGAAAAAACAAACCATAGAACAACGGAAACTACAAGAAGCCACCTTCAACAGCTACTTCCAGATCTGTGCTTTTAAAAATAACACTTGGGTGAAAACAAAAACCCAGTCTCAGGGGGAATCTAAAAACAAATAAGTGTCCCCTAAGTTTTTCACAGTACTACCAAGACATCTTTCTCTTCACTGATGATGGACTCTGGGTTGACTAAAGTTGTGCAAGCTAACTTTTCATCTACCCACAATGCCGGGAGGGGGGGAAATGCCAGAAGAAGTCTTTCGATCATGGTTTGCCTGGAGGGATGTCTTAATGCAGTTTGCTGTCGGTGTGTGATGATGCTTCAGGCTCCACGGGCGATAGGGATGTTCAGTCTGGACCAAGCAGCCAGATCTCTTCCCTAACGGGCAGAGCCTGGGGCACGATGATGCAAAGCCTTTGCTCACGGCGACCAGACAAGCTCGAGCTTCATGCTGGCGACTTTTTAGGTGCACAGATGGAGCTATCTTTTACTATGCCCGCCTAAGCTGTTCCTCAGCATGAACACCCAGCAAAAGGCAATTTGGGTAAGCAATCACCTCATTGTTCAAGTGGATCACAGACATCATCCGAATAATAAGATGCTAAGGCTCTACATATGGCTTTGGGCACACATGCTGGGGTGTGGGTGGGTGTGCGGAAGTTCAGAGGAGTTTAACAATGTTCACTTTTGGTTAAACCAGGCTATTGCATAAGATAGTCCTGCAAGAACAATATTCAATGGAGAAATAAAGATAATGACTTGCCAGTTAGGTAACAAAGTCCTGTGTGGTGCAGTTGTTTATTTACATCATATATCAGGGTACATGGATCTTGCAGAGTCGTGGAGAGTTCCATAAAAGGGTCCCCATCCCTTACCTAAAATAGAGAATAGAGAAGCAAAAGCAGGAGGGAATACGGACCTTTCGTTAGCTAACTTTTCATCTACCCATAATAGTGTGGGGAGGGGGAGCCAGAAGAAGACTTTCAATCATAGTTTGCATGGAGGGATGTCTTTGTCTGATCAGACATTCAGAGTACGGCCATTTCCACACTACAGTGTTGTAATGCCACTATTCCACTTTCAACCTCCTATGGAATCCGGGGGTTTGCAGTTATGGGAGGGTCCTTTAGAATTCTCAGCCAGAGAGCTCATTGGCAGTGAAATACAAACCCCAGAATTCCACAGGAGGTTGAAAATGGAATAATAGCACAATAACAGTGTAGTGCGGAAATGGCCTATGACTTTAGATTGTTCATCGAGATATATAAATCTTCAGAAATTTTATTCTCACCAGTAAAACATCAACAACAATATTTTAACCATGTTTCTTCTTGCCATCACAGTTCGGGACTTGTTCCATGCCAAATATATACGTGTGTGTATGTGTGTGGAGGTATATGCATGCACTATTGGACAGAAAATGGCATATCATAAATGTCTGCAGAAGGAAATTATTTTCTGCCCATAAGATGTTGTTTTCTGTGCAGACACACACCAAATAAATTAATAAGTAAATAACCTTGTGCATGTTTCTCATATAAACCAAATCCTGAACTGCAGCGGTTCTAACCTAATCAAGATTTTCTTCATCATGGTTTCCTGATACTTGAAGTCTCAGTTTCTCTCTTTCTCTTTTTTTTCCTAAATATTTTAAAATATTCTTTCCATCCTCATGTTGACCAAACAGAATCTTCTGCATTTCCCTCTTCTATGGGACCTAAGGTCAGGACTTTTCAGTCTCCTGAAAGAGGAGATAAAAACAGCCAGTTGTAGAAATTGCCTTAACATCTATTGAATGCATTTGTGCAGTGTGTTTTTTTCCCCTGAAAAAATGCATTGAAATTATGCTGCCTCCTATCACTTGCCCCTGGGGGGGGGGGTAGAAACACGGTGAAAGATTTATCTAAGAGACTGGTTAATCATATGAAAGCCAGAAAATACCAGCAGCTGTCTAACAGTAACTCTTCTGCTGATGTGGCTTCTGTCAAGTGTTAATGCAGGTTATATGAGAAGGATTTAAAGCTACATGCTTTTTGCATTAATCTGTAATATTAAATTAGCTGGCAAAATGTTGCCGTCTTGGCAGGCATTCAGAAGCCTGGAAAGGAAAGAGAGAGGAGGAGGACCAGGTCTTGAATTGCAGAAACGCTGCTGGTCAGGAGTGCCAAAAAAGGGAGAATCTTCTCATAAGGGCATCTAAAGATAAAAGAAGTGGGGAGTAGATTTTTTAAAAACACACCACACACACACAATTTGGGGGAGAGAATGCACAAAGTGACTGGGAACTCTCAGTTGTATAAATTGCTCCCTCTTTCAGAATGAATTCCTGCATTGCCAAGTTAGCAGTGATGTGCCTATTCTTCCTTTTCCTTGAGGACTTTCCACACTAGCTAATTACAATACTTTGATTCCTCTTGACTGTTATGGTTCTCTTTTTTGGAATCCTGAGACTTGTGTTTTAGGGATGAGTATTTAGATTCCTCTGCCAGGAAAATCTAGTGCCCCCGCAAAGTGCTCCGTATTCCATAAGATGCAGCCCTGTTAAAATGAGTGTAGTGCTTAGTTATTTAGTATGAAAGGTCCCCTGATCTTGGTCTCCATACAGCTTGCCTCTTTCCCCAAATTATCCTTTTGGAAGGATAATTCTAAGCAGTGCTTTCAAAGATTGGCCAGACAAACTTCTCACTCTCCGAACTGGCCTGAGGATGAGGCTTGGAGTCACATTGGCTTTCTTGGGTATGTACCAAAGTACTAGTGCATTATCAGGGCTCAGCATGGAGACTTGAGGTACAACAGGATGACATCCACAGTTATAGCACAATGACTCCACTTTAACTTCTACATCTCCATCTTGTGGAACCTTGGGATTTCTAGTTTGTTAAAGCACTGGAGCACTCCGGTTGAGAACTATAGATGCCCCTCCCTCCAGGAAAGGGTGCCCCTTTAGCAGCAATTTCACAAAAGATTCAGGCAGTTTCCTGGCTTGAATGGTGTTGAATGCTCTTTTATCTTTCAGCTGCCTTTCCCAGCCACTGGGATGCCACCAGGTCCTATAAAGGCCGTGCAGCCAAGCAAACACATTAGCCTGTGCAAATTGGCTGAAGTGAGAGGAGGAGGCTGTCTGTTCTCCCGTTTCCAGCCCTCTGGACACTGACTTTGACTTGTGACCCTGCCTGCTTCTGACCTTATATCTGCTTCTGTCCTCTCTGTCCCCTGTGTCTGCCCTGAGCCTTGACTTTTTGCCCAGCCCCTTGGCTTCTGTATTTTTCTCTGGTCTGGTAGTTGACCTCCTGCCCATCTGTGATGCTCTTGCTTGCTCTTCTATTACTTCCCCACTTGCGCTTAAACTGATCGTAGAATCTTGGGCCCTTTCTGTAGTTTACCTCATTCCAGAGACATCCAGTGCAGGTTCTGGCATTGTCTCCACACCAGCTGCCTTCACGAATGGAGGAAACATGATGGTGCCACCTCTTCCTTCTACAGTGCAGCTGGGTATTGTCCCAGCCTGTGCTGGGGCAGGAAGTGCAGCCATTACACTTCCAGGACCTCTGCACACTACGTAAGTATGGGTAGACATCAGGAGGGCTGTGCGATCACCAGTCCCTGATGTTGAAAACTCGTAAATGATTTGCGATGTGATTGCACCAGCTGGGGATGGGAGAAGGACAGGACCTGGACGACGTCATGCAGAACCGTCATCCGGATCCTGTCCTTTTCCCATCTCCAATGTGGGATGACAATGTCCTGCAGAAAGGGTATTAGAATTGGAAGGGGATGCACAGGCCATATAGACCAACTGCCTGCCTGCAGGAAAACCCAGTTACAGCAGTCCGGAAATATGCCTATCTAAACCCCAGTGAAAGACCTGCAGAGGAGGAGAGGAAGTCTATGCCACTACTGAAATACCCAGATATATTCCTTCTCATAGCTAGCAGCATGCCAGATAGAAGGTCGGTCTGTCATGTATGCAGGCTTTGTAATAACAGCAGCAAGCTTCAGAATGTCTCTGTCCAAGAGTTACATGCTGTAGACAAGATGTTCACTTAATTCATGGACTTTAAACAAATCTGCATGCACCATTGATTCCAGACATTTATTAACACAATAAATGTTGGTGTGGGGGGAATAGCCAGCTTGAACAGATTTGCATTCAAGGATATGTGCGTACTTTTTTTTTTTTTTAAAATGAGAGACAAAATACTGAATGTTTTCTGGAAGAAGAAAATTGGCACGAGAAGCAAGGAGCATGAAAGTGCCTGAAATACTGCCAATATTTAATTAGTATATACGGTTTTTTATATAGTAAGTGACCTCTCTCCCCTCCATGCCTGTCTTCCATAATATGTGATTCTGTTTCTGTGTGTCTAGAATACAAGTCTGATGGTCTCATAACTAGAAAGCTGAAAAATGAAAAATGAAAACCAGATCAAACAGCAGCAAGGAAAGTGAAACCTACTGGCTTCATTTAGTCCCATTTTCTTCTTGAGCCCACCCAAACCCTCAAGACCACCCATTTTGAGGCCAAAAAATGACCCTCAAAGCTCAACTGCAACTTGTGTGGAGCTCTCCAGGAAAACAGAAAAGGCTTTATGGATAGAGTTGGAAAGAATATTTGGAAATATTTAGGGGGAAAAAGATTGAAGAAGTTTTTTTTTAAAAAAAAAAAATTGTTGGGAAACCCTATCACAGAAAATCCTAGATGAGTGAGGGTCTTCACAGTTTAGACAAGTAATAAATCCAAAACTTTTAGCATCTTCTCTGTGACATGCCCAAGGTCACATTCCCATAATTCTCAGTTAGAGAATTTAGCCCCCAACGTGACACAAATTATGAGCTACAGTGGGTCATTGGACTCACAGTAGATCTGTAAAGGTGCCTCTGAATGCTCACCTAGGTTGTTACTAGCTGCAAAATTTCCCACACATCCCAGTCAATTATAGCCTGCTTAATCAACATCTCCTTTCATGTCATTTTCACCAGCTATCATTATTGCATGGGTGTTTGGGGGGGGGGATGCAACAAGTCCAATGTGTGAGTAGGTAATGATTTGTTTGTCAGCCCAGAAGCAATCCAACACTGTGCAGATAAGGGCAGGTGAGATGGTTTCTTGGAAAAGAAAAGCTGGTAATGGAGTAGATCAATAATTGTCACTAAAGCTGGTAATGGAGCAGATTTAGTAATTTTTTTCACTAAATTTGTTCTTGAAGGAATCAATGAGTGATTTTAACAGCATTCTTCCTTCTGCAAGAAAGGGTCTGAATTTTTGAAATCTATTCACAATTCGGGACTTATTCCAGGCCAAATTTGCCCATGGTTGTTTTGCGCAGAAACACTATTTTCTTTGCAGGAAATGCTGTTGTTCTGTGCAAAACAACAATGCATGAATTTGGATTCAAACTGCAGGAAGGGAGATTTCACCTAAACATCAAGAGGAACTTGCCAATGGTAAGAGATGTTCAACAGTGGAATATGCTTCCCCTGGAGAGTGGTGGAGCCATGTTCTTTGTCGGTGTTTAAACAGAGCCTGGATGGCCATCTGTCAGGAATGCGCTGATGGTATCTTCCTGCATGGCAGGAGGGGGTTGGACTGGATGGCCCCTGTGGGTTCTACGATTCTATGAATTTGACAAAGATTTAATGCCAAACTCTAAGAATGCTCATCAGTCTAGGATTCCATCTGTCAACATCTTTTGACACTCGAGACAAATGGTCAGAAATCACCTTGTCAGCTGTGTAAACACTTTCCTTAGGTAGCTAAATAGTGTCTTCCATCCCACTCACCCCCATCTTCATTCACCAGACACCTCCCATGGTGAATGACAGGGCCCTGTTCCCCATTGGGAAGCAGCTGACTGATGTTTCCATTCTCCTCATAAGTGACTTCTGATGTGACAGCCAGAAGCAGGGTCACTGTTGCAATTCCCGCTTACGCCAAAGATCGCTCATGAGAGGGGAGTGGGAGCATCAGTCAACTGCTTCGCAATTGACAGGGTAACAGACCCATGGCTTGCTGAATCTCCTGCCTGGTAAGTGAGGATTGGGGGACTTGCATGCTCTCTGTAAATTTCCCTAAACTAGTGAATATGTAGGGACTGTGAATACACATAGTCACAAATGCCTAACTCTTGGTTACACATTAGTAACTGCCTTGGTGAATTCTGGTCCATGATTTTTGGACCATTTTTTTAATGTTCTTTCCATCCCTGGTATCAAACAATGGACCCGATTGGAAACACCATTTATGCCTACATGGGCAGCACACCCCACTCCTACTTCTGCCCCCTCAGCTTGTTATCTTCACTGGTCTCTATCTGGGTGCAGCTACCTGGGTTGCCGGTGTTTTACCAAAGCTCAGTTCCATGCAAGTCAGGATGGATGTTGCTAAACCTGAGTGCTAGATAGCTCCAAGCCAATGTCTTAAAAACCAGACATTCAAAGCCACCCTTTATCGGCGAGTTGCTAAATGATCAAATCAATGTGTGCAAAGCAGTCCAAATTGCTTCTTTGGATACAATATCATTTTCTTAAAGCCTGAAAACCTTACAAAATAGTATGATTGCCTGGGTGTGTATATGTGTGTACAACTATTGCATAAGTAGTTTTTTTCTTTTTTGTTAGAGATGAACTACCGGGATGTTGGATATGTCCTCCAGGATGAACAGATTTGAGCCCTTTGAGTGTCCTGAAGTGGGGAGGTATATTGATTGCACCCGCAGGATCAAGTCTAGGGTTTCTTTCCTTAGCAATTGTTTAACAAACTTGCATCCTTGGGTGCACTTTGTTAACTTCATATTTTTCCCGACCCTATCCGTCTTCTGTCTTCCACCTGGGAATTCTACACAATTTATCCTGGATGAATTTTTTAAATTGCATGTTTTTCAGCTCTTCAACAGTCATTAATGTACTTAACTCCTCCTGTTATAAATCAACATGAAGAATTAACAGCTTTATAGAAAGTAAAATCAGAGAAACATCTGATTACTTGAGCCTCTGGAGAGAAATCAGATGAATTGTTTTGCTGAAGTATCTATGGATACAAAGAAACTTCTGAATGCATGTGACAAAGTGGTTGTGGTGTCTCCTGAGATATAGAACAAATGGCTTGTATAGTAACTACAGTGTACAGAGTGTTCAAACTAAGTGTACTTTTAGGAGGTTTGTTTTCTTAAGCTTTCTCGGAGCTACACCCTTGATCCAGGAGATGTGAAGCTTTCAATGGTTGTTCAATGTTACAGGAGAAGCATTGTAACCAGAAATGCTTTTCTTGGGAAAGGGAAGAAATATCCATAGCTATAGTATTATATAGGGAGCAAAGAAAGGAAATCAAACAAGAAATAAATAGAATATTGGGCAGGGGGGAAGATTTAGAACTGAATAAGGAAATATGTCTAACCTTAAATACTAAAAACTTTGGCCATTTCTGCACTACCCTGTTATAGTGCTGTGATTCCACTTTCAACATCCAATGGAGTCTTCGGGTTTGCAGTTTAGGGAGGGGAGCGGAAATGGCCTTATTCTGTGCAATATTCACAGGTGGTTGTTTTGCACGAGAAGCAACATTTTTTTTCTACACAGGAAACAACATCTAGAATTCTTAGCCCGAGAGCTCTTTGGTCTCAGGAAACTACAAACCCCAGAATTCCATAGGGCGTTGAAAGTGGAAGAGTGGTGCTATAACAGTCTAGTGTGGAAATGGCCTTATTCTGTGCAATATTCATAAGTGGTTGCTTTGCATGGGAAGCAACATTTTTTTTCTACACAGGAAACAACATTTTATTGTTCAGAAAATAGTATCTCCATGCAGGAAAACCATGCAAAATACATGGTTTCAGAGACTTACTTGCACTGGGATGAAAATTGCCCAGACTGCTCATTGCTTCCTTGCAGAAGAAAATCAGTGAATACTTACATCCATACAAAATGTCCAACTTGCTTCTCCTGAGACATCCAAGGGAATACAGTGATTCGTTCCTCAGAAATATGTACCTTTGCCAAATTTGGAAAGTATGTTAGAGGAAGAAAAAGATTCATGAATTTATTTAATTATTTATAGTCTAAGATTAGAAAGCATGTTCAGTTTTAAAAATCTACAGAAGCACATCAAAATGTGAACAGTAAATGCATGCATGCAGTAAAAACAAATAAAATGAGTACAACTTTAAAAAGTGAGCAGATTGCACAATCTAACACAGGTTGGAGATGGTAACAAGAATACCAGTGAGGAAATTAGAAGAAGACTGACAGATTTGTATATGTGACTTCTTTAGGAAGATGCTCTGAGCCTGGTGGCTAACTCTATGGGGCAGCTGTACGTGGACCCATGGGTTCTTGGTTATAGCCCCAGCATCTTCTGTCAAAATCTGAATCAGAGAGCTTATTGATGCAGCCATTGAGTCTACTTTGCTCAAAGGACTTCTAAATGCATGTTGATTTGTAATCTTGACATTTATTAAACCACTAGGACATTGATCCAACATTTCCCAGGTAGCTATTGATGATTTTGCTTATGGTTCGAATAAAACAGCAACTTGAGTAGTAGCACTTAAAATCCTTAATATTTCATTCAAATGGACCCAAAATAGCTTGTTCTCCAAACAAGAATCCAGATTTTTTTAATTAGTCCCAAGCGTACTAAAAAATGTCCACTACGGTCTTTTCCGTATGGGCTTAAAGAAACGGTGCAGAGCATCCTCTAGAGAGGATGTCTACACCTGGAAGCGGACTGGGTCGGACCTACTTTGTGTAGTTTTGCAACTCACCCGCTCCTGAAAGACCCGAAGTGGTTGTTCAGCGTGCTTTTGAAAGACCGCTTAAAACAGATCTTTCGAAAGCACAGAGTGTGCCACTCCATGGCCGCGCTCCGGTGAAGATTTGCAGGCTCGCACCAGTGCAAGCCTGCAGATCTGCCGGGGGCGGGCTTTAGGCTGGCGAGCTTCACCAGTTGATGGAGAGCCTCCACCAACCAGAAGCTGCCATTTTCATCCCCGGAGCAGTGCAGAGCGTGGCCACGCACTGCTCCGGACCAGCCTGGACTCACAAGTGGAGCACAAAGTTCCAGTGAGTACTGACATGGGGCGATTCCCTCGCCCTGTGCGGAAAAGGCCTATGTCAACCTAGAGATAGATACTGAGTTTGGTTTAAATCATGCCATGAAGGGCTATTCTAGACCAACAGAATAATAATAGTAATACCACCAAAGTGTTTGTTCCGGACAGATGCAAAGTCTTTGATAGACTGGGTCAAAAACTATACTGTTGTCTTCCTCTAGGTCCCTCTTAACGAACACACCAAGTTTGGCGTCTCTGTGATCAAACGTGTGGATTTCTACAGCATAACAGATAGGCAAACTCTTTGCAATATAGATTTGCAAGACCAAATTGCATAAAATGTGAGATCACTGGAAAAGAACAGGGCAACAGAATATTCTATCATACTCCCCCCTCCCATTTTTTCCCATTATTTCCTTTTTTATAAAGCAATTTAACTTACAGCACTAGAAACAGCTCATGCCGCTGTGAACAATTCAGTTTTGCCCATAAATTAACATTTCTATTAAATGAAATAATACCAAAGGTATGTGTGTGTGAGTCAGTGTACATTGTGTTATATATAATTTTACATTTAACTCCCCTAAGTGTTGAATTAAGTGCTTAGGAGCTTGCTGCCCTTAAGTCCATAAGCAAACTATTAGTTGGAGCCGTAGTTTAATAAGGTTAAGGGCCTGTGTTTTATCATCTCAAATTATTTTTACTATGCCAACTTCCTCCTGCTCCAGCACCCTTGACTAAGATGCATAGTGCTATTGTCACTCCGAGCATAGTGGCTTTTCATCTTATGATTTATGAGCAAAGCAATCCATTATGCAATTTTAAAAGTGGAGAAACTTTGCAAAGCAACTGGATGGCCCAAAGGAAATTTGTCAGAATTGTTCAGAAGGAATCAGAGAATCAGAGAGTAGGAAGGGAATGCAGGGACCATGGAGCCAAACCACCTGCCATGCATCAGTACGCAAGAAAAAATGGAGGGTCCAACATCAGCCGAAAGATTTCTCCTGTTCCATTCCATAGGTCCATAATCCTAATTCCAAGTATCCAAGGCCCTCCCCAAAAGAGAACTTGATGAACTAGCTTGCCTTTGAACATCTCTTCAACAAGCTTCAATAATTAAAAGGATTGCTATACTGTAATTAGTCTGACAATGTATGGAGATTTTGGCCAAGAATACTTGTCCAGTAAGGTGTCGCAGAAAGGCCATGGAAGAAGCAAGCAATATCTTACGTTGTTTTTATTTGTCTGTAGAATTTGTGTGATGTCTCTCCTGCAAGGAGACAAATATGATACAAAAGTTCTACACCGTCCTCCTTTGTGTTTTTTCCAGTGTTCCCTATTTTCCCCAGAGATCTAGGAGCATGCAACCTTTGCATACTTTTACTCACTGATTATGAGTTTTCCTATTTGTAGACTTTCACTTTGGTAGGTTTTACCACATCTATTCTCTTCCTGCATCTCTCCTCTCTTGCATCCAGTCATTTGCTACTTCTCTCTCTCTTTTCACTCAGACGAAGTAACTTATAAGTAAAACAGTTTCTTAATTTTTTTAGGAAGAAAACTAAATATGTTTCTTTTCTCTGCTAGATCTTGTGGTAGAGTGGGCATGGGGCTGATTGCTGTTCAGGTTCTCCTTGCCTGTTTTTTTGATCTCCTAGTTTGAGAGATCCAATACTCTCTCATCCCACCATTCATCCTGAATGTCCTAGTATGATGGCGGCATTGGTAGAAACGGTGATTATAATTTTGGTTCCCTTAGATTAGCCTTTCACTCTCCTTTAGATATTTAAATTATCTAATGTTTGATGGAGAAATAACAGCAAAAGCACCAGCAGAGAAAACAATATGTATTCATAGCTCAGCTGTTTCTGGCTCATTCTTGTAGCGTCTATGTGCAATTTATGGTTCTTTAACTGAAATTTGAGTTTACTACATCATGCTACAGGAGGAGGTGATCTCTCAAGTACCCTGGTCCAGGACATTTAGAGCTTCTAAAGTAATCACCAACCATGTTTTTGGAACTTGGTGTCTGGAACGGAACTGACAAGCAACAGGAGACATCTCAGAATAGATCATGTGGCATGGTTGCATGGATGCACAGAGAAGCTGTGGAAGGATGCTTAGCTAGCAGAGATTGAGTCCAGTGCCAGAGATCCATGGTCCATCAACAAATGTAATCAGGCCTAGTAATACTGAAAATACTCACCCTTTTCCTTGTTTGTTTCTCTCTTTTCCCCAAGTGGGGCTCATCTGCTTCTAATATTGTCATGATCAGTAAAAAGTTAGTGGATGCAACTTTTGGAAAAGTTCCACTTGAAAAGCAGCTTGGAGTTGTGAAATCCTGGCACAGACACATACCCTTTCTGTCTCTGACTCTCTCTTTCTTTCTCTCTCTCTCTCTCAATGCTGGTAGTTGCTCACCAAGAAAATGATAAATGATGGAGATGATGGTGGTGGTGATGATGATGATGATGTCATCAATGTATGATAGCATTTGGTTTGTCTGCATTATATTAACAGGCATTATACTTCCATCTCAGGACCTGAAGAAGATATTGGTTTGGTTAGTCCCAACAAGAGTAGTCTAGAGGTATAAAGCTTTATAAATTGATTCTTGCTGGTAATTACCGTTTTACAATTTTTCTGTCTGCTGTATGAAAGCCGTTAAAACTGTGCAATTTTAAAGATTGTTCACATTTACCTGTGTAAAAAATTTATTTCTCTGCATATGTGCAGAAAACAGCAAAGTTAATCTATCTATAATGCAGCTTTTGTATTTTCCTATTCCCTTCCCCTTTTCTCCCCTAGCGCCATTGTCTTGTTTCTTTGCATGTCCAAAGTGAGATAGCTTCAGCTTAGTCTTCTTGGCTACTGATTAGAGTTTGACTTTAGTTATTTTGGCTTCTAGTGAGAGGTAAATTGTGGACATGTTTTTTGTTTGGTTGCCACCATGCTGCAAGAATGAATAGTGCAGTGACAATTTAAAGAGCAGCAAGAAACAGCAATGCCCATAAAAGTGAGCAGAGGCCAAAGATTTCCTCCTCATTTTAGAATCATGTCATATAAAGCAAGTCACTGTGAAATAGTTCATAGTTTTTCTGTCTTATAGCAATGTTTCCTAATTCAAAAGATTCAAGTTGATGCCTTATCCCACCTCACATAGGGCACACATTTTTAAATAGCAGTTGCCAATAGAAACTCCACCTTCTAAGGAAGGTGTGTGTTTTGTGTGAGGATAAGCAAACTAATATTCAGGGATCCTGTAACTATTTTAAGATGGGGTGGGGCGTCAACATTAGCTGGCAGGCTGTTTGCAGTTTTGCCTGTTTCCAGGTTCTTGCAGGGGGAGAGCAAATTACTTTTGCATTCCAGTTTCAGTGAAACATCCCTAAATAGGAAGTCTTCTCACAGGTACAACATGCACTTAGAAATTCCTCTACATCTGTCCAGTACAGCTTACTTCTTCTAGCTAAATGTATTTAGGATAGATTACAGACAGCTTTATTTATTAGTATTATTCCTGTGAATGACCAATGCAATGGCTCTCTTAATATTGACCATTTAGTAATGATGCTCAGCTACACAGGATTCCCATTTTGTCAAATTATTTCAGGAAAGATAAGCTCCCCATCCCAGTCTTGGAGGGGTTGAGTCTTCTCCCTTCCATACCCCAGGGGTTCACATTGATATTTAACCATATGGAATACATTTACAAGGTGTTCTGGAAATGTCAAGCAAGATGGTAATGTTACCTGTGGATCAGGCCATGGGTTAACGGTTTTTGCTAACAATTAAATCCGCTGAAAGGCCAGACTCTTCCCGGTGAATTGAGCCTGATGGAAGGAATTCAATTTTGAACCTGTAAGTGAAATCCGATACCATTGATTCGCTGACTAAGAAGTACGGCGATGTTTATTCCATTGCGTTCCTCTATAGATGGCTTCGTTCAGCTTCATTTGAATAATGCTCAAGCAAATGGAGCCCTGGGAATTTAACTAGCAGAGAGAAATGTGTCATTCACCTCCATAGTTCTGTTCAGTTTTTGGAAACACTGAAGAGAAGAGATTGCTGTTGAAGCCTACCAGTGGAAATATGGATTTTTGTATGCAGAGAGTGGTTCTGTACGAAAGGTGAGAAGGTCAGATTCTTCAGTGGGATCTCTTAAAGGGTACAAAATGGTAATCAGCCATTAGAACCCTCCCTTCCGTTAGCTGGGGCTGGGGAGTCACCTCAGACAGAAGATGCTGAGACTGAGCAACTACGTGCTGGAGGAGAAAGATAAATGCTGCATGGACTCCCTCTGGTAAGCTTACTCGCTGCCTTTGGGTCCCATGGACCATTAACATTGTTGGAGAAAGAAAGTTTCAGTTGTTGGTCTAGCTGGTTTATGTGCATGGAATGGGAGGACATCTCTCTTCTGTTCTCTGCCCTCTCCCTCAGGCAACCAAATGTCTTTGGGTTGTCTCTGACAATGGGTCTGTAATCAGGGATTGTGCAAATATATGCAGATCTGCCTCAGTTACCAAAGTAGGTGTGTCCCTGGGCATTACTTCTTCAACAGAAAATTCCATACCAGAGATAGAAATAATATTGTGGCCCCTTCCAACTCTAAGGTGCTACGATTTTAACAGTTCTGAGTACCGAACAGTCTTGCAAAGTGTGTGTGTGGGGGAATGAACAGGGGCTCAGAGCCAGTTCTCCCCATTCCCCCTGTGGGCCCCCCACAGGAAGTCCAAATAATTTTCTTTTACTCTGCAGTCCCTCTCAAAATAGTGACACGAAGTGGCATTGTGTCACTGCCTGTCTCTGTTTTGAGGGGGCCTGCAGAAGAAAACAAAAGATATTTGGCAGTAGGATGGAGTTCTTGGATGCTGATAGAGGTGTGGGGGGGTAAAGATGTTATGAGGGCTTTCTGCCTGTTTGAGGAGCAAAAATTGGCCCTTTCTGTACCCTACCTGATCCTAGTAGTGTCCAACGGGGATCTCAGTAGAAGTTCTCCTGGAGAGGGGAGCATGACAGGAACATTCCCCTCTGCACCACTTGCCTGAAGGTATTCAGGAGGCATGATGACCATGCCTCTTGCTTCTGCAGCGCAGCCAGGCACTGTCTAAGGCTGCACAGGGGCAGGAAGTGCAGCCATTGCATTTCCTGACCCTCTGCAGCTCAGGTAACTCAGCTCAGGTGGGTGGCTGGAGGGCGGTACGATCACCAGTCATTGACGGGAAAGCCTGTCAATGATTTGTGGCATGATCACACTGCCTGGGGACAGGAGAGGGGCGGGACCCAGATAACATCATGCAGAACCGTTGTCCAGGTCGTGTTCTTCTCCCGTCCTCAAGGCAGGATGACAACGTCCTGCAGAAAGGGCTGTTGTCTCAAAGTTTCACTTTTTAAAAAATGCAAGGGCTTGTGGAGGCTTTGTGGACCCAATGGAGACTTCAGGAGCCACCACACTGGGCCCACAGGTGGCAGCATGACCGTCCCCATTGTCAAAGATATTATCATGCTCATAATAAAATAATATTTTACCTGTTGGAAGGTCGGGTTAACAGTTAACAGTTTTCAGAGCCATATAAGGGAGCTTGCTATAGATATGCTGGTATGAACCAACCATGTTTCACTCATTTTGCTGCATTCCAAGCAGTGATTGGTCAGTCTGTCTGTCTATCTATCTATCTATCTATCTATCTATCTATCTATCTATCTGTCTATTTTCTGTCTTACTACCTTTCCCAGGTAACTGGATAAGGGCAGAGAGTAACCCAAAAGTATGTAATACAGAGAAAGTTTAGAGTAAGTGCACATTTTTTTAAAAGAGACAACTCTGTAAAATTCATCTGGAAAGGAGCAATTACAAACATATGTCATCCATCATTGCAGCAGAGAACAGGAGACAGAATTATTCATTATATGGTTTCAGAGTGCCCTAAATTGGAGAATGAGATTATCAGGAGTGCATGATTTCCCCAGATTGCTACTTAATAGTGACTGGGGAGGGGTATGTGTGCATGACTCATGTGTTCAAGGAAAACAATGCCAATGAGCAACCGCGGTTGCTTGCAAGGGAATGCGGAGCCCTCAGGGTGTTTGTTTCTGAGGCTGGTTAATTGTGTGTCTGTTGCCTTAATATAAATACCCTGGATCTGTACTGTTGGGGTGCTGGCACTATTTGCAAATTGAACTTTCGTACTTTTCAAGTTATGGGGTGATTTCTTTTTATTGTTTTTTTTGCAATCTCCACTAACAAATGTTCATAATTATTCTTTCTTGTTCTTCTGGGGGGAAAAAAAGAATCTAATTTTCAATAGGCAGCCCAATAATACTGGTCTGCCTATTCAGATTTTTTTTTCTTTTAAAGTAATTTATTTATTAGTTTTAGAACAAACAATCAAATTTGCAATTAGAGTCAGAGTTACCATGAAAGAAATATACATTCAAAAAAGAAAAAAAAATAAGAACTAAAAGTATAACTAAAACATAACACTAACACACTAAGCTAAAACATTAAGCACTAACTAATTAAAACACTAAACATTAACTTACCAAAATGCAAAAGTTCTCTGACTCCCCAAGCAAAACTGTAATGAAAAGATTAAAAAAGAAAATCTACCTTTTCATATCTGATTAAATAATTCTACTAGAATTACTAGTAACCATAGCTGCACATTATTGAATCGTTAGATTTCCTATTGGCCAGAAGTTCATAAATGGTTCCTGGTCTTTGAAAAAACTCTTCAGTTGGCTTATGCTTTAAAACTCATGTTATTTTGACAATTTGGGCTAACTCAGCAACCTCACAATATTTCAGTTCTGACTAAGTGGGAGCTGACCAGCTTAGCACCTTGAATAGCAGTTTCAAAGTTCCGGAATGGATTCGCTACCCCACTGACATGGAAGCCACCAGCCTCTACTGGAAGGCATGAAGAATCAAATGGGGGTACTCCCTAAAGTGATCACTCCAACTACCTCTTTTTTTCCAAGTAGGGTTTAAATACAGCTACATCTCCATTAAACTAGTCCCAGTCTGATATTGAGCCAGGGAAGGATGAATGACCATTTAGTCTCAGATAACTTCTGATAAGCATTTGCCAACATTTGCAAAGTTCTTCATATTTGCATTAGGAGAAAAAGAAAGTTTACCAAAGAAAAAAGTGCAGGGAAGAGAAATGAAACTGGATTTTCCCATTCAGGCAGGACACTTTGAGTACTCAAACTTTTTTTAAAAAATGAGGATAGATTCCATGTGCATTGAACACTGTCAGTGATGAACTGTGGTTGCCTCTTCTTTTATGTGAGATATATCTTTTTCAGCTACATGGCAAGCAGAAACATCGTCTTCTCCGAGGTGGAAACAGGTGTAGCATATGTGGATGGTGAGGGGGTTGTATGTTCAGTTTTAATAAGACTTCATTTGCACATGTCTTCCTATTGAATATGGGAAACAGTAAGATAGACATTCCCTGTTCCAACCGTTGAGCAACTTCCTCGTCCACAACCACCACTGTTCCACCACGTCCACATCTCCAACCTTCTCCACTACCACTTTCTTCTTCTCCTGCCTAAATCGGGCCCCATAAATATCACCCAGGGTGGGACAAATGGAGCAGCAGTGCCTGAGGAAGCAATGGATGATACTCCAAGAATCCTTTCTCATATGAAGGAAACACTGACACTATACACTTCTTGAGTCCATTTCTACTCACCTTTCCCTACTGGGAAGAATGTTCAAACAACTTCATTTTTCTACCTGAGATGCTAAGACAAGTTTCTTGACATCCCTTCAGTGGACAGAAAGTGAAAGTTATAATATGGAGGGTGAGCTGCTGGGCCAAGACATGATGGAGCTGTTTTTGGCTGCTATTTTGTCCTGCAGAGACCACTGCAGTAGCAGTTAATATGGAAGGAGGGCCTCTCACTAGCCAATGGAACAAAACATAATGGGGTTGTTTCTGGCTGCTCTTTTGTGACTCAGGCCATTTCTGCACCACACTGTTATACTGCTATTATTCCATTTTTAACGTCTTATGGAATCCTGGGCCTTACAGTTTAGGGAGAGGCCAATTCCCCCCACCCCAAACTGCAAACCCCAGGATTCCATAGGATGCTAAAAGTGGAATAATAGCATTATAACAGTCTAGTGCAGAAATGGCTTCAGAAGCCAGGGCAGTGACATCTGGAACATGAAAGAAAGACATCTCACCAGCTTCTCTGGACCAAGACACTTAAAAAAAGAAAAGGAAAAGAAAAGAAAAGAAAAGAAAAGAAAAGAAAAGAAAAGAAAAGAAAAGAAAAGAAAAGAAAAGAAAAGAAAAGAATGGACCAAAGTTAAGTCCTATGATGAGGCATGAAGGCTGATCATATCTTAAATTATATATAGCTGTGGCCTATAAATATTGTATTGAGGAGCACATGACTAGCCATGGGGAAGGATAGTTCTATGAGCCCTCCTCCCCCCAGCAATAAAGGACCATTGGCTGAACACTATGCTCACACACCCCATAAAACTGCAGCTCAAATATTTGTAGGCTGGAAATTGTGCTACCTTTTGTATTTTGGGCAGCAACGTTATATAAGGATGTAATAACAGAGAATTAACAACCTAAAGTATGGAATTCCTGCTTCCTCATAATTCTTCAGCCTCGTAGGCAAAATGGGCTCTGTCTAGGGGAAGGAAGTTGAAATATTTTGGCCCGAACTGCAAGCAATTCAATCACAGGTTGAATTTCTTTCTCCAAACTGGTGTTCTCATCCCATTCTATTAAATTCAGCGTTGAGAAATGTACAGTATTAAAGTGAAAGATTATGCTTCTGTAACCGAGGAGTCTGAATGTGAGTCTTGAGACCCAAAATGAGAAAATGGAAGTAAAAGACATTCCAGCCTTTTGTAACATCCACATTTGGGGTGGGGTGGAGTCACCTAGTGAAAGTGTTTGGCTTTACAATGTCAAAAAGAAAATGTATTTTCTGGTTTTGCCAGCACACAACATAACACTGAGCTACAGAGTTCTCAGCAGGTCATTACTATTGCCTTGATTGAATTCAAAGTGGGACTGGTCATTTTCAGGAAGATTAGTTTTCCTATTGGTTATTAACTTTGATAGCTAAATTAAATATATGTACTTGGCAGAAGTATCTCTCTGAATCTCAGGTGGTGTATGAAAATAGGACAGATATTTTGCTTCATACAGTTCTTGACCCAAGGCACCTTGGGTCTTATAGGACTAAGGTATGACATTATGTTCATGCATCCTTAGATCCCTGCATAATCTGCTTTTGACATTTCGTCCTAGTGAAAATCAAAGTTAACCAATGGCCCAGGTCAAGGACTAAGGGCATCAGTCATGAACAGTTGTCATCAACTGTCATGAACCCTTGTTGTTAACTGTTAACTTCAAGTCAGTTCTGACTTTTGGTGACCTTTTCTTAGGGTTTTGTACCACGATTTATTAATAGAAGGCTGACTTCACACTTTCCTCTGAGGCCGAGAGAGTTCGACTTGCCCACTCAATAGCTTTCCATACCTGAGTGGGGATTTAAATTCTGGTCTCATGGAGTCCTAGTCCAACATTCAAAATACTATACCATGCTGGGTCTCCATATATAGTAATCAGAGAAGAAAAGTGGTCAAGACAGGTCCTTTAGGACTTAAGGCTGTTCACAGCAAATTGATGTCCCCTTTCAATGTGCAGTTGGTACAAAATGAGCACTTATGTAGTTCTTCAACCTCCAACTCCTTAAAGAGCAATGATCTTGCCTGAATCCCAGCACTCTGTCGCCTCTGCTAGCTTTTACTGGGCGTTCTGCCTGAAGTTGTTCACATGTTCAGAGATAACAGGAGGCCCTTAGGTGAAAAGATACTGATGCCTTGATAAGATCCAGCTATAGGTCCTGGGTGTCCTTGCTGAGGAGCCTTGAGTTTGGAAAGGCCATGATTGCTGGACTCAGGATGAGTGGTATCAAAATCCAGATATGGTACTTGGATAGGTTGTGCTAACAGAAGACATTTTGCTCAGTTTTTGTTTTAAAGTAAAGCTATCTAATTCACACCTCCTGAATCGATACAGGAGTAGAGATAAATTCGTCTGTCAGTACTGATAACACTCTGAACTTTTTCAATGAAGTTTGTTTTTGCTAAAATAATTGTGGAAAAAGTGTATACTAGTAAAGTAGAGGAGGAAAAAGAGAGACCCTTAAAGAAATCAATCAACTTGATAGATCCCGCTGGTTTGTTTTCTCCAAGTCATTGCTGGAAGTCTGGTTCATGGCATCTGGTTTGTCACTATTGGAATATCCTGGGCAAAGTGACCTTTGATCTTGCCAGGAGTTCTGTTGACCACTTAAGGTATTTTGGCATTAAATTTGATTTGAGAATGTTCTTTTTATAAGTCTTGGACTCACCAGCAGAATCCAGGTAGATGCACATAACCATCCACAAACAAGAGGGGTGGTGGCAGTAATATTCACCACCAGGCTAAAAGATCTTTAACCCATTTGTGAATAAATATCTAAGGATTTTCTTAGGTTGCCAGGTGGAACGGTTGTGATAGCTACCTCAGGGGGCAGAATGATGGACTTATAAGGAGAACATACCATACATTCCAGGGTAATTTTGAACGTGTTTAGCCTTAGTAGCTAAACCAAGCCATCCATATGCAAGATTTAAAAGGTCTTTGCCCAAACTTAGAATGCAACCTACATTTGACTATGTAAATCTTGAGTTGGTACATCATTGTGCACTGAACAAGAGAAGTTGAGTGCAAGCAAGTGACATGACAGGTAGAAAGAACTTCCTGAAGGTAAGAGCAGTTCAGTAATTGAATATGCTGCTGTCTCAATGGAGGGTGGTGGAATCTTCTTTGGAGGTTTTTAAACAGAGGCTGGATGGCCATCTATTGGGAAGGCTTTGATGGTATGTTCCTGTATGGCAGAAGGGGGTTAGACTGGATGGCCCTTGTGGTCTCTTCCAACTCTACGTTCCTTTAATTCAAGGAGGGATTGGACTTGAAGAAACCTTGTGCATGTTTGTGAGTGCTTTTTTGCATATTCTTCAAAAACATGCAGTCTTAGAAAATGTGGTAACTATTGCATTGTTTTCAAAGGAGAAGCATTGGACTGGTTGCTTGTTTCTTTGTGATCCACTAGCCTGTATTTGTGCCAGCCTGTTTTTGTGCTTCCTCTATCTGTGTGCTAAGTTTCAGGAGAAAAAAATTAGCAAAAAACACCCAGTTTTGTGCAGAGATTGGACTAGTATACAAAGTATATTTTGCATAAATGAAAGAGACGATCTCACACACACACACACACACACACACACACACACGGGTACAGTTTGCCTTTTTAGGGGTACAACCTCACCATGGCAAGAATCATCAAGCCAGGTTTGGCTGTATTCTCAGAAATATTAAGATGTCTTCCCATTTCTAGTGCAGAGGAATGCTCCCTAAGCCAAATGGTTTCATCTCCCTATCATTATAGCATTTCTTAGCATTTGTCCAGTTTGTTCTTCATCTATTTATTGCATTTATGCCCTTTCTTCCATGATGGAATATATATTAGGATAGAAAGGGTACCTCACTTGTCTCACTTCTAGACATTGACCACATCCACAGTTACTTAGTTTTATGGAAACTTCATCAAAAGAGGCCTCATGGAATAGAAAGCAGATCTTGAATGGTCCAACTAGGAGCTGAAAAGCTGGACATGAAGACAATAGTATTTCTCACATTTCCTCTCTAGAAAGAGACATTTAGACCCCTGGAGGTAACATATGACCAACATTCATCACTAGTAAGTGTTGCAAGATTTTTCCTTTTGGCTGCAGCCTCATGTACTTCCTACACATCCTGGGGCAGATGTTCCAAGATGTTCAGAATTGACCAAGATTAATAGATCATAGCATTCATCATTCCTATGTGACATTTCTATAGAAACAACCCTCCTTCTCCAAGCTGTTCTGGAGATAAAGCTATCTATCCATACTGATTCGATACCTGTTTTCCAGAAAATGATCTCTGCTATTATTTATGTGTGATGTACTAAAACATAACTCCATGGCCAGATGTCATGACCAGGAGACAATGCCAGGGAGTGATGGAATGAGTTCTGCATGTATGAATGTCAACGAAGTTGTCAGAGTTTGGCAGAATGAAAGCAATGGGCAAAAAAGCTCAGAATAAAAAAGCCAAATGTGAAGCTGAATTATATAAATAATGTATTAAAAGATACAGGAGTTAATTTGGATGGTTCGTTTAGAAGAGACAAGACAAGGACCTGTGGTCCTCTAAATGGTGTTGGAGTCCAAATCTCCCTGGTCCAGTCAGCTGGCCTGCTGCCAGGGATAATGGAGCCCAACAAGGTCTGGAGGAACACAGATCCCATATTTCACTTCTGATACAGAATCAATTGGTCTTATCAGATCAAAACTTTTGAAAGTACAAAGAAAGCTAAGGTTATCAGGCCGACACACAAATCTTCGAAATAAGTCCCATTGAATGTACCTCTCAGAAGACAAGTATAGGATTCAACTGCAAAGATGCTGTCAAACGTCACTGTGATTCAAAACAGCCAGACAGTGCTATAGGAGAGAGGCGAAATGGCATCAATACTCATTATAGGGATGGGAGGAATGTTTGGAAACACTTGATATATGTCAAGAAACCCTGATTGAAGAAGAAAAATTCTGGACTAATGAGAATCTTCGCAGTTCAGGACTTATTCTGTGTAAAATTTGCACATGATGTTCTTTGCAGAAAAATGTATTATTTATTCTGTTCAGGGATATTATTTATGCCCAGAAAAATACTGTTTTGTGTATTCTGGCCTGCGAAGAATATGTTGCAAATCCAGAGCAAAAAATGTTTTAGAAGTAAAAGAAGCATATGTAAGGGAGAGGGGAGCAGAATAAGTCTTAAACTGTGAATAGTCTTTGGAAACTGCACAGTTTTACATCCCTAACTAAGGTTGGTGCAACAAAAAGAAAAGGAAAGGGATTTACTACACAGAAAATTGGGAGAAGCACATATTTCTGAAACTGCCTTCAGGTTTTGTAAAACATGTTTTGCAGAAACCAGTATTGATGTATTACTAAGATAGTCTAGAATGTCTCTTCGATAATTTCTGTCTTTTCTTGTTCCTGTTCCTTAGTTGATTCTTCTGTTTCAATACTGTTTGTTGTAATGGTTTCCCCTATCCACTGCAGTTGGTCTCCGACAAGTTTTTTCTTCTACTTATAATGATCCCAGCCAAATAAGAGGTCACCAGATCCAACTAGGAGATCACACTCAAGGTCAGGGCAGTAAACAAAGCAATTTTGGAGGAGAAAAAGTATATTTTGGATAGTTCCTAGTCAATTGCAGCTCACCTATGGCGATCAAAGCCAATAGAGAGTGAGGGCAATGATTTCTAAAGAGAGAGAGAGACCTTCAGCCACTTTTACAGTGATCCTTTGCAGTATATGCTGCAGAAAATTTAGAAAACAATGGATAATTGGCCCTAAATAAAACCATCGCTGCTGAAATGACTTCAAAACAAAATAATATCTAACTTTGCAAGTCATTCAGTACATAATTTTCGAAAAAGTCACTCACTGTGTGTTCTGTGTCCTCCACAGCAAAATTAGGACAATGCATTTACCCATCTCAGGTGTGTGGTAGTGATTAATCTCAAAAGCATTTTGAAAATGCCATATAATTAAATATACCAACCCTCCAGAGATAAAAGCAGGAGGGACAGAGC
The DNA here is from genome assembly GCA_948472985.1 of Iguana delicatissima. NCBI lineage: Eukaryota > Metazoa > Chordata > Lepidosauria > Squamata > Iguanidae > Iguana > Iguana delicatissima. The sequence continues at coordinate 375,593 of CAOKZL010000019.1, read as the reverse complement.
CTTCATGGCCCTGGAGTAGACCAAATCTTGTACCATATGCTGTTAGCTCCTGTCCAAATGTTCCTTTCAGTTTCTCGAGTGATTACTTACTTTTAATCATTCTAGCAGCCCTGCCTCCTAGCAGCTGCAGGGGTCTCTCTCCTGCAGGGTCTCTTTCTTACCATCCACCGCTGCCTCTGCATGGATTGCAGTCTTTGAGACACCAGTCTTCAGAGCTAATAAATCACGCATCCATTTCCCCAGTCAAGACACCAGACGCAGGGGGATGCGGCATGCCAGATGCTAAAGTTGACTGTTGATATCTGTCTGGCTTAATACCGGTGACTGTGAAAACTTCCGTGTCGCAGTGGTTCATCTTGGAACTCTAGGGCTGTCTCTTTTTTTTCAAAGAGCCCTGTCTCGGTTGATGCATCTTTCAGAGAGCCCCAACTAGGAATGGAAGATTTTTATTTATTTATTTTAAGTATAATACTTGAAAACCAGATTTAGTGGTTTTCAGTGTCAGTTCAGGACTTATTCTGTACAAGATGTATACATGGTTCCTTGGTGCAGGAAACAGCTTTTTCATAGCAGAAACTTGCTGTCTTTTTATGCCTCTTGTGAATTGTGTGCATCATAGAATTGGAAGGGACCTTATGGGAGTCTCAGCGCAGGAACTCCAGCTAGACCATCTCCAGTAGAGAGCTGTCCAACCTCTTTCTGAAGATGTCCAAAGGAAGAGACTCCACCACTACTCCAGGCCATTGGTTCCATTGCTGAACCATTCTTACTGTCAAGAAGTTCCTTCCAATGTTCAATCAAAATATACCCTTCTGTAACTGAAAACCACTGAACCTCTGGGGCAGTAGATAAGGGCTGAATGCTTATCCAAACTATGACTGAGGCCATTTCTGCATGACAATGCTTTTCCATGTCATCACACTGCAATTCAGATCTGGAAGGGAGTGTGTCAGCAATGCTCCCCTCCTCACCTGCTCGCTCTCTGCAGAAGGAAGCGCGATTGCTCTGCCTCTTCCTTCTGCAGTGCAGTTGGGCACTTGCCATTGCTGCGCTGAGAAGGGAGGCATTGCAATTGTGCTTCTGCAGTTTCCATACAATGGTAAGTATGGGAGTGCTGCACAATTGGCAGTGCAAAATGAATTTTTTCCATTTTGCAAATGCCGTGAGAGTGCAACGCTTCACAACAGGATGGCAACAGGATGGAGACGTCGTCATGCGGAACCACAGCCTGCCACCCACTGCCATTCTATGGCAGAAGTGGGACAGCGACATCGTGCGGAAAGGGCCTGAGTGTTGCTTAAATTACTCCTGTCCTTTCTACAAAAACGTAGGTCAATCCAATTGATGTTGGTTAACTGATTGTCGTGAGTGTGCTGCTTTTAGATTTCTCTGCCCCCCCTGCCCTGTCTCCACCTTTTATTTGCTCTTACTTCTCTAAATAAATGCAACTAAATAAAATCTGGCATGTGGCTGTCTCTTTAAGGGATGAACAGATAATCCTGAGCCAATGCTGATCAGTGTGCTAGAAACCCAAGTTACTTTGATTGGTATAAAATAGTTTTCTAGAAGGTGGATAGGGAAGGTATTTCATAAGTTCAAGGGGGGCCACTACTGACATACCTTGAGAAAGGCCTCTTGATTAGGATCTCAGGGCACAGATAGATATGGGAAGGGGGGTGATTCAGATACTTTTAAACTGCAACAATATTCCCAAACATTTGGTCCATAGTTAACCCAATATTTGCAAGAAGGATATCTGTGCTATTCTGGGAGAACTAAAAGAACCATAAGTCATCATCATTCCATTTTGAGACTCAGTAAAAGAGAACAAGTTTTTGATGGAATTTGCACAATTTGACTTCTGGAAAGTATCCATATTTAAGGGGTGGAGAGTGGCTGCTTCTCATCAGGGGTGCCCAAAACACAGCTAGACAGCTTGTGCTCTGAGTCTAACTACCGTTCTGCTTGGTTCATTTTTGTTCTTTATAAAAATGATATTATGGAGCAGAAAATGATAACAGGAAAAACTGACATTTACTGGGGGTAGAAAAAGATATCTGAGGCAAGACATGATAGAGGTTTATAAAAATATAGGTGGTGCAGGGAGAAAGAGAATGATGTAGAGGAAAAAGATATGCAGAAGTTCTTCGTAACTGTGTGGCCGATATATGTGTTTCAATGACCTGCGATAAGATGCAGTCTGAAAATATGTACATTGAATTTAATAGTAATAAAATAGAAATCAAAATAATAAAGCAAAATGCAGTACTGTGCATGCAGGATTACATGGAAGATGGCAAGGAATGGAAAATTCAACTAAAGGCTGCCCCATTCGCTCACGGTATCATGCTATCTCACATTGCCCATGCTGTCAAGGCCAAATGCAGGAACAGAGGTTCAAATTTTGTTGGATGCAGGTTGTACTTCCTTGAAGATTCAGGACCCTTCAGGCCCACTCCTGGATTCAACCTTTAACCTGGATGCCCAGGTTTCAAAGATGGCCAGGAGCACATTTACAACCACGAGAAAACCCTTGTAGGATCAGACCAAAGGCTCATCATGTGCAACGCTCACTTGCAACAGAGTTCAATCAATTTCCTAGGAAAGCTTACCAGCAGGACAGATGTTCATTTGCCGGCTTAAGGTCAATAGGTTACCTGTGCCTGCTCTTGGAGATGCCTGCTTGGACCAGCAACAAATATGCCTTCGCTATACCTTGCTTGGGGCTTGCCTTGGACAACTGTTCTGGGGAAAGTCTGGTGGGACTGTGCTGCAAAAGTCTGTGTTGGAAAGGTAGTTTTACATTGTTTTCAAGTACTGACGTGTTGGTATGGTAGTTTATATTTTTTAAAAATTTTGATATCATTAAATTAGATCTTCCATACCTGCATGACTGATATACATGATTTCAGTTACCTGCAATGAGGTGTAGTTTGAAAATATGTACTTTGAATTTAGCAGTAATAAAATAGAAGTCAGTAATAAGGTAAAATGCAGTGCCACACCTATAGTATTATACAGAAAATGTTAGGGAATGGGAAACTGAAGAAAATAGGGCCTCGTTCACTCACAGTATCGTGCTGTCTCACATTGTCCATGCTTGTCTCACATTTCCTTGTTGTATACCATACAAACACTCTAATGCTACCCAGTCTCTTAGTAGGTCTCTCAGTTACTCTTTGTGAGAGTCCTTCTGCAAAATTCTTGTGCTTGTGCAGTACAATCCTTGTCCTTATCTAGTACAGTACTGTGCTATAGTCCTTTTGCTTGAGTCCTTCTGTTGTATGTAATGGTCTCACAATGGAAGAGTGGTGATGCTGGCAATCCTGAAAAGCCTCAGAGAACCTGCCAAGTTCTTCTTTTAGGTGAGAAAGTGAAAGTTCTTGACTGAATCAGGAAAGTTCTTGACTGAATCAGGAAAAAAAATCCACTTTAGTTCCCAAAAGCCAATTGGAACAAACAAACAAAACAAAACAAAAAAGCCTTCCATTTTAATGGAGTGACAGCAAGAAGAGGGCCAGACTAAACTTCCTAGGAAGGAATTCTGGAGCAGCGATGGAAGTGGGGGTAGCCACTGCCTCACTACTAGTTCCTGTGAAGGCCACAGGATGAAGAGAAGGGCTTCTCCTGAGCATCTCAGGGCCCTGGATGGCTCATAAGGGCAGATGATGTCTGTCAGACAGCCTCAGCCTCAGTCATGTGGGGTGATGAATTTTAAGGAAAGTATTGGGCTTAAAAATATTACTTGTAGGAGAGGGAGGGAACAAGCAATGCCGGGGGGGGGGGCTGTAAATTTTTCATATACACTCCACTGGATAACTGTTTCGGTTTCATTCCAGAAGCAAAGCAGACTGCATCAACTTAGGCCATTTCTGCCCTACATGGTTATAGTGCTATTTTATCCACTTTCAACATTCTGTGGAATTCTGGGGTTTGTAGCTTACTGAGGCCAAAGAGCTCTCTGGCTGAGAATTCTGAATGCCCCTCCCTACACTGCAGGATTCAATAGGAGGTTGAAAGTGAGATAATAGCACTATAACAGTGTAGTATGGAAATGGTCTTAGACTCTTGACAGGGGACTTTGAGGAAGCAGCTGAATTGTTGACCTTGTATCCATTGAAGTCCCATTGCTGGTTGTGCCCACTTCAAGGCATCTGTAAACCTCTTGGACTGTCAGCTGCATATTAGTGACCAGAGAAGAGTGTTGTTGGATGCAAAAGACAACTATAGATTTCTGCAGAGACCACCCTGTTGGATGTCATAGGCATCTCTTAAAAACTGCTGTTGATTTCCAAAAACACCTTTGTATATTTTAGTATACTGAGAATTTAATTAAAACATACTTTGAGAAAAAGCTTGCAGACAACCTGGCCGGAGTGTCTTGCAGCTAATTGAAGTAGCTTCAGGGACCCAAGGAAGATTCTTTCCCATGTTAAAAGGGGAGGGGAAGCACCCATGGGGGTTGGCATTTCAGTATTCTTCGGAGAGCCTCCGTGTCTGTCTGATTAAAATTTCACTTGGCCTTTCTGTCCATATTAAAAGGAAGCTATTTGTGCCCACAGCTGTTCTGTAGACAGCAGCAGCATGTTACATTTCAGGGGGTTTATTGAGTCTGTCAATGTTTCAAGTACCAAAGTGTTTGAGAAGTGCAATTTCAGCTATCCTGCCTTGAGTGAGTCAATGGGGTTAACGGTGCCACTGGAAATAATCGCTTGGCAACAACACGAGAGAAGCACAGAAGTTGTGAAAAGTTTCCCAAACTTGTGTGTTGCAACATGTGCCTACAAAGTGGAGCATGAAGATTTCCATTAAAAGTGGTACTTCTCACCCTTGGGTGAGAAAGAAAGAGAGGTGGTCTGGACTTTATCATGGTGGTATCTCCATAGGATTGTCAGATTAAAACCTGGATATGGCTCCTGTATCTTTACAGTTGCACAGAAGAGGAAATTTCGGCAGATGTTGCTTACCATGCAACCAAGGAACAAGAAAAACTTGATGAAATTCCCTCTTCTACTACACCCAAAGTACAGGAGTGGTCTTCAGTTTTCATTCTACTGTCCCTCTGAACCTCAATGAAGTACTTCAGGATTCGGCATATGTATCTGGGTCTGAGTCCAAACATTGTGTGCCCAGCTTCCTTTCTCACATGTATTGGTCTTTATAGGCAAGGAGAAGGAGGTAGGCAGTGCATATAGGTCACCAGAACCTTATAGGCAGAACCTTGATAGCCAGCTCCCCTAGGCCTCTTTCTCTACAGATATCCCATTGTTCTTCCTCAGTTCAGTACATGTTTTGGGGAATTTTGGCTTCCTTGATTGTTTATCTAGAACTCAGATGTTAGGACCACTCCTGAAACCTAGGGGTATCACCTAGTGATGTCATAAGGGCAAACCCATGTGATGTCATTAGTTGTGATACATTAAGCATCAACCATGGTTGATCATAGTCTTAACAAATGTTCAGATGTTCCAGCTCTATCAAATGTTTGTGTGTGTGTGTGTGTGTGTGTGTGTAAGTCCACTCAGATATTTTTCAAACCTACACTCTTACCCTCAATTACTCCCCCTTGCCCTAGGGACCAGAGAAGAGATGGCAAGCCCTGAGGCTCAAGGATGGTCCTTGACATCTGGGATGCCTAGTGGAGAGTGATTAGAGATTTTAAATTTCTCAACCTTTATTTGTTTCCTTGTGTCCCTGCTGCCAATACTCCAGCTGAACCTTCCTTCTGATAGATGATATAAGCCAGGCTGGATATGAATTTTCCTAGGAAGTTGTTATCTGCACACACCGCCAAATGCCTTGACCATATTCTGGGACTTCAATGTGTGTGTTGTGTTTGTAGGGGAGAACTTTGACAATACTTGGGGCCAAATGTTTGCCTCTCAGCAACCACCATGGCCTGCAGTGGAGATGGAAGAAGAAAAAAGTGTGGAAAACAGTACAAGAAGCTGAAACTGGAAGTGATCAGAGTCCATTTCTGGGCTTAATTTTTAACTAGTAGGACTAGGCTCATGGAAGCCCAGCTTGATTTGTGTAAATAAAAATGGACATTTCTAGGCTGGAATCCTATTGGTGTCTGAAACCTGTATAAATTTTCCAGCAGAAGTGATTGGACATCTTCCCCTGCCCTTCGATATGTAATGTCCAAAATGAATTTGCATATGGAGACCCATGGTGCACAGGTGTGCATTACACGTGGGTATGCACAGCTTATTTGGTTTATGCATTCCGTGGCAATTTTGGTGTCTTGTTTAGTTGAGCAACTCGTGCTGTTCAATGCAAAAATACAATTAACGTGTCACTCTACATGGGAAGAGCCACACTACGCAACCCTAATGTTGGATCTCACTGTGGAAGGCCTGAAGGATCAGAAAGGACATTGGAAGTGTGTGTAGGCTGCAAAAGCCACACTTGATTCACCACAGGCCACACATTATCCACCCATGGTCTGCGACAACGGAGGAGTATTTCATGAAGTACAGCAAAGGACACCAGAGGTAGAAACTCAATCGGTTATCTGAACTGTGACACATTAACAAAATCAGAGTTGTTGCTGACAATGTAACAAGAGAATGTGGGAGGGAAGAGGCTCAAAAAACAATCCCATTACATTTTACTGCAACAGTAAATATAATTCAATAGTTTCCTAATTTTCTGCCGTAAAAATATGGGCATCGTTACAGGTCATAATTGAGAGATAGAGCCTGCCTCACATTCGAAGCATCCAAATGAGTAATTTGGCAGCCGCTCCTCCAGTGTATCATTTTCACAATTAAAATGGAAATGAATTCAGTGCCCCATAAAGTTACTAAACACAGTATATATTATTAACCAATCCTTTAATTGTAATCATTTTATGATTTCTTAGATTACTAAAGCATGAAATCTATTCTGAGCAAATTTGAATGTGAGGAAAGAGAGGGGAAAACTTTCTTTTTTTCTTCTTTTTTTTCACAAATGAATTTTCATAATTACTTTGCTGTAGTAAATTATTCAGATTATCATTTTACTTATTAAATACAATTATATCCACATCCATTCCTATTTTGAGAATTACAGAAATATTTAAATGGCACTGATTCGTTAAACGCCCTAGGTTGGTGTAGCTCCGAAATTTCATTTTGACACTCTCGTTAGCATTGGCAACTCCTTTTGGGGAAAGAAGAAATTAGTACTAGCAAGAAATCATAGTCTTTGCCTGCAACCTGTGCTCATTGTGTGTGTGTGTGTTTGTGCACATCTTACTTTTATTGAAGACACAAAATGCTATGAACATATTCCAGTAACAATCAGAAGAATATGTGAAAAGTTGTCTAGTTTGCTGATATCTCCTCATTATATATGGAACGAATTACGTCTCCAGTGTACATTAGGGATGTAAATCTTCATAAATTTCTTTCTTATGCACAAGAAGGAATGATTTTTCTCCCTGCTTGCAAGCAAGTCCTGAAAAACTGTGCAGTTTTTGAAAACTTCAGCCACAGTTTGGAATCTATCTCATGAAAAATCCATATGTGGGATTTTGGAGGAGAAACTGAATTATTTTTATTTTTATTTTTTTGGACAGGAAAGTTGTCTTCTGTGCAAAAAAAAAAAAAAATCACGTTTTCTGTATGGACCTTCCAGCATCAGCATCATTTGCATCTGTTGACATTAATATTTTGCATAGTGACTTTGTGTCCAGTATGTCTCTAAATCTCTGTAATGAGACCTGATGAGAAACATAATTTGATCACACAGTTGTGAAACTGATAGAGTAATTCAAGAGAACTGGCTTTGTGGAATGACTTACCCTTACTCTCTCCCACCAAGTAATCAATTCAGTGTATTTCCTTGGGAATAGGTCCCAAATAATGCCAACGTAACTCAAAGCAGTACTCAGAGGTGATCTGATTTCTCATAAATAAGATGGCACTTTCATCTCTCACCTCTCCCCAGTCGTACGATGAAACACTTCGTGGTTTTATTTTGTGACAAATTCTAAAGCTCTGCTTTAGAATAGCACGTCTTTGGCTTTTTGCATGTATTTTGCCATTTCACTGAAAACTTGACAGATTGAAAGAGCACCTTTCAGTGTGAGTGAGACAGCTTTGAAACAATCCTTTGTGTTCTGAGGCAGCCTTAACTGTAACCGGGGCCATTTCCGCACTAGACTGCTATAGTGCCATTATTCCACTTACAACCTCCTATGGAATCCTGGGATTTGCAGTTTAGGAAGGGGCATTTAGAATTCTTAGCTTTGGCCCCATTAAACTATAAACCCCAGAATTCCACAAGATGTTGAAAGTAGAATAATAGCACTAGAACAGTCTAGTGCAGAAATGTCCCAGGACTTATGCATGATATTAGGTTAAATTGCACCTTTGGAGTCCAAATCAGGAGTAAGCAACTGAGGGGCCAGAACCATATGCCCCCATGACCTCCCAGGGCCACAGTTCCCTAAAATACCCAAATTTCCTCCACAGTCCCTCTCAAAATGGTGACCAATAAACATGTCATGTCACTTCCTGTTGTTATTCAGAGAGGGATTACAGAATGAAATAGAGTTATTTGGCAGTAGTGGGGGGTTTTCTGGGTGTTTAAGAGAAATAATTGCTTTTTTTTAAAAAAACTGTTTTTACATGGTTCAGGGATTTTATGCACAGATTTGTGGCAAAAAAGTACCTGAAAAAGATAATTCGACTAAAAAAAATAAAATAGGAGATGCATAGGCTTGGGTGACTGGTGGTGGAAAGCAAAGGCTATGTAAGTGGGATCAAGGGGCCATGTGTGGCCCATGGGCCAAACTCTGCTCTCCCTAGTCTAAATTCTTCGCTGGAGTTGGCTCCTAAATAGTTCTGAGGATAAAACTTATCAGGTTCGATTGCTCCTATAATCCCACTCTAAAACCTTTTCAGTCTGGTTGACTGTATTTCATACTACACAAACCATGGTTCTTGTGGCCTCCCATAATTCCAACACCCCTCTATATATACCCTAACATCCTGCTTTGGTGGGTGGGAGGCAGTTTTTTTGGTGCCACCAAGTGCTGCAGCAGGACAGGGAGTAGGAGGAAATCACAATCCCACTAGTATGGATACTGAAGTGCAGAGTCCTAGAACAAAAATAAACATCCGGTGGACCTTTTAGAAAATCCTTGGTTTCCTTTGTTGAAACAGGGGTGGACAACTGCCGGATGCTAAGCTGTGTTTGTCCCTCTTCTAGAAGATCTTGGAAGGCCACATGACCATGTTGTTTGAATTGCTGTTGTTGTTGTTGTTGATGATGATGCTTGTCTGATTCATTTCTTGTTCAATTCCATATCCTTGGTGAACACCACCTCATTGCCCCTCATGGTGCATCTTCCTTGAGGTCAGTGAGAACCCAATGAGCAAACTTTGTTCTTAGTGTGGAGATAGTTTTTGCTTTCTGCCACAGACAGGCGTTGCTAGAAAAGCATTACAAAGCAGAGGAGCACTTGTTCCAGTGGCAGTTGGCACCAGGTGGTGGAGAATCCACTTTGGATTCTTGCATGAAGCTTAACTTAGCTATTTGTGCTGCTGAGCCTACTTTAAGATGAGGTTCAGCACATTGAAAAGTCCCCTTAATGTTCACACTAAATCCCAGTAAAGATTCACCACCCAAATGCCATTTACTCTACAACTGGTCATGATGGCCTGATGTACCTGCAGACACGATTGAGATCAGTTGGGTGGTGGGAAAACCAAACTCTAATCCTGGGATGTTCCCAAAAAGTTATGTGATGGAAAAAAATGCAGTGTGAGAGAAGGCTCAGTGTACATGAGGGAAGAAAAGCTGTATCACCGTGTGAGAAATAAAGAATAGTTTGGGTATACTGAAGAAATTGCAACGATCTTTGCCCTTGTGAATCATGAATAGAGGAACCGGTGGAGGCTCTCTGGACAGATAACCCACCAAATAAAATTTCATGAATGGTAATATTATCACAGGCTCCAGGAAATAAAGCTGACCTACTGGGTAGCTTGCTAACTTAATTAGCCTGTTTGTATTTTGATGAGGTGAGAGTCTTGGCTATAATTGCATTTGGTGTTATGAATTCTTCCCTTTTTTTTCATTGTCCCTGGACCCGGTGCATGCAGGGGTTGGTGTGTATATTGAAGCTCCCACAATTGCTTTGTCCTCCTGTTTCACTTCAGACATTACAGCCCCATTCCGAGTAAAACTGAAAGAATGGTTGGGGAGGTAAGGAGACGGAAACAAGAAACAAATACTCCAAACTGAGTTATCATTCCTTTTGTGTTCCATTCTGCTTTCTTGGATTAGACCCCCCACTTTATTAGGTCTGGAAGCAAAGGCAGACAGCAAATATCTGAGCTTTACTACTTAGAAAAGAGGGCAAGAGAGTTCCTCAGATCTCAGATGTCTCCTGTCCCAGTTCCTTTGCTTTTCTTTACTGTTTCCCCCAAAGTTTCAGGATTTTCACTTCCTTTCTCAAGATCTTCATGTTTTTTACCATTTTATCATAAGTTACAGAACTTTAGTACAGAACTCTGGGAAGATGTATTGTCAACCAAATGTGTCAATTTTTCTCTTCACCTAATTTAAGTGGGTGGGAACAGCAGAGGTCAAGGTGGTAGATGGGAGCCCCAATATGGTGTCTGAGTCTGAGCAGCCCTTGAGTTATTCAGCTATGGGTCTCTGGCTGAGTTAGAGACCTCTGAATTGGGGCCTTGAGAGATACTTGGTTGTGTGCTTAGCAGGAGATAGAAAAGAACCACCACCAGCACCTGGTACTAATGGCCACTATCGTCAGTAGTAATGGACTGGATGGAGGTGAACAAACTGAAACTTAATCCAGACAAGGTGATGATGCTCCTCATCAGTCAAAAGGCAGATCAGGGAAGAGGATTTCATCCTGTGCTGGAGGGAGTTACACTCCCTATGCTCCTGGATTCAACTCTGAGCCTGGAAGCTCAGGTTTTAGTGGTGGCCAGGAATGCATTTGCACAGTTAAAGCTCATATGTCTTTTGAAGTTCTTGGAGATATCAGATTTGACCTTGGCGGCACATTCCTTAGCTACATCCTGTTTGGATTACTATAATGTAATTTGTGTGGGGCTGCTATGGTCACTCCAGATGCCACGATGTTTTAGACTAAATTGAGGCCTCCGAACTTGGTACAGAAATATTTTGATATACAATGCATGCCTGTATAAGACTACCTTCATCCAGTGTAGGCACAATGGCTACTACAGATAGCATAACAGCAGCAGGAGAGACCTACCACCTTGCAATATGGAAGATACCACACATTTTCTGGGGTCCACAGCAATGGCCCTGAGACCATATACAGCTCATAGCTTACAGTTTCCCCACCCTTTCTTTGTAGGATACACATAATCATTTCAAGGCACCGAAGACAAACTAAAGGTTGGCATCCTCAGACCAAAACTCTGCCTGATGCTAAAAGCTGATGACAAGCTAAGAGGGGGATACCGGCATTTTTCTTCCTGGTTTGGGAAGCTTCTTTAAAACACTCCAGTGGGGCTGGAGCACATACTGCACAGATACTGTAAGCAAGTTGGTCAAAATGAGTCCACATCTGTTAGGATCACCAGCTGCAGCGACGCAACCACCGCCTCACACCGTATTGACCTGCTAGCTCAATTTGCTTGCAACAATCTTGAAACATTTAGCTTTACAAGCTTTGCTGGCACTGCCACTCATGTTCACAAAATAGAACAAATGAGGAGGAAAAAAAAATACAGAGCTCTTCCCAGAAAGGGGAAAAAGCTTTCTCCATTCCTGATGAGTTACCTCTAGAGAATTAAGCTGGGGAAAGGAACTGCATTATGTAGCGAAACAAAGAAACCCGGCAGAGTTTGCACCAAAATAAAAATCACACAAAGAAGGGAATGGAAGCTGCAATAGGTAGGAAGAAGCAAGCCATGCAATGGTGGAAATAAAGAATTCAGACTCCTTTTTAGATTTGCATGGTTTGCTTCACAAACATCTGAGCCACTGGGTATGACCATAAGTGGCAAAACTGGTATTTTGGCTTTCTCTTTGGTACTATTTGCCCTTCCCTCTCTGAACTCTGTGTTCTATACATTTCAGAGTGGCTTCAAGACTCCCAGACCTAAGCTCTCTCCCCACAGACACCATGACATTGTTTCCCCCCACCCGGCACCTTTGCCAAGCATATTACCTTTTATTTTTCCCATGCTAAAGTGTATCAGGTACCCCTTAGGCTGTGCGAGAGTTACTTTTCCCTGATAGAAGCTAACAGGGTGTATCAATTGTTCATGATTTCCTATTCTCTAGCAAATTGGGAGAGGCAACGGAGCCACTGGTGTGTAAATCCTGAACTCTCAGCGCATTTTCTCCCTTTCCTCCAGCCTTCAGCTCAGTGCTCTGCATGTCTGGGCAATTAATTATGGCACTGCTTCCCCCTGTGCGCGCGCGCGCGCACACACACACACACACACACTTTTTGCTCTTCATTCTGAATTACCATTTAGCAGCCTGTCAAACACTGATCTGGTGACCATGTCACACATAGTTTGATGGGCTCCCTTTATGAATAACATTCTTTTTTTAAAAAAAAAAACAAAAAACCTTTAAAATGTCAAGAGCCCTGGTGTTGCAGTGGTTAAATGCTGGTATTGCAGCCACAACGTTGTGAGTTCAATCCTGCAGGGCTCCAGATTGACTCAGACTTCCATCCTTCTGTAGGTTGGTAAAATGAGTACCCACCTTTTGGGGGACAATTAGCTAAAACACATTGTAAACCACTTAGGGAGTACTTAGCACTGATAACTGGTATACAAATGTAACTGCTATTGCTAAGCTTCGGAAGGCTATATTTTCTTCTATTGCCATTTTCCTCACCCTACCTCACTCATGGGTCAGATGAAGCTACTGTCTTTTGGAAAAATGGTAGACATCAAAATGGAAAATCCCCTTTTCTTCTTACCTCTGCAGCCTTTTCCAAGTTTACAGGCTGCTCCCCCCCCTTTTCTCTTCCTTTCTCCCAGGATATCAGTGTGATTCATAGAATCAAAAGTTTCAAGGGGAGACAGTTTCTGCAATGTTAACCTGTTTATGCCTACTTCGCTCCAAGCCTAAGGTCTCCTGCAAGCTAATTTCATGCAAGGTGCAGGTATGATTAGCCTGATAGTTGTAATTGCCTCTGTGTGGTGGTACGATTAATTTGTGGAAAAATATGAAGCTTTCCAGTTCAGGTTTAAGCCTGTATGTTCTCATTAAGGCTTCCCAAGGAGTTGCAGGGGGAGATGTTTGGTGCAAAGAATGAAGCATATGCTTTCAGCATATCTCTGCCTCTTGTTGACGTGATCAACAACAACACAGGAAGAGATCACCCATAATGAAATTCCAGGAACGTAAGATACTTAAAACCAAGCCCTAATCTTTATGCAAAATAAAATAAAAAAATAAAATAAAAATAATAATCATTTGAATAAGAGAGTAGGGGAACAATGACAAACAAGGTAAACAAAGCATGCTTGCAAAGCTTTGTGATCAAAGTAATTTGTGTGCTTTCTTTCATGGTGCAGAATCTACAACAACATGCCCAATAAAGATTGAAAGTCATATCTATGAATAATTCAGGCAGAAGTGTATATACGCTCATATTTTATACATTGTGATCTCCAAACACATGCACTCTTCATCTCTATATAAGCAGCTTGTGTTCAGAGCATATGACAAACACAACAGGGCACTTCAAATATTATCCACTTCTAGGTGCTGAGGTGGACAATTCTGAATCCCTCATTCTCATTGACCAGGTCCTAATCATACCTTGATGTATGCTTCCTCTTTGTATACGAGTCTAATGAATACCAAATGTGTGATATATGCAAAGTAATGAAGCTTTTTTTTCCCTTTATGATGACTGAAAGTGTGAACAGTTGCCACAATATAGTCTGAGTAGCACCTAGTAACTTTCAGGTCAACGGAGCAGTGAATCTGATCTGAATTTTAGTACAAATATTAAGGAACTATCAGTGGCACTGAACCCTAACCCAGAAAAAAGATCAGTGTGCTTTCAAAGCAACGGTGCTTTCAAAGTTGGAGCAAACGTTTAGAATGTATTCAGTGTCCCACTGAAATCCATGCCATGAGCAACAATGTGTAGTCTACCTTACCCCCAAGGTAACAAAAAAAATGGAGATTTCTAATGAACTGGATGGAAATAACTTCAGATTTTTTAAATAAATGAGTGTGGGGGAAAATAATTGCAATTTTATATATCCAGATAGAAGGTTCAAGTGTGTATCTGTTAACAACATATGCTTCTATTCCCATATAGTCAGCCATGTCTGTGTTGCTAAGCCACTCTGTTCTGTCAGACCCCACCTGGAAGACTATGTCCTATTTTGGACACCACAGTTCAGGGAAGGTATTGACAATGTGGAACATGTCCAGAGGAGGGAGACCAAAATGGTAGAAGACCTAGAAACCATGAATCTCTATGTGGAGCAGCTTAGGGAGCTGGGTATGCCTGGAGACGAGAAGTTTAAGAGGGGACACTGTAGCTGTGTTTAAATATTTGAAGGGATGTCATGTGGAGGATGGAGCAAACCTGCTTTCTGCTGCTCCAGGGACTAGGACATGGAGCAGTGGCTTTAAACGTCAGGAAAAGAATTCCATTTAAACATTAGGAAGATCATCCTAACAGTAAGAGCAGTTTGACAATAGAATGCACTGCCTCAGAGTGTGTTGGAGTCTCCTTCTTTGGAGGTTTTCAAACAGAGGTTGTATGGCCGTCTGTTGGGAATGCTTTACTGGTGTATTCCTGTGTGGCAAAAGAGGGTTGGAATTAATGGACTTTGTGGTTTCTACCACAAGATGGCCTTTCATTTCCTCCACATTTGTCCACCACTGCTACACAGCATGGATGAGCATATGCAACTTTCCAGATATTATTGGGTTGTATCAGGCGTCTTTTCTCACCATTAGCCAATGCCAAGAAATAATGGCAGTAAGTTTGACAACTACTGGGGTTAATAGTTTGAGAACGTCAGGAGGGCTGCAGAATTTCCAACCCCGCTCCAAAGTGTAGACTTCCAACAGGGTCATTCTTCTGCTATTCACTGCTAGTATCACTTCAGCTTCATTTGGCAAGATGAGAAAGAAAATAAGATATCCAGTATATCTTTTGTTATAGTGCCCTATGCATATACAATAGTAATTCTTAAATGAGGTCATCATTGCCACCACCACCATAATCAAAAATGGAAGAATGTTGTGAAAGTCCATGGATCATTGGGCTTTCTGCTGAGAACTATAATTTCAGAGAGAGTCAATTGAATTAAGACCTTGCTTATATGATCTACAAACATTAAGGTCATGATGCTTTTGCTCAAATAGTTTCTTTGCAGCGGGTAGCCCTAATCATCGGGGCTGGAATCTTGCTGGTGACTTGTGTATTTTTTGGACTTTGTTGTCCTTCTACCTCCTTTTCCAAGGTCCTCATGTTGGCATGCACTAGCAGCTTGAGAGCTGTTGGTCACAACCCCATCTCCCTAGCCAATGCACGTCTGTATCGGTGGCTCCTGAGCTTACTCTGGGTGCTCTTGAACATTGAGACAGGGAAAGAGAGGCTTGCTCTTAGGACAAAGGCTGCTTTTTCTTTCCCATGTGCTCAAAAATCTGGAAGCAACCAACCCCACCAGCCAATCAGTGGCTCCAGATGTGAAGCTTCATCCTCCAACGCATACGAGGAGAAGCATCTGGACAGAAAGAGGAGCCTTCCATGAGTACAGTGGGAGAAACCAAGCCTTAATGCAGGATGTTGACCAAATTCTTCAAGAACTGGGTTGGGTTTCAGATATCTATTTGAACTAACCAGTCAATTCTTTGACTGCAGGCTCTGAGTTTTATATACTGCAAAAGGCTTAGTTACAATAATAAAAAATAGAAGTCCAGAATCAAAAGTTAGTCATGCATTGCCCCCATGTTGGTATGCAAATTGCAACTGCTAGTTGACATGGCAATCGATTGGAGGTCTCCATTTAATGATAACTATTAAGTTAAGATATTGAGCTTTATAAAACAACAACAAAATCTAGAAGTACTTGCAGTTCCAACCTGGAAACACAGCAAAGGCTGACCAAAGTGTTCCACTTACTGGCTTTTGGTGGCTGAGAATGGAGAGGATGACTAGGAGGATTTCATGGGTGCAATGGAGAAAATTTTCACTGGGCTATTTAAAAAGGCTCTGAAATGTATACGGTTTCTCTGTGTATCTGTCTCTCCTCTCTTTTCTCTCTGTCTACCAGTATTCCACCGGGAAGTGAAGACTTGAATGTTTAAATAAGCATGTGTCGGTCTTTTTTAGTTTTATTTTATCTACTGACTGTTGCCTTCAGTTATTTGCTGATGCTTTTACCTCTGTTCTGTGTGTTTTAATGGAGACTTTAATTCTTTTAAATTTTTGTAATCTGCTTTGAGCAACTCCTTGTTTTACGAGAAAACGGAAGACATAAATTTCTTAAACTCGAAAGAAAAAAAATTGCATCTCTGTCTATTTATCCAATGGGATGCCAATATATGATATATGATGGAGTTAAAGAAAAGGTAGCTATTAGGTGAAGGTAAAGTTTGCCTCCTTTTCAATTTACAATTTACCTCACTTTCACCTCAGACACAAAGAACGAAGGAGGAATGTTCAGTCAAATTTGTTTTTCTGTTGTATTCAGATTCTGTGCAAAAGGTATTTTGGAACCATTAGGTCTTTACCATTATCTCTTTTTAGCACTAATAAAGTCGAGGTCAAACAGTGGGCCCTTTCACATTGTACAGTTATAGCACTATGATTCCACTTTAACTTCCATGGCAGTGCCCTATGGATCTGTGCTTTGATTCTAGGTGAGGATTCAAAATATTCCTCCCTCCAGTGCAGCGCAGTTGTCTGAGTGTTGGAGTGAGGACTTTGGAGGACCAGGATTTGAATCCTTGGCTATTTCCGCCCTACCCTGTTATAGTGCTATTATTCCACTTTCAACATCCTGTGGAACCCTGGGGTTTGTAGTTTCCTGAGGCCAAAAAGCTCTCTGGCTGAGAATTCTAAAGGCCGCTCCCTAAACTGCAAACCCCAGGATTCCATATGAGGTTGGAAGTGGAATCATAGTACTATAACAGCGTTGTGTGAAAATGGCTTTTGATGGACTATGGAAATCCACTGGACGATGTTGGACAAGTCATACTCTCTCTCAAGAGGAAGGTGATGACAAATGTCCTTTGAACAATTTTTTGCCAAGAAACCCCCATGAGGTTCACCACTGGATCACCATGACATGGAAATGACTTGAAGTCACACAACAGTGCATTGTGAGCATCAACAATCCATGGAAAGTTGCCATGGCTGCTGAAGTGGAATCATAGCACTCTAATAGTGCAGTGTGAATGGGCTCAAGGCATAGCAAAAATAACTCTGACACTAAAAGGGGGGAGAAAGAAGATGGATTTTAATTAATTAATTCTCCATCTTTTACCCTGTATATGGGGTATGAGATATCTTGGCAGTCTTCCTTCCTGGGACAAGTTTAATTTCAATTTTGTCCCTAGGAATGTTCTGAAAGCCCAGCCTAGATTTTAACACTGGGAAATGTGGGATAGATTGTGCAGCAAAAACAAATTACTTTGAGATCAGCTTTCATGTTATTTTAAAACAATGAATTTATTGTTGGTTAAGGCTGTTATGAGTGTAGCTTCATCTGTAGCAAGCATCATAATTCAGAGTTTAAAAAAAATAGAGGGGGGAAAGCCAGAGAGAGGGAAATACACTGTAAATATTGCTATAAGAGTAATTTTGCAACATAGTTTAATTATTTGGTTCAGTAATTATTTCAACACCAAAATCCTTCACAATCCAGTCCCTTTGACAACCTAAACAACTGTTTCATTAGTACTTGGAGCTAATTTACAAGAGTTTCAGAAATCTCAGGACTTCCATCCCCGTTTGAGATTTACAGCCACTAATAAAATCCACCATCTCAGGCATATGAATTAACAGCTCATTAATACATTAATACATTTTCCCTTCTTGCAGGGCCTCTGCTTTCTAACATGCATCGCCATTTCAACAATATGCTGGAGATATCTCAGAAGGACTGGGAGAATGCATGGACATTTTGAACCTTCCCATTCTCCTTGCAGCGGGGCACTGGGCGAGGAGATTGGATGCTGTCCGTAAAGTTAATAAGGTTCATATTAGACGATAGAGAAAGATGGGGGTGATGTGCGGAGCTAGAATTGAGAATGATTGCATCAAACTGCCTCCATTCTTCCTCAGTGGCACATATGAGCATTAATGAATTCGTTCTGTGAATTCAATTCATGTATTCTACATTAATCTGTTATTTTTCAAAAGTGAGTTAAATGTGGATGTGTTTTCTATGAATTTTAGTATTTTTTTTCCATTAAAATACACATTTTATATGGATTTTTAAAAAAAGAGTCTGAAGTACATGCTTTCTATGTATTAAATTCAAAGTATGGAATGCTAGATACAGTTTGATATGATTGTAAAGTAGAAAAAGAAAGAAAGAAAGAAAGAAAGAAAGAAAGAAAGAAAGAAAGAAAGAAAGAAAGAGAAAGGTGCCAAATTGGAAAGGGGGAGTTTTGTTCTAATTGGTGCATTTTAGCTGGGGAAGTGCTGAAAATATCCAATGAAAAAAATCCTAGAGGTGAGGTAGGCCTAGGGTAGCCTGTGGGTCTCATGTGACCACTGGAGCCCTCTTTCATGCCCCCCACCAGTTCCCCAAGAACCCCATGCCCCCCTTAAAATAAAATAAAATTTTCAGGTGATTTTTGCCTCCAATCATACAGAAAACCCCCACGTGCATTAGATTAAAAATACCTTCCCAATCCCACAGGTACTCCAGAAGCCTGTACAAACTGTTAAATACTTCCATTTTCCTCTGCAGCTCCTCTCAAAATGGTGACCAGGAGTGAGAAGACATCACGTCCCATCCCCATTTTGAAAGGACTTGTGGTGGGGCTGGTGGCCCATCAGGGATGTCGGGGTGGTGGTGGAATTGGCCCTTGGCCCCCATGCAGTTGCCCACCTCTGACCTGGAGGATCACAAATGAGAACTGAAAAAATTTGGGACTATTGGTAGTGCATGGATGTGAGTGTGTGTGTATGAGAGAGAAAGCATGAATAGGCACCTCCTTCCTCTTTCTTCTGCTATGTGTGAATTCACCAATCATTATTGAATGTATATGATGAACTATGAAGGTCTTTTTTGGAATGGATGGTGAAGGGTGCTGGTGTTGAAACAATTGCCTCTCCCATTCCATCCTTTCTTTTCCCTTTCCCCAGGTTTCCACCTCCTCTCTGCCACAGTTAGCAGGAGGAGTAGAACTGGGGGACCGGAAGAAAGAAGAGGAAGGAGTAATGGCAGGGACACCCCTTTACCAGAGCCACCCCCTTTGGATGATCTATGTATGTATGCATCTGCGTATGCAAATTTGCCAGTGCCTATTTTTGCGCCGAACAGTGGAGAGGTTGCCATGCAGTGATGTGGTCCAAGGTCTGGTTGCTCCAGGCAGCCATTTTGTAATCACAAAGGCCATTTCTGCTCGAGTCTGTTATAGCACGATGATTCCACTTTCAACCTCCTATGGAATCCTGGGGTTTGCAGTTTCGGGAGGGGCCGGCCGGTCCTTCCCGAAACTGCAAACCCCAGGATTCCATAGGAGGTTGAAAGTGGAATCATCGCGCTATAACAGACTCGTGGGGAAATGGCCAAAGTTGGGCACCATAGCAAGTGTTGCAAAGTTATGACATCAGAGAGGAATCCAAATTCCCTCTGTGGTAAGAGATCATTGTACTTTCGGTTTAAAACAGTTCTGATGAAACTTATGGGGAAATATAGGAATGTTCACACATAACAGGTTTTCTGTGCTGCTTCATTCCCTTTCTTGTCGTCATTACTCATATTCTTCTTGCTTGTGTTTTTATTTGTTGTTGTGAAACATTCCCCCCCCCTTCTAATTATGGAACGTCCTCCTCTTGGAACCCCAACTGACACTACTTTCGGCTTCATTTTGGTGCCAAATTAAAATGCAGCTTTTTAAATTAAAACCATTGCAGGTCTAATGATTCTGTCCTGCTTCTAGATGTATGTGATTTTAACAACTTTAACTGGTTTTAGATTGTAAATTAGACTGTTTGTTCTTCCTGTTTTGCTTTTTATGATGTTTTTAATGTTTAAATTAATTTTATTGTGTGCACCTTTGAGATATTTAGATAGACGTTGGTATGTGTATGGGTGTCATTTTAATATGTGCAACCCTAGAATATTTATCTAGAGGTGTTTGTATGAGGAGAGAGTGGGTGGGTCTGAATCCCTTTGTTAGCTCAAACTAGAGTGGTCTGAATCAAGCAATGAGATATTACCTATACATTGACTCATGTTGCCTCGTAAAATTGATTAAGTTTGCTCAGGTTAGCACTAACCAATGGTATTCAGGCCAATATATAAGCCTAGATCCATTCTTATTCTTGACCAGAGTAAAGGCATTCAATCTGTGGGATTTAACTGTGTGTTGACTCACCATTCAACAATCCAGCACCTCTAATTCTACTTGAGACGAACAAATGGGATCCCAGCCACTGTTGTTTTTGTAATTGTTAAAAACCTTGGAAATAGGTTCATAAACTGAGAAGCATGTGATCATTCTTTTTTTGGAGGGGGGGGGAATGGGAAAATGAACAAAGGTTTGGGATGGTTATCCCACATTAAAGAAAATGATGGAAACTATTCTTGCCATAAAAAAAGAAAATGTGTCCTAAGACTGAACACTGGGACTAAATCCGACGCTGGAAGCCAAGCTCGGATGACTTGTTTGAGTCCTTCTGTGACCCTTCTTTCTGCATCTTTGTTAACTAAAATGGTGCGATCTGAGACATTTTGATGTTCCTCAACCGTACATAGCACAGGAGGCAACCTTTAGAAGAGTTTCTGGTGAGCTTCCAGGCATGTCCGTTTTTATCTGTTGTGTTCCATTCTGCAGTAAGTTTAAAGGTTTGCCCCTCATTAGCTGTGATACTGTAGTTGTTTCTGAACTTGTAAATACCTGCAATGTTTTCTTCAGAAACAGGATTTTTTTAAAAAGAGGATATTGAGCGTTTCAGGAACTTTGGGCTGTGAAAAGAGAAGGGCATGTGGTAGGTAATTGATTTCTTTGACGGTTTAATTAATTCTGGGGTACATGAGTATTGACTAATTCTTTGCCTATTCTCTTCTGTCTTCAGTTCCACCACCACCTATGATCCAGCAGTTGCAATACTTTAAAGGTGTATAAATTCTACATGGTGAGGGAATTGATTGTTTAGTGTAAGACCTCTTCCCTTTTTTGATGATTTTCTTCCCTCTCTAAAAGAAGCTTGGGTGTTCTGTAGGCGATGGCTTCTCTCCCTTACTTTCTCTGAAAGCAAAATTCTTTCTGTAACATTTTGTTCTCCAACCTTATTTTTTCTTCTCTAAGGGATGGGGACATAAATCATAGGAAGAGGGAAAGAATCAAAACAGAGCTAATTGTATTTCTCCCAAGTTCAATTTAAATAAGAAGGTGAAGGTACACTAAGAGTACAGTCCTAATTATACTTGCCTAAAAGTTAAATCCCATTTCACAGAATGGATGCTTCTGAAAAGAGAAGGCATAGGTTTGCATTGTGAGAGTGAGATATTTGATGATCAACCATGACATAACATGACCAGACACAGGAAATTGGGTTAAACAAGTGTTAGGGTGGGTAAACAAACCACACCTCATTGTATTCCCCTGGTGGACATGGAACCTCCACAAGATAGGAAGGAAGAAAGGAAGGAAGGAAAGGAAACCAAAGAAAACACACACACACAAAGCACCTTTAGCCAAAGGATCCCTTCCAATATCAAAACTGTGTTTGATAGAGTCATGATAAGGAAGGATGTCTTTATTTTTCATGCTTCTCCTTTTATACCATTTTCATGCTTACATAAAAAGAAAAGATTCATGCATCAGCATTAGCAGAGTCACAGTATGTATTTGGCCATTTCCGCACTACAGTGTTATAGCGTGATGATTCCGCTTTCAACCTCCTATGGAATCCTGGGGTTTGCAGTTTCGGGAGGGGCCAGCTAGCCCCTCCCGAAACTGCAAACCCCAGGATTCCATAGGATGTTGAAAGTGGAATGATCGCACTATAACACTGTAGTGCGGAAATGGCCTATATGTTAACATTTTATATGACCCTTAACTTTCCTAAGTCTGCAAGTTCCAGTCAACATCCTGGGGTCATTCCCAAAGACAAATCTGATGTTAATGGTGTCCTTCCCTTTGCACAAACATGAGCAAAGCAGAACAAGCCATTCTACTTCAAAGGTTGTGAGAAATGCTCACTGCTGCAGACCTATAGATTGAGCTTCAAGTGTCCAAAATACTAATCAATACCATAATAAATGGTTATCAAGTGTTAATTCTATAGCAAGTCACAGAGCATCAAATTTCATGCCTAACGTAAGGACCACTTTATTTGACTTCACCTGTTTAAGTTGTGATGGCCTGGAAATGGGGCAAGAGAGGGGAGCAACCTCATGAGTCTCCAACTGAGGTCTCGGTATCAACTCTTGTGACAACCTCTGCAGCCTTCCCTTAGATGAACACCTAAGCCTCAAAGGCAATCCAAATATAATGGGTTGCATCCCATTCCAGCTTAATTGGAAGATAACCCAAGCACTCCCAACAAAGCTACAGGGCCCTACAAGTCAGATCCTGAATCCCTGGTTAGCCTCAAGGGTAGGCTTCTGGGACACAGAGTCCTAAAAGGGGGCTCCTACCCTACACCAAAAGGTTACCATAAGGTGACACCAAAGTCTCACATTCTTCCCCTGCTATCTGTCAAAAAGAAGCCTATTTAAGGACACCACCCAAAGCCAATTGTCCAAGTCCCACAGATGCAAATGTTGCAGTTGATTTACAAAAATTCAAAATTCTTTGTTTTCAAGAAAGATGGGCTCCAGAAACTAATCGACAATCTCTTCAAGGATTTTCTGTTCCAGCTGTCAAAACATATACTATAGGCCATGGTAGTGGTGGCTATCCTGCATTTTCTCAGTTGAAATGCAAGTTAATATTCCACCATTGGCTACCCTCTTCCGCAATGTATACAGGTCCTCTCCATTAACAGCATGTGTTTGGATTCTCTCTTTTTTCATTAAATCTCTATTTGCCACCAAGCTTTTTTTTTTTTTTAAAAAAAATGCAGATCCCAATAGCATTTTGAAAAGTTTATCTGAAACCCTTACCCTCTTGGAGTGGCAGTATCCCTCCACAAGACTCCTGCTGTGCAGAGATTTTGGCATCAGAATTGGAGTAATGGCTCTGAAGTATTGCCAGGGCTGAAACAACCAAGGCCATTTCCACACTAGACTGTTATAGCGCTATGATTCCTCTTTAAACAGCCTATGGTATCCTGCAGTTTGCAGTTGCAAGAGGGGCCAGCCAGCCCCTTCCTAAACTGCAAACCCCAGGATTCCATAGGATGTTGAAATTGGAATCATAGTGCTATAAGAGTCTAGTGCGGAAATAGCTCAAGTGACTGTGCAGAAATGTTATTTACTGCTGTTGTCTTTGCTGGAAACTTCTTTTTCTGTGCAAAAAAATATATATCATTTTCTGTACACTAAACCCACGCTATGCAGAAAATGCATAGTGGAGAAGAAAAACCTTGTGTGTGTTTCCCTCTCAGAATATGTCATAAACTGTGAGGATTCTCATCTACCTAGAATTCTCTTTGTTAATTCACTACACTGTTATAGTGCTATTATTCCAGGTTCAATGTCCTGAATCGTGCTATATAGTGCTATTATTCCAGGTTCAACGTCCTGAATCTTGGGGTTTGCCATTTTGGGAGGAGCGTTTAGAATTCTCAGTAAACTGTAAACCTTGGAATTCCACAGGATATTGAAGGTAGAATAATAGCACTATAACAGTACATTGCATAAAGGACCTCAGTAAACCAATTTTTTGACCATTTCCCCCCCAAAACAGTTTTGACTGTTCTTTCTATCCCTGTTCATCAGGGAAGGATGTTTGATTCTTCTCTTTGCTTGCCTCCACTTTGATCTCACCTCAACTTTGAAAAGTATATTGGGTCGAAAGATAGTGACTGTCTCGAAACCACCCGGAAGGTTTCCTGGCTGATTGGAGCTTTTAACCTGACACTTCCTGATCCCAGTCCTACTAATCGTTATATCCATTGGCCAGAGCTGTTGTTCCTCTCTGTTGAACTGACTTTCCAAGTCAGGTCAAAAGATCAACAGCCTTTCTGTAATTCAGCAAAGATCATTGGACATAGCAAATTTGTTTCTGCTTTCACGGCTGTGCAGGTCAATCCAAGAAACATAATGATGAGGGAGTACATTATATTTGTTTTGTTTTCTTTCTTTCCCCAGTGACTGCATCCTTGCTTCTCTTACTCCGTTTGCTGTGCAAAGGTTCAATGTTGCTTTCTGGCAATGCTGTCCTTCTGAAATCCCCATTTCTAGGGTATTTAACTATCATCTGCCTGAAGATTTATATTGCTGCCAAACTTTGCCCGTTTGTCTGCTTCATGAATTTAATGAAATAATTATTTTGCATATTTGTAATTATTTATATGTTAAATAAATAGATACACATTCAGTTGGGGAATATGGGGAATGTCTACAGATCTGCAGAAATAGTGAGAACCAAGCAAGCAAACAAACAATATAAATAAATAAATATCCCCATTTCAGCTCTCAACCTTCTCTTCTGCAGACTAAACATCCTCAGCTCCCTAAGCCGCTCCTCATAAGGCATGGCTTCTAGACCCTTCATCATTTTGGTGGCCCTCCTCTGGACATGCTCCAGCTTGTCAATATCCTTCTTGAAATGAGGTGCCCAGAAGTGGACACAGTATTCCAAATGAGGTCTAACCAAAGCTGAATAGGGTGGTACCATTACCTCCCTTGATCTAGACACCGTACTCCTATTGATACAACCAAGAATCGTGTTGGCTTTCTTGGCTGCCGCATCACACTGCCGACTCATGTTCAGCTTGTGGTCCACCAAGACTCCTAGATCCCTTTCACATATATTGTTATCCAGCCACGTGTCCCCCATCCTATATTTGTTCATATCTACTGAGAAAGTAATTGCTTGTTGAATTCAATTCCATTTCCCCCCAAAGGTATAGAGGTCCATGAAAAACTCACTAGGAATGTGCGAAATGTAAGGATGTACGGAAGAAAATAGAAGTCATTTTCAACTACCAGGAGCCTAGTAATCCAGATTGGAGAAAATTCTGCAGCTTTGTAAAATATTTACTAAAGAATAATTTATCAAATAATAAATATAGTTCCGCCACTGAGGTTTACAAACAGCCTGCTGTATTCCTCTCCTGTCTAATTAAATATTGATAGTCTGTTTCTGTTCTTCTTGGGACTGGCTGCGGATGACCCCGTCGCCTCGCAAAGCCCGACTGCCGTCCAGCCAAATTTGAAACGCAGAGGGAGAGAGGAAACCGCAATACCACACTTTTCTGATGGTTACTTGGAGAAAGTGGTTTTCGATGTTGTAAAAACTCCGAGACATTAGAAAGCTAAATATTTGATAAGGTAGTTACACTTTTAAAATATGGAGGATACCAAATAAAAGTTACAGTATGCTGCTTATAAATTTTACATGCTGAAGTGAAGAAAGAAATGGTTTTTGAAATGAGGCCTTGTACCTTGTCACTAAAAAGAAAATGTAATCATCCTCTTAGTATATTTAAGTGTTTTTTTTTTCTGGCATAGCAGGAAAAGGCTTGTTAACGCCTTCCTCCAGAGGAACATAACTACTCTGCTCTCAGATATTTGGAAGTGACACTGCATTATTCAGGGGGAAGGGGTCTCAGAAGAAGCAACCTCCATGGGTAGAATGAATCACCCCCACCTTCTCTGACCTTTCAGTCAAGTGCACATCCACTCACATAGGGAGAAGAATCTTTGGCCATTTCCACACTACACTGTTATAGTGCAGTGATACCGCTTTCAACCTCCTGTAGAATTGTGGAGTTTGTAATTTACTGAGGCCAAAGAGCTCCTTGGGTGAGAATGCTAAATCCCCCTCCCTAAACTGCAAACTTCAGGATTCCATAGGATGCTGGAAGTGGAATAATAGCAATATAACAGTCTGGTGCGGAAATGGCCTTTAACTTTAGAGCATCCTCAGATAGACAGTTGGACAACATGCCTATGAAAGTAGCTGCAAGGATGAGCACCCTGGGATACACAAGTAAGTGACCTCAGGCTAAGGACCGTGGTATGACAATGGAAGCTAGTGGCAGAATGAGGACCCCAGGACGGGGATAGACTGGGGGGGTTAGAGTTTCAGGGAGCAAGCAAAACAGATAAAACAATGAAGAGGGCATATCTGGGAAGAAGAGAAAGCTTGCTTCATATCAGACCACCCAAGGAATCTCTTGCCTGACTTTCTATGTTTGTAGGGAATGGGGGCTTGTCTCTCAGCTCTGTCTAAGGCCATTTCCACCATACACTGTTATAGTGCCGTGATTCCATTTTCAACCTCCTATGGAATCCTGGAGTTTGAAGTTTAGGGAGGGCCCTTTAGAATCCTCAGCCAGAGAGCTCTTTGGCCTCAAACTTTTTCTCCCTTTTCCTTCAGCTAGCCTTGTGTGACTGTGAGACTGCTTGGATCTTGTGTGCGTGTGATTGTTAATTCCCTCCACAAAACAATTATTCTTTGAATTTCCAGCTGTTATTCCTGCATTAGTACTGGTATAAACAGGTATAAAAGATCCTGCTGGGTTACCCCCCTCTTGCAGGCCTCCCCGTTGAGCTCATGTCCCCCACTGTTTCATGGAGGCACTAGCATCATGGATGGGCCCCTGAGTCACTTACATTTTGGGATAACAGATTCTATCACTTCCATTTTCCATTTTCATTTATGGATTTATGGCTGAAGATAAGGCTTTGAAAGGGGAGGTTTGGGGAATGGGAAAAGGCAAGCCATTGCATTTGTGGGTAGTTTTGGGTTTCTTGCATAGTTCTAGGAAGAAAACCACCTGAAAATCACACTGAGCTCTTTTAAAAGAATTGGTGGCATGATGGGTTCTTCGAGGGCTTGTGAAGGGACTTCAGGGACCACAAAATGTGGGTATAGGGGCCACATATAGTCCACTCTTCCACTTCCCTCATCCCTTTCCAAGCCATCTTCCCACAATCATGAGCATTATCACCGTGTGCCCACCCCTGGGAGAGACAGTTGAGTCAGAAGAACTTCTGCATGTAGACTTAGATGCATTCAAGTTCCTTGGCTCTTGGAACGCCGACAGAGGTGCTTGTTTGACAGAATTATCCCATGTCATTGCGAACAAGGGTAAAGATGCAACCCTATGTTGCCTCACAACGTTATTTGCTGCTAAATCATTTTAATCACCTTTAATAGCATGGCATCTCTTGTCATCCTTCAGTTGGATCTCTCTCTCAATCTGTACCCAGGGGCGGCAGAGAAGGGCGGGGGGTTGGAATCTGATGTGATTTAAGTGTTTCATAGTTAGATGTACAATCCTTTCTTCTCAAAGATGATTTGCAGTTGGGAAAGTGGATGGAAATACATCTCCTGACATCCTTATATTAACAGAGCAGGCTTCAAAGAAAGTATTATTAATGGCGTAATTAATATAGATAGATACAATATACATCAAACAGGTCATTACTGTAGAGGTGTGGATGTTGCAATTTGTATTAAAGATTCATTTTGAGCTCATAGGCAAAACGACGAGAGCTGCTCGGCCTGGAAATCCACTTCAGAACAAGTGGTAGAAATATTTATTCACCCTTTCCATGCACTCTCCGGTTTGTTGCATATTCCTTTTTGCTGTTTTTTTTCCAAATATTTGACTGTTTGACTCAGGGGTTGATTTGGAAAAGTGGAACATGGATCTCAATTTATATCCACATGCCATAAAGCCCTGGTTTTGTTTGTTTGTTTTTTAGAGATTTTTTAAAAATAAAAATCTCTGACCTTTTCCTTGGCTGGCCTCAGTCTGACCTAAAACCAGAAGTATTTAGACCTGTCGGGAGGAAAAAAAAATGCTTTTGGGATTTAAGAAGCCAGGGTTTCTGTCAAGCACAGAAAATCCTATTGTCTGTGTAATCAAAGTTTGCTTTAAAGTTAGTGACACAGTTTGCTAAAGACAGATTATCGTATGGCTTTAAGGGAATGCTATTATCCTGTCTCTGTGTGATGAAACGACTGGTAGGAAAACTGGGACATTTCCAGGGGAACCACTGAAATTTTGAAGTTGCAACTGATCGGATTAATAAAGACAGTTAGGAAAGAGGCTTCCGTCAACTTTTGAACTGTGGCTTTCATGGGGAGGGTGACACGGTTTGGTGTGTTTCTTGCTCAAGGGTATGCTAATGAGTCAACAGTATTTGCAAATCATTGTTCTCTGAGTTGATTGCTCCTGCAAGCTGCCATGTGTATTTTTCAGTATGTGGTCTGAATGCCGACTAACCAGGTTCTGCCAGAAATGTAAGCCCTTGTTTGTCTCTGTGTCGAATCAACATGTGGGAAAGGAATTCCCTGCACAGTCCCCACTGTTCCATGGACATTTCTGCTGCCCTCTTACATGTGGGAGTTGGCAGTTTGAAGCGGTGTAGATTCTCCCCTATCTGTGAATGTTCTCCGTGTGAGTTAGGACTGTAGAGAATCAGGGTCCAGATACGCATAGAGAGTCTCTGCTCTGGGCTGTCGTTCTCCACATATGGGACAGTAACACAATTAGAGACACAGCAGTCATGTTCTCCCCTCCTCACATATTGATTCAATGCACAAAATAACAACAGCATTCCTTAGGGAACAATGGGTTTTGCAGCCGTTCAGTGTATTCCTCTACATGAAGGATTTAGTTCAACCTGCCCCAGGTTATCTGGATGCCCACAAGTGGACGTTGCTGTAAGAACTGGAAAGTTAGTTACCTTTGACATGTGAATTTGGCATTTTGGACTATAGAATCGTAGAAATGTAGAGTTGGAAGAGACCACAGGGGCCATCCAGTCCAACCCCCTGCTATGCAGGGACACCCTCAAAGCACTCCCGACAGATGGCCGTCCAGCCTCCGCTTAAAAACCTCCAAAGAAGGAGACTCCACTACACTCCGAGGCAGCAGATTCCACTGCCAGACAGCCCTGACTGTCAGGAAGTTCTTCCTGAGCTTCAGGTGGAATTTCCTTTCCTGCAGCTTGAATCCATTGCTTTCCCTTTTCCTGGTCTCTGGAGCAGCAGAAAACAAGCCCACTCCCTCCTCTACGTGGCATGCCTTCAAATATTTAAACATGGCTATCATGTCCCCTCTTAATCTTCTCTTCTGCAGACTAAACATACCCAGCTCTTTAAGTCTACCCTCATAGGGCATGGCTTCCAGGCCCCTCACCATTTTGGTCGCCCTCCTCTGGACTTGCTTCAGTTGGACCATGTCCTTCTTTAATTGGGGTGCCCAGAACTGGACACAGGATTCAAGATGAGGTCTAACCAAAAACAGAGTAGAGTGGTACCAGTACCTCCCTCGATCTAAACACCATACTCCTATTGATGCAACCGAGAATTGCATTGGCTTTCTTGGCTACTGCATCACCCTGCTGACTCATGTTCAGCTATGAAACATGAAAGCATACATCCTCTTTTTCAGCTCTAGTTTCTTCACTTAGATTCCATACAACATAGGAGTTGAACCCCTGTGCCCTTTCTATCTAGTTATCTATTACAGAAGGTAGATGTGGTTCTTAAAGTTAGTAAGAATGTTTTTTTAAAAGAAGATAAAAACAGGTTTCTCAAATGTCAGGAAGTCCTGATGAAGAAAAATCTGAATTGATGAGAAACCTCATAGTTTGGGACTTAGGCCTTTTCCACAGATGAGTGTCATCCCATGATGGTGATTCTAGAGGAGCAGGACTGCGATGATGCTTCTGCATGACATCACAGTCCCACTCCTCTCCCATTCCCAGCCAACATGATCACGGATTAAATCATTGATAGGTTTGTCTGTCACTGATGCCCATTCAGACAATGCTCTTGGACTTATCTGTCCTGCTGAAGGCTTGGAAGCACGATGGAGACACTTCCTGGCCCAATGCAACATTGGGAAGTGCCCGGCTGCATTGTGGAAGGAAGAGGCCTGTCCATCGCACTCCCTTCCACAGGAAGCCGATGCAGTGTGGAGGCGAGTGTTCCCGTTGAACTCCCTTCCTGGTAGAGCTGCTGCTAGAGTTGCCACCAGAGGACAACGATATAAGGAAGGGTGCAGAAAGGGCCTTGTTCTCCACAAAAATCACATGTGGTTTTTTGGTAGAGAAAACAGCATTTTTTGTACAGGGCACGCTGTTCCTTGCACAAAAGTGCTAGTCTCTGCGCACAAAAAAAGGTTCAATTTTTTGTAGAATGAATATTGACAAAATTTATTTAGGAAGCAGCCCAGAAAATAATATATCTGTATAGTGATCTTAATTTTTGCACAAAAAAATGCTGCTTTCGGTTCAACACACACCCCTGCTCAATGTGCACAAATTTTGTGCTAAATTAGTCTCAAACTGCAAATAGTCTTTGGAAACTACATGGTTTTTGAAGATTTTTTCCAATCTTGAAGGAAACTGCTACAATGACTGGTTACTTTCTTTGAGACTGAAATTAGGGAAGAATGACATGGCCAACAGTCACCTGATTTGCAACGGGAACACAAGAGGATGAGAGATGGGGACCTCTGTCTTCATGCTACAGCTGAAGTACTTCTGCAAACCTCCAAGCAGAAATTGTACACTTTTAAAAAAGTTTAGTCTTGTAACTCTGCCCCATTGCAGATAATAGCAGCCCAAAGTTTGTTGTTGTTGTTGTTGTTGTTGCTGTTACTGCTGCTGTTGTTTTTATTATTGTTGTAGCCAATTAAGAGTTGATCATTTGTAATGAAGATGACTGGGATTTTTATGCCTGGGTGTACATTGTTCATCAAGTATCCCATTCATGGTCTGACCCAAAAGATAGTTCTTGCCAATAGTTATGATCTGTTTCCAGTGTGTTCCTGTTTTGCACGTCTTCATTCATAAGGTGATTGCATGCAGTCTTGACGGGCATGTTAATTAATTGCTAAATATAATTTCTTTCAAGGTATATATATTTCTACATGTATTTTTCCCTAAAATACAGATGAGCTGAGAAATTCATTGTGAAAGCCAGAGATTTGTACAGTATGAACAATATCTGTGCTCTGCATCCAAATATTAATCTGGGAAGTGTGACTCAGGCTGGTTTATTCTGAAATACAGACTGAATAAATTCCTGAAGCATCTTGAGACATCTGTAGCAAAATTTCACTGTGTGATGTCCCCTCCACCTGATGAAAAAGGAATTTATCCATTGGCATTCTAATAGATGCCATTAGGGTAGACTGCTCTTTGATGCCATTAGGGTAGACTGCTTTTTAACACAATGCAAGACTGTTGGTTTTAATACACATTTTCTGTTACAGTTACCAGGGAGGTAATTAGATTTAGCTATGTGGAGTTGAACTCCAGTAGTCGTGTGAAGAACTGTAACTTTATCAGATGCAAACAGATATCATATTTCTGTCCGACATCTAACAATGTGGCCTCTACTCTATGAAAGTTTAGACGATAATGGTCTAATGGCTTGAGATGCTACAGGACTTTGTTTTTGCTCAGTTAATGTTCTCAGATTGTAGTTGCATGTGCTGCTGTGGAGCTGATGGCTGAGCCATAAATCTGCTTCTTAAAAACTTATTTCAAGATGTGGATCGATGCCAAGGCCAGGAGGTGTACTGTGTGAAATCTAAGGCAGAAGTGAAAGAATGCAACACTCTTTGGGAATGGTAGATTGACTGCAAGCTTCAATATACAAAAGTACTTGTATGCCCAATAGTTACGAAGGGAGGATGAGGAATGCACTGCTTCCCCAGTTGCTGGACATGGTAGAGTTGGGACAGCACATTCGAGAGATGTTTGACCCTCCAGATGTTTTGGACTACAACTCCCACTACTTTTTCACCCATAGGAATTGACGTGGAGGTCCCAAAATTTCCCACCTCGGATTCATGGCCTTTGCAGATACTACATGACATTAACAGTCAATGGAGCAAAGAGATCTAAGGCCATTTCTGCACTCGACTGTTATAATGCTATTATTCCACTTTCAACATCCTATGGAATCCTGGGATCTGCAGATTAGGGAGGGGCCTTTAGAATTCTCAGCCACAGAGCTCATTGGCCTCAGGAAACTACAAAGCCCAGAATTCCACAGGATGTTGAAAGTGGAATAGTAGCACTTACAACAAGATAGGGTGGAAATGGATTAAGTATCAAATTACATGTTGCATTCAGTTCTCTGTTCTTTTTTGAGAGAGAGAAGGAGAGAAAGAAAGAAGGAGAGAGAGAGAAATGTTGCCTTGTGTTATATTTAATCCATAGCAGGGGAATTGGTATCTTGTTGGTGTCTTGCATACACACAGTTGCACATTTTATGACCGTAGTGAAATCTCCACATTCAGTTCATAGTTGTGTAAGAGGAGCTCTTTGAGTTGGACATGCAGTTGCTTCTTCTTCGATGCTGCATACCTAAAGCAGTGCCTTCAGTATATCACTTGATTCACAGGGATTGTAAAAACAGCAAGCACGTTGATAGATACGTATTTGGGTGTGCCATTTTGGTATTCAGCCTAGGGACAGTGTAACACAACCCCCACTTAACTACACATGTAGCATGAACTCAGCTTATTTCTCCTTCCTCAAAAAAGGGGCCATTTTGAACCATGTCTTGGCACACCTAGATGTCTCTCTAGAAAGCGACCCAGATATTGAAATTAAAGTGATTTAGGCCATTTCCGCCCTGAGGCCCCTCCCTAAACTGCACACCCCAGGATTCCATAGGATGTTGAAAGTGGAATAATAGCACTATAACCATCTAGTGCGGAAATGGCCTTAAAAACAAAACAGAACAGAACAATACCTCTTGCAGAATTGATATTTATTCCTGCCTAGGTGTCAATTGTTATTTTCAGGCTGTTTTTTCCCCCCATTGCAAAGGACTTTAATGGTAGTACAACAGTTTTAGAGAAGGGTCAGATCAGCTGAATGGAGTATTTATTGATCCTGCCGAGGTGTTGGGTTCTTTTGGTTGTAAGTCAATGTTGCTCTGCCTCGGTGACAGAGGTTGAGTGCAAAAGCCACAAATTGGTTTGATGTCCTCTTTGAAAGCAAATTCCCCCAAGGCAAAAGTGAAAGGCCTTGTTTCACCAAGGTTCACTTAAAAGAAAGAAGACGAGATGCCTATATTTGTCCAGTAGTTATCAGTTTCTGAAGCTAGTAACAGTCCTCTGTTTGTGGATATAATATTGCATTATCTTCTGTCCTGATTTGGATGGAAAGTCTGTGTAAAAAGAGGACACAGATGTATGGATATGTATGGGTGACATAGGAGAAAGTGTAACTCACCGGAAAGAATTGAGAATTCTGGAGCAACGTTGAAGGCAATAGGAGAAAAGGGAGACCACAATTTGTGGAATGACTCAGTCCAGGAAGCCACAGACATAAGCATGCAAGACTTGTGCAGGACGGTTAATGACAAGACCTCTTGGAAGATGTCTCATTCATAGGATAGCTGTGGGTCAACACCAATTTCATAGCAAGTTGCAGGTTAGGAAAACTTGACAAAGATGAAAATCTTCACAGTTCAGGGCTTTTTCTGGATAAAATATACACCTAGTTTTCTTTTTGCTTTTTTGGCACAGAAAATGTCATTTTCTATATAGAAACAAATTTCTTGAGTAGAACACATCCTTTTTTTGCACCATTTTGTTTGCAATCAACTACACAGAAAATGTCATTTTTCTGCACACACACACACGTGCACACACGTCCCATAATTTTTCTTTGGCTCAGAATCATTCCCAGATGGTTAAAAATATTTAGAAACTACACTGTGTTTGATCATGTTTTTTTTCCTCACAGTGAGTTGAAAAATGATAAAAAGATTTACATCCCTATTCCAAATTAGGGTTCCCAATTAAGGGATTTCTCTCCTTCTGGGCATTTAATGACATGCCCTTGGTCAGCTTTAAATACTGATCACTTCTGTTAGTTTCTATTTCCTGTTTCAAAAGTATTTCAAAAGTATGTGAACAAAACTAATGCATAAGTTGACAATAAGCCCAGATTTTTAGAAGACTACAGTTAGTGTAAAAAACATCCCTGCGTTCAAGTTATCTCTGTGTGTGTTTCCCCTGAGGCTGTCGGACTACCTTCAGATATTGAGCCTGAAAGTTCTCACCAACCACTCCTCTCCAACAGTGATATTTTAGTCTCTGGTGATTTAATTGCCTGGGATAAAATTTGCTGATGGAAAAATTCCCTGGCAGTCTTGAAAAGCTTCCCTTCTATTCTTTGTGCAATCACTTTATAAATTATGGGGGAGCCAGATGGATTGTGTTAGAGCCCCATGAAATCAAATAATAGCTTGGCCAGGAATTTTCTCGCATAAAGAGAAAAAAAAATAATAAATTATTCATTTTGCTGACAGCAAAAGTAAACCTGATAGTCTTCTGGATCACAGTTCTATAAAGCAAGCCAAGGATCCTCACATAATGGATTGCGGGGAATTACACAGTGGGCTTTCGTTGGCTAGCTGCACTGAATGCCAAAGATGATTGACAAAGCTGGAAAAAAATAATCGGGGCATTTGTCTGCTGAAAGGAGGGACAAGGAAACATGGCTCGCTGTTAACCACCCACCTTTAACAAGCTTATTTTGCAATCCTGCACTATCTCTTTCACATTCTTTCACATTTGGAGGAGGGGTGAATCACCCAACGGCTGTCCCTCACCTTCTCCTTCAGAGATGCCTGAATTCCCCCTGAGAAGGCTATTTAGCTTATTTTATCTTAGTAAAGCTCTTTTGGCTTCTCTGGAATATTCACTTGGACTCAGAAACCTGTTTTACCTTTCCCTTTGGGAGGAATCTGGCAACAAGCCTTTGCAATCTGTGGAGCTTCCAACATTGTGTTGCTGTTGCATTGTTGTTGTTGCCGTTAGCCATTAGAATCATAGAATCATAGAGCTGGCAGAGACCCCAGGGGCCATCCAGTCGAACCCCCTTCTGCCATGCAGGAACACACAACAAAGCACTCCCAACAGATGGCTATCCAGCCTCTGCTTAAAAACCTCCAAAGAAGGAGGAGACTCCACCACAATCCATGGAGGCAGCATATTCTACTGCTGGACAGCTCTGGCCACCAGGAAGTTCTTCCTGAGGTTCAGGTGGAATCTCCTTTCCTGCAGCATGAATCCATTGCTCCTTTTCCTAGTCTCTGGAGCAGGGGAAAACAAGCCCACTCCCTCCTCGGCATGACATCCCTTCAAATATTTAAACATGGCTATCATGTCCCCTCTAAACGTTCTCTTCTGTAGACTAAACATCCCCAGCTCCCTCAGCCACTCATCATAG
Organism: Iguana delicatissima; assembly: GCA_948472985.1. Taxonomy (NCBI): domain Eukaryota; kingdom Metazoa; phylum Chordata; class Lepidosauria; order Squamata; family Iguanidae; genus Iguana; species Iguana delicatissima. The sequence continues at coordinate 340,074 of CAOKZL010000019.1, read as the reverse complement.
GGCTTCATGGCTTCTAGACCCTTCATCATTTTGGTGGCCCTCCTCTGGACACGCTTCAGTTTGTTGATATCCTTCTTGGATTGAGGTGCCCAGAACTGGACACAGTATTTGAAATAAGGTCTGACCAAAGCAGAATAGAGTGGTACCATCACCTCCCTTGATCTAGATACCATACTCCTGTTGATGCAACCAAGAATTTTGTTGGCTTTCTTAGCTGCTGCATGACAATGCTGACTCATGTTCATTATGTTAATTAGACCAAAATAAAGTTATGGTGATTCTATGAAGGAGAGATTTCTGCGAGCCCTAGTCATCAACTATCCATCTTAGATCTTACAAACTTAAGACAGATGTGGTTTCCATGGATGGATCAATCCCCCTGTAGTGTGGTATTCGTCTTTCCTTAAAAGCTTTTTGTATTTCTATGTCATAGCTCTGTCACTTGAGTTTTGGGAAGACTGGGAAAAATTTCCTTTGAATTTTGCTCTAGCTCAGATCTCAGAAGGGATGGAAAAAATATTCAAAAATGGTTGAAAAGCATGTTTAAAACAATGGTGAGAAATCCAGATGAGAAGTGTCCTGAACTTGGTGAAATTCTTCACAGTTAGCATCTGCAAATTTCACACATAGTTGTTTGGCACAGAAAACAGGATTTTCTGCAGAGGAAACAATATCTCTATTCAAAATAATATTTCCATCATTTCTTATGCAGAAAAAGTTGTAATTGGAGACTTGTTATGTGCAAAATTTGCACATGATTGTTTTGCATAGGGAAAAAAAACACATTTTCTATGCAGGAAACAGCATTTATTTTTGCACTGAAAATAATCTATCTACACAGGAATATTATTTTATGTGCAGAAAATGCTATTTGCTGTTTCTGATGCTGTGTGCTGGCTTGATAGTTAGCAAGGCATGCCAGCCCTATAGCATGTAATGTCAGGATGCAGATGTTACAAAAGTTCAAAAGAAGATCGTTCCAGAGTTGATTTAGGGTTCCACCTTGGGAAAATGTCTGATCATTTCCAGGAGGAAAAAAAGCTCTACCAGGACACCTCACTTTGCTTGTAGGTCCCCTTGCTGGTGAACTCCTGGAGCTGTTTTCCTCTTGTGAACTCGTGGAGATCGAAGTGTGTAGCAGATGGAAGCTGATTGAAAAGCTGCACTGGAGAGCAAGGGTGGGGGAAGAGATGAAGAATGAGTTGCTATAGCTGACATTTCATTTCTGGGGCAGTAGCTGGGGAGATTAATATACGTGCCTGAGGCTCATGTATTACTTTGCATCCATGGCTATCTGGGAATGAAACTTCATGAACAGCATGCCATTCCTCTTTTGCATAATTGAAAAGGACAGGCAACCCCTAAATTGAACTGGATGAAACAAAGACATTTCTAGCTGTATTTTTTTTTTTTTTATAAAAAAAAGGGGGAAGTATTTAAAGGGGGAAGGAAGCTTCCTAGTTAGAACACAGGACTTTTGGGTACCCTGGAATTATTCTCTATCCTTTCATCATTCAATTCTGTTAAAAATGTTTTTTATGCCAGGCAGGCAATTTTCATGTCAAACTCATGACCTCTTAAGTAATGCAGGGTCTCTCCGTGATTCTTTAAACAAATTCTACATGGATGTGAATGGTGCCTGTACAGGCATGGGCTATGCTCATCAACTGAGAAGTGGAGCTACTTCTGATATGAAAGGGTTTAGATTATCTCTGTAATTCAGAATTTTATTGGTAGGGGTCATTTTTTGGGGGAGGGACCTCTTAAGTTGGCTTCAGCTTATGGTGACCATATAAATCAGTGTATTGTGCCCCCATCCCAGAACCTAGACAAAACCCTTTCCAACAGCCTGAACACAGAGACATGAGAGGGACAATACTTATAGCAGCCAGTCTAGGTGGAAAAGGGAGAGCCCAGGTTACTGGCAGCATTTCTATAATAAGGACTTATTAATTAGGCCAACAGCCAGATAAGACTTTGAGCCTATATAAAGAGGGACCAGAATGGGAGGTAGCCTGCCAATCCTGTTGGTAGTAGCAGCCCAGCTTACTCCTGAATTCCTTGCTTGCACTCTTACAACAGTTGACCATTGCCTCATCTATGGATTTTGCCATTGTTTCTCTCTCTCTCTCTCTCTCAGGACTCTCTAAATCTATGGAGCACTTGGACTGCAAAATGCCGAAGACAAACTTTGCTTGCTAGCTCCTGATAACAGGCTAATTAGACAACTGGAAGTCTTGGCTGGCTGCCAGCAGAGGACGGAGTGACTTCTCAGAGCCTTAGTCATAAATAGCTTATAGACTCAGAGCCGTGACTTCCTTGATCAAGTCAATTCATTTGCAATACTGTTTTCCACTTTTCCTACAATCTTCCACTTTACTTGGAATCTTATGAGGTGTCCAACATTCAGCAGCCTTAGCTTGGACATTTCTGCTTCTAGGAAGGCTTAAGGCTGATTTGCTGTTAGATCCATTTCTTTTGTCCTCTTGGTAGTCCATTGCATGTGAAGAACTTTCCTCCAGGACTCCATTTCAGACGAGTAGATTCTTTTTCCCTAGTCCATTTCCACATTACACTGTTATAGTGCTATTATTCCACTTTCAACATCCTAAGCAATTCTGGGGTTTGTAGTTTACTGAGGCCAAAGAGTTCTCTGGCTGAGAATTCTAAATGTCCCTCCCTAAACTGCAAATCCCAGGATTCCATAGGATGTTGAAAGTGGAATAATAGCACTATAACAGCGTAGTGCGGAAATGGCCCTAGTCAGGTTTCTTCACTGTTTAGCTTTTTTTATCATACGTGGAAATCAGAATGATTCTCTTTGATATGTAAAATATATATCTTCACACTTTGTAAAGACTTTTGTGTGCATTTGTGTGAGTGCCTATGTATGTACACATATATCTAGTATCTTTCCAATGTAGCCTGGAGTAAAGGAATTGTCCCCAGTTCACCCCAATCCACCCTATTGTGCAACAGAGGCCATTTCCTCACTAGACTGATATAGTGCTGTTAATCCACTTTCAACATCCTATGGAATATTGGGGTTTGCAGTTTAGGGAGCATCCTTTCAACAAGGATTCCATAGGATGTTGAAAGTGGAATAGTAGCACTATAACAATCTAGTGAGAACGGCCAGAGCTCTGGAAGGCTTTTGAGAGTAGCAGCATCTTCTGTTTTATATACATTAGATACAACTTCTCACACAAAGAAAATGAGTTTTACAAAGGTTTGTGTTTATAAGCAATGCAGTTCTCAATGTGCTTTAACCCTAACCTGTATTGAACTGAAGAAACGATGCGACGGTACAAATTATGAACAGAGCTTTATTTCACTTGGTGTCAGGAATTGTACATGTTTTCTCAACAACATGGGTAACATCAATTATCTGTATGCTGCACTGATCAATGAGCTGGAACAAATATCCATTTATATGAAAAGGCACCTCACAGAGCCACTTTAATTATTTTCGGGGATGTTTCAATTTAAAATAATTCTAACTTTCTCAAAGAAAGTTTGCACAGCTTCCAATTCATGTATAGACTTCTCACTTCATGAGATCCAAGAAAGAAGCAAAGAGCCATGAGTCAGAAAAAAGGTTCAGTTTTGCTTTCAGAAATATATTGATAGAATTGGTCTCATCTGGAATCCTCCATTGTACACATTATGACCTTAACAAAGTGTGAGTCTGCCCAAGTCAAGAAGCACTAAGAACTGGCACAGAGCCTCCATGGGGATTGCAAACTTCCAGAATCCCTCAAAAAGGATGAAAACTTGATCACATCCTGCATTTCCAGTTGCTTTACGGTTGTTGTTGTTCTCATCATTGTTATTATTGTGTGTCTTCAAGTCTTTTCTGAGTTATGGTGATCCCAAGGTGAACCTATCGTGGGTTTTTCTGGAGGCTGAGAGTGTGTGACATGCCTAAGGTCACCCAGTGTGTTTTCAGGGCTGAGCAGAAAATGAAACCCAAGTTTCCTTGGTCTCCAAGGTCATAGGGCCTTTCTTCACTACATTGTTAGAGTGCTATTATTCCACTTCCAACATCCTGTGGAATTCTGGGGTTTGTAGTTTCCTGAGGCCAAAGAGCTCTCAGGCTGAAAATTCAAAAGGCTCCTCCTCAAAAGCCAAACCCCAGGATTTCATCGGACATTGAAAGCGGAATAATAGCTCTATAACAGTGTAATGCGGAAAGGCCCATACTCCAGTGTCCAAACCACTACACCAAGCTGGCACGGTGGAGCCCCTGCCTATTGAGAAAGTGGTACATTTTCAAATGCAAGTATACATGATAGCAGTCCCATGAGATGTGCCCGCAAAAAAAAAAAAAAAAAAAAAGGGAAGCAGCTTTACTGATCTAGATCAACAAACCAATTTTAGTCTTTGTGCGTGTGTATGGCGGGGTAACCTCCATCTGGAAGAAGGCTTTTGTGAAAATAAGAGCTCTTAATTGCCTATCCAAGGCGAAGTCTCTGCAAAACATGGATAGATGTGTAAGGTTTGTGGATATATCCATAATTTGTACTGTTTTAGTGAGCAATTTTCTCCAAAACAGTTTATTGTGTGTGTATGTGTACATTCAGTAGCATAAACATTTTGTGTGCATGTTTTACAACACGCCAGGTAACCAATGGAGAGGAAGGATAACTACCATGAGATGTTTAGCAAGAGGAAAAAGTACAGCACTTTTTTTTTTAGGGAGGTGTTTTGTTTTTTTTCCCTCTCTCTGTATATATAGCATTCTTTTTTGCACACATACATTTTTGCACAAAATACTTTTTTGCGCCAAATCAGTTTTTCCGCAGAAAGAAATGTATTAAATGATTCTTTTAGAAAAAATCTGAACGTGTGAAAAATCCTTTACAGATACACAAAAATTCACATAAACTCAGTCTGCACAGAGAAAACCTTTTAAATGTTTCCTTCTTGAATGCAACAAGGAAATGTGGCAGTTTATGCCATGAACAGACCCCCTCTTTAAAGTCATAAAAAACTTAGAAGGGATCTCAAAGGCCGTCTAATCTAACCTCCCACATGCAGGAATAGTCTGGAAAGATGGACAGCCCAAGTGTCTGAAACTGCTTTCAGTTATCTGAAAACCTAGTCACCACTTCCCTCTCGTAACATTTCGATTCAAAGATATGGGTAACTTCAAGCACATGGTTTTGATAATAGACCTGGAGTGTGAATACTTGTGTTTATAACTGAAGGTGCTGTGATGTATGTATGTACAAGCACACACCCATCGCAACCGTAACAAAGTGTGAGCTTGCCCAAGTCTGCAAACACTACGAGCTAGAAGAGATCTTCCACTGGAGTTCAAAGCTTATATTTAAGATGATGGATTTGAACAGAAGCGTGTAAGTACCAAAGGGAGGGAGGAAAGCTCTTTCTATCATAGTCCTGATCCTACCTAGCTCACCTTTGATCCTGGTACTGAAAGGGGATATTATGTACAGTTGGGGGCCTTCTAGTCTTCTGTGCCTGTGTCAGGCGTTTGCTGTGTGGCCTGGCCGGCACTGCCACATTCTCGTTGAAAGAAAATTGAAAGGGAATCTGCTCTGGTGCGCTCCGGACTTGATCACTTGGCTGCCTTTTTAGGACAAGGGTGAGCAACTTCCACAGCTAGGGTTCCCAGATCTCAAGTCCTCAGGGCAAGGTGGAGGAATCTCAGGGCAAGAGCACTGACTGGAAAAGGCTGTGTATATGCATTCTTCTCATCTGTTAGATTTGATGTTTCTTATTTCGAACTGAAGCGGATGGTTAATGAATTCCAGCCATAGAGTGAAGAACACTTTCTATCACTTGTCCCATATCTACATCTTTGTTCCATATCTATTGCTCATGAATTCCATAGTATAACCCGACATTATTACTATTATGATCCAGTGAGAAGCATCTCTCTTCAGCCATTCTTTCCACATCGCCTTACAAATCTGTGTCACGTCCTTTCTCTGAACTGATACAAAACAAAAACCCAAACACTTTTAACCTTTCCTTAGAAGTGAGATGCCCCCATTTCTTCATCATTTTGGTTGCTCTTTTCCACATCTTTCCCAGGTCGCTGAACCACATTTTCGATGACCTGAACTGTACGCAGCATCCTAAATGCGTCTGCACCAGATACTTCTGGAAATGAATAACAGCCGTGTGAAAGCCGGTGCCACTTTCAGAAATAAAATCTTGTCCATTTTTATTGGTCATCTGGACAAGTGGTTTTCAGGGGACAGATGCATAAACCTTTCATATTCCTTTGCATGTCTAGAGGCATGTCTTATGGAAAACCACACCATATTTTATAACTGAAAAAAATACTTAGAATTGCTGAGATGAGAGACAAACAGAGCACACACACAGAGTGTAAGCGTTCAGGTCTGTGACTAAGTCCTTGCAAGATTCTGCCTGCAAGAATCCTGGCCTTGACTATGTTCTTTGCAGAATCTGGCCTGGTACCTCAGACCCGACTGGCTGTTCTGATGCAGGGCAGCTGGAGCATCCAGGAGCCAGCTATATAAGGGATGGGGTTACGCTGCAGCCCTTGCCACAGCAACATGTCTTCTGTGTAGCCTCTCTGGGTTCCTTGCTGGTACTGGCTCTCCTGGACTCTGGACCTTTTGAAATCTGGACACCAGGTAGACCTCTTCTGCCTTGGACTCTTGTTAAGCTCTGAGCCATGGCCTCCTAACCTAGTACCTGATCCTTGTCTCAGCCTCAGTGCCTGCATCTAATATCCTCACTGCCCATGCCCTGGACCTTGAAAGAGAGAAAGAGAGAGAAAGAGATTCTGTACAGCTACATTGCAAATTTGTCTACCTACATGTATTCATTTCTTTTTCATATACCTAAATAAAATAAGAACACAAAAATAAGATTTAGGCTCCCCCTCTTTCTCTTTGTGTATAATGATACTACATTTGTGATGAGATTTAATATAATGTTTACTTCTGTCCATTTTGACATGGGCAATGGCACCTAACATGAAAGGAATGGATTTTTTTTAATGATTTAAACCATCCATTTCTGGACTTCTCTGTTGCTGGAAAAGAAAACAGAAAGAGAGATGGCTCTTCTGATTTTGATTTTCTTATTTTGGCATCTCCACTGTTGGTACTGCTTATGACCCTGTTACCAACTGCACCCCCCCCCCCCACAAGCATCTTTGCTAAGGTGTTTGAATCTGTGGCTTACAGGGGTGGCTGTTTGTTGGTTTTCCATATTTGCATGTGGATACTGTTTTTTGGTCCATCCGAGAACAGCTGGGGAACACTTGGTTGCTAGCAAAAGAGGTGGTTCAGTTTATTGCTCCTCTTCTAACTGGCTGGTGTTTACACACATCCAGGTTCATTCAGGACAATTTCCAGGTCTGGGATGGATGGGGTTTGTGTCGAGGTGGGTGAATCTGTCAAAGTTGGTTTTGATCATTTTCTGAGTGAGTGAATCAGCTCTATTCAAAATGGGACTTCTGTGCCATGTGCTAAGTCATCTACATGTTGGCCACTAACAAGATGCCAGCGATGGACATGTTGGGGGTAGCCTTTGCAAAAATCCTAGCATTACCTTCTAAGAAAGCAGTCTGCTCTTCCTTTTACAATCAGGCATTTTGCAGAATTTGTGTTTGTAACTTGTGCAGGTTGTGGAAAACACAGGAGGAGTAGATGTTGAGAAATACTTCTGTCTCCTTCTACAGCTAAGTTTCCTCGATTTGCAGCACAGTCTCACCACACTGAGATTCAAGAGGGGAAAAAAAAATCTCTAAAGAAATTAGGCTATTTCCCATCCCTAGCTGTAGCATGCTAAGTAGATCAGCTTCCAATGAATGGTGTTTAAAGGGACAGACACAGGGCCAAATTCAGGAGTTAGTGTGTCTAGTTAGGAAGGAGCTGGGATCTCATGTTCTCCTAGGATTATCTGTCCATAAGTGTTAATCTTCTGGAGAAATCCTGAATAAACTGCCGTGGAACCTCAGGACACAGTCTGAAAAGCACTCATTGAAGAGAACTATGCTGTCTGCAATCCATCTTTTAGTTTTGTATCCAAGGAAAAAAAATAAAGTGGACTTGAGCCATTTTCAGACTTTCCAAAAAAGCGATTAGATAATTTACTGCAACTGAAATCAGTGTGGATTGAACATCTAATTCTGCAGAAGTTTGGTGAAAAAATGTATAATGCATCTCATAAGAGCCAAGAGTACATTATGAACTTCGTATAGTTCTTCTATTGCTTCATCATATGGTTTAAGGATTGATGAATCAGCATTCCCACGAAACCTTTCTTCCCTTTCATGGCACTGATAGGGGGTGTTTTAAAATGAATATGCTCATTTTAAAATCTCCAAATTATGTCTTACTATGTGCCCCCCTCCTCAGTCGATGCTTAAACTGGCCTCATGCTGTCTTCTAGAGGTTTGTAATATTAACTGGCCAGATTGCATAGTCTGGTAGTTACAAAATTTATACTTCTTGTTCTTTTTCCTGGAAATGCCTCAAACTCCTGGTGGTCAGCGTGCTTGTTCTTTCTGTATTTTTTAAAAACAGAAGTCAGAAAATTTTGTAGGGCAAAAAAACCACAGCAGGCCTTGAAACTGCAGTCCAGGGAATGTTCAAGGGGGGCTAGACTGCACCTCGTCAGTGCAGCTGGCCAAAGGACAGACGATTGGCCAGACCACCATGACTAGTCCTTTGGACTACTAGATCAGAGGAGATTTTGTGCTTACTATAGAAGCTTCCAGATCACGACTTCTCCACTAGTCTGGACAATATGGCAATCTGCTCTGACCAAGTTCGAATGCCTTTTGCTTTGATCTCTGTCAGCCATAAAAACACCAAATCTGTCAAAAGTGTTTCAAGTTGAATGAGGAGATTCTATGATTTGCAGAAAACAGATTCTGTTGCTCAGTTTTCTCATAGGTATATGCTGGTGCACACAGAATAAATACCCGTCTATCATCCTTTGGGTTGCCACCAAGTTTAGACCTCCTCCATGCTCAAGCTGAAAGCCACTGCTTGCTGATCCCGCATATAATGAACCCCTGACACTTCTCGGCCTTCTTGCCAGAAACCAGTGGTTCTCAACCTGTGGGTCCCCAGATGTTTGTGGACTTCAGCTCCCAGAAGCCCCAGCCACTATGGTCAATGCTCAGGGCTTCTGGGAGCTGAAGTCCAAAAACATCTGGGGACCCACAGGTTGAGAACCAAGACCATCCTACACCATGTCTGAGGTGGTAGGATCTAGCTAACTCCATACCTCTGTACGTATTCCTTCTAGTTTTAACTTATTAAGCCGGAACTCTTTGGCCGATTAGAAGTAATTACTTCTGGAGATGCAAGAGAGATTAATATTCATGGGCCAGATTGATTGTGTGCAGAAGAAAGATGTGACGGTTCACTGTTGTATTCACTGTGTTAAGTTTAAAGTGGGAATTGATGAAAAATGTGAGGTAATGCGCTGTATGAACCTAAGTGATGAACTGTGGCTTATTTACCATCTGGCTGTTCAGTAGGACCTTTTTTCATGTCAAGAAAATTGCACTCTCAGTACCGAAGTGATACGGAAAACTGTTTCTCGGAGTCTTGTCTAAATACGTTACCGAGGATTTGATAGTCTTTCATTTCCGACAGCATATTATTTTGTTTTGGCAGGGAGCTGGGGCGGGGGAGAGGAGGAAACGAGGAAAAAAACCAAGACAATTGCTCCATGATTACCTGAAAATATACACTGCCATGTAAACGTGCGAGCGGTGATAAGTCCTGAGGGTTAGTCGGTGGATGTTTCTGACGTGTTGGAGTGAATTAAGGGAGAGATTTTCAAGATTAGCATTTTTTCAGATGTGCTCTGTGCTTTCTTTTGAGGGGCTGAGGTTGGAGAAATAAGAATTTAATCAGGTGTGAAGCTGCAAAAAGCTGGATTCAAATGGAGCAAATGCACTGTGGTTTTGAGTCGGATGTGCCGCGCCCTTGGCGGTATGGCACACTTTTGATGTGGCCGCTGAATGGAATTGGAGAGGGTCACCAGACATATAGTGATGGAGGGCAAAATGAGGGCATTGGACCCCCAAATAAGAATGACATCCCCCAGTGAAATTTTCCCTCAGCCCCCAATATTCTAACACTGCGCAGAATGAGACGTTAACAGTTGTTCAACGCTAGAACTCTCTTATTTGCTGTCTTTATGTTCACTTGGCTCCCTTTGCTTACCCCCTTTTCTTCAGAAGCCAAAACTGTATTTCTAAGTGCTTTAGTGAAGTTACTGGGATGCAGGACATTTGAGAACGGAAGGGAAATTTCACTTGGGGGTAGGGAGAATTTTTAGTGGGGGCGACTCTCTTATTTTGTTCCCTCTCCTGTCACTACACCCCTGCGCGCGGCATCTGCAGATGAACTGGGAAGGGTACATTTTGGTCATTTAAAGAACTTGCTTACTTCTCTTTCTGGCTTGTTTCAGCTCTGGTATATTAGTGTTGAGTCCATCTTCTTGGTTTTGACTTCTTGAGCTGCCAACACCTCTTCTTAAGTCTATGCATTTTCCCAATGGTGTAGCTGAGGAATGGAAAATGTTGATGGCCTCCTGCTGTCATCATCACTGTCGTTCTCATCATCGTCATTGTCATCATCGTAACAATCACGTTCATTTATATCCACCTTTTCCCCAAAACTGAGACCCAAGGTAGTTTGCAAATGAAAATGGAATACATTTAATTCTAGAAAGATGAGCATTAAAACATAATTAAACCAGCAATGAAATTAACAAAGACATTTTTTTAAAAATAAAGTTTATAGGTTAAAAAGCAGTTTAAAAAAACCAGTTTAACTTCTTTAAAAAACATACTCTTTAGCGGACAAGAAAACCCTGCTAAATTGATATCTTGCCATTGAGTATTGGGAAAACAATCAAAACCTCAGTCTTTCATACAATAGGGCAGTGGTTCTCAACCTGTGGGTCCCCAGATGCTTGTGGACTTCAGCTCCCAGAAGCCCTGAGCATTGACCATAGTGGCTGGGGCTTCTGGGAGCTGAAGTCCACAAGCATCTGGGGACCCACAGGTTGAGAACCACTGCAATAGGGGCTGCCTTACTTAAGGAACCCAAGTGGAGTCCTGGGTTCCAATTCTGATGACTTCCGTTGTCCTGCTGTAAGCAGAGATACTTTAGGAATTTCCTGTACATGAATTCTAGCAGGAAGCCACTGGAGCCCCATCTCCGTTCAGATTGGAATGGAGTTTTTTTGCTCTTCTTCACATTGTGTGATGCAGCTCTTGACACCAAAAAGGCCACATCTAAATGCATGAAAAGTGGTATGTTTTCTGAGAACAAGAGAAAAGTTTATAAATGTCTGCTGTTGGACAGGGGAAGGGGGTGGAATGAATCCATAGAAGCATATTCAAATGAAGTTAAATAAGTATTTTTCATGCAGACTTTCTTTTACAAGAGCAAAAATAAAGATGGGAGTAGGAACTGAACAGACCTGGGAGTGGACACTTGCAAAGGTAATATGGACCAGAAAAAAAGACAGATTCTGGCCTCCGTACCAAAAGAATTTTAGTCCAGTTTAATGGCCACTGCCCTTCCCAGTGGCATCAAAGCTTTGAACGAAGGTCACTAATAGGGAATTTGCAATACCCTCATCTTACTACAATTCCCTGATTTCTTTCACAGGAGCAGGGATGGTTAAACTGCTGTTAAGTCCAGTACACATTTCCAGTTTTAGAGATATCCATATTTTTTTATTGCTGTCAATATTTTCATTGCACGAGAGGTGCCAGATGTTTTTCAGTTTTCAAATCTGGATTGGGTACAGTGTCGACATATATTTATTTTCTTTAAAAAATACAATGGTATGAAATGGATCCAGCCATTATTTTACTTCTTTCCCTGTCCTTTTTTCTTTCAATCAAATAAAGCATTTAGGAAAGAGACTGTTGAAATGGGGGGAAAGTTTTTTTTTTCTTGCTCCAGCTCCAGGAAGAGTTAGACGTAAACAAATTAGAGTAGTTAATTTGGTAAGAAGTGGTATCTAGATTCGTCTTCTCTTCCAATTCCCTCCTCTGAATTCCCTTAGACAACAGAACAATAATTTGCTGTATAAACAAAAGCAGTGGGGACCAAATCTCTCCGGATGCCCCCATCTGGCAGAGGAAAGCTGATTGTTAACATATCAAAAGGCAGCATGAATTTCTTCCATTAATGCACAGGTTTCAATCATCATCTCTATTTCCAATGTACAGGTGGAACTGTCCTCGTTTATGCAGCCAAGATGCATCAGAAGGGAGTTACGAGCTGTCTTGGGGGAATCCAAGATTGCAGAAACACGTACATACATACACACGGGGATGTACCTCCTCATTAATTTCATTCTTGGATGAAGCAACAAGTAATTTTTGCAGACTTCTTCCTCCTGTAAGAAGATGCACACACACACATGCATGCACACACACACAGACACACACAACATATATATATATACATATATTAAAATTGGCTGTTCATAGTTCAGAACTTAGTCTTTGCAAAATGTGCAGGTTTTTTATTTCTGTGGCACCCCTTCCATTTTCTGCACAAGAAGCACCATTTTCTACATACAATATTTCTGTCCAGAAAATGTTTCCAGTGCAAAAAAATAAAAATAAAAAATTGCTGCACTTGTGGACCTATTCTGCCCAAGGCCATTTCTACACTACACTGTTCTACTGCTATGATTCCAGTTTCAACATCCTGTGAAATTCTGGGTTTTGTAGTTTACTGAGGCTAAAGTGCTTTCTGGCTGAGGACTCTAAATGCCCTTCCCTAAACTGCAAACTCCAGGATTGCCTAGGATGTTGAAAGTGGAATGATAGCACTAGAACAGTGTAGTCCGGAAATGGCCCAAAATTCATATGTGGCATTTTTTTGCACAGAAAACTTCATGTCCTGTTGACAACATAATATTTTCTGTGAAGACTATACTCTTTTTCTCTGCACTAGTGCCACAGATGAATTTTGTAAAAACTAGGTCCAAAACTGTGAAGATTGTGTGAAAGGGATTTAGGAGTCTTCATAGACCACAAGCTGAACATGAGTCAGCAGTGTGATGCGGCAGCCAAGAAGGCCAACGCAATTCTTGGTTGCATCAATAGGAGTATGGTGTCTAGATCGAGGGAGGTATTGGTACCACTCTATTCTGCATTGGTTAGACCTCATCTTGAATCCTGTGTCCAGTTCTGGGCACCCCAATTCAAGAAGGATATGGATAAGCTGGAGCAGGTCCAGAGGAGGGCAACCAAAATGGTGAGGGGCCTGGAAGCCATGCCCTATGAGGACAGACTTAGAGAGCTGGGTATGTTTAGTCTGCAGAAGAGAAGGTTGAGAGGGGACATGATAGCCATGTTTAAATATTTGAAGGGATGTCATGTCGATGAGGGAGTGGGCTTGTTTTCTCCTGCTCTTGAGACCAGGACAAGGAGCAATGGATGCAAGCTGCAGGAGGGGAGATTCCGCCTGAACCTCAGGAGGAATTTCCTGACAGTCAGGGCTGTCCGGCAGTGGAATGTGCTGCCACGGAGTGTGGTGGAGTCTCCTTCTTTGGAGGTTTTTAAGCGGAGGCTGGATGGCCACTTGTCGGGAGTGCTTTGAGGGTTTTCCTGCATGGCAGGGGGTTGGACTGGATGCCCTTGTGGTCTCTTCCAACTCTACATTTCTATGATTCTATGATTCTCATCAGTCCAGGATTCTTCTCATGAGAGTTTCCTGATAGTTGAGAAACACATTTTTTGACCATTTTAGATTTTTTTTACAAAATATTCTTTGCATCCCCAACACACATGGACATACAAAGAGGTTGATTTACAATCAAGAAGACAGTCACTTTTAAGATCACAGTGATTGGTGAGATCTATTCTATTAAATAAAACAAGATTTGCTGCTCCTACTGTCTTATTTATACAATTGAATGCAGATATTAAAGGATATCATTTCTGTACTTGGGGAAAACAACCACAGATTCAGACTATGTGCACAGTTCAGGAATTAAAAGTCTACAATCCTGACTGGAAAGCAACTGGTGGCTAGGCATTTCAGCTCAGAAAACCACTCTCTATTTGAATTATCTGTGTTAGGGATGGAGATGCCATCTCTTTCGAGCACTTTGGATGTAAGGGAGAAATTTTGGATCCAAAATCTAAGACCTGAAGAGCTTGAATTTAAGGCTTTAAGCACCCCCCTGGAGGATGATATACAAAACTTTCATCTACTGAGGTGGCAACAGAGTGTTCCAAAAACTGCCAACTTGGATACAGCTCATTTTTGTTTGCAGAAGCCGAAGACAGGAGCCAAATTGTTTTGCTAACAGATTTATTAATTTAAATTAATTAATTTATTAATTTCTATTTCTTTGTCGTTCTGATAAGTATATGCAGTGTAGTGATTAGCTGCATTCTTCTGGGATTCATAGCAAACTTGTCAGAGGCATTTCTTTTTTAAATCACCCGTGGACCCCAAAGCAACAGCTCTCAGTGAGAACTGAGCATAGAAAGTTGCCTTCTGCTGGGTCCTTGGTATCACTTGGTGATTTGTCGTACGAGTGCTAACCAAACCCAAGCCTGCTTAGCTTCTAGAATGAGCAGAGATGGGAAAATTCTCAATGGGCATGGAGGGCTGACTGGTTATGGAGGAGGAAGGAAGGAAACCAAGTTGGGGGGCATGAAACAGAACATTCTGCTTAAGCTCTCTGATATTGAGGCTCTGCGGGGGTTTTTTCCCCCTGATGTGCATGAAACTGGCACCATATTTGTGCCCATTGGCTAAAACTGGAACTTTCTTTCCTCGATGTTTTAAAATTTTACTTAAAAGATTTATAAAGTACATTAAAAAAAATTACCAAAAAGTTAAAGAATTAGAGATGTAAAGAAGAAAAGAAGAAAAAGGAAAAAAGAAGTGACTTCCAATCTTTCTTTTGGTGTTTATATGTATGTATATATATATATATGTATGTGTATATATATATATAAAAACACCTATAGTTATCCATACCTCTGTCTCCAAAATTACAAAATTCCCTGCTTTCAATAGCCTACTTTTTCTAATCATCAAAACCAAAAGTCATTTTCTTCCTCCCCCTCCAAAAAGACGTATAAGTGACTTCCATTCTTTCATGGAATCATAGAGCTGGAAGAGACCCTAAGGGCCATCCAGTCCAATCCGCTTCTGCCATGCAGGAAGAAACAATCAAAGCATTCCTGACAGATGGCCATCCAGCCTCTGCCTTAAATCCTTCAAGGAAGGAGACGCTACTACTCTCCCAGACAGTGTATTCCACTGTCAAACTGCTCTTACTGCCAGGAAGTTCTTCCTAATGTTTAAATGGAATCACTTTTCCTGAAGTTTGAAGCCATTGCTCCGTGTCCTGGTCTCTGAGGCAGCAGAAAATAGGCTTGCTCCCTCTTCCATATGACATCTCTTAAAATACTCAAAAATAGCTATCATGTTACCTCTTAACCTTCTCTTCTCCAGGCTAAACATCCCCATCTCCCTAAGCCTCTTTTTAAAAATGATCACTAATGACTTCCTATAGAATCGGAAGAGACCTCAGGGGCCGTCCAGTCCAACCTCCTACTATGCAGGAACTCACATCACATCCAACCTCTGCCTTAAAACCTTCAAGGAAGAAGACTCCACCACATTCCATGGAGACAGCAGCATATTCCACTGCCAGACAGCTCCGATTGTCAGGAAGTTTTTCCTGAGGTTCAGGTGGAATCTCCCCTCCTGCAGTTTGAATCCATTGCTCCTTGTCCTAGTCTCTAGAGCAGTGGAAAACAAGCCCACTCCCTCCTAGACATGATATCCCTTCAGCTATTTAAACATGGCTATCGTGTCCCCTCTTAACCTTCTCTTCTGCAGACTAAACGTTCCCAGCTCCCTAAGCCATTCCTCATATGGCTTCATGGCTTCCAGACCCTTCACCATTTTGGTCCCCCTCCTCTGGACACGTTCCAGCTTGCTGATATCCTTCTTGAATTGAAGTGCCCGGAACTGGACACAGTATTCCAGATGAGGTCTAACCAAATGCAACAATTTGCCCATTTCTACTAAACCGGCAAATTTGAGCAACCACTCCCCCATTGTGAGAAGTGTTGAATTCTTCTTTCCTAGAAACATGATGCAGGCCGGCACCCACCCAATGGCTCTCAGACCAGCACTGATTCACTGGCCACCACACTGAGTAGCCAATTTGGAGGCTGTGGGGCTGCATTTTCCATCCCTGGAGTCCCTGCGAAAGGTGCGGGAAGGCTGCATGCAGCTCATGGCCAACACTTTGCCCACCCTTGGTTTGCGTGATATAGATATGTGAAAGATGAAATCATGATTTGAGTTGTAAAACATGTTCGGCTCAAGCCACAGTTTGATCCACTTTCCGAAACAAGCTTTTTTCCCCATTTTCATTCCCAGTTCTCTTCTCTTGACTGAGATAAACAAAAGGCACGTTTAATGTCTAACTGTTCTGTGAGTACTTGAGAGGCAATAAGAAGCATTCTTAAAAAGAAGAAGTAAAATAAGGTTTTTTAGGCATATCTAGATATAGCATTTTTGAGCTAATAATCCCATACCAAGCAGAAGGCATGGTGCTGCATGAGCCAAACAGTAAAAAGATTTATTGACTTTAAGAATTCTCCTTGTCATGTGGTGCACATGAATTAAATATTTATACCTGCTCACTAGGGTAATAAAATTGTACTCAATTATGTCGCAGACACTACCAAATGATCGTTGAGAACTCTGTAATAACATTGGTGCTCATAAAATATACAGTATAAACAATGCGACAGAAGGAAGAAAGATATCATAGAAAACAGCCTCTGGCCCATAGGAAATGTGCTTTACTTTTGGAAATAATAATAACAATATGAAATAGAAGTGTGTGTGTGTGTGTGTGTGTATACGCGTAGTAGTATGAAGCTGGCTTTCGTCTATATGTAATGGAACAAAGGGTCAGACAAGACCCTTTTATGGCTAAAAGCAGGAATTCAGAGATTTTGCTTCCAAAATTCACTACTGCGGTCATGAATTCAAAGGTAAAACTTGGAACAGCTAAGGACATTTCCACACTCCACTGTTATAGTGCTATTATTCCACTTTCAACCTCCTATGGAATCCTGGGATTTGCAGTTTGGGGAGGGGCCTTTAGAATTCTCAGCCACAGAACTCTTTGGAAACTACAAACCCCAGAATTCCACAGGAGATTGAAAGTGGAATAATAGAACTATAACAGTGTAGTGCAGAAAGGCCCTAACTTTCTGGCCCCAAACAATCAATCGATCGATCAATCATATTAATTCCTCATGTCCATTTGCTCGCAAAAATGGGGGGGGGCAACCACTCCACAAAGTGCATGGACTAGTTTGCCATTTGGGAAAAGAAGTGTAGAATTTTGGACAAAATCAATCAGCTGAGGGATGCGGAAGCCACATATGTATAAGGGAACCTTATTATAGCCTCTTGAACACTTAAGAGAGACAGTGGCAAGAATATGAGGAAGTTTGCATGAGGCAAGGTGCCAGTGATTCAGCATCTTATATCCTTGCTCTCTACGAGTACCTGATGGAGTTTGGGAGATGCCATCATCATACTTTCATCCACAGAGCTTCAGTGACCTTCAGGTTCGGCTCTGATTGCCACCGTGCCTTCAGATCCTTTCTCACATCGTATGAATGTTCTGAGAGCCAGTGATATATTTGTCTTGTGCCTTCAAGCTGTTTCTGACTTACAGCAACCCTAAGGTGAACCTATCGTGGGGTTTTCTGGGGCTGTGTAATGCACCCAAGGTCACCCGGTGGTTTTCCATGGCCAAGCAGGGAATCAAACCTTGGTCTCTGGTGTCATAATCCAGTGCTCAAACTCACCTTGCCCTTCTACCCTACCACCCTGGATCTCGTACTCAGGCCCTAAGGGGAGCACAATGCTGGACAAATGGCTGTGATGAGCAGTGGATTTGGTTTGGTAAAATGTGAGCAGTTTTTCCTTTCAGTTCTTAAATGCAAAGAGTCAGTTGCAGCTATAGAAAATATCTGTTATACAATAAATAAGTTTAACAGGAAATCTCTGAATTCTTTCCACATTTCTAGCCCCCAAAACAATAAAAAGCCTGGAAACTATGACCTGTGAAGAGAAGCTTAGGGAGCTGGGTATACGTAGCCTGGAGAAGAGAAGTTTAAGAGGGGATATGATACTTATGTTTAAATATTTGAAGAAATGTCATATGGAAGGTGGAACAAGCCTATTTTCTGCTGCTCCAGAGACTAGGATATGGAGCAATGGATTCAAACTTAAGGAAAAGAGAGTCCATCTAAATATTAGGAAGAATTTCCAGAAAGTAAGAGCAGTTGGACAGTGGACTACGCTGCCTCAGAGTGTGATGGAGTCTCCTTCTTTGGAGGGTCTTAAATAGGGGTTGGATGGCCATCTGTTGGGAATGCTTTGATGGTATATTCCTGCATGGAAAAGCTTTTTCCTCCATAGTGCCCCTACCCCCCGTCAAAGCATTGCAATGGCTGTGACTGGTTGGGTCTGCCCAGGCTTGCCCAGATTTTCTGTTCACAAGACTTTAGACTGGCAGGCTGTTATCCAAAGTTTAGTGGTTCTACACATTGGGTCGCTGCATTGAGGTCCAGCAATCCTTGACTGTTATGTCTTAGATTCCAGGGTACATACAGGAGACTGAAGAGGATTTGTTTTGGTAGACTTCAGCATTCTGCAAAGTCTTTCTGCATGAGTACGAGGAGAAATGGAATCATTAATATGTGCACATGGTTTTAAATTGCACAATCTATACAGATCAGGTAATCCAATTTTTCATGGTGCATAACTTGTGTTACCAGGCAATGACTGCATAACTTTAGTTTTACCTCATTTCTTTAGGGCAGGCAAAGCACAACCCTGAAAATTGAGTTCTATATGAATGGGCAGTGGAGGCATAAGAACTGCTGTCTTGCATTAGAACGAAGATCTATCTGGTCCTATTCCTTGACGGTAACTGTGGCCAGAGAGACAGTAGTTTTAAAAGCTTGCTTGGAAGGCAGAGTGGAGAAGGTGGCCATCCATCGGTGTTTCTGCCAGTATCTGGTAATCAGAGCTTCCTTAGTTTATAAAGCTTATGTCCTGGTAAAACAGAACCCATGGGTATGCTGGAGGTACAAATCTTGTGAACAGTCTGTGCTGGAAGGAGAAGACAGGAAAGGTTTGGTCAAGATAGGATTCCTGGAGGCAAAAGAGCCCTGAGGAGGTGTTTCAGAACTCTGGACAGAACCTCAGAGGCGAACAAATTATTCATTAAAGAGATTGACCCTTAAAACACTTTGCGTATTTGTATATACATATCTTTATACGTGTGTGTACACACGTGTGTACATATGCATGTTCATATATATGTATATACATGTAAAGAAGTTTATGTAAATTTACACAAATAACTCCAACAAATTGTAAGAGGGAAGTATTAAGGAACAGTCAATCAAAGTTTATGGGTATATATACATGATGGCCATGTATAAATATTTGAAGGTATCTCATGTCAAGGAGGGAGCAGACTTGTCTTTCGCTGCTCCAGAGACTAGGACAAGGAGCAATGGATTCAAGCTGCAGGAAAGGAGATTCCCCCTGAACCTCAGGAAGAACTTCCTGACGGTCAGAGCTGTCCGCCAGTGGAATATGCTGGCTTGAAGCGTGTTGGAGTCTCTTTCTTTGGAGGTTTTTAAATAGAGGCTGGATGGCCATCTGTCAGGTGTGCTTTCATGTATGTTCCTGCATAGCAGGGGGTTGGACTGAGTGGCCCCTGGGGTCTCTTCCAACTCTATGATAGAAAAGGAAAGAACAGGTTTATCAGAGATTAAAGGAGAATCAAAGATTTGTGGCAAATATATGAATCTGTTTGTTTGTTAGTCTTTGATCACTTTTAAATTTAGACTCAGTGTAAAATGCAAAAGTTACTCAGAGTCAACCTTACAGGTGTTAAGTGATATCCATATCCTTTGAGATGTGTGATAATGAACTATGTGTATTATATTTTAAAATAAATTAAAACAAAAGAAAAAAATCCCACGTTGCATAAATATGTCCCCAAACCTAAACCTAACTACCAAGGCTCCAAGATAATCCTATGGACTCCAAGCTATCTTCTGACCATCTCTTTTCTATAATACAGCTCATGGTGTTGTATGACTTGTCTTGAGACATCAGCTCAGTGCAGTGTGTTGGATGGAAGGACCTCAGAAGGAAGTAAATTGTGGAACAGGGCTCTGGGGCTACTGATCTGGACAAAGAAGACTGTGTATCTTGATTTCAGGAGGTCTCACTCTGAACACTTTAGTCTTCCAGCCTCTGTGTTTATTCCCATATCATGTATTATTTCTGAATGTATAAGCTGGGAACGATTTTTTAAAACAAAAATCTTTCTTCTTCAAAATTTCAGTACAGTAGGCATGGCATGCTGCATGGAAGAAGGGAGTTGGACTGGATGGCCCCTGTGTTCTCTTCCAACTCTATGATTCTATGACATTTTGGAAGGAATCTGTTGCACCTTTGAGGCACTGTCTGCACGGCATTTGCCATGCAAAAGGGCGCCTGGAGCATTCCACGATTGTGAGGAGCGATCTGCACGATGCACTCACAATTGTGTGATGCTTCAGGGGCCAGCAGCCGCCAATCATGCACCTTTTCATTTTCATCTGGAAGCCAAAAATGGTGCATGATCGCGCATTGCTTCTGGGCCCCATGCGCACTTACCTGCCGTGTGGAGCCTCCAGAGCCACGCTGGTTGCGCTTCCTGCCCCAGTGCAGCCTGGGGAAGTCCCAGGCTGCAGTGCGGAAGGAAGAGGCGGGGCTCTCATGCGAGCAGGCAGCTTGTGTGGAGCTGAAGCAGCAGGGACGCGAGAGCCTCTCACCAGAGGCTGCTCATGCAATCCCCGCACCCCAGGGCCAGAAAAAGGTAAGGTGTGGAAAGGGCCTAAGTCTTAATAACCATGCTTCTGAATAAATGACATGCGTACAATCAGCGTGCAAGGAGTCTCAAGAGATCCAGTGAAGCCAGGTGTATAAGGCAGTCCTGTAAGTTCTATTTTGTATTCTGTTTGGTATTTAATGTCAAAATGGGAAGGGATACAGATTCTGTTTGGTCTTCCAACTGAGAATGGAAAAGACCCCAGGACACAGAATCACCTTCCCCTTTCTCCTCCACCTGTTCCATTGAAATCATGCCCATCCTTTCCTTGTTAGTACTAACTGTGGTACAGGATTATACCTGCGCCAGGGCAAACACCAACTAGGGTTACCTTTTAAGCTTAAGTATGGTGTCTAGATTGAGGGAGGTACTGGTACCACTCTACTCTGCTTTGGTTAGACCTCATCTTGAATACTGTGTCCAGTTCTGGGCACCCCAATTCAAGAAGGACATGGTCAAGCTGGAGCAAGTCCAGAGAAGGGCGACCAAAATGGTGAGAGGCCTGGAAGACATGCCCTATGGCAGTGGTTCTCAACCTGTGGGTCCCCAGATGTTTGTGGACTTCAGCTCCCAGAAGCCCCAGCCACTATGGTCAATGCTCAGGGCTTCTGGGAGCTGAAGTACAAAAACATCTGGGGCCCCACAGGTTGAGAACCACTGCCCTATGAGGATAGACTTAGAGAGCTGGGAATGTTTAGTCTGCAGAAGAGAAGGTTAAGAGGGGTCATGATAGCTATGTTTAAATATTTGAAGGGATGCCATGTAGAGGAAGGAGAGGGCTTGTTTTCTGCTGCTCCAGAGACCAGGACAAGGAGCAATGGATTCAAGCTGCAGGAAAGGAGATTCCACCTGAGCCTCAGGAAGAACTTCCTGACAGTCAGGGCTGTCCGGCAGTGGAATCTGCTGCCTCGGAGCGTAGTGGAGTCTCCTTCCTTGGAGGTTTTTAAGCAGAGGCTAGATGGCCATCTGTCGGGAGTGCTTTGAGGGTGTTCCTGCATAGCAGGGGATTGGACTGGATGGCCCCTGGGGTCTCTTCCAACTCTACATTTCTATGATTCTATGATTCTATGATTGTATGGAGATGGTTCCAGTTTTCCCATTCTAGTTTCACTGTCTGGTGTGGCAATGCACCATGGATGAATAGGCTAGTTATCCACGTATTTCTGGAGGCAGAGATGTGAAAATTACTGTCATGATTACCTTGGGATTCTCCAGATCCCATTTGTCCTGTGTCTTTGTTTCATATTGGTTGTGAGATTGGTTTTTTTCTTCCTGCACTGAAAGTTGCAACAATTTCAATGTATTTTCCTATTTTGGACATTTATTGATGCAATTTGCATGCTTTACACAACTGTTTGCCTTTGGCTAGATATGTTTCTAAGTACCCCCACTCCCATTGTAAATATTTGAGCTGTTTTCAATTAAATATACGTGCATTGTTTTGTGTGCACTTATTTTTTTTCTATTTTTATGAGACACCAGGAAACCTTGCAAATGTATGAATACTAGAAAAGAGGTGCACTTTTTTTCCCCAACAAGCCTTAGAAGCTGCAAAAAAAAAAAAAGTTACTTCTCTCAATACTATTTTCATTCTTGTTGGAGAAGGAAAACAAAGAATAAGGATGATTATGCAACCTGAAGTTCTGAACTTTTTCACCATCATTCAGATTTGGAACAGCAACCTTTTGCTTTTAGAAAATTGTTTCCTTAAAAGCATCTGAAAATCTTTAAAGATTCTCCCCCCGCCACACACACAATGGGTTTATGAATTAAGCTGGTACAGGGTCAGTTGGCACTCTCTGCCATATTTATGGGTTTAATTTATACCCAAGTTCTTACAATCTCTGATTTATAGGCACCATTTTGGATTTATATATCAAGCGACTGATTTCTAGCTTGTGTCCAGGATTTATAAACATCACACTGAATTATACGCTTTATCTCATTTATAGAAAAATCCAGCTGATTTGTAAATCAATATATTTTTTCGTACAAAAATACAGCTAGTTTCAGACATATAGTTTTATTAATTATATCTATGACATCAGCCTAACTAATAATGCTCGTCGGTATTGGACTTTTTTTTTTTTTTTAGTGACGGGGCATTATTTAATATTAAATCAATACATGAATTGAGGGTGTTCTGCTGGGAGAAGATCTATTACACTAAATGGATTAAAGGTGACACAAAGAATTTATAAAATGCAAATATTTGTCACTGCATCTTCCCACAATATAACCAGGAAGGCTTTTATTTATTAGATTTTATTATCCTGCCTTTCCAATAGAACCTTTAATCTCCTGGGATCGGAACAGCATTTTGCTCACTGTACCAGGAGCAATTTTTCTTCCAACAGGTTCCAGCTAAAGAAGGCCTCACTGAAGTTGTAAAAGGGAAACGTGGGGCGAGAGAATTGTTTATTTTGAAAAAAAAAAAATCCTCCAGCAAATCCCTCCTCAAAACCCAGCAAAAGATGTGGAATTATATATACACTTATTTGCTAAAGCAGCCAATATTACATGATATAATGTGAAACCTCATTCTATATACCTTTCTGCACTACACTGTTATGGTGCTATTATTCCACTTTAAACCTCCTGTGGAATCCTGGGGTTTGCAGTTTAGGGAGGGGCATTTAGGATTCTCAGCCAGAGAGCTCTTTGGCCTCAGGAAACTACAAGCCCCAGAATTCCACAGGATGTTGAAAGTGGAATAACAGCACTATAACAGTATAGTGTGGAAAGGCCCTGTATTTCTGTTGGTACCCCACCCTGGCATTGCATGTTCAAGGTTCATTCATTCAAAAGAAGAACTATGCCATTTCCAGGCAACGCATCAGTGTTGCCTATCACATGGGCAGAGGCTACCTTCACTCTGATCCAATTTTGCGTTGGCGTTGTAGATCTGTCTGTGGACTCAGTTGGGAGTAACTTATAGCCTTACGTTTCCCCACTCTCCCCGGCAACACCTTTGGTGCTTCCATTGGCAGACCTCTTCTTCCACTAGATTGGTCTGCTGGGAGATCTGCGAGACCAGCTGGCAGAACAGAGATTGGCATTTATTTGGCTTTAGCCAAAACTTGATCCCCTATTACTATTTCGTCTTGGAATTAGAATTGCATGGCTATTTGTATACTGTCTATCCCATTAAAAAGGACAAAGAAATATGGCTCTGCATTGTTCTCCTGCACGGCTGGTGCGCTTGAATTTATTGTGAAGGATATTTGCACATTTTGATGGCCAGTTTTGGGAAGTGGCTCATGGAAGTTATATGCAACTTATGTTGTCATTTCTTTTCTGTATGTTTCCCCCTTGAGAATGGCAGTTGTTTGGTTTCTCTCTCCATATGTTCTACCATATGATAGAGCATATATATGATGTCAGTTAGCCAAAGCTGAGCTACATCAGGAGTGGGGACAGTGTAACTTATAAGCTGCATACACCCACCCACTACTGTGTTACATTTCCCAAGACCCTTAGAAAACCTCCAAAATCCCTCCCTCCCTTTTTGTTCTTTTTAAAAAGAGCTTTTTCAGCCTTTTTTTCAGCTGCAATAATTTCAGAAATGCTCAAATTGCCACCCAAAATCTAGTGATATGGATCTCCTTACCCCCTTCTAAGACCACCACAAATGAAGCATCACGAAATTGGAGAAAACAATGGATACTTTCCACTTGGTAATTGAAACCAGAAGTGACCTGACTTTGCTTCTGCTGATATTTAAAAACAATGACGTAGATCTTCCTTAATTTTGTCCTTGCAGAAAAGAAACAATTCAGTGCTTCCCCCATTGTGAGAAAGTCTCTAAAAACTGCACATTTTTTGAAGATGTTTGCACTCCAGTACCGCAGGAGAACATTTCCTGTGCAGAAATGCAACCTTTTTGATATCAAAATAACTAATAATTACATCAAATTGTTTGCTAAAATACTGTAATGAGTAGCAAGCAAAGCTCTGCTTGTGTGTGTTTGTGGCACCTGGTAAACACAAGTTTTACTAGCAGTGTATTTCTTGGTGTGAGTGTGAAGCTTACGTGTCTAGAGAGCCAATCAAACTTCAGATTCTACTATTACAGCATTTTATGGGTTTTGGCAACAGATGTGTAAATCGGTCAAATCAACACATTGAGATTTTTCTTTTTACGGTCCCCAGCACATTCTTGGGCCTGGGTTATACTGTGAGTCTGTGCTCTTTTTTTTAGCTTCATGAAAATTTAAATGTATTTCTGTGCATTTTCCCTTCCAAAAGCAATTTTTTTCCTTTCAAATGAACACATATTGGGATGCTTCCTGTCTGTGACATATGTGGGTGTAAATTGTACTATACCTATGGGCATTGATAAGTGTTGTGCACTGTTGTTATTCTGCAGGGGATTGTGTACTGCTGGCATAACATATCTCCACAGGTGACTATTTGTACTGTTCCGAGGGGATGTTGGGTTGCAGTCCATTTTTTTTTTTTGGACAATGCAAAACAGTTGTTGTGATGGAGTTTTAGGGGTGTGGCTATCCTAATTGCCAAAGCAGCTTAGCAACAGGTTGCCAGGCAACTAGAATAGCTCCTCAGGAGAGAGAAGCCCAGCCCATAGTGTGAGGGAGGGGCTGGTAGCTGAGAGGAAAAGATATATAAGAGCAAACACTGATTGTCATTTCTCAGTCCAGCCAGAGAGAGCTCTGGAATAAAGTCCCTCAGTCAGCCAGGGAGGTTGTTTGTGTGGGAAAGGGGTTTAATGCTCAGAGAGAGGCAGAAGAGTAATTAAATCATCATGGAATCTGGGTGGAAAGTGTGACCTAGTTTGGGGGTGGATGCTTTGGCAAAAGTGCATTCAGAGGGTTGTTTCTGATACTTCTGCTTATATGGGAGTTTAAAGACATAAGAAAACTGGCTGAAAGTACTTTGAAGATCTGTATTAATCTTGATCTTCATGTCAACTCCAATACTTCATTCTGAATGTTATTTTAATAACTATTATAGTTTATTTTTTATAAATACTGACAGATCTGAGTGCTATACAGTTTTCAAAGGCACAAAGAAGATATGCTACCATAGAACTATAAAGGGGTTCTAAATAACCACTGGAAGGCCTAACAGTGGTGCTATAAGGGGGAAGGCTGGGTTGTGTGTGAAGCGACTGGGTGCCTTATCAGATTGGGGAGCTGCCATACCAACCTGAGAGAGAAAGCAGAAAGACCTATCACAGTTGCATTCAGTTGACAGCAGTATAAGTACAGTGGCACATGTGAGGCCACTGAGCATGTGATTGTGCATTCAAGCATGCATAATACATTGTAAATATGAGGAAATCCTCCATGGAGATGTAGCTACAACGATATAGTCATGATCTGCCTCCCCATCCAACCCTCCTCCCCAAGGACCACCTTAAAAACCAGGCAGTTTCTCCAACAAAATGAGTTCTGTGGTATTGATGAGTGAGGCACGGAGGCACACATCCAGCCCCTTCCTGCCAGGGAGTCCTGCAGGTTCCTTTGCAATTGTTCATTGGGGCATCTGTGGCATTGGGGGCATTTGTGGTTCTGGTGATGGGGCCCTAGTCTTACATGTGAATAGCAAAATGCAAGAGATCGTTTGGTCTAGCTTATGTAGTTGTAAATAATGAAAAAGGATGACCACCTGCCTAGATTTTCAGCATTGTCTTTGGGCATTCTGGATTGCAGTTGCACAAGAGGTTGTCATCCATGTGCCCTGACCCCTGATCAACATACATTGAGCTAAGCTGATATAAAATATAGCAAATATATAACAATACTAGCTTTCTTAGAGAATTGTGAGGAATACTGGGAGTTGCAATCCAATCAGATCTGGAGGGCCACATCCCACAGAGAGCTGAACGGTTAGAAATTCAAGGCTGGCTGAGTTAGCCCAAGTAGATCTCGTTAACTATTCCCTGAGGCAACAAACACCTCTCAGGGCTCATAACATGCATGGATAAAAGTCAGATATGATGACAATAAAGATGGGGGTGAGAGGCTCAAATGAAATGAATCCATTAACAAGTAGCGACAAGTGGTGACAATACAGAGATCCAGCATGATGTAGTGCTTTAAGTGTTGGCCAACATCCCTGGAGACCAGGGTTTGATTACCTGTTCAGCCATGGAAACCCACTGGGTGACCTTGGGTGTATCACACACTCTGAGCCCCAGGCAACCACATGATAGGATCACCTTAGGATCACCGTAAGTGAGAAATGATGGGAAGCCTTCAGAGAACCCATAAAGTTCTTCTGTGTTTCCCCTGGATGCACCTGTCGAGGCAGTGGGACAGGGAGAATGGCCTTCTCAGTGAACTCAAAACCCTGGCAAGTTCATAAGGTATAACAGAAGCTTTCAAATAACTCAGACTCAGGCCACACCGAGTTGTATCGATCATAACCAGCTCTTTGAACTGTGCTCAGAAACAGACTGATCACCAGCAGAGTTGAAGTAATCTCAGTTTACACTGACATCCTGGGAAAACCAGGACATGGGGAGATGTAATCCATATCTTCCATCATTTCATAGATGAAAACCGGGACTCCTGTGACCAAGCAACATCACAGAGCAGTTAAGAGGGCAAAAGTGATTAACGAGGAAAAGGAAACAAGCTAGGAGAGGCTGTAGCAGTTTGCTTTGGACCGAGCCTACTGGGAAAGGCAAGGTTCTGCCTCTCTGTTCCTCTTCCCCTTGCTGAGCAGTGGCGGAGCTCGGAGTGTGTGGCAGGGCTATGGTGTGAGGAGGTGTGGCACTGTGGGGGGGGTGGCTGTGTTGCGTTGGAGCATGGCTATGGGCTGGGACACCCCAGAAACACTGCCGCCCAGGGCGAATCACCCTCCCCACCCCCACGTTCCTACGCTACTGTTGCTGTGTTAATTGAGTGCAGGTTTGCTTTTGCACTTTGCAGCAATTGAAGGAAGCTGAGGTCAAAGGGAGGAAGGAGGAGACTGAGCAAGAGACGGGGGTATTTTAAAGGCCGCTGAACAGTGAGATGACTGAGCCTTGATTGGGTCTGTCCCTGCCGGATCAGACCAGTTGGACAGTATGGATAATACCCACTCAGGGTTGTAATAATGCCCACCTCCCACCATTGCCTGTTTACATGGCCATGTCACAGATTGCAGGAGGATCAATTCAAGGCCTTTTCCCCACTGCACTGTAATAGTGCAATTATCTCACTTTCCACAGTCTATGAAATCCTGGGATTTGCAGTTTTGGGAGGGGAGAGCTCTTTGACGCCAGTAAACTACAAACCCCAGAATTCCACAGGAGGTTGAAAGCGGAATCATGGCACTATAACAGTCTAGTGTGGAACTGATCCAAGTTTACATTCATGGAAGATCTGCAGACGTCCTGGCTCTTTCGGGAGAATGCCTGTGTCACATGCATTTTGCATTTCCATTTGATGTGTGCTTACCTTCTTTTATTTATTTATTTTTTTTAAAGAAAACTAAACAAAGCATGTGAAATGGGTTGGGGACAATGAGCCTTCTGGGAAAAAAGAAAAAGAAAAACCTGCTGAATTTTAACAACCTTTGCAGCGTTTCCAACGTTGTATCATTTGATAGGGAAAAAGTGGGATAAAAGAGGGTGAAGAGATCGTATTGTTTCTCTCCGTGTCATAGGATTTCCGACAGACTCTGATGTTCACTTCCTTGTTCTTCTACTAACGTTTCTGCATTATCTTAAATTCTGATGGAATCTTCCTCAGAGCGAAGCTCCTTTTCTTACAAACGTGATTTTTGCATAAAAGAATTAGGGTTCTTTGGATTCCATCACAATGTAGCATTAAAATGGTATCAGTTGTTTCCCTTTCCACCCACTCTCTCACTCCACTTCCCCAAAGCTGAACGTACAACAATTGCAGGGAAATCTTATTGTATTATTTTAAATTCTTCAAAGCGTGCTTGATGTTTCCTAAGGGAGAGAAATTGTTTAAGCCAACATTTTTTCTTCCCTATGAATTTTCAATATGAAAATTAAGTCACACCTTTTAATTTACAGGAGCATTTTAACTTTGCAAACTGTGCATTGCCTTGAGGAGACAAACACACGGAGTTATAAAAATGGAAGAAAAGAATAGATGGCTTAATATGGGAAACATTTTCCTGACATTAGATTAGAAGCAATTTTTTTTTTTCCTTTTGATTCTAAAACAGTTTTGGACATATTTCCCTTCCTCTCATTTTTACTATATTGCAGAGCCTTTTGTTTTGAGAAGCTAGGAGGAGGAAAAAAAACACACACACACAGTTATGACTATAGCTGTGAGGGAGAAATTATTCCAGAGTGCCAAGCAAATTGAATTTTTAGCTTTAAAAAACACTACCAAATTAAATTTTTCTCACATTTTGTGATCCTTATCATCCGAGTCGGCTTG
Organism: Iguana delicatissima; assembly: GCA_948472985.1. NCBI lineage: Eukaryota > Metazoa > Chordata > Lepidosauria > Squamata > Iguanidae > Iguana > Iguana delicatissima. The sequence continues at coordinate 310,741 of CAOKZL010000019.1, read as the reverse complement.
CATAGCTAGTGCATTACAGAAAGAGTAACTACTGGGTATATTTCCCCATTTATTATTTATGAAATGCAGAGGGGTAAGGGAAATATCGTCAAAAATGATTGTTTAAGGAGCTTTCCTGCGGATCCTTCATCATATTCAAATGACTTCCTCATTCCGTTCCCACCTCTATTTCAAAATTAAATTTTAAACCCATTATACATCTGGGGAAAAAAAATCCATTGGCTTTGAATTATAAAGGTTGAACATGCTGCTTTTAAATAGCATCTGCAATATTTTAGATGGCAGAAGCAGCTAAACAAAGCAGAGACAAACACAACTTTGGTTTCACATAGGATGAATCCCAGCAGGGTTTGGCCACCATTTTCTAAAGATGGGAGAAGCTTCCAGTGGCATTTTTGTCATGTTTCTCAGAATTCTTGTCCTGTTCAGCCACTGCGTTGGTTTGCAGGACGTGCTGTGAAAGAATCTCGGTTTTTGATGTGTACTTTGTAGAATGTGTTGCCGTTGTTGTTAGAATCATAAAAATATACGTTTGGAAGAGACCCCAGGGGCCATCCAACCTGCTATGCAGGAACCAACAGTCAAAGCATTCCCAGCAGATGGCCATCCAGCCTCTGCTTAAAAACCTCCACCACACTCCATGGAGGCAGCAGCAGATTCCACTGCTGGACAGCTCTGACCATCAGGAAGTTCTTCCTGAGGGTCAGGTGGAATCTCTTTTCCTGTAGTTTGAATCCATTGCTCCATGCCCTAGATTAAGGAGCAGCAGAAAACAAGCTTGCTCCATCTTCAACATGACATCCCTTCAAATATTTAAACATGGCTATCATGTCTCCTATTAACCTTCTTTTTTGTCAGGCTGAACATCCCCAGCCTCTCCTCATAGGGCGTCATGGCTTCCAGACCCTTCACCATTTTGGTCGACCTCCTTTGGACACATTCCAGCTTGTCAATATCCTTCTTGAATTGTGGCTCAGAACTAGACACAGTATTCCAGATGAGGTCTAACCAAAGCAGAATAAAGTGGTATTATTACTTCCCTTGATCTTGATTCTATACTCTTGTTGGTGCAGTCCAGAATCAGATTGGCTTTTTAGCTGCCACGTCACACTGTTGGCTCACGTTCAGCTTGTGGTCCGCTAAGACTTACTGTGTGTGCCTTCAATTCATTTCAAAGTTATGGTGACCGTAAGGGAAACCTATCTCGGAGTTTTCTTGATTTCAAGATCTGTTCAAAGAGTGCCTGCCTTTGCCTTCCTCTTCCCCTTCCCCTTCCCCTGAGAATGAGAGAGTGTGACTTGCCCAAGGACATCCCAGGGAGTTCTATGCCCAAGAGGTGATTTGAACCCAGTCTCCCAGAGTCCTAGTCTGACACTCAAGCCATGTTGGCTCCTTTGCCCAATGTACACACTTGTTTATCCATTTTTAAAACAGCATTCACCTTTTTTTACATACGTTCCTCATGAACTAAATTTTAAAGGTGGAACATGATGTTTGTTTTTGTTTGGGGAAAACAATTTGCAGAGGCGTACATGGTTTTGTACAAAAATTTGGTTTTGGACACAGAAAACGTCCACCAGAAATCTGTATGACCTTTGCATATTATGTAGCACTGTAACAATATTGCTACGTAATGAATTCCAGCATGATTCTGCCCCCCTGCAAAAACAACAACAACAACAACCCACTTACCAGTAAGCAACTGCTGGGATCAACAGGGGCCCATTCTCTTTTCAATTAAGAAGCACCTTTGCTTAGGATTAAGCAACAGGATTCCAGCGAAAAACAGCTACACCATTAAAAGGGCCTGAAATAAAAACAGTACAATAAAGGAGAATAGATTTGCTGTAACTTCTTTTTGCTTAAGAACCATTGCTCTAACTTGAGCAACCCAGTCTGATGGCACCTTGAAGGCTAATGGATTTATTATGGCATAAGATGTTATAAACTTGTAAAACTTTAATGCGTCCTATAAGTTCTACTGCAATGGACTAGCATAGCAATCCATCTTAAATCTGAGCTAGTTCACTTGCACGCCGGTCATTTCAAGCCGAAATGTCGTCTCAAACTCATCTGTGTTCTCTCTCTCTCTCTCTTCCTAGGGCTATGACAGCAAAGAAGGTTGGCCCAACAGCTTTCATATATGCTTATTTAAGTCATGTCTTGTTTCTTTAGCAGGCGTGCTCTGAAATACGTGCCATGCTCAAAAAAAAAAAAAAAAAAGACCCAAAACAGCAGCCAATTAAAGCTAGCCTTTGCCAATTTACATTAAATTTAGCTGATTCTTTGTATATTCCACTGATTAATTCCAGGCCCTGGAGGAAGAAGGGCTCAGATAAATAGAAGAGACTGGAGCAATACCCAGGGTTCCAGTGCGTATATATAGTGTAAATGAGACCCTCTCTGTTGTATGCGGCACCATACCAACTTCCATAATTGGGTACTTTGTCAACAGGGTGCCAGCCAGTTGGATAGTTGCAGGTATTTTTTTTTCTTCCCCACTGCCCGGGGTGTTCTCTGAAAGTTTTATGCTTCAAAAACTGCAATAGGGACAAATTTTCTAGGTTTTAGAATAGCTGGCAGGAATGTCTTAACCTGTATAATTACTGAGTAGCACTTAGCATCCTCCAATCAGTTTTTCCTTTGGTGGAAGACTCTCTGTCTTGAAGAAACTTTTTTCTACAGCCTTTAAAACCGAGCCTTCCATTTGTTGTTCTTACATGCTTGCAAGTTGGCTCCAACTTACGGCAACACGATTCTTGGGTTTTCTTGGGAGGATTTTATTTTTTCTGAAAAAGTTTGTGATTGCCTTCTTCTAAGGCTGAGAGAGTGTGACTTGCCCAAAGTCAGCCAGTGCTTTCCTGGTCTGAGAGGGGATTAGAACTCTGATCTCCTGGAGACCTAGTTCAACAATCCATATACTGTTGGCTCTTCAAATCTTAGGTAGTGGAAATGATTGTATTTCCTAGAGTCTCATCTTCTGTTGACCAGAGATTTTGAGAGGTGAGAATCCTTTGCAGAATCACACGGGGTGCTGCACATACAATCTTTGTCAAGACAACACTTCCTAATTCAGATTGCAACTTTGATGTGGCCTTCAGCAGCAATACACTAAGGTATATGGGCATCCCATTTCTTGCTCGGAAAATGGTTGAACTTTTGTTCCAGTGGAACTCTCCTAAAAGCTCAAGAGATTTCTGAGCATTTGATTATGACACTGGCAAAGGTGTGAAAGGTTTAACCTTGGATCCACCCAAAACTTCTTTCTTTTCTTCTGCCCCATAGGCAGGCTTCTGGGCCTCAGAGAAAGAGAGAGCTATATTGGAGTGTCTTTCCTGCACCTTGCAGTAAACCTATAATTACCAGCATTTCTGGTAGGAATCTGTTCTACCTATATCATGGAAAAGAAGGACATTTGAGAGTCTTCTTCTTTGTGGAATAGCTGGCATGGTGTCATGAGACTTGTTGTCCTTGTCCCACCTGAGAACAAATGTGCTCAATTAGGAGCTATTACTTTGACTTCCATCTTCTTCCTTAAAAGCTAAGTTTCTTGGTCTGAGGAAGAGGAATGCTTGCCTTAGCATACATCTCCTGAAGTAAAGCAAATGATTATCACACTGCACTATCCCTTGAGTTTGTTAAACAAACAGTTGAGCCAAACTCTGTTGTTAGTTCTGACTAGAATAGACCCATTGATTCATTGCCCCATTGAATCAATGAGAGTTCTTCTCAATCTGAAACTAACTGCCAGGATTCAGGCGACTAACTCTTCATTCATGCCAATAAGTCAATGCCCAATACTACAACAAACTTGGAACAGCACCTGAGGGTCAACAAGGATTTGGGCTCTGCACTATCACTCAGCTGCAACCAAACTTCTAGAAAAGCCAGACCCGATAGTCTGTAAAAGTTAAGCTCACTCCAAAGGTAGAATTGTGTTGGTCTCCTACTTTGTACAGTGGCACTAGCACAAACATGGGAGGCAGGAGGAAAAAGGCCAAGGTTGCATTAACCATGAAGGAAGTAAAACACTGGAGAAAGGACTTATCATACCTGGCTGACTTTGTCTCTATTTCAATGCCATTGTTGCAAGATCTTGGACAGAACATAACCACTAACCTCATGCACCTACAGAATTCTGACCCAGATGTTCACCTGTTGTATTTGACCAATTTGGGTTTTTATTCCAGGCGGAAGAGTTCTCCTCAGTCTGAAACTAGCCACTAGGAGTCAGGCTACTAACTCCATGCTATCCCACTCATTCATGCCAAAGGAATCAATGCCCAATACTACAACAAGCTTGGAACCTGGAGCCTCTCATAGAAGGCAGTGGAGTAATACAGGTTCTTAGCCTCCATAGGACTAGGCAATCATATCCTCCATCTCATCTACTTCCCAAAAGCAGCTAACCACAGCAGCAACTTTTTCTAATGTCTTCCTTGCTTTATTGAGGGAAAAAAAAAGAGTGGTGTATTAATTTATTCATGAAACAGAAAAGAGCAAACTGTCTGCATGCACATCAATGGAGCACAAATCTACAACACACAGCTGAGTACTGGGCTAGGCCTTGGGGGCAAAGGATCCGATGAGGAAACTTTAGCAGCTTTATTTTTCCTGCAGTCTGAATGACACTGTTTTTGACGGGCTGGGGAGAGTGATTGTGATAGCTCAAGCTTAGATTGTCCCTGAATATTCTATTTTACTTTGAGCACTGAAGGTTTTGGGTGGCTGGGGTTCTTGATAAATGACCAAATTAATTTCCCGTGTGTTGCAATCATGCTGTGCTACAGAACATGATTACCTTAAGGATACTCACTTCTGAATTATAAATTAGAATAAATTAAGCTGGGGTATATATATATTAAAGTTCAGATAGTGTAAGGTAATTGCTTTCTGAAATTTGTAAAAAAAAAAAGTTTATGGAATATATGTAGCTAACAGAGAAGAGGGAAGGATTGTAACATAAGTATGCCCTACCCATTTTAGGAACATTCTCTTCCTTGATGTTTCTACATCATAAGAACAAGTTAAAACACGCTGCCGTCAATTCCATATGCTTACCAATTTATCCTTGTCATCCTCATTCTGGAGAGATAACAAGGAACCACTGGTGGTGTTCTTCAGCGTTGTTAATAAATGATTAGTTGAAGAAGGAGGAGGGATGTTCCTCAGACTTGAAGATGACACCAAACTAATATCTCGGAACTAAGGACTGAGATTCAAGATGACGTTAACAAACTGGAAATCAGTGCCAGAGCAAACGAAATTAATTTCGACAGGCATAAATGCTGTGCTCCTCATTTTAGTCACAAGAACCACACATGGATTATGGATGAAACCTGAGTTGGCAGTAGAACATGTGAGAAGGATCTAGAAGCTATAGTTAGGGTTTCCAGGTAATGATTGTACCAGGCCTGAAATTTAAGAAGTATGATGCAATAAATGTCAACCACAGTTGCACAAATAATGGTAACAACCACAAAAATAGTGAGAAGAGGAGGAGGACATCTGAAAAAGGAGGGAAACATATGTGTGTATACACTAACACTTTTCAAGTCACTCTTCTCAACCTGAGATTCTTCCTCCATGCCCTGAAAACCCAAGATCTAGCCACCCTAGGGTTAGTAGTCCGTAGGTTAAAAATCAATCTATGGTGTGATGTCTCAAAGAACTAAAAATTGGAATTCTAGGCTTCATCAACGTATATCTGTCCGTCTCACTCCTGTTGACCTGTAATTTGACCCTGTTGCAATATCTTTTGTTTTGTTTTTAAATGTGACGTAAATACCCTGTAGGCATCAGGTCCCATCTGATCTTTGAAGCTTAGCAAGGTCAGGCCTGGGAGGTACTTAGATGGGAGGCCACCAAAGAATTCTAGTTGTTGTAGGCTATATTTCAGAGGAAGGTAATGGTAAACAACCTCTGGAGATTCCTCATCTAAGAAAAACCTGTAGAATCCATGGGACTGTAGGCAATTTGACAGGACAAGCATACAAACAAATAAGCAGATGTGTACATGTTTTCCCTTTACTGACAATTTGCAAACTTCTGCAAACCTGCAGAGCTCCCTAAATATAGAGAATCTATTTTTCTTTCTTTGTATGGCCCTGTTTTGCTTCCAAAATTATTCACTCAGCTGCCCAAATTTCCTGTTAGAGGGAGTCATCCATACAAAGTTCCCAATGACTGCAAAATTCCAGCATAATAATGAGGGAGTTCAAAGTAATCTTATTCAGTTTAGTGTTGATAATAATTGATATGAAATCAAGAAGAGAGACAAATTGTTCTGTAGAACTTTCAAGAAACCATTCTCTGCCTCACTGTTTTATAAAATTCCTGATCTCTTTCTTTTCTTTCTTTCTGATGGTAATTTTACCTCTTTAGACAGGAGTAGTGGAAAAACATTTTTTTTAAAAAAATCTATAAATACAGCAGGATCAAGATCCATTTCTCACCCCCCCCCCAATCAAAATAATGACTTTAGGTAAATTGATGGTGTGCTATATTCTATGTGCAAGGAAGATACTCTCCATTCACAGGTGTTTTGCTTCAGTTCACCAACCAGTGCAGCCCTAACTTTGAGAAAAAGGAAATTCTATCAGGTTGTCCAAAGTAATCATGAGCATATGTTGTTGAGTTGCATTCTGCTTTCCATTGAAATATGTTAAGGAATGTTCCGCCTTGAGTCTGGGACAGCTGTGGCTCTTCAGTCTGTCATACTTCATCTGTGCTTCAGCTATTTATACTTGGGCTGCCCCGGAATTGATTTCACAGAATATAATGGAACTGTTAAACTTGCACTGTTGGCTCAACTTAGAGTCTATTTAGGAGATATTTAAGCTGAAGTTGTCATCCCAACTAGGTTGAGGCTGAGTCAGGAGCCTTCTTATAGGCAAGCCACGGGAGGGCACACACTACAGGTGGGAGCATTTCTTTTGGCACCTTTGAGATGAGACCTCTGTCTCCATCCCACAAACATTATTGTCCATGTCCACTTTGAGAGCAGCGTTGCTTTTCTTGACATTTCAGAGTCAGCCCTCAGCCCAAGGTCCAGATGGTGGTTCCTATGTCCCATATAAATGGGGTGGTCTTGGTTAGGTTTAAACAAGTGCTCCTAGTGCTCATTTATGGGATATATGTAACTACAGAATTGTCCTAGTGCTAGGCCTATTTAGGATAAGGATTCAGCACCTTGGAGAGTTCCTTAACGTATGGCTTAAAATGTGGAATGGATCCACTGCCTCAATGACACGGAAAACACCAGCCATGGCCACTCACTGCTAAGCTGTCATGTCCTGCTACTCTTGTCTCTCAAGAAAACACATCCACTGTCCATTATGTTTATTGGAACACAAGAGGCTAGTTAATAACTGTTGCTGGAGTCAATAATCTGCATCACTGATCTGGTTATATAGTAAAAACGATAATTCATTATGATCCCTGCCTGATGCCCATTGGTAGGTCCTCCAGGTTCACCATCCATAACTTCTAGATTGTTTTCTTTTATTGAAATAGCCCCTCTCTATTAGATACTTTGATCCTTTGACTTTCCTGCCTGTCCTTGGATATTCTTACTGCATTCCCTACCCCAGTAACCTATAGGCTAATCCTGTTAAACCACCTGCTGATTGCTATCACTGGAACACAAACAAATGTTTCCTAGCTAGGCTGCTTAAATGCTATTTTCTGCCCCAGCCATTAAACAGTGTCGACCATTTGGTAACACCTTGAGCCTCTAAGAACTTTCTATCCCCATTCATCCCTGTCATACCCAGCACATCCCCCACACAAACACATTTTCCACATCCCACATACAATAACATGAGAGCAGAACATGACATAAGCACAAAATTGTACTCCTTGGAAGCATTTTCTTTCTCTCTCTCTCTTTATCACACACACACACACACACACACACACACACACACACACACACATTCAGAGGGCTCCAGGTGGGCTGCAGTCCTGTATTAAGCTGGGAATTCTTTTATTTTGTTTGAATTGGTGGTTGTATTAAAAAACTTGGTTAAATTCCAGCAAGACAATTCTAAGAACCAGAACTCAGGTCCTTGATGGAGAAAGTAAAGCTTTTAATCAAGAGTGTATGACTCTGTACATGATGCACAAATCCCACCCTCCATTATCTAGTCTCACATAGGGCCACCATCATTGGTCAATTTGATTGGGCGCTTGTGGTGTATGTTTTCATCTCTCATGACCGTTGCCTGTTTTTCAGGACATGGCCTGAATGTACATCATGGGTGAGCCTTGCTAGACAGACCTAAGCAAATTAAAAGTCTGGTCAATTTCAGTGTCAGAGACTGCCTGGGAATCCTATGTATGCCATCATGGGGTGTCCATACTGGGGAGAGAGGGAACAGGGCAAATAAACCAACCAACCAACCAACCTAACAGTATGAATATGTTGGCACTCAACATCACTAACTTTTGCTGCAATTGACAGTTCAGTCATATGATCATGAGAGGTCTTCCTTTAGAATAAGATATTTGCAATCTACATACAATTGTGCAATGATAACTGAAACCACTCTCACTATCTGGAAGTTCCTTCTAATGTTCAATCAAAGCCTCATCTCTTGTACCTTTGTATCCTGAGACCTGGTCCTACCTTCTTGGGCTGCAGAGAACAAACCTGCCCTCTCCATTCCGTGACATCCCTTGCGGTATTTGAAGAATGCAATCATGTCACACATTCATCGGGCTGAACATGCCCATTGCTTGTAACCTTTCCTCATACAGTTTGTTCTTTATACCTCTCATCAGCCTGATTTTCAGCATGTTTTGCTCAGGGCTACTTTATGGCCATTTCCACACCACACGGTTATAGTGTTATTATTCCACTTTCAACCTCCTGTGGAATCCTGGGGTTTGTAGTTTAGGGAGGGGCATTCAGAATCCTCAGCCAGAGAACTCTTTGGCCTCAGGAAACTACAAACTCCAGAATTCCACAGAATGTTGAAAGTGGAATAAGAGGACTATAACAATGTAGGGCGGAATGGGCCTAAGATTTTGTGGCAGGGAGCAGATTTGAACCCAGTCCTTCTATCTTGTGGACCTCACCATTTCCCTTTGCTTAACCAAGCTGTTCCTGTGGCCAAAGATTTCCTAGCCTTATACGATTCATCTCATCTCTTTTCTGGAAGATCTCAGTGGAGTAGCCAGGATTTCATTCCACACACAGGACTCGTGGTGGATTAACTGTTTCCAAAGTGAAAATCTGTATACCCAGTTTCGTTGATTCTGCTTACCGTCTATCCTCAGAGACGGAAGGTGCACTGCAATATTATGAAGCTGCCATTGTCAGTCATAAAATTTCCCAGGATCAATGAAATACAATGAAACTTGTTAATAGCACCCACCATTGGGGAATCATTTTTTATTCACTTTCCATATACAAGTGTTCTTTCATTTTATTTATTTGCTGTGTTTATATGACAGCACAAAAAGTTTTTTTTTTAAAAAAAAAAAAATAACATTCTGTTCTTCACTCTTTACTGCTAACTCAAGGCATTTGGCTGACTGGAGCAGAATCCAAATAGTTTACATAAAAGTGTGAGAAGAGTTAAGCTGAATCGGACCAAAGACCTGCATTCTTTTCCAGTACTCTATCCCTATGTCCATGGGGAGGATCAAAGAGCAGGGCACAGAGACTATGGTGTTATCATGATCATGAGTGATTGGACTTTGCTGTTGCTTGTCTTCAAGTTGTTTCCAACTTATGATGACCCTAAGGCAAATCTAGCACAGTGTTTCTTTGTCAAGATTTGTTCAGAGAGGCTTTGTCTTTGCCTTCCTTTGCAGCTGAGAGGATGTGACTTGCCTAAGGTCCCTCGGTAGGTTTCCATGGCTGAGCAGGGGTTCAGGTCCTGGTCTCCAAAGTCAATAATGCCCAAGCCTGTCATAGGCCAGGATTGGGCTCCCCAGGTGAACAACAGCCTTGAAGGAAGACAAGGAGAAGCAAGCACACCAGGAGCTAGTCAGGCTGGGATGAGAGCCAGTTGGCACCAGCCTTCTCAAAGAAGGCAGAGGGTGGTGCCTCCACACTAGAAATAACTAGTATGTTTGCTGGCCCTTGCTTTGTGTACTTTTGGTTCTGGGCTCGTTGCCTGCTGGATTTCCTGATCTTGTTGCCTGCCAGATTCCTGGACCTTTGGACTGATTTTTGACTATGTTAAACCCTAAACAAGTAAGTGTTACTCACTGTGAATAGCCTCCTGCTTAGGTCTCATAGCGAGACAGAGATAGATAGGCAGGCAGGCAGGCAGATAGGGCAAGCTGACCACCTTCTGCTTTCGAATTGCATTTTACCTAAAATTATAAAATAATTTCCATTGGCTAACTTTGTTAGTAACATAGTAGTGGCGATGGTTGTTGGGAATACATCTGTGAATACATTTGTGATGTGGTTTTCTGGAACAACACGCAGCAGGCTGCAACTCTGTAAAGTCAGCTCTGATAACATGTTCTACTGAGCTTAACAGAGATGTAAAGTTCAGTGCCAGGGCGATTCAGACTTGATATAGACTGGGCATGATCAATGCCTCTCTGACCTATGTTTTCATCATTGAAACTATCTACGTTTAAGAAGAGACTCTCTCTCTCTCTCTCTCTCCACACACACACACACACACACACACACACACTGAAAAATTTATCAGAGGAAGGCAGTGTACTGAAGTATTGATCCTGGATCTGCTAGCTTTTCCTGTGGTGTGTGTCCCAGTGGATTGCTTCACTCAATACAGAGTTGTGAATTTTCCCCAGAAATGTGAAGGGCTTCTTCCTCCAGTGTTGTTGGTTTCTTCATATCTTTATTTCTCATCCAATTGTTCGGACTTCTAATGGTGAACACCAGTCTGCTGGTTTGTTGGCACGAAGAATTTTGGGACTGCTGTTAAGCCTCTAGGAGGTGCTGGTGTTAAGCCTTTCCTACTAACTCCTCTGTTAAGATTAATAATTTCCTTTCCCCTTATCAAATTACATTTATGGGTTGAAATCCAATACTTTGGTACCATGCCTACTGGTCTCAGTAGGATTGATTTCAGAGTAGATATATATAGGGAGCTTCATAGGGGAGTTTTCTGAGCAGAATAAATTCCACTTCACTTTTTTTTTTTTTCCCAGCAGTACTTTGAAAAATTCAGGCACAAACAGATTGGCTAAGCAAAGTCGAAACTTTGGTTTGACTCACGGTGAGGAAGAAGAGGGTGGGATAGCCCTAGGGGCCCCTTTGGGCTCAACCAGAGGGAAGGATAGTATCAGAGTCTGGGATGCCATCTGGCTGCAGAATAACCTGAGCAGATGCAGAGTTTAAGGTCTGTTGTTGTTGTGTGCCTTCAAGTCACTTTTGACTTATGGAGCGTATCATGGGGCTGAGAGTGTGTGATATGCTGAAGGACACCCAGTAGGTTTCCATGGTTGAGTGGAGAACCACACCCTGGACTCCAGGTTCATAGTCCAGTGCTCAAATCATCACATCAGTTGGATAAACGACTACAACCTAATAGAGAAGAGGCATTAAACAAGAGCACAGAGGTTTTGGAGAATGTGAACAAATCTCATTTTCTTTAATTCCATAATAATTTTATATTGCACCTTGAGAGGTCAAACTAAAACTTGATATGGGTCTTTGCAATCTAATTCCTCTTGATTTTGAAGTTTAAATGTCATATCAACCTCATCACCAATTCTATGGATAGGAAAGAGGAAGATATTATAGCGTGCTGTGTTAAAGCAAGATTTCTTAAATATTATCCTCTGTTAATGTTTCTGGTAGCAAAAGAGAAGACCTGGCACTCAACTTTGTGTCTTTGTGTCAAGTACTAAAAATACAATGTCTAGAACTTGAACAAGTTTTTGGGCTTTTTTATTCAGAGGGAAACAGAGGGGTAAAATATAAATGTGCATAATTTACTAGCTATTACTGAGTTCTACTTCAGAGCTACATTATTTAATCAAAAGCCTCATTGAAATAAGGTAGTAAAATCTGAATGTGTCACATTTAAAGTTTATGTAATTTACACCTGATGTGGCATTTATAATCTCACCAAATGACATGACTGTTATGCCCTATCTCCTGATTTCACTGATTCCTATTAGAATATTTTAATTAGAGTGTGCACTCATTCATTATTATTAGACACGAATAATGGATTACTCTTAATTTATTTCAACCACTTTTTAAAAACACACATATACGGACACACTTTTAGCGGGTATAAGTTGGATCAAAATTAGTGTCAGTCTGGACTACTGTTCCTGTGTCATTTTTTTAATGTGCTAATAAATTGTCCATCAACTCTGTTTTACTGGAGTATTTATGCTCCAAAGATAAGATAATTGGTGGGATTATGACGTTTCCTCTTACTATTAAATGCTTATAACCTGTTGTTAATCCTGACTAGAGAAGACCAGTCAAGTCAATAGGATTTGCTTCTCTAATATTCTTGATATCCCTAAGTTTTAATATGATCACTCTGTAGTCTTTCTGCTATATAATGGCTTTGAGGGACCAGTACTGGAGGAATTCAGAATGTGACAATTTTCATGCCATCCCCAAAGCTCTAAATTTCTTTGAAAACTGGGCAGTGGCAGCAGATGGCTGCCATATCAGAATCACAGCGAATCCACATGTAGAAAGCCCCTGCGTTTCTATGCCCCATTATCTGACAATGCTTCCAAATTAAGGACCAGTTCTATTCATTCAACATGAGGTCCACTCTTTTATCAGTTCTTCATGCCTATGGAGGCTTGCTTGGGATTGCCTGCATGCACATGTGGTCCCAAGTCTTGCCTATGGAAGGAACAGATCCCCTGATCAAATTCATGGTATTTATCTGTATTGCAAGGCTTGAAACACCTGCAATACAGCCATGCCCTATGAGAAGCGTCTTAGGGAGCTGGGTATGCTTAGTTTGCAGAAGAGAAGGCTAAGAGAGGACATCAGAGGCATGTTTAAATATTTGAAAGGATGTCATATTGAAGAGGGAATGGGCTTGTTTTCCTCTGCTCCAGAGACTAGGGCAAAGAGCAATGGACTCAAACTATAGGAAAAGAGATTCCACGTAAACCTCAGGAAGAACTTCCTGATGGTCAGAGCTGTCCGGCAGTAGAATATGCTGCTGCCTCAATGGAGTGTGGTGGAGTCTCCTTCTTTGGAGGTTTTTAAGCAGAGGCTGGATGGCCATCTGTTGGGAGTGCTTTGATGGGTGTTCCTGTATAGCAGGGGGTTGGACTGCATGGCCTCTGGGGTTTCTTCCAACTCTAGGATTCTATGAAACAGCAGACTTCTGTGGGTTCTTTTGGCCAAAAGAGGCTCACTGGGGACCAAACATGTTACTTGCAGAGTGAACTCAGAGTTCGGGAATGCACCAACCCAGTTGCTGAGATACCTTAGAAGCAGCTCACATAATCGGTCTGTCCTGAGCAAGCCTCTGTATAAGTCCTTCGAGCTCACTGCAGTACAGGGCTTCTACCTTTTTGACAATTTTTCCTTTCTTTTCTTTATTATAATTTTTATATCCAAATTCCAAGTAACAGAAATAAAACACAGTTCCTTCATGTACCACTTTTTTACAATCTGTACCACCACTTACATAGTACCCTCTTGATTCCCCTTGATTCCATATTTAGCGTTTTCCCCAAAATATATACTATTTCATAAACTGTTGTCTGAACCTACTTTATATGAAATATCCTTTTTGCATCACCTATCATTTATTACAGATTTACCTACAATATATAAATAAATTTCTAACATTTTTAAGATTCTCCCCACCTTAACTCTTCCCTTATATAATAGTCTCTCTTACACCATTTCCGCACTACACTGTTATAGCATGAGTATTCCACTTTCAACATCCTATGGAATCCTGGGGTTTGCAGTTTCGGGAGAGGCCAGCCAGCCCCTCCCGAAACTGCAAACCCCAGGATTCCATAGGATGTTGAAAGAGGAATAATCGCGCTGTAAGAGTGTAGTGTGGCAATGGCCATAGTTTTTAACCTAGTACATTTTCGGACTCCATTCACGCTTGGACTGCTGAATGGAGTTCCCTTTATCAAATCGGAAAGTTTCTCCATCTCTATCATATCCAGAATCTTTCCTTTCCAATCATCAATCGATGGTTCTAATTTATTTTTCTCTATTTCTGCCAATGCTGTGGTCCCTAACCTGTCAGATAAGAGAGGGAAGCCTGTAATATTTGAGTTCAGACTTCAGAGGAGTTCGCCAAAGGGTGAAGCCTAACCTTCCAAATAGGATGAAATTTCTTGGAGAGCGCCTTTATAGTTTGGACTAGAATCTAGAGCAGATCTGCTGACTCTCTGATATGGAAGCTAACAGCTACCAATGAAATGAAGCAGAGAAAAGGAAATCTCTGTGTTTCGGGGAAGAGGGAGGGAGAGATAAAAGTTTTGGGAAGTTGGATGAGAGATTTTGGCACATTATTGTGTTTTGTACCAAAATGATATATAAGAATTGTCTAGCACTTACTCTTCAACCTTTGTGCTGTGGGGTCCATCTGACTTTTGTCAGCAAATTCCAATTGCCCGACCGTCTGCCAATTAAAGCCCAGTATTGGTTATTGGAGCATAGAATGGGTGAAGCAAAAAACAATATATTTTCCCCAAGACAAGCAATCATTGCTGAAGAGGAACATAAAACGCTCCTTTTCCCAGGCTGTTCTCCCTTTATTTGTCTTCCTCTGTCACATCCGCTCCTTTCTAGGAAGAAGGTAGAATCAGGACCCTTTGATCACTTCACTTTTTATGGAATGCAACCCAAGTGTTCCATAGAAAATGTACAATTATAGACGAGACTTGTGAAAGAGGCCGGCGTTGAAGCAGTTAGACAGGTAAAGGGGAGAAGAATGAGTTTTGGGGGTTTAAAAGAAAAACAATGCATTTTTTCCACACGTATAACTCCCGTAATCCCTGTTTTCTGTGAATTAACTTTATATTCAAGGTTTTTGTCGTGTACATTAGGCGTTATAGTGCATGAAATGAATACATAGTCACATATCAGTGGCTGCAATTCCGAGACCCGATCAGCAATCCTGCCTCTAGCCAGTGACCACTCCGCTCCCTCCCTGCCTTTCCTTCTATGAAATATTTTCTGCATGATCACATCACGAGCCTTCAGAGAGCCGTGGAATTTATGAACTGGTTGCAGACATCCAGGGAACAAAGGAGCTGTCGAGGAAAGGTCTGCATGGAAGCCATGTGCTTAGAAAAAGAATTTTCTTCCTCTGAAAAATAATAATCATCGAAATAAAGAGATGGGCGAGGTCCCATTTTAATCGTGCATAGGTATGCTGAGAAATAAGATCCGTTTAGTTCAATGAGGCTTCCTCTCAAGGAAGTGTGTATTTATTGCAGGCAAAAAACGAAAGACAGATCCACCCCCTCCCATGGCCTGTGTTTGAAAAAAGAATATACAGTTTCTTGAATCATCAAGGACTCATTAAGGCCCATTTTATTATTAAAAAGCCCATTGCGTGTGTGTGCTTTAAAATCATAATAAGATATTTGCCTCTATCCTATTTTCCACTTCAGCTATCACTGCAGGTAATCTTCTCAGTTAAACTGCAAAGGCTACTGAAGTTGCACGGTTGTGAAATGGGAGCACAAAGCAGAGCAGAATGATGTAGTGCCATAATAGCAGTGTGTTGGAGAGATTGTTCGGAGAGATTTGGCTGTTTTCTTTTTTAACTTCTGTCCCACTCAAGGGGCAAGAATCTTCAAGCCGTGCAAGGGCCTTTCTGCCCTACACTGTTACAGTGCTATTATTCCACTTTCAACATCCTGGGGAATTCTGGGGTTTATCGTTTCCTGGAGCCAAAAAGCTCTCTGGATGGGAATTCTAAAAGTCCTTCCCTAAACTTCCCCAGGATTCCATAGGAGGTGGAAAGTGGAATAATAGCACTACAACAGTGTAGTGTGGAAAGGCCCCAAGCAAGTTGAGAGAGGTATATCAATAATACTAACCATTGCTTGTCTTCTGGACAGAAAAAAAAAATGGCTTTCCTGACACTGAGAAACCCAGCAGAGAAAGGATAAAGCCGGTGGCAAGGATTTTGCACCGTTTTCACATGGCATTGGAAAACTGCACAAAATTCTTGCCAATTCTTTACCTGTAAAATTTTCAAGGAATCTGCACAGAAATACACATAACTTATTTCTGTGACAATTGTGCAGGTTTGTGTAATAAGAAAATGTTCTGTTCTCAAAAAAAAAAAAAAAAACCCTCATTCAAATAGCTGTATTCGTGTTTGTGTGTTTGCAAGATTCTTGTTTTCTTGCGGGGGTTGGCATCCAAAAAAAAAAAAAAAAATCTTGCAGCAAAAGAACAATACTGCAGTAAAGGAATAGGTACATGGGTTTTGTACACAAGATGACTGTTTTCTGCAAACGTACATCACAAAAATCAAGCTTGCATCCAAAATAAAAAATACTACACAAAAAAAAAAAAATGCCCAGAAACACTAACAGCAACACATGCTACTGCCTGGAAGGATGTTTTTGTGCAAGAACCCATGAATCATTCTCTCTCTGTCTCTAACACAAGCACACGCACACAATGCTTTTTCATTGAATAATTTCCTGAAACAATTTTGGATATCTGAATATTGAACAAGAACTGAACTGAAATATTAGTTTTTCTGTAGCAGGGAGGAAAGTGTGGAAATTATTCATGTTCTTTTGTGAGGACAAAACAGTGGTATATTTATGTCCCTAGACAGTAATATGAACATCCTATGATACTTTCATTATAATAGCTGTGAGGGAGAAACACTGGAGGAATTTAGAACTTTCCAATTCCTCTGTGAATTAACATGATCCCGTCTATCTGGACTAATGAATGGACTTGTAATATAATTCTCCTTTTCAGTGCTGAAGTTCTCCAGATTTCATTGTGTAGTTCATAGCTCCGAATACACACAGAGAGAGAGACACATGAGAGAGAAAATCTCTAAAATATTTATTTGAAGGCATTTCTGCACAATTTTTTCTTTAAAAAATCAGTGAAGTAATGAGGCAGAACAGATTTCACGTGCAAAGGTTCCATGGACTGGAAATGAAGTGATCCATCCACTCCTTCTTGGAAGAAGATATGGAGAACAGTTTACACTTAAATAGGATGAAGTTAGATTTTATAATATATTTTCTAGTTTTGCAGATGTAGTGAGATTTTTAAAGATTTTTTTTTAAAAAAAATCAACTTTTTTATCTATTTATAATATGATTAGGAAAGCCAGCAGATTCCACCAGAACCTCAGGAAGAACTTCGTGATGGTCAGAGCTGTCCAGCAGTGGAATTTGCTGCCTCAGAGTGTGGTAGAATCTCCTTCTCTGGAGGTTTTTAAGCAGAGGCTGGATGGCCATCTGTTGGGAGTGCTTTGATGGGTGTTCCTACATGGCAGGATGGGGTTGGACTGGATGGCCCCTGGGGTCTCTTCCAACTCTAAGACACAGTGACTAGGATTTTAGAGACTCCTTCAGTGATATTCCCATAGAAAGAGTTGGAGCTCTAGGACAGAGCATTCTGTCAGCCAAGAAGGGGTTGTCAGAATAAGAATGGTTATCTTCTCAGAGGTCTAGAAAAAGAGATAGAGGAGAAACCAAACCATTTTTGAGTTGAGTCAGAAGGTGTGACTTTGATTTGGGAATTAAGCCTTTGAGCAAAAGGGAAGCCAAAGCCCTGTGTGTATATGAAAGTTCTGCATCTGTATACTGAGTAAAGCTATAAGACACTGGATAAACACCCTTTTGAGGTTCCGCATTGCTTGGATATACTTATGGCACTCAATATCTTTCTTTCTTAGTTATTTTAATATAGATTACATTATATTTTTATAAATTCTGACTCAGTAGAGTATTTACCATTAGTTCTATTCAATTAGTAACATGCCGCCACAGATCAGTACACCATTTTGAATAACAACTGAGAGGCTTTACCCCTTTATACACTAAGGTGGTGGTTTTAAAGGGGAAAACAGGGCTGTATAAGGGGGCAAGGAGCTTTGGGAGAAAAGCTGTGATTTCAGTCTGTGAGAAGGAAAGCAGGCCTGGCCCCCACATTTGTACAATAGTGTTCTGTGAACCGGGTGGATAACCAAGAGAGTGCCCAAGAAACCTGTTGGCTCATCCCAAATGGAGTAAGCTCGTTGATTCTTTGGTGGAATGATTAGTCAGCATGGTGTACTGGCTTGAGCATTCAACTGTGACTCTTGAGATCAGAGTTTGAATCTCCACTCAAGGATGGAAACACAGGAGGACCTTGGGCAAATCACACTCTCTCAGAGAAGATAAAGGCAACCCCTCCCTGAGCAGATCTTGCCAAGAAAACCCTGTGATAGGTTTGCTCTAGAGTGGCCATATAAAATCGTAGGGTTGGAAGAGGCCACAGGGACCATCCACTCCAACCTCCTTCTGCCATGCAGGAACCCCCATCAAAGCACTCCCAACAGATGGCCATCCAGCCTCTGCTTAAAAACCTCCAAATAAGGAGACTCCACCACACTCCATGGAGGCACATATTCCACTGCTGGACAGCTCTGACTGTCAGGAAGTTCTTCTAGAGATTTAAGTGGAATCTCTTTTCCTGGAGTTTGAATCCATTGTTCCTTGTCCCAGTCTCTGGAGCAGCAGAAAACAAGCTCGCTCTCTCCTCTTCATGACAAATGTTCAAACATGGCTGTCATGACCTCTCTTAACAACAATGTGTGAACAATAACGTGAAGGTGCACAACAGTAAGAAATCAACACACATGCTGATTGTGTGAATTTGATGGACCTACGATGGGATTCAGGCTGCTGCCTTTTGGTGGCAAGTGTGACACTCAGAAATGCATGAATTCTCAAGCATCAAGTTCAGATTGATCCACATTTGGATGCATCAGGAGTGGACTACATTTAAATGCAAGCCCAACAAATGTTGCATTCGCGCATTCCCATTCAAAGATTTCTTGATGCTAAAAACCAGGAGGTGGAGGAACCCAAGACAAACACACAAGCTGTACTCCTGGTTTCAGGTGTATCTTTGTTTTCCTTTTTAAAGCTGGGTTGCCCAAATATCTATTAATCTATCCATCTGTGAACTGATATGAGATGCCTTAAGGGCTTTTCCACTGCTTGCAAGGGTAGGATATGGTTTTAAGAAAAGAAAATAATAACCTAATGGAAAATCACCCGGTTCCACTCATACAGACATACACAACTCTCTCTCTCTTTCTCTCTCTCTCATTCTCTCTATTCTCCTCCCTCCCTCCCTGTAACGATATAATTGATTAGGGTGGATGCATGCCATGTCTCCCGACTGCATCTTTTAAAAGTAACAATTAATAACAGCAACACATACTGCTAAGGCTCATTGGTTGGAGAATGTAAGTATTTTATCATTTTACCAGTAACTACTTTAGCATGAACATTTATGGTAAATGCTTTGTTTGCTGTCTTAAACTGAATATATGAAAGGAACAGCTGGGATGCTAGAATAATGGGATTCAGTCCTTCTTAAGGGGGGAGCCCCAGAAATATAACTTAGTCTCTATTTTACTTGGATTTGTTTAATATTTTTTCTTTTTCCAAGTTGTATGTTTTTTTCTTTCATAGAGTTTACTAATTGAAGAAGCAATTCAAGAAAACTGTCTCTCTGTGTGTGTGTTTGGGACACAAAACAAACCCTAACTCAATCACTGACACATTTAAAAATTAAAATAGAGAGGGTCAATAAAAAGTCCTACAAAATCAATATGATAGCAACAGTACACAGTGTATTAAGTGTAAATTAGCAGAATGAAAGAGAGGGAGAGATGCGTCTGATGGGGCATTTTTCCAAGGGAAAATTTTGCTTTGGAGAAAAGTGCAATTAACTTCCTCTGCTTCCTCTTCTGAGAGGAGACAGGATCATGTGGCCATCCAGAGGTTGTTGGATTGCAACTCCCAGCAGCCCTAGCCGGTATAGCCAATATTGAGGAATGGTCAGAGGCTGAGCCTCACATTATCTGGAGGGTCACACGATTCCTATTGCACCCTTCCTGGTCTTGAACCGCTATCTTTCTGTGGCTACCATGGTCTGGAGAGGAGTGGATGAGGATTTCATTTCTGTTGACATTCAATAATATTTTCCCAAAGTCCCTGGATATTTTTAATATGGAGAATGTGTCCAAAAACTTTATAAGGACTATAAGGCCCTGGTCCTGAAATACAAGATGGGGGGGGCACTGATTTTTTTTTTAAGTTTAATTATATTTTAAATTTTGTATGATGTGGATTTTTAGCTGTATCTGTTTTAAACTTTGCAAGCTGCCTTGACTCCCAAGTTAGGGAACTGAGTGAACGAGAGAGAGAGAAGAAGTAGGATATATTGGGATGTATTACCAATGACAACTCTGGCTTTGAATCCTTGTACATACAACCATACTTGCAGTATCATTTCTTTTTCTGAGAGAGTCCCCATCTTTAAAACCTAAACAGAGGCAACCTGGTCTTTGCCAAGCTCCGATCACCTGTACCAATTGAATTTGGCTGGTGCGTTTGGGAAATAGTTTTCTTTTGGTTTATTTTTTTAATACATGACTGGTCTTTGATCATTTTTTCATGTATAGGAAGAAAATAATTTAACGTCTTAGAAATGTCAAATGTTTGTCTGTTTGTTTGAATTGTGCTATTGTGAGCCAGCATAGTATAGTGGTTTGAGCATTGGACTACAATCCTGGAAACCAGAGTTTAATTCTCCACTTAGTCGTGGAAACCCATGGGGTGTCCTTGGACACATCATACACTCTGAGACCCAGAAAACGCCATGATAGGGTTGCCATAAGTTTGAAACAACTTGAAGGCACACCACCACCACCACAACAATGCCTGTCTATGAAGATTTCATTTAGATGCTTTCTCAATTTGTTTGATTTGCTCTCAGCAATGGCCTTCCAAATGCAGTTGAATTGCAATTGCCAGTAGACCTGTCGTCAACCATCTGAGGTCTCCCTGTTGGCCATCTGAGTTCTCCCTATATAACAAAGCACACAAACACTAAAACAAAGTCATCTACCTTAAGAACATGTTCTTAGGTAGATGACTTTGTTTTAGTGTTTGCGTGCTTTGTTATATAGGTGGAGATGTTGATGGCTGAGCTGGGAACACAGAAATATTATTGTAATGACCTGTTATAAGAGAGTAGACAAGCATGGCTGTAAGGTCAATCTGTTGGCAAGCTGAGTGGGAAGACGGGAGGGGGGCAGAAAGCCTGGGAAATATTTTGTTTGGATAAACCACCAAATGGGATGTTAACATGCACTAATTTTGAAATGCAGTGGTTTATATCGCACAGCAAATCCAATATTCCTTTAGTTTTGGCAACACCAAGATACGCTTGTTGCTTCTTCAATGTTCATGAATAAAGCTTTGGAAACCTCTAAGCTTGAACTCGGAGCTACCTGCCCATCACACCTGTACATCATATCCAGTTGTAGGGAATTTTGGGAGCTACAGTTCAACAGCATCTGGAGGGCTGGGAGATTCCTACCCCAGTCTACATATTTGTAAAACACACCCCTACCACCATTTTGTTATTTATTTATGTATGTCCCATCTTTGCCTCAAAAACTGGGACTCAAGGGGGCTAGAAAAATCCATCCTAAACTTATCATACATAAAATGTATAGTGCTATTGGTGCTAATGGTGGAAACATGTTCCTGCCCAGACATTTGCACACACACTCTCTCTCCACACACACACACACACTTTTAAGCATGGCTTCGAAGCCACAGGTCTAGAAACCTGTCCATGTTGAATATGCATACTAAGCTTCCTGAGACACTATGCTCTGAACCCCAAATTGTGCCATGTCTGTGATTTAGCACCAGTCCAGAGGCTCTGCCATTCCCACTGTGATCAATATGTCCACCCCGACACGTCTGCAGATTGGATTTCCCCCCAATGTTTTGTCTATTTTTCCCCCTTTTTTTGGGTAAAGTTAACTTAAGAGGGGGAGGGGAAAAGCTATGAAAGTAGCACCCGCAGCATTTTTTCCAGTAAGCTTGGCACTGTCTGCTGAGTTTTCAACTATACGGCCATTAGCAGGCTGGTCAATGCTTTGCTTTATGAGGCAATTATTTCAGCACACTCTATTCAAAATACACATTAGAACTTAACCTTCTGAATCCTGAAGTAGCATTTTTATCACCCAACATTAGAAAAGAGCTGGAGTCAGCAATTTCGCCCCCTCCTCTCCTTTTTTTTTTTTTTTTTTATGATCTGGTATCATTAATAAAGCATTGTGCTGGTAGACTTCTCCCAGTTCTGCGAGATAATTTGTGGCACAGAAGCCTCCGCTGTGATACAATTGTTTTGTTGACTTATTCAACAGTGGAGAGGAAACAACGAGATGGTGCGGCGGGTGCCCCCCTCCCTGAAGAGGTGGGGGGAAGGAAGGGAATAAAAGGGAACGAGGAGGGTGGGCGGGCCTTTAAAACGAATGACGGATTTTGATTCCCCGAATTGTCGCCGGCCTGCTGTTATGCATAGCCAGGGAAGGGAAGTTAATATGGAATTTCTAATTAGGGTCAGTTGCTAATGAACTCCCTCTTCATGTTAGTTTTATGCCGCTTCAGAAATTTTTTATCATATGCTTAAAAATTTATGGCCAGAAACATTAATGAAAATGAAGCGTGAATTGGAAATTGTGCTATTATGGAGATGAATGTAGTTGTGCTTGTCTTGATTTCTAAGGAGGGTCCCCTTTTATTGCTTTTCCTCATCTCCCCCCCCACTTTTCTTCTTTTTCTCCCCACCCCATCCCAATTTCTGGAAGGGGCTAAGAAATGATGTAAGTAAAATTAATGACTAGAGATCTTCTTTGCCCTGACGTGGCAAGCGTTATTACCTTATATTGTATTTTAAAAGTTAGGAGAGGTTGAATTTTTTTTTAATAAAACTTTGAATTAATTATAAGGAGAATATTAATCATCATTGACAATCTATTTTCAAAAGGGGAATGTCAGGAAGGGGCAGGCAGCGGGTGAGTGCAGAGATACTGGGGCACCGTACTGTGCCTGCTACAGTGACCAGGGCCTTGAAAAATTAATTAGTTTCAGTCATCATTCCAGTTTTCCCAAAGTAGTAAGTCACAGCGATGGCAGGAATTTGTAAAGCAATGCTCCCTTTTCTCAAAAGTAGCTAAAACTGTTGTTTTAGCTGCTTTAAAATTCAGAAACGTCTGGCCTGTGCTAACAAAACACTTTCCTATCTTCCTTTTCCATCCATCCATCCATCCATCCATCCATCTGTCCATCATCCATCACTTTATTTATATCGTACCTTTTGCCAGACTCGATCTCCATCAGCTTGCTAGAAGACAGAGAATGTAATATAGTTTAAAAAAATACACAATCCATATTAAAACAGTATTAAGTGAATACAGAATTTAAACCTATACAGATCTTAGGCCTTTTCCACAGACAGGCGTTGTCCTGTGATGGTGACACGAAAAGAATGGGACCACGACGACACTTCTGCATGATGTTCTCATGGTCCCATCCTTCTCCCACTGATGGCCAGTGCGATCGTAGATTAAATCATTGATGGGTTTTCCCTGTCAATGATGCCCAATCGTGCAACGCTCCCACACTTACCTGCCCTGTGGAAGGCTCAGAAGAGCAATGGAGTTTAGTGAGGCCCAATTGCTCTCTGGCTGAGAATTCTAAAGGCCCCTCCCTAAACTGCAAATCCTGAGATTCCATAGAATGTGAAAGTGGAATAATAGCACTGTAACAGTGTAGTGCAGAAATGGCCTTAGTGGAACTCTCATAGTACTGATTTTGTTATTATTGGAATACGAGACAACCTGTTGCCAGGGCTGGCCTGTCACTCAAGCTGGTTATACCCCCAGTTTCCACTACATTAATGTTTAGGTAGTATCTCTTTTCCAGTAGTTTTAAGCCATTGTTGGATTTCCTAGTCTCTAGAGCAGCAGAAAACACACTTGTTCCATCTTCCATATGACCTCCCTTCAAATATTTAAGCTCAGCTGTCATGTCACCTGTTAGCCTTCTCTTCTCTAGGCTTAACTTACCCAGCCACTCCTCATAGGGCATGGTTTCCAGGTCTTTACCCATTTTGGTCACTCGCCTCTGGATACCTGCCAGCTTGTAAATATCCTCCTTGAACTGTGATGCCCAGGACTGGACACAGTATTTCAGATGGGGTCTGACTAAAGCAGAATAGAGTTGTACTATTACTTCCCTTGACGTGGACACTATGGCCATTTCTGCACTGGGATTTTAAAATGGTTCAGAGCGACCTCCAATGGAGGTCTTCTGCACTGTAGAGTGAACTAGGGTGGACTACTTTCTGTAGTTCCACACCTCAGTCCGGTTCTGCACAACAAGAACTGGTCACACAGCATGGTTTTTAAAAACCTCTTTTTTGAGGTTTTTAAAAAGCACGGAGTGCGCGAAGCCATGTAGGTCCATTGCCTGGCTCCGGAGCAGATTTGCAGGCGCATGCAAGTGCGTGCCTGCAGATCTTCCGGGGGCGGGCTTTTGGCTGGTGAGCTTCTCCAGTTGGTGGAGAGCCTCCACTAACCGGAAGCCGCCATTTGGGATGCTGAAGAGCTGTGGAGTGATGAACTCGTGCTGTTGCTCTTCGAGACAGACTTGCCCGGACAAAGGAAAAATCTGGTGAGCACCATTTATGGCCATTTCCCCCCTGACGTCTGGAAAGGGCCTATGCTCCTGTTGATGCATTGGCTTTTTTATCTCTTGCATCACACTGGTGACTCATGTTCAACTTATGATTTACCAGGACTCCTATATCTCTTTCATATATCTTATACTTGCTGGGGGAAAAATGTTACCCAATGTTCTAGAGAACATTGTGCTCAATGCTCGTTGGCAATGTTGCACAACTGAACCAAGAAACCAAACCGAATGCCCAACTGTCCAATCTCAGTGTTTCGTGCATGCCAGTATGCAGGGGACATTTCCATGTTCAATGGCACCATACGGTGCCACTCCACTTCTCCAACCTTGAACTGAATGTAAGCGTTCTTTATTATACAAAATTGTCCAAACACATTTAAAGATATGTAAGGCACCAACAGAATTCGAGCCATTATCTTCAGGAAGGAAGGGTAGTAAATAATAGGACATCCTCTCTGGAGAGTTTTTATGTTTGTCTCATAACTTCCAGGCACATTATGAAATAAAATAATGCTTAAAAAAATAAGTGACAGTTTGGCAAGTCTACTTTTTTTTCTCTGAGATTTGTAGAGGTTTTGGCTCATTTTGCCTCCCCCTTGTTTTGCAGCAAAGTGCTGTCTTTTGACTCGTTGAATAATTAAGTTTTGGCCACTGAATCCAGCTCCAAAATCCAACCACACTTCCAACTTTCTTAGGACGTTCAGTTTCCCCACTCGCTGCTTAGTCTGGAGAAATGCTCTTTCTGGAAAGATTGGGCGCCATGACAGCAACATGCTGATGTGGAATGAGATCTCTCTCTCTCTCTCTCTCTTCTCTTTTTCATTCAGTCAGCAGAAAGAAAGCAGCAAGCGATGGGAAAAATCAGAAGCAATATCAGACCTTGCCATTTTTACTTGCTGCAATAAAAGTTAAGTCTTGAAATATGGGGGGTAGGGGATGAAACTGATTTCCTTTCGGAGAAAGGCGATATATTGATGGGAAATTTAAACAAAGTGGTGCCAGATGGCATTCGGTTAGAAGTGCTTGTCTGGGAGATAAACTCTCTCTTTTCCTTACATACTGGGGCCAGCCCCAAACATTTTGCTGCCTGAGGCCAAGGAGCAAGAATCCTCCTGTCCCCCAGCCCACCCAAGTCTGTGTGTGGAGTACCCAAAAGCAACCAAGCTTTCTGTTGTATTCAAGAAGAAAAGCCCACAAATGTTTCCTTCTCTTAAATGACTCAAAATGCACTAATTTTGATGTAAATAACTAACAGATTGCTTCTCTTCCATAATACCCAAAGTCTGGGTCCTTTTCACACTGTGCCTTTACAGCACTGTCATTCCACTTTAATGGCTGTGGCTCTATCTTACAGGATCCTTGGAGGGGTATTCAGGATTCACGACAAGAGGATTCTAGTGAATCACCAAACTGAACACCCCAGGATTCTAATGGATTTGTGAGGAGCTGACTTTCCTCTGTTTAATAGCAGTGTGTTGTCACATGAATGGTTTTGATTTAACTGGGGAGACGTTATCCCATGTTGCCAGCTATATGGGTAAAGAGAAGGAAGGAGGGAAGTCTATTCATATGTTTTTCTTGCATGCAAATTCTACCAGTGAAGAAGAGTGTGGGGTAAATGCACTAACTCTCCCCTCTTGATGGTAGAGCAGGGGCACAACTCCATTTCAAACAAACATGGTGCCCAAAACCAACCTCCTCTGTTGGAACACCCTCGCCAAAAGGCAACCCGAAGAGATGTTGCCTCAATTTCAGTTGCTATTTTGGTTGATGGGTATTGCTAGAGAAGGTTATCTGTGGACCCTGTGGGATATTTTTTCCTGGCTGGCCCATTTTTGAACATGTCTGGTGACATTTATCTGTGAATAAATCGTAAGACTGAGAGCAGGGAAATGTTTTGTTGTTCTTTTACTCACAGAGTGTCACGTACAGTGAAGGTACAACAGCAGTAGCAAAAGCAACAACAACAACAACAATTTTCCACCAAAAATTACCCCAGAATCATGCCAACAATTAAAATGGATGGGATTCTGGAAACTATGGACAACTGGCAGGGGCTTCAGAGGCTGGCAAAGTGGGCTCTGGGTGGCACATTTACCCATCTCTGAGGGTTTCCTCTCTATGGAACTTCTTCTCAAGAACATAGAATCACAGAAACTTAGAATTCTCAGATCCTATGACTCTTTTCCATGGCCCTTCTGTGCAGGCAGTTCTCCTCTCTATGTTGAAGGAAGGTTCAAGTGTGCTGGTCCCCACTTTTCTCCTTGCTTGTAGAGCTTGCAGACAAGAATATTGCATCAAGAGGAGCAGATGCATAAGCAGAAAGAGCAGAAGCAGGGCTCCTGAGCTCTCTGCACGCTGGGGATAAAAGCCTTTGTTAATTGTGTTCTGAAAAAACAGAAACAAGTAATGTTATCCGTTTTCTCCCTGCTGTGAGAAAGTCTTCAAAAACTGCACAGTTCTTGCATTTTAGGCCTTATTCTGCAAAAAAGTGCACTTTTTCCCACAGGAAACAGCATTGTTCACATTCTACATAGAGGGAGAAGTCAAAAGAATTGTGCAACTTTTGTGCAGAATGAGTACCAAAATGTGAAGATTTTCATTTGCTGACACTTGAGATGTTTGCTGACACTTGAGAAGTACAGCTCAAGAAATATATAGCCATTTTGAATATTTTCAAAGATCTGCAAGAGATTGCTGGTGTGTGTGTGTGGGGGGGGGTGAACTAGGAATTTTGTAAGTGTGACTGAATGTGATTCTGATACTAATCTCCAAATCAAGAAGCAGCCTCTGTCCTGTTTCTCTTGTTGCAGATCTGTTGGTTTTAATCACCAATTGGCTCTAGCACACCCATGATTCTAGTCTAAGTGGGAAAAGGCAGATCGCAAACCCCAAATTTGCTGAAGTTTGTCCTGATTTATGGAGGAAAGTGCAAAGCCAATGCAAACATAAAGGTGATGGTACCATCTCATGAAATAAGGGTTGGGATGACTGAGTATGTAGGAGAGAGAACCAGGAAGATCTCACGGGAATAAACTTACACCATTCATTAGGAACTGAAAAGTCACAGAAGTGGCTATTGGGATTCTTGAAGAGGCTTCATGCTTGTTTGTGTTCTTGTTTTGACCTTTGGGGAAAATTAAGCGTTCATTCCAAAGCCATTAAGGCTGTGTGGAGAAAACAGGTGCTGCCGTTGTTCTCTGATGTAACCCAATAAAGACCTTTGCAGGTGTTTTTCTTCCATTGGTATAACAGAGCTTGGCTTTGTGCTCATTAAAAGGAAAATATCAGAGGGTTTCTTGAAACTCAACCTAATTACCAGGTTTGTTTTCTAATAATAACAATAACATTTATTTATAAAACCCCTTTTCTCCAAAGGGCAGAACATCAATGTATACAGTCAGGGACAAAGGCAATAACCTTAACAGTAGAGTAACCCATAGAATGAAGTCCCCAATACTCCACCAGTCGCTACCCAATCTCAGTGGCTTAAGATGGTGAATCAAGGAGGAAGGTCTTCAGCCCTCTACAAAAATGGATGAGATCTTCCTCCAAAGGAAGACCGTTCCACAAATGTGGAGAAATATCTTGAAAGACTCAAAGCCTTGACAGAGCTGTATATGTTGGTGGAACAGATCTTTACCTGTAGATTTTCAGTTCCCGGATGGAGCAGATCATACTAGCCGAACTGTGAGTATTGAGGGAGGTGAGACCCAAGGCCTTGAGTACCAGGACCAAAAGTTTGAAAGAGGCCCTGGTTGAAACTGGTAGCCAGCGAAGGGATCTGACAGGGAAAAGGTCAGTATCTAGGGAGATTTAAAACAACCCAGACATTATTTTGCTGAATTAAAACCATAGGAAAGTAACAAGCAGAAAGGCAAATCTTTTCTGTGACAAAAGGAGCCATGCTAACACAAAGGGAACCTGCTGGACAAAACTGAAAATTACACACACACACACACACACACACACACACACACACTCTTCAATTATTTTTCTCATTTTAGGACTTTTTTATTTTTACAGCAAATTCGTTGGTCCAAAAACCTGGAAGCTTTGTTCCCTGTGAACCCAATGTGTCTGCACAAAAAAAGGTGTTGTTCTGCTCAAAAGATACTTTTGTTTGTTGCAAATGTTTTTGTTGCAGAAAGAATAATTTTCTAAATGAATGAACTTTTCACAGGAAAAAAGCTCTCAGCCTGCCCAAGCAAAATCTTGTAGCATCAACCATTTTGTCAGTGATCTTTCTTGATGCATCAAGACATGCTTCCTTGTCAAGGCAAGAACATCTGTGAACATCTGTTACATCCCAAGTCTATATTCATGCATTCAAAGCAAGAGTGCAGGGGTAATTTTTGGAGTGCCTGCAGTCATCATGACAGTTTTATTTATTTATTGGATTTATGTCTTGCCTTTTCCCCAAAAATGAGACTCAAGGGATCCCACGATAAGATGGAATTAAAAACAAACAAACACACACACACACACACAGTTACAGCAAAACTGAAACTCCATTAGTCAGAGATTATGACACAATTTAATTAAACACACCATTTCCTAATAACCACACCCCCATGGAGAGGCCAAATATACAGCACTGGTGTTGGTCCCTTATCTCATTGTGTTTCATTTGGGTATAAAACACACAGAAAGAGAAGAACTAGAACACCGGCTCAGTTCTCTTCCACAGGATTTTCTGTTCTGAGCAACAGGCAGAAATGCTTTAGTTTATGGCCATTTCTGCACCAGACTGTCATAGTGCTATCATTCCACTTTCAACATCTTATGGAATCCTGGGGTTTGCAGTTTAGGGAGGGGCCTTTGAGACCCCTCAAATAGATATCAGGTAGCATTATATTATATTATATTATATTATGTTGTTTTTATGTTATATTATTAATTACATTATTATATTATAGAAATATTAGGACAAATAAATATTAGGTAGCAATTAATGATTACTTTTTTAATGGCTGCATCAGTCCCATGGTACCCCAAAATGGTAAGCCCAAATGGAGTGGCCATTTGATTTATCAGCTGCACTTTACTTCAGCTCGCCGCCAATAGCGTGTAATCCATAAAACAAGACGTGGAGACCCCTAAATATGGAAATAAAACAGGCCATTAGCTGAATGATACCATTAGTGCCAGTGTGCTCAAGGAAATTTAAAATATATGGTTGGCTATCTTAATGGGGACATTAAAAAGCACCACCTCCTCGGATTGTTATCAGTTCCCTCGGAAGAGAGATAGGCACTATGGTGTTTTGTTTTGTTTTGTTTTTCCTTTTGTCCTCGTTGGAGGGACTGTGCCGTGGTGTCCCAGTGTGGTTTTCTTGCTAATTTTAAATAATGAATTTGAACAGGAGAGTCCATAAAAATGAATTGTCAGCTTTTGTGAGGGTTGGTTTGTAAATCAAAAACGAGCTTCCCTGAGTCACAGCGTCCGCTCTCCCCACCAACTGTTCAACCGCCTCAGGTGCCAGAAGGCATTAGAAAGCCCAGTGAAAAAGGTTGGCAGTTCTGCTGATGGTAAGAGGGGGAAAAAATCAGCACTTTCCCCCTCTTCTTCTGCTTTTCCCTTCCTCTACTTCTCAGCTCAGCATAGAGAACTCAGTATGTGGCTTTGCATTTTACAGCCTCAGTACAAACCTTGAGACAAACCTATTACGATGCACTGGTTGCCTCTGTCTTTATAATGAGAGTTAATGCAATGAAGAAATATCCCACAGGTGTCTGACCAGCTACCAACAGATTGGGCTTAACCTTGATTTTAAGCACTTCCCTTTGTATGAATCCTGCACCTTCTGAAAGCATCTTTTACTGATACACAATGCAAAGGCACAAAGAAATATTTAACAGAAGCAATACTTCCTGCTAACCTGATAATTGTGTGCATTAAATAGGATTGTGTGTAGCACCAAAGAAAAGCTGGGCAGGATGGAAGGATCATAATCAGCTGTGGGTTGTGTCAAAATTACCCAGTGACTGTCACACTCCTGTAGGATTGTGTTCACACCATTGTTGGTGAGAAGAAATTTTGAATAATGTTTGTCATGTTGTATGGCGCACAGACATCCTCTGTTGGAATTTTAAGAGAAGTTAAAATAATTCTAATAAAATAGATCTATAATCTAAGGAAGGTAGAATTGCTAACTGAGCTGTGGATACATAAAGATGGACAAATTGAAATTTTGTCTTCACTCAGTTTGCAATTCTTCATCCTCCTGCATGGCAAAGCTTTTTCTTCTTCATCATTATCATCATCATCAAGGATGGCATCCTGTTAAGCAGGTAGAAATGTTTAACCAAAACTTGACCCATTCCTACCTGTTTGATATTCATTTTTACAATTGTGGTGCTATTGCCAAAATTGCAAATTCCTCCCCTAAACCCACCTTTGCAGCCACACCAAGCAATGGAGGTCAGTGTGGCCGGCAAGTGGGCGTGCTGCAGGACGGTGTTCCAGCCCCCTTGGGTGGCAGTCAGAGGCAGAAATCCTATTGCAGCTCCTCATCTGACCATAGTTATGCTGTAATCTATTCATAACTACGCCTATGATTCAGAATCTTGGTCCCTCTTTCTTTGTAACTCTGGATTAAAAGAAGAAGAAGAAAGCTGCACAACAATAGTATACATGTTTGTGAATGTTTCTCCAACACACACTTTTTTGAGTGCAATATTGTTTTTCTCTTTATTGCCATCATCATCATCTTGATTGATACTCCAGTTTTCTTCCAGAACTGGAATTCAAGGCAACTTGAGTCTAATAGACTAATTTTTACAAGCAATTTTCAGTTATATGATCTCTTTTCCTGTCCCCCCGCTCCTCTACTCGTATTCATTTTCATGTGAACCAATTATCCAAGCTGCTCAACTTTTTTCCAAAAATGCATTCAGCACCTTGGGCAGCTTCTTTATATTTCTCCCTGAAACGCAGGCTGGATTCAGTGGATTCACAGAAGCCACCAGCTGCAATGGTCTTAACCATCTATTAGAGAAACAGACTGTTTCCAGCACACCTCACAGAAGAACTTCTACATCCTAGGCACCATCACAGAGTACCTCTTGGGCCCATCCACACTACATGTTTATAACATAAAGATTCCACCTTAACAGTAGCAGTTGCATCCTCTGGAATCCTTGGGCTTGTAGTTTGGTGAGGCACTGGAGCTCGCTGGCTTAGGATTCTAAGGACATTTCCACACTACACTGTTATAGTGCTATTATTCCACTTTCAACATCCTATGGAATTCAGGGGTTCATAGAATCCTAGAAATGTAGAGTTGGAAGAGACCACACAGGCCATCCAGTCCAACCCCCTGCCATGCAGGAACACCCTCAAAGCACTCCCGACAGATGGCCATCCAGCCTCTGCTTAAAAACCTCCAAAGAAGGAGACTCCACCACACTCCATTGATGCAGCAGCATATTCCACTGCCGGACAGCCCTGACCATCAAGAAGTTCTTCCTGAGGTTCAGGTGGAATCTCTTTTCCTGCAGCTTGAATCCATTGCTCCTTGTTCTAGTCTCTGGAGCAGCAGAAAACAAGCCCTCTCCTTCTTCTACATGGCATCCCTTCAAATATTTAAACATGGCTCTCACGTCCCCTCTTAACCTTCTCTTCTGCAGACTAAACATACCCAGCTCTCTAGTCTATCCTCATAGGGCATGGCTTCCAGGCCCCTCACCATTTTGGTCGCCCTCCTCTGGACTTGCTCCAGCTTGACCATGTCCTTCTTGAACTGGGGTGCCCAGAACTGGACACAGTATTCAAGATGAGATCTAACTAAAGCAGAGTAGAGTGGTTTCAGTACCTCCCTCGATCTAGACACCATACTCCTATTGATGCTGGGTTTGTAGTTTCCTGAGGCCAAAGGGCTCTCTGACTGACAATGCTAAATGCCCCTCCCTATACTGCAAACCCCAGGATTCCATAGGAGGTTGAAAGTGGAATAATAGCATTATTAACAGTGTAGGGCAGAAATGGCCTAGATGTCCCTCCCGGAAGTCAGTCACAAGATTCCATAAGATGGAACCATGACTGTTAAGCTAGATTCATGGTGCTATAATTGTGCAATGTGAATAGGCCCCGTTCCTTATGCACAGACTAACTTCACTGAAGGGCAGATGAAAATTTAGTTTCAAACTACCGAGATAGGAATTTGCCCAAGTTCATAATTTGGGGCTGAAATAATTTGAAAGGAAAATAATCAGAATGTGGCAGAAACCAAAACTGACAGATTCATCCATCCTGGGAAAAGGTTTTGGATACTTAGCTCTGAAACACCAGTCTGTGAACTTAGGTGTATTCAGCTGTCTTGGTCCTGAGTTCGGGTTACAATCTCTATTGTCTAAAAAGGCTCCTAATCTTTGACAGCTAGAATACAGGTAGGTGCATCTTGAGCCTTTCCGTCCGGAGTGACAGCTAAACCAATTGAATTTGGTCATTGCTGTTGGTTGGGAATTTTAGGCCCCCGCTGTATTCATTTAAAAATATATATCTTCAAGTCCTTTCCATCCCAAATATGAAGAAATGTGTGAATTTCTCATCAAAAGTGACCTGGTGTGAAATTTTCACCCTTCCTGACTGGGTGAGAAGGCAAAGACCATTTTCATCACATCGGAAAATAAAGGGGATTTTTTGCTCAGAGCCAGCTGGCTTCACAGTAGCTTTGCCAGATCTCATCATGTTAACCTTAACTCAGTTAAGTCAAGGCTGTCCATCTTCCTGTTAACATGACAGGCTCCTGCCAATGACCATCCTTGTTTCACTTATGCCAGCATCACTCGGAAGCTCCTGATTGACACCGCGGCGCAGATAGATGACACATGATGGCTTTGATTGAACATGGCAGGCGCTCTGTACAAAAGAGGAAGCTTGAGTGAACTTGGTCATGTTCCCACAATCTCTCCGTAGTCGCCACTTTGTGCATAAGAGGGGAAAGTATCACCATTTAAATGACATGAAAGGAGAGGAGGATCCACTGCTACTCTTCCTGGTTTC
The DNA here is from genome assembly GCA_948472985.1 of Iguana delicatissima. Lineage (NCBI taxonomy): Eukaryota > Metazoa > Chordata > Lepidosauria > Squamata > Iguanidae > Iguana > Iguana delicatissima. The sequence continues at coordinate 277,012 of CAOKZL010000019.1, read as the reverse complement.
TGCAACCCCTTTGCTTTAGCCGAGATGCTCGCCCGGGCTTTGATCCAAACAATGTAACAGCTGTTACACCACCGCTCCTTTGCTTTGTAGCTTGGGGTTATGATAAGCATGGTAAGATGCGTGTACTTGCGGCTGGGAGATTTCTCTGTGGTTAAAGATGAATATTGCATTCTGTCTGGGAATTTCTTCGGCTGCGTCTGAGTGGTTGCAGTGCGCACTGTTGGCTGAGATAGCATGCTGCTGAGAAGAAAGCAAAAAGAGTTGGGCATTACTGCAAGTTAAGGAGATAAGAATATGTTGGGACACAGAGTTTGTCTTCTTTCCCTCTTCTTCCTCCTGCTTTTCCCAACATCTCTGATATGTCAGGATTGTAGCCAGAAGACATGGGAGACTTTATGTTTCTGTGTGTGTGTGAGAGAGAGAGAGAAAGAGTGATTCAGTTACATTATTTACATGGCTAAAATCTCAATAGTTGGTGGTACTATGTTGCTTGTAGTGTCCCATAAGCTAGCTAAGGACAGTAATCCATGAACCTCTATTTCCCCTTAACTCATGATCTTAAATTGCTAGTAATGTTAAAAAAAAAACAATGGAAATATCCCATCAAATATGGAGTTTTGTGCAAATGGCCTCTTGAAATTCTCTTTCCTGCTTTTGGGGAGAGAAAATGGAAGGACTATTTCATCATCGTCATTATTATTTTTTGGAAGCATTCTCAAGTTCTTGCCTTTTTTTAGAGGTATTTACATATTTTCATATTACCTCCAAATCTTGAAATGCTATATAGCAATTCATATATAGTGTGTTAATGTACAATACACAATACTGTATTGATCTCTGTAAATATGCATATAAATATATGCATATAAATATGCATATAAATTGTCTTGAATCATGGTTACTATAAAAAAAAGAAGTAAAGAAGGATATAAACTTAAATCTTTATAGATTCTTCATGATAGATATTATAAACTTAGCACCAACAAGTTATGAAATAGAAAAGATAAAGGGAATAATTAGATCTTTCTTTAAAATTAAACTTCCATACCTATAGAGACCAATTCCCCTCAACTTTCTTTCTGTGTTTTCTTCATACAGTCCCATTCCTGGTTAACTCTCTTCAGACTTTGATTATTTAACAGCATAGTCAAATAATTTAAGCAGCCATTCTTCATTTGTTGGCATTGCTTTTTCTGTTCTTACACAGAAAAAGCTGTTTTCTGTGCAAAATAACCACACAGGTTTGTACAGAGTAAGTCCTGGACTACAAACAGACTTTGGAAACTGTGCAGTATTTGAAAACTTTCTGCTAGCAGGAAGAAAATTGCTATCACCCATTGCTTCCTTTGAGAAGAACATTAGCAAAGAATAACACACTGAAACCAGAACTTTTCTGCAAATATAGGTTCTCTCCCTCAACAAGTCTTGATGTAACTCACAATGTATAGATCAATCCACTATCCTTCCTGCATTTTATTATTGGCAGAGCTGTGGGTTTTTAGTATCAGTGGGACAGGGAGGAGGGGCCTGATGGAAAATATAATCATGACATGTTTGTTTCTTTGATTTTTGTCTTGGCTAATATTCATCAGTATAGACGTTCTAGATGTTGTTACTTGAAAGTGCAAATTAAGAGATTTCAGGAGTCTTTTTTTTTTTTTTTTTTTGCTTTTAATGTGGGAGGAGGGACCTTGTTTAATTTAGTAGAAGCAGAAGTCTGGCAACATCTATTTGCCTTTAGAGAGTGCTCATGATTTGGCTATTAAAACGTTAGTGCCCTGTTTTGCTTTGCAATGACATCTGTCCCCTAATATATGTACGATGGTATGTATATAGAGAGAATTTTTCTTCTTTTTTATTTTTCTTATGCATCATCACTTGGACTCACAGCCAAATTTAAGTCACCAGCAGCAGATCCAAGATGAACCCTGAAAACAAGATGATCCCTAGTGAATTTAGAAATGATGAGCCATAAGACCATCCTTCCATTTGGACAGTATCTTCTGTGCAAAGCAACCCACCTCTCCTTTCCTCCAACTGGGGCAAAACCTTTAATCAAGATCAAAAGGTACAAGACCAAGAGATGCCAAACTAAGCCGTATCCACAGGCTTTATGGGTCAAAGTAGACTTACTATCTGAGGAGAGGGGACACATAAACCCCATCCCCTTTGTTGCCATTTCTTATAACTTGGTAAACTTGGTAATGTCTTATAACTTGGTAAACCTGGAGAGCAACCATCTCTGTCCATATGATCTAGAACAGTGGTTCTCAACCTGTGGGTCCCCAGATGTTTTTGGACTTCAGCTCCCAGAAGCCCTGAACATTGACCATAGTGGCTGGGGCTTCTGGGAGCTGAAGTCCACAAACATCTGGGGACCCACAGGTTGAGAACCACTGATCTAGAACACTTAACACTGAATATTTCCATGTGTGGAGAGCCTCCATGGATAGAGGAATGTCTCCTCTTTGCAAGATTCTTCTCCATGCATACATGCAAAATGTGATAGGGAATGAAAGACTAGTGTGCTCCGCTTCAGACGTCTCTAGACTACTCAGATCTGTAACTACTGAGTGAGGTTTTTGTATGCTTCCAGTTCTGGTAATCTTTGAGTCCAATGTCCTCAACTGGTTTTCAGCTCAGCCTCCTCCTGTGGGATTCCAGAGATCTCTCAAATTATGCTGAATGTACGATCCATTTTACTCAGTTCATTGTCAGGTGAACTCTGTCAGATTACACCTGGTATACTGAGTCTGGTTTTAGATGCCACATTTTGAGGAGGATTTAGATAATCTCAAATAGATGCTGATGAGACTGATGGCCACTGCAAGATTATTTGTTTTGTTTGTTTTACAGTGGGGATGAGACTGCATAGATATCTTACTAGCCTCTCTCAAAGTCTTTGATTCTATGCAAAACAAAGCCTCAAACATATCTTCAGTAAAATATTACAGATCCCAGACAGAGGCAGAAATGTAGTGATCTTATTTCCAGAGCTCTCTAAAGAAATGGGGAGTTCATTTGACAGCCTCCTTCAAGACAAACAGGTGAAGAAATTTATCACACCACCCAGGAGTTTTCAAAGGGAAATGTTTCATTTGGTTTTGTTTTACTGTTTCACTAATTACATTTCCCATTCTTTCTATGCCCCCCCCACTCATTCGTTTAAATTTTTCACTTCAGGAATCTTTCTTCCACATTTTGCCCATGGGCCATAATTTGCACACCCTTGCCCTATGACCTCTGAGGACCCCCAGGAAGTCCCAAAGGAGGTCTCCACTGTTTTGGTGCAGGTAGCATGAAAAAGGAGGATTTACATGGAGAGGAAGCAGGAGAACAGCACATGGTTCCATCTACAAAATTTTTGCACTGCGCCACTGTGATTCGGGATCTCAGCCCAAATTTAACTGAAACATTTCATTTTCTTAACACAGTCTGAAAGTTCATGGATCCTAGAACAGAAGAAACAGTTTCTCAAGAGAGGCACTTGTGGCCTAACTCACGTAGCTTGCATACTAATATTTAAATACATCAGCAGCACATTTAGCAAATAAATTTCTCTAAGAGGTTAGGATCCATTTCTCTTTTGGAGGGGGTAAAGAAAATAAGGGTGTCACAGGAATTTTTGCACTTTTTTTTTCCACCAAAAAAATTCTCCAAAAATGAAAAATCATCAAAAAGACACAAAAAACTCTTGTAATCTCAATTAGCAGCAGAAGACTCTTGAAGTTCCTTGTTCTTGCACAGGAGAATGCAATAAGCAAAGACTTGCATCCCTGGTTACATTTCTTGCAACTGACCACGTAATTTCCCCCCATAGGCACTTTTTTGTTTTCAATGTGCATGTATCAGAACATCTGTTTCTTAAGACAGACAGCTGATATGAAGAATGATTTCTACTTATCAACATAGTTAATTAGGTGGTATAACATATTAATTACACCCCATCTAATCCACTTAATAGCTTTTCAACTTGTAATTACCTTGCTGCAACTGCCTTGTTGAACATTAGTGAAGTGACCTTAGCTTGTGTCAGAAGGATGTTGTCTCAATGAAGACTTCAGTTGTCATTTAATGCTTCCGAATCTGCTGTGATCAGATGAGATTTTGCAGTGTTTCAGTTTGTCAATCCACCCACCCATCCATACCTGTCATAATTCTATATCAACCTTCAATGTATGATTATCAAGGTTTAAATTTCTAGCTGTTTTAAAGATTTAAAAGTAAGGGATTTGGCAGAGGACTCAAAAATCATAAAAAGAAACAAGAGAATCAGCGAGAAACCAAGAGACAAAATCTTGAGGGGGGAAGACAACTTTGCTTGATGCTAGGAAGGCTATGGCCATTTCCGCACTAGCCTGTTATAGCGCGATGATTCCACTTTCAACATGCTCCGGCTGGCCCCTCCCGAAACTGCAAACTCCAGGATTCCAGAGCATGTTGAAAGTGGAATCATCGCGCTATAACAGGCTAGTGCGAAATGGCCTATGACGTGACAGCAGAGTCATGTCTCTGGTTGCCATCCACCTTTCCTCCCAGTGATGGGCATTTCTGGTGAATCTGGGAATCAACTTTCCAGGGGCCATGTACGTTGCCAAAAAATTCCACCCCCTGCAAATGGCTGGAGCTCCATGCTTTGAAAAATAATTGTTTTCTTCATATTCAAATAGTGCAGATGGACCTTGAATTTAGTTTAAACAGGAGTGGGCAATGGTGGAATGGTAGGGGTCTACGTTAGCTGCCCAGGAGAATTTGGAGGGCTGCACCCCCTGCACATGTACCAAATTATTCCCCATGCTTTCAGAAGGCATTTAAGAGTGGACTCGCAGTGGGGTCATGGCACTGTAACTGTATAGCACAAAAGGATACCTGGGCTGATCAGATTTGCTGTCCAACCTCACAATCACTCTGAACTGTAGTGAAAGGAACTTTCTCATCTTCAAAAAGAAGACAGTGAGGCCGTATGTACAAGCTCCCTTCCCACAGACCCAAATTCCAATCCCTATGGGAGAGAACGTCAGGCTTTCAGGGCATTCTGCTTGACCTACTTAAAGATATCTTTTGGAACTTTACGTCAAAGGAAGAAATCTGTGATGCTCCTACAGTTGGGGTGGAGACACTCTGGGGCTGGGGTCAATATGCAGAATTGTCAAATCGGCCTTGGTCTCCCTGGCATTCATTTTAAAGACTTTGAAGTTTAACACCATGTATTGCCCTGCTACATAATACCACGTAGCGCTTTGGTGTTTGATACCATGCCATGTAGTGCCATGTAGTGTTTTTAAAAAAAAGATTGAAAGGGGATGATGGAATTGAATGAGTCATGTTGTTTTAAAGAATGCTGATAAGCCAGAGAATACGGTTGCTTTAACAAACACTGATGCTTTAACGTAATGTTGTTTTGATGAACACCGAACAAATACAAGGTAAAGACATTGACAGGTGAGGGCAAAGAGTTGTTTTCATTAGCTGTCAAATAGGATATTTGCATGTGCAGATCTGTAATCTTACCACTTATAAGGCACTGCAAATTCAGTAGTTCTTTAGTCTTGGCAATTGCCAGAATGTGCTGCTGCTACTCCATTGTTCCTTGACAAAGCTTTGTAAACTTCTAAACCTAATTTCTGGAACTGTCATCCAGTACATGACAGAAATGGAACAAAACTGACTGAAATTCTCACACCTATCTTTATTTAAAAAAAAAATCTTGAGGCATCGTTTTTGGTTGTAGCTGTTAATAGCAATGATGGCTGGTGGGTGTCATTTCAGTGGCCTGGTGAATCCACGCTGAGGTTTATTCTGAAGAAGCTATCCAAGGGGTTGAAACTATTTTTAGCACTGGTTTCAGCACCTTGGAAACTTCCTTTAGAGTTTTGATTTTTCCTTTTGGATGTTTTGTCTCTTTCCCATCTTATGCTTGAGCTCTTTTTTGTTGGATCTGTGGATTGCAATTAATAGATGATGATGATGATGAGAAGAAGAAGAAGAAGAAGAAGCAGAGCAAATTCACTGGCCCCTGAAGTGGAAACAACCAGCTATGACTTGTTTTTAGGCAGCTGGAACCCAGTTATTGCCCCAGATCTCGGTTTGTCTTCAGCCCACTCCTCCAGTGCATCATCATAACAGACACCTATCCTGTGTTAAATAAGTGCAATGTTTTAAGAGACACAAAATACCATATTACCCCCAAAATAGTCAAGTATGCAGGCTGCATGTTAAGCTTTATAATTGAAATATCACTGTGACAGTGTTTTTTAATGTCGATTTGGCCATGTAAAGGTTCCTCTGCCCCCCAAACACACACACACACACACACACACACACACACACACACACACAGGCTGTGAGTGAGATGTTGTGTCTCTCCCTTTCCCTTCTTTTGTGCCCCTCATTCTGTATGGCGAATATACAGCTAATTGCCCCGTTCGCAATAATTTATATATTTATAGTAATTTGGGTGAATCAAGAGAAGCAGAGATGATGGTTACAGCTGCAGAGTAAATGACTGTCACAAATATTAGCTTTATTAAAATGGATGAAAGCAATCTGAAACTCTAATTAGCATTGTGACAAAACAGCAGCAAAAAAATAATAACACAAACCCAAAGATGAACAGGAGGATTTGGGGGAAGAGGGGTTGGTCGGAAAAGGAAAGTTTAAAATTATACTAAAGAATTTAAATATAGGCATACAAAATGACCCACTTCTGGGTTAAGCATGTGTTTAGGTTATCCATTTTTCTTCGTAAGTATTTATTAGAGCTAAAGTCAATCAATGTCCTAGCTGTATGCGCATGCATTAGGTGGAAGCCTAAATCAGTGCTAAAGCTACATCAGCATTCCCGGGTGTGGAAGGGCTGGACCACAGACAGGATGCTGGTAGAAGATAGCAGAAGTTGTAATCCGTTGTTGTTGTGTTTTTCCTTCAGCCGTTCTTCAAGGACACTGTAGGAAGTCTCCATATTCGGAGAGACATTGCCGCTGTGATTCTGGTCACATCGAAACAGTGGAACATGTGCTTTTTCACTGTTGATACTGTACAGACCTACATACTGATCTTATTTTGCCAATACTCCACAAATATCCAGGATGTTCAGAACAGTTATTACGTTTCTTTGTGGCTTTCAGATACCAATCTTATTATAACCTTTAAAGTGGCTAAATTTTGTGCAGCAAAATTCATCCAGTGATGACTTGCACCATGGATTAGCATAATGATTGTCTATTTGGGCCCTGTTACAATTAGTTGGTTTCCGTTATCTCATAGAATCATAGAGTTGGAAGAGATCCCAGGGGCCATCCAGTCCAACCCCATTCTGCCATGCAGGAACACACAATCACAGCATTCCTGACAGATGACCGTCCGGCCTCTGCTCAAAAACCTCCAAAGAAGGAGACTCCACCACACTCCACTGAGGCAGCAGCATATTCCCCTGTTAGAGGGCTCTTATCATCATGTTTAAGTAAAATCTCTTTTCCTGTAGTTTGAATCCATTTTTCCATATCCTAGTCTCTGGAGCAGCAGAAAACAAGCTTGCTCCGTCTTCAACATGGCATCCTTTCAAATATTTAAACATGGCTGTCATATCCCCTCTTGACCTTCTCTTCTGCAGACCAAACATCCCCAGCTCCCTAAGCCACTCCTCGTAGGGCTTAATGGTTTCCACACCCTTCACCATTTTAGTTGCCCTCCTCTCATCATGTTCCAGCTGGCCAATATCCTTCTTGAAATGAGGCGCCCAGAACTGGACACAGGATTCCAGATGAGGCCCCAGAATTCCACTGGATGTTGAAAATGGAATAATAGCACTATAACAATGTGGTGTGGAAATGCCAAAGAAAAACAAGAGAGCAAACGATATTAACCCTGTGGAACCACCGAACCGTGAATTGAATATGGCTCTTGCTCATTGGCAAAAAAAGCAGAACTTACCCAGGTGTATGGCATAGGCAATTTGACAGCTTAATACTTATCTGTATTTATATCTGTATTTGCATCCGTGTGTGTGTGTGTATTTTTATTTTGATTCTGTTGCTCTTACGCTAGTCTATGACCATAATAATCTACCTACCTACCTATCTGTCTATCTATCTATCAATCTGTCAATCTATCTATGTGTTCATCATCTATCTATCTATCTATCTATCTATCTATCTATCTATCTATCTATGGTCTGTCAATCTATCTATGTGTCTCATCTATCTATCTATCTATCTATCTATCTATCTATCTATCTATCTATCTATCTATCTATCTATCATCTATTGATCTATCGATCTATGGTCTGTCAATCTATCTATGTGTCTCATCTATCTATCGATTATCTATCTTTATCTATCTATCTATCTATCTATCTATCTATCTATCTATCTATCTATCTATCTATCGTCTGTCAATCTATCTATGTGTCCTTTTCTATCATCTATCTATCTATCTATCTATCTATCTATCTATCTATCTATCTATCCTATCCATCCATCCTGTAGTCCATTGGGAGGGTGAAAAATTTGGGCAGGTCAGGCTAAAATAAGTAGAATAAAAAAAAATAAAAATAAAACTCCAAAACAAGAACAGAAGCCTGTAAGTATTTGCACATGTGGTCGCCCACTCACCATGAACAGCAAAAGGAATTCCAAACTTCCACATGTGCTAAGAATGGAAATAACCGAGGTAGGAGCAAAGAAAACACTCCAGACCAAACTAATTATTCCTTTCAATGGAAGGCATTTGGTTGTGTTATTTCACTCACCCACCTGCGAAACAGCCGAGTATATGAATCAGTGGTAACCTAATTATAGTTATTAGACAGGTGTGTCCAATATTGCTTCTTTATTTATTGGGGCAAATCACAACCGAATTGAGCAATAAAATATGAAGAGAGTAGAAGCAATTAGGCATGCTGGTGAAAGGAGGAAATTGGGGAGGGGACGAAGAACCCTCTGGAAAGAGCCGAGTAAAATAATTATCTGTTTGCTACACTAAGTCAGCAATTTTTTTTTTTTGCCCAACTTTTTAAATAAGATTAGAGAAGATGAAAAGTGAGAGCTTGCTTCAGCTTTTAAGAAAGATGTAAGCAATTTTAAATTGTACTTTGTCCCCTGGGAGAGCGTGGAAAATATTTCTAGAAAATTAAAATATAATAAAAGCATTTGCTGTGTGAAAACATTTTTTCATATTAATTGCTTAATTTTCTGTTGATGCTTAATTATAGGTCTCAGGGGCGCGAGGTCAAAACCACACATTGTTGTTTTGGAAATGGTGCGCTGTGTGGATTTTCTTATTGATCTAATAACTTAACTTTGCATTAAAAACGGTGTGCTGAGTTTCCAAATTCTGCACGCATCTGGAAACTATGAAGCCACTGGCCAAGTTCCTGCTGAAATGGTCTGAAATGAATCTGGGTTGTCTGATTTTGCTGTCTACCAGCTGGGATTCGGGATCATCCATGATTCAGATTCTCTTCAAGAGTCTAGGGCCATTTCCGCACTAGCGGGTTATAGCGCGATGATTCCGCTTTCAACATCCTCTGGAATCCTGGGGTTTGAAGTTTCGGGAGGGGCTGGCCGGCCCCTCCCGAAACTGCAAACCCCAGGATTCCAGAGGATGTTGAAAGCGGAATCATCGCGCTATAACACGCTAGTGCGGAAATGGCCTAGGAATCGGTGAGGTGACGCCCGGTAATGTAGCCCATTCCAAGCAGTGTCACCTTAAAGGTCTTAAAACAGTATTTTTTAATCCAAGGTCAGCGCACAAAGATCTTTTTGTTCAAGCTGGGTTTTAATGTCTTATCACTGGCAGAGAGGTTTCTTACAGAGAGGGGTGCTTCCTTTTTAAACATTTATGTTTTTAATGATCCTTTACTGTTTTAAATCTCTTGCTTTCATGAGATGGTTTTAGCTGTGTTTTCAAATTGTATTATGTCAAACTGATTCCTTTTGTGCGTCACCTCAGGTCCCACCCTGGGAGTTAGGTGGCATACGAAACAAAGGCCATTTCCGCACTACACTGTTGGAATGCTATTACTCCGCTTTCAACATCCTATGGAATTCTGGGTTTGCAGTTTAGGAAGGGGCATTGAGAGTCCTCAGACAGAGAGCTCTTTGGGCTGAGTACAGCTGTTGCACATTGGCCAAAAAAAGCAGAACTTACCCAGGTGCATGGCATAGGCAGTCTTCTAGCCATGGTATGCTTTGCAAGAGCGGAGTGCGCTCTTAACATTTACTAGCTAGAATAATTCAGTCGGATGCTTATTCACTAGGCAGAAATGGCTGCACCTGCAAAATCCCATTGTTGACATTGAAGAGGGATCAGTTCCCCTGCAAGAGGCTAGGAACCTGACCCAAAGGGCTTCCCATTAAAGCCCTGGGAGTTCTTGCTGCTCTCCTCCTGCGTTCTGTCATTCATCTTTGTTTGAACCAGAGGACGACCCACAGAGCTTCCTCTGAAGAGCCCCGGGGGTGCCGCACACTCTCACTTTCTGCCTTCTGCCATTCATCCCTGTTTTGTCTTCATTCCGTCCTGCGCACATAGCCAGTCTCAGCCTCCTTCCTGGTCACAGAGGAATGAGATCTATATACAGACATGCAAAATTGGACAGAAAATGCTCCAAGCAATTTGCTGTATTCTACCAGCCTCGCCGCATTACATAAGGGCTTGCAGTTTGATATCTACAGTTTGTGTCTCAGGTCCCACAGCTATTTTAATACAATCGCACTGTATGCTATGGGCAATCCAGCTGCACTTTTTTTAAGAAAAATGATTGTTGCAAAATGATCAAGGATGCTGGAATGCACTGTAACCCTGTGACATAAGTGGAAGAAAGCCCGAACCTACAGAAAGAACGGAGGCTGACAGACTAAAGGGAAACTTTAATTTCATACCAAAGCTGGGCAGCAGTTCAGCACCATATAGGGATGTAAATCTCTACGTTCTTCGTCCCCATGTGTACACTTTCTGTTGTATTTAACCCACTGTGTAGAAATATCTTAGCACAGCATTCTCCCAAGAAGTCTTTGGGGAAAGAGCTTTTGATGTGTGGGTATTTATTTATTTAATTTATATCCTGCCTTTTCCCAAGATGAGACCCAGAGTTCACAGTATGAGTTAAAACAAAACACTGGGCATTTCCGCACAACATTGCTATAGTGCTATTATTCCACTTTCAACTTCCTGTGGAATTCTGGGGTTTGTAGTTTCTGAGGCCAAAGAGCCCTCTGGCTGAGAATCCTAAATGCCCCTCCCTAAACTGCAAACCCAGGGATTCCATAGTGGAATAACAGCACTATAACAGCGTAGTGCAGAAATGGCCACAGTTTAAACAATACAAGGGCTTTAAAAAAAGAAGCAATCATGCTGAAGCATTAGTTCAAAGCTGTTTTAAAATGTATTAAAGTATAGTAATAATGATGGCCAGTCAATGTTCAAAGGACTTAGTAGCAGCGACTGAGTAGCGTAGCTTCTCTTCTGCACAAAACACTTTTTCACACAAGAAATGGTGTTTGCTGGGTGCGATAAACACATTCCCTGTTCAGACAGCACATTTGCTTTACAGAAGTGTGGGTTTTGCCTGGAAGAAATGGGTTTTTCTGCACAGAATAATTCCCTCACCGGCTTTGCAAAGTAGAGTTGGCCGTCCACACGACCAGGATTAACTTGCACGGATTTGGTCAATTGCGGATTTGGTATTTGTGTAAATATGTACAGTACACACACATACACACACAATGTAAGCAAAAAATGAGCAAATGTGCTATCAAGCCCTCATGAGGAACCATAGTTGCTCAGCTGACAGAATTGTGGTTGAAAAGGAGGCCATTAGGATTGCATTAGGATTGCATTGAGATGGGAAAGCAGCTGGTTAGAGACAACGTCATGTGGTAGCATGGGTCCTGGACCGGGAACAACATGGCTTTGCCACAATGAAAACTCCATGCAGCAAGGGCCTTAATCTTTGTCAACAAATGCCTTAAACAAATCCTCAGTTCAAGATCCACGGAGAAGGTCTTGTTTCAAGTAAATTCAGTCTAATGCAAGAGGCTTGATTTTCTGCACAGGAAATTCTTGAGCAACAGCGACCCCCCCCCCGCCGCGTAGCATTTTGTGTTACTATTTTGCAAAATAAATCACTCTGCTTTTCTAGAAAAGAAGATGAAATACCTCAGCCAGGCTGTCTGTTGATGTGAAAGGGAAATTGGTATTGTAAGTGGAATATTCTCATTGGAAACCTTGCTGTGTTAGAGGTTGTTCCCTGCTCCATATTTCCTTGCTCCATTTTTTTTAAACTTTGCATTGCAAAGCTCATGGGGCGTTGGAACATATGGATAGACTTTGGATTAATTGTTGAGATGCAGCCATGTGCACCCTCATTACACTCTTTGGATTGGTGAGTTTTAGGCAGTATATTTAATGCTTCCCGTTTCAATCCATTTATGCAGACTTGGCAGAAAACCAGAATTTTTCTCAGGCCTGTGGTAGGGAACTTGTCGTAAATTCCCTCCGTCCCGCCGCACGTTGTCAGCACTTTCTGCCAGCGCACTCACGTGCACGTTGGAGAATGCTCAGGGCGCACCTCTTCCCAGCAAAACCTCCGAGGGGCAAAATTAATCCCGTTCTCATTGTATCGATTGGAGCCAATAAGTGCTTCAGTGATTTGATGTGAGGCAGAAGGGTTATGAAAGGAATTGGAGGGGGTTCGGGGAAGGAGACAGGAAGGAAAGAGAGAGGAGGGAAGAAGCGGCTTGAAAGAAATATGTGGTTTAATTATGGGATGAATTTCACCGATCTGTGTCCCCTTAGGAATTTAACAGATAGGCCTAAGTGCACTTAGTTGCTTTTTTGCTGCTGATAACTACCCAGGAAAGGGGGAGAAGCACTGGAATTTGTCAAAGAATCTTGTCGGGAGCAGTGAGACTCAGGAAAGGGTTTTTGCTTTTTATCATGATGGTGATGATGATGATGGTGATGATGATGATGATGATGATGACGACGACTTTTTTAAAACAGAACACTCTGGCTCCAACTTCCCAGAAGGAGACTGTCTTAGGCCATTTCCGCCTTGCACTGTTATAGTGCTATTATTCTAATTTCAACCTCCTCTGGAATCCTGGGACTTGCAGTTTAGGGAAGGGCATTTAGAATTCTCAGCCAGAGAGCTCATTGGCCTCCCTAAACTGCAAACCCCAGAATTCTGTAGGATGTTGAAAGTGGAATAATAGCACTATCACAGCTTAGTGTGGAAGTGGCCTTGGTCATCAAGGTCACTGATGCAACTGCTGCTTTAGAAGACAATCCTAATTGGACATGGTGACTGTGAATCAGCTGAACAGACCTCAAGCCAACTCAAACCGTGCTGTATCCAAACCGCAGCCTCCAAGTTTTGGGAGTTAGTTAGGACCATCTTCAGCACAGCCTAATTCTATGGCCATATTGTGGCTCTTTGCCACAACTGGAAGAAGCTTGGATGTGGCGTCTCTCAGCTTGTCTCTCATCCTGCCTCCTTTCCACCCCATTTTTGGCTCTTCTGCTTGCAAATCTTCACCAGTTGTGCAGTGCTAGAGGCTGATGTCATAGTTGTTCACAGATCTATTGTCCTGTGCCGGCAGCCAGCCAAGGCTTACATCTGCCTAATTAGAGCCTCTTATCAGCAGCTGCAAGCAGTTTGTATTAGTCTGTTAGCAAATAACCAGTCATTTTGCAATACCAGTTCACAGTAAATCCAGAGCAACAGTCCAGTGGCAAAGTCCATACACCTGGTGAAAGTCAAGGTTTCTAGGATCATAAGCAAAGAATCCAAATGTAACCCCAGGTTGCTTCCACTGATAGGAATGGTTGACTGCAACATCTTCCTCCCATTCTGGTCTTTTATATAGGCTTAGAGCCTTCCCCAGCTGTTTGCCTAACTGTCCTTATCATATAAATGCTCCAAGATCCCTGGATTCTTCCTTTTCCACCTATACTGGCTACTGTAAGTGTTATCCCTCTCATGTCTCTGTGTTGCAGCTATTCGGAAGGGTCCTGTCTGGGTCCTGGGATGGGGACATGACACTTGTGGATTTCAGCTGTGAGTTTTTCTTGAAGCACCAGTGGCCCTGTAGTATTTTGGTTGGCCCCATGCCTAGCTCATTTTCTCAGCAGTCACACAGAGCTGTCAGGTCAGGACTATCCCAGGAGCTGAGATTTCAGCATCAGAACTTGAAATCTAGAAATGATCTTCCGTGATGTTATGGGCTGGGCTCCACTTACAAAGGACAGCCACCGTCATATCATTAAGGACGTTTCCTTAAGCATAAGCCACAGTTGCACCCAGTACACCTTCCAAATAAAAGCAGCAAGTCTAGCAACGGAAGCATGCATGCACAAACACACACACATGCATTTTACAAAGCAGTGCTCCCACTGTGAGATTCCTACCTGTGAGGAGTGGAAGAGAGGAAACCAGCTCTGAGGTTGGAGGATCCTGATCACACCCAGCTGCACCAGCCAGGTAGAAAAAGAGAAAAGAGAAACCCTTCTGTCTTGCCTAGGGATACAGTTCTTTGCTCACTGGGTTCTTGTAGGAAGAACTGAGTAATTTTATTAACTTTGTTCTTGCTTTGAGGGAAGCTTAAATAACAGTGGAGCTTTCAATGGCAGTTCGTAGTTTGAGTTTTCTGCAGAAAAATTGCAGGGTTTTCCCTACAGAAAACAGCATTTTCTAAACAGAAAAATAATTGCTCCAGTTCCCTGAACAGGATTTTTTTTTTCCCCTGTAGAAAGAAAGAGAAAAAAAAAAGCAAGGGGAGTGATAATTTTGTGCAGAATTCTTATCAGTCCACAATTCTTCTTGTTAGTTGTTGTTTAGACCATCCCCTCTTTCGCCCAAACATACAAATATCTCTTTCACATCCCCAGCTTTTTTTACAACATCTGGAATTTGCTCACATCTCCCTCTTTGCTTCCTTTCTAGGCCCCTCTTTATTTTCTCAAACCCTCCTGGGCAATAAGCACAGATTAAAAAGGTCAATATGTGATGTAACCCCCCTCCTCTTATTACATTATTTTTTTGGGGGGGAGGTGAACATTTAGGCAGCTCAGAAATAAGGGTTATAACACAAAAAACTCAATTGATTTAAACTAATTGTAAAGACCACCATTATGAAGATGGAACTGCACATTTGCAATTCAGAATACAGTATGGATTGTGTAATCCATTCTTGACTCTTCAGGGACCTTCTTAAGTGTTCAAATATGAATACATGCATGAAGGCCAAGGAGCAAGAAGGGGCTTTTACAAAAATTGCATGCTGGTCACAGCCACATATTTTGTGTACACAGACCATAATCTTGGATGTTCACCTCAAACGTTGTTTGCAAAGTATTCCTCACATGTCTTTAAAGGTTTAAAATATTTAGTTTCATTGTGCATTGAAGAGACTAGCTCTGTGCAAAGACTTCTTGTAACATATGTGGGAAAACTAATGCGATAAAGAGCTTGTGGTTGTGGTTGTTGCTGAAGAAGAAAAATTTCCAAAATTCCACTTGGTGTAATGGATAATCTTTGCATCCCTACAGCTAGTCAGGGGCCCCAGTGAAGAAAAAGTATTCTTATCCCACAAGTTCAGAGAACTTGTGGAGTCTTGAAGAGAGGCAAAGAAGAGGCTTTTAATTTTTTGTGGAACATCAAATGTAAGCCAGTGTAGCATAATAATTCCTTAGGTCCTCTCAACCTTCCCCCGGACTAATTCTTTAACTGCTGGAGCACTCCCACCACTGCCTTTCAGTGGCTGATGGAGAAAGGAGAGGAGATTGGAGATATATCTGGCATGGACCATTGGCAACATCTACTGAGATCTGTTGGGGTCCTCTGGATGGCTCAGTGTATGCCATTATTCTGTCTCCAGCTGCAGAGCCATAGGTGGAAACCTGTCTTATTCTCTCTGCTCTCCACCAGTTAGTGAATGTCCAAGAAGAACGGAGAAGCAGTGGCTAGAAAGTGAGATGGGGGGACTTTGGTCATTGTGGAGGGTGGAATGCCCACAAAGACCAAAAAGATAACCAATGCCCACAAATGCCAATGCCCACAAAGACCAAAAAAATAACATATACAAGCATATGGTGGACTTACCCTTGTGTATGTCACTAACAGGATGCTAACCATAATGTTTGGAAAGAGTTTTTGCTTGTTTGTTAGTTTGATTGTGTGTTTTGCAGGAACCATATCTCTTCCAACTGTAAACTATGGCCATTTCCGCCCTACACTGTTATAGTGCTACTATTCCACTTTCAACACCCTATGGAATTCTGGGATTTACAGTTTCCTGAGGCCAAAGAGCTCTCTGGCTGAGAATTCTAAAGGCCCCTCTCTAAACAGCAAACCCCAGGATTCCATAGGATATCGAAAGTGGAGTGATAGCGCTGTAACAGTGTAGTGTGGAAATGGCCAATGTCAAGAGGAAGACTACTAGTTTCTCTGCAAGCCCAGTCATATATTTTCCTAATTTTTTCAGTGGTACAATAGTGACTGTAACGGCAATGTTTCAGTAACAAAGTACCACGTTATGTTGCTTTTTTGACTGTGGTAACAAGTAGTGGACCAGTGGGGGAAAAGAGTAGTGAGTATTGTAACTAGTTCCTTTTTCAAAGGAGCTCTCCAAGCTCTGCTGCTTGCATTTTCATTTTGTACCTTTCAATGGCAATAATCTTGATTGGTTTCCAGACTCCTCTCTGTCTTGATGTCTATGGAAACAGAATTGAAAACATCTTTTTAAAGACGTGGAAAAAAAAGTGCAATTTAGGAAAACATGCTATCGTTATTATTTAATTTTTGAATTCTTTTAGTTTTGTCATTTCTCAGCTTCATGGAGTGGAAGAGAATACAGGTTTTGGTTAATGCTTAGAATAAATCTTCCTTTGTAGTGTATAATTTAATTATATCCAAACTTGCTTTCCTTTGCAGTTCTCAGCTGTATAGCTGAAACAAATTTCTATATTGCTCATCTGGCACAAATAACCTGTCCCAATTTAATAAGTGAACAACATTTTTTTTTAATCGTCTGTCATTATATCACTGGAACTGAGATGCTGTAGCTCTGTAAATCTCTAAGAATTGCATTGATAACATTCTGTGTGGTTCGTAATGGGTTCTCTGGGTTTGGGCTTTATATCAAGCATAGCAGGCGGACATACTAGAGTTTCCAGGCTTTGCATGCTCAGCATACCCTCAAACATTTCACAGATGAAAACCCAAACATGTATGGAAAAGCAGCATCAAAACATGGGCCATTTCTGCACTAGCCTGTTATAGCACTGTTATTCCACTTTCAACATCCTATGGAACCCTGCGGTTTGCAGTTTCGGGAGGGGCCGGATGGCCCCTCCCAAAACTGCAAACCCCAGGGTTCCATAGGATGTTGAAAGTGGAATAACAGCGCTATAACAGGCTAGTGCGGATATGGCCATGGTCAAGGTGGCAAAAGGGGAAGAATGCATAAGCTATGCAAGGCTGGAACAGTTTCCATTTGGCTGAACCTTCTTGGAAGTACAAGTTTCTTCCCCTTATTCTCCTCTTGTCCTCTCGAATTAAGTCAGGGCCTTTCTGCCCTATGCTGTACATAATGCTATCATTCCACTGTATTATTATTATTTTTAATTACCTAAACCAATAGATAAACCAACCAAAATTGTAACATAATTTAGAAAGAAGAAAAAGAAAAATAGAAAAAAAATATATTCCATCTGATGATTCAAAAGACCTTTAGATCCTTTTAATCTTTGGCTTCTTTCTGCCGGATAACCATATACACAATTCAAATATTAAGTAGCTATACTGTGCCTAAAGTCTCGTTTCAATCTTTTAAAGCTAATGTTGAGACCTTCCCCATTTCTCTTCTAAATAAACAATTAGGCATCTCCGCTAATTTACAAAGTTATCATTATTCCATTATTCGTTTTGCAGGAAATGTATTTTTTCCCACTGTAAACGATGGCCATTTCTGCACTAGACTGTTATAGTGCTATCATTCTACTTTGAACCTCCTGTGGAATTCTGGGGTTTGTAGTATCCTGAGAATTATCAAGGCCCCTCCCTAAATGGCAAATCCCAGGATTCCATAGGATTTTGCCAAAGCAGTTAAAGTATAATAATAATGCTATTACTATGTTGTGTCATAATTGACCCAGTCTAACAAATTAGGAGTACACATACACACAATACGTTTCAATACAGTGCTCTCGTCCTAAGATTCCTCCCCCTGATCCTGAGGACCAGAGAAAAAAAGCTTCCAAAACTTCAAAGTCAAACCCAGGAACCCCGGTGAGGATTAAGCTGGATTATAATGCCCAATTTCCACATGGGAAGTTTCATTTCTTTATTTATTTTCTCAAAAGGATATCCCAAAATGTAACCTGTTTGGTCCCATCATTTTGCATTTTTGCAAAATTTTTCATAGTATTCTATTTATTCATTAATTCTCTCACGTTGCCTGTGGTCTTTTTATTTTCTGGTTTGCTTGAGTCTCTTCTTCAAATCGTTTGATGTGCATCGGGATATGAAATTAAATAAATAAATAAGCAAGCAAGCAAACCACATTTCAAATCATTCAATCAAGCCTACAACCTCAGGGTTTCTCCTTCTAATTCTGTGTAAACCCTGACTGTAGTCGCTGCCTTTCCCTGACTCCTTAAATACCTCTTCCGCAAGCATTGTCAGCAGAATCTTCCTAATTGGCGTAGCTTTCAATAGCTGAGGCTAAGCTGGCATGGAGGTTAACTGGAATATTAATTTTCTCCAAAATGGTAACCTTTAGAGAAAGGAAATTCTTACCTGTTATATTGTTAGCATAAAATGTGAAACCTGCTGTAGCTGGGTGTTTAAACTAGCTGGGAAGAGGAGAGGAATTGGGATACTGACATAAATGGGTGCACTATCCGGCCTTAATATGCAACCTCTGATTCCACTCCCTGTATTTTCATTTTTCTAAGAGATGGTGAGCTCTGGTTTCTCTAATTGACTCAACTGGATTCTTCATTGCTCAGCTGTTCACAAAATTAGGACAACTATATTTAGAGAGTCTAAAGATAGATTCCGAAATTTAACTTTTATTTTTGTGAACTTCTCTTTTCTATTTTTGTACAACAACAAAAAAAAGAGGGTGAAATATTTCTCTGTTCGAAGAACTATTTTTCAATGTATGTTATAGAAACAGAAGAGGAAGGCAGTGGGTTAGAATCAAAGCAGATCCACTAAAATCAATTGGACCTAAATTATTAGCCATGATTTGCTTGGGTTCCATTGATTGTTGCTGTTGTGTGTCTTCAAGACATTTCTGGCTTGTGACTACCCAAAGGCAAACCTATCATGGGGTTTTCTGGAGGGCTGAGTGTGTGTGACACACCCATGCTCACCCAGTGGGTTTCCATGGCTGAGGCCATTTCCGCACTAGCCTGTTATAGAGCGATGATTCCACTTTCAACATCCTCTGGAAACCTGGGGTTCGCAGTTTCGGGAGGGGCCAGCCGGCCCCTCCCGAAACTGCAAACCCCAGGATTCCAGAGGATGTTGAAAGTGGAATCATTGCGCTATAACAGGCTAGTGTGCAAATGGCCTGAGTGGAGAAGTGAACCTGGTTTTCAGGGCTGTGGGTTCAGTGTTCAAAACGCTACACCATGGTGGCTCTCTAATTAAGTGGGATCGGTCTATTCTAAGCAAGACTAGCCCCATTTCCACACAACGACACTCTCCCAAGTTGTCCCATTGCATTCCTGGCATCTTTGGAGGGAAGTGAGTGTGATAGGAACGCTCCCCTCTGCACTCATCTGGCTACCTGCGGAAGGGAGTGCGAGGGACGCACTTCTTCCTTCTGCACTGCAGCCATCCTTCTTCCCATGCTGCAGCAGAGAAGGAAGTGCGTAATCATGCTTCTTTCCCTTCTGCATGGCAGATAAGTGTGGGAGCTTTGCACAATTGTGGGCACTTAACCGATTTAGTCTGTTAAGTCAATATCCCGTGATTGCAACACATGGGGACAGGAAGGCAGTGGGATTGCGGTGTCATGCGAACGCACGACCTGCGGACTGCTGCCATCCCATCCCCATAGAGACACCATGAGGAAATGGCCAATATCTGTATCCAGGCTTTTATTGTGATGGATTTTGGTTTGCCCGTGATGAAAAGCTGCACTGCTTTGTTGTGTGAGATGAAGGTTGCAGCATCATTTGTAACCTTTACCCTCAAAGTTGAGAATCATGGGAAAGACTCATGATATTCTTGACTCTGTGACCCATAAGCTCCTATACAGGGCTGTGGTTGTGGGAGAAGGTTCCTGTGGATGAGACTTATCCCCACTTACAAACATCAGCTGGCATCCTGATGGCACTATCCACAAGCATTAGTCCACCTTATACTTTTGTGACACAGAATGATGGGGCTCCGAGTCCAGCAACATCTGGAGGGTCACAATTCCCCTGGGTCTGATGTATGTCTTACTTTCGGTTACCAAGGAAGAAAAATATAGAGTTTTTTTGTTACTGGAAATAATCATGTATCTCCCACCAAAAAAAAAAAGCAAAAAAGGGTGTGTGTTTTTTTTTTTAAAAAAAAATTAGCTTGTTGCTTTATGGAGTCATTTATGTAGGTAGGTACATCACCCTCTCATTCACAATTGCCTTTAAATGGCCCCTCTATTTGGTTATGCAAAGAGTCACAGTAATAATAATAACCATTATTTTTTAAAAAGTTTCTCAGCCACATAACTGCCTTGCACTTAAATCTCCTGAGGAGCTTTTTTCAAATATTATTCTAATGGAATTGGCAGCTTTTTAGCTATTACCGCAGCTTTCATTTCTTCTCAGTGACATATAACTTCTAATGATTATTCCTTAGTTAGAGTCTGTTTTATTAAAGAAATTAATATTTTCTACACTGCGCTTTCTCTCTCCCCCCCCAACGATTTCAGAAGCCTCCAGCTCCAGGCTTCAAGCTTTCCTGCACACAAATCTGTGTAAGCCCAAGGAATGTGGGAAGCTGGAGCCAGGGTGGAGGCGAGGAGAAGACTTCAGGAGTACTTAATGCACGGCTGAGCTTCTTGGAAACGAGGGCTGCTTTACACATCTGCTGGGGCCATGACAATTTAGGAAAAGCTTGGTATTTGAAGCTTCTCCATAATTTTTTTCTGTCTCAAGGGTTAAGGCCTGCTGGAGAGCTCCCCTCTTGGTCCCATCAGCCGGGCTTTATGCTGCAGGAGGACAGGAGAAAGGACCTCCCCTGCGGTGGCGCCACGGTGGTGGAACACCTTGGAGACCCACTTGGTGCCACATTGCTGTCATTCTGGTGCCAAGTGGAAACATGGTTGCACACTAAACCTTTTGAGTTCCAGTTGACTTTCCACAAACGCTTGCATGTACTTGGTTTTAAATTCTTTTAGCTATTTTGACTATTTTAAATGTCTATTTGGCTAAATTGTTTGATATGTCTCTAGCCTTTTAGAATCACTTTTTTTACGTTATTTATACTGTTTTCCATTTCTTATATTGGTTTTATTGTATCCTGAGATAGCTCAGATATGATTTTTTAAATTTTTTTTAGAGTTTTACTAAAAAAATTTGAAAAAGAAAAACAAAGCAACAGCGAAACAAACAGACATTCTAATACTTTCACTCACAACTTCTGAAATTTTAGCAATTCACATCTGATTTAACTTTCCTCTTACATACATTCCATTCCTTAACTGCCCCCAGGCTTATATGTATACTTTCTTCTTTATACAAGATTTCCATCTTATCACATATATTCACATTGATTCTGCATCTTCTATAATTGAACAGTCACTATATTCTTTATACCTTTTACCATTATAACCAACAGTTGAATACTAACAATATATTCATTTGATTCCCATCAGCAATTAATCTGTAAAGCTTGCTGTTGCTAATATGAATATTTTAAAAAATAAACAAGAAGTAAATACAGTGCCTCCTTCACATTCACAAGGGTTTGGGATGCAGAACTCTCATGAAAGCAGAAAAACCATGAATAATTCCCCCCATGATCCTGCTCCCATTCTCTTGTCTCTGGTCCCAGAACTCCAAGGGAGAAGAAAAAAGACAAAGTAAAGGGCTTACTGATAGTTTCCCCTCGGATGGAGAAGAGTGGAGTGTTGAGTTCTGGCGTTCTAGCTGTTTCCTGTCACCATCTTAAGAAGGAGATTCCTCCCAGAGGGCAGAGGTAGGAGCAAAGAGAGCACCTGACCAATCAGCAGCCATCGCACAGCAGAATGTGCGGCCACATGGCAGAGAGGACACACCTCCAGCAGTGTGTGCATGGGGCTTTGCTCACCCAAAAGGGGGAAAGAATCCATTTTAAACACAAGCCTCACAAGCCTGGGGTGAGGAATGCAAGGGAATGGGAGGGGGGAAATGGGGTGAGGGGAGGCAGGCATGTGCGTTGTGAATAATCAAATTTGTGAAGGTCAAACCCCATGAAGGTGTGCCTAATTTTTTAAAAATGGAACATGGCATGAGGAACAGTTGCATGATGAGGAAAAGTTCTGTGGGTAAATGTCCAGAAATAGGGAGGAAAATGGATTTAAAATTCTGTGTGGATTTTTATTTTATAGCTGTTAGCTGTTCTAAGCATCTCTCAGTGGAAAGCAAAAGGTATCTTTAAGCAAAAGATTCATAAACTTAACATTTAGGGTGCAAATATTAGAATTTGGAATTTTGAGGATTTCCACCTCCAAGGATTTGAGGAGATGCAAAAGTGGCTATTTTACAATGAATTCAAAAGACATTAAGGAATTGTCTTTACGAAATGGACTAGGCATGAGAGCTTATGATCTACCAGGGTCATTTTTGAGATTCCGTTTGCCTGTAACCAGAATGACACAAGTGGAAGTCAGTTTTCTTTTTGAGGGTAGAGCAAAGCATTGGTAGCATACGACAAATTTATTTGCAGTACAAGTCTCCTTCTTTGGAGGTTTTTTAGCGGAGGCTGGATGACCACTTGTCGGGAGGGCTATGAGGGTTTTCCTGCATGGCAGGGGGTTGGACTGGATGGCCCTTGTGGTCTCTTCCAACTCTACATTTGTATGATTCTATGATTCTAAGTTTGGGACTGACTACTTGAACTCAAGCAGTGATTTGTTTTTAGATCACAAGGATACTGGCCTCTGACTCCACTATCAGGATTAGTTTTTTGTATCTTATGCTGTCTCATTAATAGTTGGAATAGGTTTATATTCCAGATCTGCTCTATTCCATTGAGGCCGTTCCAGAGGTCAAGCATGGATGAACTTTTGAATATCTGAAGAGAAAAAATTCTTCTCCATCGAAATCTAAATATATTTTCAGTGCCAATGTCTGACCTTTGGAATTCAACTTTCCCTGTTCTGGTGAGTTTGGATGGAGGACTTTTGTCATCGACTTGGCAGAGGGGCCAAATTAATGCTTGGCTAACCCTGCAATGTAGCAGAGCTCAGACCAAGCCCACCAGCCTCCCTTCTCTGCTGAACTTATGTGGGGATGCAGAGGGGAGGAAAGTAAGCACATTCTGACCATACTAGTGAAGTTTTTTTAAAAAATCTTCACAGCTGGATGTTCTCTCCCCATGTGATAGATCAGCTGAAACCATAGTTCCCAGGTGGGGCAAAATTTAAAATTCCATTAGCTTGCCCAGTGTGAGAAGTCAAAAGGTCATGTTTTTCATAAAATGGCAAAAAGTTCTATTGGACTTCCAGCAGGCTTTTTTGGTCACGTCTGTGCTTCTTTGGGCCCCGTCATATTTTCTTGATGGACATGAATGTGTCTGTCTTGTAGAAGCTTTATATACTGGGGACTTAGCCTTTTAGGATTTCCTATATGGTAGGCATGGGTCCGTTTAGACTGTCTGGGTTCAAAATTGTGGGGGCTCCTATAGCACACGTTGACATGATAGCTTTGACATTGCCAACAGACTGAGACCACTGCCGCACTATGCTGTATAGTGCTATTATTCCACTTTCAACCTCTGATGGAATCCTGGAGTTAGCGGTTTAGGATGGAGCCTTTGAATTATAGCCAGAGAGCTCTTTGGCCTCAGGAACTGCAAGCCCCAGAATTCCACAGGATCTTGAAAGTGGAACAATAGCACTATAACAGTGTAGGGCAGAAATGACCATAGCCAATGAATCTGAATGCCTTTCCTTTCAACTGCTGTTAGTCCTTGCCATAGTTTGGAAATGTTACCATTTCTGGACTGTAGCTCCCCGATTTCCTGACAGCTGGTGGCCATGACAGATGGAGGTTATGGGAACTGTAGTATAGAAAAGTAACTCTTGCAAGTCAAGGCAGGCCCAAGGCATTTTGCTATCTGAGGCAAAGGGAAAGGGTGGTACCCCTTCTGTTCCACCCATTTCAGAAACCAATTGGATTAAAAATTTAATATGACCTCAGTGGTAACAACAGAAAGACATCCTCTCCTTCAACATAAATAATAGCAGTAAGCTATATGAGCAGGTGCAGGGAGAAGGGCCTAAGGGGTGCTTCTACTGCCTTCCCACAGCACCTGTTGCCTGAGGCGCTGCACACTCTGTCCAATAGTGACCACAGCTCTGGTCTACCTCCAACAGCTAGATAGGAGCCTTGCTTGCAAGTAGGGAAGGGCCTAAGTAAACATTCAGGAGATACATTTTAAGCTCTAGATGTATGCCTCTGTTGTGCCACACTCTTTCGCTACAGAACTGTGGCAATATTCACAATGCACAATGCTGGCAACACATAACAGGCATCAGTGCACAATGCATGCCATTGTTCAGTGCACAGTGTGACTATATGCATATCTCCACTGTTGCAGCTTTGGACTGAATACTCACTGCTGCATACCAGGGGAACTGACACTTGAGTGTGTCACCAACAGATTGCTAGCAGTGCACTCATACACTAGACCATCACTTAAACATCTGGCATTTTTTTTGTTTGTGTGTGTGCATGTGTAGCTAGCATACACTGCAGCCTTGTATCCACAAAGAGCTGAGAAAAAGCGGGGGGGAGCTAGCCAACTCATCTCAACAGCAATAATATTCCCAACTAACATTTCTCATGCTCTCTCGCATCTGAAAAATAGCTAGAGTTTTTGAGGATTTGTTTTTATGTTGTCTGTGAATTCAATCCTCTCCTTTGGTTCAACTATAGATTATGTTGGTGTTTTTAAATTAGTTTCGAAAAAGATGTCAGTAGTATCTTGGCCAGTCTGAGGCACATTCCTGCCTAAGGCAAAGCCACAAATATGCTCTCTCTCTCTCTCTCTCTCTCTCTCCACACACACACACACACACACACACACTTCCACTCAAGTCAGGGCGCATGGTACCCAAAGCTAACAAAGCTATTTCCATATGTGAGGCAGTTCATCTCTCACACATACCTCTCCATCTCTCACACATTTTCTTCTTAAAACAAAAATATCATAAAAAACTAAATTCCTATTCACTGCTCTTTCATGACTCCCAAATCGGTTGCCTGAAGCAGTTGCCTTACTTTGGCATGCAGCAGAAGTGGACTGGTGCTATTTATGCTTTTGCAGATTGTTCTATAGACAGGTAATAAATTTAAAATGGAAGGAAGGAGAAGTATTACTTAAGCCTCTTATTTTATGTCTACTCCATGCTGTGAGTGTGGACAAAAGTCCTTCTACCTTTGGTAATTTTGACATCTCAGCCTAAATCCTATTATTACTCCAAATGGCCCATTGGATCAACTGGGCTTACCTACTGTTGATTCCCCATTCAAAAACTGATTCAATGAGTCCACTGTATAGTTGGGGCTAACCAACAGGATTGCAGCCTTTATATATATATATATATATTATATGTATATGTATATGTGTATGTGTGTGTGTGTGTGTAAAATAATACTTGGTGTCATTTTCTCTCTGTTTCTTTGTATGTACTTGACCTGTCCCTGCTGATCTTTTCTTCTTAATTGCTGTAGATGATTTTGTGGATGTTGTCATAATAGGACATTAGGCTGGCAACCTTTTGTGTTTTGCAAAAGTAAGTTCCCTATGGCATGCATTTGTACTTTTTTGGCTATGGCATAATGTCCGTGTTCAGTTCACAGCTACGTAAGGAGAGTTCTGTGAATGCAGTTCTCACCCATATGATGGTGTGTTTTTCGATGTTGCAGAGGTACCCTTTAGTGTATCACTTGATACCCCTGGGACTGTGGAAACAGCAAGCACATTTGCAGATAATCAATTGCACAGGGTAGTGTTCCACAAAAAAATTCAGCAGAAGGGTGGTATGGTACAACCATCTCTTAACTACATGAGTGGAGACTTGTGCTATGCAAGCATGACACAGGGGCCATTTCTGCAGGGGGCAAGGGAATCACCCCGTGCCGGTACTTACCGTATTTTTTGGCTCCATGCTTGGGTCCAGGCTGGTCTGGAGCAGTGCGTGGCCGCCACTCCACACTGCTCCGGGGAGAAAAATGGCGGCTTCCGGTTGGTGGAGGCTCTCCACCAACCGCTGAAGCTCGCCAGCCTAAACCCCGCCCCCGGCAGATCGCAGACTCGCACTGGTGCGAGCCTGCAAATCTGCACCAGAGCACACTCCGTGCTTTGGAAAGACCTGTTTCAAACGGTCTTTCAAAAGCACGCTGGACAACCACTTTGGGTCATTCCGGAGTGGGCTGAGATGCAGAACTACACTAAGTAGGTCCAACCCAGTCCGCTCCCAGGTGCAGACGTCCTTCCCTGGAGGACACTCTGCACCGTTTCTTAAGCCCGTGCAGAAATGGCCAGGATCTTGGCTCTGCATTTGGCAGCATGGAAACTTATGAACAAAGTCATGTGGATCAGCAAAGCCCATTTAGTTTATATATGCATGTGTGTGTTTGTGTGTGTGTATTGATTTTCAAATAATGGCATGAAAACACACTGAAGGAAATTTTAAAAAAAGAAGAAGAAGAAAAGGAAAGAAAGAAAAAAGAGTCTAAAAGAAGCTAACAGAGAAAAGTAAAAAGCAAAATACATTGCCCAAAACCACCTCCAAAATAACTTTAATCCCTACCGCCCCCACAACTACCCACATTCATGATTACAGTTGTTTAACAATTTCCGCAGTACACTGTTATAGTGCTATTATTCCACTTTCACCTCCTGTGGAATTCTGGGGTTTGTAGTTTATTGAGGCCAAAGAGCTCTCTGGCTGAAAATTTAAAGGCCCCTCCCTAAACTGCAAACCCTGGGATTCTAGAGGGTGTTGAAAGTGGAATAATAGCACTGTAACAGTGTAGTGCGGAAAAGACCAAAATCAAATATTTTTCCCCCCGTTAGTTATTCTCCTCTTGTATATATATTCAATCTTCTCTGATCCTAAAGAAGAGCATATAATAGATATCAAAGCCTGTCTTTGCTTTGTCTCCAAATCTTGTTTTCACATATAAAATAAAATATTGCCAAATTTTGAGGCAGGTTTCTTTGAGTTACCTGTTAACCGGTTCATTCATTTGTCCACTCTAGCTAGTTTCATTACTTTCTCCACCTCTTCTTGGATCCTTGAAATTTTTCTCTGCCTCCAGTATTTTGCAAATGTTATTCTCATTTGCAAAGCCCATTTAATTAAATGACAGTGTATTATGAGGGACATTTAGGGCAATGAAAAGGGATAGCGACACTGTGGCAAAAAAAGAAGCCCGCAGATGACAGATATATCAGCGGTGTTCAAACAAGGCTAATGTTTCACAAGATGAGGGCCTTTCGGGTTCTTTGTTCCGCTATGTCCAAAGGGCCACTTTTTTTGCACCCAATATTGAAATTGGAGAACATTCAGCATAAACTCTCCTAAAAATGAGAAAATGGGGCAGCGGGATGACAGATCTTTAGGCTGCACTATAAAACATACAGATCAGTTGCTGCGCCATAAGAATATATTGACTGTGGACCAAACTCATCAGAAGATTGATCAATCCAGCCGACTTGCATTAATTGTGAAAGAAAGAACGGCGCGATCAATGATAGGCAGGAAAGTGCAGCAGTAATGATGCCCCTTTTAACTAATCCAGTAATGGAGAACCTGATGTATAGCATATTGGAATTCCACCATTCGGGCTTGTCAGAATAAAGTATATCCTGCAATTATGGGGAAAAATTGAGCAGGCAACAGTCGGGCTCGCCTAATCAGCCAATGCCACAATAGTTCTACTGATTAAACACTAAATTAAGTGGCATTCTGGCTCTGCAACTTGCCTGCGTTATTAAAAAGAAGGTGGGGGGGGAGGGAGTCCTTGAGTTTACACAGGGGAAAGGGGAAAAGTTTGTGTGTCTGGTGCATATATTTCCCAATCCATGTAAATTATGACGATTAAACGGGGCCAGGTTCCTTGCCATTGCCCAGTAAGTGGTTTGATTGCATTCTTGTTGCTGCTGCTGCTGCTGAGAGTCGCGTTGCGACTTCCCTTGCTGGAACAAAGCCGAGAGGGGAAGAGGCTGACCAATAGAAGATATAAATCACGAAAAGAGAGACAACGCTCACGCTGGTATTGAACTGGAGGGTTTATTCCTGGGAGAATGAAAACCATGAAATGGCTGAGATAGTTCCATTAAAATGTCCCCTGGAGATGCTGGGATCCACTTTTCTTTTGTTCAAAGACAATTCTTTTGCAGGAACCTTTCTGTGAAAGGATCTCTCTCTGTTTTCTCAACCTACCTTGGCCTCATTACCTAACAAGACTCTTCTCCTTTGCGTTCCTGCTTAAGGTCTCTTTCTTTGATTGAACGTATTTTGAACCAGCCGAGCTTCCCTTCCAGCCGCTCCTTTCTTGTTCCTTCATTAACTTCATCTGATGTTTCATTGTGATTCAATTGACCAGCTGCAACCTCTCCTATCACATCCTTCACTGTTCTGTGACTTTAGCTTTCTTGGGGAGGATTTGCACCTGTTCTGTAGCATCCCGAAGGCTGCGTTGGTGCACATTCTTCTGCATTCTTCTTCTGGGAAAATATTAATTTAATTCTGGCCAGCGTAGCACCCTTTCTTCTTAAGGTTCCAAAGCAACTGGTGCTTTATAGGTCCAATCGGTGAAATTTCCTTTTTTTTTCCTGATCAGCCGTGTCATGGTCTATGGAAGCAATAAAATCTACATTTACCAATCTTCTTAACTCACAACTTCCCAGATTCTGCTCAGTAGTAATTGCAGTTTGTAAGTTTCAACCTCAGCTGTTATCTGAACTGAACTGGGGGGCAATTCCATGAAGGAAGAGGTCTTGCTATAGCACCTTCTCTCAATGGTGAAGGTTGAAAGAATATTTTCTGCTATTTTTCTCCAGCTGAAAAACAGCGATAAACAAGGTACAGTGTTCTGAGCATTGGACTACAACTCTGGAGATGAAAATTCAAATCCCTGTTCAGCTGTGGAAACCAACCAGGTGACCCTGGGCAAGTCACACTCTCTCAGCTTCAGAGGAAGGCAAGGGCAAAAAATCCCTCTGAAGAATTCTTGCGAAGAAAGCACCATGACAGCTTTGCCTTCAGGTCACCATAAGTCAGAAATGACTATAACCTGAAGACATACAACAACAAGATGAATTTTGCACAGTTCCCATGAAGTATTCATCCATGTGTGAAAATTGTGCACATTTTTGTGAAAATACATGGGGTTGTTTTGTTTGTTTGTGTTTGTGCTGTTTTGTGCAAAACTGGCATTTTCTTCATAGGAAAGCTGCTTTCTGTGCAGCAAACCATGCTTTTAGGCCAAAAAAAAAAAAAAAAAGTTTTCCTGAACAGAATATTTTCTCTGCTTCACTTTGAGGCTCCAAACACCAGGGAAAAAATTACATACAATTCCTTCTGCTCTATTATTCTTTCTGATGGGCTTTCTCAACTGTCAGGACACTCCTTTTATGACCCGGGAATGGATAATTATGAATACTTTTTCTAGATGGTTGTAGTTTCTTTGATTCAGTTTTGCTGGATCTAAAGCTTTGTGAATTTCCCAGAAGACTAGGTTAACTGGACAGTAAAGAAATGTTAACAAAAATAAAATATTAATTCAGAGTACCTTCACTCAAAAATTAGAAGCAGACAGATAGATAGATAGCTTCTAATTAGAGAAAGAGAGAAAGAAAGAGAGAGAAATGGCTTGTGTGCACGTGTGTTTATATAATCTAAAGACTGAGTGATACTGTGCTGCAAAAACAAGACAGTGATGCAGGTAAAACATACTGACTTCTGTTTTTGTTTTGTTTTTAAAGAAGCTGTTGACATTTCAGGGTCTATTCTTTTTAAAGATCTTGCTTCTCGGAAAGCTTTTATTTTGCTGGACATCTGACATGACATTTCCAATAAACCTAGGATCATCTCTGTAGTCTTTCCAAGTTACACAAAATATGGTTATAAGTTGCTCTCATTGCAAGATCTGTCTTCCTCTCCCTGTTTTGAATGGCGAAGGAGAAGGACCAGTGATAGCAACCACAAAAACGTTGTGGAGATGCTGGTGTGCTTTTATCAGCAGCTACTTAAACAATAAGCCTTTCCACACTACACTGTTGTAGTGCTAATTATTCCACTTTCAGCTCCTGTGAAATTCTGGGGTTTGCAGTTTGCGGAGGCCGAAGAGCTCTCTGGTTGAGAATCCTAAAGGCCCCTCCCTAAATTGCAAAACCCAGGATTCCATAGGATGTTGGAAGTGGAAAAATAGCACTATAACAGTGTGGTGCAGAAACAGCCAAAGAAAAGAAACCTTTATTACACTAGTGTTACTCAAAGTGTTGTCTGCGGATCTGTGCTGGCCCATGAGCCATTGGCTGCCTGTCTGTGGGGCGTTTATAGGAACAAAAGAAATAGCCATAGGCACAAATATGGCACTGATCCCTAGAACATTAGGAAAAATAGACTGCTGGTCCCCTGATATTGGTTACCATGGGAAGCACCAGATAACAAGACAATGGTTGTGATGACTGTGATGATGTGGCTTTGCTTCGAGGTTCATCTTTTTTTCAGCCTGATGCCTTTCAGCTGTTCTTGTCCAATACATTTGGCTGTGGGTAGAAAGGGAGGCATGATCAGAGGATTGTGAAGTGATGGTGGCAGGGTCAGCAAAAGTAATTTCGGGCAACGTTGAATCACTGTGGATAAATATTTATTTACATAAGAGCATCTATATTCTGTCCTTCATCCAACAAAGGCTCCCAGAGCAGCTTGGAAATTGTTAGTGTGACAATTCCCTGCTCTCAGGCTTATAGTCCAGAAGATGCTGGCTGCTGGTCTCTCCTCTCATTGTTGGAATCTTCCTCCAGAACCTACTAAAATGCCCTAGAGAGGGTATCAGGGACATTTTCCCATGCTTTGGGACCCCTGGATTAATTTGGGACCAAGAGAGACCTTTTCTTAAAACCAGAAGCAAACAGGAAGTGATGTCAGCTTACTTCCTGTTTTTTTTAAGGCACCTTAAAACTATAAGGGTCTAGGGAGGCTCCAAAACATGGTGGAAATACCTCCATGTCCTCTTAAGGGCATTTAGGGTCAACATTTATTTATTTATTTATTTATTTATTTATTTATTTATTTATTTATTTTTGTGGGAGTGAGTATGCAAAGGGGGTGCTCCTTAAGATCTCATGGGGTGACTAATGTGCCCCTACGTTGCTCAGCCCTGATTTAGTGGCTACGCCTGTGAAACTCCACTTCCAAAGCCACAGTCCGAATACACCCATTGCACAGTGGCCAAAAAGCCACAACCTCCTGTGCAAAGAATCTTATATTCATGCACGACACCCGCCTGGTCCTCGATAGTGACAGCACAGCTGATCAAACAGCTTTTAAAGGATGCAGTGGCTCCTCTTAGAACTGTGCCTTTCCTTTCTGCTCCACTTTGGAAAACATCCCCTCTCCTTGCAGAATGGTAGTTTTATAAGTAAAATGTGCATCACCTTGTTACCAAGTGTAACAGTAAAATGAAAATGATCGCAAATAAGCCAAATTTACGGCTTGCCCACTGCCTGCATGTCCTTCTTTCTTGTTGCAAATATTTAAATCCAGAGCCAGCTATAGTGAAATTTATGGCAGTCTAGCCACTATAAAATACTACGAGGGAATAAAATCAATCTTGACCCAAATCTTAGCATGCAACACACACATACACAAACGCACGCACACACATGCATCCACACTATAAAATATTGCACACGGCTGCTAATTCAGTGCTCTCAGCTCCTGCAAGCCAGTGGAATAGAGGAGGTTTTTAAAAAGGTATTTTATAGATGTCTACAAATTGTTGTTTTCATGAGGTCAAGGTATATTGTTGCTTCAAGTCAGGAAGTGTGTCAAACTTCCATACTGCTGATATGTCTACTTGACCTTGAGAAGCAAAGTTTTGTTCCCTGTCTTTTTTAACAGTCTCCCATAGGTTTTCAGGCCTGGAGTGCTACAAACCGGGGTAGGTAATGCAAGGTCTTTGGGCTGCGTGTGGTCTTTTCAGAGGGCTACGTCTTTGTACGTCCACACAGTATTCACGTCTTGGTTGTCCAGTGCAATTGAACAAACCATCTTTTTCTTAGTCAGTGCCCCAGCTGTTGTTTCAAGGACGAATTTTACATCAATGGGGGTAAGTCACCCCACTGCAAATACTACCTGTAGATGGGGAACTCCTTCTGGAAGAAAGTGTTAAATTCCGTTTTTTACAGTTGTTGTGAACCTGAATATTGGATTTCTAGTGGTACCTGGTGGCTTACATGACAGTGAATCTATTTTTGAATTTTAGAATGTATCCCCACTGCACAATTATAGCAGTATGGGATCACTTTAATGTTATGGTGCCATCCAATGGGACCCTGAGATTTGTAGCTGGGCATGCTATTTAGATTTCTCTCGCCCCTTCAACTATACTTGAGCTTCCTGTTTGGGAATTCTAATTGCTTCACGAAACTACAAATGTCAGGAGTCTGTAGGGTATATCAATGGCGAAAGTGGAATCAAAGAGCTACAATTGAGCAATGGGGATGTATCCAATGTCTGAACTTCAATTAAGCAAAGTAGGGTGTGAACCTATTTGCAGTTTAGATACAGCACGCTGGATTATTTCTTTAAAGTCTGAAACCCAAAGTGGATTCAACATAGAATAATAGAATCATAGAGCTGGAAGAGACCACAATGCCATCGAGTCCAACCCCTTTCTGCCATGCAGGAATACATCATCAAGGCATTCTCAATAGATGGCCATCCAACCTCTGTTTAAAAACCTCCAAAGAAGAAGACACCACCACACTCCCAGGCAGCAGCATATTCCACTGTCAAACTCCTCTTACCATCAAGAAGTTCTTTCTAATATTTAGATGAAATCTTTCTTCATGAAGTTTGAAGCCATTGCTCCATGTCCTAGTCTCTGGAACAGCAGAAAACAGGCTTGTTCCACCCTCCATATGACATCCCTTCAAATACTTAAACATAGCTACCGTGTAGCCTCCTAACCCTTTCTCCTCCAAGCCAAACATACTCAGTTCCCTAAGCCACTCCTCATAGGACTTCATGGCTTCTGGGCCTTCTACCATTTTGGTCTTCCTCCTCTCGACACAATCCAGGTTGTCAGTATCCTTCCTAAATTAGGGTTAGACCTCATCTTGAATACTGTGTCCAGTTCTGGGCACCCCAATTCAAGAAGGACCTGGTCAAGCTGGAGCAAGTTCAGAGGAGGGTGACCAAAATGGTGAGGGGCCTGGAAGCCACACCCTATGAGGATAGACTTAGAGAGCTGGGGATGTTTAGTCTGCAGAAGAGAAGGTTAAGAGGGGACATGATTGCCATGTTTAAATATTTGAAGGGATGCCACGTAGAGGAGGGAGTGGGCTTGTTTTCTTCTGCGCCAGAGACCAGGACAAGGAGCAATGGATTCAAGCTGCAGGAAAGGAGATTCCACCTGAACCTCAGGAAGAACTTGCTGACGGGCAGAGCTGTCCAGCAGTGGAATATGCTGCTGCCTCGGAGTGTCATGGAGTCTCCTTCTTTGGAGGTTTTTAAGCGGAGGCTGGATGGCCGTCTGTCGGGAGTGCATTGAGGGGTTCCTGCATGGCAGGGGGTTGGACTGGATGGCCCATGTGGTCTCTTCCAACTCTACATTTCTATAATTCTATGATTCTATGATTCTAAACTGTGGTGCCCAGAACTGAACACAGGATTCCAGCTCTGTACTCTGTCAAGACCATTTTGAATTCTGATCCTGTCCTCTAGGGTATTAGCTACTCCCTTTAATTTGGTGTCATCTGCATCCCATTGGCAAGGAAGGCAATATCCACCAGTGTCACACCCAATGTTGATGCTAGGTGCATTTAGCAGACAAACCTACTATTTAAATGCAAGTCATTCTCTAGTCTGGTTCATAGTTCTGCTTCTGAAATGGAACAGGTACGACAACCTTCTCTGAATGGTCCATGTACTTGGACAGATTCTTCCTTCCTCATCTTATATCCAACCTTCATCTTAATGGAGTTCGGGTTACAGACGCTATCTACTTATGTAAATTCTGGATTTATTCATCCCCCACATAGTAAATAGGAGTATTCAACATTTTTTCTCCTTGCTGTCAGCTGCTGTGAGATGGAAGTGTATGTTTTTTTTTTCCTTTCCCTTTCTTCTTTTTGCTGGCCTCAGAATAAATATGTGCAGTTTCATGAGTATTTGTTGTGCATTTCTGTAAAATGTGCTTTTCTAGAAATATGGGACTACTGGAAAATAAGATGACTGTGGCCTTGCTGAACACATACTGGTAGAATCGCAAGTGCTTCCTGTCTCGGTGCATGGTTAGCTTTACAAAGAGCAGAAGACACTCGTCGGCATAGTGGTTAGAATCTTGGACACGGAGAGGCAGGTTCGAGTTCCCAGTGATCCAAGGAACCAGGGATGTAAATCTTTGCTTGATTTGTCCTCATATACAAGGATGGATATTTCCCATAGGATTCTCCCTGCTGCAGGAGAATACAGAGACTTTGAGAAGTCTTTCCAGGACTAATTCTGTGCAGAAATGCATGTGATATTCTTTCACAGACATTTTTTTCTGCAGGTTTTCGGCATACTGTCTTCTGTGAAATAAGCATTTTTTTTTAAAAAAAAGCAATGAATGTGTGGTGCACATCACATGCTTTCCACATGATAATGTATTTTTGCGTATGAGCCACTCTTCAGCCTCATGGAACAGCAATGGGAAAGCCACCTGAGCAAATCTTGGCAAGAAAAACAATCATGATAAGTTTCCCTGAGATTCCCCAAAAATCAGAAACAACTTGAAGGCACACAACAGCACATACATGATGCATTCTTCAGTTGGTAGAACTTACCAGGTCCATTACACCACTGAGTATTTTTGTAATTGAATTTTCAGAAGGATGCATTTTCCGTGCATTTTCCATACATATGAACCTGTGTCAGAATTTTGTACTGATTATGCAAATGTTCGATGTAAGTGATTATTGGAAACGTTTCCCTGAATGCCAAAACAGATGTTTGTTCTTGAGAAACCCAACTGGTCTTCTTTTTCAAAAAAAAAAAAAAAAAGATATGAAAGGGACAAAGAAACAAAGAGAGTGAAAATAAGACCATGAGGAGACCACAGAGAGTTCGAAAGTACACATGCTGTGAGGGAGAAACACGGCAAATGTGTGGTGGGTTGAAAGAAGTCTCTGTTTCATTCAACAAAAGGAGAGATTTGGACTACAGTGCTTTATATATTTGTCTTTTTCCTTTCTGGGAAGGCCAGAGGTGCCCTCTTTCTCAGCAGCTCAGGATAGAAACATGTTATTCTTAATAAGGGTGGTGGTGGAACATTTTCCTGACATCATCTCATGCTTCCATAATGAAAGATGGGTGAGAATAGCATTCTTTTCATTATCTTAAAATAAGAAAAAAGAAATATTTTCCCTTTTTTCCACAAAGGAAACAGAATGATCACGGGTTATTTTTTTTTTAAAAAGAGAGAATGTAGGAGAAAGCAAAAACTGACAATTCCATACGTGAAGGCAGAGACTAGGCCCATTAATACTACACAGTCATAGCATTGTTATTCCACTAACTGCCCTCGTTGCGTCCTATGGAATCCTGGGGTTTGTAGTTTGGTAAGAGAGCCAGTATGGCGTAGGGAGCTGGGTATGTTTAGTCTGCAGAAGGGAAGGATAAGAGGGGACATGACAGCCATGTTTAAATATTTGAAGGGATGTCATGTGGAAGAGGGAGCAGGCTTGTTTTCTGCTGCTCCAGAGACTAGGACAAGGAGCAATGGATTCAAACTCCAGGAAAAGAGATTCCACTTGAACCTCAGCAAGAACTTCCTGACAGTCGGAGCTGTCCAGCAGCGAAATCTGCTGCTGCCTCCATGAGGTGTGGTGTGGTGTCTCTTTTTCTGGAGGTTTTTAAGCAGAGGCTGGATGGCCATCTGTTGGGAGTGCCTTGATGTGGATTCCTGCATGGCAGAATGGGGTTAGACTAGATGGCCCCTGGGGTCTCTTCCAATTCTATGAATTAAAGGAGAATGATAGCGTTATAATTGTATGGTGTGAATGGGGCATAGATTTAAATCCATGTATAGTTGTACATCTTAGTGGTGTTAAATCCATTCTCCCAATTCTAACCACACACACACACACACACACAAAGGAGAGGAGAGTCAGGCTCCTCTCCTTTAAGTGTTCCATAGCAGGAAGTTAGATGCTTGATTATACTTGTGCGTATATCTGTGTAAGGTCTTCTTGACTTTGTTATATTTGTATGTATGAATTAGATTTGGACCACATGGTGGTAACTTGCTATTTTATCTTTACTACTGTTATTTCATATTCCTGGTTCACAATTGAAATAATGTAGATGGACCTGATTAACTTCTCTCAAAATTTTGAGTTATAACTGTGTTTTATGAGGCTGATCTTAGCTGTACTTTTAATTTGGAATTATTATAATCAATTCAATCGCATTTTACTTGATTTAAAAAAAAGTATTTTATTGTTGGATGTTTGCCACTTACCCCTTTTATTCTATATGCTACTTATGCATTTGTGATGCTGGTCCATGACCGTAATAATAAAGATTCAGATTCAGATGTTTGATTTAAAAGGAAAACAAATGTGAGATTGCCCTCCCATGAAAAATGCATAGAAGAGAAAAGAGAGGTTTCTATCCCCACTTGGATCTTTCATAGAATCATAGACTCATAGAAATGTAGAGTTGGAAGAGACCCCAGGGGCCATCCAGTCCAACCCCCTGCTATGCAGGAACACCCTCAAAGCACCCCGACAGATGGCCATCCAGCCTCTGCTTAAAAACCTCCAAGGAAGGAGACTCCACTACACTCCGAGGCAGCACATTCCACTGCTGGACAGCCCTGACCATCAGGAAGTTCTTCCTGAGGTTCAGGTGGAATCTCCTTTCCTGCAGCTTGAATCCATTGCTCCTTGTCCTGGTCTCTGGAGCAGCAGAAAACAAGCCCTCTCCTTCCTCGACATGGCATCCCTTCAAATATTTAAACATGGCTATCATGTCTCCTCTTCACCTTCTCTTCTGCAGACTAAACATCCCCAGCTCTCTAAGTCTATCCTCATAGGGCATGACTTCCAGGCCTCTCACCATTTTGGTCGCCCTCCTCTGGACTTGCTCCAGCTTGACCAGGTCCTTCTTGAATTGGGGTGCCCAGAACTGGACACAGTATTCAAGATGAGATCTAACCAAAGCAGAGTAGAGTGGTACCAGTACCTTCCTCGATCTAGACACTATACTCCTATTGATGCAGCCGAGAATTGCATTGGCTTTCTTGGCTGCCGCATCACACTGCTGACTCATGTTCAGCTTGTGGTCTATGAAGACTCCTAGATCCCTTTCGCACGTACTGCTATCCAGCCAAGTGTCCCCCATCCTATATTTCTGTATTCCATTTTTTTTACCTAAGTGTAGGACCTTACACTTCTCTCTGTTGAATTTCATTTTGTTAGCCTTGGCCCAGCTCAGAAACATCAATGCATAACCAGTGAATATTTATGTCACTTCCCTTCCTAAGCTGTTCAGTGACATCTACTCCAAGTTATTGGAACTCGGAGCAGTAAGTAAGGATGTGTCCGTCCTTCTCTTGGTATTGAGACACACTGTTGCTACCTAGCAATGTACGCTCTGCTACCAGAAGAGGGATGACATACCATTGCTCATTGTCTTGGTCTCTAGAGACTCAGAAATTCCTTTATTGGGGGGCTATATGAGTTAAAGGGTCTTGTTTTGGAGATGAGGAAGGTTGGGAAGATGTAGACAAAGCGAAATCATTATGGCCATTCCTCCTGGCCTTAGTCAAACATATTCCTCATAGTTCTGAGAAGATTGGCTGCAGCTTTGACAAAGATGAAGGTGAAAATCCATATCGTAGCCAAATCGTATTGGAAAAATTAAAAAAAAACCTGGGACTCTTTCACATGACGTAATTGTGATGCAATGATTCCACAGTTCTATAATTGTATAGTGTGGAAAAAAAACTCAGATAAAGCTTTGCAAGTAAAATGCAGTGTTCGTCCTGAATCTTCTTATGTTCTTAAAATAAATACATAAGTGAATAACAGTATATTTAGCCTGGAATTTCAGGGTGGGTTTTAATAAACAATATTTATACATAAAATAAAATTAGTATTTAATTTACAACTGCTTTTCTGGTTCTAACAGCCACCAGAATCCACCAGCCCCAATGCCTGACCCTAAAGTGAACTCAAATATAGTCATCATACAGTTCCATCAATTTAAAATATTGCCGTGCTAAGACACAACTCGTGCCCGTAATTAAGAAATACTACATGGTGTTGATAGAAAGCTATTTCAGCCCTGTGTGTGATTTATAAAATCATTCTTTTGAGTGCATTCCAGTGCACTGAAGCTTGATACTAAAAGCTCTTTTACCAATTATTATTCTGTTTTGGGAACATTAAAACATAATCTACCATGAATTCATAATCCGTAGTTTCTCTCTTTAATAACACAGACAGTAACAAGACAGTTGAGCTCGACTGTACGGGGAGGGGGAGAGATTTGGCTTTTTGTGTAATTAGTGCAGTGTGGAATTACACTTGCCTACGGAGAGCCAGGATAGTGTTTTGAGCATTGGACTACAATCTTAGAGACCAGGGTTCGATTTCCCACTCAGCCATGGAAACCCATGGCCTTGGGCATGTCATACAATCTCAACCCCAGAAAACTTCATAATAGGTTCTCCTTAGGGTCACCATAAGTGTTAAATTACTTGAAGGCACACAACAGCAATGGTTTGGTTTCTCATTCAGCCAAGGAAACCTGCTGGGTGACCTTGGGCATGTCACATACTCTCAGCCCCAGAAAACTCTGGGGACATGGTCACCTTAGGGTTGCCGGAAATTGGATATGACTTGAAGGCACACAGCAACGACAACAAAGTGCAACTAACAGAATGCTGTCTATCATCATCTAAAGCTGTGAATGAGAGTGGACAAATCTGTCATTTTTAGTTTCTTAT
This sequence comes from Iguana delicatissima, assembly GCA_948472985.1. Lineage (NCBI taxonomy): Eukaryota > Metazoa > Chordata > Lepidosauria > Squamata > Iguanidae > Iguana > Iguana delicatissima. The sequence continues at coordinate 237,568 of CAOKZL010000019.1, read as the reverse complement.
AGATTTATCGTTTTTTAAAAAATAAAATCAAGTTATTTCTGTAATGAACATGAAGAAATTTGTAATGAACATGAAGAAATTTGTAATGAACATGAAGAAATTTGTAATGAACATGAAGAAATTTGTTATTATCTTAAAAAGAACTGAACTGAAATTCTCCTGGTAATAGGAAAAGGGATGCAATTCTTCACTAAGGTTCTTCTCAAAGGAATGAGAAATTCTAGTAATTTTCTTCGTGTTGCAAGAAAGTCTTTGAAAACCACACAATTTTCAGAGGCTATTTGCAATTCAGGACTTTTTTTTTTTTCTGGGCAGGAAACAACATTTTCTGCATGGGCAAAGATATTTCAATGCAGAAATAATTCCAGTGAGAAAATGATATTTTCTGTGCAAATCAACCATGTACAATTTTTACGTGGAATAAAACTCAATTATATCATATTCTGTGAAGAAAACAGCATTTCTGTGTAGGAATTATTACTGCTGCATTGAAGTATTACTTTACATGCAGAAAGTGCTGTTTCTTGCACAGAATATGCTGGGTTTTGCACAAAACAAACGTGTGCAAATTTTGCACAGACTAAGCCCCAAAGTATGAATATTGTCATCAGTCCACGCTTTATCTTGTCAGGGTTTCTCAACAGTCAAAAAAACATGTCTTGACCAACTTTGAATTATTTTTGAACATTTTTTCCATTGCTTTTCCTGAATGAGGAGTAGGTTGGTTTGCAGTAATTCAGGTGTAAGGATGTGTAGCCCCATCATAAGTGGATCTGCTAGATGTGTATTGAAATAGGGCGTGGTAGTCAATGGAGGGCCAATGCTAGATTTAATTAAAGTCCTACCAAGTATTCAGTGTTGATTATTGATTGCAACAATATACCTGTTTGAAGCTTGTGTGTGTGTTCCCTTGTATCAAAAGGTTAATTGCTTTATTGCTCATTGCTACAATGAGGGGGGAGAAGATCAGACCAGGTGAAAATGAACGTATCAAGAGGTGTTTTGGGAACCCAAAGTGTTCAAAGATAAGGGGCAGGAAATACATTCATGCCCCAAGGATGAAAGAAGGGTAAACAGCTACAAGTCTGGAAACTGTCTAAAGGTGTAGAGTGATGTCAATATTATGATCCTCCCCAATGATATATTTGCACAGCTAAAATTTGTATGTGTACATATAAAACCTGTGAACTCCATGTACACTTTAGTCTCAGCGACTTCCAAAGAAGTGTGCTGTTTCGCTTGCTTTGCTACAAACAAACCCTTAGAGTGGAGTTTGTGGATGGTGTGTTATCCAGGACATGGCAATAGGGGAAGGCAGGAATTGGAGTCAAGTCTTGCCCTCTTCCCCACCCTCCTGGACCCTTATGAGCCAATCGCCTATGGGAGTTTGACAACCTTACATGTCTATAGTTACTCAAATACGGTAATATATTTACTCAATGCTAATTTGTATATTAGCATCAAGCAAATATGGACATGCCCAGTCTGTTTGAGATTTTAAGCATTTTTGTGAAAATTGATTTGGAGTTAAAACAAGGCACAATAATGCCCCATGACTTCCTTCCCCCAAGAGTAGCCCCATTTGGAAATTTCTGATCATGCAGTTTTCTAAGATCATTTCCAGACTGCACGGTTATTGTGCTATTATTTCACTTTCAACATCCTATGGAATCCTAAGTTAGCAGTTTAGGGAGGGGCATTTAGAATTCTCAGCCATAGAGCTGTTTGGCCTCAGGAAACTGCAAACCCCAGAATTCCACAGGATGTTGAAACTGGAATAATAGCACTACAACAGTGTAGTGCAGAAATGTTTTTTTTTTCCCTTTTGCAATAAGTGGGCCTCTATGGAATAACTCAAATGCCCCCGTAGCCCATAAAATCCCCAGTCATGTCCATCCGCTTCTTTTCAAGTTGTTCCTCATAAATATGACATTTTTGCAATGTGCAGCTGGCTATCTTGTTCTGTGTCACCAAACAGAACTTTGTAGTGTGCCAAAACTATGACCCCAGTTCCTCTGCCCCCATCATGTATTCTCAGAAATTTCTTTAGAATCTCTCTCTTAACACTATATTTTAATAATAGCATGCTTTGGGTGAATGGAAGTGATTTATGGCACAATAAACTGCAATACGCAGTGTACAGGGTAAGCCAGGGTTAGTACTTGAATACTAAACAACGGCCATACTTCAGGTTTCCGGACATGATGTTGCATTTATATCACATTATTCCCATTGTGGATGCTGGAGTGACTATTTATAGAGCTTGCTCTCCAACAGTTTCTTATGCTACTTCAAAGTATAAGTAAATTAAAATAAACCATGGTTGCAGCTATTGTTATAGGTAAGAAGGAGGGGTATTTATTTGAATATTAAGCACAGATAAAGATTCTCTGGGGAGTTGCTTTGCAACATGTTCACAAACTTTAATGTTCAATGTTTTACCATACTGGGCCCTTCTGAAAAGATGACTTGGGGAAGTACTTCCCCCTTGTTTCCCAACTCGCAACAGACTTCTGGATTTTTGCAAAGTGTCCCCCGCCCCTTATATTTTAGACTTAGAAATGGCTGTAAAAGGTTTCCAAGCTCTAATTAAGCTGAGTGACCCACTTTCACTGCTGGAGAAACCCTGAACATCTGTAAATTGAAGCGTACTGGAAATCAGTCTCAAAGCAACCCAGGAGTGTGTAAAAATTGAAGCCCTTACTCACTGCATTGCACAAACCTTCATCATTATATTCTAACACAGTGGTTCTCAACCTGTGGGTCCCCAGATGTTTTTGGACTTCAGCTCCCAGAAGCCCCAGCCACTATGGTCAATGCTCAGGGCTTCTGGGAGCTGAAGTCTGAAAACATCTGGGGACCCACAAGTTGAGAACCACTGTTCTAACAACATTTCCACACTAGACTGCTAGAGCGCTATTAATGCACTTTCAGCATCCTATGGAATCCTGAGGTTTGCAGGTTAGGGAGCAGCCTTTGAGGACAGCCTTTGAGGATGACCTTTGAGGCCCCTTCCTAAACTGCAAACTCCAGGATTCCATGGAATGTTGAACGTGCAACAATAGCACTCCAAAAGTCTAGTGCAGACAGGTCTTAAGACTGGCAAAAGCACCTGTATGTGGGCCAGGAGACCAATTTTCTCCCCTCTAACATCCTTCATGAGCTGGACCCCCCACAACAAGCCCAATAACACCATTACCACCTGAAATCCCTCTCAAAATGGTGGCAGTCCTGCCACCATTTTGAGAAGGACTGCAATGAAAAATAAAGGTGTTTGGGGGGTAATATGGTGTTCTGGGGTTCCTGAGACGGGACATTTTGGGTTGTTTTCATGTGTTGCAAGGGCTTTTTGCATGGTTTTTGGACAAATTGTGTCCAAAACTTTTCATCATTTTTAAATTGTAGGTTCACTAGGTTCGTGGGACTGGTGGGGAGTTTCAGAAGCCAAAAAAGTGGAGTTCAGCGGCTACGTGGGACCTCCGGCTGCACTTTGTCCAGGCCTGTTCCACAATGACAAATTATAATCTTTACCTCTCAAGTCCATTTCTGGTGTTCTCCCTGTCTCAGGATGCCATGTAAGAGAGCAGGGATGACCTCTTGGCTCTGCTCCTACCATCTTGGACACATCTCTGCCCTCAACACTCTGTATAAAGACAATCTTCCACTGGGAGAAGTCTGTTCTATTTCTCATAATAATAATGTTATAATAATAATATTTTTTTATTTCTTACCTGCCTATCCCCAAGGTTCGCAATGAGCTATGACATACATTAAAATACAACTAAAAATATATCATAGATTAAAACAGACTAGAAATATACAAAAACATTTAGAATACATCAGTTTAAAATTCATAGTTGACAGGGTAGGCCTGCCAGAAGAGATAGGTATTTAGTACTTTTAAAAATTCAGATAGCATGTTTAGCTGTCAAATCTCTTCTGGCAGGTCATTCCATAATCTAGGGGCGGCTGATGAAAAGGTCTTCTGGGTGACCATTTCCAGTCTAGTCCTGGCTGGCTTAAGTAGATGGCCTCCAGAGGACCTAATTGTACAAGAGGAGGTGATCCTGCAGGTAACCTGGATCCAAACCATGTAAAGCTTTAATGGTAATAACCAACACTTTGTACTTTGCCCAGAAACTAATTGGCAGCCAGTAGAGTGATTTTAATACCCGTGTGATATGCTCACTCCTTGATGTACCTGTAACCAATCTGGCTGCCATATTTTGGACCAGCTGGAGTTTCCAAACTTTGTACAAGTGTAGCCCAATGTATAGCCTATTGCAGAAGTCCAACCTCAAGGTTACCGCCACATGCACTACCATCTTTAGACCTCCCAGTTCTAGGAATTATCTGATGTACTGCTCAGCACTGGGATGGAAAGGCATTTTCAAATCCTTGTATCCATTCTCCTGGCACCGATAAAGTACAAAGATGCACTCTGCAAGCCATCTTCCATTTCTAATGTATCATATTTGAACAAGCTGACACAAAGCAACACAACAGTTGTAAAAAAAAAAAAAGTCCACAGAAGATAGCCATCATCTTTTTAAAAGCTTGTTGCTGAAGTCCTTGAAGGATTCTCCTGGCAAATAAACCCTTGACCTCACCCTTAAATGAGGAGCAGCATTTTCAAAGTTTTCCCTGGTGTGTGAGATCAGGAGTTGCTGATCCTCAAATATACAATCAAGACTGACATGTGATGGTGATGAGAAGAAGGGAAAGAGAGAATGCCAGTGTTCAGTATATTTTGTTCCATCTAGACACAACAAGGGTCATTTAGGGTTAAGAAGTGAAAGTACTTCAAGATTTACTGGGCCTAGGCAAAGTTCATCTCTCAAGTCCTTCAGCCATAAATTAAATATGTTATTGCTTTCAGTTTCATTGGTTTATCTGGATGGGTTTACATATTACAAATACATTATTTATATTTTCCACTAAGTGCTTGGGGGTTGCAAAGGTCTCCTTTAAACTAGCACATTTAGCAAATGAGAGAAAGAGAGAGGGAGGCATAGCAGGTTTGCTGGTAGGTTGAGTGTTTGGTAAGAGCTCTTTAATGTTCACACCAATCAAGCGTTGTGCAAAATGACCAAAGTTTATTTTTATGCCATAGTTTATAAATAATAAATTTGAAGACATTTCTTAATGCTTAGCTTTTACTATCATTCAAATAAAAATAGTGATGCCAACAACACCAATGTCCATACCCATAGCATTGTAGGACAGTGCAAGTTTTGCATGGAGATGTTCCCCATTTACAAACTGTCTCATCTGCGGTTACATGGATTTTGGGGTACGATTTTGCCTGAGGGCCAAAAAAACACTATTGGTTGTAATATACAGGCATACACAACAAGGTATTCTATGGATCTTTTGGACCTATGACCTGTGATCTTCAGCTATTACAGTACATTTAGAACAGTAGTCCAATACTTCTGGAGGACATCAGTTTGAGGAAAACTAGAGTAGAAGGAATGATGATCTAATGAACAAAAAACAATGTCGCTATGAACGATTCCTGCATTCTACAATGAAAACCAATTTTGTTACTTTTCTCACTGCTGTGAAAACTTCCTTGTATAATTTCCAAGGACTAGTGGCAGTTTGGGATTTATTCTTTAAAAAAGAAAAAACATTTTCTATGCAGGAGTGTCATTTTCTGCACTGAAAACCATGTTTTCTGCACAGAAGAATGGCATTTCTGTGCAAAAAATTTCAAGTTCTCTCACAAAAGCGTGGAATTTGCTGTTCAGAAAATTCCTAAAAATGTGGAAATTCTCATCATGTTGGACTTCTTCCTATGAGCCTTCCTCTACAATCAAGAAACCCCTTTTTGTCAGTGGATTGAATGTTTTCAAATGTTCTTTCCACCCATACCTATGAAGAAAGGAAAGGATAATAGGTAGATGCGCAGGACATAGACCTTTTGAAGAATGCCAAACCATATTGAGGCATCTGTCTACATTCTTCTTAGTGATAAATTTAGGGGAGAGAAGAAGATGGGAGTTCATCACTGGAATCCTGTTGATGAACTACACCAGGGTAACCGCACTGGAGTAAGTGGTGTTGGCAGAAGAAAAAGCTAATGGTGAAGAGATACCTCTTTTGCCAACAAAGTGGTTTGCAGCTTCACATAGATAGTCTAGATCTTAATGCAAGTTACTTTGTTGCTGTTAATGGAACTGGCCTGGTTTTTACTACCTTTGTCCTCCATCTCCTTCATAGCCAGGAAGAAGTGTGACCACTACCTGCATTAACTTTCCCTCAGAGGATAAATGGACATAAATCAGACTTTAGGAATGGGAATACACAAAAACCATTTGCAGAATATGCTAATCTTCATGGTGTTACAATGGGCGTTCCATCCTCGACCTCAGGACATCAGTCTTTTAAGAGAACAAACAAAGAAGCAAACATGCTACAAAAGAAGACTGGAAAGAGCAACACCAGAATTGCAATATATCCACAGATCCCAGTGGGTTAGACAGAGACAATGGCCATTTCCACATGGGGGGGCCCGAAACACGGCAGAACGGGGCGGCGCATGCGGGGACGAAGTTTGCCTTAATCCAGGTGGCTCCGTCTCCATGGGGAGCAGCGCACGTTTGCCGCTGTACACACCGCTGGCATCTGGCAGCGTCCAACGACGCCCAAAATGGCGGCCGCCGGCTTCTGGCGGCACTCCGCCAATCGGGGCAGTGCGCCAGCCAGAAGCCTGCCCCCAGTCAGCTCTACAGGGACACGCTTGCATGCCCCTGCAGTTCTTCACGGAGCGCTGCGACGGGCTAGAGCGATCTTGTTTTAAAAAGACCACTTGAAAGGTGGTCTTTATAAAACATGGGCGCCACCCCCGCGGCTGCGCGAGGGCACTTTGAGGTTTAGAACCTCATCTTTTCAAACCGCCCTAGCACACCCCACAGTGTAGCCGACCTCCTGGTGAAGTCGTCCCAGTGCGGGCTATATCCCCGTGTGGAAATGGCCAATGGCTTCCCAGCACGCTATACCTGTTCTAACACTACTTATCACCTCAATCTCAAAAGGGCTCCTTTGGACAGTTTATCACATCTCGTTTCTGGTTCCCAGCCAGCATCAGCTCTTCACCTTCACTTTAGGCAACTCTCATCCTACCTTGGTCTCCCCAACAACTGTTTTTAAAACTGAACTTGTCACTTCATCACCGTACCTATATGTTCTGCATTTCTTTTTTGTTCACACACATGACCTGCTCTTTCATACCTATAAAGGTCTGCTCCTAAGTATTTCACTCCATACATCTGATGAAGTACACTTAAGTCTATGAAAGCTTATTCTATCAACTTCTTTCTCCCAGTTAATCTCAAAGGGACTACAAAATGCCTTTGTATAACCTTCCCTTAAGACCACCTAAAACACCAGCTTAAGCAAACATCTCAAGATGCAAGGCCTATAATCTTGGCACCCTCTCAGATCTTCTCCTGTATGACCTTAAGCATCTTTACATAGTTAAGAAAACAGTGAACTTTGAAAGCTAATGTGGTGCCTTTTGGTTGGCCTAATAAAGGTATCAATATGTGTTTTTTGGATTTAGCTGCATGGCCAAGATGGCTACCCATGAATATATCCTCTGGAAAGACATACTATAGAGGGCTTTCTGGTATGTAAACTGACTTTTAGGTAAACGTGTTTTCCCTACAGGGCCTATCGATTGAGAAGCTGTTGATAAGCTTCAAGGAATCCCTCAGGCCCAGTACAACCCAGTGTTTAAGTGTTCTCCCATAAATAAATGCACAGGACCAGAAATCAGCTGGCACAATTTATGTTCTTGGCTGATAACCTTGAGCACTGGTTATCCAGAGAGCTCCAGTAGATTAAAACACATTTCTGGGGCCCAGGTCATCTTTTGTGTGCGTATATCTTTTGAAGAAAGACATTATTGTTTACTGCATGGACAGTTGGTTGGTGGGAACTCTACGTGATGACAGATAATCCATAATTTCCCCTCTCCTGATCACCCCACATGCTCCTCCATTTGAACTGGAATGGTTTTGATCTCCTCCCATCTCCCCTGGACAGCGATGTCTCACTTGTCTGCCTCTTCTTTGTAAATGCTTTAGATCTGTGCCTGTATTCTGTGCTCAACTCTGCTTTGTTTAGTTAGAAGGAAGGCTTGGAAATAGCATTTAAAGTGGCCTGTGCTTAAAAAGATTATTCCTACTTAATGGCCCTACTAAGGACTATGTTGTTTTTTTGTTTTTTAAAAAAATCTAATTAACACCCAAGTGCAATCAAGGGTGTTATTTAAAAAAGAAAAAGGTAGAAACCATCATCGCATATAAGTTAACCAGATATTTATGTATTTATTTATTTAATGGCAGCAATACTTCTCCAAGCACACTTGAATTGGTTTGGAGAGCTTTAAAATTGTTTGTTTGTTTGTTTTTAAAAAAACCGTTTTCCTTATGTATTTTTGTTTTCTTTTAGCAAAGTAGCTTACAAGCAGCAGCAGAAAATAACGACAAAGGATCACATTTGTGAGACAAAGTATATTCCCAAAGCTCCTAGATTCAGCTTCAACAATCTGTGCCTTCAAGTAAACTCCAACTTACAATAAGCCACTCCTAGGGCTTTCTTAGCAGGACTTGTTCAGCGGAGATTTGCTACTGCTTTCCTCTAAGGCTGAGAAAGTGTGATTTGCCAAGGTCACCTCGCTCATTTCCATTGATTTTAACCCTGATCTTCCTAAGTTCTAGTCCAACAACTACACCATCCTGATTCTCTACCCAAAGGATTTTAGGAGAAGAAAGGGGGGGGAGTGTGTGAGGGAGATAAATGAAAAAAACAGCCACATTCTTCCAACCTCTAACTTAGTTTTTTATTTTTCATATGTGCTGTCATGCTCAGGATCCAGGTGCAAACATGGACAAGATCCTCCCCAACAGCCACAGCACACACCTGTAAACAAAACAAAACAAAAATATTACAGCCCAGCATAGATGAGAAAAGGAGAGCCCATAGACTCCAAGCACTTATATAGGGAAGTCTCATTAGTCAGGCAAATAGCTGGGGGAGGCTGCTGGCCAATAAAGACCAGAGGCAGGGAAGGGAGAAGTCCTTTACTGACCGCTAGCTAATCTGGTGGAAGCAACATGTTCTTCTTTTGATCTTGTCTTGTGTTTCTGAAAAACCTTGACCCTTGCTTTGTGTGCTGGTTATGTTGCTGGATGCTCCCTTGAACTGGCACTCTGTATTTATTGCTGACCTGGACTGCTGAAACAAAAGTGGTAACTAACTGTTACATTTCTGTGAACCTTGACTGCAGGTACTACTATAGACTCTGTTTAAGGACTGGGATCTGTGGCTGGCTTTCTAAACAGGTCAAGTTCCCAAAATGTCATGGCTTCTTCTACTCATTGGGAACACCTGATTTCTTTTCATATTTCTGCATTATATTTGCCCTGCAAGCGACATGGGAAAAGATACCGTGTAGGTGACATTGCTAAGAGAACAGCTATTGAACTCTCTGCCCAGGAAAACTTACCTATCCCCCTCCCTGCCAGAAGGCCAAGACCTTCCTGTTTGAACAGGTCTTCAGTTTTTAATCCAGTTGGGGTAGTGCAATAGATAGGTTTAAATGGGTATTTAATTCTTTTAAGTTAATATAGTTAATGCTTTTTTTTTACCATCCTGAAGTGTTATGCAAGGATTATTCCGTACAGAAAATCACATTTTTGAGTGCGTGTGTAAAAATTCTTTCCTGTGCAGAAAAGAGCTTTCTTATCACATTTTCTGTACGAGAAGCCTATTCTTTTTTGTGCAGGAAGAACTTTTTTCCTCCATAAAAAGTGGGCATTTCCCACTTTAGACTGTAAGTTTGGGGTTTCCTCATCACCTCTGCAGTAGGAAAGCCCTGGTTCTGGATTCATCCAGAAGACCACATTTTCCATCTAAACATGAACTTGCCACCATGGCTCTCTGTTTGCTTGCCTGCTTAATGGCCTCATGAAGTAGCAGGCAGCTTGTCAGTATGACTTGCAAATGTTAACCTTAAAATGTCATTTTAACTCTTCTTTTAAACCTTTCCTTGCAGATCTCAAGACAACAGATGAATTGTGAAAGGGGGCAGTTAAGGGTAAGTGTGACACTATACACAATTCCTCTCCTCAAACTGTGGGGTTTTTGTTTTCTTGTGGTATTTGAAAATGAGTTGTGTTGAAAGAATTACACTGTTTGTTTTGTGTACTTAAGGGAAGGGTGTATGTATTCCCAGTTGTGTAGCATGCTTGGCATTTAGCAGAGGCCACTCCATGCGGTTACAGTAAGCACAATGTTGGATTCTTTTCTTTATAGCGAACAATGAGAACTTGAGTAGGTTGTAATGCTATGTATGGAAATGATACATACATGTTGCAATGGACATGTAGCCCTTAGAAAAAAATGGAGAATTAAAGGAGATATTGTTTTCTTTCTGCCATGAACTGGGTGTCTTACTACTCTGCGAAGTGATTTTTCAAAATAGGAGATCTTGCAGTGAGAGTCAGCTTGTAATTCTGCATGGTTGACAGGAGAGTTCAGAAGTTCCTTTCCATTATCTGTTGAGAGGTATATTGTTTGCCCTGTTTCTCTGAAACATTTCAGCAAAGGAAACACAGTAAAGTATAAGGATGGGTGAGCATTTCATTTTAGCTCACCTTTTGGTCAGAGCCTACCAAACTTTGCTTGTTTTATTCTTCTAATGGGATAGAAAGAATGTTGAGTTTTGGGCAAAAAAATGAATAATGTGGGGGCAATCGATGGTGGCAGATTCATCCGTCCAATTTGAGGGTGTCGATCGTAAGAGTCTGGCTTTGGTGCTCAGGAAAGTGGAAGGCAGTAGAAAAAAGAGAAGCACTTCCCAGATGGATGGACTTCATCAAGGAAGGGACAGAGCTGACTTTGCAAGACCTGAGCAGGACTGTTGATGACTTGAAGCTCTTGGAGGTTTTTAAAATTTAGAAGACTGTCGTAAGTCAAAGAACACCTGACAGCAAATGGCAACAATAACAATATTATTCTCCCCTGTTTGTGATTCTGAATTTGGTCTACCACCCATTTCATATTTTTTGTTTGTGTGTTTGTGATTCACAAGCTCCACATCCTTAACATTCATGTGCTAGACAGATATAATGTCCTCATGGCTGGAACACCTGCAGCTATTCAGTTCACCTCTTCTGATGAGTAGGTATTCTGTCGAATACAATGAAAAACTTAATAAAAATCCACAAATTTCTTGAATAATGTGACAGGAGGAATTTTTAATTGTAAGAATGCAAAGGTGGAAAAAGGTGGAACGAAAGGATCAGGCACCCTTTCTGGAGACCTACATTCCCTCTCATTTTTCTTCTTTGTCATACATGCATGTCAGTCATTGTTCTGCTTAGAAGTGGCATTTGTTGGCTTGCTTGCTTGCTTAGGTAGGCTATGTGCTGTGTCTTCAACATGCATTTGTGTCCCTAGACTGTCTAACAAGCTTTAACAAACAGAGGTCCGGCATGAAAGTAAGAAGAAGAAGAATTGGTGAAAGGGAGGAATATTGGGATTTTGGTGATATTTCTATAAAGGAGCTTTATTGCTTCCGATTGAGCAATGGTGCTGGTGTTGGTGATGTTCATAGCCTTTATTTATACTCCCCTGTTTCCTAAAACCCAGATTCAAGGTGGCTTATGAATTCAAACACAATGGCCAGAATCCCATAGGGGACTTACGTTTTCATGAGTGGAATTAAAATTGGGCAACTCCGTAATATCTGTATCCAATTATTTTTAATGTTACTTCATAGGGGAGCCAGCAAAGTGACTGATGCACATTGGAACCAAGGTACAAAGGGGCCAACGCACAACATTGGTGTCGTTGTGCATTGAGACACCAGCTAGAGACTGTCAGTGTGCTCAGTAGAGCCCAAAGTGCATCTGGACACTCTTGCTGGTTTTCTACTATGATTCTTTGCAGTTCACTAACAGGCTTTTCTTTTTAGTGCCTGTGCTACCTAGCAAGTCCCTCGCTTTCATGGGAGTTAGAGGCACAAGATCCCTGCAAAAGTGGAGGAAAAAACTGCAAATAAAAAAAATGCTATTTTTTAAAACTGAGAATACTTCTGTAGGAGACTCTAGGACCTACAGTGTGATTCTGTGGTCAACTTCCAGCAAACATGGGCCATAGCATCACTCTAGAGGATTTAGCAATGCCTAGAGCAGTGGTTCTCAACCTGTGGGTCCCCAGATGTTTTTGGACTTCAGCTCCCAGAAGCCCTGAGCATTGACCATAGTGTCTGGGGCTTCTGGGAGCTGAAGTCCACGAACATCTGGGGACCCACAGGTTGACAATCACTGGCCTAGAGAAAGATTCTTTCTGGAATTGCAAAGTATTCCAGTATGGAAGTATACCATAGAATAGCATTGGAGGACCTAGAGATTCCTAGAAAGATTTTTTTTTTTTTGGTGGGGTAGTGGGGCAAATAGTGAGTTCTGGACCCGCTATATACACAAAGCCATAAAACAGACCATGAAAGAGGATTCTGGCCAGTGCGCTTAAAACAGAAAAAAAAAACCAACTACATTAAAATGGAATTAAACTGCAAACAATATTAAAAATGCAGATGGAAATAATAAAAGCGTTTTAAAAGAACGGTATAGTTAAATCAATAAAACTACCATTATCTTTTAAACCCTACAGTTCTCATAAACAAGTCAGAATTTTTTTAAAAAGAAAAAGTTCCAGAAACAAAGGACAGCCACTTGGGTAAGTCCCCACCAGTTGGGTCTGTGAAGTACTGAGAGAAGGGCCCCTACTGAAAAATCTCAGGATCCACGGAAGCTCACGTATTGAGATTTAGGCCATTTCCGCACTAGCCTGTTATAGCGGGATGATTCCCCTTTCAACATCCTCTGGAATCCTGGGGTTTGCAGTTTCGGGAGGGGCCACTGGCCCCTCCCGAAACTGCAAACCCCAGGATTCCAGAGGATGTTGAAAGGGGAATCATTGCGCTATAATAGGCTAGTGCAGAAATGGCCATGGTCTTGCCAACTAACCTGGTACCATTGGATGGATTGTGTATGTGTCTTTGTGATCCATCAACTTGTCCTTTTGTGCTTGGCGTATATGTGTCTTTGTATGTGTTTCAAAAGGAAGAAAAGAGCTCGTTTTGCGCAGGAACATTTTTATACAGAACAGCAATGACAACAATCATCAACAATGACAGAATGTTTGCTATCTGAGTCTCATGATGAAAGCGAGAATTCTCATTTGCCTTGGAGAAACCTTCATAGATAGTTGGCTGCGTTGCCTCCCCTTACCAAAATTTCCCCAGCCGTAAGATTTATTTTTTTCACATCCACAGTAATGCTCTGTGTGATTTCCCTCCTTCTGCTAAGCCCTTCCCTTTCATCTATGCCCAGAGATTTCTTCCTACAATTTTCCTTTGTCCACGAGAAAAAGAATTCTGTTCCAATCCAGCGGCTCTCCAGAACTTCTTTATTTCTCCCACTAGTCCTAAGATCGGTTACAGTTAGTGCCTCTCTCACTGGACTGTCATATTCCCTCGTCGTGTTCCCTTGCCTTCTTGTTTGATGAAGAGTCTCATGCAAGAGAATTGGCTGCCTGGTCCTTCAGCCCTTGGAAAACGCCTTGGAAAAAATCAGAGGTTGTTTCAAATTGTGTCTGTGTGCATGGACAGAGGATTGGAAAGAGAAGAGTCTGTTCTATTTCAGTTCATTGTGACTGGGGGGATGGAGGGGGGAAGGAAGCTTTGAAACATGAATCATACCCGCTTATTTAAGGTTGCGAAGCGGCTTAGGATCACAGCCTTAGGTAGAAATAAGCTGTAATTCATAAAGCTATAAAAAGCCCAGTGACAGCTTCAGGAGCCGGGCTTCCACTTACAATGGAGCCTGCCTCAGTGGCTGAGACTTTTTTAACCAGATGTCTTGGTTTTATTAGACCTTGCACATTTCTTGTTTAAATTGATGAGACATGAAGTATCCAATATACAGGCATACTTCTGTTAAAAGACTCTGGCAAAGGAGCTGCTTCTTACAAACTCCCTTTTGCCCCCAAACATCCTGGCCTCTTCCTCCTCCTCGCTGGAAGGTTTGTTTTTGGCATTATGGGTGTTGCGGGGAAAATGGTGAAGGGCTGGAAGAACATAGACTTTCAGAGCAGGTTTTCAGCAGCCTGTTGGCAGTACACAATGCAAGAAAGCTAGAACTGGAGAGGAGTGGTCTTTTGCTCCAGCTCAGTGGTTCTCAACCTGTGGGTCCCCAGATGTTCGTGGACTTCAGCTCCCAGAAACCCCAGCCACTATGGTCAATGCTCAGGGCTTCTGGGAGCTGAAGTCCACAAACATCTGGGGGCCCACAGGTTGAGAACCACTGCTCCAGCTGATCCTACTGGTGCGCTGGTGGCGCAGTGGTTAAATGCCAGTACTGCAACCACAAGGTTGTGAGTTTGATCCTGCCAGGCTCCAAGGTTGACTCAGCCTTCCATCCTTTCATAGGTTGGTAAAATGAGTACCCAGCTTGTTGGGGGCAATTAGCTAAAAAATACATTGTAAACCGCTTAGATAACACTTAGTTGATAGGTGGTATAGAAATAAATGCTATTGCTATACTGTCACTGTTTATGCCTGCCTACCAAAGGCAAGGTGAATGGAAGCTGGCACCAGAACCCCTAACAGAACATGCAGGAACAGCAAAACAGAGAGAAAATGGGGAACAGGTTGGCCTACCCACCAGGTGCCCCCAAATATTTATTTTTTTAAACTCTATAGATCTCAAAGTTTCCCCATTGAAATGGAAATCATGTGAAAAGTGGACGCTGGTAAGAGAAAAAGTTGTTCCTGGACATATTTTGGGAGAAGCATTCAGGTGGTGTCTAGAAAGCCCTCTCTCTCTTTTTTTTAACTTATGGAAGGCTTATCTGACCTGGTTATTTCAATTTTACTTGTTCAGCCTGTTAGTTTTGAATGAAACAGAAAAACGATGGACTGCTGTTTTATTTTGAGGTGAGGGTTCAGGAATCTGCCTCTCCCGTGTTGTTTCTGCCTCTGGTACTCTGTTTTCTGTTCAGGAAACAATGCCCAAGAGCAATTTGCTAACCTGTATGGACTCAGAGATGTGTGTCTCTGGTCATTTCCACACTAGACTATTATAGTGCTATTATTCCACTTTCAACCTCCTGTGGGATTCTGAGGTTTGTAGTTTACTGAAGCCAAAGAGCTCTCTGGCTGAGAATTCTAAATGCCCCTCCCTGAACTGCAAACCCTAGGATTCCATAGGAGGTTGAAAGTGGAATTATAGCAGTATAACATATAGTGCGGAAATGGCTTCCATTTGGGCTCAGAGGCTGGAAGCCAGTGGATTCACTCTGCTCGCATAATGGCTTGTTACATCACAACTAAGTTATTTCTGTCCAGGACAGGTTGTAGCTGATGGACCACTCAAAGAAGGCCCCAAATTAGCAAAGAATTACATGCCTAAAAGGAAGGGGAGGCCTCAAAACAAGCACATACAAAGATAGTTGGATTATTCATCATCTATACGTATAACCCATCTCCTTCCATTCCCAGTGTTGGATGGAATAGCAGTTGAGGAGAACATCAAGAAACACTGAAGGGTTTTCATGACTCTTTTCTTGCTTTACACTCTAGTTTTGAGTGCTGACTCATTCCAGTAAATAATGAAAAATGCCTTTCAGGATATTTCCTTGTTACCAGCACAGGGTGCCAGCAGAGTGATCAGAAGTGGTTCACTGGAGGTGAAATCGACTACAGATTGTACTGTTCATATGCTTGTGTCCTGGCACACAGAATGTAAGGTCAGAAGAGAAGGAATGGGCTGTATTGACATTGCCACATAATTGCACACTTCTCTCCCCTTGTAGAGACCAAGGAATGCTTCATTCAGTGTGACGGGTAAGATTATCCTGAGAACATGAATGGCATGTACCCAGTAATCTAAGAGCAACTCAGCTTTTGCAAAAGGGATTGCTATGTCCTGGATAATTTGCACTCAGACTTTGACCAGAAGTATTCATTAGCAGCAAAACAAGTAACACAGCTACTTTCCCAGAAAGTTACTCAGACTACTGCGTGTTGGTTGGTTACAGGTTTCATATCAAATTTAGGTGTGCATAGCAATGCTTGGTGAAAGTCATAAATGTCACATCACTCCATTGGTACCAGATTTCCCACACTCTTTCTGTTGTTTACATATCTTTCATCCTGGGAGCTAGGCCAAGTTCTGTCACCTTATCTTTGCTATGTCTGTTCCCATAACACCTCCTCTCTAGTTTTGCATTCCTCCTTCTGATCTCTTCCCAATTTGCTGGATGCTGACTGACATCAAAAACTGCTGCAATTAACCATTTGGCACCTTGGGATACTTTCAACCTGATACATATTTACCAGCAGCGACTGGTAATTGATATACTGTAGGGCTAGCAGCCTATAACTCCCCTTTCATCTATAAACCTATTCTGTAACATGTACTAATGCACAGCCACATACTTATGGCAGGAACCATCCATCCTGAGAGAGATTAATTTAAGAAAGTGAAAGAATTGCATGCATAATGGACATAGACACTTAGGCCATTTCTCCACCTGACTGGTTCCCCCATATGTCTTGTTGTGATCCCAGCAGCACCTTTGTCCAGGATGTGAGCACAGTGACAATGCTCCCCTCTGCACCCGGCTAGATCCGTGCAGAATGGAGCGTGAGTGACATGTACCTGCTTTCCGCAGTGTAGTGGGCCTCTTTCCCATGCTGCTCAGAGGAAGGAAGCAAGCACACACCTCCACTGTGTTTCTGCCCCTTCCACATGGCTGAGAGTGAAGGAAGCATCATGTGATTATGGGGGCTTAACCGGTTTATTCCGTTAGGTGAATGTCCTGCAGTCACGAGGGTACGGGATGGCAATGGGAGCACAATGATGTCATGCAAAAGCATGACTCACAGACTGCTGCCATTCTGTCCCCATTGAAGGGTAGTGACACCATGCAGAAATGACCTTAGATATGTTCTGCTAAGAATAAGGCTGCGTGGAAGGGTTTTCTCAGTGGCTGTTCCTAATGCCCCTCCCCCTTGCTGTCCTTTTCTCAGAAGAATAAGACTTGATCCTTATAGCGGTTATTATGAGAAGTGAAGGTTGTTGAAGAAAGTGCTTCTTGGATGGTGCTTTCCTGCACTTATTGTATTCATTGCACCTTAAAAAAAAAAAACACCCTTCCACTTTCTTCAGCCAGAATCCTGGAGAGTTAAGTCTTCATAAGTGGACTCAGGTCTACAGAAATTACAATGTCAATACCCAGGAAAGGGATATTGCAGTGTTGCAACATAGAGGAGCCAGCAAAGCAACTGATGCGCATCAGGAGCAGTGGAAGACACAATGAGATTGATGCACAAAAGCATCAATGTGCATCAGTTCCAATGCACCTGGCTTCCATTGCGCAGCAGGACTGCAGCTAGATGCCAGTGTGCATCCATAGATCCCAATGCCTCATTAGGGCAGTCTTGCTGGAATCCTGTTACATATCTTTGCAATTCACAAGCAGCATTTCTTGGCTCCTTTGCCATGTAACCAAGTATGCATAAAGGTGTGGAACGAAGGTCAAGATAATTCTGGGCTTCATTTGTGGCTATATGCTCTAATTTTTAAAAAATGTTGCTGGCAATTGAGTTTCCTTCTCATTTGGTTCTTTTGTACACATTGTGTTTAATTTGGAAGCTACTCTGAGTCCTAGCTTTGTGACAAATGCTGGGGAAAAAAATTACAACAGTACTGGTATTTAAGGTGAAGTTGAGAATTTTTTTTTTCTGTGTTAGTTTTGCCTGCGTTTGTGAGCAAAAATCCTTAAATGCTGGGCTGAGGAGAGGAGTCAACATGAATTTGGAGAACAACAAAGCAGGGTGATAGAAGCACACTGCCACATTCTTAGGTTTGAAAACTTCAGGATTAGCACTTTTCTCATCTGCGCTCAGAAAGAGATGATTAAGAGAAATGCCTCTCAGTTTCAACTCTCGCTTTCTCCCTGGACCTTTTTTTTTTCCTTTTTTCTGGTAACACAGGTTTGCAGTTATATTTAAAGCAGAGAAGCTTTACTCAGCAAAATCTGGGTACTGTTATGCTAATTCCCTCTCCCCACCCCCACTCGAACATAAAATAACCATTCCCAAAATAATCTTTTAAGATTATTGCCAATCCATCCTCTTAGCTGCATCAGTGAATAAGCAGCAGTGGAATTGGCAATCTTGAACATTAGCATACCAAACAAAGGTTGGAATTTACAGACGTTAGAGCAATCTTATTAAACCTGCTCACATTTTATGTTCCTTTGTCAGTATGGGATGACATGAGACACTTTCGTGCAACCTCCCTGGTCTCACCCTTTCCAGAATGGGGTAGAGAACCAAGTTAGCAGCTAGAAATCTCTTCATTCCTGTCTATATGATGCAATCTGCAGATAGATGTGTGGGTCTTCTAGGAGGTGGAATTTACTCTTTCATGGGTTCTCAGAAAAGGAGGTCTGGGGAGTCTGAAGCCGTTGGGGTCAAATGGATCAGAGGGCTAAACTATGCTTATTGCATCAAAAAGGACTTACATTGTCCAGCAAACATACACGCACAGAACAATGGAAGCCAGCAGAAGGCACATATGGAAATAGGAAAGGAAGCCTGGTGTCAGGACTTTATAAATAGACATATCTCTAGGAAGTGTCTCCACCCTAAAAAAAATAAAAATTAAAAAAATTGAAGGAAGACTTCATCATTCATCTTTTATTTTTCTCTTGCATCTGCTGGATTTTCAAGATGGAGGAACAGGGAGGCAAAAGAGTTTGCTGCATTCAAGTTGCTTTGCGGAAACATCTCCAGCCAGTGCATGGCAAGCAAGCAGGATGCCGAGTGTAGATTGGCATGAGGCAAGCCTATTAAAGACAAAAGGTGTGGAAATAACAACCTAAAGGAGTTGGCTATGAAAACTCCCCAGGTCCCTGGGCATCATCCTTAACATCTTCACTCTCATTCACTGGGTTAAGAGAGCTCCCCTGGCATGTGATTGAAAGACAGCCCATGCTTAGAAGTTCTGGTTTCTCTGAGGGAAACAACAGATAAAAACAAAATACTTGTTAGGTCAAGAAAACAAGAGAAACCGGAGAACAGGCCTGCCTTTCGATGGAGACGCTAATGATGTCCCACTGTAGAATGTCTACAGCATGTTCTTTGTGAAGACATGATGGAACGAATGGGGCTCCGCACACGCCGTGCTTGGCTCCAAACTCCGGACAAATTTGCTGGAAATGTATGAGTTTTCCTCTCCAGACCCCCTGAAACTAAACTCTAACCTTTTTTTTTGCCAGTGTACCACAAACCATCTTCTGTCGTTAGAATGACAACAGGCAGCTGGTTTAATATGAAGAAGAGAAAGCACTTGTTCCAATGGTACAGACGTGGGGTTCAGTGCCATTGAGAGTTCCTACAGAGTGGGATACATGTATGCTTCTCCTACACGGAGGACACGCAGAGAGCAAATTTCTACTGTATACTCTCTCCTTCTAGGAGAAATGCAGTAATTGTAGGTTGCTGCCAGTCAAAACCATGTCCTCCTCTGAGCTATTATAAGCCAGGCTTAAGTAACTCTGCCTCCCACGTACAATAGACTTTAAGTTCGTTCGGGTTTACCCACCATGTCAATATTTAGAGCTGGCACTCAACATCTGAGGACTTTGGGCTACTGCTTGCATACAGATGCCTGCACAAACTAACCTGCATCCCATTGTTGGCATAAATTACAGAAGACCCATTCAGTCGTTTGGATTTCACTATATGCTGTTTCAACAATCCATTTAATTAGTCTGCTCTACTTGGGAATAACCACTAGTATTCAAGCCATTATTTCAGTTATGGAAATAGCATCCAGTTATTTATTTTTATGGCCATCGTTTCTATATAAAATATTTCTGTGCAGAACTAGTATCCTTTCCCTTTGGGTCCTTCAGCAAGCAAACAGCAAACGAACACACCCACAACGAGCACTAAAGAACCAGCTACTTACTCAAAAAGGCTCAGCCAAACCAACAAGTGTTCTTGTCATTTAATACTCCGTAAAAGAAGCCAAGACTTACTAAAGTTTTAAACTTCTCTGCATTTACAGAAATGTAGGATTTTTTTTTTCCAAAAAAGTGCAAAATTTCTCTGACAAATACACACAAAAAGTTGCCATTTCACAGTAAGGATGGTGGGGGAAATCCAGGAGGGAGATGGTTGCTGTATTCTTCTGGACACTGCCAAGGTATCCTGCACGTTTCTCTACTAAAAAGTTGCGTCTGGCCTTTGCAACAGTTTTATGGGAAAAGAGGAGGCTGTTGCACAAGGAAATCCTGGATGGCTCCTTGCACACTGATTGTAAAAGAGCATGCACCCATGTAAAGTGGACACATGTCATCAATAGGGTTCCAGACGTTTGTCTCCCTTTCTCTTTAAAACTTAATCAGAACTCTTCCCCTTGCGTTTCCCTATTTTCTGAGTTAAGAATTCCCCCTCCCTTCCCGCTATTCCCTCAGCTGCCCAAGCACTGTAAAAGGTACAACTGGAAACTAATTATATAGGTTTGAATTGATTAACACAGACAAAAACAGAGCTGACATGAAATGGCCAGGGCGTTCATGAGCCAGTGAGCAGCAGTGGGGTTCGATGGCAGTTTCAAAGCTTGGGCGACATCAATTCTGCTTCAAGGGCTCTTTTGGAAACAGGCTTCACAGAGGTGGCTGGACGTGCCTTCAAAGGGAGAAACAAACACCACTCGAAACAAATGAAGCCATTTGCAGTATTTCAGCCCTGACCTCTGCGCAAGATCCCACAATGGCCTCGTATTCAAATGGACACAAAAGAAGCTAAATGAATCTTTTCAAGCCGACCCGACAGGGAAACCTGGTCTAGTTTTTATGCTCTTCCCCCCTGCAGTTTCCACTTTTAAAACAAAACAGAGCCACTCCGCATGCCTTGGGTCTGTCTCTAATGCTTTAGCAAGGCCTGAATCTTATTGGTCCTTTGTACTTAAGCGGACCCGTTGAATCAGTGAAATTTATGGAGGTATCGACTCAGCATTTAACAATTGATTCAGTGGGTCTACTGTAGTTGAAAATGGCAGTAAGAAAGAGTGTAGGGATGGCCAAGAAGTGCGTAAAGTAGGAAAGGAAAGAGAGGAGAAGAGGGACTTCTTGAGTGTCCAGAAATCCTGAGAAAGAGAAGCCCCTTTCTCCTTCCCGCAATAGTCCTCAGATAAATCCAGAGGCCCTTTCCACACCAAACCTCAACAGCGTATTGCTTTGTTACCATCCTAGCATTGCCATTGTCGTGATGGTGTCATGTTAGGAAATGCTCTCTACCGCACCTTTTTGCCTTAAGCGGATAAGTAGCGTTATTGCCACTGGTGTTCCTTCCACACTAGAGCATCGTTGGACACTCCCTTTCCCGGCCTTTTTCCGGCCCCATTGCTCCTGCTTGGTCCGGGGAGGGGGTGATCTAAACTGTACTAGTGCAGCCACAGTGTAATGTCATGACATGCTATTGCACTATTGCATTTTCTGCCCTGTAATGCTAAAAAATGTATTAAAATAATTAAAAATAACTCAAAGGAGAAATTAAAAATAAACACGGAGAGGTGGTAAATTCCAAACTCACCATGCCATGGGAGTAGCTGAGGGAGGGACCACCTGGGCATGTCCACATCCCACCCACTGCTGGATTGGTGAAGAAAGGAAGTGCTATCAAGTGCTATGGAGGAACCGCACTGACCCAGCTGATGGGATTGTAGCGGTAAACGAGGCTTTTACTGGATTTTTTTTCCTGGAAATGAAATAGGGCTGATTTGCAGTGCTTGGGAATGCAACGGCGGCTGGTTAACAGTGATGTTGTGTAGCTCCTGGACCTGGAACAACCCCTTGATGTGGTAGGATGGTGATATCACGTCGAAAGAGCCAAAGACTCTGTCACTGCCATCCAGACTTGCCTTCTCCTCCCTTCCCTGTAGCAGCTGGTAGGAAGGCAGGGGCAGATGAACAAGGAGGGTTACTGTGCTATAATCTACCTGCCATGATGGCATCCTCCTGAAATTGCTTTTTCTCCAGAAATGCACAGAAAATAATATTTCTACACAGAAGATGTTGTTGTTATTGTTTTAGCAGAAAGGGTGTATTCTTTTTTAAAAAATCTCTATTTTCTTCAAAATGACCACCGCAGGATAAGCTCCAGATTGCAGGCATGAAAACAGCACACTTTTTGCCTACGTTCTCACAGAAGATGAGATTTCTTCTTGTGAGGATTTGTTCCCATGAAAATGAAATTTGCAAACATTTACATACTTACTGGGAACCAGGGATGTAAGTCCTAGTATTTCCACATACAATTTTCTTCACTCCTCCAGGAGGAAATGAAAAATTCTGGCTAGGTTTTCCAGAGATATTCACTCTTTGTGGGCACTGTCCGAGATTTATGTCCCACAAATATAAGCATGTTCTTTTATTTTTTGTCCTGCACGCACCACAGATATTGGAGGAGGGGACAGGAAACCTTTTTCCTAAACAGGAAAGACTACTTTATGTGGAAAATGGAGGAGGCTTCTAGATGGGAAACAAAAGCATTGAAATTGCCAGATATTCTTCCTTATATATAAACCAGTTTTGTTTTGGAGATCTGCATAACATTGACTTCATCTCAAAATACTTCCTGGGAGCTTCTAACATGACCAAGGACTTTTCAGCTCCACTCCTGCAGTAACTTCGTATTCAGCTAGTGTTTTCTGAATTAAATGTATCTCTGCTTAGTTGCCCTGGAACTTGTTAAGATGGCTGCAACCAGTAAACATAGGTAATGTTTCCAGGACACAGATTCAGTAGAGACCAAGCAACAGAAAGAGGAATGTTTGCACCAAAACTGGATCATTCCAGTATTTAACTCGTCTAATATTTCTAAAAGACTTTAGTACTTTAACTGTAACTCCTCATCATCAACAACAAACAATAATAGCTTAGTGTAAGTGAAAATCACTTATTGAAAAGTTATATGAGACTGGATGTGACACGTGAGAAAGGAAATAGAAAGGAAACAAGGATGGGTTGAGGGAGAGAAATTCACCATCTTTCAGGAAAGAGATAGCTCCAAACCCATCAATAGGCAGATATGAAAACAATTGGAAAGCTTCAATCCTTGCTGAGATTTTTTTTTCCAACCTATTTGAAGATACCCACTGTTTCCATTTCTGGCACAGGAAATGAGAAGACAGTCCAGAAAAAAACACACATGTATTTCTGCATGGAAGAATTCTTCAAAGACTTTGCAAAGTATCTGTCTTCAACATTGTTCTCTGCTGCATTCAACTTGTGGGGGGAAACGTGGTGAATATTTGTTCCAATACAGCTGGAACCAGAATTTTAATCACTTTTTTTAAAACAGTCCACACTTTAAGGTATGTCCACTAGCTCTCCATTGCCGTTCTTAATGGCTGCTGTATTTTCAGGACTGATCGTGTATGTGGTGTGTCCATATATTGGGAATGGGTAACTGTTGAAGGGGTTGGGCTATTTTTGTCCCTATGTACCACCCCCCTGCCATGTCTCGTGATTTTAGCTGAAATCGACATTTTGATTTCAGCTGGTTTTGGTCCTTTTTTATGTATTTATTTTGGCCACAGAGTTTCCCATTGCCTATCCTTCTTGTTGACCCTTCTGTGCCAATTTTTTTTCTTCTGTGTGCAAAGGGTGGTTATTATTATTTTACCCAGATGGTCATGGGAACAGGCAGTGGTGCAATGCTAGCAGCTGATGCATGAAATAGTATACTGCAAGCAGAAGACACTCCACCACCTGATTGTGCAAATGGCATGTTTCAGTTATTAGGTCTTGGTTGAGAGGGTGTGTGCATCTGGAAATTTCTCTATCCAAGCCATGTTTCATAATGACATAAAGAAAGCTCTGAGTTTGGTCCTCCCCCGACACATTTTTTTTTTCCTGAATGGGTGCTAGCACCAGAGAATGCCATTTGACTTGTTTCTGGGAATAAGATGAAAAGAATTGATTGCAGTAATCAATTTCATAATGAACAGAATTTCAAATAAAGAAATAATTAGTTGACAGAGCCCCAAGGCACAGTTCAGAGAAGTTTTATAATGCTGTCTATGGAAATCCCTCTGCTCCAAAAAACCAGGAAATTTTTGAAGTAAAAATGATTTATGTGCTATAACTGTGCACATTCCTTTATCATATTAATAACATCTTTAACCGCTCTTCAAAACTTCTGGAGCCTCACATGAACTCCTGAGGCTCCCAGAATCAGATTCACCAAGGTGCTATCAGAAAATTTATTTTCGCTTTAACAACTGGAATCTAATTCCTTCTAATGCAATGCTTGAAAATGTATTATTATCTAAGTTAATATGCAGTAATCTAATACACAGCACAGCAGAAACACCGAGTTGCAGAATCATTATTAAAAGTGAGCAAGTTGGCCTCTCAGTGCTGATCTCCAAGGGCTTTTTTCCCCGTTGGGTGGTAGATGTGTTGCAGAAGTTGTACGTAATCCGCCAGGAGTATAGAATTGTTAATGGTACAACAGCACAACTATAAGCTATTGTTTTACCCAGTCCTTTGTGTCAGAGCATGACAGCTTCATAATTTATGGAGGTGGTCTTGATAGGTAGTCATGAGTCAAGAAGTGGACCAAGACCCTAGACAGGGGAGACAAATGCTAACAGAGTTATGTGGCAGTTGTGTGCAACACCACCTCATTAGCAAATTGTGGCATGTGCGTTCTGTGTACTGAATGCACACGCATGCACAAGGTGTATGCACAACTGTGTGCAACCGTGCACAATGGCACAACTTGCTCAACTCCCCTACCGCAACCTTAGGGGGAATGTGGCTGTTTTGCATCAGACAAAACTGCCCAACTATTTTCATGGGAGAATATCTATATTTATAAGACGACAGGAAAATCCCAGTCATGTCTGGAAATTTTAGACTTTGCTCGTTGCAATAGGAAAGGGTCTGATCCACACCTCCTAGACTGAGGATTAAAATAATTGCTTATTTCATCTTCTTACTGAAGAACAGAGGGTTTCAACAGTTTTCTCCCCTGCTGGGCAAGATAATTTGAATTTGAGTGCGCTAGCCAGTGACTTTCCAACTTGTGGACTTTAAAAGAAACGTGCGAAAAACAAACACAGAAAACCAACTGGTTGCAAAAAAAAAAAAAAACTTTTTTTTTAATTTGCAGAAAGATACGATCCATACTCTGTACCGGATATTTAGTAATAAATATATAACTAAGTAATGTCTCCTGGTCGGGTGCCTTCAAACTTATTTTGCCAGATAGCAGCTGGACCAGGTACAGGAGGTCCTTTTAGTTGGAGATTGGGACATGGGAGGGTGACATTTTCACAAAATCTCGCCAATGAAAAATACATTTTCAAAATTGATATTTTGTCAAAGAACAATAAGAGAATTTAGAAATGCATATGTACTTTTTTTTTTAATAAAAATGCAGAAACAGGAAAGGACTTGCTTTCCATAGGTGAACCAAGATGGCAGACGTACAGAGATGCACGCAGTCTGAACTGTCTTCCCCTTTCCACTAGCAAGGGGCAGAATCTCTGTCCCAGGGCAAGGGAAAGATGTTTTCTTTTGTTCTCCCTGCAGAAGAACACAACACCAGAAAAAAATAAGCTACACAACAATAGACAATCAAAAGAAAAAAAAAGTTTACAAATATGAAACTAAACTACAAGACAACAACAAATGACTAAAAATCACTACCTGCCTTTGTTATAGAGAGCAAATAATAGTCACGCAGTAACAACTATCAAGTCCTTAAAATAAAATCAAAGTTAATACTTGTTGCCTATCATTTATTTTCACAATACATATAAACCTACAAGATTAATTAGTTGATATAGATCCCTTATGGTCAAGGGTGATCAACTCTCAACTCATTCCATATTTTATGTTACTATAGACTAATTCTTAACTCCTTACCTACTGACTTGACAATAAACATATAAATCCTTCTTAATTTAGGGCCTTTCCACAGTACACTGTTATAGCACTATTATTCCACTGTCAACCTCCTATGGAATCCTGGGCTTTGCAGTTTAGGGAGAGGCCTTTAGGATTCTCAGCCACAGAGCTCTTTGGAAACTACAAATCCCAGAATTTCACAGGAGGTCGAAAGTGGAATAAGAGCATTATAACAGTGCAGAAGTGGCCAATTATGTCTTATATATTAGTCATCCCTAGGCAAAGGAAAAATGTTAAAGCATACAGGTGGAGCTATGTTCCAATTCAGGCTGTGTATTGATTGAAAAAAAAAACAGAAAGAAAAAAAAATTGAAAAAATGGCCTACCTATCTATCTCTCTATCTCTCTATCTGCATTTTTACTCTGTCTCTTTTTTTCCAGCCTTGCTCTTTTTTCCTGCTCTGGCTAAAGATGGATAAATCTTTCCAGCTTTACTTTGTCTGATAAGTTCTGTCCACTCTCTCCTCTTTTTATGAAGAAATGGAAGGGAAACAAAGGAGATTGAATGAAATTTTAGCTCATTCGTGCTGTCCAAATTCAATAGGTGTAGCTATTTCTAGCTAGGGATGTGCAAATCTGTCAGTCCCAGTTTGGGCTGATTTTTCTTCTTTTCCCACTGCTATTTCAGTTCTCCCTTCATCCTGCATCAGATTGGGAGGCTGCTTTCCCCTGGCTCTACAAAATCCCTGCTTATTTTCTTGTCTGTGCTTTTAAATAGATAGTTGATGTTTTTTTTTCCCTACAATTTTCGGTTGAAACCGTTTCTTGTATGTGTTTTTCCCCATTGTTTGAAACATGCTTGTGTGTTTCTTTTCTTAAAACCTGTCTATGCATCATGCAGAAAATTCATCATAAGGCTCAACAATATCTTAATTTGTGAGACCAGCTGTGTTCTATAAGACCATTTCCGCACTACACTGTTATACTGCTGCTACTCTGCTTCCAGCATCCTATGGAATCCTGGGGTTTGATGTTTAGGGAGGGGCCTTTAAGATTCTCAGCCAGAGAGCTCTTTGGCCTCAGGAAACTACAAATCCCAGAATTCCACAGGATGTTGAAAGTGGCATAATAGCACTATAACAGTGTAGTGTAGAAATGGCTTAACAGTGGGAGTCTTGGAAGAATAAAAAGCATGTTTGCCCATCCAAAAATGATACCATAAAACTCCTTACTCAACCATTTCCCCATCATCATCATCTTCATCATCAATCATTTCCCCTTCCCACAGTACTGGGACTCAACATGGCTTGCAATTTTTTAAAAAATAAAATAAAATACAGATTTAAAATACACAGTTTGTTTCTCTCTCTCTCTCTCTTGCTCTGTGTTATTAATAATTGGAGCAATCTATAGATTTAAAACCATTTAAAATTAATTGTAAGGCAGATTTTTTTTTAAAAAATGACAAAGCACCACACCATTAAAAGCCTAGTATAGTCAGTTCTTAAAATAATAGGGCAGGGAAGTTTTCACTTGCCCGTGGCAGGAGAGCAAAGTAGGAGCCAAACTAGCCTCTCTAGCAAGGGAGTTCCAAAGTCTGGGAGCTGTCACCAAGAAGGCCTTCTCCTTTGTTCCTTCTGAAGATCTCAGACCTCTGTGAAGAAACCCCTGCTGTACCTGTGCTTGCTTGACCGGTGGTTGTTAAAGACGGGTAGACAGTTAGGAACACAACTTTGCTTTCTCTAGTCATAAACCAAAAACCTGTTCTAGAATGCAAGGATTTGGAGCCAGACTTTTAGAGGTAAGAACTCAGAGACCTCTCCTCCAGTGGGAACATTCCCTTCTCCCACATGCACTTTATTTTTTAAAAAAACCCTTGTTATTTTGATTCCGTTGATAAAGAAACATATTATTTTTTCCCCAAAAACCTTTCTCCCAAGAAGCCAAATGGAACAAAATGGAGCTGTCCCTACTCTAATAAAAGACCAAATCACCACCAACAAAATGATGATGCAGTTGTATTGCTATACCAATAAACTACCGTATTTGCCAGCACAGAAGATTCACTGGTGTATAAGGCACACCCCATTTTCAAACAGTATTTTTCAGGGGGAAAATTGAGTCTCATACACCAGCAAAAAGGGTAATTGATCTTCATTCATTCATTCTTTTTTTTTTCTTATTATCTATTTTTGGCTGTATTTTTATCAAACTTGTAGGAGGGGCAGGTATGAGGAACAGTCAAAGAAGCCAAGAACTGTTTTTGTACAAAGCTTTTGCACCTTTTTGAGAAACAGGAAGCAGACAGCTGTCAACCTCTGAATGATGTGGTTCCACTTCTGATGGACGCAGCCATTAGAAATCTCAGCTTTGGGAGGAAAAAAAAAACTTGGATGAGAATAGTTTTCTGGGTCATCTTGAGCCATTTCTGTGGCTGAGAGAGGGCTGGTGGTTGTTGTCTGGCATGGCACCTCAGCACATTGTGGTTCCTCATTTTCCTTTTGGTCAGACTTGGAGACTTATCTTTGGTATATATATAACGAATAATGTTGGCATGTGTGTTTCTGATGAGGGCACTTATAAGGTTTCAGCATGTCACTCCAGTGTTCAGGTGTGAAATTTCTTAGAGAAGGTAGAGAATGCTTCTGTGCTCTAAAAGACATGTTGCGTTAAAATGCATAACCACTACACCAGTGGTTCTCAACCTGTGGGTCCTCAAATGTTTGTGGACTTCAGCTCCCAGAAGCCCCAGCCACTATGGTCAATGCTCAGGGCTTCTGAGAGCTGAAGTCCACAAACATCACTACCTTCTCCCATTTTACCAGTTGCAGCTTGCAATATGGAATAGTTAAATATGATAACTTGCTGCAAGACGATCATTGTCATCATGTATTTTCTTCCTGTTATCTATTGTTTACACGACAAGGAAGCCTCTTTGCTTTTAACTTGGTGCTAGTAAGTCATTGTAGACTAACAAAAACAAATAGATGCTAGGTTGGGAAGAGCCCTTAGTGTGCAACAGTGTGTCTGTTTGTTTGTGTATGACCACAGGAACATTGCCAACACACTTCCAACTTTTTTAATGAAATGATGTCAAGTGCACACTTTCAAGCATTTTGATAGTGTTATTGATGATAACCAAGATACATCAATGGCTTTAGCAGAGACAGTTCATCCCACTTTCTCATCTACTTTTAAAATGTCCCAGTGTTTTTCTCCACCTCCCACCTTTGTCCTCAGCTTCTTTTAGTTGCTGCAAACTGAATTCAAAGTGCAACAAAAGTTTGCACTCAACAAGCTCAGCAGTGGGGCATGGGAAGAGGGTGTGGAATCTTGTCCCTCCCAGAAGAAGCCTTGGGGAAAAGCAAACTGCTGCAGCCTCTCTTAGCCTGTCTGTTCCTTTTCATATATCACTTTTGCCACCGTGGCTGTGTTCTGATGTTGCTTGGCCACACACATCTCACTTTTCATCTATGACATGTTGGAGGGTATGTGATGACTGCATAGTTCCATATTACAACGAGAAGCGACACTATAGCATTTCTCCTCTCCTTCTAGGACTTTTGGTATATGGGAGGATTTTATTTAGACAAACAATGTATATTTTTGGATGAACTAGTCCAGGGGTGGCCAAACTATGGCTCAGGAGCCCCTGTAGCTCTTTGACACATAATGTGTGGCTCACAGAAATATGTTGGCTGAGCAACTTTTTGCATTACTATTCCTATGAAAAATTTTAAAAAGTTATTTTTTATAGTTATTTACCAGGAATTTACCAGGAAAATTATAGTTATTTACCAGGAATAACCTGACAGTGCTTTGTGGTACTTTGTGATTATGGAAACTAAAACAAATTAACATTTTAAAAACTAGATACATGAATAAAAAATATTACATGTACATACCTCTTAACATTTTTTATAATGTTTTGCTTCAAAATGGGCTGGCAACAATAATGATGTGTGTGTAATTTTTAAGCAGAGGCTGGATGGCCATCTGTCGGGAGTGCTTTGAGGATGTCCCTGCATGGCAGAGGGTTGGTCTGGATGGCCCCTGGGGTCTCTTCCAACTCTACATTTCTATGATTTCTATGTAATATTTGTTCTTGCCTTGCAGTGCTCAAACATCCAAAGTTTATCCTTTCTGGCTTTTATGTTAAGCAAGTTTGGCCACCCCTCAAACTGGTCCATAGTTATTGCTTCTTGATGGAAATAAAGTGTTTTGAAATTGATCCAGGCAGGTGATAGATACCTGAGCTGAACTTTTTGAGCTCACACCAAATACTTCTATTTTGAAGTTTAAACCCAGAGCCACAAAAAGCCTTGAGGCCATCTCCGCCCTACACTGTCATGGTGCTATTATTTTACTTTCAACCTCCTGTGGAATTCTGGGGTTTGTAGTTTAGGGAGGCCCAAGAGCTCTCTGGCTGGGAATCCTAAAGGCCCCTCCCTAAACTGCAAACCGCAGGATGCCATCGGAGGTTGAAAGCGGAATAATAGCAATAAAACAGTCTAGTGCAGAAATGGCCAAAGTTCTGTGCCTTGCGGTTGCAAGCGTTAAAACCTCACAAGTTTAATACACTGGGTGTGATAAATAATGGCACGTTTAAAAAAAGCCGGATTGTTATTATTTTTAAAGAATGTTTGCACTCAGAGGATTCCTCCCTCTCCTCCCCAACCATCTTCTGACATATATTTTTAAGATTTGTTCTCTTTTTTAAAAAAGAATGCATTTCCCCGTTCCACATACAGCCAGTTATCTCTCAGCAGGGCTCGAACAGCAGTGGCAATAGCACCATGAAGTCAGTAGATGGCTGTAGAAAAGTATGTTGAACACTCTTGCTTTAGAGTAATAAGATTGGGAAGGCCCTGACCTGACTCAACGCCGCTTTTATCTGAAGTACGTTTAAAGAGATAAAGAGGAGAGAGAGAGGGAGAGCGCAAGCACACAGCATCCTTTTCTTTTCCAGGGGATCGGCTGCTTTGAGTTTAAAGGGAGGGGGCCTGAAATGTTAGATTGTTGCTATTAAATGTACACATGCATATATTTTTTATGAAAAAAATCAAATTCCCTCGCCAGGCTCGGTTATGGCTTGAATGCCATCCGGATCACCTGGTTTGCTGTGCCTTTCCTTCCCCCTTTTTCATTTTCTGTTGTTCAAGACATTTGGAGAGATCTTTTTTGTCCTCTTCTCGACTGCCCTTGCCAGCTCTCAAGAAGTGGTGCCTTCCCTACTTATTTAATTATTATCTCTCTCACTCGCTCTCATACACACTCATTCATTCTCTCTCTCTCTCTCTCTCTCTCTGTGTGTGTCTTGATTCCACCACCACTGTAGTTGGCTGCCTTTTTCAATCCACGGATCTGCTCATTAAACAGGCACACCAAGAAAACTGTTACCTAAGCAAGCTTGACAGTCAAGAAAAAAACGACAGGCAAATTTAGGAAGGAAGAGGGGGAGAGGAAAATTTGGAAGGAAAAAAAAATACAGAAGAGGAAAACAAGGGGGGAAAAGAAAGGCAGCTCGAAGCAATTCCTTCCCGCGCAGGAAGAAAAAAAAAGGCTACCGAACGTGACTGAGTGCTGTTCTCAAAATCAAACAAACAAACAAACAAACCAGACAAACAGTCTTGTATAAGAACAAGAAGAAAACTGTAAGGACTTGACAGAAAAAGGCAAGATTTTTTTTTTTTTTTTTTTGGTTAAACTACCCACTGGGTCCAGTTCTTTCTTTCTTCTTTCCTTCCTTCCTTCCATCCTTCTTCTGTTCTTTTTTTTTTCTTCTTCTTCTTCCTGACATACTTATAGTGAAGTAAAGGAGACTTCTATTTGCTGGCAGAGCCCTTGAATTTTTTCCCCTTCCAAGATGATGATGTATTTGTGGGTAGGTGTTCTCTCTCCATTGTCAATCGCTTTCTTCTCAAGGCTATGCTTATTTTCTTTCTCTCTCTCTCTCTCTCTTTTTAAAACTGTTATTGATATGTGGACTTCGGTGTTATCCATCTGGGAGAGGGTTGGGAGTAACGGTGGCGGATCTTTTATCCTGTGTTCAAATGCTGGATGTACTGCAAGATAGTTAACTTGCTTGATTTGAACGGAGTTTTTGGGTCGGCTCTTGTTTGTGCAGCCGGGGAAATGATCTGGTTTCTTAAATGTGACACTGTGGTTTATGGGATGCTCTCTGATTTTCCTCTGTGTATGTGTCTGTCTGTGTGTGCATGCACATATGTCTTGGGTCTTGTAAAATGAGCGTGCCGAAATTGGAGGTTTCTGGTGAGCCTTTGCAACAGCGCCTGCCTTACTTGTGGCAATGCAAAATGTGCGTGCTTTATCGAAGACCATTCCTTCTGAGGCTGATCAGAAACTTCGGAATTGCACCATTGAAAAAAATCAGATGTCAGCGGTGGCTAGAATCTGCCTGCATAGTTTTATGTCGTTCCAGGTAAACGTCAGCCATAAATGAGTGATAAAAATAATCCCGGAGCACTATTGTGTTATGTTCGGTATTGTTTTGTCGTAACACTCACTTCTCTCCCCCTCCTCACCCTGACACACACACGCCTTTGGATTTAAAACTGTTCGGCTCAGGAACTGGGATGAGGTTGCAGCTTGTGCAAATGGATGTGGTCGACTATGGGAATGAATTAATGCTGTAAATCATGTGGTTTTGTGCATCTCTGTGTATGTGTGTGCGTGTGTGTTAGATACAGTCATTTTGAATCAATGCAAAGAATATTTTTCAGCAATTCATGCACAATCAAAAGGAACGGAGGCAGGGGGAAGGAAAATACTTCTCCATTGATGGTATCAAATAAAAAATGTGTTAAATGGCTAAATTTATGTGTACTAGAGGGACCAGGTTTTCCTTTTAGTTTCTTTTATTCTTTTGTGTGTATTTTCTGATCTTCTCTGCCAACGAGCAGAGTTTGCCCTTCAACCTGCCTCTTTGCTTTTCTGGTGCTTTCTCATTTCTGTTGACCCTGTGATAAATTGTCTTAACTTGTCACAGATGTACAAAAGGCATCACGTGCCAGCCTTTACGGGGATGTCTTTCTGTTCTCTGACCTGTGCCGGGCGTTCAGAAGTGTCGCCAATCAGCAAGCCTGATTATTTCTGACTGCCCGCTCCCTTTTACCCAGCTGACCCTAGATCACTTGGCTTCCACCAGTCATACCCATTTGTGCCCTTCCAAAACCCAGACACACTGTGGCCAACCGGGTCCTTATTTTGTACATCCCTTCCTTTTGCTTAAAAAGTGCAGGTGGGAGTGGGGGGAGAAAAGAAATCCAGCCACACTGCAGGTCTTCATTATTTCAAGGAAGAGTTTGGCTAGAGGTAGAAAAGCAGGTGTGTTTCTTTGTTGCTTTAATGAAATTCTTGTAGTTTCACATTTGCAAAATGCATGAAAATGGATCCTTCTTGCCCATGTCCCTTCCATGGAAAATAGCTGAAGGATTTACTGTTGACAAAATAGTAAAAATGGCAAGAGCATGGGTAGTTCTGAAATGTGTTTGCAGATGGACAAAACTGTTCAGGACACCTCCCGTTAATATCATAAGGCACTGGTGTTAGTCACTGCTGAGTATTTCTTTTTTGGCTGCAGGAAGCCTCAGCAGTTGCGAAACTTTGTAAAGTTTAATTACAGGTAGCAATTCTGCCTTTCATAATCTGCAGTGCAGAGAAGAGATTGTAATTCATATTGTCTTTGAACTTTTTTTTCCCTCTCCGCCCTTCCTAATACTCCAGTTTGTTAGGACCCAATGCACAATGCTAAGCTCTTTTTGATGGTCTGGCCTCCTGGGTCTGGAAAATTTGCTGACCTCTTTTCTTGGTAATTAATCTCTGACCTTTGAAAGCCAAGTCTTTCAATTTCTATTTTCTTCTTTTTGACCAGTATTTTACAGTGGGTCAGTTTTTTTATTAGCAACATTTATCAATGTGACGAGGGTTGCTATCATATATATACACACACACACACACACACACACATACATATGATGTGTGTGTGTTCTATTCTTCATCTCCCTGCCCTCCAACCAGATTCTTACTGCTGTTTCTGATAATCAATTTAGCTTTGTGTGTTATGAAAACTGGTATTTTCTTAAACAGAATTTCAAAAGGAGATTATGGGATGACATGCTGGGAATTGAGTCATTTCATTATCCTCAAATACAGTTGGGCCCACAACCACAGAAAGAGGAGGTTATACACACAAAGAGGTATATACCAAATATATATATATATGCAAGAATCTAATTAGTAGAATCGTTTTGGCACAGTAGTAGTATTAAGAATCATGGACCCTTCCTGTAAAGGTTTTTTTTTTGTCATTCCCTCTTTCTGTGTGTGTGTTTTAATTCTTTCAACGTGCAGAGATCTCTCATATCTTGAAAGTTAAATGTGGAAATCCATGGAACAGCCTGATATGAAAGCTTCCATGCTGGCACTACCATTAGTATTTAATACAATTATGTCTCTGCTAGTCAATAATATTAATATTATTGCAGGAGCCCTAGCCCTGAGAAAATTGAGTTCGTTCTTTTCGGTCTATATTGCATCCCCCCCCCACTTCCTTTAGCAATGCAAACAGGTAATCACTTTGTGTGGTAGGACTGGGGAGCTGTATCCTTTTTTTTTTTTTTTTAACACAGTTGATGCGTTAAGTTTCTGCATTCAGTGAAGTTGTCTTTAGGCTTTGTAATTCAAAATTCCATTGCTACCTAGGAATGTTTTTGTTCCCCTCAATCTAGTTCTCATTGGTAATTTGATCTCTCCACAACAAATGGAACAAATGGAACTTGCAAGTTTAATAATAATAATAATAATAATAATAATAATAATAATAATAATAATATAATCAGCTGGAAATCTCTCCAAACACTAAATAATAATGAAGCAATTCAGTTTATTTGGATTCGTGTTTCTAAGGAAGTTGGTTTCATGCAGTAGCTTGTTTTGTGCATTGTTCCTGTGTGAATGGCTAACCATAATACATACATAATGCCTGAGATGGAGCAAAACCCACAGAAAAGCTGTGGGTTTTGAGCATTGCTGGAGACCACGTTGGGAGGTAATGCTGAAGACAGTCTCAAAATGTCCAATTAAATCTGGCAGCCTGCTCTGATGTTGTCTCCTGTGAATTTGTCCAGGCAGAGAGAGCGAAGTTCAAAAATGGCCCATGCTGTATTGATTCAGTTGCCTTCCAAAACACATCTAACACCAAGCAAGATGCTGGCGTCTAAACATCTTAGGAGTGGGCCAAAGATACCACAAAGGGTTGGGAAAACCTCAGCCTTATAGCCTCAACGAGGACTTTGTATGGCAACCAGCCATGCCCGGCAGCTGCAATCCAAGAAGGCTCCTTTAAATTGAGCAGAAAATGCTGAAGTTTGAAAGGTTGTCACCAATTGCCTCCAAACTGCAGTGTTGTGGCCATAATGGGGCCATTTTCTGCAGTACCTTTTAGTGAAGAAAACTGGATATAGTGCATAGAATGGTGTCTTCATATGGTATCAAGCATGTCACGCACACAGCACCCAGTACCCAAATGTCACTCTTTCATGGGCAGAAACTGCTTTGGATTCAGGGTTGAAATGCAGAAGAGAACAGTGAACACTGCAGAGATTCAGTCTGGATCTTTGCTTTCCCTGACCATGTACGAACGAAGAGAGGGCAAAGGGGAGGAAAGAGCTCATGTTTTGACCTAAACGCTATTTTCTGTTGCATGCAAACTTTGAACACTGTAGTCTGCTCTAAGTCTGCTGGGTTAAAACAAACCATGGTGAAATGGTGGTTTGATATCCTCCTCTCTTACTTTGCTTTAAGTTAGAGAAAGCCACTGTTTCCTGAGATCTGACATAATGAGGAACTGAACCAAAATGTCAAAATGGAAATCAAATACAAATAAGAAGGAGAGAGTAGGAGAAGGTGATGTTCCTCAGCCAAACTTTTATGTGTACTCACTTTTGTGTGTACTTAAATGGTAAACCATGCTTTCCATTTGTATTCAGCTGGACAGAAAACTCTCAGCCACAGCTGATTCTATCTGTTACATGGCACCAATAAGAGGGATCCATTTTATAGGTTGTCACTAGAATAGAAATACACTGTATATGTGAAGCTTTTTTAAAAAAAATACTCTTATAATTTTTTTCTTGTTTGGAAACAGTCCAATGCAGACTTGGTGGTTAAGCCCCATAGCACTGAGTAGATGTAGTTGTACACTAACGCACAACAATTGTATCATCATTTTCTCATGATTTCCACTTAACAAAAATTCTCAGCATAACTCTAAGATGTACATGATAGCATCTTACATTTCTGTATTTAATGGATGAATTGCAATGTACTGCATGCAATGCATGCAGAAGTCTTCACTTCCTCCACCTCTCGTTTGCTTCCCTTGATTGGTTTAACTGGTAACAACTCTTAATTGCAGTCGTAGCCCGGCTTACTTTAAGCCATTTCATCTGCAGTTTTATTCTTTACTCCTCAATGAAGCTTTTCTCTCTCTCTCTCTCTCTCTCTCTCTCTTCCCACCAGCACAAAAGCATGAGCAAGCAGACACTACCTGGGGAATTTACCAGGAAGCAGAAGCCCAAGTTGCACCATTTATTATAAGTCAGTTGGCATTTTCAAATCCGTTTAAAAAGGGTAGATGTGCTGGATAGGGTAACCCATTCCCCTGAAAGTGAAACAGAAATGACGCGGGTGAGGATTGGTGCTATTGATTTCAGCATAGCTGATATCTTGTGAGGATTTGGGTGAGAAAGTTAATCCTGAACAAGAGGACTCAGGAAAACGCTGAAACTGCTTCCACCTTTGATAACTGGGGGATTCTTTCTTGTTTTGTCCCCTCCCCCTCAATTGGTCCTTCTGTGCAATTGCGGTTGATGTTTAAGCAATCATGCTTCATGAGATATCACAAAGGGTTGTCTCTTATTTTCAGGTCAGGTTTTGACCCCAAAGTGTCAGGGGCAGGGATAGTCCTCACATGGCAACCCTATTGATTATATGTTTACAAAAGAGATGTGTATACGGCTTCCTTTCACCACATCTCTTTTGTAAACATATAATCAGTAGGGTTGCCATGTGAGGACTATCCCTGCCCCTGATACTTTGGGGTCAAACCTGACCTGAAAATACGGGACAACTCTTTGTGATATCTCATGAAGCATGATTGCTTAAACATCAACCACAATTGCACAGAATATGCCAATGGGATAGAATCTCAATTCACCTCAATTCAAGAAGGATATCAACAAGCTGGAACGTGTCCAGAGGAGGGCGACCAAAATGGTGAAGGGTCTGGAAGCCATGAAGCCCTATGAGGAGTAGCTGAGAGAGCTGGGGATGTTTAGCCTAGAGAAGAGAAGGTTAAGAGGGAACATGATAGCCATGTTTAAATATCTGAAAGGATGTCATGTTGAAGAGGGCATGGGCTTGTTTTCCGCTGCTCCTGAGGCTAGGACAAGGAGCAATGGATTCGAGCTGCAGGAAAGGAGATTCCAGCTGAACCTCAGGAAGAACTTCCTCACAGTCACTGTTGTCCAGCAGTGGAATATGCTGCCTCAGACTGTGGTGGAATCTCCTTCTTCAGAGGTTTTTAAACAGAGGCTGAATGGCCATCTGTTGGGAATGCTTTGGTGGGTATTCCTGCATAGCAGGGAGTTGGACTGGATGGCCTCTGTGGTCTCTTCCAACTCTATGATTCTATGAACACTCAAAATCAAGCAAATTTCCATGGCAATGTACTTCCTCTGAGAGTCTTCCTGCTCAACCTGCAACTAGAGATGAGGGTCCATGCTCTTACACTGAGATCCAGGAGCTGAGGTTTGGCAATCCTAGATAACAGTGTCTTGACAGAGGCATTACAACTAGTGCCCAGTGGTCTTTTACCACTAGATCTTGCTGTTGCTACCAGAAGCAGTGAT
This sequence comes from Iguana delicatissima, assembly GCA_948472985.1. NCBI lineage: Eukaryota > Metazoa > Chordata > Lepidosauria > Squamata > Iguanidae > Iguana > Iguana delicatissima. The sequence continues at coordinate 199,619 of CAOKZL010000019.1, read as the reverse complement.
TCTCCCTTCCTCCTGTAATTTCCAATGCATTTAAACTGACTGGGAAACTTTTTGAAGCAGTTTCTTTTTTAAAAAAATACCATGGAGACTAGAATGGGTAGGTGAATAGGTGAGTCCCAGGTCTGTTTCTGTTAGTTTCCAAAATGTGCTATTGGATTCCAAAGTACTGTTGGATTCCACAGCACACAACTGGGTCTTATCCAAAGAGGTCTCAGCTGCTAGCACCTCCACTCCACTTCCTCTGTTCTCTTAACTCTCCAATCCACTTTGTGAGGTTTTATTATACCTATACCTTTCCTGCTCATCACAACCGAGGTAGCTCTAGAAGAGTGGATATCACATGCTTTATTTTTCTAAACACACCTGCAACACAAATGGGGTCTGTAATGCCAGATATCAGAGCCAGTATGGGCATGAACACCCATAAAAGTAACAGATCCTGTAATTATTTAGGTTGGATAATGTTTTCCGGGTGATCCATGGCAGGTTATAGAAACTGGGTTTTGTTCACTGAGAAATGTGGAATGATAGTGAACCCTAGGAGTGAGATGGAACATATTGATCTGAAGTTGATGAAAGCTACAACTCTTGATGAAAACTTGGTGCAACAAACAGAAATGAGTATGGAAGATGAATACCCAAACATTTGCTGGCTTAAGTCCTATTATTACTTACGCTAGAATAGAATCATTGAGTCAGCTGGATTTAGCTATGTGTTCACTCGCCATTTAACAATTGGATCTACTCTAGTTGAGACTAAGCAACAGAATTCCAGTCACTGTGTGGCCTAGTAGAACTATTAATTCTTCATATAGTCCATATAATTCCACTGATAAATAAATCAAACTGGGAAAATCTGCGTATTGTGTTTAAAAAAACTCCGTTATCTGCTTTGTACTATCACAGATGAAGTGTACCTTTCGTGGTACGTACAATGCCTTTGTATCTTTAGAGTTTGGAAATAGCTAGTTATGAATAGCTTTTAGCTTGTCATTAATTTCTTCTCGTAATAACTAGGACATAATGAAGTTCCATTGTTACCATGATTGTAACAAATCTGTGACAATTACAGTCCATAGCAATCTATAGCAAGCTGTTATTTTAACAAGACAAACGAGACTTCTCTCCAATGGTATTGTGACTGTATCTCTTATATGTTGTAGCTGCATGGAGTGTGACCTCAAGCACATTTATTTGTTTTGCACGACAGAGCCAGAGCTTGAGAATTCTATTTTTTAAAAAAGAAAACACCAACAGCATATACGAATGTAAGTTATTTTTGAATAAAGAGAAAGTAAATAACTTCTTTCAAAAACTGTAACTATTTTCATAATTCCTTCCACAGTGGTCCCCACAGGAGCCTAACCAGTTAGATTTTGGAACAAAAATATGGATCTTGATTTTGGGGAAGTTTTGCTAACATCACTTGTTAGTTTAACAAATTATTTTTCTGTAACCTGTCCAAGATTAAGGGCTGGCATGTTGAATACATTTTAAAAGAAATAAGTGCTGCTAATGAATGAAACCATGAGATACCTTTTAAAAGCAGAAAATGAGCAGAGAAAACAAGTTACATGAATGATAACATTACAGTTGCATGAATGCTAGTGTGATGACCTTCAAACTATCATGTCCCAGCTCTGGAAAAATGATTAGCTGAATCTCCCATTTCTTAAAATAAAGGAATGTAGGGCAATGGGAAAGCGGGAACAGGAAGATGCAGGAAATTCATCAATTTTATCTGTTCCTGTATTTGGAAGAAGACAGGAGAACTAACATAGTTCTACTTTTCTCTTCATTCTCTCCCTCCTGGCACCAGGAGAACATCTGCAAGAAGCCTAGGCTAGTGGACCAACTCACCTACCTATACCCTAACAGTTTTGGAGTGCTGATGTCCACAACAGTGTACCTGACTCATTCACACAATATGGTGACAACTACTAGCTTTGATGAATTTGGAGGGAGATTAGACAAATGAATGGAAGTGGAAAGGTCTATCAGTGGTTGCAAGTCATGATGGTTGTATGCTATCCAGAAGCTTCATGACACTTTTGTGCCAAGAAAGATACTCCCACTTCCCTGGGAGAAAATCTAGGAGAGCATTACTGCTTTCAGCACCTACATTTGGGTTTTCCTTGGGCTGCATTTGACCACACAGCAAAACAGAAAGCTGGACTGGATCAGCCTAGATTTGACATGGGGTAGAGATGGCCATGATCTTAGTATGACCGGGAAGAAGGTACAGGTGAGCATCAGAACAGATTCTGTTGAGTTCTTCGTAGGTCATCACATTGATGGTCTCCCCTATCTTATTGCTAAGAACATGCCCAACTCCAGCGTACATCAGGTCCCTTGCCATTCTTTTTTTCCCCTCTTTGTAATTTTATTTTTAATTTTATGTACAGTGGACCCAGGCCTATGGTATTAGAGCTAGAATGAATTGCTTCCCCGCAATTTTTCCCATATCCATTTGTATGTTCTGTATATATTTTCTAGATATCTACCTATTTGGTGTGCAGTTCTCAAATACTTGAAATCTGTATTTGTCATCTGGTGATAGTGTGTATGATTATGTCATTTGGAAGTGTACACTGTCATCAACTTCCAAGATTGCACATTTGGCAGTTGGCATGGCACAGAATTAAACATTTGACTATATTTCATAAGGAACGTGGAATGGTATTTGTTTAGCAGTTAGAAGGACTTTAAAACAGTGAGGCAATGATATGTAGGATCTGACAGTTGACGCCTTGTGGGCTTCAGGATCAGAACCTGTTCATCCTCCTGTTGGCTTCCTATGGTTCTAACAAGCTTCCCTTTTAAAGGCTTGGTGGGATTGCTTTCCCTCTCTTCTCTCTCTCTCTCTCTTTTGGTATTAATTCCATACTTACTTCTGGGAGCTCACCCTCTTCCACAATCAGTTCTCATCCAGGTTGGGTCCTCTTCCAATTTGATTAATAGGCTCACGTTTCACTATGCTGGTCAGAAAAAAAGAATGAGGTATATGAAGGACTACAAGTAAATTTCTCAAGGACAGTGAACACATTCAAGTTCCTGGTTGCTTGAACCCAATACCACAAGTCAGTGTCCAGAGGAGTAAATTTCCTGGTTGCAAGATCCCTGTGCCTCCACTGACTCAAGCCAGCTGGTTGTGGGTGGGCCGAGGACCATCTCCATGTAGTATTTTTCTGCAGAAAATAGCTTTTTCTGTCTATTGAAAGAGTATTTCTGTACATAAAATAGCAAGATTTGAGAAAGATTCCCCCCCCCCCATAGGGAATGCTGTAGTTGGGAACTTATTTGGGATACTTTTATGTACAAAAGCTGTATTTTCTGCAGAGGAGACAGCTTCTTCTGCATAATATCTCTCTGCAGGGAGTTCTGCTTCCTACACACACATGCACAGACACACACATAAATGTCCACATTTTCCACAGAATGACTCCTGTACTGGGAAAATTCTGATCAGTCAAGGATTTTCCTTTGTATGTTTTTCCCAATGTAACAAGGTTTTCCCTGTTTTTCAACTATTTTGCAAAATATTTTCAAATATTCCTTCCACCCCTGTCCTGTTTTTTCCCTCTGGATCTAGTTTCACTTTTCATAGTATCACTTTTACTACTGCTGCTGCTGCTACTCTCCCCTCTTAGATTCGCCTACATGGCTTGAAATGCCAAATAAGGGATCACAATGTTATGCTTAAAGTGATGATACAAAGCCAGTGTAAAGTAGTAGTTTGGGTGCTGGACTACAACCCTAGAGACCATGGTTTGATTCCCCTCTCAGCCATTGAAACCCATTGGATGACCATGGGCACATCACACACTCTCAGCCTCAGAAAACCCCCATGATACGTTCACCTTAGGCTCACCGTAAGTTGGAAATGACTTGAAGGCACCCCACAACAACAACATCTCCAAGCCAACCAATCAATAAATGAGGCATTTGTTCAATTTACTGAGGATAGACTGAGAGCAAGGGCCATGGCAATGTGAATAAAACTGCAGTCATCGTCGTCATCAACATTTCACTTTCATGATGTTTCTGGTCTTATTGTTGTGTAGTGTTAGCAACCAGAATTTCTATCCAAAGATCTAGGAAAAAATGAGGTACTGTCAGATCTGTGGTGCATTCCAAGGAGTGTCGCTTTTGTAATTGGGTTCTGCAGATCCTATCTATGGCAATTGCATTCAGTGTTTTGTCAGTCCGCTTAGAATTGCTACAAGGGTGCCTGGAACCACTGGAACCACGGGTGCTTTCTTTTCCCAGTGGTGCTGAATCTCCATTTATAGTTCTTGATATCCCATAATCTTTTCCTTCTCTTTGCCATCAATTCTGCTGTCCCCAAGGATTGCTGCATCTGTAATCCAAACCTTCTTATTTTCTGTACCACAGTGTCATTAGTATTGGTATTTTTAGTATTTTAGTATTGTTAGTGTTATTAGAATTGCATCGACTGCTTGCTTCAAGTTCTATCTGTGTTCCACTCATTTCAGAGGACCTTATCCCTTAGGGAAGGTGTTCAAGATTGTGGACTTACAGTGTATTCAACAGAAATTGACTTTCAACACATGCTTTGATTTTGACCCAGGGTGGGGACTGAGGTGGTGCTCCTTGTCGTTCCACCTCATTGTGTGCATTTATTTTAAAAACATCTGCATAAAACTCATCCCCAGTTTTGTGCATGCTAGTCTGTGCATGCTTATATTGCATATTATCTAAGATGTATTTCCCCCCCAATTTTACCTTGTAGAATCAGTTTTTATGATAATGAATTTTGTGCACCTTTTCTTGCACAGTATACGATTTTTGCATAGATGTTTTGGCAGGAGAAGTGAAAACTGAACATGCAAGTAGATGGTTCAGTTCACATTCTGGTTCAGGAACAGCAAAACTGGTAGGTCCATATGAATATGCAAACTAGACTGATGCATCCCCTCTGTCCCTACATGTAAATGAAATTTGTATTAAAGTAAGTTGCACCTTTTCATCTTCTATTATTTAGGAGGTTTGCAATTCTGCACAACTCTGTTGCCAAATGGAGACAAAGCACAAAAAACTGTCAGACATTACCTGTATGCCTGTTAGTTCTGACCATTCAACAGCTACATACCAAAGACAGAAGCCACAGTTTTATAGGTGCATATCTCAGAGTAAATGGTTTTAAATCAGTGGGTATGGGTAGGCATGTAGAAGAGTGTGTTGTTGTTAGTTCATACACATGATCAGAAAGAAGCCAACTTTCAAAATGTAAGATTCTTTCCAGAGATGTAAAAAAAAATGCACGGTTGTAGTTTTGTTTCTAAGTAGCTGGAGTTGAAATGTAAGTTTGTTCCAATGATGAAATATAATCCAACACTGGCCAGGTTCTCCCCTCTCCACCTTGCTAGACAATGGCAGCACTGCATTTGACAAGTTTATCGTATGGGGAGGGGAGGAAAGCAGAATGTCAGGGAAGTTAAGGGGCGTACGTGTAGGGAATTCCCTGCAGCCTTGGCAACTTTCTTTGGGGAACGGGTGAAGCCTTCCCCTACCGAAGTGTTTACAGCATTTGCAAAATGTGTGCTGACAAGAGGAATCCCATGGTGTTTTCTCTCGCCATTCATCTCCTCCGAAATGAACGTGTGAGTCATAGAAATGGACAATACGGTATGTTTAAAGAGCTAATTGTGTGTCCTGGATAATCCGAATGGAGCAGGGCAATGAGTAAATATGCCGTTGGGTTTTTGTGAGTGTGGCGCCTTTATACATTTGGATAGCTCGGGAGTTATCTTAAGTCAGGAGGTGGTTAAGAGAAATCAAACATATTAGCTGGAAATTGTCACCAATTTTCAAGGCAGGCAGATTTGTTGGGTCTTTCTTTCTTTCTTTCTTTCTTTCTTTCTTTCTTTCTTTCTTTCTTTCTTTCTTTCCTTTTCTAAAGGGGTTGTGAATAAGCCAGCCGCTTCCTGCTCTGTGGTTGGCTGAATCCTATTGTTGGATAAATATGTACCTTTTGGTATTTACACTGGGAGGGAGAGGGAGAGGAAAACACAGAACAGTTTAATAACAGAGAATACATATGAATGTCAAGCATCTGCAAGGGTATTTGACTCAATAAAGCTGAATAATGGAGGAACTTGGTATACAAAGGAGCCCTCTTAGTCCTGGAAATGAAAGGTCCAATTGAAAAGGCTCAGGATGAATGAAGATGGAGCCATAATTAGCTAACGGAGGATTCCAAAGCTTTCCCACTGGGTTGGCTTTGTAATGTTGCAAAAATGACCTGCATTTGTGGAGACTGAGCTAATGTGGGCCAACTGATAGATTGAGACCCACTTTAAAAGGACTGCTTTCCACTTCTAATTCTCTTGCAAGGCCTCCCATAATGTTAAGAGCTGCGTGGAAGGCAGAAATTCAACAGGCATGCTGGAAGTGCATGAACTTTTAGTAATGGAAGAAATTCTACCTGTTTTCCGTTCTGACATTTATTTGGGAGGGGGCTGTCTGTCTCATAGTTTGCTTGTTTATTTATCATTTTGTTTAATCTAACGAGCAAACAGGCATCCCATAATAGAAGAAGTGGACATTCTGCTTTAATTTTGAGAGAGTTAGGAACTCACATGTTGTTGTTCTTGTTAAATTTTAAATTTACATACAGCTTTTTAACTAAACATTAGGAATTCAGAGTGTTAGAACCAAGAGGCATGCTTATAATCCAACCAGCATATGTCACATTCAAAATAATAATATTAGTAAGAAGAAGAAGAACAACAACAGCAACAATAATAATATTTTGTTACCTGCCACTCCTCAAGGCAGGGTAGAACATAGATACAATTAAAAACAAAGAATACAGCTTCAGCAAAGAGAGGTTATTTGTCATTAAAAATAAAATAAAAAAATAAAAAATTACTGTATCTGCCTTTGCAAAAGTTATGAGTTTGTGCAGTTTTTTGATATGTAGCTAGGTATTATATCAATTGTTTTACATGTTGTATATCACCTTGGAGTGGAGAATATACAATTTCATTTGCAAAGCAAGCAGTGAGTAATTTTACCAGTTTTCTTACCAGTGTGAACTGCGGAATTTCCAAAAACCCTTGGCAGTTTGGGGCTTATTCAGTGCAAAATTAAAACTTAAATCTTTTTGCACAGAAAACAGCATCTTCTGTACAGGAAACAGTATTTTATTTTCTGTGCCCTCCAAAATAAAATAAAATAATTAAAAAAAAACTGCACAGACAATGGTGTTTCCTGCAAAGAAAATGTTGTAATTGGACGCTCATTCTGTATAAAATTTTCGTAGGGTATTTTTCTGCAAAAACAGACCCACAGAAAGTGCAATTACCTGCACTGAAAATACTGTTTTCTGCACAGCTCCCCATGTAAAATAAGTTCCAAACTGTGTTTATTCTTGATAGCCCAGGATTTTTTTCTTGTTAAGGTTTCCCAACACTCAAGAAACATGTATTTTCAACTGTTTTCCAATATTTTTACATAGACTCCCTTGAGAGGCAACAGCGTGCTGGTATATTACAATTTCGTTCTGTTCTTATTCTGTATCTCCAGTTCACATTTTATAATCTGGAACAATCTTGTACTCGGTGAGATTTGGGTGAAACTGCCTGTTCGGACACAGCACGTCCATGTCTCAAAGACTTCAAGAGATCTCATGTCCAGGTTCAGGCGAAAAAAGAACATTTGTATCCCTGCCCTTGTTATGAGTGTTGTACAATTTCTGTGAAATGTACTTTGCATGGTTCTCATCTCTATGGAAAATCATATAAAAATTCAAGCAGCCAAAGAAACTCTCACTGCAGGAAGAAAATCATAAAATTATTTGTTCCTTCCTTTGAAAGGAAACTCAAGGAAGACCTCTCTCTCTGCCTTTGTTGAAATGTCAACCCTAACATCAATGAAGAAAAATTAGGAACACACCGATGTATGGATGTAATTCTAATTCTTTGTGAATTTTCTTCTCAAAAGAATCAATTATCAATTTTAGTCATTTTCTTCCCGCTACGAGAAAGTGTTTGAAAATTGTGCAGTTTTTGAAGTCTGTTAACACTTTGAGACTTATTCTGTGCAAGATTTGTACATGGTTGTTTTTCACAGAAAATGGCATTTTCTGTATAGAAATTCATATTTCCATGCAAATATTATTTCCTGCATGTAAAAATTGTTTCTCCTGCAAAACAACTGCATGCAATTTGAGACTTATTCTGTGCAAAATTTGTACATGGTTGTTTTTCACAGAAAGCAGCACCTTCTGTGCAGAAATTAATATTTCCATGCAACTATTATTTCCTGCACAGAAACATGATTTTCCCTGCAAAACAGCTGCCTGCAAGTTTTTTGCAGGATAAGTCCTGAACTGCAATGACTGCTGTCAGTCCAGGACACGTTCCGTCAGAGATTCTCAATACTCGAGAAATATGTTTTTCAACCATTTTAAAAAACATTTTCAAATATTCTCCCCCTCTCTACTCCATGGACATGGATTGTGGAAAAGCTTGGACTCATAGGATTTATAGTCTTTTCATCCTCCCACCATGGTCACAGAATTAAAACCGATGAGAAGAATAATAAAAGAAAAAAAAAATCCTTACCTCCCCAAAAAGCAGTGTAATGTAACTGCCTTATTCTGTATTGGTTAGAGTCATCAGCTGTAGAATAGGAGTCTTGAGAAACAATTGCTTCATGTGTAATATGTGGAAGGAGCAGAATTGGTTCCTCTAAACATTCCTACATCTTGTCTCTCCAGTAAAGTCAGACTGTTAGGTCTGTCACTCAAAACTGTTGTTTGAGAAGTATATGTGTAGACACCAAAGTGGCTCAAATTGTTTTGTCTTACAATGGTTTAGGAAAAGAATTCTCATTTTACTAAATCTGGATTTTACTAAAACTGCTAGGGGTTTTGTTGGGTAGCCCTCCATATTTAGTTGGAGTAAAGCATTTATTAGGGGATATGTAGTAGAAACATATAGGTAAACACGCAGCTGCTTGCTAGTAACCAGACATTCCAGAAAACACCGTTAAGTAAGCAACACTTGGTTCCCACCAGATAGAGCCAGACTCTGGTCTGCCTCTCAAGGTCAGTACTAATTGCTTTGCGTGGGAACAAAGGGGAAAGCTATAACATTTTGCTTCTGCACATTTCCTTCAGTTCCAATCACTGAAGTTTTGTACCAGCATCTCACTCCTGAATAAAACTTGTTTTCCATGTTTATTCTGTGTGTGTGAAACCTGTTCCTGACAGGTTTCCTTTAATGCTTGTGGCTTGTGTGCATTTTTTTTTTCAATACTATAGTGTTTTGCCATCATCATGTATGACAACCTTGACAAGCTGGAGCCTGTCCAGAAAAGGGTGACCAAGATGGTGAAGGATCGGGAAGCCCTGAAGCCCTATGAGGAGCGGCTTAGGGAGCTGGGAATGTTTAGTCTGCAGAAGAGAAAGTTGAGAGGGACATGATAACGGTGTTTAAATATTTGAAGGGATGTCATGTCGAGGAGGGAGCAGGTTTGTTTTCTGCTGCTCCAGAGACTAGGACAAGGAGCAATGGATTCAAGCTGCAGGAAAGGAGATTCCACCTGAACCTCAGGGAGACCTTCCTGACGGTCAGAGCTGTCTGGCAGTGGAACATGCTTCTGCCTCAATGGAGTGTGGTGGAGTCTTAATCTTTGGAGGTTCTTAAACAGAAGCTGGATGGCCATCTCTTGGAAGTGCTCTGATGTGAGTTCCTGCATGGAGAAGGGGGTTGGACTGGATGGCCTCTGAGGTCTCTTCCAAATCTGTTATTCTGTGATTCTGTGAAAACAAAGGAAGGGGCTGTTTCATTCTCTATAGCAGTGATTCTTAATCTTTTGTTCATCAGGGAACCCCTTTAAATATATTTTGTTGCTGTGAGCCCCCAAAACTTCATTCAAGTTTGAAAACCGTGAAGTTCATCACAGAGTGATTTGAAATTGTTCATCAAGGGTCCTCAGTTTGGGAGAGAAGGGAGAAATAAGAAAACTGCACACCTCCCGGAGAGACACGGGAGGGAGAGGAAAGACTTTCCTCCCTGCTTCTTCCTGCTGATTTGTAGCTGGAGTGGATTGGGCACCGATGTGCAGGCCCAGCCACCCTGCCTGCCTTTGCCTTGGTTCCTATCAGGTGGACTCTCCATTGTGGGGAGAAGACAGTCCCAGCAGCCTTTGAGGCTTGGCAGACTGCCCCCCACCGGAGAGGTCATCACAGACTGCTGGGGGTCCATGTACCCCAGGTTAAAAACCACTGTTCTATAGCATTGGAGACTGCCATAGAGTTTTCTTTAATGCTTGTGACTTGCTTGCATTTTTTTTTCAATATTATAGCACTTTACCATCATCATGTATGACAGTTAATAGGTACAAATGCAAGTAATACAAGTACACATGTCTGTTATTCATAAAGTTTTTTGTTTTGTTTTGTTTTGCTTTTTTGGAGGAGTGGGGTAGATATACAACAGCTTAGCTCAAAGAAGAGCAACTCACCCTAACTGTATTCCTTGGCCATTTCAAGTGTTCAGGACTTCTGCTCAATTATTTCTTTTAGGTTTTGGCCATATAACTGGACATTATCCGATTCCTTTGCTTTATCAAAGCATCCTAGTCAAAGATTTTCTGTACCTTGGGTCAGTCATTAATCAAAATGAGCCAAGAAACGAGAAGCAGGCTAATGCTTGAAAGGGAACCTGTACAGGAATTAGATAAAACCCCTGGATACATCATTAAATACCCTTGTCACCCACGCTATAGCATTTATAATTTCTATGTATGGTTGTGAAAGCTGGGCAGTGAAAGTAGCTTACAGGAAGAAAATTGCCTAATTTGTATGTGGTGCTGGAAGAGAACTCTGCAGATAACATGAACTGCTGAAAAAAGATAAATAAAGGGATCCACTAAAAAAAAGACAGAAGCTGGAATTCTCACTGTATGCCACGAGGACTAAACTGAAGCTGTTGTGCTTTGGGCATATCACAGTCAACGTGGCTCATTGCAGATGAGGATAATGCTTGGTGAAGCAGACAACAGTAGGAGACAAGATTGCGCTACAGGAGGACTGATCCCATCAAGGAGGCCATGAGCTTGGGAGATTTGAGCTAGGGCATTCAGTGTCTGCCATTTATACATCACCGTAAGGTAAAGCTGACTTCTTGACCATTAAGAGTAACAACAAGAAATCTGTGGGTGGAATCCATGTGTTGAGTTCCCATCGTGCTCTTGACGTTCTTCTGCATATCCATGAAGGTTCCATGGAGAGGAGCAACTCTGGGCTTGAGCCGTTGGGTGAAGCGGACTAGAACAGGCGCTGGTAGTTCCCATGACAGCACAGCACTGCATGAGTTTCCTTTCAACCTTAAAGGAGTTATCCAAGTGCTGAACCTACTTTGGGGATATGGTTCTTGTAACCTTTGGACTAAAACCCAGAAGACATTCATTGCCCAGGTGACCAGCTGCAGCTAGGATATATAGGGGAGTACAACATGGGCCAAAGTTCACAGGCTAGTTTATATTGGGGACTCATACCATTTCTTATTTGATTCTGTATTGCAAAAATATTTCACATTTCTAATGTTTTCCTCCAGCTGGGTAAGATTGCAAGAATTTTTGCACATTGATTCGAGTATTGTTGTTACTGCTGCTGCTGTTGTTTTTTGTCTTTGTTTTTCCTTCCTTCGTTCCATCCTTCCTTCCTTTTGTTCTGTCTTTATTTATTTCAGATTTTTTTTAAAAAAAAGAAATCGTGGAGTTTTTTTTTCTTGCACAATAAATACTGTCTTACACAAAATACAATGCTCCCTCAAATAATAATAATTAATAATAATGAGGAGGAGGAAGGAGAGTGTTTTCATTTTATATTCCTGCATGGCAGGGGATTGCGTTAGATGGCCCTTGTTGTCCCTTCCGACTCTCAGATTCCATGATTCTTAGTTTCTGTTGGTGTTTTACTCACAAGCGAGTTCCCTTATGCACGTGAGCGTACTTTTTTGGCCATGGTGAGACATCCACATTGAATTCACAGCTGGGTAAGAGGAATTCGTGCCTTTGGTGTGAAACTTGATTTGCTGACATTGCAAAAATGGCAAGTGTGTTTACAGATGCACAACTGGTTGTACGATGTTGGTTTTTACAAGCAGGGTGGTATAGTAAAAACATCACTTAATAACATGAGTGTAGGCTTACACTACACAAACATATCGTTGGATCTTGGCTATTGCCTATTTAAAAAAGACAACAGTCAAGATGTTCTGAAGTAGAAGAGATTCTGAGAGTGAGTTAATTCACAAGTATGACTGAATCATGCTTTCATTCTTTAGTAGGAAAAAAAAAGTGGAACAGTAAAATAGAATGTGGGAATGATCCACCGTAAAATGGAGATTTCTAAATCTGATTGGTTTTAACAGGAGATGGCTCAAAACATGTTGGTTGGAGTATATTCTAAGAGTTGCTGGATTTGTTTTAAATTTTTTAATTTTGGTCACATTTCTTAAATATTTCTGCAGGAGTTCAAGTGTACATATGTATGTGTGTTTATGAGTCATGAGATTTAACAGAGACCAAGTAGATCTTATTATTGATGTGCTTACTGCTTCATTAAATTCCCCTTAAGATTTGCAGCATGGATATGGATCATTTGCAATAATAATTATGCAGTGATCGATTGATTGTGCCTGACATTGCACTTGTCACCTTGAAATGCAAAATCCATCCATTTTCAGCAGCAGGCACATTTTTCTCTAATCTTACACACCAGCATGCAAGAGTTTATTTTATGGAAAGAGAGCAATTTATAAAAGTTGGGAGACTTAGCATTAACCTTTTACTAAAAATGAAGTATCACTTGCCATTTTGCAAAAATGAAAATTGTCCAAGCAGCAACTTTGGGGAGATTAGAAAACAGAGTCTAATTTTTGAGAGGATCGTGCACCCCCCTCCACACACACACACACACACACACACCCCTTTCCAACCTGACTGCATGTATTTTCAATTGAGTGCCGCATGTATATTATAAATGTTTGCTCCCCTGGTACCTTTGCTCTTGAGAGGGAGCAAGAGCAGAACAAGTGTAGCTGATGAAATTTCAAGCTTGAAATCCTCTCTCTGCTTTGAAAATGGGCTCTTGCATTTCAAGAGGTCTGGGCTGACATGTTGCTACAGAAATGCTCTGCTTTTCTGAAATCATAGTGAGGAATAATTTTATGCGCGCGCGCACACACACACACACACACACTATCAAATTGAAAACCCCTTCGCTATGGAACTCCCTCCTGGGGGAGAATTGGTCAGCTCCTTTCCACTCTATTTTTTGCTAGCAGGCTAAAACTTTTCCTTTTAAAACAGGCTTTCAACCTTTAGCTCCTTGATACAGAAGGATATACAATAGGTATTTGTAATATTTAGTATGTGTTTCCTGTCTTCTTAATTATTTTGGAATTCTATCTTTAAAGTAGGCTGGAATCCTTTATCACAGTGTATGTTCCACAACTTTACATATACTTACCTATGTAAGAGGCATTAAGAAACCATGTTGCACAAACATAAGATGGGTTGCAACTGGCTTGACCACAATACATGTGAAAGGAATCTAGGAGTCTTAGTAGACCACAAGCTGAACGTGAGCCAGCAGTATAATGCTGCAGCTAAAAAAACCAATGCAATTCTGAGCTGCATCTGTAGGAGTATAGTGTCTAGGTCAAGGGAAGCGATGGTATCTCTCTATTCTGCTTTGGTCAGACCCCACCTGGAATAATCCTGTGTCCAGTTCTGGGCACCTCATTTCAAGAAGGATATTGACAAGCTGGAATGAGGCCAGAGGAGGCTGACCAAAATGGTAGAAGTCCTGGAAACCATGATGCCCTGTGAGGAACAGCTTAGGGAGCTGGGTATGTTTAGCCTGGAAAAGAGAAGGTTAAGAAGGGACACAATAGCCATGGTTAAAATATTTGCAAGGATGTCATATGGAGGATGGAGAAAGATTGTTTTCTGCTGCTCCAGAAACTAAGACACGGAGCAATGGCTTCAAACTTCAAGAAAAGAGATTCCATCTGAACGTTAGGAAGAATTCTGACAGTAAGAGCAGTTTGATAATAGGATTCACTGCTGCCTGGGATTGTGGTGGAGTCTCTTTTTCTTTGGAGATGTTTAAACAGAAGCTGGGTGGCCATCTGTCGGGAATGCTTTGACTGTATATTCCTGCACGACAGAAGAGGGTTGGAACTGATGGCCTTGGGGTGAGGAAGGATGACATTTTTCACCTCCTTCTTCCAGCCAAACAGGGCTGTGATGGACAGAATAAGGACCCTTCTTGCACTTCCTTGTCACAGCTTTGCTGGCCGACAGGAAGCAGGTGGAAATGTCATCTGCAAACACCCTGATCATTTGCAGAACAGACTGCCTTCCCTCCAAGTGACAGGAGCCCAGTAAAGTAAGTCTGGGGGGGATAACCCCAGGAGATGCTATAAAACCAAGTAATACATGTAGAATTTCAGTCATTTTTTAAAAAAGCTTTTATAACATAGTATTTTAGTTCTCTTCTGTTTTAAATTATTGTGAGCGGCTTGGGTCCCATGACGGGAGAAAGGTGCATAAATAGATACATAACAGGTAAATAAAGCAGATGTTCTGTGCCTTTAAGTTGTTTCTGACTTATGGACACCCTATGGTGAACTTATCACTTTTTTGGGGGGGGGTTAGAGGAAATGGTTCAGAAGAGGTGTGTCCTTCCCTTCTTCTGAGGCTGAGAGAGTGTGCATTGTCCAAGGCCACCAAGTGGGTGTCTCAGTGGTTGACTGGGAACTCAAACCCCAGTCTCCATACTTGTAGTCCAACACTGTACTGTCTCTCAATGCAGACTTGCTGTTGTTGAGTGCTTTTGAGTTGATTCCAACTTATGGTGACCCTAAGGTCAACCTATCACAAGGCTTCCTGGGGCTGAGAGTGTGTGACACGCCCAAGGTCACCCAGTGGGTTTCCATGGCTAACTGGGGAATCAAGAGTCATACTCCAGTGCTCAAATCACTATGCCACTTTGACTCTCAATGCAGACTAGGCATGCATTATTTTCCTCATCTCCAGAAAAAAAAAAGGGGGGGTTAATCATTGCACTCATTAAAAGCTGTATCATATTTTTTTCCCTAACTTGAACCCAAATCCTCCATCTCAGACTCCCCAAAAGGAAGAAAGGTGGTGGTGGGGAACAGCCATGAAGAACCAAGGGCGTCTTATTCGCCGTCATTCCTCTGGTTATGTAAAAAACGTGCGATGGCCCCATTCACCGTAATCCAGTCAGCACATCCCAGTCACAACCTCCTCGTGAATGGAACATTATTCTGCTGTTTTGAGTTCTGGAACTTTGGAGTGGCTGCTTATAAATATTTACACTTTGTGCAAGGGAAATAATTAATTGAAGGTGATATTTTAGGTGCAAGCCTTTGGATTGCATATGGTTGTCAGACTTCATTCAGAGTGTGTTTGCTTATGCGATGCCACATGCCCTTTGATGACCTCTTTTAGCATTTTTAAGACGTCAGGAGCTTCCCTTCAACTAAATAAAACATTGCTCAAAATCATGCATGAAAAGTTCAGTGCTGGGAGTGCATAAAAGCCACGGAGATCAGCAGTCTAGGGCTAAGGATGTCCGCAGCAGGGAAAATAATGCTCAACACGGAGAGGAACAAGAAAGGAAAAGGAAGGAAATGGAAGAAGCAAGCAGGGAGCCAGTGTATATTGGTTGTTGTCATTGTTACTATTGTTGTGGTTGCTTACACATAGAGTGGGTCTGGGATTCTTATGTGGCCATGCGCTGTTGTAAATGCCATCCCGTAAGTGGTTGCGCTTTCTCAAAAGCGGCACATTGGAGGATGCTATTCAGGATTGTACCTAACTGTTGCTCATCAACTGTTCCTCAATAGGGATGTAAATCTTTGCATGTTTCATCCTCCCAGACAAGAATAATTCATTCTCTTATTTTTTTCCCCTTGCTACAAGAAAGTTATAAAAAATGGTGCCATTTTCTAAAGCTATTGGCAGTTTCGGATTATGTAAAAATTTGTTTGTATGGGGAAAAAAAGTCATTTCCTGAGCGGGAAACAGCATTTCTGCAAAGAAAATGGGTTTTCTGCGCAGAAAACAGTGTTTAAAAGCTGTTTTCAGTGTAGGAACTTTGTTTTCTCTGCAGAAAATGTAATTTCCTGCCCGGAAACCTCGCATCCATACAGTCACAAAGTGCAATACTCTCAGCTGTCTAAGATGCTCATCTTCATTGTTCCCCAATGTTTCAGAACCCTGTTTTCTAACCATTTCTGAATATTTCTGGATATCCCTTTCAGCTCTCTTTTGGTTGTGTTGCTGAGGAAGTTAGGAAAAATATCTGTCATAGTATTGATGTAGGGTGGATCAGCTGTTACATGAAAGTACATGGTTGAACTGCCCGTTGTGTGATTGGTTGTGTGATGGTTCAGTCCATAACTTCAGCATAACTATGGTAATGTAGTTTTTACATTATGAAATGGGATCTCAGTCTAAGGCCATTTCCGCACTTGAGAGTTATAGTGCTGTCATCCCACTTTCAACATCCTTTGGAATCCTGGGGTTTGCAGTTTTGGGAGGGGCCAGCCCTTCAAAATTTTGGAGAGAGCAGGAAAACTTTGGGTAGCTAACATGGTGGAAGAATGGCAGTCATAAGCAGAACATGTTATATGGTGAAATGGTGGACAGATAAGGAAAGATAAGGTCATGGGAAGGAGCTTGGTGATAAGGAGAAAGGAAAGAACTTGTTCATTACTTTGGCAGAATTTTTGCACACCCTGGGATGGAAAAACCACCTTAAGATTTTTTTAAAAAATGTAAGAGGGAGTCAATACACTAGATTATTTCATCCCTCCTTCATGGTATGACTCACCTTACAAGTAACAGCTCTTCTCTTGGCTCAAAAGATTGTTCACAGTAGTCCCAAGTAGTTGACAAGATATATAGCTATCCAAGAATTGAGATGTCCTCCATGTTCCATCAGAGCATGCAATGCAAAATAAGATGACGTATGAGAGGGCCTTCTAGGTTGTGGCACCGATTGTGGAATACCTTCCTCTTGAAGATCCAGTAAAACTTGAATTTTTACAAAAGCCCTAAGGGACTAACACATTTCTAGTCTACGTCTGTGTGTGAGAGAGTATGTGGGTTCAGCCACACACTCTTGACTGTCAACAAATGGTGACCCCATGAATCCCATAGGGTTTTCTTAAGTAGGCTGCAGTATCCTATATTTCAGAAGAAATCTATATGAAAATAGTTTTAAATTGTAACTTTTTAAGTGATGTTAACTGTTGCTTTTAAAGGTATTTTAACTGCTATAATGTTTAATCCATTTTTTACCTTGTTCCCATTATTTATGCTTTTAGTCTGGAGATATTTTAAACTGTTTGTGTTCTATGCCACCCTCAGATCCTGTGATAAAGAGATGGGATAGAAGTGTTTTAATAAATAACATAACATAAGAGTTGTCAGGGGGAATACCTGATGATACATACATTGCTGTGAACTAAATGTGTACAGTATATGCTGTTGAAGGACTATTACATACTGGAAATTACTTTTTGAAAGGAACTCTGATCATGTGCGTTAAGGGGGAAAAAAAGGTTATATATTGGTCTGGAGGAGTGCCAAGATACCTGCAATTGAATGATTCATTAAGCTCCTTTTTTGGCTGCTGACATCCAAGTTGGATGGAGCGGACGGAGCTGAAGGATGCTTCATTAAGGATTAGCAAAACAAAGGCATTTCTGCATTTGGATTCTATAGATTTTTTTGTCATGGTCTCCTCTCTTGGGTGGGAGTACTTAGGAAACAGATACAGTGAGCCAAATTCCTTGTGGATGGTGTACCCTTCATATGACTTTTGCAGAACTTTAAAAATGCTTTTCTTTTCCGGGGGGGGGGGGGTGTCTCTGTTAATGCAATTTGGCAGCTTAGTATCATAAACTTATTGAGTTGGAAGGGGTCCCATTGATCAAACGCCCCACTTAATACAGGAATTCCATCTAGAGCATGCCCAGCAGGTACCTGTCCAACCTCTTATTGAAAACATGTAGTAAAAGAGACTCCACCACCTTTCTAAGTAATTGATTCCATGGCCCTCTTATTACCAAGGAATTCCTTATAATGTTCAATGAAGATCTTCCCTCTTGTAACCTCCTGTAGCCCCAAGCTCAGTACCTGGCACCTCCATATAGAATAGGACTAACCATTTAATGCTGAGTCAGCTGCTGAATTCCAGCTGCCAGATTCATTCTTTTTTTAAAAAAAAATGAATAAATAAGCAAGAAGCACACATACATAAATGAGCAATAAATAGGAAGGTATTATTAGTATCACTGTATGTAGACCATATCACAAAGCATAGGTAGGTAGGTTGGTAGACAGAGAAATAAGTAAATGATGTGTAAATGGACTGATAAAACTCAGAGTGTCATCTGATATTTACTTTATCCAAATGCGTGGTTCCAAATGCTTCCATAAGTTGGAGGAGCTTGCTGCCCCATGTTCCTATGATGAATAATAATAGCTAATAAAAGGAAGCCACATTTTTGTAAAATTGTCTATGTCTGTGTCTCAATTCAGTTCTTTTTTGCGCTAGTTTTTCCAATACAGCAAGATCACAGACATTAGCCTAACAATTGCTAGTATTTAGTTTGTCAGTGGTATTCCAATTACAACTTATTAATTGTAACTTGCCAGTTGCTTGACTCTCCCCCACAAACCAAGGGTTTGGGGACTGAAAATATGGTTCAGAGCTTCAAATAAAGCTTCTTCTATTTCCTGGTGACCCTAGAAAATCATGGGGGGGATTATACATGATTGTGTGATTTACATGATTGCAATGGCTTGAGCACTGGGCTCTGACCTTGGAGACCAGCGTTCAGTTCCCCCACTCAGCCATCAAAACCCACTGGGTGACCATGGGTGTGTCACACACTCTCAGCCCCAGCAAACCTTGCAATAGAGTTCATCTTAGGGTGAGCTTCAGTAATGGGGAGTGAGAAGGATCGTGTTCCCCACTTCTGAAGCTGCAGGCTCTTTTACACCCATTGACACAAAAGCCTATGTGGTAGATGAGAGTTCAGAGGTCAATGAGCAATTGATTGTGCCAGAAACAGAGCCAGTATTTGTTTATCTTGCCAACACCCCCATCAGCTGAAGAACAAGCTGAGATGGAGTCATTGCAACCAGTGCCAGAGGGAGAGGGGACCAGGAATGGTTTGAAGGAATTAGAGCCATCTTTGCCCCCCAGCCTGCAATCATTGAGGAGACAAAAAAGAGCAGCTCAAAGGGAAGCCATTTTGGTGGGATTGAGAAAGGAGAACAATGATGAGTAACACCTGTTTTTGTCAGCTATATAAGTCTGTTGGCGTGGCTTGCTGTTTGCTTGTAGCAAATCGCTACTCAAGCTCTCAGGACCCTTGTGTTCCGGCTCTCTTGACCCTTTTTGGACAAACCTTCAACATTCTGGACCTTGACTTTGGCTTGGTTCAGTGTTTCTACTTCATTGTTTGCATTGGACGCTCCCTGCTGCCTCCTTTTCTTGGACAAATACTATCGCCTTCCTTTCCTTGCTGGCAGAGAGTCATGAGCTGGGAGTTGAACTCTGACAGCCTACAGCTAGAGGAATGGGGAGTAAGTTGGATCCTATTCCCCACTTCTGAAGGTGCAGACCCTTTTAAGTCCACTGACCTATATCCACTCCACCACCGGCTCTTATTTTTCCTGTTAAAATTGGCTCCCAAACTTGAGACTCGACTTGAAAGTATCTTGCAAGGACTTGAGACTTGATTTGCAATTTGACTTGGGACTTGGAGTAGAAGATTTAAATACATCCCTGGGTAGCCATGGGTTGTACTAGATGGCCCATAGAGTCCTCTCCAACTCTGTGATTCTAACAAACTTTTTTCCTGGTGTAAGTTGACAATGAGATTCCAGCTTTGGGCAGGGATGTGTGAGCAGGTGGGTGTTCGCTGTTGTTTTGAGAAACCCAAACCTCAAGCCCCCTGCATATCAAAGCAGTTGGGTGGTTATTTGAGCCAGACACACAGAAAGGCAAGCTGAAGTGCCGTTCAGTGTCCGAATAAATGACTGCTATTTAATCAGTTGATGACATTAAGCCCAGCAACATTTGATTCTCCACCTTGCAATATCTGAAGTCCAATATTGCACTTCGCTAAATCTGATACATGGACCTCAGTAATAGAGGAAACCACTTTAGCGCTCAGCCGTTTGCTCTGCTGTATAAAACTGACTTCCCTGCAAATCCAATAGTGATAATAAAAATTGTGGTCAGTAGAAGTGGAGGAGGTAATGCATTTTGTTGGTTCAGAAGAGAGCCAGATGAAATTTATGAAGAATTCTCTCTCCTGCCACTCTCTTGCACATTCGCCATTTGGGTAAAGAAGATCAATAGAGCTTGGTTAATCACTTAGTTGCAAGGCCTTCTTCCTCCCCGGATATCACACAAATAGGCTCTCAAATTTTAATAGTTTGAATCTGGGGCCAGTAATAATGCAATGCCATCACCAGCCATAGCTTTCAGTGTTACTGTTGCCATGCATTTTACAGACGCA
Organism: Iguana delicatissima; assembly: GCA_948472985.1. Lineage (NCBI taxonomy): Eukaryota > Metazoa > Chordata > Lepidosauria > Squamata > Iguanidae > Iguana > Iguana delicatissima. The sequence goes on along the minus strand of CAOKZL010000019.1, from coordinate 179,001 downwards.
GGGAGGCATTCTGTCAGGGACACAGACATGTGTAGTTTTCCCTGAAATCTGTGTATGTCCTCTTTTGGGCATTGTAGAGATTGGCATCCCAGTCTTCCCTCCAGAGAGCCCAAAGCCCTTCCCCTACAATTACCCATGCAGCCTCCAAAGCCCCTTCCCACCACATGGCCATTTTCTGCTTGTGGAGTGTGGTCAGAATTAGAATAACATCTGGCTGTGTCCAGACAGGCAATTTTTTACATCAGCACTGAGACCTCTTAAAGGAAACTTCTCGAATAACAGAGATCAAATTTAGCATCAATCCATAAGAGAGAGTGTGGTAAGGGTTTGAGGAGGGGCATAGAACCATAGATTTGGAAGAGACCACAATGGTCATCGAGTCCAATCCACCATCATGCAAGAACACACTCAAAGCACTCCCAACGTATGGCCATTCAGCCTGTCTTTCAAAACCTCCAAAGAACACTCCATTGAGGCAGCATATTCCATTGTCAAATAGAGCTTACCATCAGGAAGTTCTTCCTGATGTTTTGGTGAAATCTCTTTTCCTCTAGTTTGAATCCATGGCTCTGTGTCCTAGTCTTGGGGCAGCAGAAAACAAGCTTGCTTTATCTTCAACATGGCATCTCTTCCAATATTTCAACGTGGTTGTCATGCCACCTCTTCTCCAGGCTAAACATACCCAGTTCCCTAAACCTCTCCGCATAGGGCCCGGTTTCCAGACCCCTCACCATTTTGGTTGCCCGTCTCTGGATGCTTCCAGGTTGCCAGTATCCTCTTTGAACTGTGGTGCCCAGAACTGGACACAGTATTCGAGTTGAGGTCTAACCAAAGCAGAAAAGGGTAGTACCATTATCTTCCTTGATCTCAACACTATACTCGTCATAGGCAAGGAGAGAATGGAAGAAAGTATATAGATGAAACAACTGTACCGATTCCTGAACTGGGATGAAACGAAGGCACAGGGAGACAGGTTGGGAAGACTGCCAATGTTTTCTCTCCCAGTGCAAGTGTTGAGGATTGGGCCGCCTGTGTGGGAGCCAATTACTGATAACAAGCATTTGCAAATTTGGTTGCATAATCCACCAGTCTGTACAATTTGCGACAGATTATTTCGAGTATACTCATAGCACTGTGCCTTTATTTAAATATCAAATAATGTTTCCTCTCCTAGACATAATCAACACAAATGCTTTGTAATTTTAATCACATTATTTGGCTGCGGCATTGGGTTTGTCTTTGTCTCTTTCTTTCGCAGTTTAGTCGGTGGTAGGAGGGGTTGGGTAACAAACAAAAAAATCCACATTGCTTCTTCATCAAGAAAGACATGAAGGCAATGTGATTTTATGTCCAAATAGTGAATATTTCATTTTAATATTTAGATGCCTTAATGTAATCTTATTAATATTTTATTGTTTAATATTATGTGTCACCACACAGTATTAGAATGCAATATTGTTTGGGCAATTCAGACAAATTGTTCACTTACAGTGTAATATTTTGATTTTTTGATTCAATATTCCTTTAGTTCCATTGGGTCAGAACTGTAGCAAAACTCATTGCTTAGTTCTTGGCCCTTTGGAAGAGCTGGGCTAGGGCGTGGACAATTTACCCCTTTGCCTAATGAGTGTGCCGGCCTTTGTATACCCATGGAAAGTTAGCTCCCGTTAGTATGTGCTGTCTTAGGGTATTTCCGCACTGGACTGTTACAGTGCTGTTATTCCACTTTCAACATCCTATGGAATCCTCAAAGCCCCTCCCTAAACTACAAACCCCAGGATTCCATAGGATGTTGAAAGTGGAATATTAGCACTGTGACAGTCCAGTGCGGAAATGGCTTTAGAGAGAAAAAAAATTCTTCTGTTCTCAGATTTGACAGACATCACTGACTGTTTGTAGGGAAACAGAAATTTGTCAGCACTTTCCAGTACGAAGACTGGGACTTGGTACGGCAGAGCGATTTATTTTCAATGAGCATGCACAAAAGTAAGATTTATGACTTTTGCTGCTCGGATGACATTTCCCACATAGCTGCTGAGCTGCAGCAAATTAAAGAGATCTGTGAATACTAAGGGGTGTGTTTTTGTAATGAGGGAGAAGAGACAGTGGCAATAAGAAGATAATTAAGGTAACAACTTGTGAAAAATTAAAGTGTTTCTGTCTTTCATTTTTTGAATCTCCGAGCATAAACTTTGTAGTTGTTAATTTAATTGCTGATGTTCTCTGTATCTCTGAAGAATATTAAGGATTAATCATCTGGTTCATTTCGACAAGAGATAAGGCCTAAGTGAATTGAAATTTTACCAATTTAACCCTGTCTGCCTCCTAATAAGACGTGATTAACATTTTTTCAATTAACAACACATAATTATTCCAGAGGCCTTGCTTGCATATTATTCCATCTTCTTGGGTCTTGAATGTCCTCTTCAGGTATGTAAAAATTGGTAAAATATGAAAAGGAAACAAAATATGTATTTATTGGTATTTGCTCATTGTCCGTTTAACGTATTCAACATAATCAGAGCGATTCTTTCTTGAGGGAAGATCTTTTCTTGTAACGTCACCCTTTCTGTTTATTTTCATACAAATTCTGACAAAGGAAATTCAGATTAACTGAAGCAGTCCAAGGATGTTCCCTTTAGGAATAGATGAAGAGATTTACTTATTTCTTGCACTGTTCTGATTTGTAAGATTCTTTTAAAGAAAGAGTCTTGTTTCTAATTAATTTATACTGATGGATGTCTTCAAGGAATCATTAGTACTCTAGCACAGTAATTCACACATAAGAAGTCTGCTGTTTTTGGCTATGCAATAGAGAAGGCTGTTGGGAAAAGCCTGTCACAGAGCAAAATATGTTTTTTTCCCCCTCCACTGAATGACATAAACATCCTCTTCATATATTTTAAAAACTTCTTCCCACTTTTTCTTTTGCAAGGTTGGTGCAGCACCAGGTATCAATTTAGACATGATTAAAATGGAATGTAAACACAGGAATCTAAAATAGAGTGATGCATTTTCCAACCTTGCCAAGAGACTGGAAACCAGTTACTAATGTGGCTCTGAGGCCACCAAAAGGGACCAAACAGATTAGTGTCATTCTGGTAAGAATTCCAAAAGCGGGGAGACACCACCAAGGAAGGCCTGTTAGTTGTTAAGAGACACTTCTTGTTGTCATTGTGTGCCTTCCAGTCATTTCTGACTTATGGCAACCCTAAGGCAAACCTATCGTGAGGTTTTCTGGGGGCTGGAGAATGTGTGACATGCCCAAGGTCACTCTGTGGGTCTCCATGGCTGCGTGGGGAATTTCAACTCTGGTCTCCAGGGTTGTAGTCCAATGCTGTTGGCAGGGTTCTGGGAGTTGTCGCCCCAAAAGTAACTTTCCCAAGCTTTGGTTGGAATATTGTGCATGTAGTGTGTTCATGAAAATGTTAACTCAAGAACAGAGAACTGGGAAGCAAGTGTGATAGTGTGCACCTTATTTTATTTCCGTTTAGTGCAGTGGTTCTCAACCTGTGGGTCCCCAGATGTTCGTAGACTTCAGCTCCCAGAAGCCCTGAGCATTGACCATAGTAGCTGGGGCATCTGGGAGCTGAAGTCCACAAACATCTGGAGACCCACAGATTGAGAACCACTGATTTAGTGTATGTTTAAGGCCACTTCTGCACTAGATTGTGACAGTGCTATTATTCCATTTCAACATCCTCTGGAATCCTGGGATTTGCAGTTTAGGGAGGGGCCTTTGAGGATTCCATAGGATGCTGAAATGGAATAATAGCACTGTAACAATCTAGTGCAGAAATGGCCTCTGGAACCCTCTGGAATCATGTTTTGATGCCACCTCTACTCTTTCTTTACTTTCCCCCTTCCTCTCTTCCTCCAACTTCTTTGTTTTGTGCATCTGCTCCATTTTGATGGGCCATTCTTAACTGAACAAACTCATGCTATTTTTGTTTATTCCTCTGAGATCTCTTCCTTTTACTGCATTACACCCATTCTCTCTTCCTCCTGTCATCTTCTTTCTTCAGTGTCCCCTTTACCTGCCCCCTTATTGCATCCCAATACAAGTTCTTTGTTATGCCTTATTGTCTTTCCCCACCATTTTCTGCGATGTGCTGTACTTGAGCTGCCTTTTCACCAAGTTTGGAAACTCCAGGTGGTCCAAAATATGGCAGCAAGGTTGGTTACAGGTACAAGGAGGAAAGACTGTATCACACTGATATTAAAACCGTTCAACTGGCTTAAATGGTTTTGTTTGTTTTTGTGCTTTTTAACTTAGGATGCATTTTAAAATGTATTTTAATTTATGCCTACCCCACCATGACGGGAAGTAGGTAAGAAATACAATTATTATTATTTTCCACTCTATAAGTTGTTTCCTAGAAGAAGTATGTGGTGCTGCTATTTCCCATAAGGTTTGTTTTGCTGCTGTTGCAAAACTAACAGCAAAGGAAACTGTGATGGTGGAGTTCACATCCTTGCTTGAAAGATCTTTCCCCAAACGTGTTAATTCATAACTTGAATAAAATAGAATGATGGGTTGAGACCCTGGATTGTTCCAGGGAGGGCTGGCCAGGCAGTGTTTGGCTTTGTTTCAGCACCCAAGCTTAGAAAGATGATAGTATCCATTTGTAGCTCGAGAGAATCCCCTAGGAGAAACAAGAAGATACCTTTTCTTAACCTACGGCCAGCTGCTGAATCACAACCAGCCTCTTCATGGAAAGCCCACATCTTCTCCCTTAGCATGAAAAGGTCAAGGTAGAAAAAGGGGTGGTTGAGAGCAAAGAGGCTCACTTAAGGCCAAAGGAGGTGAAGCCCTTTTTCCACAATGACCATAAAAAGATGTAGGAAAGCCTACTGTAAATGTTCTGAATTGCACTCATTGCTGTAATCGTGCTGGGGACCTGCATATGTAAGTGTTATATTACCAACAGGTTTCCATCCATCGGCTTCTTTGTCTCTTTTTAAAAACAATTTACATTCAAAAAGTTTTTCAATAATGTTTGCTATGATAAAAAGCAGGAAAATAAAAACACAAAAGGAGGGAGAATAACCACGTTAGTTGCAGGCTGCTATAAAAGCTCACCCAATGTCCAAATAAAAGTTCATATGTAAAGTTTGTACGTTGGCTTCATTCTCTGTGAAATGGTTAACTAATGCTCCAAGACACAAGCAAAAGACACCACCACCTGGTATTTTCCGTCCACTGGAAATCTATTTCCTCTTCTGTGTCTTCGAATGGGGTGTGAAATGTTACATATTCTCGTAGAGTCCATAGATTCTTTGCTAAATAACAAGTCAATTAAACGGCTTTGCATTTACAGTCTAGCTGTGTGCAGGTCCGTCGTTAATATAAAAGTTTGCTCTGTTTAAAAAAAAATCCTCCGCTGGGTTTCCAAAGTATTGTCTAAATGGCTTCCCAGCGGTCCTAGTTAGATGATGTTTGATTCCCCCACCCCAGCCCGCTTCCGTCTTGCAAGTGAATAATCCAGTAGCAGGTAACTGGAAAGACTCATTAACGGATGTTTATGGTAATTTACAAGAAAGCAAAACAAAATCCCACAGCTTGTCTAATGGGCAGCAGGTCTAATGGGTTGACTTAATGGACAGGAGGTCTGTATAATTTGCTGCCAGGCAGATGTGAAAATTTTTAAAAAAGAGAGAGAGAGAGAAAGGGAAATAGAGAATGGACAGAAGCTGGAGACATTTCAGTTTAATTCTCTCTCTAGTGTGGAAACATTTGGACATTTCCATCCTAAGCTACTTTTGCTTTAGAAAGACTTTCTCCCTGTTTCTTCAAAGAAATCTTTGATAATAGCCTGGAAATATCAATATATTAGAATCCCACGTTTGGGACGAGGATGTGAGAAAGCGCTGGAAGATTTGAAAGCCTCAGGTGGCAGGTTTAGCACATCTGTTTGGCTCTTTGACAACACAAAGATGGCTGATTGTCATCTGTGCCCTCCATGTTGAAGACTAAAATTTATTTGGTTATGTCTCATGAGGGTTCTTGGGTGGGAAGAGATAAAAACACCTGTTCTCTGCAAGCTCGGATCTCTTTTAAAGAACAAGTTGGTTGATCTAGCACAGTGGTTCTCAACCTGTGGGTCCCCAGATGTTTGTGGACTTCAGCTCCCAAAAGCCCCAGCCACTATGGTCAATGCTCAGGGCTTCTGGGAGCTGAAGTCCAAAAACATCTGGGGACTCACAGGTTGAGAACCACTGATCTAGCAGATAGATGGGGCAAATCTGGAAGCAGGAGAATCAAAAATGGTTACTCAAAGACAGGTGATTGTTGTGGGACTTCAAGTCGTTTCTGACTTGTGATGACCCTAAGGTGAAGCTATCAAAGGATTTTGTTCACAAGATTCATTCTTCAGACAGGGGCTTGTCAACATTTTCTTCTCAGGCTGAGAGGGCATCATTGCCCAAGGTCAGACAGTGGGTTAGTGTGACTGAGTGAGGATTTGAACCCTGGTCTCCTGGAGTTATAGCCCAACACTCAATCCTTCTATGCTGAAAAATCAAAGTTGGTTCCCCAAAGACAGGGCAGGCAGACAAAGCTGAAAGCAAAGGAGCAGAGAGCAGGTCTGAAAGTCTAAATAAAAGGGAAAACCCAGGACCCACTGAGATGGTTAGTTGAGAGCTTCTAAGCTCTCATAAAGGGTATCATAGCTCTTCCTCTGTCCTAAACCTTTAGACAATGAAGAAAGGGCCACTTAAACAGGAATTCTACACTCCAAGGCACAACCCAGGTGCTCCTCAATGCCTTTTTCTCCACCTTTCCAAGTAGAAGTCAGAGATGTAAGTAAACCAGAATAAAACCACTTTTCCCTCCTCTCCCTCTGGAGAAGAAAGGAACCCATGTGTGTATTGCACAGCCAAAGGATCAGAGGCTTCACAGACTTAGTTTGATTCTAAGTGGGAAGGACTGAATCAGGTTTTTGGGTAGCATATCTCGGAGCGCTGTTCTCCAGGCAATAGCTTAGGAAGCTGCAAAATTACAAGTGGCATTCAAACACACCTTGGAACTGCCAACCAGCTAGGGAAGCATAACAAAAATCCCCAGGGCCCCCTAACAAAATGGCCCTTCACCACTTACAGAAAAGTAGATCCTCCTTTCTCAGGTTTTCCCATAGCTAGAAAAGTGGGGGTCGATTGGCATCAGTCTGTGCCAGACTTCCTTTCGCCAAAGTCCCAACAGGAGAGGTGGACATTTGCACATTTGTGTACACATCTGGTGTGTTTTCCCTCTACAAAGCAAAGCACACACACACAGAGAACAAGGGGAAAAGAATTAGCTTATTGGTTGAAATAAAAACAATCCAACCTGTTTTTCTTTCTTTCTTTCTTTCTTTTCTTTCTTTCTTTCTTTCTTTCTTTCTTTCTTTTTTTTCTATATATATATATATATATATATATATCTGTTGTTATTGTTGTTGTTTTGTGGTGCAACAAGGCAGAAGTGATCACAAATCATGAATTCAATTTGCAAAAATGATGCACTCTGCTACAAAATTGTTCTTCCACAAATATCAAAAAGAAAGAAAGAAAGAAAGAAGAGAGAGAGAGAGAGAGAGAGAAAGAAAGAAAGAAAGAAAGAAAGAAAGAAAGAAAGAAAGAAAGAAAGAAAGAAAACCTAAAGCCCAGAAACTATCTTTCTATCTCATAGGTGAGGTGTATTTTCTCATTCTCACACTTGGATGAAAAGAAAGTAACTAGTGAATTATGACACAGATTAATCCTGTTGATTCATTGGATCTACTGTAGTTAGAATGAAAACCAGGCTATACTTCCATTCCTAAACATCCCTCCGCCTCTAAAAAATAAAATAAAATAAAATAAAATAAAATAAAATAAAATAAAATAAAATAAAATAAATAAAATAAGGATATGGAGAAAATGAAGGTGTGGTTTGGAGAAACATGATGGAGTTGAGACTGAGAGATGTTCCCATGCCAGAGGCCCTAGATAGCATACTTTCCAAATCTAGATGAGGGTATTGGGTGTTTCAAAACAGTCTTGATAGCAATGGATGTTGCATAGAATGGTGGTAGAACCCATGATTGTGTAAAGGCATAAATCAGTGTTGAAGGCGAGGAGAGTTTTCTTTGCTTCTGCTGTGCCACAGAGAACCGTTTAAGGTTTTGTCTACCTCCAAACTAATGGGCTGTTCGGCTATGATATCGGTGGTCAGGCAGAAAAGGACGGGTAGCACTAAGTGTGATTTGTGTGCTGGTTATAAAGTGTCTTACGAAGTAAGCCTCTTCAGTTTCAGGCTCTGTCAATGAAAAGCACCGGAGACATTTAAGTCAAAGGCTTAAGTGCCCCTTTGTCAGCTTCTTAGGAGCCAGCCAGTCTGTGGCATGAGTAATGCCTAATGGATTCATAAGCAAGCCGAAGAAGGAGAGCATCTCAAGAGGGGATGTTTCCTGCTGCATCAGTGTCCAGGGGAAGCCAGATAATAAAACACTTGCCTTTATACAACCGGTAGAAGTGCAGGCATTTATAAAGTTGGATGTTTGGCTGTTGCTGGCTGATGGGCATTCTTGGAGCAGACTCACTTTACTTGCCTGCCTCTCCCTATTTGCATGGTGTATTTTGAATTTGTGGGGATGAAACTTCAGATTTGGAAAAGTCAGATGGCCAGGGCAGATGAAGAAAGAGGCCAGTGGATGTCCAGTGACTCTTCCTGCCATAATGATTGGCCAGGAGATAAAAGACCATACCTGCCCTCCACACAAATTTCCCTTCTCTCTCTCTCTGGGCTTTTTCGCAGTTGGAGAAGAAAACGCTCTGTTCTGTTACTTACCGGACTGGCGTGCTCCCTCGGAGGATCCAGGCTGATCCGGAGCAGTGCGTGACCGCGCTACACACTGCTCCGGGGACGAAAACGGCAGCTTCCAGTTGGTGGAGACTCTACACCAACCGGTGAAGCTCGCCAGCCTAAAGCCCGCCCCTGGAAGATCTGCAGGCTCATGCTGGTGCGAGCCTGCAAATCTACACCAAAGCACAGCCACGGAGTGGGGCGCGCCGTGCTGTTGAAAGTCCTGTTTTGAGCGGTCTTTCAATAGCACGGCGAGCGACCACTTCTGGTTGTTCCGGAGTGGCTGAAGTCCGGAACTACAGAAAGTAGTCCGGACCCAGTCCGCCCCCAAGTGCAAACGTCCTCGCTGGAGGATGCTCTGCCCCGTTGCAAAAACAAAGTGCAGAAAAGGCCTCTCTCTCTCTCTCTCTCTCTCTCTCTCTCTCTCTCTCTGGTAGTGTTGATTCACCACTTGAACGTCCTACATATTACATCATCCCAACTACAATTGAAAAGATGAGTAATCTACTTTTCAACTCCTTTTACTTTTCAACCCTTTTTAAGAAGTAAAATTTAAAGCTTTGCTCAGGTATGAGCTCCAATGAGTTGTTAGACTTTTTTTTTTTTTTTTTTGGCACTGGGCTGGAGGGACATTCACCAGTTTCAAGTCATTTTTAAAAAGTTGCATTCCCCCTGTCTCCTTTCTGTCCTACCATTAATAAGTTTATGAAATTTGTAGCCAAGAAACCATTTTTAAATGAATTTGTAAGTCATCTTGACATTTGCAAATGTCAGGATTGGATTTCATTTTGATCCTTGCATCTTGAGGAAATGATGATGATGATGATGATGGTGATGGTGATTAATGCCATACGTATTTTCCATTGACCTGATTTTTTTTCCTAATCTAATAATTCCCTATTGTTTCCAAGGCTGCTGGTCAGCCATGATGTCACTTAAATCATAAACAGAAGACTCCCATAGAGACCTAATGGGATGTATTACAACGGATAGAATAGTGGTACAATGGACAGAATAGTGGTATGTATGGGATTACTTTGCTTGTGTATACTATTGGGTTGCTTCCCATTTCTTTCTGTTGACATGGCTTCCAGATATGAGTAACAGGCTGCAATGTGGTAGACCCAGAGCTTGTAGGATCAAAGCCTTAGGACTTTTTGATTAGCAGGGATTTTGTCATCATTTTCTTGACCCCCTCTTCCCTATGACTTTAACTGCATTCCCCCACAAGAACTGGAGAAGAGGTGGATTTCCCTCCCCCCAACGTTATCATATTATTATGAATTATCTGGGTTGCAATCAAAAGTATTTGGGATTAGCTTGGTCTTGAGTGGGCAAGCCCCATTAGCTTTGCAAAACACTTGCCTCTAGGGGAGGGAAATCTGTAGTTTGTTTGTTTAATGGGATTAAGATAGCTATCTCTGTTGATGGATATTCCTTGGGGGTGTCGCTATAGGTCAGAGATAAGCAACTATGGAAGGCTAGGCAACAGCATTCGTGCCCCAGCATAACTTGGAAGGCCACACACCTAAATAAAAATAATTGTCCCCAAAAAGGATTCATAGACCCCCCTGGACCATTTTAGGCCCAGGAGAGGCATTTTTTTTAACAATTTGTTTCCTGTTTCCAATAAAGGCCTCTCCAGAGCCTAGATTGGTCGAGGGGTGCAAGAATGTGTCAGAAATGTCCCCACGTTCCCTAGAAGGCATTTGAGGACAAAAACATTTTGGAAGGAAAAAAATGGGGGGTAGGAGCCCACAAAATGACCGGTGGGGGCTGCATGTGTCCACAAGCCACACTTTGCCCATTCTGCTGTAAGGGTTGCCATGATGAAGGCCTGCACTTCACAATTTACAACTACACCTCTGGAAGCAGATGATTCATACTCCGTAAATGGAAGTCACTTTATCCCTTTCTTAATGTGTCTGAACTACTGTTTAATGCTTGATCTGTTAGCCCCAGTCATCCCAAAGTCCCTCTTATCAGTGAGGTCACCTAAAAATCTCTCTGCTGCATACTGGGATTTCAGTCCTTCTGTCCCACATGCATCATCTGTGGCTTCAGAATCTCACTTTATTGCCGCTGGCCCAATACTGCACCATACTGAGGTCACACCACTCCTACTGTGGTTAGACTCTACCTACTTATTAAACCCCCATGTCCTCCATTTTCATATTAGGCCTCAAAGACAGGGGCAAAGGGGGCTTGCAACTTGATGTTCTTGTTGGCTCTGGCTTCATTTGTGCTAATGAGCTATTTGCTCAAGATTGATCCCCGTTTATTATATTCTGCCACTTAACAGCAACTCAAATGAGCCTCAACCTCTATTAAATATTGTCACCAACATTAATATTCCTCACCTCCCTTTTAAGAACTGTGGAAAGCAGAGCTGAGTAAACCTAAATTATACTAAGGAAGGAGGGAAGGAAAGACGGAAGGAAGGAAAGAGAAGTAGTGTTGGTTATGGTCCATAAGACTCTATATTGCCTGACTCCAGACTACCTAAATTCTGGTATCTCCCAATAATAGCCTGCCTGAGTCTTACGGTCCTCGGAAAAGGGCTTTCTCTACATTCTCACCACCACCACCAAATTGGGCTGGTGAGGATATAGGAGACAACCTTCTTGGCAGCTGTTCCTAAGTTATGGAACTCCCTCCCAAGAGATGCTCAGTTGACCCTCTCTCTGCTCTCCTCTTTTTGGCTGTAAAATACCTTCTTATTCAAGCAGGGCTTCAGCCTGTATGAGGGAGGATAGAAGGAAGTGCAGTGGGTGTCCTTTTTTTTAATGCATCATATGCAATATGTAATGTGCTATCTGTGTGTTTTTAGTTGTTCTACTTTAATGTTTAATTGGATGGATTGTTCAACAGTTTTAAAACTTTTGTACCACATACAGTTTTAGCAATTTTTTTAAAATATTTATTGTAAGCCTCTATGGGTCCAACAATGGGAGAAAGGCAAGATAAAAATAAAAATACAGTCAGTCCTTCACATTTGTAGGTTTCACTTTTATGGATTTGATTATTAACAGATTATTAGCTATCACCTCTGCTGTCTCCCTCTGCCGTTTCTCATAGGGACTGCAAGCCTCATGAGACTTAGAAACTGCCAACGGGGCTTATAAGTCCCCATTAAAAATGGTGTGGGGCAGCAGCGGAGGTGGCAGCCAGCCCCCCAGCCCCCCACTTCTGCCTTGTGAAGGAACCCTGATGCCGCAAAGGAATCCATCATGGGTTGAATATGGTGATCAGACTTTTCTGTGTGTGTTAAATGTGATTTGGGAGGGCCTAGAGTTATTCACAGGTTTTTCACTTTCATGGGGGTCCTGTGCCCCTAACCCTAGCGAATGTGGAGGGATGACTGTAGAAGAAGACAAGGAGGGGGAAGGAGGACGATAATGAAAATCCAAAAATTGAAGTGAGGGGAGATCCTTCTACCACAGTGGTTCTCAACCTGTGGGTCCCCAGATGTTTTTGGACTTCAGCTCCCAGAAGCCCTGAGCATTGACCATAGTGGCTGGGGCTTCTGGGAGCTGAAGTCCACAAACATCTGGGGACCCACAGGTTGAGAACCACTGTTCTACCATCACAATATGGATTAAAGACACTCTGGCTGAAGTAGAGAGTTCCTTAGGAGGCTAAGCAAAAGCAAAGTTAATCACACTTGCCAGGCGAGAAGGAGAAGATTGGAGTCAACCTACCTCTGAAACAGTGTGGTCTGTCCCAGTAACAAGGTGCCCATGCACAACCACCGATGGAACTCACTTTGTGAGTCCTCCTTTGCTTCAATATATCCTTGGTCTCTGATGATCCTTCTGTGTCATCTGACTTCTCTGACGAAGAGGATCATGAGCTTCTCTGGCAAAATCTCACTTGGAAGGGCTTATGACCAGAAGTCTTGGTGGCATGAGGATCTCGTGCCCTGTTTTGAGAAGAAGTTGAAGAAGCTGGCTACGGTATGCTTGGTGAAGAGAGCACTGATGCACATCCTTGAATTGTGACACCCATGCAGAACTATACTTCCGCGTTCCTTGAACTGGATGCAGCCATCCCACATCAGAACCAAATGTCCAACCACTTTTCTTTTACAGATAACTATTGTGCAAAACAACTTTATTTGAAGAGTTGAAATACTTACACAACAGTGGTGACAAAACATGTTTTGCATTAATCAGATATGTGCCAGCACTATTGTTGTTGTTTTTTAAGAAAAACATTTTATAAAGTAGAAACTTTTAGTTTATGTAATAGCGTGACTATGTCATCCATAGAATAAAGTATATATAAGAACAAGATAGGGTTAAAGCACCTGTGTTAAATGCGTTTTGAAATGCATTTTGCAAATGCATGAAGTTTAATGCATGAAGACAAGAATATATGTTTAGATTTCTTTGAAAAAAATCTTTTTCAATAAGAGTCCATGTTAAGAAAGGGTGTTGAATTGTCTCTAGCTTGCATGTAACGCAGCAGGGCTGTCTTTATACATGATCAGTTCAACAACTTTCAAAGGGTGACTTGCACCTGCATAAGATACCAACAGGATTTCTAGCTCTTCTTGGCATGTTTATTTCCCTCCCTGTAGGTTGCACACATGAACGATGGTATGCAGTTAGAACCTTTTGTCATTTTGCTTCTCCTTTGAGGGTTTTCGGAGGATAGCTTTTCAGACTTTCTGAACAAGCCGGCTACAAATTTAATCACTGCAGCAAAAGTGTTAATGGCCAGAGCCTGACAGATGCATCTTAGCATTCTCCATTGAGGAATGGTTATGGAACGTGTGGGTGGGAACAAAGATGTTTGGGTTAACTGAACTACATTGGAAGAAACTGCACAAAAGAGGGTTCCTTTCTCCAATACGTTGGCCTCCTTTTCCTTCTCTCTTTGAAACTCATAATACAGGGAGAGGTGAAAGAGATAGACTTTTTCATTAATTTAAATGCCTTGCAGAGTCTGTTGTGACAGGGGACATGTTTCTTTTTTATTATCTTGGTGGCTTGGATTAATTAAAGAAATTAGAAACAGAAAAAGGGAGAAAAATCAAAATGTATACCAGCTATTGCACAATCCCTTGTGCTTGAATGGACTCTCTCTCACAATGACTTTTGTGTGTGTGTGTGCATGTGTGAGAGAGAGAGAGAGAGAAAGAGAGAGAGAATAAGAAAGAAATAGAGAGAGATTTCCGTATGCATGTATGTGCATGAGAGAGAGAAAAAAATAGAGAGAGAGAGAGAGAGAGAGAGAGAGATTGTGTTGTGTGTACGTGTGCATGAGAGAGAGAGAAAAGAAATATTGTGTGAGATAGTGTGTGTGTAAGAAAAGTGACTAGTAGGGTGCCACAGGGTTCTGTCCTGGGCCCAGTGCTATTCAATATGCTGTTCAGTATCTTTATTAATGACCTGGATGAAGGAGTGGAGGGCATGCTGATCAAATTTGCAGATGACACCAAATTGGGAGGGGTTGCTAATACTCCAGAGCATAGGATCAAAATTCAGAAGGACCTTGACAGATTGGATTGCTGGGCCAAAGCTAACAAAATGAATTTCAACAGAGAGAAATGTACGGTCCTGCAAATAGGCAGAAAAAATGGAATGCACAAACACAGGATGAGGGACACATGGCTGGATAACAGTGCATGTAAAGGGGATCTGAGAGTTTTGGTGGACCACTGGCTGAAAATGAGTCAGCAGTGTGATGCAGCAGCCAAGAAAGCCAACACCATTTTTGGTTGCATCAATAGGAGTATGGTGTTTAGATCTTGGGAGGTAGTGGTACCACTGTATTCTGCTTTGGTTAGACTCATCTGGAATATTATGTCCAGTTCTGGGCACCTCAATTCAAGAAGGATATCGACAAGCTAAAATGTGTCCAGACGAGGGCGACCAAAATGGTGGAGGGCTTGGGAGCCATGAAGCCTTATGAGGAGCATCTTAGGGAGCTGGGGATGTTTACTATGCAGAAGAGAAGGTTAAGAGGGGACATGATAGCCATGTTTAAATATTTGAAAGGATGTCATGTCAAAGAGGGAGTGGGCTTGTTTTCCGCTGCTCGAAAGACTAGGACAAGGAGCAATGGATTCATGCTGCAGGAAGGAAGATTCCGCCTGAACCTCAGGAAGAATTTCCTGATGTTCAGAGCTGTCTGGCAGTGGAATATGCTGCCTCGGGGTGCTGTGGAGTCTCCTTCTTTGGAAGTGTTTAAGCAGAGGCTGGATGGCCTTCTGCTGGGAATACTTTGATGTGTGTTCCTGAATGGCAGAATGGGGTTGGAATGGATGGCCCCTGGGGTCTCTTTCAACTCGATGATTGTATGCGTGTGTGTGCGTGAGAGAGAGGGAGACATAGAGAATCTGGAAATATTTTTGCTTCACAAAACTTTCTTGTGACCTTATTTTTTTAAAAATAAGTTGCATATTTTTATAATATTTCTTTATTTATTGCCAAATGTAGAAACGGCTGCCATTGCTTCCAATCACTTTGCCATCCTTATGTCTGGCTGGAGGGTTGTGCGGGAAGGGGAGAGATTCTCATTCGGCCCTTGCACCTGGCCCTATTATCGTCGATTATGTCGCTAACTATTCCCCAGCTTCAACATCATTAAGTGGATCTAAGTGGAATGACATGGGCCGTGGTGTTCTCATCAGTGTAGGTTAATAGAAGGAAACTCATGTGATCATCTTTTCGGCAGAAGGCCTCATGCATTTGGAAATGCGCTCTCTCACACCTCCCAACCCTATTGCATATGCACAGAGAGAGACAATTCACCACAAAAGAGGCTAGGATTTCCAGAATGGAAAGCCAGCCCATGTGCTTGCTTGTTTAATGAATTCCTAGGACAAACTCTATCACTTCCGACATGTGTAGTACAAGATATCATTTCAATTTCAAAATGAATTTGGGGTAAACAGAAGCCTATATAGCATGGTGCACAAGACTTAGTCAGGAAAGGCTGGGTTGCTATGGAATCAAAAGGAATATATGCAAACATAATGAATAATAGTATTCTTTTCTGGAATGTTGGTATATTGCATCCCCTGCCCCTTGAGAAGGGAAGAGCATTTCAATTTGAATAAACAGAAAACTAGCAGAGGATCCATGTGGACAGGGGGAGAATGTAAAGTGCAGAAAATAAAAATCAGTGTTTGGATTCAAGAAAGTTGACCATTCAGAACCTTTGATATGGATCTACCAGTGTAAACCCACATACATTTAGTAACATTAGTTGGTGCCCGAGGTCGGATGTGAAAGGCCCTTTCTTCTTTCTCTCCCAGATTGGTATGGCGGTTCCCTAATCTGATAAGGCGCCCTGTTCTTTCCACACAGCTCTGCCTTCCCCTTATAACACCACCTTTGTGTAAAAAGGTGAGGGCTTTAATGGTTATTTAGAACCCCTTTATAGTTCTATGGTAGCATGTTTTC
Organism: Iguana delicatissima; assembly: GCA_948472985.1. Lineage (NCBI taxonomy): Eukaryota > Metazoa > Chordata > Lepidosauria > Squamata > Iguanidae > Iguana > Iguana delicatissima. The sequence continues at coordinate 162,762 of CAOKZL010000019.1, read as the reverse complement.
TGTGTGTCTTTAAATATTATATATCACTCAGCCAAGTCAGTGTTTATAAAAATAAACTATAATATTTATTAATATAACATACAGAATAAAGTATTGGAGTTCATATGCAGGTCAAAATTTAATACAGTTCTTTAGGGTAATTTTAGACCGTTTCCTTATATCTTTAAATTCTCATATAAGTGTGAGTATCATAAACGGCCCTTCATCTATACTTTCACCAAAGGCTCAACACCCCAATCTAGGTCACACTTTCTGACCAGATTCCATGATGATTTAATTACTCTTCTGCCTCTCACTAGGCTCCCACTGAGAATTAAACCCTCCCCACGCAGTCCACCTCCCTGGATGATTAAGAGACTTCATTCCAGAGCACTCTCTGGCAAGAAGTCTCATTGAAGGACTGCAAAAGACAATCAGTGCTTGCCTTTATATATCTTTTCCTCTTAGCCGCTGAACCCTCCCACACGCTACTGGGCTGGATTTTCCTCCTGAGGAGCTATTTTGGTGGCTTGGCAACCTACTTCTAGGCTGCTCTGGTACGTCAGCTAGCCATTTCCCCAGAACTCCATCATGCAGGGATTGGAAGAAGTCTTGCTGAACCACTCTGTTTCAATGAGACCTGCTGAAATAGCCTGTGTTGACAGTTTGCAAGGTCTCTCACCTTTTATATGAGAACAAGACCCCCCCCCTTTTTTTTAGTTCTTTAGCTTTCTTCCACCATTTTTCCAAGATCTCCCTGCACAAATCCTGTGGCATATGTGATGCTGAGCACAGACATGTACAAGAAAAGCACAGATCCAATTGCTTCTAAAAGACCCATATAGTTCACTTGTTGCTTATAATTTTTAAAAGTCCACTAACAACAGAGCAGCTGCTGTAGTTTGCTCTGGTTATACACTCTCAAGTCACCTATTTCTTACAGGAACCCTATTTCTGGCTTAACAGCAAGATTTATTAAGAGGAGGTTTGGCACTGCTTTCCTCTAAAGCTGAGAGAACGTGACTTTGCCAAGGTCACCCAGTGGGTTTCCTTGCATGAGCAAGGATTTTAGCCCCACTTTGCAAGTGGCCTAGTGCAACGCTCAAACCACTATACTTACCCTATCTCACTGCTGGAATTAGCCATGTAGCTTCTGTTGCCCATGCAGTCTGGTGAAAAAAATAACTTCTTTCAAGTCCAGGAACTCTCAAGACTAACAGCAAATACCAGTGTGCCAGCAAAGAGCAAAACAAAATAAGGGTCTGATTATCACATATGAAAATGAGACAACTGAGGATTTCAGCTCCAAAGCTTGAGATTTGTGTTTCAGGCCATTTCTGCACTAGCCTGTTAGAGCGCTATGGATTCCACTTTCAACATCCTACGGAATCCTGGGGCCGGCCCCTCCTGAAACTGCAAACCTCAGGATTCCATAGGATGTTGAAAGTGGAATCATAGTGCTATAACAGGCTAGTGCAGAAATGGCGTCTCTGATCTCATTGTAAAATTTATCTGGTAGCCGAACTGAGGATAAGCACAGAGCCCAAGGTTTGGTGAGGTCTGTGGGCACAATAGGGAGCAACAAACCCCTCAGTAATTATCCCAGTTTCACATGGGTTCAGCTTTCAGTCTGTTCCATCTGGTTTGCACATCACTCTAGATGTGTTTCCAAAACCTACCCACCACCCATGAAAATGCACACTTATTTGTGTGTACAGTGTACCTTCATATATGCCTTTTTCATGCCACATTTTCTGATGCAGACAATATTGTCTATGCAGCAATCAGCATTTCCTGAGCAAGGAACAGGGTTTTCGTGTGTGCATGTGCTCTCACACGCACACATACACACACACAAATAAATATACAAATGCATATATACATATACATATATGACTCTGTGTGTTGCACTGAAAATGCTGTTTTCTGTTCAAAAACAACCACATCCAAACTTTGTACAGAATGTTATCTTTTTTGCATAGAAAATACTGCTTCTGGTCAAAACAACTGAAGACAAATGTGCAGAATTAAGTCCTGAATGAGCAACAGACGCTGAAGACTGTGGTTTCTGAAGACTTTCTTGCAGTGGGAGGGAAGTTGCTAAACTTATTTGTTGCTTCCTTTGAGAAGAAAATTAAGGACAAATAACAACCCTAAAATCTAGCCGCTAAAATAGAAACCATAAGCAAAGTGGAGGCAGGTAAAAGGTGAGTGTGTGTGTGTATGTGTATGTGTGTTCCTTCCTTCCTTCCTCCCTCCCTCCCTGGATGCATTACAGCAGAAACTTTGAAGTAGTCTCTAGGAGGTTCAAAATGTTTTTTGTTTGCTTATGCAAGGTTTACTTGACCTGGTTTCATTTTACATGTGCACATTTTTAGTTATGGGTTAAGAGTTTGTTGAAACACATTGAACTGTTCTTCCTTGATGCGATATGCGAACATGCCTCTATGCTGTCCATGTTATTTCTGCCTCTGGTACCAAATTTTCCTCTTAAAGAAGCAATGCCCAGGAATACACCCTGTTTGTCCATTGAGGTATGTGCATTTTAATACCCCTTCCCATTAACTAAGTCCTGTTGGTGTACCATTTTCCAACATGCAGATTTTTAATCCTTTTCAGGATCTCTAAATGTACATATGGCTTTTGTGAGCATCTTTCTTTCTTGAACGATGCATCGCAAGTGTTTGAAAAGTATAGATTTCCACATATTTACTTCATCTCACTGTCAATCTTGGAAGGTGCAAAATGGGCATTTTCACCTGAGAGTGAGAAGTCAATGCATTTATTTTATCCATTTAAAAAGGTTTGCAGCTGGCTTAATTATGGCTGCACCACCATTAATGGGGCAACATGTCTTCTTGCGGTATGTTATAGTTTTGTTTTGTGTCTCAAGGAAATGAATAAGATTTGCACACCTTGGCAGTCATAAAAGCAGGGATTGTGTTTGGACACATGCAACCGACATATAAACGTGAAGCCCAAGACAGAATTGATGGGCATTCTGAGCATCTTCTCTCCTCATTAAAGTTATTTGTTTTCCACAAATTGCTATTAGAATTTCATTGTGCAGTTTAAGCTGCGAAGTGCACAAGTCAGTTGTAATATTTGGACATATTGACGATTCCATATTTTGATTTGCTCTTTGTTATTCTCCCCTCGCTGATGTACGTTGCTGAGCTGGTAAAATAAAAATGAATTAGAGAACAGAAAGAAACAAGCTAGCAGGCCTTCCATTTATAGACTTTTGTGGGACCTGAGTACCAAGGAAGGCTCCCTGATTTATTTTGAGCGTCAAACCGGCAATTTTAACACTATATTTTCATGACAAAGGTAGTTGCAAGGAAATAAAATAGTTATGTGTGAATTTATTCACTTGATAATACCTGCAAATGAAAAAGGAAAATAAAGGGGGCAGGTGGCATAAAACTTTGCTACTCTTGTTGGAAAAATAAAATGACAAGAGAAGGGTTGGTTGAAGACACGACCCTTACCAGCTACAGTGACATTCATTAGTTTTGTCTGTGTTGTCTTTGGAACAATATTCAAGTTGTGGTTTGACAGGGGGAAATAGTTAAATTGCAACACTGCTTTCATCCCATGACATTTGCATGGCTTTTTCGCTCTACTTCCCTCTGATTTTGACCTCCTTGGGTTGAATGGGGAAACCGACAACAGGGTTCGACTCACGTTTGTGCCAATGGAAGCAGAACTCTTTGCGTCATTGGGAGGCCTTTTCTGGGGCTGGTCCAAGACTCCAAAACTCCCCTCCAAGAGAGACTTTTTACTCCTTGATGCCCTTCGATCAAAAGAGGAAGACTTTTCTATTATTCTGGTCAGGTTTTGGAAACAGAAAAGGTGTTTAATAGTTCCCTGTGCTCTGATTCCTTCCCTTTTTAAAGGATGGAAATTATTTTAAATTCTACAGATACTTTAGAGTCATAGAGTTCTAGAATCATAGGGCCTTTTGGCAATATACTGTTATAGTGCTATTATTCCACTTTCAACCTGCTGTGTAATCCTGGGGTTTGCAGTTTACTGAGGCCAAAGAGCAATCTGGCTGAGATTTCTAAATACCCCTCCTTAAACTAAAAAGCCCAAAATTCCACAGAATATTGGAAGTGGAATAATAACACTATAACAGTGTAGTGTGGAAATGCCCATAGAGTCTGAAGGGGCCAAGACAAGTCATCCCATTGCTGAATTGTCCTTTGATTTCAGCAATACTCTTCTGTATGTTTTTCCCTACATGGATTTTAAGCTATTCTTTTGTATTGCTTCTAACAGATATATTTACGTTTTACATTGTTTTTAATTTTATAGGTCTCAGTTTGAGGTAAAAGCTAGAGTATAAATTAATTCCTCTTCCTTTTCCTCCTCTTCTTCACCATCACCTTTCTCAATATCATTGTCGTCGTCACCACCACCACCACCACTGCCACCACCGCGAGGCTTAAATTATAAATTCCGAATAAGTAGACATGAAGTTGCAAAAATGAGGAGGTAAAGGAAGAAACAAGAAGTCTGGAAAAAAGATTCTGGCCTGGTGGCATACGAGAGAGGCAGGGGGAGCTTCCTACAGATGTGATACGTTACTACACGCTCAGGAAAGAGAAGGGTTTTTAAACTGCCAGTTCTCAGTTTCCTGGGATGCAAAAAATCGTGCTTCTTCTCCCTCTATGCACACCAGCTGGAGAGCTGGCTGGCTGACACCCTGACAACGGCTTGTTGCCTTTTTTGAAGCTCACAGACTCTTGAGTTGGCTTAGACTAGAGGCAGGGAGCAATGTGGCAGTCTCTGTATGAGCAACCTTGGGAGATTAAATCTAGTCAGCACACGAGAGAGACGGAAAAAGTCAATTGAAGGCAAATTGTGTTACCTGCCGGTTGGATGTCTCGTTGTGGTACTGGGAAACAAGACGGATCTTTCGCCTGCTCAAACAAGGGGCGTTTCTTAGGATGAATTCTCCGAGATTTGAGCTCCTCTCTCGTTGGCCCTTTCCTCCCCTGGCACAGACCCTCGTGGACTTGCTTGCCTGGCAGGGAGCAGCAGCAAGGCAGTCTGTGCCAGGAGGCTGTGAGCCACGAGTGCGTGAGAGGAATTTACTCTATTGAGTTCATTTTAAAACTGATTCGCACTGCCCGTGCTTTCCAAACTGCGTGTGGAAACAGACAGAGGCCATTTCCACACGGGGATATAGCCTGCACTGGGATGACCTCACCAGGAGGTCGTCTACACCGCGGGGTGCACTAGGGTGGTCTGAAAAGGTGAGGTTCTACACCTCAAAGCGCCCTTGCGAGGCCATGGGGGTGGTGCCGCGTGTTTTATAAAGACCACCTTTCAAGTGGTTTTTTTAAAACAAGATCGCACTAGCCCATTGCAGTGCCCCGTGAAGAACTGCAGGGGTGCGCAAGCGCGTCCCTGCAGAAGTGCCTGGGGGTGGGCTTCTGGCTGGCGTGCTGCCCCGATTGGCAGAGCGCCGCTGGAAGCCACCGGCCGCCATTTTGGGTGCTGCTGGATGCCGCCGGACACCGGCGGTGTGTAGAGCGGTGAACGCGCGCTGCTCCCCATGGGGGCAGAGCCACCCGGATTAAGGTAAACTCTGTCCCCGCGTGCGCCGCTCCATTCCGCTGCATTTCAGGGGGGCCCCCATGTGGAAATGGCCAGAATTTGTAGTTAGAACTCCACGAATGACACGATCCCTAAACCCACCTCATCCCATTGCAAGTTTCATGATGAGGAAATGAGGTACAATCTGGCGCTGGGTTTATGCAGCCTGGAAAAGAGAAGGTTACGCGGGCACGTGACAGCTATGTTTAAATATTTGAAGAGATGTCGTATGGATCAAGCCTGCTCCAGAGACTAGGACCCGAAGCAATGGCTTCATACTACAGGCAAAGAGATTCCATTTAAACATTAGGAAGAACTTCCAGACAGTAAGAACAGTTTGACAATGGAATACACTTCTGCCTTGGAGTGTTGTACAGTCTCCCTCTTTGGAGGTTTTTAAACAGAGATCGGATGGCCCTCTGTCAGGAAGGATTTGATGGTGTCTTCCCACGTGGCCAAAGGGGTTTGGATTGGATGGCCCTTCTGGTCTCTTTCAGCTCCTAGGAGTCTACCATCAAGACTTGATGGGGGGACTGGTGTTGAGGTTAAGCCATTTGAGCCGGGCCTAAACTTTGGTGGGGGCTTGGCTGCAGCCTGGCATGGGACTGCTAGCACCTCTACAAACCTCCAAATTTTAAAACAGGACATGACAAATAATTTGTTGTAGCACAGCTTGGAAAATCCTTGGTTCAAGTCTCATCTTGAACGGTGACTTCCAAGATGGTGCGAGATACATCTTCAACATGGAGATTGTGTCTGTCTGTCTGTCTGTCTGTCTGTCTGTCTGTCTGTCTATTTGTCATCCCTTCCCCCTTGAAGATTTGTCATCAGAAAAGAAAAAAGAATTAGCCTGCTGGCATGAAAGGGAGAAGACACAGCAGAAGGGATATGTTTCTTCAGTAGTTTTCTTCTCTGAGGAAACAAGTAATTTTAAGTTTAAAAAAAAAGAAAAAAAGAAAATCTGCTGCAAGAATTTTTTTAAAAAACAGGCAGTTTTTTAAAGTCTACTTGCAATTCTAGACTTATTCCACATGGCATTTACATGTGGCTGTTTTGCACAGAAAACAGCATTTGCTACACAGAAAAAGCACTTTCCTGCCTTTGAAAAACTGCTGTGCAAATCAACCATACACAAATTTTGTTCGGATTGAGTTTCTAATTACAGCATTGTCTGCATGGAGGACAGCATGTTCTGCAAAGTAAATAATATTTCTATGTAAATGTTATTTTCTGCATGGGAAAAAAAAGACTGGTTGCTGTGCAGAAAATGCTCTTTTCAATAGAAAACAACCACATCTCTGCAGAATCAAGTCCTGAGTGCTGAAAATTCTCATCAGTTTGAAATTCTTTGCATCAGAGTTTCTCATCATTCAAAACAACGACAACAACATGTTTTCCAGCCATTGTTCAAATATTTTCAAACACTCTTTCTGTCCCTACTTGGCAGCCGCTGAAGTCAGACAGCTGAAAGTCCTGCTGGGAGTCATCACTGCTCGGCAAGACCTCTCTGGGTCACAAAATGATGAAGAGCTCCCTAGATTCTAGGAAAGATGACAGCAGAAATGGCCAGGTCAAGTCCTTTTCCTCAGAAGCAGCTTGTGGCTTCAGTCAAGGGCTGCTCAGGAGAACATCTAAGAACATCTTGACAGCTATCAGTTGGGAAGCTGGGTGCAGCTAGGAGTCTTCAGGTTAACAAGCAGGATGATTTATCTGATTAATGCTAGAAACAACCCTGTTCTTGTCCCCAAGCTCTTCGTGTATCCTTGCTCATGCTGTGTTCATTGTCTCCCACTCCTCTTTGTGACCCAGAGTGCTTTATGACTGTGTTTGTTGTTGAATCCCTTGGATCTTCTGACATTGCGTATCTACATGGCTCTTGACATTGGACTGCTTGTGGCACATACATTTCACCCTTCCTCATTACAGTATTTCTGAACTCCTGATAACTGGTGTGGCTTTCACCTTGCTCATTCATCCATGGCTCTGAGCAGCTGAACAGCGACAGGAATGGCATTTAAGTCAAAGCAGGACTCTATCTATCCAACCACCTACTCTATCTATCCATCCACCTACTATCCATCCATCCATCCATCCATCCATCCACCTACCATCCATCCATCCATCTATTCATCTATCCATCTGTCAATCCATCTGGTTTGACTGATAGCCTGCCTTTCCTCTAATGAACTATAGGTTCATTTTATTGTCACAGTGACTCTGCAGGGGAGGTCAGATTGACAAAAGCTAGCCAGTGAGTTTCACATCTCTCTGGGAACTTGTCCCTGGACCCCCCAAGATCCAGTTCGGCATTGCAGCCACTACTGTACTTTGTCTCTCAGATTTATCTGCCTGCTGTATCCATTGTGGAATGGATGCATACTGATGACTACAATTGGCCCCTATTTGCTAGCATTAGGGGCACAGGACCCTTGCAAAAGTGGAAGTGTGTATGTGGGAAGGGGGCGAAGGCAGGGTGGGGAAAGGGGGCACCAGGGGTCCAAGCCAGGTCAGGAAAAGGAAGAGGGAAGAGGGAATCAGTATGGTGGCCCTATACTTCTTCTCTCTCTCCTTCTTTGGGAGGTGGGGGGCATCAAGAGAAGTTTTGTGATGTGGAGATATTGGGCTGTGAGACATCCTTAGCTGGCCAGGCAGTAACTCGTGGAGAAAGAGGAGGACAAGAGGCAGATTTTTAAAGAACTGCATAGCCTGATTGGAGAACTGAGAGGAAGGTTCACCTGGAAAAGAAGTGCCTGAGGTGGGAGGGCAGGAGTTGAAGATAATCAAATAATCAAGTCTGTGAAAGTCAAATCTGCAAATGTGGAGGGCCGACTATATCCAAATAATAATTGGCAATGGTTAAGCACAAGAGCACACATGGTTTTCCTGGAATCAAGGTTTTCAGCATCCCCATTCTTTGCCACATTCAGTTTTTTCTTTAAAGAGCTCTCACATGGCAGCCTTGACTGGAATCCTGTTGGTTAGTCCCGACCAGATTAGACCCATGGAATCGATCACTGAAGGGTGAGTTAACACAAAGGTAAATCTAACTGATTTTCTTTAGGTGGGGGCAGCAATAAGAGTTAGGTTGTTGTCTTTCAAACTTGCTCACATGCTCCGTCCTTTGTCCCCAATCACCAGTTTTATTTACAAGACCCACTTGATACTGATGGCTTCAAGTGAGTACCATTTATATTCTGTTTTGACGAAGAACCTGTCAAATTAAGATCTTTGTTGCTTTATTTTCTCTTTCCTGTGTACAATAAAGCGGCAATGATGAGGGGCTCTACAATGACTCAAACCACTCATTTGCAAAAGAAAAAGAGTTTGTGTAAATATGTTATTTCCATCATTTGAAATATTCTTCTGCTGCATTTAGTGCTTTCTTCACATTAAGAGAACAAACAACAGCTGTTTCATTGTGTGTGTGCTCATGGTGCTCACATGCATTGATGTGCACATGCAACTGTACACCTGCTCACACACACACAAACACACTCACACACACAAGGGGAAGGGCAAGGCATCCTTTTTCAGAGAGTCCATTTATTCATTGAAATTTTTATGTCCCCTCACCAGCCTGCAGTGAGCAACCTAAAAACCATACTGATAAAAATGCATGAATAATAAAAACTATGGACCAGATAACTACGTAGGCAGCAATAATACATGAGCAAATTTCTGACATGTTCTCCCAGAGCATCTCATAAAATGCATGTCAGAAACTATAATGCATTTGAACACTCCTGCTTTTATCTGTCCCTTGGAAACAGAAAGTGAGAGAATCACACGAGCCTCCTGAGATTATGAATCCCAAACCCTGGTTGCTACAACCTGTTTCTTCATACCTGTCACACGCTCCTCATATCATGATGGGACAGACGGAAGGTCCCTTTCTGATAACTGAGCTCTGAATGAACTTTCCTTGTGATGGCTGCCTTTGAAGAGCCTTCGGCAACTTCTCACCCGAAGAGCAGCAGCCAGGTTGTTACCTCGGCCAAGCTGTAAGAACACACAACCCCCTTGTTGCAACAGCTCCATTGGCCGCTGGCCTGCTTCCAGGCTCAGTTCAAATTGCTGGTGATGGTTATAAAGCTCTATACTACTCTGGTTATTTGAGGGACCATTTTCTCCCATAAGTACCTACCTGTGTTTTGAGATCTTCTGTGGAGGGCTTTCTCTCCGTTCTGTCACTCTCATGGGGACATCTGGTGGGAACAGGAGAGAGCTTTCTCGGTGGTTGCCCCCCGGCTCCGGAACTCCCTTCTTGGACAGGCAAAGCTGGCACCCTCTTTGCTATCCTGTCACTGTAGTTTGCTTTCAAGTTGCTCCCAACTTATGGCAACCTTACGGTGAACCTATCATGGGGTTTTCTTTTCTTTTCTTTTTTTTTGTGCTATATTTTTATTGAGAATTTAGTTCCGAAAATAAATTAAAAAAAAAAACCCTCCCCGCATCCAAGCTTACATTTTCCATTTGAATCTGCTTATTTCCATTACATGCACACATAATTTCTGCTTAGTAGAGAAAAGAACAGCTACCTTATAATCACGTTGTTTCTTTCTTCATTTCTTATACGTTTATATCTTTATCCAGTCTAAAACTCCTTTCCATTCCCTGGATAGGTTTGTTCTTCAATGAAAATGCTAATTTTTCTATCTCAACCATATCCAGAACTTTAAGCTTCCATTCTCCTATATCGGTATATTTCCTTTCTTTCCAAAGTTGTGCATATGTCAACCTTGCTGCAGTTATTAAATATAATAATATTTTCTGATGGCTCCTTATCTCCCTTTGTTGCCATAACATATTTACCAAGTAAAACTCCGGTTTCATTTCAAAATCCAGGTTACAAATTCTTTGGATTTCATCATGTACCCCCTTCCAAAATTTCTTTGCTATCCTGCAAGTCCACCACATATGGAAAAAAGGTATCTGGGGGCACTGAGTGTGTGTCATGTGCCCAAGGTCACCCAGTAGGTTTCCATGGCCAAGCAGGGAATCGAACCCTGGACTCCAGGGCCGTAATCTAACACTCAAACCACTACCTCACATGGCTCTTTTTGCAAGATGGTAAATACTTTTTTATTCTGGCAGGCCTTTGAGAATTGAGGTTTTAAAAAGACGAAACAGGCCTTGTATGATAGGTTATTTTATTTTGTTGTTGTTGTTCTTGCTTTTGAAATAGTTTATATTTTTAGCTGATTTTAAGTTTGATGATTTCATTGATTTTTAATTTTTGTATTCTGTGAATTTTTAACTGTGAATTTTTCTGGCTGGGACAAACCACCTTGAGTGTCCAACTAGGAGAAAGGTAGGGCATAAATAATTACAATCACCAGAATCCTGCATCGCCTTTTACTTAATGTAACTTAATGCATACTTAGCTAAGTAGCAGAGGTACTGAGAAATCCTGTTAGTGAATTGCAAACATCTGGATCGAGACACCAATGTGCATTGGAACTGATGTGCATGACTGCATATTGGGCACTTTTTCTTTGGCTTTATTATGTAGCAGCATAACAACAGCCCTCCATGGACATTAAAAATTGACCAAGCCTACCTCCAACATACATAAGACTGCTTATAATGATATATCAGAGGGAGAAAGAGTGATGAATAAAGGCAAGTATGGATTAAAGGGGAATAAGTGAAGTTGAGAAGGTTTAGATTGGAGAAAGGAAGACTGAGAGGAGACATGGCCACCATCTTTAAATATCTGAATGGATGTTATGTAGAAGATGGAGCAACCTTGTTTTCTTCTGTCCTAGAAACTAGGGCATAAAGCAGTGAATTCAAATTACCAGAATAGGCACCACCTAAGCATTATGAGGAACTTCTTGGCTGCAAGAAGTAATTGACAATGGAAAGGACTGCCTCATAGGGCCTTTCTGCCCTACACAGTTATAATGCTATCATTCTACTTTCAACATCCTCTGGAATCTTGGGGTTTGCAATTTAGGGAGGGGCTTTTGGATATCTCAGCCAGAGAGCTCTTTGGACTCAGGAACCTACAAACTCCAGAATTCCACTGGGGGTCAAAAGTGGAATAATGGCACTGTTACAGTATAGTGCAGAAAGGCCCATAGTTTAGTGGATTCTCCTTTGGAGGTCTTTAAGCAGAGGTTGAATGGGCACCTTTCAGGGGTGCTTTCACTGTGTATTCCTATAGGGCAATGAGGTTGAACTGGATGGCCCGTGTGACCTCTTCCAGCTCTTAAGGTTTTATACTTCTATGATCAACTGTAGATTTTTAATATTCTAAGCATGGGATAGTGAGGAAATGACAGTCCACTGAGATCAGCAGATGTTTTGCATGCCTACGTTCAGTTACTAGCTTCTCCCATCAATGGATTTCACGAGATAGAGGCAACGAATCCTCTCCAAACCAAAGAAACTGTCCAGCACGCTGAATGGATGTTAGGGTTCACCCCTTAGAAAGATAAAAGCTGGATTGGATCTAGTACTTCACTGACATGGAAGCTGCCATTCCTTCCATTTTATAAAACAACATATTCAATTAGCAGAGAATGAGAAAATACAAGACCCCAGAGGCCTGTTTTCATAGGCCTGTGCAGATCTATAATGTCTACTTCTGCAGACTTCTTCTTTTTAATGCCTCCGAGTTAGTTCTGTGTGGGTTACTGTTTATTTTAAAACGTAATGGAAAAGAAGCCATACATATTTTTATGTGTGCTTTCACATAAAGCAAATGTATTCATTGATGCCTATCCCCATTGACTAAAGCATGCTCTTCTCAGAAATATGTGCACTGTTTGTGCACATACCTCCCCTCCTAAATGTGTCCCTGTTGTCACAGGTATATTTCTTTCTTTGATGCTAAAAACATACAGTTTGGTTTCCTCTTTAACCCAGGAAGCATGGCCAAAACTATACACAGCACAAGTTTCTCACGTTTGAGGTTGTTTGCCCGAGTCTCCAGTGAGCATCTGCTGAGTCTCCAAAGTATTCACATCAAAATATCAATAACACAAATCTCAGTATGCAGAATTATACAGTCATTGTCCTACACAACACTTGGGTTGAATGCTGATGCAATACAACTGAACATCTAAACAAACGACAAAATATATATGTGCCAACACTCAGCACCTACAGTCCATGGCCTGGAGCTGTGCACATGGGAACGTCTGCATGTTAGCATCTGTGTTCAGTGGGGTCATGTGTGTAACTCTGCTTCCACAACCCTGAACTGAATGCAAACATAGGACATCATGCCCAAATGCCCAACGAGATAGCTTGGTTTGCATAAGACATCAAGGAAATTCTGGCCATCATCACCATCTGCTTTGATCAGAGCCCACCCGGAATACTGTGTCCAGTTCTGGGCAACACAGGTCAGGAAGTATATTGATAAGGTGGAACATGTCCAGAGGAGTGTGATCAAAATGGGAGAAGGCCTGGAAACCATGAAGTCCTGTGAGGAGTAGCTCAGGGAGCTAGATATGTTTAGCCTAAAGAACGGAAAGTTAAGAAGCAGCGTTTAAACATTTGAAGGGATGTCTTGAATCTTTATTATTATGGTCATAGACCAGCATCGCTGAAGGGATGTCATATAGAGGATGGAGTAAGCCTGTTTTCTGCTGCTTCAGAGACTAGGGCACGGAGCACTGGCTTCAAACTCCAGGAAAAGAGATTTCATCTAATTATTTGGAAGAACTTCCTGGAAGTAAGAACAGTTTGACAGTGGTATATGCTGCTGCTGTGGGGTGTGGTGGAGTCTCCTTCTTTGAAGGTTTTTAAACTGAAGCTGGATGGCCATCTGTCGGGAATGCTTTGATGATGTATTCTTGCATGGCAGAATGGGGTTGGCCCTTGTAGTCTCTTCCAACTCAATGAGTCTGTGATCACAAGGGGATCAAACGTGTCTTTAAAAAACCCAAAAACAAAAATAAAACAGAAGAGGTTTATTTTCATTAGCTTAAATACACTGAAAGCCACAGTCCTTCCCCCCGCCCCTACATGAAACAGAAAAATCCCTTGGAATTTCTTAAGACATTAACTATGTTTAAGGGAGTAAATGAAGTGAAATGCTTTACTGTATGTCGAATCAATCAGAATTAAATCCCACTTACAGATGGCAGTGTTTGGGGGTTGATGCATTTTTAAATACATAGCTCCGTCCTCTTCCCATCTTTGCTATAAAGCACCCCCTCCCCCTTTGAAAAGCAAATTGTGTTACCTGTGTTTAATGAAGAGGGGTGGGCATGTTGTGTGGGTTATTTGAACATTTGCATTCCAAATGAGGTAGAGGTTGCATTTCTCCAGGTTTTGAGGGTAGGAAGGCCATTTCCACACTAGACTGTTATAGTGCTATTATTCCACTTTCAACATCCTGTGGGATCCTGGGGTCTGCAATTTAGGGAGGGGCTCAAAGGATTCGTTAGGATGTTGAAAGTGGAATAATAGCACTATAGCAGTGTAGTGAGGAAATGGCTGAAGAAGACCAGGCTTTTCCAGTACAAGCTAGGTGGCAGAATTGTCTCACAAAGTGGCACTCAGCAATTCCAAAATGTCTGGCATGCCAGCTTGTTCCCAGTGAGTCATATAAAGTGCAGCACAAAGTAACTTTCTATTTTGGGTGAGGTAGGAGGTGCAGTGGGTGGATAAGGGAAAAGAAAAAGAAAGAATTCCCTTCTATGTTTTGGAAGTCTTTCAAGACCAAGCGCTGCTGTTCAAAACAGCTCGATGTGACTTTGCAAAGAGCTATAAAGTCTCGATGAGAACGGGAAATCCCAGGTCTCTGTTTCAATTTTCCCACCCATCGCGGTTGTTCTGTTCATGACTATAAGCAAGGCTTATGTAAGAATTCCACAGAGCCTGCGAGTATAATCTGCTGCAAAGTTTTGGAATTTGGAGCATTATTTCACAAATGGAACATGTTTGCATTAGTAATTATTTGTTGTGGGGGAGGGATGCAGTGGTACTCATTAGTTTCTGATTGTTAGTGATGCATTACTAATATGTTACTTTAAAAAAAAAATCCTTGAAAAAAAATTAGAAAGAAATGGCATCCACTGGATAAATGTTTTTGAAGCAATGTCTAAATGTTGGTTGTTAAGCTGAAAAGAAATAATGGCGTTATAAATCATTCAGTTATTTTGCAAATACAGATTCATTGCTTACAGTGTGTTCAATCCAAGCATGGGAGATTCTCCTAGAGAGGGTTCATGGAAAGGCAGGAAAGATGGGCAAGAACTTAACATGGATACTTTTCTATCCATCCTTTTCTTACATTATAGAAATCAAAGCTTCTAACTTGGGGAGTGAAATGGATAGAAGCAGTCAAACTGAAGCTTAATCCAGCTCACACAATGCTACATTCCTGGTTAGAAGAATAGGTGATCTGAAAATAGATTTTAAATGTTTTGATAATTGAATGTTGAAACTGGACCTCCATCAAATCAGCTAGATCTTTATGATAGTAGGCATCAATATATTATCGAAGTGGAACAACTAGTAATAGACATTATATAGTGGATAAACCTATTACTCATGTTCATGTTCATACTTTGCATCTCCATTGGCAAGATACACACTGATCCTTCCCTGCTTTGGTAAATTCATGGGTATCTGTTACTTTACTGGAGCTAATCCAGGTTCTTTTCCTAGCTTTAGTTGACATTTTGCCAAAAAAGTTTATCCAAAAGACTTAAACCTCTTAGAATTCTTCATAGATAGCAAGGGCTTACTTTTCAGTTGGTTCCCAGGTCCGGATGAACAGATGGACAGACAGACAGGTGGAGTATTTGGAGGTGATTTGATAGTACAAGTACATGACTGCACTGTGTATATTTCAATAATTATTTTATGGGGGACATTAAGTAGTAAAAATTTTTTTGGGGGGGGGTCATTGTTAACATCTCAGAAAAGAAAAGTCTTGTTTGGGATAGCCATAGTTGAGATATTCCTTTAAGCAGGAATAGGCAACAAGATTTCCTCTACATATCTCAGATTACAACTTTCATAAATGCTAGAAATTTGGAGACAGAAGGAAAATTTCATGTGGGGGTTGGATTTCTTATTGCAGGAAGCAATGCCCTCATCCCCGCCCCCCGTCCCTGTAGATAGGCCCCTGTGGCCATCTTCTGGACTCATCTTTCAACTTAGATGTTCAGGTCATGTCTAAAGGTGTTCCTATATGTCTGCCTTTACCTGGTGGCTGAAAGTATTCCTCCCTTAGAATACCAGATCTTAGAAATGCAACATGGTTGTTGTTGTGGTGTGCCTTCAAGTTCTTTATGACTTACAGTGACCCTAGGTTGATGCTTTCACAGGGCTTTCTGGAGCTGAGAGTGTGTGATGTGCCCAAGGTCACCCAGTGAGTTTCCACTTCTGAACCAAGAACTGAATCCTCGCATCCCAGGTTGTAGTCAGTCACTCAAACTCCTACACCAAACTGGCTTTCTCAGTGCATGTCCTACTTATAACTCAACGTGGAACATAAAACCTTACCTTTTAAAAAGTTACCCATTATTTTGCAGATAAGGCTTGCTCCAATTACTATTAAAAGAGTAACATTTTAATAGTTTCATTGATTGTTATTAAAAAAAATTTTTTCCCAATTATTTTAATTGCTTCTTAGGCAAAAAAAAAAAAAAAATGCAAAAAGGATACCACCTCCAAATAACATTTGGAACACTTCATGAATAACATTTAAATATTACTCATTCCTCTGCCAAAGTTGGCAAGCTTAGTAGTTGTCACTTGACTTGCCCCAAAAGTAATGTGTTATGCATGATATCATTGTTGTCATGTGTTACTGCCAAACTCTGGATTATGGCCACATGATCTATTTTGGGCCACTTTTGAAAATGTTTGGAAACTTTTGCTGGTCGAAAACATTGTGGAAGTCTGGTGACCGATGTTAGATATTGGAGAGGTGTCACTGTTGTCATATCTATTGTATTGGCACCATTTCCAAGCTGGGGTTATGATCCTATACAATTTAGCAATGCTTCCTGAAGAACTATTTTCTCTGACACATATCTGTTCATGTATTAAGATATGTGGGAGAAGTTCTTTGTGTCCCACCAAAATCTTCTATGCATTTGTTGGGAATACTGGAGGGGACCTTCTATATGGTTGCCCCCAAGCTCTGCAATTATCTGCATAGGAAGTCCTGGCCCATCCCTTTGATAGAGGACTTCTGCCTACCTGACTCAGCAGGAGTGACCCTTTCCAGATTGAATTTTTATCCTTTTGTTCTGCCTTTTCTTATTGTTCTCTGTTTTGTTTTTACATTCGACCTGTGTTTCTATTCATCCTTTGTCATTTGCAAATAAATGGTTCTGTTGGATTCCATAGTAATTTTGTGACTCATTGTTTGTACATTGTCATAGGCATTGATATGTGGGCACTGGAGACTGAACGGCAAGATTACAACCCTCATAATAAAGAGGGGGATAACTGTCAAACTTTTAGGTAGTCTTCCACTGAGGTTCTGAGCACAACTATGCCTACATTTCAGTGGGATTGCTGGCTGCATCACGTGCTGTCCATTCATATCCTGAAATGTTAGCTACTGGGCTGATGCATCCATTTTACTGCATCATCCTAGCTTTCCCCTCCTAATTCTTCTGTTCCTTCGTAATATCCTTTTGCACTTTAGATTAACTGCAACCGCCCACTGCCTGTGTTTATGGGCTAACCAGTCCAAGAAGCAAGATTGGGCAGATTGATTTAATGGATAAATGCAGGAGAGAAACAGTCAAAAGCTCTTCTTGCATTGCAGATGTTGCTGCATCCTCGAATTATGGATTGCTGGCAAATTCCTCCCCCCCCATACTTAGGCGATTGTGTTAAATTTTGCTGCAATTTCAGGATGCAGAGACAGGGCAAGCCTGCACTAAGTATAATCCAAGGAAAACCTACAAATGCTGTATGCCAGCCCATTGAAGTCCCAATAAATCTGTCATGCTTTCTGGGCTTTCTGAACCAAGTGGCTTGCCAAGGACTTGGGGAACCATTGTCAAGATTCAGTAAGCTTTGTAAAAAGCAATAAGCAGCTCTTTTGGGGTATCAGCCAGCATTATAGTGTGTGGGGATAGGGTGTATCCATTAATTGCAAGCTACACATGAGTCAATATTGAGATGTGGTGGCTGAAAATGCCAATATAATTTTAGGCTGCATCAACAGGAGTATAGTGACCAAACTGACGGATGTGATAGTACTTGGTCAGACATCATTTAGAGTACAGTATCCAGTTCAGGAAGGATATTGACAGACTGGTATGTATCCAGCAAGTCAGAAGTCCAAAAAAAGGAAGCCAGCGAGGAGTAAAACAGAGTCATAAACAGTAGCCATTTCAAGTGCCAGGGAACGCAAAGCATCAGATACTGTAGCCAAGTATACTGTAACCAAGAAAGATGGTTGTAAGCAACAAAACCTTCAAGGAACTGCTGGAGATTTATAGCCAGGTTTAATTAGTCACAGTCTCCTACTTAAGAGTCGCTGGGAGTAACACAGTTTCTTCTTCTCTTTCTTACACTCAGCAAATGCCTGCACTGCATCTTGAAGCTCCAGTTAGGGAGTTGGGCCCCTTCTGCCTCAGCCCCAAGCCTCTCTGGCTCAGGAGGTGTAAATTCTTGGCATTCCTCACCCTCCCAACTCTTGTGTCTGAATCTTCCTACTCCAGAGAGTGACACATGAGACACTTAATGCATGATACGTGAACACACATTATACATGAGTGTGCATTGCCAGTTAACATGGAGGCACATGCACATTGTGTTGTACAACTATTATCTTGGTTTAGTTGGATAATGTTGCCATCAAACAGAAGTTTTCAATAGCATATTTTATGTATAACTCCACGAGCGGAGATTTATACCAGTACAATCCCAATGTAGTACGTTGTCCCAGGTCTTTTTCTTCCCTCCCATCTGCCCTTATTCAACATGCAATCAAGAAGAGAAAGGGGATGTTTTTACTGCACATTTCTAAAGAGGAGTGCTACAGTCTTCAGTGGCCTCCGTGTGGTTATTAGAATAAAAAATTGCATGTTTGAAGCAAAGAAGAGGAAATTTTGAACTGAATGTGCCAGGGTAGAAATTGGAGCCCATTTAAGGTGAAATGGAACTTATACAGACGTGTCAAATTTTGTTTGCTTGTTTCCAATAGACTGGATGTTTAAGGGGGAAAAACCCCAAACGCAGTCTGCCATTTCTAATATGCCACCCACATTGAAAGAGAGGAGGCGATGGCAATGCAGTTATAAATATTTCATTCCATTTTGAGTGGAAAATATACAAATTCCATTGCTTTTGAAATGCATTCACTTAATATAGTCTGGCATGAACTAAATGCCATACCATCTTCTGTATACCTGGTGGATTAGATTAGAATTTGTTTCTGTACCATTTTTGATGCCCAAAGTGCTGGAGAAATTTCTTGGCATCACAGAGAGTGTAGAGATACCTTGTAATTATTTTTGTTATTACTATTTTTTTTAAAAAAACAAACTCTGCAACCATTAAACTACAGAGCTGAGTCCTCTGGAGAGATGTACATTTCTGCTGGGAGAAGAGAGATGGGCTATTCTGCCATGTTTGATTTTGCTTGGGTTCTCATTACCTCTCTGCTTTCTGTTTCATTCCTTGATGCAAAGGCTTTGAGGGGAGGGTTATTATTGTGTTGTTTGGTTGGTTGTTTACTGTTTATTTTATTTCTATCATCATCAAGATGTTCGTTGACTTTTTGACATATTCTTTTTTAAACTGTACCTTTAATTTGGAACTATTATTATCAATTTAATTGCATTTTACTTGATTTTAAAAAAATGGTATTTTATTGTTGGATGTTCGCCACTTACCCCTTTTACTCTGTATGCTACTTATGCATTTGTGATGTTGGTCCATGACCGTAGTAATAAAGATTCAGATTCAATATATGTGTGTGTGTGAGAGAGAGAGGGAGAGGGAGAAAGAGAGAGAGAGAGAGAATTTTCCAAACTTAGTAGACTTGATCCACATTGTAGTGGTTATGATCTTTATATGTGGGGTTATACATAGGGGTGTAGCTAATAACCTCCATAAGAATTCTCTCACTCCATGATTGTTCTTCATTCCCCAAATTTCTAGAATCTCAGCAACTTAAACTTTCAGCTGAGCATTTAGAAAGAGAGTTTAGGTCTCCAAAGGGGGAGGCAGGTAGGCAAGTGACCCATGGAATGCAAAGACAGCAAATAGAAATATTCATGTGAACAATTGTCAATCACTCTCTCTCCAGAATGCTAGAAATGCAGGGACTGAAGGAGGTTTTTGTTGGGGAGGCAGAATTCCTATTTAGGAACAAATGCCTTCATTTAGTTCCCCCACCCCCACAGCTGTGCTCTAGGTATATATTAATTGTGCTACACAAGTCTCGGGTTCAATGGCAGTTTTGCTCAACTGGATCAAGAAACTAAATGCTCAAGTATGTGTGAACCCGAATGTGTATGTTTATTTGTACAAGATGACTAAACTGAGGCTGTTGTACTTTGGCCATATCATAAGAAGACATGACTCACTAGAAAAGATGATAATACTTGGGAAGGTGGAAGGTAGTAGAAAAAGAGGAAGATGGATGGACTCAATTGAATTGTATGGACTCAATCAAGGAAGACATGTCCCTGAATCTGCAAGAGCAGAGCAAGGCGGTTGATGATAGGGTGACTTAGATGTCTCTCATTTGTAGGAACACTGTAGGTTGAAGTTGGCTTGACAGCAATTAATAACAAAACACGATTGCAAGACATGTGAAACTCGGCTTCTGAAAATGTGAACTAAATGACGGCATTCCAAATAACCACTTTCATAGCAGAACTTGCACATACAGAAGATGCCAATGGGATCCTTCCCATTGCTTTTCAAATATGGATTCAATGAAAAACTCCAAAAGCATATCAGAGCATAACAAAATCATGCACACAATCCCCGTAATCGGACAGAAAGCAAAATAGTCCCTTTCTCCCTCACCACTATGATTGTCCATTGCCCTTTTCAATAGTAAAGCATGGAAAGAGTGCTCTTGATCTTTCTGGACTACAGCTTCCAGAACCTCACAGTCTGCACAGCCAGTGACCATGCTGGTTGAAGAGATCTGGGATTTGCTGCTCCAAACTTTAAGGTCCCCCCCCAGATCTGTTCGATATGGACTTACCTATGTTGGTGAGGGATGCATCAAGGCACAATATCAAAGGAGTGCCAAGCAACTTGTCCAAGTCATTGAGTTGCTACTGATCAAGGCAGTTGTATTGAATGGGAAACCTGAGGACTGGTCTCCTAACATCCACATCAGTGTGACCTAGATCTGCAAATGCCTTCTGGCTTCTTAAATACTCTTATTGGAAAGAGATGCTTTATTAAATCCCCAGCCTGACTTCCCACAATCATGACCCAGTTATTTTGAGTTTACTAATTTGGTTAACAAGACTATAAATAATAATTCAGAGTCTTAGTTTATCGTTAGCAGCGGTAGCCTATTATAATTTTGCTTGGCAGCCCATATGGCGGGTGATAAACTAACTAATAAAACTGCCACATGGAGCACAGGTCCGCTTTTATGTTTTTATGACTGTTTCCTTCGTCTGATGCATAATTAATGTGCAGGGTTCAACAATATTTTGTGCCTGGGATTCTGCAGTGGCATGATGCATTTTGAACTGAGAAGGTTCTTGGAGAATAATCCTTGTTTGTTTTCCATTCATGAAAGATGAACAAGGGTGGGCAACTTTTGGAAAATCAAGGTTGCCCAATGTTCCTTTTGATTGTTTGATGCTGTTCTCTTTAGAGTGGATAGGTATATGACAGAATATGAATATGAGGGGCATCTGGCCTCCAGGAGGTCTTTCACACTACAGAAATATAGCATTATATTCTACTTTAACTTCCATGGCAACATCCTATGGAATCCTGAGACTTGTAGCTGGGTGAGTTCTATGGGTGAGAATTGTAAATGCCCGTCCTCAAACTGCAGTTCTCACAATTCCACAGGAAGGAACCATGAAAGTTAGAATGAAATCATACCCGCTATGTTTGTGTAATGTGAAAGAGTGCTTGATTTCTGGCATCTGTCCCTGGAATGGATCATGAGTTGGATCGACCTGGGTCCAGAAGTCTATGTGCCTTCCCCATTTTCCCTTTGCAAAGCCTCTTCAATGTCAAGCATAGTGTACAAGTTCTGCAAATGAGGCTCTACCGTGGATCTTCCAGACTCACTTTTGTGCTCTAATAGTTTCTCCCATGGCCATTTCATTGGTGAGGGAGAGTTGGGAGGATAAAATAAAGATGCGCTGAGGACATCTTCTGCCAAGAGTCAGTGGGATCCTCCGGATATCTCAGCATCCACCTGGTTTTGGCTATGGCAATATACCCAGATGCTTCTCCAATCCCTCCCTACTTTCCACCTTCTGAAAAACGTGGGTAGAGCTATAGAAGCATGAATCCAATGTGTATGTGTACTTTTTTTTGTTCTGGAAGATAGAAGAGAATATCAACCTCCATACTGACTAAATAAAAGACATACACTGGTGTGAGATGGACTTATGCTTATGTATTTCACCAACAGGATGCCAGCCATTGTCCAGTTGGTGTTTACATACTTATCTTTATGGACAGGAAGGACAGCTAGTGCCATCTGCACTAGCTCCCTGTACCCATACCTTACTATTCAGTGTGCCCACCATCACCATGTAGTTTCCAGTGGATAATGTGGGGGACAAGATCCAGGCAGTGGTCAAACAACAGTACAGGTGTCTTCTTGCCTTGCTGCCACCCATTGTCCCTTGGCCACTGAATGGCCATGGTGAGCACCCAGGCACCAAGAGAAGGGTGCAGTGAGGACAAAGGGCACTTAGCTATTCCTGGCAGAAGTTTATGCTCTGTCACTATGATCCAGGATATCAGCGTAGATATTAGGATGTGGAATCAGGACCCTATGTTTGTGGATCCTGAAGTCCCCCACCAAATAAAAATAAAAATCACGTTTTGCCCACAAATGCTACAGAAACCTCCAAAACACATGGAAACAGACAAAAATATCTGCACCCAATGGCACAAGAATTCCAGAATCCAATACTTTCCCACAAACACCTCTGTTTTTCTCTGCAGGCCCTCTCAAAATGTGGTGGGAAGTGATACAATGTCACTTCCTGTCACCTGCCATTTTGAGAGGAACTAAAAAGGAAAACAGAGGTACTTGGGCTTGCCGTGGAAGGAGTGCTGCTCACAAGGAGATGTGGGGAAAATTAGCCCTGTACACTTGCCCAAATGCTACAGAGTCATGTGTCCTTGGCCAGCCAAACTCATAGATAAAACTGATACAGGTTTATCTCTTTTTCTTTCTTTTCTCAAATAAATAAATAAATAAATAAATGAAATAGAGAGGAATCCAATTTGAGGAGCTGACTGCAAATTACTGTGCTTTTAGGATGGAAATGGCTTCAATCTCGTTATAAAGTTGCAATTGCAAATTTAGCTGCTCCTTGTGGGTAAGCAGGTTTAATTTGCAAATCAATCCTTTAGTTACAACCATACCATCAAATGACCAGCTATTGATAACTAACGGCTGCTTTACATTCCGAGCATGGCTGCACTTTATTTGTGAGCAAAATTCTTACTGTTTGCCAAGTCCCTAGCTGAATTCGGTTGGGCGAAGCCAGTCTATATAAAAATACAGTTGTAAAATGTGCTCGTATACCTTTGCCACTGTTTATCCACAACGGAGAGTGGTTCTGAAATGGATTCACATAAAAAGAGGAGCCCATAGGATTTAGAAGCTACCAAATTCACAGAACAGGTTTTGAGGTGCACCTTGGACTGCATCTCTTCTTTCTCATCAGGCATAGAGTCACATTGCTAGGATTTACATGAGGTATATCTGTGACTATACAGCCAGCATGGTATAGTGATTTGCGTATTGCAATAACAACCTGGAGACCAGGGTTCAATTCCCTGTACAGCCATGGAAACCTACTGGGTGACCCTGGGCACATTGCACAAATTCAGCCTCAGAAAATCCCATAATAGGTTCCCCTTAGGGTTGCCATAATTCAGAAATGACTTGAAGGCACAAAGCAACAACAATATTTTAAACTAACCAGAGCCATTGTGGTGTAGTGGTTTGAGTATTGAACTAGGAATCTAGGAAATCAGGGGTCAAATTCCCGCTCAGCCATGCAATCACATTGCATGTTGGGCAAGTCACACTGTCTCAGAGAGCAAGCCTCCTCTGAACAAATCATGTTAAGAAAACCTTGTGATAGAGTCACCTTAATGTCACCACAAGTCCAAAATGATTTAAGGGTACACAATAACAATCTCTTAGACTGTGTGTTTCCAGACTAAAGAAAAAATATCCCATTGTTATTGTGTGCCTCCAAGCACACTCACACTCACACACTTGCACAAGAGCTAGCCAAAAGGTAAAGAGAGGAAAGTTGTCAATAGAGGAGTTTTAGGGTTCGGGTTATAATTACTGATCTGGAGAGCGGTGAACAGAGTAGCAATGTGGCTTAGACTTGCGCATAAGGACAGTACTCGATTGGGAATTGGAGTGACAGTGTGGCAACCAGCAAGCAAAGTACTGCATCAGATTGCTCAAAACAGAGGATTCTTGTATGCAAAATCTACCTTGAGGGCATGGATGTGAATAGTTCTTTGGCCAGGCAAACAATGGAGGTTGTCACATGGACAATGGGGTCCTGACAAAATTAATGGCCTTTGTGTTAAGTGATGAAGAGTTAATGGCTGTCATAATAGCTCTGTACTTGTGGAGAGACATGGGGACAATGCAGGGAAATGTCCAGGTATGAAGAAACAGTGCTGAAACAATCAATGCCTTGTTGGGAATTTTCTTTGACCATTGTATGCTGTCAGAGATGTTCTGGCTTCAGCTTAAGCCTACTATCTCTGGGGCTGCCTGGTAACCTGCCTGACAATGACTTTGGCTACGCCTAGAGGGGATCGCCTGACATACCTTGCAATACACATGTTCAGTCAGTAATTTTCCTCTGCCCAGCTTAACCTTCCAGTCACCCTAGGTTCCATTTTATATCAATGCCAATTAATGTATTTTGCCAATTAAACCGGGGGGATGCACAGACTCATAACACATTGACTTAGAGCATGCTTGGTAGATGGCTGTCTAGTTTGTGATGAACATTTCCAGCAAGGGAAGGGCCAGTGCCTCTCTAGGAAATTGGCTTACGTGTCAAGCAAATCTAACCTTTAAGAAGTTGCTGCTTCTTAAATAATTTTATGTTCTTGTAACGTATGCTAATTAGAACTACTCCTGTTCTCTCAGGCAGCAGAGAACACAGCTTTGCCTTCTTCTGCATGACAACGGTTCTGTTCCACTGCCTCTCTACAAGCTTAAGGCAGCTTACGGGAGAACTTTTGAATTTCGACAAAGATCAATGAATAAAAGCAAAATCCATCCGTGGCCCCTCCGAGCCCCCTGTTCTAATCATGACCCTTGTCATTCATACTTTCTTTGAACGTTCTTGAATAGATAGCTTAATAAGAAACGGCAAATTCACATAATGCTGACTTTTTTAAAAAAAAGATTTCCTATTGTTACCTTTGGCTAGTCAACATACTTGTTTGATAAATTACATTATTCTCTCTCTCTCTAGCTCTCAGAAGCTCTCCCCTCCATATATATTTTACTTTGCTGTTGGCCACAAAATTAATAAGAAATTGAAAGCAGTTTTCCGTAGCTCTTCAAGTCTACCCTTGACCCTCTCCCCAGTTTGTTTTTAATCACAGGAACTGGGCCATGATGTTTCTGACAGGTAATTTCCTTAATACAGTTGACAAAGATTTATTACATGGGCTCCTACTGGATCACATGCTTTTGTCTGCAAGTGATAAGACTAAATTAGGCTTATCTTTATTCTGAGTGCCTAAAATGATACTGTTCTCTAATCATTCCCTTGATAATAATGATGGTCTTCTGATGAAGCAGAAAAGCATAACTGGATGGAAGACACTGGAGTGAAGAAGAGTTGGAAAAATACAGGAGGTCTTTAATATGTCTTGAAATATCAAGCATCTTAGGGCCTTTCCACACTACCCTGTTATAGTGCTATTATTCCACTTTCAACATCCTGTGGAATTCTGGGATTTGTAGTTTACTGAGGCCAAAAAGCTCCCTGGCTGAGAATTCTAAATGTCCCTCCCTAAACTGTGAACCCCAGGATTCCACAGGATGTTGAAAGAGGAATAATAGCACTATGAAAGTGTAGTGCAGAAATGGCCAAAGTATATGGACATGATAAAGCAAGGTGCAGTGTAGTCATCTCAAAATGAAGCCAAGAAGTGACCCAAGCCAGAATTCTGAGTTAGTATGGAGGTTCTGTTTGTAAGGTTGTTGGAAAAATGTGAAACATTTTGTGTTTGTTTGTTTGTTTGTTTTAAGGAGGCTGTGAGCATCACTATATTATAACTGAATTTTGGCAAATTCTAAATTTGGAGTGAATCTGGAAATTCCTTTGCAAACAGAAGTATCTTGAGGACTTCGGAGGTGTCCCAGGGAGTTTTGTTAAGGAATTCCAAGAATTCCTGCGTAAGACTGCTGAAATTTCATTAGTGGGAAAAACACACACACTCCACTGAATTGGATCCCTGAATTAATTTGAAAAGTTTGCTTGAAACTCCTTTCTTAAGACATCTATAGAATACTGAGAGAGACTCATATATAATTTTAAATAAATAGAGGCTCAGGAATTGTAGGAACCCAGAACATGGAGAACTTTTCTGAAATGGACTTCGGTCAGTGGGCTTAAATTTCTCCACCTCTGCTCTAAACGATCCAGTGGGCTGTAGTCCACAAACACATTTGCCATAATAAATCTACTAGTCGTCAGGGTGCTACAACATGTCCTCTAACAATCCTGGTTTTCCAGTCGCAATTAATCCTTTGTCATCACACTTTTCACTTGCTTTTAAAATGCCCAGTCTCCTTTCCTTCCTCCTCCTTCTTTTTCCCTCTGTCCTCAGTCACTTCAATTTCTGTAAACTGACTTCAAAAGCAAAAATACTTTGCAGTCCACTAAGTCAACAGAGGGGAGATTGGAGGGAAGAGGGCTGAACTGTGCCTTCCCAGAAGTCTCAGGCAAAAGGAAACTGCTGCAGCTTTTCCTGGCTTGTGTGTTCTTCCTCATTAATAACCTTCTGCCATCTCGACCACACTTTGATGTCTGTTGGCCGTATGTCCTGGTTTTCATCTGTGAAATGTTGGGAAGTAAGCTACAAGACGTTGCCCATTGTGAGTACAAATGACCAACAAGGTTTTCCCTCTGGAAAATGGTGTCAGTGTGGACATGGATAAAGTCTTATTTGTTACAGGATCTTGCCTAATAGAAGTAGTGGATGAAATCCTTTTGGTGTCTTAAGCAGGTGTAGGGATACAGCTGGACTCTTTTGGCCAATGCAGAATGTCTGCATTCAGTTCCAGACTGTGAGAATGGAGCTTCGTGTATTATGCCATTGTGCCTACAGATGCACGTGGACGTGCATGCATTTGGGTGTGTGTTCAGTTGTGTAACGCTGCCATTCAACACCAAGGTTGTATGCCAGAATCAATGCATATCGCAGCGATTCATGCTATGTAACACCAATGTAGGCTCTCAAACAATGTTTCAGAAAGGGGCAGGGAATCATCTGGGAAGGAACTAGAGTGGTACCTTCTCTCAACATTGTTGGATGTGAAAATAAATGTAGGCACCAATCCAGGACAATTACATTCTCTATGAGTCCCATTAAAATATACTTGAGCACAAATTAAGTGTGATTCTTTCTGAATGACACTACTGGGATTGAATTTTCTATAAGATGTCTGTCTTTGTTTTTTCAATTATTGAATCCCTTTGTTCCAGTACAATTCACTAGGACTCATCCTGATCTTCCCCCACATTTTTTTTTCCAATTCCTTGTTAATTTTTTATTCAAGAGGAAAAAACAAACAAACCTGAGTGCTCCTGAAAAGCCATGTCAATGGATCACAGTTCATCTTCAGCTCAGATTAAAATAGTAGCTAGCAATAATACTTGCACCTGACTGTCCCCTGTGTGGATTTGGGCTTGAGGAGAGTCTAAGTGGTAGATCGTAGTCTGAAGTCAAAGGCAACAGAGTTCTCAAAAGCTTATATGGTCAATAGTGTTCAAGTAGCAAGGTCTAGGCAATCAAGCATCAAGGCCAACTGTGGTTTCAGACTGTAGTAATAAACCAGCATTAAGCATCCAAGACATCCAGGGTCACATGTTAACCAAAGTTAATAACATAAGTTCATTCAAAAGTCATCCAAGGTTAGTGAGATATGTTCCATCAGGAGAGCTAGGACGTCAAGATATTCTAGGTCCTGAGCTTACGTAGTAGCTTTCTCAACCTGAAATTGGCTCTTTTAACTAACCATGAGCTCCCAGATTTTTGCCATAATTTCAGTTGTAGCCTTTAAGAGACTTCTGAAATAAGTCCTTCTTTGCAAGGAGTACCCCATCACACACATTTGAATTTACTTCTCATGGGGAATCCTTTGTTTACGTCATCCTACCATGCAAGATTGATCCATTTCAAAAGTCCCCACATACCACATGTGGTGAAATTGCAGAAGTTTTGTATGCGTTTTTTCAATGTTGTCGTGTGCTTTCAAGTCATTTCCAACTTATATCGACCCTAAAGTGAACCTACCATGGAGGTTTTCTGGGGTGGCTGAGAGTGTATGACATGCCAAAGGTCATCCAGCAGGTCTCCAAAGTTGAGAAGAAAAATTGAAATCTGATCTCCAGAGTTGAACATTCGAACCACTACAACGTGCTGGCTATCAATAAAGCTATCCCAAGGGAGATTTGAACTTCGAGCTCTGTGACTCTGCCTTATAGGATATTTAAATCACAAGACCTATTTTAGGACTTTTTCTTTAAAAAAATGTAGCATAAAAAAGACTTTTTTTGTTGGTTGTTTAGCACAGGAAACAATGAGTAAGTGTCAAGAACTACTTCTGCTGTGTTTAGAAAGATTTGACCAAACACTTGAAGACTTTATGCAAAAGATTCCAGTTTGCAGTATATAAAAAAAAAACAACCTCCTTTCTCCTTCGCGTAAGACTGTTTAATCCATTGATGACAAAGCCCTCTAAAGTATTTCCTTGGTGCTTTACAACACATTGTGACGAATTATATCTCGGCAGTTGTAAAATTTTCTCATCAGTTGTAATACCTCATTTAATGAATTGATCAAACTGAAATGTAAAGATGTAGCAGCATTTATTTTGTATATTATATTGCGTATAATTTCTAGGCTTGACGTTTATCACCATGGAAGCTGTTATTTTACATATCATTTTCAAACCGTATCAGCCTTAAACACATTTAAATTTAATAAGCAAGTAGATTAGATTTGCTTTAAAACTAGGCATATCATTATGGTTTTGCGCCTTCTTCACTCGGGCAGGATCTTGCTATTAAACGCGGCATTTAGTTTGCATTCGGAAACCTAAAAATAATTTATTAAAATAGGGAATATATTAAGTCAAGTGATTGAATATAGAGCTGCTCTGGGGGATGTTGTGAATTAATGACACTTGTACTGTGTGTGTCAGAAAGGAAGCTGGGACCATTTCCACTTGATTTGTCAACTGTTATGTTTGGAAGATTTTTTTAAAACAAGCTAGATATGTATGGAAGGTTCACAGCTTGCACAGCCCCTATTATTTATTTATTTATTTTCCTCCAAGGGCAAAATCCCAAAGGAGGAGAAGGTTAAGTGGAGAAAATATCTGAAGGCCTGCCATGTAGAATGATAGAGCAACTTGGGTTTTGGTGATCAGGGGGTAGGTGGTGAAACAATGGATTGAAATTATAAGAAAAGGGATACTAACTAAAATTCATGAAGAACTTGGTGAGAGTAAGAACTATTTGTTAACAGTGTAAGACTCCCCTTCATCAGAGGGTTTTTAAACAGAGGGCATTTCCGCACTACATTGTTGTAGTGCTATTATTCCACTTCCAACATGCTGTGGAATTATGGAGTTTTGTAGTTTACTGAGGCCAAAAAGCTGTCTGGCTGAGAATCCTAAAGGCTCCTCCCTAAACTGCAAACCCCAGGATTCCATAGGAGGTTGAAAGTTTAATAATAGTGCTATAACAGTCTAGTGCGGAAAGGCCCAGAGTGTTGATGGCCACATCTCAGGTGGCCTATGAGGAACAGCTTGGGGAGCTGCATTGGAGAAAAGAAAGACTGAGAGATGACATTAGAGCCATCTTTAATATAAGAAAAGATACACGTATGCAATGGAGCAAGCTTCTTTTCTGCTGTTTCCTACACTAGGCAGAAACTATTAACTTTTGATTGCAAGATATTTCACTTGAGCATTTGGAAGAACTCTCTTGGCCGTCGAATGGACTTTCCTTCCCTGGAGGTTTTTAAGCAAAGATCAGATGGCTACCACTAAGAAGTATTTTGGCAATATATTTTGCATGGCAGGGGGCTGGCCTGGATGGCCCTTGCACTCCCTTCAAACTTTATGACTCTGTAGAGTGCTAAAATTATTGTGTGTTGGTTCAACACAACTCCTTGAATCTTAGAAGGAGAATGTGTATCTACCCTCTCCCCAGTTCACTGAATTTCCCCTACAGATTTCTGAATTCCGCCTCCTTCTTGTGAAAAAATGGCATTTTAATTCAGTCTTACATAGTGGTTTGAGTGCTGGACTATGACCCTGGAGACCAGAGTTCGATTCCCAGTTCAGCCACGGAAGCCCTCTGAGTGACCTTGGGTGCGTCACATAATCTCAACCCCAGAAAACCTCATGATAGGCTTGACTTAGGGCGGCCATAAGTTGGAAATGGCTTGAAGATAGACCACAACAACAAGTTGCTACCCATTGTAAACTTGGGTGCATGCTGGGGCAGGACAGAATGTTCCTAGCTTAATGGATCCATGTGGAATTATTTTATTTGAGAAAGGGCTAAAATGGATAAACATATTCAGTCTACAATCAGCCCAGTATTGTCTACCATAGGCTAATTTAGGAAGCAACAAATTGTCTATTGAAATACGTTTCCCACAGATGCATTATTATATCTTTTCTACCACACACACCCATTACAATGTCTTGGGGCTAGTTAGTGTGGGTTGGTAGGAGATGGGGAGGGAGAGAAAGAGAGAGAGGAGACCTGTTTCAAAGTGTCAGACCTAAGCAATTATCCCTAATGGACTAGAAGGCAGATCTCCCATTCAAGCTATTAATCACAAGAGGAAGAGGTGGACAGAATCTTTGTAGGGGGTTCAGAATGGGTAGTTGGCCTGTTTCCAGGGAAGTGGAAGATTTTTGCAGTCAGCAGAAAGTATCGGAGATGAATGCAGGAGAAAATACCAAAAAGGAGGAGGGGAGGGGGGATAAGAAAAGGTTCTCAAGCTTTCCAAAGTTTCAGGTGTGTGTTTCTTTATGAAACCCATACAGCTGCCTGTCCCTGTGCTTTCCTCTTCCAAAGGAAATCTATTTTCCTATTTTTTTCCCAAGCTTTATTCTTCAAGGGTTGCTTTTAGCACACACAAGAAAGCTTTCTAACTCCTTTTCTTCCCCCAATCTGCTTCCCTCTAGGTCTAGGTGCATTGGATTAGAGGTCGCACTCTGCTGCCTTGGGAGGATGGGAGTTGTAGTTCATTACATGGAGGAGGGAAATCAGGCTGGAGAAGCCTGTTTTTAAAAGTTTGTAACCAAGAATAGTAAAAAACAACAACAACAAAGATGTCCTTCTATAATCAAGAGAAACTTGTGGCCTTTCTGCATTACACTGCTATAGTGCTATTATTCCACTTTCAATCTCCTAATGGAATAGTGGGGTTTGTGGTTTAGAGAGGGGCCTTTAGAATTCTCCACCAGAGAAGGTCTTTGGCCTCAGTAAACTACAAACCCCAGAATTCCACAGCAGGTTGAAAGTGGAACAACAGCACTATAGCAGTGTAGTGTAGAAAGGCTGTGAATGTGCTACTGGCGAAGGTGTACTAGAGAGGCACGCAAAGACAGGCTTTCTTACTGGTGGTGTCCAGGTCATGGAACTCCTTGCCCAAGAAGGCCTGTTAGCCCTTTCTTTATTGACTTTCAGAAGCCAGATGAAAACGCACCTTGTTTTTGGTGTGCAGATGGCCTTTTTGTTTCCCATGCTTTGTGCCAGCTCATCTTGTGTTGCTTTGTTGGCATGTTACTCCAGTTTCCACAACACCCCCCCAAAAGTACATATACCGCTGTAACCTAGAGTGACACTGATGTAAACAAGAGCCATGCTGATGTAACCGGAGTAGGGATGCCATTTTGTAATGTCCTCTCAAAGAAAGCAACAAGTAATTATGACAATTTTCGACCTTCTGTGAGAAAGTCTTTGAAACGCATGCATTTTTTGAAGCCTATTTGCAATCTGAGCTTTGTTCTGTGAAAATTTCTCATGTGATTGTTTTGCATAAGGAATAGGATTTTTGGCACAGAAAATAGTATAATTACATAGAAATATTCTTTCCTGCATAGAATGTGGTGCTCCCTGTGCAGAAAAAAAAATCAACCATGTATGAATTTTGCAGAGAAGCCTCAATTACATAGGTGCCTTGATGGCCCAGTTTTGCCAAATCATTTCAAGAGGGCTCAGTGCCTACTTGCCTTGTCCACTGGTGGGCTTGTGCCTCCTTAAGCCCCTTCCCCATTCTGGGGTCCACGTTTGCTTTGGGGAGAAAAAACACAGGAAATCTGAAAGGGTCACAGGCTGATGAAACAGCTTTCTGTGCTGCATGAAGGCCTAGAATTCCACATTCCCCATCTTCACATGGACCATAAAACTAACGTTCTCCTTTTTTTGCACGCTGGCTGTGTAACTTCCAGAACTGACCACAGAAAAGCAATGGCGATACCTGTCCCATTTTCCTCCACCAAGGAAGTGCACTGCACAGAAATGTGCTTGGCAATAATACTGGGAACAAAGCACTATAAAACTGAAGCGATGCCTGGCAGTTTATAGCAGTGCATCTAGAAATTTACCTCCGTGTTGAGGGGGCCATTTAAAAAGATAAGAGCTTAATCCAGACATCTACAAAGATGATTCCTTTCAACACGATAATAAATATACCAAAGTACCCTTTTATCTTTAATAATTCAGGATTCACTGAGTGTTTAAAGGTTTGCCTGTTCTATCATTTCGGAAAAATCTGATGGTAATCTGTTAAAAAATAATAGGAGATATATCTCAAACAACAGTCAGGAAAGAAAATATGTCTATAATGCCTGTCCTTTAGCGTGGAAGTCTGGCTTCTGCTACAGGTTAACTACGAAGAGAAACTTTTGTCTTTAAAAAGAGGAGAGAGGAATTGGAGAGATTGGGAGATGCTTTGTTAACTATGTGTAAATATTGTCTAGCAAGTAAACTAAGTAAAGTGAAAGGGATTTTTTTTATTTAGCATTTTTAAGACTCCTGTTTACAGGGTTCTTTAAGTGTGCAAAATTATTTAGAACTGTGGCAATCTCTGGCTTGTTCTGTGAACAGTTGAAGTGTAGGAACATTGGTTGTTGCTTGTGTTTTGTGAACAATCAGCCTGCCATCATCACCATCATCATCATCATCAACAACAAAAACAACAGCATCATTGTCATCATCCTCATCAACTTCATCACTACCATCATCTCCTCTTCCTCCCATTTATTTATATCCCACCTTTTTCTCTGGCCAGGGACTCGAAGAGAGGTTACAAAAAGTTAAAACAGATACAGATAAACATTTGCCTCACTAAAAATACGGAAAAGTTAAAATATCATTTAATTACCAATAGAATTAAAAGCAATTTAATAGCTTGACCAGTTTTTTTTTTTTAAAAAAAATAAGAAATAAGGAGAATGGAACATATTATGAAAACATGTTTCAACATAAGCATGAGAACCAAGAACCAAGAGAAGATCTCAAAGCGTGGAGCATATGAACCTTAAGATAGCCCAGACACAAGCTGTTATAAGGCTTTGTAGGTCAAAATCTGCACTTTGTGGCTTGGTGTTTGCAACCGAGGGAAGAGGCAAGTTCTGAACTGAGACATTCAGCCCAGATTGCAGAAAACAAGAACTCAAGGCTTGTTGGTATCTATTGTTGGTATCTATTGTGGGCATGGATTTGGACAACACTGGAAAAAGCCTTCTGACTTCCCTTGCCAGTGCAACATGAACCTAAAAACCGTGTAACCAGTAGCATTGTGTGCCAGCCCAAAAAAGCATCTGATGTTTTGGTTTGGGGCTTGCGGCCATGATTCTTGCAGCTCTAAGAAAATACTCAACAGGTTGTCTCAACATGCTGAGATGTCTCGTCTCAGCCAAAATCTCGCAAAGTGAGCTCTTCACAGTCCGACTCCCTGCCTGTGGGAAGCCCTGCCACTGTGAAAGATCTCTGATTCTGCCCGTACAGCCTTGTCCTCTGCTGTATTTCTTGGTCAAACCAAGATGTGACCAAATGATACGAGCCACACATGCACTCACACACGGGTACACGTATACACAACTTTGCAAAGTGAAGAAAAATCTGTACTGAAAGCTGTTCAATCAGCTCACCAGTTTGTAAAATGATTTAATTTCTAGGAAGAGCTGTGAATGAACAAAAAGGAGGTGAATAGAAAGACAGCTAGTGAACAGTCCCTTTCCAAATACCATTTTGCTAATTAGAAAAGTGCCACAAGTACAGGCAAAAAAAATATATAAATGCTGCTATATGAAATGACCAGTCTCAGTGACAGACTTCTTCAAAGAGAAAGTTGAAACCTCTCTCTTTTGGAGTTTAAAAGTGCTGTATTTCCATTAGAATTATAAGATCACCAAATCACTGAGTTGGAAGTGATCACAAGGTCCATCTTGTCTAACCTTCTTTCATGCAGGAAATCACAATACATGTGTTTCTGAGAGTTGGCCATCTGACTTCTTCATATAAGCCTTCAAAAAAGAACTATCAACCACCTTCTGAGACAATCTATTCCACTGTTGAACAACTTTTACTCTCAAGGCTAATGTTTAGGAGGCATCTTTCTTTCTTGCAGTCAGAACCCATCAGTTTGTGTCTTTGTCTCTGGAGAAGCAGAAAACAAGCTCATTCTATCATCGCCATGACTTCCCTTCAAATATTTAAAAATGAGTACAACATGCAATTGTGGAAGACTGCATTTGGCCTCTCCATTTTCTGTGGTGGAAACATTGTGAGGCATGATTGTGTGAACCACTGGAGGGTTTCTAAGGCGGTCAGTGAATGTCAGGTAATACATACCACAGAAGATCCAGGAGAAATTTTGAGAGCTGATTCCCTAAAATGAACTCTCACAAAGGTATGGAGGAAAGTGGAACCAGCAATGTGTATCTCCCTGGTTCAAAGTAGTTGGCAAAGAGTCCATATATATTACATATTTCTTTGCTTAGTGTTGTGATATTAAATGGTGCTACAACCTGTAGAACAGCGTGGCTGGAATTCTGTGGGTTCACTGCCTGTTGGCATAGGTGTTGGAAGCAAAAGGGAAAAAAAGCCCTGGGCACTGCAGCTATGAAAGAGGTAAGGCATTGGAGGAATGTAATGCTCAGAGTTGTCAAATTATGTTTACCTTCCTTTGCCAGCTCGGTTTGACCCCAGGAGAAGTGGAACCACAGCTATAGTATACCAACAGAATTCTGGCGTGTGTATACAGAATAAAGGGTTAGTCAAAATACAGAATAAAGGGATAGTCAAAAATAATGTAGTTATTATGTTAACAGTGGCAACAATAAATAACTCTGAGATTATTGTTATATTTTAAAGATCCCATTTCTCTTTTTTGAAATTCAACTCAGCTGAAAAGAGAATGATCTTGATAGAAATGTCATGATGATTACATGATTCTTGGAGTTATTAGGGTGCACAGTGCTAATACAAATCAATTAAGAGAATCCACACTTAATTCCTGTAGAAGTACAATGAGAAAAAAAAAGTTTAAGCAAACACATGCCTTCTAAGAATGGCATCCATTTATGTTCTTTGCACATGTCAGTTTCCTTCTTCATGTGGTTGTACTTCTTCTGGCCACGACAAAATATCTGTATGCAGTTCGCAGTTGTGTTGGCAGAGTTGTGCCTGTGTTACAGTTGCATATGTAATTGTGTGTTGTTAGATGCTGCATAACTATTCATTGGTGCCTTCAGTGCAGCACTTGAATTGCTGGAATGGTGGAAACAGCAAGCACATTTCTAGATACACAGTTGCTTGCACAATGCTGGCATTCAGCGGGAGGGGGGTGTAGCAGAACCACCATTTTATTACGCGAATGTTGGTTTACACTGGACGAGCACAATGTATGTAGCATCTTAGTGTGCTTGCACACTTACACATACATGCACAAGTACATATATATATGCATGTGTATGTATATGTCTGCATATAAGTGATTAGCAGAACTTAATAAATTAGCAAAATATTTCCTCTTCCTCCTTCTTCAGTTGGTGGAAACAAAAGCGAACTACCTCCAAGGCGGCAGAGCCTGCTGTTGCCAACATCATTAAGTGGATGATGGTGTTAGGTATTAATCTCTAAGCTGAGATTATGAAATAGTGAGGTCTTATGTCTGTGGCTCTGTTTTAAAGTATCCATTTTTAAATGCATTCAGTACCAAAATGCAGAATTTTATATATGTTTTGGGAATGCTTTGTGAGCCCAGAAGTGCACAACAAATTTTGGAGAAGTGCAAAACCTTTAATAACTGTATTCTAATATGAACATTTGTGCAAGAGGTATGGATCTAGTCCAGTTCATGTCAGATTTTCTAAAGAAAGTATCTCCCTGAAGCATTCCTAATTTAGTGGGATAAGTGGTCTGTCCTTCTCATGACGGTGCGTGTTGGCAGGAGTGGAGAGAATCAAGATCGTGAACAAAGATCTCCAGTGCTCTATATTACAGTCTGTTCTAAAGATGCTGAAATAAACCTCTGACCAATTATCTGGATTTACTGCTGATAACTACCATAAAGTTGAGGTCAACTTATGCCCACCTCGTGAATGAGACCCGCAAGTCACCAGCAGCCCTGTCCAGGTCTTTCAAATTCAGGGCCGTGGCTTCCTTGGTTGAATCTATCCATCTGTAATGTAGTCTTCTTCTTTCTACCTTACCAATCATTATTGTCTTTTCTAGAGAGTCATGTCTTCTCAAGATGTATCCAAAGTATGGACAGTCTCCGTTGAGTCATCTTGGCTTCTAGGGAATGCTCAGGCTCTCCCTAAGAGCCCAGAATCATATCCGTCTGATAATATGGTGGCTTTCCAAACAGTTAATTAAAGGGCAAGGGTGACTGAAATCTGAACGTTTCTGCCATTCAGCAGTCCCTGAACTATATCGTTGAGGCCTCCATGGTGTGTTGGGCTTGAGGAAAGAACACTGACTGAAATACGAAGATAGGTGCTCATCGCCTTTTAGGTTCCAGCTCTTAGTCATTAGTGTCAGTTTGAGGGACCTTTGTTTAGAAATATTGTCAGACGGTTGAGGTTTTTCTCTTTGCACGGAGTAATTTTTTAAAGGCTAAGTGCTGGATGTGAACTCTGGATTGCATTTTCCTAAGTTGCCGGGGGTTGCCATGGCAACCTTTTTTTAAAATGGCGGTGTCTGTGGCTTGACACCACTACAAGACGTCTGCATAAGTGAAGATGCTTTTCCCCCTCCGTCCGCCTCCCCGAGATCATAATGGAGTGCTTTAACCGAGCGGACCTTTTGTACTCGATAAAATATTTAGCGGGTTGTAGTAAATATTCATTTGTCTTCCTTTCACAACATTACGCATCTCCAATTATTAACAGCACCATGGTGCACGTCTCTGGTTCGGGCAGAGAGATGTCAGATGAGAATTTCTATCTTTCATGAACAAAACTAGCTCATTAAAACAGATTGGCTAATCAGCCAGATGGCATACTGATAGTGTAAATATTGGTTGTTTAATTGGTTGACCCGCTTGACACTTTCCTCTTTTTGAAAGATCAAACAGAAGATGATAATTTGTAAATCTGAGGAAAATATTTTCCCTATTCCATTCATAGTTCATCCCATATGCCGAGATTTCGCTCTGGCCCATCCCGTGGTGGCAGAAGCTAAGTAAGCAGGCATGTAGAAATTCATAAAGCTCATCCTTTCTATGGGGCAGTAATTAGAGAGTGTAACAACTAAAGACTGTGACAAGAACCCTTTGCATCCATGCAAGAGACTGTAAGTAACAAATAGCCATTCCAGAAAGCAGTTGTTTTTGTTGTTATGTGTCTTCAAGTCAACTCCAACTTATAGAAATCCTGTGTTAGGGTTGTTACCCCAAAATGCGGTTGACTCAGGGGTCCACCCTCAATGCCAGCAGCTCCGTTCAAAGGCGGGAAAGTAATTGGCTCAAATTAGGGGGCCTGTGAGATGGAGGGTAACCTAATGACATCTTTCCACCAATATTTATGGGGTCTTGCAGGAAAGAACTAGCCAGAGGTTCTAAAGTGAATTAAAAATGTGTTTTATTGAGTGGAATTCATTCACACAAACACACAAGATACAAAAAAGTCACACATTCATCCAAGAGCTTACCAAAGCAAAAAGGGAGGAAAAATTATGGATAGTGAGGTTGAAGGTTTTGGGTTATAATTGCCAATCTAGAAAAGTAAGGAAAAAGCAGCAGCATGGCTTAGAATTGTGTGTCTAAGGGCAGTACACAACATTAAAACATTGAAATGTTTTTGTTCGGTCCATTTGAAAAGTTTTACTTTAGATCTCTTGTAGTGTGTGTGTTTGCCTTTTTGCATGTGTGTGTGTGTTCAGAATTAGTTCTGCAGTGAAAGAAACAGCTCCACAATACAGTTATCCTTCTTCTGAGGGGAAAACTATGGAATAAATACCCATGACATACATACATACATACATACATACATACATACATACATTTATTTATTTATTTATTTATTTATTAATTACCTACCCTATAACCAACTATCTCAGGGCAGCTTACAATAAAATCAATTTAATAAAATAAATAATTACCAAGGTTTTAAAAAGTTAAAATATATATTAAGTAGTTGCTCTATTAAAACAGACGATTTAAAATTGTTTAAAAGGCTCTCGAACAAATATGTAACCATAAAACATGTCCAGCATGGATCAGATCAGTTTGACCCAAAGGCTTTAACAAATGATTCCAAAATGATTCCAACACTGGTGCCAATGAGGCCTCCGGGGGTGGGGGGAGGAATTCCATAACTGGGGTTCCACCATAGAAAAAGCACTTACGCAATTACACTAAATATGCATGCCTCTATTGTGGCGAGTTTGGAAGCTACTTTGAAGATTTCTTAGACTCTGCTTAGAATCCCATTTAGAATCTTAAAGCCTGCATAGAATCATATTTGTAGGCTACTGAGTCCAACTCGCTTCTCAAGGAAATTCAGAGCTAGAATGATCCCAACTACTGCCATGGGGAAAGACATCCACCATTTCCCTGAAAGTTTTCTTCTTGTATGAAGCAAGCTTCAGTTTTCTCCCTTTCTGACTCATTCTCAGTGTGTGGTAGAGATTCTTTTGCTTTCTTTTAATGGTGTTTTCAGTCTTATTGTTTTGAGGTTGTTGTGGCTACTTTTGTGTTTTTCTTTCTTTCATCACTCATCCTAAACTATTCTATCACTCAGTGGCAAGACTTCCTTTATGAGAACTTCTCTTGAACTTTAGCACAAGTGTGGGACTGACAAGAAGGCTCCAGACCTCCGTAGTGGGGGAAAAATCCTTGCATTCCCATGTTCTTCTCCTCAGAAGTGTACTATAAACAAGAACCCCATATCACATTCATGAAGATGTCATCCCATCTTCAGAACTGAACCTTGGAGAACTCATCTAAAGTTCACACCTAAAAATAGAAAGGGAGTGGGAGGAGAAAAAAAAAAGAAATGTGGCAGCACCTTTAAGACTGTTTTTTTTTTCATTATTATTTTAGCATGAGTTTTTAGAGGTTTAAACCCAATTCTTCAGATGTCTGAATCTACTGAGTGAGATTAAAGCATATTTATACAGGTGTGGGACTAGGATAAAATGTAATAGGATCCAGAAGGATGCAATTCATGTCCCTAACCTTCTGTTTTCAATGGGCTGGGTGAGGTGATGCAAGTTTTCAGATCTTTACAGTGGTCAGTTAGGGTTGATGTGTGAAAGCAATACATCCGCTTACCAAAAGTCAGTTTCCCTGAGTTCAAAAGTCTTCTGAGAAGATTCCTTTTGTTATATGTATGGTAGTATTGGTATATGTAAGGTCCCATGAAGCTATTACATTTCTTCATACCTCTGCTAATGGATTGGAATTTGTGGATATAATTCAGTTCAATTGTTTCTTTTTCTAGTCTTCCTTTGACATTTCTTCGTTCAAGGATTGTGACCTGTAAATCCCTTCCAGCATGTCCAGGAAGGTTAAAATGTTCTGTGACAGCTACTACTTTGAAAATTTAAACACAGAGTTTATTCACTGCTCCATCAATGTGAAACACCAAATAGTGAATGTGTTCTTTGGTTATCTGAAGTGTGCCTTAGCACTGTGCTCCAGAAAGTTTCAAATGATGAAGAATTCAGATTTGAAATCTGGAAGACACACTCATCATCTTGCCATAACAACCAGAAATTCCAATCTTTCTCCTCCAATCTCTTCCTGACTCTCTGGATTCATGTTTGAAGAAACCCACTTGATGGCACACAAAGAAAGTATCTACAGTAGAACTGGATAAGGGCAAAATGATAAATTTCACTTGAACACTTGAGGATTGGAGGCCATTTTCTTCTTTTCTTAAAAAAAAAGAACATAGAAAACATTTTTGTACAACATTGTCCCCACCAGATGGCTCACTAGCCTCTGTTTGAAGACCTTCAAGTGAAGGAGAAATTCTCTCAGTTTCAGGTAATTGGTTCCATTGTCAAACTGCTCTTATCGCCAAGACCAATCTGCTAGTATTCCTCTGAAATTTGCTGTCCTATAACTCTGATATAGCAGCAAAGCTGAAGAATAAATTTTAAACAAACAGAACCTGAAACATCCTTTTTTGGGGAGGGGGAAATCTTGTCTTGTTTCTAGCTATAAAATACTTGCCTCCACTAGAAGTTTCTGCTTTGCTCTCAGACGATATTCATACAGAGCTGAAATGAATATTATACCTTCAACATACTCCAGTATGAATATTGGCATCAAAAAATGGTCTGGCTTTTACTTAAAAAAAAGTACTTGCCTGTTTGCTGGATATTTACTGAATGCCTGATATCTGATTAAATGTTCTTGCAATATTAGATGTGTCACCACAGATATTAGTATTTGATTGTTGGCATGGACTGTGTTGGTATTATTAGATATGTGACATGTATTATGTTTTTGTTTTGTACCTGACAGTATTTGGCTGATGGCGTGGAATGGTATTTAATATTGGCAAATTCTTGAGAACAAACAGCTTATGGACTTTCAGGTTTGATGCCCATAAACTAATCAAGAAATGTGAGCAAGTCCAAAAACTATGACTGTTGAAATACAGTTTCACATCTTTAAAATGAAATTTGCAGAAATTGACATGTTTCAAATAGCTGTTCCATGTACTAGATTCCCCTGCTCTGCATCTCTGAAGTCCCAGAGGACTAGAAAGGACCTGTACACACATTTTTGAGGCTGCAAATAGACTTTGGACCATGTGTTTCTCGTCCCAGTGTAAACAACGCACAGGTCTTGGTGGGTTATTTAAGAAGGATGTGTTGTGATGCCTGACAGTATAATACACAGGAAATGAACACCATATTTACTTTTTTTGTGTGCCTTCAGGTGGTTTCTGATTTATGGCATCCCTCAGATGAACCAATGAGGTGGTTTTCTTGGCAAGGTTGGCTCAGCTGGAGTTTGCCTTTGCCTTCCTCCAAGATTTGTTGCCTTCCTCTGAGGCTGAGAGAATGTGGCTTGCCCAAGGCCACCCCATGGATATCTATGGCAAGCAGGGATTTGAGCCCTTTTTTCCAAAGTCATCATTCAACACTCAAACTACTATACCAGACTGACTCCCCATAATGTGGTAGTTACTATAACTTTCCCATCACAATGTGGAAGTTTGAGGGCATGAATACGCATGGCTGTTTTTATCCATTCGCCTCTTTCCTTCCATAATAACACAACCAAATTCTGCTATCATTATAAAGTGTACAATTTTGTTGTCACTGTGTTATTGCCTTCGGATGCACCCAAAACCTAGGTATAAATGTGAGATAAAACAAATGAGGAGTTAAGTCACTAATAATAAATAGTAAAATATTATTATAAAACAACAAAGCTCTAAATATCTATTATTATCTTAAACAGCGCAAGATAAATGATTCTTGTTATCAGCTGCCTGTTGGCAAGGAAGGTAAAGAAGTTGTACCTGAAATAGCCAAGGAGGTTAAAATTCCAGTTCTTGGCCAAACAATAACCAATTCTGCTGTCCAGATGCAACCCAGTTTACCAACCCAGTTCTGATCCCAAGGGTTTGATGCTCCATCTTTTCACTGCCAGGCCTCCCACAAGTCTCACCACAACCTTGCAGCAATGTACCAGACCTCTCACAAAAATCTTCAGTCTGGTCCAACAACTTCCATCTCAGACCTCCACTACCAATTATCATCCAGGCTTCAACTGCCCCCTAAAGCTGGTTCTTTGTTTCTGTAGATTTTCTACAGAAATCAGGTAAACCTCATTGATTCAATGAATCTACTCTAATTGGGATTACTGGTTGGAATTCAACAGAAAAAGAGGGAGAGGGAGGAACATCTCATTAACGCAGACTTTGCTGTTTGCCAGTCATTAATTCCAAGGTTTGATTTTACTAGTTAATCCTGTTCAGTGTCATGGGATGGGACAGAAACGTAAGAGATAAATTTAAATAAATTAATAAATATTTTCCCTGTTGAACAGACCAAAGACTGTGTGTGACACTTAAATGTAAGACTCTGCTGAGCCCATAAAGCTTGTTCAATGTTTTTGGCAAGTCTCTCAGCCTAATCCACCTAGCAACATTGTAAGGATAGAAGGTTAGATGGTTTTACCCGTAATGCCATAGATATTTATCCATAGGTGTCGCGTTGACCACCAGGACTGTTTGTATGATGTTTCAGATGGACACACTTGCTCATTCCAGATTCCATGACACGCTTCTTTTCTGGCACACTTTGTGAGGGCTAAGAGTTTCATTGCTACCACCATTGGCAATGAGGAAGGAATGTGTAACACAGATTCTGTATACGTTTCCTATACTGGGCAAATTCACTGTTGAGAAAGGAAGCACTTTTCTTCCAGTGCTAGGCAACCATGGAGCAGGCTGCCCTCTTTCACAGCTTCCAATCCATGCAGACAGAAAGCAAAGGAATCTGGCAGCTAGATGGACAACTTCACCTTCAGGTCCAGCACCTTGGACAGCTCTCCAGA
The DNA here is from genome assembly GCA_948472985.1 of Iguana delicatissima. NCBI lineage: Eukaryota > Metazoa > Chordata > Lepidosauria > Squamata > Iguanidae > Iguana > Iguana delicatissima. Next base: position 119,721 of record CAOKZL010000019.1, on the reverse strand, counting down.
GCTGACTCACCATCTGAGGAGGCGAACAGATGGAGGAAATGTTCCTCTTGGTTGCTCTATCTGTTGCTAACATTTTTTGTTAAAAACAACCAGATGACATTGCCTGTTTCACAAAACAGAAGCAATTCCCAGTGCAAAAAGAAATATTTTTATTGCTGCTTAGAAGTTAAGTTCTGTTTATTCCAGAATACATTGCAGTAAAAACAAAAACAAAACTACGCACCTCTTTTTAAACAAAAGGATGGTAGATTTCTTGTTTTGATTAAATGTCATTCCTCTTGATGGGAGGTGGAGCATGGCATCTTTATGCTAAAACAGAAGGATTTTTGGAACATTGTGCCTTTAAAAAAGAAGGCCTGCCCATCCGGATCTCCAAGGCCAATAGTGAGCAAACACTCAGAAGAGATCTATGACTAGCCAGTCCTCCATAGCATTATGAAAGCTGAGTAAGTATTGGCCAAATTACCTATCCAGCTTCCTCCATCCTTCTTCCCCTCCCCGTTGGCTGGAGAGGTCCACGTGGATTGCAAATGTTTTCCTAGGAAGGTCCAACCAATAATAAATGAGGGCTGGAATCCTGTATGGTCGTGTGTCTTTGTAAATGGACTTACTGAAGGAATTAGAACTGCACAGTTCTGCAACATCTATATTGAGTAAAGGGCTTTTGTTATGTTGCTACGTAGCAGAGACATCAAATTTGCTGGTGTGCAATGGGACCAGTACACCATGCATATCATGGGGTCAATGCACTACAGGATGTGCATCACATCAATCCCAGAGTGCACCAGGCATCATACTGCTGTGCTGTTACCCATCATTACAATTCAATATAGAGGTTTCTTAGTTCCTCTGATGCATAGCTAGGCATATATAAACTTACATAACAGGTCATATAATATTCTGGTGGAAGTTTTCTGTTGTGAGATCTCTCTCTCGCTCTCTCTTTTTTTTTGCAATAGTTTGGACATGTCCTTAGAGTAAACCCTTTCCAAGTTTTCCCCATGGAATTTGGTTATCTTTCTTTTTACATTGACATTGTCAGGATCCAGTCCACTGGATCTAGCTTTGTTATTGTTGTTGTTGTGTGCCTTCAAGTCATTTCTGACTTATGGTGACCCTAAAGCGAACCTATCAAGGGCCTTCCTGGGGCTGAGACACACCCAAGGTCACACTCTATTTCAGAGAAAGGAACTGGCAAAGCTACTTCTAAGTATTCCTTCCCTAAGAAAACCTTGTGAAATTCCTGGGGTCTCTATAAACCAACAGGTGACACAGACACAGACACACATACATTCATGACCTGAAGTCACATTCACACACACAAGTGGTCAAGTGGCTACTAAGACCAAATCACTGCCATTGATAGAAGAAATGGCAGTAATCATCAGCAACAAATCTCAATTATGGTCATAGACCAGCATAAAAGGTACATTCAATTAAAAACATAGATTTTGCATATACACATACATATGTATGTATGGAAGTAAGAGCATTATAAGAGTATAGGGAAGCATTAAAGATAATACAGAAAAATATATGAAATATTAATCAATTTCTCCCAATAGTCAACAGCACACAATGTTGGCAACAGTCAAGGACTTTTCCCACATGCATTTCATTATTTTTATAATAATTATCACTAACGATGATTGCACGTTTGCCTCCTCTTCCTCTCCTTCTCCTCCTCCTTCTCCTCTCTGTTTATACCACTCCTTTTCCCCAGATTTAGGACTCAAGGCAGCTTTCAAGTTAAAATAATTACACTGCCATTGAAAAGATATAAAAAGTCAGTGCTGAAATAGAATTAACACTATTAAAACCATTTGAAACATACACATAAAACGGATAAAAAGCAGTTTAGAATAGTACAGTTCTGAACAATACAGGTCTCTCTTAACCACCGTTTTCTTAAAAACCTCTAGTTCTAAAAACCTATCAGAATGCAAAAGTCTTTGGAAAGACACCAGAGAGTGGAGCATTCTAGCCTCCTTGGGACTGGAATTCTGAAGCCTGGGGCAACCACTGGGAAGGCCCTGTCTTGTTTTCCTACCCACCATATCTGCGATGGTGGCGGGACTGCAAGTGCAGTTCAAAGATCTCTCATTTTGCAGATTTTTTCCTTTCCTTTCAAGTGCCTGGCTGACAAGACAGATTGCTTAGGCTCAAGTCTCCGCCGCAGAGAAAAGTCAGTGAACCCATTACGTAGTTCACCCTATCTCTGTGTTATCACCGGGTCCCTGTTGCATGTACTCCTGGTGCACGGCCATTCTGCTTGACTGGATGCAGGAACATGGAGTTTCTTATGTCGAAGTGACTTCTGTGCAGAGATTCTTGCTTTGTGACCTTCATCCCTGAGCAGGGATTTAAACCTGTCTCCCCTACATATTCTTAGCCGAGGATGGTGACTCCTGGGTCAGATCTCATCCCCAAGTCACATTCAACTGTCTCTATTAGTTTCGATCATGCTGCAGTTAAGGAAAGAATATAACAGCTTTAATTGTAAGGGAAAAATAAGAAGTGGTAGATACATCTAGGTGGTTGGGAGGTAAACCAGGCTAGGTGACCCTCACATAGAATACAAGAAGATGCATTTTTACCTCTCCTGGTTATGCAGTCCTGAGGGTTTTTCTCCTCTTTATTGTCTCAGAGTTTTTCCCCCTGCTTTTTCCAAAATGGATTTCTGTGCCTTTCAGTAGATGAGCAAAATGTACAACTGCAATAAATATTGTTGCTTGGAGTATTAAGAAGCAGAAATGCTGAGTGGATTTAAAATAGGGCCGCGCTTCTCCATCAGTTTCATTCTCTACAGTGTTTTAAAGCAAACTTCTCCCCACTGCAAGAAGCTCTTTGTGCGCTTTTCAGAGGCTACTCACAGTTCAGGACTTTTTCTGTGTAAAATTCGTATATTTTTATAAACAGAAAACAGCATTTGAGGTGTCTGGGTGGTCTGGGCTGAAGGGTGGGGAAACGCTTGAAAACCACAGCAAAATGTTTGATAGCTGCCTGTATTTCACTGGCCACACTTTCCCTACCTTGGTATAGTGAAAGAGTCCCACATGCTCTCCAGAAATACAACAGACCATTGTGAATGTGTCTTTCCAGGAAATAAGTAACTGAACTCATGCCAAGTCAAAGTTTTGGTCCACCTAGCTGAGTATTGTCTTCATTGACCAGGTATTGACCAGGAGGCTTTTGTGACCTTACCTAGAGATCTTTTTCTTCCAAAGCAACTGAGCTGCAATCCATTCCTACCTGTTCCTTATCTTTTCAATAACTGATAACTTCATCTGTGGTATACGTATTCTTCATGAGGGTGGAAGTCTTAAGGGAAGATGATCATAGAATAATAGGATTATAAAGCTAGAAGGAGACTCAGGGCCATCTGTTCCAAGTCACACACAGAAATACATGTGAAAAGGAGCTACGAGTCTTAGTAGACCATGAACATGAGCCAGAAGTGTGATATGGCAGCTCAAAAGACTAATGCATCAATAGGAGTAGTGTTCTTCCTAATGTTTATTCAGAAATTCCTTTCCTGTAAGTTGAATCAGTCAGTTCATGTCTTAGTCTGTAGAACAGCAGGAAGCAAAGCATTTCATCTTTCATATGAGAACCCTTTGGATATTTAAAAATGTCCATCTCACCATCTCTCAGATTTTTTTTTCTCCTTCTCCAAGGTAGACACATCCAACTCCCTTAACTTCTTCCTCATAGGGCTTGGTTTCTAGCTCTTCTACACTTTTGGTCATCCTTCTCTGGATACATTCCACTGTCTCAATAGCCTTCTTGATCTGGTTGCCCATGTTCTCACAAAGAAAATTGACTATCAAATAGTTGGGCAAAGTTGCCCTGCAGATTCTTGCCGGGGGAGCCCAGCTAGGGAAGGTACCTTAAGGAGAAATTAATACGATGGCACTCCGAAACCAGCCACCACTGAGCAGGGGGAGCAAAGTGCTCTAGTTCTCTACTGGAGAGATGGCACAATAATATAGATGTTGCCCTTCTCTGCTCTTAATTATGGCATCATGCTATACTCGCTCTGAAGGTGAAGTGAGGGGCGTCTAATATTATATCTGGGGGCAGATAATCATGAGCTTTCATTCCTCCATTTGAGGTAATTGTTTCTCAGTTGAACTGGTGTTGTAACGCTATTGTAAAATGCATTGCAGTCAACGGATTAGAGGTGAATCAGACAATCATAAACATTGCAGAATTTTGGAAATCAAATATTAAAAAGTTAATATTGATACAGCACCCTGGGACCTCCCACCTTTTTGTCTTCTGTTCCTGAACCTGAACATGCTGGTGCAAACAGCACTTTTTAGATTTTCGTTTTTAAAGATGGACTTGCAAAAGCACTTGTGCAAGGATGGATGTTTACGGAACATTTTCAAGTCCCAGTCTCTAAGCATCCTCTGTAAAGATTCCTTATATCTTCCCTACTGTGGTTTGTCATTCCTCTCCAACACGTGCAGTGCATATGTGTTGAATTTAATGAATGCCCCGTCTCAGAGGTTTCGCAGAAGATAGGAAAGGTCTTTGGTGTGCATTTTTATCCCAAAAAGCATAAATATTTGTAATAAAAGTAGGAAGAAACGGCCTTTTAAATTCACAGTGGTGGATTATTATTATTTTTCCTAAAGGGTTTCTACAGTTATGCTGTCAATTATTAGAGCTGGAAGCATTAAATGTGCTTTCCTGACAACTCCCCCTTTTTTTTTTTTTCCTTTTTAAAGAGGTATTCATTATTAAGCACCGTCTACAATGCTCTAACACTATTTTAGTCTCAAAATTCTCTCGCACTCCAAGGGGTAGAAATATGCTGGGATAGACAACTTCATACTTTTTGAACCCTAGTATCCATAATTCTTAACTGTGGGCCATAAGAAGTGAGCATGCACCCTTTCTTCGATGGGGAACAGTGTGGAATGGAGCAGAAATCAGTGGGAAGGGTCAATCACATCTTGTGAGATGTAAGAACAAAACCTGAAGGCATGCTTGCTCATTCATACAAGAAATCCCACAATTCTTGTCTATAGGACTGTCTACTATCATATAATCCTGCCTACCTGAGAAGAACATCAGCGAAAATCATATTTTGTGATCCAATGCTGTCAGAGAGAAGGTTGCTGAGATTGGTGATGGACAAATCTATCAGTTTTCCTTTCTTCCACCTTCATGTTTTTGCAAAAATTTGGTACATATTTTCATTGAAAATGAACAGAATTAAAATTCTTACACATTCCTAGTTGCTGTCAAGTTGTCTATGACTTATGGTGACTATCATAGAGTTTTCATGGCAAGTTTTATTCCAGCCATTGCCTTCTCTGACAATGAGAGAGTGTAACTTCTCCAAGGTGGATTTCTATGGCTGAGTAGGAATTCAAACCTTCATCTTCTGGAGTCACTATAGTACAGTTGTTTCTTTGCTGGGATGGGCAAATATGTTGATTTTTCTTTCTCTCTCATTCATAAGTTGTGAATTTTGGTGAAATCTGTTTTATTTTAATGAACTGATCCAAAATCCCATGTCCACATCAAGGAAAGTAGTAGTGCCACTCGAGTCTGCTTTGGTCAGACTTCATTTGGAATACTGTGAAGGATGTTGACAAGTTGGAATGCGTCCAGAGAAGGGCAACCAAGGTGATCAGAGGTCTGGAAACCAAAGCTTTTTGAGGAATCACTTAGACAGCTGAGTATGTTCAGCTCGGAGAAGAATAAGATGTGACATGACAGCTATCTTTCAGAACAGAAGAAATGTCAGGTAGAAGATGGAGCAAGCTAGTTTTCCATTGCTCCAGAGGTTAGAACATGAACTGATGATTCAAATTATAAGAAAAGAAAGAGAAGAAAAAAGAGGAAAGAGAAATGACGTTCCACCAAAACATTGGGAAGAACCTTTTACTGAAAATCAGCATAATGAACTTTCCAGCTTTGGAGGTTTGGAAATCTTTTGAACAGATATTGGATTGGCATGTTTCAGGAGTGCTTTTGTTGTGTATTCTTGCACGGCAGTGGGTTGAACTAGGTGGTACTTGTAAGCCTTTCCAGTTCTACGTTTTCATGAAAAATCTCATCCAATCCTAGTTGGGAAGCTGGACATTATCAGTAGTGGCACCTCAGCTTTGGAGCTTTTCCCCTTTAGGATATGTATCTGGTCCGCAGTTTAGATGTTTTTGGACAGGGGCTTTTCATCAGGCCTTGGAATTCAGATTGTTTTCTTCAGAATCCCTGCACTTAATATTAGGCTGTTACTTATTTTTGTGGTACAATGACTGCACTGCTACTTTTTTTTAAAAAAAAATATTTTGCTTTGCACAACTGTTTTATTTTGAGGTTTCACCTGACACTGTATGCTGCTTTGGAACCATTAGACGGAAGACTGGATTAAACACAAATACATATATACATATGATACATATGTGTCACTGTTGCGACAGAAAAAAAGGCAAGAGAATTCTGGAGAGGAATGCATAATGCCATTGGTAAAATATTGGATATCCAATTTCCTTTATCTCCAGAATTCTACTTGCTCAACATACTGAAAGGAATAAATACTGTTGAAAAAAATATATATCCCCACTTACCCACAGTGTATCTACACCGCATATATATACGTTGCCCTTCGCTCTCAAGATTTATGTAGGTCAACTTTGTCACTGCTTTTTTCTTGGGCTGAGAGAGTGAGACTTGTCCAAGGTCACCTAGGGAATTTCTGTGGGTAAGTGGGGATTTGAATCCTGGTGCATATTCCACAGCTACACAAAGACCCACAAGTGCCTACGTACTCCATTGGAATTCTAGTGTAGGTACACGGGCATCATTTTTTGCTACACTGCCAGTGCTTGGGAACTCAACTTAACTTCAATCACATAGATTCTACTAGATGCATCCTATTGCCTTGGGCTGAGGGCATGTATTGGCACATGAAAAGAAAAAAAAAATAGCAGCAGGAACTCCTGACAATGAAGTTGTGATGGAGCCTGGGGGTGTGTCTAACCTGAGTGACAGGCTGGCCCTGGCAACAGGTTGCCTTGTAGCCCAAAATGCTCTGGGTGAGAGAGAAGCCCAGCCCATTGGTACATGGGAGGGACTGAGCTTTCTGAGGAGGAGCTCTATGACAACTTGCATTTTTGGGGAACTTCCTGCAGAGAGATTTGTCTTCTCAGGGGCCTAGTGAGAGGTGGAGAAGAAATCAATCTATTTTGAGTTGGGTCAGAAAAAGTGCCCTAAACTTGGGAATTTAGCCTTTGAGCAGAAAAGGAAGCCAGAGGCCTGGGTATGTAGGAAAGTTCTGAACCTGAATACTGTGTTAAGCTGAAGAAACTGATTAAATACTTTTGGAAGTTGCCTGAATATACTTGTAGCAACCAATACCTTTTCCCTCTTTGCTATTTTAACAGATTGCTTTCTATTTTTTTATAATTTCTGATTTAGCAGAATATTTTTTCATCAGCTTTATTTTTCCAGAAGTACACTACCACAGATTATTACATTTTTCTGAATAAGACCAGAGAGGCTTTACCCCTTACTTACTAAGGTGGTGGATTTAAAGGGGGAAAGCAAAGGTTGTATAAAGAGGGTGGCAGGGTGCTATAGCAGGCTGGCAAGAGAGCTGCTATCTCTAGTCTAACAGAAAGGAAAAGCAGGCCTGGCCCCCTCCATAGAAGTCAAAACTAGGGAGAAAAAAGTTGGTTAGGGCAGCATCAAAGTCTGGATGTGAGGAAGGTCAGTCAGGCAAAGTTCTAGGAACCCCAGAGCCAAATAGAAAGGAGCAGCTTGGAAGCTTAATCATCAACCCCTTTGTCAGAAATCTTTGAAATCGGTGCAAAAATATGCCTGAATTTCCTGAACAGTTTCTCCATAGACCCAGCATGTTGCAGCTGGTCAGGTGGAGAGGCTGAGGTTTCAGGATGAGTTCATGGTTTGATGGAATTCCATCCCAAGACACCAGTACTCTTCTGAAACGCGGTCTACGATGGGTGCATTCTCCTCCTTCACCTCTGCAAGGGACCCTCTTGCTTTGACTGCCAATAGCTAGCCTAATTTCCCTCTCCTCATCTTTTCCATTCCAGTCTGCCTTTTTCTTTTCTTTCTCCCGCCTTCCTCTCCCCCCTCTTTTTTTTTTTTTTTGGTCAGTCTCGTTCAAAAGCTTTGTTAATTCGCTGCCATGAAAATGGAAGTTTCATACACATTGACATAATTAATGAAGAGGCAGGCAGCATGCTCTACCAATTAACACCACAGGGAAAAGCAAAATTGGCTTCCTCCTTGCACGTTGTGCCAAAGTTAAGGACTGTAACACAGAGCAAATAAATAGAGATGCTTTTAATGAGCTGCAAGATCGAGCCGAGGAGCTCGGGAAGGATGTTGGGTAAACACTGCCAACTATTTAGACGGTTAAGAGTAATTGATGAGCTTAGTTAAAAGTTTTAGTTAGTGGGTGGGAGGGTATTGGATTGAGGTGGGGGGAGGTGTTGGGTTGGACTTGAATTGTGGTATGTATCTTAGGCAGGACAGGATATCAATGGAGGCTCAGCCAGTTTCTCCTAAGGATGTGAGAATATCTCAGCCTCAATCCATTTCCCCAAACCCCATTTCCATTTTCTTCCTTTCTTTGGGGTTGTCTCCGGCTGTGGGATTTTGTGTTTTCTCCTCCCTGCACTGAAATTCCCCCCAGTGCTTTAAGGCCTTTGCCCTGCTGTGTGTATTTCATTTTCAAAATGTTCCTCCACCAATCAGAGCAAAAATTTCTAGGTCCTCTGGCTCAATTCTGTGATCAAATTCTAGCAGAAGTGGGCTGTAGGATCCACACTGGAGGACTTAGCAACACCTAAATAAGTGTAATCTCAGGAATCTCTAGGTGCTCCAGGAGGACTCTATGGTCCACTTCCATAGAATCACACTAGACCATAGAATCACACTGGAGGACCTAGAGATTCCTAAAGAGAACATAATTTTTCCGTGGCAGGGGCAAATGGGTTAATAATTTTTTTAACAAATATATTAAATAAATAAAATAACCACAAACAATCAAATCCATGGATGCCGAACCTGGAAAAGTAGAAGGTCTACTTTAACCACAAACTTTGCTCTGGCTGATTATCTTTGGCCATTTCCACCCTACAGTGTTATATTGCTATGATTTCTCTTTCAGCTTCCTATGGAATTCTGGGGTTTGTAGTTTCCTGAGGCCAAAGAGCTCTCGGGCTGGGAATTCGAAAGGCCCCTCCCTAAACTGCAAACCCCAGGATTCCATAGGAGGCTTAAAGTGGAATATGGTATGGCAGGGTATGGTAACAGCGGATTATTCTAGTCAGATGGTCACAAAATTCTGGACTCGGGCTCAACACCAGAATTCAAATCTGGTTGTCTTTTGGTTGGTGCTGGTGATTCCGCTGGCCCCTTTCTCTTTGAGTCTGTTTTTGTAAGTCATTACTGGTATAGTCTAGGTCAGTGGTTCTCAACCTGTGGGTCCCCAGATGTTCGTGGACTTCAGCTCCCAGAAGGCCCAGCCACTATGGTCAATGCTCAGGGCTTCTGGGAGCTGAAGTTCACAAACATGTGGGGACCCACAGGTTGAGAACCACTGGTCTAGGTCGTGACAGGAACATTTTCCCCAGAATCCTTTGCAGCCAATGAGGATATTGTGGCAGATGCTGAAGCAACCACCACCAGGTTAGGCCAAATGGAAATTGTTCCTTGAATGCTGGCAGTCTCAAAAACCCATCAACTGATCTGGAGTCTAGACAATTTTGGTCTCAAGCAGCTAGGTCAGAATACTTGGTGTCAGTATCTGCTCTCTCACGTGGTTAATAATGTGGAAGACACTTGTGAAGGAAAGGATAAAGATATCCAAGAACTGTCTGCCTTTACTCCTATGTACTTATTTTTTTATGTCGTCTCATCCTCCCTTCCATCCTTCAGAATCCAAACATAGTGGTCAATATGCAATTAATAATCTCTTAAGCATTTGCTGTGTAGGTGGAGGATGTGCCAGTTCTAATCACTAAAGAATCCATCAGCTCTGAGGGCTTTCCTGTTCGCTTCCACCGAACTGTTAGTGTATGTGACAGCCAGTGGTTCTGTCAGAACGAATTGTCCCCCGTGGAAATTTGGCAGCATGGGAAAGTGACAACTTAATGGGAGTTAAAACACTCTAATGGCAGATTCTGGAGAAAGTAGAGGGAGAGTCATCCACAGCATGTGGCCCAGCCTTTGATAACGTCTCTTTGCATGGCCAGCTCTAGGTGAGGTGATACAGATTTCCAGAAGTCATGTTTACAGGTATTTATTAAGCAAAATGAAATGCACTAAATAGTAGTCCTGACCAGTGTGCTTTGTGGGGTCAGAGGCCACTTATAATCCTGTGATCAGATCTCAACATATTAGGTTCCTGGTAGCTATAAACAGACAAGTCTTCCTATGAAAGAAAAGACCATCATTATCTTTTCGAGGACTGTGTAGGCACAGAGAAGATCCATCAAGATTTGTAGAAATCATCCTCCTGTGCTAGTATCTGTGATATATCCATTTCCCAGCCAATAAAAAAATCCTTATTGGGGTTTGCCTTTACCTTATTCTGAGGCTGAGAGTGTGTGAGTTGCCCAAAGTCACTCAGTGGGTTTCTGTGGCTGAGTGAGGAATTGAAGCTTGGTCTCTAGAATTATAATCCAACACTCAAACTACTAGACCGTGCTGATTTTCATCAAATAAAGGGTGAGGGGTAGAGTTAGGGTTATTACAGAGTCCTTTATAGTAAGGGGCAATTGGCAACCTCATGCAAATGTCCAGCGCTGCATGGTTACTGTCATTATGTCCATGACATAATTGATAATGTGACTTATCCATGATGATGAAGGCCTGTGGATTATGCTGATATAAAACATCGTTGTAGTGAATTATCCTCTTGGTGTAACATAAGGCTTGGGTGAACATCATATGTTACAGGCCACCATGTGTTACGTGTTTAACATCAGGGTAAAATCTGAAAGATTGTAGTAAGTGTGTTCAGCCATCCTGTTAAGGCATGGCTCTGTTTACTGAAAAGTGACAGCAGTCGACAAGTGGTTTACTATGTATGAGCTTTAGAGTAGCTCTGCTAAAACCACATGGCACAATGTACTGTGTATCAAAGGGTATATCAAAAGGAGAGGGACCAAAGACACATTGACCCCAAGGCATCTGGTCATTCTTAAGATGGGTACACAAAGAACTGAGATGGAGAAAACACCAGAGATGTGTTAGGAAACAACCTGAGAAAGCTGGGTAGGATTGGCAAGATCAAAGTATGGAAATAAACAAGTTCTTATGGGAACTGTTGAGAGTTTGGAGAAAGGGAAGACCCTAAAAATCCACCAGTGGGAATTGTGAGCATATAAGAGAGTGTGTTGCAATTTAAGCAAGTATGTACTGTAGAACGTCAGCTTCAGCAACCATTGTATGCTGTGCCTCATGCACCCTATTAAACATGTTGGAAAACCCTGTGTGTTTTCTTGAGAGTAAAAGAGTAGCCGGTACATGACAGTTACAGGTGACGGTCACTGGCATCACCACCGTTCCTGCTTGTACAGGGAGGGAGGTCTTGTGCCAGTCCCTGCTCAAGTGGCAAAAATGTCAAACTGCTGTCAGAACAGTCCAACCAAAAAGCCTTCTCCATGCTTTCATTGCCTGTGCCATTTCATACTTTTCCCTTCTGGCAGCATTCTGCAGCTGGACTGATTAACTGCCAAGGCTATAGAGCAGAGGATATGAAGTATTAATAAGGACCAATGAAGACCTTGCCCTGGTAATTAGGGAGTGACCTCTTCTGGCCGAGCTTAATAAGGTGGTCTACACTAGGGAGACCTGCAAATCCCTATTAGTCTCCAGACAGAGTCAAGACCAGGCTGGGTCAGTGGAAGGCTGGAAAATCCAGCACTGATATCTGGTTCCCCGAATGCATCTGTAGACTCTTTCTTCTGAGTCTTGGGAGGAACACCCCAAAAAAAGAATTACCAGGTCTTAGCCTGCTCTGAAATAGAAAAGTTATTATAGACCTTGGAGACAACCGAGGAGGTGTCCTGGAAGCCAAACAAGGCCTGATTTATATATAGGGTCTGTTTTCCCTCCTGTAGCTAGCGAAGCATTCAATTTCCTTGTCCAACTTTTTTCTTCCTTCTGAACTGAAGTGATACTATTAAGAAGAAGAGAGCTGATTAATTACTACCTTCCTTTCTGCTGAACATAACTAAGGAGTCCATCATTGCTTCCCAGGAGATTTTTTTTTGGGGGGGTACCTGTAAAGCTACCGGATAATTCACTGTATTGACCAATTTTACCTTGTCTTCCAAAGACGAATGCTGCTGCTGTTAATGATGTTTTATTTTCTTGTTTTTTTTTTCTTTAAGAACAACACACATGCAGCCATGATCCAGGAAAAACTGAATGTCACTGAATTCCAACTGGTCTTAGCCAAATTGTTAAGCAGGAAGTCAATGTAAACCATCCCATTGAAATCCGTAAGATTTCAAACTGCTGAATTTTCACTGAGCCGTGCCATAATTCTGGATTTAAACATTGCTGAAATCAGCTCAGTTAGGAAAGGTGGTTGCACTGGTTAATTCTTATTGTTGGTTATGTGGAGGGTAGGATTTTAATGGCTGCTAGCATTATTATTGTTTTTATTGTCATTTAATTTTCTGCCTTTCCCCAGTGCAGGACGGAGGGCAACTTGCAACAGTTAAAACAAATATAGCCAAAAATTAACAGCATACAAAAATTGAAAAAAATGTAATTGAACTATATTAAAAATTAACATAAACAAAAAGAAAGCAATGCATAGACAATCTGGCTCATTATGCAAGGTCCATTCACCATCAGTCCTCAAAGGCTTTCTAAAGCAAAGAAGTTTTTCACCTCCCTGAGACAGAAAGCAATGAGGGTGCCGGTCTTAACCCTCTGGGAAGGGAATTCTAAAGCTGAGGAGCAGCCACCAAGAAGGTCCTTCCGTGTACTGCCCAGTTCTTGTGCCTCTCCCCAGATTTATCTGGGATGCTGATGGGAGAGACAGAAGGGCCTCCCCAGAAGATCTCAGAACAGCGCTTCAAGACAGGTGTGATCGTATCCCAGCTGCAGTGTAGAAAGAAGAGGTGTGTCCATCACCCCTCCTTCAGCAGGGAGCCAGCCCGATGTAGAGGGGAGTGCTCCTGTCATGCTCCCTTCCCAGCAGAGGTGCTGCTGGGAGTGGGACCGGACAATGACAGATCCAAGTAGGGTACAGATAGGGCTGTTGTTGCAATCATCAGTTAACACTGGACCCTTTGTAACGAGACCGCTAGGCTTAATGGAATTCTACAGGAGATATAACAATCGATAGATTCCACACATATATGAAAGGCTACACTTTTTTTATCTTTTGAGACTGTTTTCATCCTGGTTTGTTTGCCATACCAGAGTGGGAACTGAATAAGAGAATACTGAAAGCAATTTCTCTTTCTGAGAATGAATGACATATTTTTGTTTACTAATTTTTTTAAAAAAAGTCTTACATTTCTTGGTCATGAGTTACACTTAGGTTTAGTAATTTGCAGATTCAGTTCACTTCCCCATTGATTTACAATCTCATTGAATCTTGCTCTTCTCAGTAAACTCAGGTAAGAGGAGACTGCTGCAGCATGTCCTAGCTGGTGTCTTCTCCCTCATTCATAACATTGGCCGTTTTGACCATACTCTGATATTGCTCAGCAACACCGGAGGTGTATCTAGGGTGGGGCAAGTAGGGCATGTGCCCTGGGCACTAGTGCCAGGGGGATGCAAAAAAGCCATACAGGTAGGTGTGGGGTGGGGGTAGATGTGAGAAGGTAGGGGTGCAACTTCCACACTTGCCCTTGGTGCTGTTTAGGCTAGATACGACATTGGACCACATCTTTCCTGTTTCTCATTTGTAAAATGTAGGGTATCAAAAATCATAGAGTTGCAAGAGACCCCAAGGACCATCCAGTCCAACCTCCTGCCGGAAGACACATTCAGAGCACTCCCAACAGATGGCTGCCCAGCCTCTGCTCAAAAACCTCCAAAGAAGGAGACTGCACCACACTCCGAGAAGCATATTTCCCTGCCAGACAGCTCTGACAGTCCAGAAGTTCTTCCTGCGGTTTAGGAGGAATCTCTTTCCTTGATAGTTTGAATCCACTGCTCCTTGTCCTAGTCTCTGGAGCAGCGGAAAATAAGCCCACTCCCTCCTCAACATGACATCCCTTCAAATATTTAAACATGGCTATCGTGTCCCCTCTTAACCTTTTCTTCTCCAGACTGAACATCCCCACCTCCCTAAGAGGCTCCTCATAGGGTTTCATGGCTTCCAGACCCTCCACCATTTTGGTCGCCCTCATCTGGACATGTTGTGTGATCCAATCCATTGATCACACAGTATGTGATGAATGGATTGATTATAACTGATTGTTCATCTAAAACATTTTTATAAAACTGCTACTATTCTTCTTCTGTCCCTAGTTTAAATAATGTACAAAGGCCTGTCACGATGCTCTCTTCTGCAAGAGTCAATAAGCTACCTTTAGGAAATGAACGGATCTTATAATATTAATTGTATGATTGCCTGAGGAGTGTTTTGATTACCCTGTTGAGACGTACTTTCTGCTCTCAGTACTCCTTCACCCTTAAATACAGGCCTACAATGAAAACTTCCTATCTAAATAACATAATGTCTCTCTCCACTTTTTTTTTTTAAAATGTTTTATTATCACTGTACTGCTTTTTACAATTGAAAGCTATTAATCATAGTAGCAGCACGATTCATATGAAAATTGATCTTAATCTATTCATCTGGCCTGTTAGGATTCTGGTTAATTACTGCCGATTTCAATATTAATTAAAGAAAAATGTCTTTGCTAAAATCTGTGGCTGTTGATAAAAATCTGTCACAATGTTTTAAATATGAGATTTCCAGCTTGGCTTTGGGGTCATCCTATACAGAAAGGAAGTGGGGAAAAGCATCTAGAATCCACCTTGCCAGATTTCTCCATGGAGTTTGAAGTTCTGTTTTGATCAGATTGGCTAAAATGATACTTCTCCTCTTATGTAGGCCTGTTAGATAAAAGGGTGGCAAGGGAGGCAATACAGGAGACAAGCAAAGAGGCAGTTCCATTTGTCAGACTTTCTTGTACTGTTGCCAGAGTACGACTAGACATTTCATGGTTATGACCTAAAACCAACGTCATGGGTGAAGTTACAAGGGGTGATGCCATTGAGTATGACTCCTTAAGTATCAACCACAGTTGTACAGCAATCATTCAATTTAAAAAAAAAAATGAAGAAAATATAGGCCCTTTCCACACCGCCCTCCCAACCCACCCTAGGGACAGAAGAACGACGGGACTCTGATAGGGATTCTGCATGCCATCATTGTGGTCCCGTCATTCTCCTGTCCCCAGGTGGCACAATCACAGAGTAAATCATTGATGGTTTTTTCCTGTTAATGACGCGTGATTGTGCCACCATGATGGACTTACGTGTCATGAAAGAGCCTGGGAAGCGCAATGCCGGTGCTTTCTTCCCTAGCATAGCCTGGGAAAGTACCTGGCTGCGCTGTGGAAGGAAGGAAGAGGTGGGGCCATCACACTTCTTTCATTGCAGAGGCAGCCAGTGCAGAGGGGAATGCTGCTGTCACACTCCTCTCCTAGCAAAGCCGATGCTGGGGTCCCCACCAGATGCTGCCAGGGGAAGGGAAGGTACAGAAAGGGCCATATGTACAGACACCATTCAAGGCAGTGCTGTCACCCTGAGATTCCTCCTTTTTCCCTGATAACTGGAGGAGACAGGCTAGGCCGCAAGATCTGGCAACCCTATATCACCCACCTTTTTGTGAATGAATGGAATCTGTTTCACGATTGTGTATCTGCACTTGTTGGCCTGATATTTGCTAGTAGTTAGAGTAACGCTTGGCATCATTGATCTAAAAGTCTGGAACAAACTCATAAAAACTATACAGCGAGAGCAAATGCTCTGCATTGTAAGTGATGAGCAGGGAGGGGGTAGACAGGGATGTTCTGTGGTGGTGCTGTATGTTTTCTGTTTAGACAGAGAAGAACGTTTCTTCCCACTCTCCTGTCATTTTAGCATGGATTGAGAGGAGAAGCCTGCCTCATGGTTTCCTTCCATGTTTCAAAGACTGTGCAGCAATTGCTCTCTGGCAAGGTTTCTCATCTGGCAGGCAATCTGGTACCATCCCTTTCTGCTCCAGAAGTTCCCAGGTGCATTTTGAGCCCGCTGCCTGTACAATGCCACATTTTGGCTTCTGGCCCATCTGTTGTAGTAATTACTGTCATGTAAGCTGATTTAATTTCTCAAAAACAAAACGAAACAAAACCTGGAAACCACATTGTTGTTGAGTATCCAGCTGGAGTCACCTTGTTTGCTGAATATATTTGTTTTGCTTATTTTTCAGCTAGAGATGCAAAAGAGAAAACAAAAATCCATCCAAGGGAAAAGGCTTGTAGTCATGGGTGACTTGAGTTGCTCTCAGATAGACTTATGATCCAGTCATGACCAAGGGCCCAGATTTTTAGCTGTGCTAAACTATTCTGGCCATGGAAACAACCAGAATAGAAGTGATCATGGACTTAAGCTTCAGTGGTCTGCAGGTTCTGGTTCAAGATGTGAGGTCCATTCCAGCATTGGATTTCTGAAATTTCAGGTCCAGCTGAAGATATGCCTAGGCTGGAGATGTGGTGTGTCATGTAGGCAAGCTGAATGCTAAAACATGCTGCGTTGTTGCTTAATAAGGATTGGGTTTGTTGAGCTAATTAAAGCTATGCTATCCTGCTTTTTTGCTATGTTACAACATTCATCTATAGGAGGCCATATATGGGTTGGGTGAAAATCCTTTGTGGTTGTGGTTAATGGGTCGCGACTTAGAAAATCTAGATTAGAATTCTCCATTCAGCCATTTTATAATTGGTTCATTGAGTGATCTTGGGTTAAGGTCCAAAGAATAGAATCTTAAAACCATAGACTCATAGAATCATAGAGTTGGAAAGGAGAATGAGAACCATCTAATCAAACTGCCTGCCATTCAGAAATATACAACTAAAGCTCTTGTGCAAGATGGGTATTACTTGCACATTTTTCTTGTCTTCAGTAAGAAAGGATGTCTCGACAGACTGGCACGCCCCACTGAGAAAATGGTGAAATGCTATGAGATTCCCCCCACCCACTTTTTGAGGAAAAAAAAACATTTGCAAAAGCCCTTGGATATTTTTCCCCTCAAAAAAAAAATGAATTCTTTATGCAAAAATCAACATTTTGTGCAGAAATGTGATTTTTCTCCCATGAAAAAATATCTCAAAGTATGAAAAATAACTGAGAAATGTGTAGACACTTCTCAACTCACCACTGAAGTTAAAACATTTTAAATGTTTCTGCTTTAGTCAGGTCCCACCTGGAATACTGTGTTCAGTTCCGGGCACCCCAATTCAGGAAAGATATTGACAAAGCTGGAATGTGTACAGAGGAGGGTGACCAAGATGTTGGAGGGTCTGGAAACCAGGAAGCTCTATGAAGAGTGGCTTAGGGAGCTGGGGATGCTTAGCTTGGAGAAGACTGTGTTAAGAGGGGACATGATAGCTATGTTTAAATATATGAACAGATATCATATGGAGGGTGAAGCAAGTCTATTTTTTCTGGTACTCTAGAGATTAGGACATGGAGCAATGGCTTCAAACTTCAGGGAAAGTTTATCCATCTAAACATTAGGAAGAACTTCCTGATGGTAAGAATAGTTTGATAGTGTACACTGTTGCCTGGAAGTGTGGTGGAGTCTCATTCTTTGGAGTTTTTAGACAGAGGCTGGAAGGGCATCCGTCAGGAATGATGGAGTATCACTGCATGGCAGAATGCGGTTGAACTCTACGGTGCTGTGGTCTCTTCCAACTCTATGATTCTGTGATTCTGTGGGTTCAGACTATCTAAAGAGTAATATTTCCCCAAATGAGCCAGACTGTGTTCTTCAGGAGAGGGCTTTCTCTTGGTCCTACCACCTTCACAAGGCACAGTTGGTGAGGCCACACAAGGGTGTCTTCTCAGTGGCCTCTCCAGGACTGTGGAACTCCCTTCCACAACAAAGCTGGGTAGCCTCTTCCTACTCTCTTTTCACCATCAAGTTATGCTCTTTCTATTTAGGGAGGCCTTAGACTCGTTTTGTTCAGATAACGGAACTGTGTGTGCTTTTTTTTTAAAAAAAAATTGCATTTGTTTCCAATTGTGTTTTAAATGTATTTTAAAATGTATTCTAACCTATTTTTGAGCTATTTATTTACTTATTCATAACCTACTTTTCCCCCAAATGGGATTCAAAGATGCTTACATCATCAATTAAACCAGAGCAGTTAAAGCGGTATGAAGTACAAAAGTTTTTTAAAAAATTAAATAGTACATTCAATTAGAACACTATTTTTAAAGTGTTAAAAATTAAAACTATTAAAACCCTTAAAATGCGCAAAGCGTATCAAAATAGCACACCCAGTTACACCTCACTCCATCCTGGTCATTCAAGACTAAAGGGCTGTATAAATGGGAAGGTCTTTGCCTGTGGGCGAAAAGACAACAAAAGGAAGCAGATTGAACCTCCCACAGGAGGTAGTTCCAGAGTTTAGGAGCCACCACCAAGAAGGCTCTCTCCCATGTTCCCACCAACAGAACCTCAGATCTTCTCCTGAAGATCTTCTCCTGAAGATCATAAAACTCAGGAAGTCTCATATGGGCTGATAAGGTTTCTCAGATCACCTGGACCTCAGCAGTACAGGGTTTTATAGGTCAAAACCACTACCTTGAATTGTGCCCGGAAGATGGATCATTAGCTGGTGAAGCTGCTCCAGCGAGAGAGTTATATGCTCTTTACGGGCCTTTTCACACTACACTGTTTTAGTGCTATTATTCCATTTTCAATCTCCTGTGGAATTCAGGGATTTGTAGTTCACTGAGGCCCAAGAGCTCTCTGGCTGAGAATTCTATATGCTCCTCCCTAAACTTCAAATCCCAGGATTCCCTAGGATGTTGAAAGTGGAATAATAGCACCATAACAGTGTATTGTTATGCCCTGGTGGCGCAGTGGTTAAATGCCAGTGCTGCAACCACAAGGTTGAGAGTTCGATCCTGCCAGGCTCCAAGGTTGACTCAGCCTTCCATCCTTTCGTAGGTCGGTAAAATGAGTACCCAGCTTGTTGGGGGCAATTAGCTAAAAATACATTGTAAACCGCTTAGGTAACACTAGTTGATAGGCGGTATAGAAATAAATGCTATTGCTATTGCTATTGTGGAAAGGCCCTATAACTGCAGTACCTTTAACAGAACTGACATTTGTTTTTTAACTTTTGTGGTTGTATATTTTTAGCTAAACTTTGATTTTAAATGTTGTAAGCTGCCTTGGGTCCCTTGCCAGGAGATAGCTAGGATAAAAAATTGAATGAATGCGTAAATATATTGTGAATGGTTGCGTCAGGATGAAAGAAGCAGAGATGTGCCTCCCTCATCTCGGGGCAGTCACTCTCTCTTAGCCACACTTGCCTGGCAGAGTTCTTGTGCAGGTAAAGTGAGGGTGAGGGAAGAGGAAAGTATATGGCCTTGAGCGGCCATGAGGAAAATCAAGATACTAATGCAATGGATTTAAAAAATAATAAATAAATTCAGAAACAGTCCTCCTCTCCACTTTACTGAATTATGACCAACTGTGACTGTAGGCAGGACAAAAGAGCAACTCTCACCAGGATTGTAAGGACTAACAAGAAATGTACAGTGTCACTATTGATCTGATCTAAATGAATAATCATAATCCAGGAGGCTTTCAGGCTGCAGAACTGTTACTCACAAGAGTATTGGATGTAAATAGGGGAACCCACAAAGAAACTCCATTTGCAAATTGGTTTATTTATTTGTTTATTTCATCTGTTTCTTAGCAGCTGTTAAGAAAATTTCCCTTCTCAAGGTGCCTTGCAACATCAACCTACCGAGACTGTGATGTTACACACAGACAAGCTTAAATTAAAAAACATTTTCAATAAACATGCAATTTCAAAATAACTGGCTGGGGCACAGTGGTGTACTCCTGCTAAATCCTGCTTCTTTGCCCAGAATCAGTAGCCGTCCCTTCTCTTGCATCCCCTCTGTGCTGCCTTAAAACCCACTCTGGTACGGCTGGGGAACCCACTGAAGTAGCCTTTTGGTATTAAGGAATGCCATAGTGGAAAGGAGAGAGGAATGAAGCCCTGATTCTTCTATTGCTACTGTTGGCAATACTGTTAGATGCTGGTTTCAACCAAGAACAAATAACAGAAGTGTCTATTCACTGTATAGAATTTATTGACTTTCCACACTACACTGTTATAGTGCTATCATTCCACTTTCAACCTCCTGTGGAATTCTGGGGTTTGCAGTTTAGGGAGGGGCTTTAGAATTCTCAGCCAGAGAGCTCTTTGGTCTTCACATGCCATGATCGCGGAATATTTGCTTAATAGAATAAATCTGTTAAGTGCCCACACTCACACGATGCTCCCATCCTTACCTCCAGAAGGGCGGGAAGTGCAACGGAGGCACTTTCTTCCCCAGTTCAGCATGGGAAAGAGCCTGTCACACATCGCTCGCACTCCCTTCCACAGGGAGCTGGTTGGGTACAAAGGGGAATGTTCCCATTGTACTCCCTTCCTGGCAAAGGCTGTGCTGGGATCGCAAGGGGAAGACAACAAGATCTGGTAACATGAAGAAATGGCCCCACAGTTTAAGTGCTTTTGCAAGGTGGCCACCTAACCTCTGTTTAAAACTCTCCAATAAAATTCTTGGAGAGTTTAAACATCAGGATTTTCCTCCTAAGGTGCAGTTAGACTCTCCTTCCTTGTAATCTGAATCACAGTCTCCCTTAACCTCTTTCTGTCTGTCTCTTGTCTGAAATTAACTAGTAACTCATTGCTGACACAGGGGAAACCAACGGCAAAACAATAGTTTTGATGTATCCTTGCTGTGAAATCACACTTCATGGAAACTATCCTCTTTTCAGATTCGTAGCAGGGACTGCAAAAGCCAAAAGGAGCATTCTCCTTTGAGGGAATTCAAGCGCATGAGATGGGGGGAGCGACACGCGGATGAAACAAAAACTCGATCAACATGCTAACCCATTGACAAAACCCAGAGGCAACTGAATGGGAGCCAACGCAACATCCATGGCATGTGCCAATGCGCCAGATGCCAGGCCCTCAAAAATAACTTTTACAGCTTGGCATCTGGGCCCTGCATTTGTTGTCCAGAGTGGAGGGGAGAACAGGGCGACCGGCAGCATCCCAGGGAGACCACAGATCAGGTTTACCACAGTGCAGCTGCCTCCGCAATAGGACTGGCTTTGCGTTTTAAGTTCCCCATCATAACACCAGTGCAATGTTGTTCACAATTTTTTTTTGTAACTGCCATTGAGTATGCCACTTCTAAGTGAAAGACAAAGAGATAATCTGTATGAGTTCCACTGCTTTCTTAAATCTCTCAGCAAATTGGAATATAGTCCACTCATATTCATTGCATGAAAGAAGCTATTTCCCCTTTCTCTCTGGATGTGTGTGCGTGAGAAGAGAGACAGAGAGAGATAGAGGGAGAAAGCAATCCACAACATAAGCAATCCACAGCCCAATGGACTGCCTTCCCCTGGTTTATTATTCCAATTGTCAACAATTCCTTCGGAGGCAGAGATCTGAAAATCTCAAATTTCTCCAAACACCACCTCATTTCCCTTCCTCGTATTTTTTCACATGGGCTGCAAAACTTTGGTTGGCATCCTGTCGGTGTTTCACATACATGTACGTTTGCTAAGTCATATGGTCGTACTTTTTTGGGCCGTGTTGTAATATCCTCATTTGGTTCATTTTTCTGCAAGTGGTACTCCACAAATGTAATTGTTGCACATGCAGTTTCATGTTCTTGGATGGTGTACAACAACTCCTCAGTCTCTTTGATGGGGACTTTCTTTACCCTGTAACTTTGAGATAAATTAGAAGACCAGCCCTGGTGACTCAAAGACCCAACTTTATTTAGGGAAAGAAATGCCTCTCTCTCTCTCCCACCCTCGCAGACTAGAATCTAAGAAAAATGGGAGCACCGAGCCTTTGCATCCTATTATCACTTGCCAAAGTTGCCAAGTCACAACTGCAAAGTGCACGTGCTGGGAAAATCCCATGAAACTCACAAGTTCAAAAGAAGTCTAAAATTCTAGGCATCAGTTGCCTCTTGCAAAATAACCGCACCTTACTTCTTGCCATATAACCTGCTCCCTAGTCTCTTGGCATCATAGCATAATGAAATAGGCTGTGCAACCTTTTCAGTGCCAGCTTTTTTCCCTTTGAAAGAACCTCAAATGTCACATGGTGGATGGAGCAATCTTGTTTTCTGCTGCTTCAGAGACCAGGACATGGAGGAACGGTTTCAAGCTTCAGGAAAGAGATTCAATTTAAACATTAGGAAGAACTTTCAGGTGATAAGAACAATTTAATAGTGGAATACACTGCTGCCTGGGAGTGTGGTGGAGTCTCTTTCTTTGGAGGTGTTTAAACAGAGTTTGGATGGCCATCTGTTAGGAATGCCTCGATTGTGTGTTCTTGATGTGACTTCTAAACCAAATCCTAGCGTGTTGTACAGGAAAAGTGGAAGTCGGGGGGGAGGTTCTTTTGCTAAAGATATATACCAACCTCCTTTTTTTTATTATTATTTTCAGGAATTTTGATGGTGTACAAATATTGCCTGCTCAATATTTGGTAGGAATGCCCACCATTAAAAAAGCACACACATACAAAGCAAAATGTAACCTGCTCAGCGTCATTGATTCCTCTGGCTACTGCTTTGTGTTCCTTCGTAGATAGGTCATTCGTGCCAGACTCTTATGAATGAAATTATATATTTCACATCCAATCAAATTGGGCTATGCGATGACATCACAGAAGGATTGGGGTAATGCAAGGGACTGGATGATCGTTTCTCAGGGAATCTTGGCATATCATAAAAATAGGAAGCATTGTTTTTGCTGAAACAGTGATCAATGTTGTTCCAGCTTGACAGTGAACTGGGGGAACGTGTCCTTAATTTGTCTTCTTTCACTTCCGATACACAATGATTTATCTGCTGCTCTGTTTTAGAGGAGCGGAGGTGGAGTGACATCCAATTAAAATTATAGAATCATAGAATCTTAGAGTTAGAAGGAACCACGAGGGCTATCTGGTCCAACCCCTGGTGTATAATTTTAGTTGTATCTATTTTAAACTTCTGTAAGTCGCCTTGAGTCCTGAGGCTAGGAGAAAAGGAATAATAATAATAATAATAGTAGTAGCAGTAGTAGTAGTAGTAGTAGCAGCACCAGCAGCAGCAATAACAAGAAAACAACCTAGTATTATTGATTATGCATTGGATTTGCACCCTACAAGGCTGGAGTTTTTAACAATCAAAGGCCATTTCCGCACAGGGCGAGGGATGCTACTCACCAGACTTTTGGGCTCCCTGGTCCGGTCCACGCTTCTCCGGAGCAGTGCGTGGCCACCGCTCTGCACTGCTCCGGGGGCGAAAATGGCGGCTTCCGGTTGGTCAAGGGTCTCGACCAACCGCTGAAGCTCGCCAACCTAAAGCCCGCCCCTGGCAGATTGCAGGCTCGCACCAATGCAAGCCTGCAGATCTGCATAAGGGAGCAGGCTCGCAGTGGCACGCTCCATGCTTTTGAAAGACCTGTTTTTAGCGGTCTTTCAAAAGCATGCTGGACGACCACTTGGGGTCATTCCAGAGCGGGTTGGGGTACAGATCTACGTTAAAGTAGGTCCGACCCTGTCCGCTCCCAGGTGCAGATGTCCTCCCTGGAGGACGCTCTGCCCCATGTTAAAAACCGCGTGTGGAAATGGCCAAAGATTAAGGTGCTATCTGAGAATCTAAGCATCAGTGAAGTATTGCTAGGCAGTGGAACATGTTCCAAGGAGTGTAATTTTCTTTTCCCTTTTGAATTACGCCATTGTGGTCCTATTTATGGAGATTCCACTGAGATGTTTTGTCAGTCCATTTGGGATTGCTCCCAGAGTACCTTATCACTATGTCCATTTCTGCACTACACAGCTTTGGTGCTATCATTCCCTTTTCGACATCCTATGGAATCCTGGGACTTGCAGTTTAGGGAGGGGCCTTTAGACTTCTCAGCCAGAGAGTTCTTTGGCCTCAGTAAACTACAAACCCCAGAATTCCACAGGATATTGAAAGTGAATAATAGCTCTATAACGATATAGTACAGAAATGGCCTACTCCTATTACTACTACTACCTCCTCCTCCTCCTCCTCCTCCTCCTCCTGCTCCTGTGGATTGCTTATTTCATCTTCCTCTCTTACTCATTGCAATTTTATAATGAATGTTGAAATTAGGGCGATAGTGAGTGGTATCATTCTCTAACACAAGTAATGTTGTGCCCACGGTCCCTTAGTTCAAGACTATGTGCAAAGGTAGGAATCCAGCGCCATGACCAGCTGTGCACCTTGTTGCACTATTGGTATTACAGCCAGCAGCCCAAATGGAAGTGCAGTCATTAACACATCCAAGAGCATGGCTGAGACCAAGAGAACATCTAGGGGGGGGAATACCCAGAATCTTCGCTGCTGTGCTATTTTGCTCTTCTAACATCATGTTGGATTTAACCTACCGATCTTAAATGTTGAGATATTTCTAAACTGACAGAAGATGTAGCAATAAGACAACTGCAGATTTAGTGCCAAGGGGTGGGTACAAACCGATCATAGCCGAGTGTGAATCCGCAGTGATTAAATAGCAATAATACAGAGCATCAATTATCTACAGTATTTGGAAACCAAACAGCTCTCTGGATGGTTTATTTATTCAAAACGCTTAGCAGTAGGTTTACACTTGTACTATAATTCAGAATACTGTTTTCATCAGACTCATTAGTGGGTATCTGGCATCTCCGTTCCACTTATAAGGGAACTTATAAAATGGATTGGAAAGCGGGATGCTCAACAGGGATTTTAGTCACTGATACGAGTTGTTGGGAGATGTTAAAATTAAAAAACAGCAACAACAGAGGGTGATTTGGGGACTGATTCTCCACTCATACTCTCAAATTGTGCCATGTGGACACCAAGAACAGTTGGCAGTGCTTGGGGATTTGCAGTTTGCTGAACAAATTAAGGATTCAAACACATAATTACAGTTGTTTAATTAAAGCATTTGGTTCATTATGCCACACCAAAGCATCTTAATACCAGATATTTTAAAGGGGATTAAATTTTCATAGGCAACTAGCTTTCTTAACAGTTCCTTGGCTCACTGTACATTAGGGATCGGGTCAACCTGGCAAAAGTTGGCATACTTTCTTGTACTTGATAAAAAAAGTTCCCTGAAATTGAGGTAATTGCAAAAATTGAATTCTCTTGGTTAGAGACAATTGTTTGTAGAAATGTGTCACGGATGGGTTCAAATGGGATGAGTTCAAGTTCTTGCTTGGCTATATTTTAAGTATGGAGCCAATATTTCCCTCTCTTCAGAGTGGAAAGAAATGCCACTGGACTCGGGAGATGTCCATTTCATTTTTCCACCTGCCAAGACTAGATGTAGGAAAACGTGCCCCTTAGCCTCAGGCATCAATAGATCTGCAAGTCTTTCCGTTTCCAAGGAATAAAAAGTGCATATAGAACAATATCCATGCTATCAAGTGTGAATGGTTAAAATGCAAATCATTGGAGACAAATATGCTGAAACATGCTTTAGTTGACGAGGAAAGATAAATGAAATAAATTACACAAAGAAACATACATATTAGGAAAAATGCCTTACAACGTATTTAAAATAATATAGTTACAATCCAATATGAGACGAGGATAGGAAATGCAAATGGTGGACATCTAAAGAAACTCGTTGAGATTAAAATGGAGTGATATATCTTGATGCCCAAGGTCCGAGGTCTGTTTGTGGGGAGCCCTCCCTGTGTCCACTATGACATATTCCATCCTCAGTACTAGAACAGTGTAGTGCGGAAAGGCCCTTAGTCAGTTTTGCTTCTGTAAAAATAATGAGGGGAAGAGGGGAAATGGATGGATAGGGCTCAGTGATCAACACCTCTGTCTCCTAATGCAAGGGCATGTTTGACCAGGGGATCACCAGTCACGGTGCTTTCAGGAAGGGGTTGTGACTCAGGCCATGTCTGCACTAGACTGTTAGGGTGCTATCATTCCACTTTCAACATCCTGTGGAATCCTGGGGTCTGAAGTTTAGAGAGGGGTATTTAGAATCCTCAGCCAGAGAGCTCTTTGGCCACCGTAAACTACAATCCGGAGAATTCCACGGGATGTTGAAAATGGAATAATAGCAGTATAACAGTCTTGCGTGGAAATGGCCTCACTTACGTTGTTGCTCCTTCCGGCTTCTTTTACTAACTTGGGTCGTTTCCACACAAGACTGTTATAGTGCTATTATTCCATAGGATTCAGGATTCCATAGGATGTTGAAAGTGGAATATAGCACTATAACAGTCTAGCGCAGAAGGGACCCTGTTCTCTGTCAAGCGTTCCTAGACTGACTTGATGGGCTGGAGTCCTTTGACCTGTGTTTGTTAATGATTGCAAAAGCCATTCCATACTCCTTTTCAGATATTTTGAAACAGCCCTCAGACTTTTTTTTCCTACTGTGCAAAAAAAAATATTTTATTCATAATGACGCTCTTATCTTTGCTGCTGGTTTTTTTTATTGTCCCTGTGATGTCTCTGTGTGTTTGTTGTGTAGAATTTAGAATTCGTCCTGCTTTCCCCTAGTTAGACTGAGCAACTATTCATCTAAATTCAAGTTCTATTGTCCTTTAATTCTTTGTGTGTGATAGACTCTCTCTCTCTCTCTCTGTGTGTGTGTGTGGAGAGAGAGAGAGAGAGAAGTTAACTAGCTTCCTGTTCATCAGTTGATGCATTTCTTTTATGTGCAACATTGTGAGAAGGAAAGGGAATTCAGTTCCTTGTACCTTTCCCTGATGAATTCAAAAAATAGCTTAAATCATCGTGATCATCATCTCTTCCTCCTCCTCTTCCTCTTCTTCCTCTTTGCTGTCGTTGTTCTTGTCATTGTTGTCGCTGTCGTCTCTATTCAATTTGCTTCCATTTTTTTTCCTCTTCCTCATTTCAATCAGTAGCACTGTTTTAACTTTTGCCAGGGCTCCTCATTTGTTGCTCCCGTTCTTCTCGCCTTTTTGTTTCCCAGCCTTTCCCCTGTTCTTCCTTCCTTGGTCTTTCCAGTTTAATGAATTTCCCTTGTGCTATTTCCTGTAAGCGCCATTCCCTGAATTGTAATATAAATGTCGCCTCTTGCGTCATCTCTTACACTGTGATTTTTGTACACATTTCCAGCTTGTGTACCTATTCTTTCTGCTCTACACTGTTGTAGTGCTATTATTCCACTTTCAACACCCTATGGAATCCTGGGATTTGCAGTTTAGGGAGGAGCATTTGGGATTCTCAGCCAGAGAGCTCTTTGGCCTCAGGAAACTATAAACCCGAGAATTCAACAGGAGGTTAAAAGTGGAATAATAGCACTATAACAATATAGGGTGGAAATGACTGGAGTTTAAATACCATTTCTACTAAGAAAATTGACTATTTTCTGTTTCTCTTCCCTGGATAAATTTGAGGAATTTTCCCATTGTTCTTTCCATTTCTATTCTCTGTTGCTCATTCTCCTTCAGTCGTGTGCTTCATGGTTCTTCTACCTACATTAGCAATCACATAAATTTATTAGACATTTATATTTATTATGCAACAGCGTTCTGTCTCTTGTTCACCACCTTCCTCTTTTCTTATGCTACTTTCCCCATCAACAAAGCCAGCCACCTCAGGGACCTTTCCATGCATGTCTTCAATGTTCATGGAGATATGAATTGTCAGCTGGCCCTGATGACCTGAATGAGCCCTTTTACTCCTCCTTGTTAGTTGGCTGTGTGGACCACCTGACTGAAGAAGACAATGTCTGGGCTATCTTGATGGTCTCCAGAAACATCTTCTGGGCCACCACCAGAATCTGTGCCCAAAATGAATGTTACGCTTTGTGCATATTTGCATCAGAAGCCTGCTTGTATTTGTGTTGTGTTTACCAAAGTGGAGAATCGTATCTGTGCATTGCTAAAACATAGTATCCCACATGCAAGCACTCAGACATGTTATGAATCCAATGCAAGGTGTGGCATAAAATTTGAAAGTAGAAGCAATAGAATTAGTAAAATGCATTACTGTCTTGTTCTTGTGGAAGCACGTATAGGTGTAGAATGGACTGTCCAGTACATGGGTGCATTTCCCTGACACACTTATTCAAATGTAAGTTCTATAGTGCTTGCTGCCTGTATAGGATACTGGCAGTATAGTAATGGTCACTCCATTGAATGGGCAGAACTCTAGATGTTCCCAAGGAATGAAATTTGCCCACAGGGAAGGACATCTGACTGCTCTTATATATCCACCTCCAGATACTGATGCATGTCAACTCCCATTATCCATGACCATTAGCTGAGGTGACTGTGGTTCATTGGAGTTGTATAATATCTGGGGAACCAAGGTGGGGGCAAGCTGTTAAAAATTAGACACACTGGAACCGACAATGCCATCTTCACACCATATGGTTGCTTCAAGTGTGGGGGGTCACTTCCTTTCTTTATTGCAATTTTGAATTTGTTGCAATATTCTGAGTTCCTTTTGATCATCGTTTTTGTAGCTTCACATTTGCAGGGCTTCAAGGGATATAAAATGTGGTATGTATTTATAAATCACAGAGCCCTGATAGGCTATTGGGTTTTGTGGGAAGGGAAAGTAGAACACATCCGTTGTGGGACGAGACCTCACTAATGGCGCCTCTTGCCAAATGTTGGACTGTTGGCAGTAGTAACTCTATTCAATGCTTGTCTTATTCTCAGGGCCTCTAATTAGTGCTGGATCCAAGATAGCTTTTGCTTTGAAAGTATGTCTCCGGTACGCAAAGTGGAGCGGAACAGACATGCCTCCGAGCTATAGGGAAACATCTGTCAATCAGGGAAGGATGGTTACTAAGCGGATCTACCTCAAGGTATTTTATGCAACTGAGGAGAACTGGTTGCAAAGATGGCTCCCAGCCCTTGTGCCTGACTCATTACCAAAGTAGACACGGTGTGTGCAGTGCGCTAAATTGGAGCACACATTAATTGGGTGAACTAGTCAATCTCTTTCTCTCTCTTTTTTTTTGAATTAAAAAAAAATTGTTACACGGCTGTCTTAAATGTGTCCAATGCTTTTACCTGCCACAGTACAGCACCATTCCATCAGTGGTGGTAACATGTAATGCTATATTTTGTAGCGCTCCACTCTTTTTATTTTGAAAGCAGGATTGTGTAGCTTGCTCTCGACAAAAAGAACATACTAGTTAGGATCTTAAACACAAAGGCTTGACCTGTATTGTTAGCCCAACTAGAGCAGATGCACTGAATCAATAGGATTTTTCTATGTGTTGACTCTCCATTCAATAGCTTAATTTAAGCAACTCACCTCTGGACCTGAACCCCATCGTCTTCTGCTCCTGATAGAGTGGAATTTTTTGGAAATGAGTTTACACCTACACATGCATGCACAGTAGGGTCCTACAGTGAAAGTTCTCTGTCCATTCAAGATGCCACCTCAAGTTTAAGAAGTCTCCATCCATGCAAGTCTGTGATCGAAATCCCCTTTTTCGTCCTGGCTAGAGTAGATTTTTGAATCCATTTGATTCATCCGTGTCTTGACTCATCATACAGGAAGCATGCTCTGGTTGGAACTTGCCGATAGGATTCATGCCAAAATTTAGATGAAGAGGACATAACTCAAGAGCAAACTGGCAAGCTTGGACTGATACTTTAACTAATCCATCATCTTGTTTCTCACAGCGATCAACTTCTGAAGCCTAGAAACAGGTCACAGAGGGAATATCCCTTCTCTTCTTTTCTTTCCAAGCTACAGGCAGTAATATTGGCTTTGAATGTAGAGATATTCACTGAGTTATAACTAAAAGATGTTGATAGGTTGACTTGAAGTTAGTGGCCATTGCTATGTCTTGCAGACAACACAAGTGGTCACAGCCAAGATCTTATATCGGACATGGGCAAAGTAGAATACCAGTCTTGAGTCCCCGTTTTGAGAGGAAGGTAGAATATAAGCAAGCAGAAAAACAATCCTAACAAATTGCATTCTTAATACTGCTTCCAAGGATATGCACATTTTTGTGCACGTGTTCCCCAAATGCATGTCTTTTGTGTAGAAATTTTTGTTGTCGGTGATGATTGGAGAACTCCGTTGCAAATTTTAGAAAAGTGGGTTTCTGTTAGCCTGGAGGACCAAACGTATAAAATTA
The DNA here is from genome assembly GCA_948472985.1 of Iguana delicatissima. Taxonomy (NCBI): domain Eukaryota; kingdom Metazoa; phylum Chordata; class Lepidosauria; order Squamata; family Iguanidae; genus Iguana; species Iguana delicatissima. Next base: position 89,330 of record CAOKZL010000019.1, on the reverse strand, counting down.
GATAAAATTGAATTAAAATAAAAGCCGCATTAATGTCTCCCTTTTCACTGGTCAGTTGAATCCTATTATTATTTGTCTTTCCTGTGTCTTTCTCACATGTCTGGGAAATGACATTTTTTTTAAAATGTGTAAGTTCTACATCAAATATTGGTATGGATACTGACAAGCTAGGATTTGCTCCTGTAGACCAATCTGACAGCTTAATATGTTTCTATTCTCTCTGTCTCTCTCCTTTTAAACATCACTTTGCCACCTTCTGCCTAGATTCAACTTTATGTCAAATTTCAAAAAAAGATTGCAATATCAGTTTCCTTGCCATGAAAGGGGGAAAGTATCAGCAAAGCAAATGTTATTACTGAAGATGCATTACAGACTGATCTGGCCAAAGCTACTTAAAGCCTTTCTAGATGTCCTAATTGAACCCACAGCTTCCCTGCCTCCCATACCTTGGATTTCATTTTAAGATCTGCATTCATCAAACATGTGCTTCCCCTCACAGCAGTTGCATGTTGTTTATGGGGAGCCTGCAGGACCTTTTTATTGGAAATATTTTCCATGCGGGAATTGCAGCTTCTGGAACCAAGTCTTAAAGGAGGCTGATTCTTTGCTACCATGTGTGAGAGCTTGGAGACGGAGCGTCTCTGTATCTGAAGGGCAGTTTCCATGATTCCATTAATCCTCAGTGCAACCAAGAAATAGAACCTACAAAAGTTTTATGCATATGAGGGGGTGGGGCTATGCAGATTAGAGCACTCTATTTTTTTATGGCTCCACTGAGTCCTTAAATGCACATAATATATTAAGAGAGCTCTCTGCAGTGCAAGAACAGTTTTTACATTTGCATCTGTCTCTTGTATACCAGCAAGGCAAACAGTGATAAATTATTCTTTGCCCTCGCTTCTCACTTGCCTGTTTGCTTCCAGTTGCCACCTCATCTATATCCAGGTACCTGGGGCTGGAGAAGGCTTGTCCACTCCCATCTTGTGTATCCAGCTGCAGGACAAATTGGCCTGCAAGCCGCTGGCGTCTTACACAGGGATCAGTTCCCCTTCAGAAGAGATTAGATGCTTTTATCTGATGAAAAAGTCCATATTCAATTAAAGGCTGCAGAAATGGAGTTACTCATGCAGTGCACATTGCTTGCAGATGTCCACGTGAGGTATATTTGTGCATATGCAGTGTGTCCTCATGTGCATGCTATTTCAATCACGCATTCAGTTGCACAGCTTTTCCATTACATGTAAGGGTGTTAGTGTTTGCCATCAGATGATTTTGACTTATAGGAACCCTGTGAATGAGACCTTCAAGAGCCACAACCATGGAAAACATTACTCATTACTTTGGTCGTATTTATAGTTTGATTGGGAACTGGACATCTGCCCTATATGGGTGCAGGGATTAGAAAATGGGATCGGGTACACCCCCTGGAACCTCCAAGTGTCTCCAGCGCCTGACCTAAAGCTTCTGAACTGCAAGATCAAATCTGCAGTTCTCCATGGAAAATTTCAGAAGTTTGGTGCTCCTTATCTACTTGTTACACATTAAAGACTCCCAAAATCCTAAAGTCAAAAAGTTCATTCACAAAAAAATAAATAAATAAATAAAGAAAAAATAAAGAAAAATTAAAAAGGCAATAAAGTTTGGGAATAAAAATCCTTGTCAAATTTGCCTCAGTGTAATGGGAAAATGCTTGGGAGAAAGGTATTACTTTCCATTAAATTACTGTGTTATTATTAATACCTTATATGAATCTTAGCCTATTTGATATGCAATGGAGCTCTCTGGGCATAAACTGTTTAGCGATAAACATTTCTAAGCTTCGCAGGCAAAGATCAGGTTATTGGAAAAAGGCAAGACCGTAAGTAGCTTTTATACACTCTTCTGTGGCTTGCATAACATCCTCTTCTTTAATCAGTCCTATAGAAATAAACTGTTATTGTCTGTGGTCCTCTGCTGAGTATATTATGATCTATAAATTTAGGAGATGGGAATTCTTACTTGCAGTGAACTACATATTCCTCCTGGAGGTGTAGAACGCTTTCAGAAATAAAATTAAGTCATTGTTGTCTAATAAGTAGTTTGCTTTGGGATGAGTTTCCAGATTACGGATCTAGATCTTTCCAAAACATTTGCAGGCCCTCGAGTCACCTGACAACTTGTTGTAACCCCAGGAATTTCATAAGAAAGAAAGACTCAAAAGTGGCTTGACATTGCCTTCCTTGGAAATATAGCCTATAGTGCCTGATATTCTTTAGTGGTCTCCCATCCATGTGCTAACCAGGGCTGGCCCTGCTTAGCTTCCAAGATCAGACGGGATCTGGTTCCTCAAGGGTATCGAGGGCTCTCTTTCCATAGCACTGGCCTCCTATTCTTCTTGATCTTACAGAGCTCTTCAGAGAGGAGTTCTCTCCTGGACTTTTTAAATGGAATCACAGGACATTAGGGAGGTTGGAGAAGTTAGAAAAGGCAGGAAATTCACATACAACTTTTTAGACGCCTCAGAAAATGCTGGCAGGATACTCAAACAGATAGAAACACATTTATAAACTAGAAATAAATAATGAACAACATAAACATAATGAGTATATTAAAATTCATTTAAAAGCTTGAGACCAGTGCTTCTCTCCACAGCGCCTGTCTGACATGTTCCACCATATTCTCAGAAGTAGTTGCTGCTTTGTCAGTCTCCCACAGCAGCCTGTGCACAATGCTTAGATAAGAGGAAGGGCCAAACAATGGGAAACTGACTAGCCAGCTCTGCTCCGGCCATAACCCTCCCACCTGCTGTCTCACTCGGGGCAACAGAGTTTGGGTGTGATGGTGAAGCACAGGGATGAGGGCAGCCTAGGGAGAGTGGTGGTAGCAGTGACACCCCTCTTCTTACCTGCTGTTGCAGAAAAGCCTGGGGTGTCCCTGCAGAAGAGCTCTAAAGATGGGTTCAATGCCTGGACAGGTTCAGGTCTCTGGGTCCTGAGAGGTTCGGGTCTTTACAGATAGGCATTAGAATTTGGAATTGTATTCAGAAACAGACTGGAAGTCATTCACGTTGCTTTACTATTGGCAGATTATTGGTGTCTAGAGCATATTGTGTGTGAGTTTAATGAAGTTGCACGAGCACCATTTGGAATCCATTTCAGGTGGCAAAATGATGAGTAGGCACAATACCCATCTTCATTTCTTGCCTTCCATTTCTTGCCTCCCCCTCCCCAATGTGTAGATGTAGGCAGTGGCAACCTCCGATTCCCGTATCAGTGAGGTGGGCATTGCGCTCTGGGAGCTCTTCAAGGTGCTGAATCGACTTTGAGGTTGGAGTCCAGCACCTTGGACATCTCCTTAGACATGGATTTACCACCCTGATGATATGGGAGCTGACTAGTTCCATTGAACTTTGGCTCCACATTCCTTGGGGGAAGGATTTTGCTGCTCCGGGAGAAAAAGATTCTGTCTAAACATTAGGAAGAACTTCCTGATAGTAAGAACAGTTTGACAGTGGAATGCACTGCCTCTTAAAGAGATTCAGTCACTGCTGGTGCACCTAAAGATCCCTCACTTTTTGGGGCAACACTATGATCCAAGTCTGACTGAATGAGACCCATTAAATCAACTGGATTCAACAATGTGTTGATTCGTCTTTCAACAATTGATTCTATGGGTTTTCTCCAGCTGTCACAGGCCAACAGGATACCAACCTGTGGTTGAAGACCTCATTCTCCCATTCAGCATTGGCTCAGTGGATTTTCTCTAATGGGGATCAACTGTCTGGTTGCGTTCACTCTGTGCCATGTGAATGAATGAAGAATATGCTATGGATGTATATTGATGTAACAGAAAATTTGTATGGACATAATAAGTTGCAAGCAACCAAATGGTTGATGTTGAACACCGTTTATTACATTGTTTATTATCTGGAATTGTAAATGGGTATTTAGCTGGACTTAGGTGTGATAGCAATCGGCAAGTTATTTACTATGCATGGCCTTTAGATTACTAGGGTTAGGGATGCAGTTAGTAATGGATAGCATCTTTTCATCACACTTCCAACAATTTGAATTCCCATTTTTTGTTCTCTTTTGTCATCTTTCTGGGGTCATGTACCATCTGTAAAACATTTTATAAAAATTATCTCTTAAATTTAAGTTTGGTGTAAATTTTATATCTATTTTCCACACACAAGTTTCTAATTCAATTGAATGTCCCAAATATGTGGTGGACATGTAAGATAGCAAAAAAAATTTGGAGGGGGCTGCATGATGAAATCCAAAGAATTTGTAAGCTGAATTTTGAAATGAAACTGGAACTTTGTTTGTAAAATATGCTAGGGCAACAAAAGGGAAGTAAGAAATCATCAGAAGATATTATTATATCTAATAACTGCGGCAAGGTTGACATACGCGCAACACTGGAAAGGAAATAAACATACTGGTATAGAAGAATGGAAGCTAAAAGTCCTGAATATGATAGAGATGGGGAAATTAGCATTTTCTTTGAAGAATAAATCTATCCAGAACTTTGAGAAAGAATGGAAAGGAGCATTGGATTGGGTAAGGATATCAACGTTTAAGAAATTGAAGAAGAAATAATGTAATTGTTCTTCTCTCTGTAAGATGGAAATTATGTTTGTAATGGAATGGAAATAAGCAGTTTCAACTGGAAGATTTAAGCATGGAAGTGTGTGTGGAGGGGTTATTTTCAAGACAAGCTTTCAATGATGATGATGATGATGATGATGATGATGATGATGATGATATTATAAAACAACGGGTAGCATCTCAAAGGCAAAAGGCCTGGGATCTCTGCCTAGTGAAGGGGGATCGAAGAGCCTAAGGAGGGCAGGAAGAAAAAACAGCTCCAAAATGCCTGTACAATGTAAAAAGGGATCCTTGGAGGCACAGAAATAAAGACTACATGGGGGATAGAGAAGTCCTTTGGGATCAAAGCAAGTGGAGTTAGTGCCTTGGGAAAAACCTGGAAGTTTAGGAGAGGCATAAACTTGGGCAATCTACTAATGGTCATTGTGCGTGAGTGATGGTGAGCCCCCCACAGAAGCCAATGTGTGCTGTAAATTATTTACTCCAGCAGCCGTTGCAAACTTGACATCCTATGCCTCGTTAAATGCAATGGAAAATACCTGCGTGTTTCCTTGAGAGCAACCGAGTAGCAGAATACGTCAACCAACAGGATTCCAGCTTATGTCTGAAGAGCCAGTTCTCGCTAATATCTTACCGGAAGTTTTCAAGAGGCAGCGCAAGGTCTAGGAGGTGCGCAGGGCTAGCTATTACGGCCTTGAGATCCCTTTCACAAGTTCACGGAGTTCATGGACCAGTTTGCAGCCTCCGGCACCTGCCTTCCAGTGTGCTACGGTTCTGGAAAGGCTATATCGCTTCACACGTCTCCCAGTGTGCTTGTCATTCCTTCGCTGTAAGTGCAGCCGCGGCATCCAAATAACATAGATCAATACGAAAACACCTTTGAAAACTGTGCTGTTTTAATTCTCAGCTACAGGCAGATGACGTGTCTCTGGAGATTAGCTTTGTTAACATATTTCAAGGCAGTTTTACAATCTAAGCCTGCTTTACCTTTACAAATTTCCTTCCCATTCTTCTTCTACTTTTATTTTTAAGGAAGGAAGAGTGATGATGCACGCACATTTGTAATACTGTGCCATTTTGTCTTTTTATGGGTATCCCACTTAACACCAGCCTCCCAAGGAAACGGGAAAGGCTTTTTAAATATTATTTTCTATTGGTTTTACCCGCACATTCTAAATCACCAACTCACAGCACATTTTTCTTAGATATTCTTAAAAGGTATCTCCTTTTCTTTTCTTTTTAAGGACTTCACAATCACCATACAGGATTAAAATGGCTGATGAATTATGTAGCCTTGACTGCCTTGTTCCTTGACTAAATTTATCTCAGAGCAATTGAATTATTTTTGCACGGTTTAGGTAATGAAGACAGCCAATGTCTGATTTTTCAACTGAGTTCTCTCTCTCTCTCTCTCTCTGTTTATGTGTTTGCATGTATTCCTTCCTTCATCTGGAGCTGAGATATTTATTTATCTAGCCTATGGTTGTTTCACCCTCCCAAAATCCTTTTCTGGGAGTTTATAAAATATTTAAGCAGGACTGATGAGCAGATGAAAACATGCCCTGACTAGGGACTAAGACCAATGACAAGTATGCATGAACAACCCTGGTAGAGGGGAGTAGATGTGAATAATAACCCAGAGCAGTGGTGTGATCCCTCCGTGCTTGGGAGCCTTCTATCACTGAAAGTAATACAAAAAGCTCCATCATCTTCATATAAATGCTCCCTCTTTTTAATAACTCAGTGCTAGAAGAAGTAATCTATCAGTAACATCTGAGTCAGAATACTGTGCCATCAAGGCCAGAATAACAGAACTGGGATCCCGTTGGTGTCATACATGTGTGCAAGTTCCCTTACACATGTGGTTGCAGTTTTCTGGCTGTCATACAAGAGATGTTTTCATATAATGGTTGCAAAAGCAGAATTTGCAAGTATCAAAATGTTCCACGCAGCTGCACATTTCAAGATGATGCATAACTGTTTGTCTGTGGCTTCAGTGGACCATTTGATTCACTGGGACTGCTGAAACAGCTACATTGAATTATTCTCCACTCCACTGCTCAAAAAGGAGGCTTATTGGTAGATACCCAGTTGAACACCTGGCTTGACCACAGTATATGTGAAAAGTAGATCACAAGTTGAACATGAGTCAGCAGTGTGATACTGCAGCTAAAAAAGCCAATGCAATTCTGGGCTGCATCAGTAGGAGTATAGTGTCTAGGTCAAGGGAAGCGATGGTGCCATTCTATTCTGCTTTGGTCAGACCGCACTTGGAATACTGTGTCCAGTCTGGGCACCACAATTCATGTAGCATATTGACCAGCTGAAACATGCCCAGAATAGGGCAACGAAAATGATAGATGATCTGGAAATCATGAAGCCCTAGGAAGAAAGGCAGAGAGAGCTGGATATCTTTAGCCTGGAGAATAGAAGGTTACGAAGCAAAGTCATAATTATGTTTAGCTATTTGAAGGGATGTTGTGTGGAGGACGGAGCAAGCTTGTTTTCTGCTGCTCCAGAGACTAGGACACTGTGGACCAATGGCTTCAAACTTTGGGAAAAGAGATTCCGTCTAAACATTAGGAAGAGATTCCTGCTGGTAAGAGTGTGTCGGAGTCAGTGAGGAATCATAAAATCAGAGAATCAGAGTTGGAAGAGACCACAAGGGTCATTGAGTCCAACCCCATTTTGCCATGCAGAAATATACCATGAAAGCATTCCCGACAGGTGACCATCCAGCCTCTGTCTACTAAGTGGAGGACCACATGTCTGGAAGGCATAAAGTCCTAATTCCAATGCCTAGAGTCTCCAGGTAGGACTAAGAAAGAGTCCTGCTAAGAAAACCCTGGAGACATCAGCTGCAAAATTGTGCTAGATGATCCAGTGATATGATTCAGTATGAGGCAACTTCCTAACACTGAGCAAAGCAAATATGTGAGGTGAAGTCATTGTGTTGCGAATTTTCCCATTTCCCATCATCTGTGTGGCTTAGTGCTTGCAGCGTAAAGAAATATGTGTTATCTTTTCAGCCAGTAGGTGGCAGCAAACCTCATATTGCATTCATCGGAAAGCTGCCAAAGTTGCTCAGGTCCATGGATGCCCACCCTGGGACCCCATTATCTTTTGTTTCTTTACCATACTGAGCCTGGGTGTGAGAGGGAGTGCCCCCATCCTCTGTCTGAGTTTTCTACAGTGTTCCAGAGGCAGCTGAGAATACATCCAGGGTATTGTGAAAAGTGGAAAGGGCAACAGGCAGACAACTTTGAGCACCACAGTTGCTGCTAAACCAAGGCTCGAGAATTCCCATGGCTCTTTCTCCCTGGAGACCGGGAAAATGGTGGGATCTCCAGAGCTTCCTGTCAAGGACCTCTTCACACTGAGACTGGGCCTGGGCTCTGGTCTGTGATATATCCTTCTTTGCTTTCCGTTCCAATCTTCCATTAGCCCACAAAAAGGAAACTAGGAAGACCTATCTAATGGCTGGTGAGTATCTCATGCTTAGAGCTCTTTCAAACTGTATCTAGAAGCGTTCTCATTCCTTCACTTCAAAGTAGAAAATGCACTGGTTGGCAGTGCATGCAGATTATGGCAGGGTCGGGAGGAGGGAAATCCTAGCCCTTGGACCAACCAAAGTTGCCCATCCTTAAAGTGAAGGAGCCCACAAGCTCCTGGATACAGTTTGTTCTTATTGACTACCTTTGAGTCATTTCTGACTTAAAGGCGACCGTAAGGCAAACCTATCATGGGGTTTTCTTGGCAAGATTTGTTCAGAGGGGTGTGAACTTTGCCCTCCTTTGAGGCTGAGAGAGTATGAGTTGCCCATGGTCACCCAGGGCATTTCCATAGCTGAGTGGGGACCCAAATCCTAGTCTCTGAGTTGTAGTCCGGCATGCAAATCACTACACCGTACTGGTGTCTCCTTTAAAAAACTCTCCACCAATGAACCTGTTTTACAGCATCAAAAGCTCTAAAGAAGAGAGACTCACCAGCCTATTCATATTTGAAGCACGATTGCTGGGTTTTGTGTGTGGGGAGGAAATACAGACCCTGCTTCCAGGTAGACATTTGTGGGATATTTGGACAAAAAAAAGTCATCTTGTACAAACCCATCTGCAAATGGTGTCCATTTGCAAACAATGGCTGCCATTTCAGCATAGTTCAGCAAAGTGTATTAGTTCTGTATGTGGCTGAGACATATGCCATTACCTTGGACTCACCAGATAGCCTCTGCAATGCCTCCCTCCCGCCATACAACCAGTGCACAGCTTATGGGGAGCAAGCAGGATCAGAGAAGCATTTCTGTGGCCAGATACGAAATTATTCGATCATCCAGTGAGGTCCTCTGTGGTTGTCTGGAAGTCCCATTGCATGATGTCTTCATTTGGCATCTGGCTTTGGGGACATACCCTGGTATCATCTGCCCCCCATGAGACATGGAATAGCTGTGCGATGGGTGGGGGTAGCTTCAGAGGCTGTCAATAAGTCTGAGGGCGGCGGGTTTGGGAACCTCCGTGGTTCAATGCTGGTACTACAGCCACAAAGTTGTGAGTTCGATCCTGCCGGGCTCCAGGTTGACTCAGCCTTCCATCCTTCCGCAGGTTGGTAAAATGAGTACCCAGCTTGTTGGGGGCAATTAGCTAAGCACATTGTAATCCACTTAGAGAACACTTAGCTGATAAGCGGTATAGAAACATGCTATTGCTATTGCTGCTGCGGAGGGAGGAAGAGAATACCAGTCTCCACAGCACCCAAAAAAGGACATATATGAGTGTATCAGAAACTTCCATGTGCATATGCCCCTAACAGGATGGCAGTCAATGTGTTTTGTGCGTGTATGTGAAAACACTTGCACACATATGCCATTTCTGCATTACACTGTTATAGTGCTATTATTCCACTTTCAACATTCTGTGGAATTCTGGGGTTTGTAGTTTCCTGAGGCCAAAGAACTCTCTGGCTGAGAATTCTAAAGGCCCCTCCCTTGACTGCAAACTCCAAGATTCCATTCTACATTGCACTCTTATAGTGCAATGTGGAAATGGCTTCACACAACCATGATTTTCATGAAAAAAACAAAAAGTATTTTCCAAAAACGCTCTGGGATATATGAATAAGGGGAGAGAACTAGGCAGAAATATTTGTTTTCTAGTAAGTATGACGGGGTGGGGGGAGAAAAAACCTATGGAAATTATTTCTTTTCCCTTATGAGGCCAAAATCAAATGTGTACACCCCTACTTGCATGTTTCCCTTCCCCTTTCAATAAATGGCACGGTCAGTGCTCTCCAGCCACTCCAAGTCTGCCATGGGGCTGAATTTTCTAAGGAATGCTTCCTTCTTCAATGCCCCCCAAAAGGGTGTAACCTGATGCCCACACCATGTTACCAACAGGATTTTGGCCACACTGAGTTACCATCCTCTCAATCATGTTGCTTCGTTTCACAGAAAAAGTTAACAATACTGCCCAGTTTTATCTAGAAAACATGACAATGCTTGGCAGCTTTTTATTTGGTTTCTCTGAAAATGTCTGTTAGTATTAACTTGTCATGTAACAACCCTAAGGTTTGTTTTTACTCGTTCCATCATTTCATTTAAATATAAAAATGAGGAGGACATCTGCTTGATCAACATTCTTTTTCCCCCCGCTGTACCCTTGGCTTTCTGTCTGTGCCGAGGTGTGCGTCGTGAGCCAATTTTCCACGTTTCAGCACACCCTGGCAAGTGGCACGGTGTGGAATTTTGACATGATAGATAGTGTCAAATGATCGCCTTTGATGCTTTACTACCTCGAACATGGCGCACTGACAAGATGTGTCGGGGTCACTCCTGAGGGGTCTCGGAGACGTCTCGTGTCAATGAGTAAGATTGATTGCAACGGGTTCGTTAGCTGAGAGTTTATTAAGGATAAAACATCTGCCCCATGTATGTAAAACTCTCAGGAGAAGAGGGTTAAACTTTTGGCCCAAACTAATCATATCTAGAACAATTTTCTTCATATGTAACTAATCTGAACACGCACACTCTATTGCCTTTTGCCCTTTTCCTTGTATTCATTCATATTTGATGTATTTTACTGACATCCTGTCTCTTTCGGGAACAAGACTCTCAAGGTGATTTATAGTATTATAACCGCAAACAATCTAATCTTTGAAACTAAATAATATTCATTAGATAAAATTCAACCACCCTAAGAAACCAGACCGTGACAATCTGAGGCAACAGTAGTGCATGTGAAAGAATGGTGTTACACCAAACCACAAACATTTTCACTGGTTGCCTCAACCAAGCAAGTCTTACCCTTGGATGGCAGTTCCAGTTATGGCGCTACTATTCCCAAAACTCCCTTTCTTGGACATATCCTCTAATGATGCAAATCCTAACTTATCCTATTCTTGAAGGTTTGCCAAGTTTTCTCCCTGTCAAACAGGCGATTACAAAAGTCTTGGTTTCTTTTTTCTTTCCTTTCCTTTCCTTCCTTCCTTTCTTTATTTGATGATTTTTTTGTGTGAAAAATTCATTTGGGGAAAAAAAAAGTTCTCACAGGTTTGTACAGAAAATTGTGCTTTTTGCACAAAATACTTTTTTTTTGCAAATACATATGGGGTTTGAGAGTGTGTTTTTTTTTTTTTCAAAGCTAGTTTTCTGTGCCAAAACTCCAAGATTTTTTGCACAAATAATTATTATTTCACCAAAAGCCCCATTTGTTGGCAGGGCATCTGGAGGTGTAAAAAAAAACAAAAAACCCCACTTTCTTTCTGAAGATGAGATCGTTTGTGAGTAATCTTTACATCCTTTTGAAGTAACTTGGCACCATCAGTGGAGCATTAAAAGTTTATCTAAGCACCCAATGCAGTATCTAAATTCCTATATATTTAGGGCTATATTTGTTGCAGTTGTATGCCTTCAAGTCATTTCCAACTTACAACAACCTTGAGGTGAACCTATCAGTGTGTTTTGTTGGCAAGATTTGTTCAGAGGGGGTTGCCTTTGCATTCCTCTGAGGCTGAGAGAGTGTGACTTGCCCAAGGACATGCAGTGGGTTTTCAACCCTAGTCTCTGGTGTCATAGTCCACTATATTGTACTGGTTCTCCCTAGAGCTTTAGAGTGGTTCAGAAATAAAATTTTCCAACCTTTATTTATTAATTTCAATAGAATGGGAGTGAGGGGTCTAGCAGAAAATGGAGCATGTGCACCATTAAATAGAAGTCATCATAAATTAAAGGATGTTCATAATTTAGACCTCACATGTGTTCACACTGTATGTATACACACCCACATGTACCAGAATCCACAAGCCTGGAGCACAGACTGAACCATATAGAATCATATAGCTGGCAGAGAACACAAGGGTCATCAAGTCCAACCCCCTACCATACAGGAACAGACACACAAGCATTCCTGACAGATGGGCATCCAGCCTCTGTTTAAGAACCTCCAAAGAAGGTGACTCCACCACACTCTGAGGCAGCACATTCCGCTGTTGAACAGCTCTTACCATCAGGAAGTTCTTCCTGATGTATAGGTGAAATCTCTTCTTTTGTAGTTTGAATCTATTGCTCTGTGTCCTAGTCTCTGGAGCAGCAGAAAACAAGATTGCTCCATCTTCTACAGGACATGTCATCAGATATTTAAACATGGCTATCGTGTCTCTTCTTACATGCCCAGCTCCCTAAGCTGCTCCACATCAGGCATGGTTTCCAGACTCTTCACCATTTTTGTCACCCTCCTCTGGACACATTCCAGCTTGTCGATATCTTTCTTGAATTGTGGTGCCCAGAACTGGTCACAGTATTCCAGGTGATGTCCAACTAAAGCAGAATAGAGTGATATTATCAGTTCCCTTGATCTTGACAGTGTACTCCTATTGATACAGTCCAGAATCACATTTGCTTTTTTAACTGCCGCATCACACTCATCTTCAGCTTGTGGTCCTAGATCCCTTTGAAATGTACTATTTGCAAGCCAGCTGTCACTCATCCTGTATCTGTGCATTTCATTCTTTCTTCCTAAATGTAGTACCCTATATTTCTCCCTGTTAAAATCCATTTTGTTAGTTTTGTTAGTTTGTTCAGGATGTTCTTACCAAGTTAGACTCAATACATGATGACCAAACCTCACACTGGGCATCATTTAGTTCCAAGTGGAAAGTGGTAAGTGAAGTAGTTGTTTGCTTGGAGAGTCTTCATGCAAGCAAGAACACTGATTTCTGACCATCCTTGCTCATATGGAGAACGTCTATTGGAATGGGAGACTCTTCATTTCAGATTTGCTGCTTTCCACATGAGGAAAGCAAGAACAACCTTGTCTTTCTCCACATGTTGATTCAACTTGGTAAGTAACACCGGAATGGGCCCCTAATAGATAGCTGTACCTACTAAGAATGAGTGTGTTTTTATTTGTGTGACTTGGTGCATGATGAGTTTCAGAAATCTAGTAGAACTTATCAGGCATTTAAATATTTAGCTAATGCAGTGACTATCTTCATATCCCTGATGAGCTGACTACTAGTTCCAAGATGGAGTGAAATGGCCTGGATAAATTCGACTCATAAAGCCTGTGGGTCACACCAGGATGTTATTCTGTCAAGATTAATGGCCTCTAATTAATCCTGCTGTGCTCTGTTGAATCTTTTTGGCTGTGGGGAAGTTAGTTTTGTAATTGGAGATCGGGGAGAACAAACTCCAAAAGTCTTTCAGTATGCATTTATCTGAAAACATAAGATGGCACTTCCAAAGAAACTAGAAGACAATGGCAAGAAGTTACTCATATTGCTTTTATTTTTTTAAAAAAAGAAAAGTAAAACAAAATGGCATTTGACTCCAAAGATTGGACCCAAATGTTGAACTGAAATCCTACTGGGGGAAAGGCCCACTGAACACAATGGAACTTAGTTTTGATTCAGAAGTTCTGAACAGTGATGTCAAGAAATCTCATTATTGCTAAGAATCTAGCGGAAGCTGACTGTCATGGCACTTTCCCCAAACTCCTTGTGAGATCTTAGAGCAAGATGCAAAATGATTTTCTGAGGGCCATTTTTTTTCTAATTCGTACAAAATGTTGTCTGAGATTCCACATCACCTTTGGAATTACATTAATTACATACACGTAACTAAATAAATTCACAGTAGCCACACCACAGTCGCAAGGGTTTGGGATGCAGAACCCTCAAGGAAGTGGAAAAACTATGTGTAATCTCCCCCCAAAATTCCTCTCCAGAGCTCCCCCTCCCATTCTCTTGCTTCTAGTGCTGGCATTCCCAGGAGGAAGAAAAAAGACAAGGTAAAGGGCTTACCAGTACTTTCCCCTCAGATGGAGAAGAGCAGCATTCTGACTTTCTAGCTCAGTGGTTCTCAACCTGTGGGTCCCCAGATGTTCGTGGACTTCAGCTACCAGAAGCCCCAGCCACTATGGTCAATGCTCAGGGCTTCTGGGAGCTGAAGTTCACAAACATCTGGGGACCCACAGGTTGAGAACCACTGTTCTAGCTACTTCCAGTGGTCATCTTGAGAAAGGAGGGCTAGAAGCAAAGAGAGCACCTGTCCAATTAGCAATCATTCGATGGCAGAATGTGCAGCCACATGGCAGAGAAGATACTCCTCCAGCAGTTGGAGGAGTCTTTGCTTACCCAAAAGGGGAAAAAAAAATCTATTTTAAACACAAGCCTCAGGTGAGAAATGCAAGGGAATAGGAGAAGGAAAATGCAGGGGAGACAAGCACATAAACGTGAATAATCACATTGACAAAGGTCAAACCCATGAATGTGGATGGAGGACTGTAGTTATAAATGTGATAAAGAACTGCCCCCCCCCAGAACCCACCTTATACTTAAGGGAACCACTCTGATGGGTTGAGGTCTGTGGTGTGGGTGAGTGGGATGTTTCAAGATGGTAGCCTTCTCCTGCCATGATGTGATGAGTAGAAGGTTCTGTGAGGAATAGTGTAGGGATCAGGCTGTGGTTAAGGTGGAGAAGAAAAGATTAAGAGCTTATAGTCCACTCCCATATTTACAGAGCTGTTCTGCTACCCCATCCTTCTGCTTGTTGCTGGCATTGTACAACCAATTTTGCATCTACCAATGTGCTCACTATTCCATTGGTCAGGTCTAACCATACAATTTAGGCTTGTGTGAAATGATTCCACTTGTGGAACATCACCTGTAGACTGAGTTAAGCACAATGGCAACAGGAGTCCCTCATGTACAAGATAACACACACGTGTGTATGACATCACAAGATTTGGGACTATGCTCAATGAAAAGAGAAAATTAATTGTGTTGATTTTTTGCCCAAGGCAAGCAAAGGGCTGCAATGAAATTCTGATCTTTGTTCAAGGATCTAGTAAAGAAAACTGGTATTAATGCAATGCCCTAAAATAGAAGATGAGATTTTCATGACAAGAATATACTCCTGGCATGATGAACTGTTACCTAGGGATTTGAAAGGAAGGGAAAAGAGCCATCATGTACTCTTAATGAGCCTATGCAATAAAGCAGATTTGCTTTAAAAAGTTCCCATTACTCAAATATTTGTAAAATACTCACTCAAGAAATTTCAGGGCAATGGGCTATAATTCAGGAGAAGAGAATTTGTCATCATTTCTCATTCCAGTGAAAAAATCTACAGAAAACGGTGTGGGATAGAGGTGAAACTAAAGAAGTATGTGATTATGGTGAGCTTTTCCCAGAGGTCCTCTGACAATTTTCTGTCTTGCAGCGTCCAATTTTCCTTTGAAACCCAAGGAACCATTTCTTGGAGTTTTGAGCATTACAGTAGATGCTAGTGGCTCTATCACACAAGGCAGGTAAATCATAATTGCATCCAGATAATAGCATCTTTGCCTGGGACTTTTCACATTATCTCGTTCCTCTTCTGTTGTTCACCTGGTGGGAAAATAATAATAATAACAACTACTACTGCTACTACTACTACTACTATTATTATTATTACTTCTATTATTTATTTCTTACCCCAAGGTTTGAGGAAGGGTACAACATAGATTGAAATACAACTAAAACACATAAAATCATTTAGTGGTTACTGCCTGAAATAGGAAAGTTATCAACTTTCCTGAAGTAGCAAATTTCCATAGTAGCAAATCTGGTACACTTAAAATTCTTGAAGCTGAGTCAGATCAGTGGTTAAACAATGCAATATTCCCCCTACTTATTGACTGGGAGTCTTCAAAGTTTCAGGTGGAAACTTCCTAGCCTTATTTAGGGGCACCTGGGATGAAAAATCTGGGCTTGTCTTCACACAGAAAATATGCTGTATCACTGAGTTGTAGTTCTCCAGAGGATTTTCCTGTTTTTCATCACTGTTACCTTCCTTAGCCTCATGTGCCCATGCATCCCTTAAATTCAGTTGGCTGTAGCACCCCGTAGGGTGATGTTTAAGTCATGTATGATATCATCAGGTAAGGTGCACTACTGCAAATTCATCAGCAAAAATGTGTGGGTTGTTATGGATAGCTTTGGCTGATCACCTTGGACATCTTTGAATCCAAGTTTTGGCTGGCGAGATAGACAGACAGATATTTTGCCTTACCTTAATCTTTTTGTCTGCCCAAGGAATTTGAGATGAACTCTTTGTGAAGGGAGTAAATGCCAGCATGGCATTAATTTGGACCAAGAAAATGGATAGACACAGCAGAAAGGCCATTTTGAGTTCTTGTTAGGTAAATTCTTATACAGTACAGGATAGCCCGTAGTAAATTTCTGCATGTGAAGCTCATGCAGAATGCTCAACCATGTGTGATCACAGCTTTTGTCTGTCTTGGTCTGCTGTGGGATCTTCTGTCACCACCTCCAGGAGTAACCATTGTATTTCAGTAGCCTACAATGGACGTTCCATGACTGGTGTCGTCAAGCAGGGAGGAAAATTAAAGAAGCATCTGGCTATGTATTCATAGCCAAAGAGACCAAGGACATTTACCAGAAAGATCAGCTGCAGTCCTCAAGAGGTCTCAGAGGATGATGTCATCAGTGTATATCTACCTTCCCAATTCCTTCTGCTCTCCACCAGTAATAGAGTTGTTAGGAACACATGGAGGCGGGAGGACGATTCGCTCCGGGCGGCAATGTTTCTGGGGCGTCCCAGCCCATAGCCACGCTCCTGGGTGCCTTGGCCATGCCCCCACCCACCGCAGCCACACCCCCGCACACAGTGGCCACGGCCCTCCTGCCGTAGACCTGGCCCCACTCCCCTCCACACACTCCAAGCTCCGCCACTGCTTGGGAAGGAAGTATCACAGTGGGGCAGTGAGTCCTGGGAGGAGAGCTTTAGATCTTATAGTGTGACTAATGAATAGTGTAAATGTGTAAATGGTATTCATCTGGCATAACTACTCCAAATAAATAAATACTACAGAAAGAGGAAGAGAATACAAACCCCTGCAATGTGAGATTAGCTAGATAGATATTTGTATGTGTGTGTGTGTGTGCATATACACAATACCCAGTTGTAAGGTAGGTTTATGCTTCTATATTTGAACTATATTCCTTCGTGATTGCAGTGCCTCTGGCCATTTTCTTCTGACACCGGTGTGTACACCAACATAGTTGGATTGGACTAGAGCATCAAAAAGTATCCACCCATAATACTGTACTGGATGGATCTTTGGTCCAGCAAAAAGTACCATTCAGAAATTTCATTATGCCTCAAAATAACAAATGGCATGAAAATGCTTTTTTATGCTGCTGCTTTATACCCTTTAAAGTATCTCCCGCAGAAAGCCGAAGCTGGGAGCATTCTCTCTCTCACTCTCTTTCTCTCTTTTAAGAAAGTGTTGAACTCCTGGGATCGAGCAGTCGGCCTGCCTACCCCATCCTTCCACCCCCACCCCTGAAATAACTGGCAGAACTGGTACATCGTTAAAGGCATGCGCCTCCTAGCATTATTAGTCTGACATTCCAAATTGGAATGAGGAAGGTTGGAAGCATTGATTGTTCCTTCTGTAAGTAGAAGGGCCCCAACTAATCTCTTCAGCTTGGTCATTGTCATTAAACGAGAGCCTTTTCACCTTCGAGGTTTCCAATTCAAATCCAGTGCAGGTCATTTGATTTTTGCCGTCTCTCTGCTTGCGATATAAATCGGTAGCCTAAGTCCAGTCACTAACAAATGAACCCTACTGCAATTGACACTAATTGGCTCCCTCGCCGTCTGTCTCAGCAGAGCAACCAAGGATCAAGTGCGGTATTGTAAGTGGGGTCTGTCGTGGTCCCACCAGAACAGGGTAGGTGCACATTAATGGTGATATGTGGGAAAGGGATTGTTGGCATTGTGTTACCTGTCTGGTTTTATGCTGATTGGAGACTGATGGGCAGTATGAATACTTGAAGATCTTTCTTGTACATTTTTCCCCCAAAAAAATTCTCCAGGCATTTTCTGATCAATGTCATAATCTGAAAGAGGCCTTCATAGCCTGTCAAGACTGACCCCACATGAAGAGTATTCCCTCAGGAAATTCCAGTACCCCTCCCCAATTTCTTTTGACCTTCATTGCAGTTTTCCTTTGAATGTTCCTGAGATGGAAAGTCCAAATTTGCTTTTGGTCATTTGCTTTTTGTGAGGTGTCTTTGTGTTTTAACCAACCGCGCTGAAGACAACAAATCATGTATTACGGTGGGTGGCTATTTGATCTATAGATCCCAGTTCACCAGAGATGCTGTAGGATTTGCCCATTTTCTCTGAATTATTTCAGCAGCTCTTAGAATTCCTGATATTCTGATGCTGCATTCAGGGGAAGAACATCCAAATTTGCTTTTAATAGTGCTTTGTTTGAGGAGTTAGTGCTGCTTATAGTCCTCTACCTGAGTAGATACCTTTATTTTTTTACAAAAATAGGATCCTGTAAGGAAGGATATGATATGATATGATATGATATGATATGATATGATATGATATGATATGATATGATAGATAAACTCATTGGAGTGCCAATCACGTGATGGCTGACTCTTTTTACTGCACAAAGGACATTTATTTGGAGGAAAAATGACAGCCAAGAGCAAATAATAAATAAATATCGTATTAGACTTTTGGCCATTCAGAGATTCAGTTCAACCTTCATATTTACCACTATGGCGGTGTTAATGTTTCTATTGAAATGTTGCCCAGATGAAACTTGGAGGTTCTTTGTCCAGTGCGGCCACTTGACATCAAATGTATTTTCCTTTAACCCCAGCAACATTTCTTGGCAGAAGTGGATGTCTAGTAGCCACTGGATTTGTGTTGCCTCAAGCAGACTTTACAGCACATTTGGAGCTGGGAACATAGCTGGAAGGATGGAAGGGTTTTGCGAAATTTTGTCTGAGGACTTTGTGCATACATGAGTGTGGGAAATATTGGCTGAGATCCTATGTCAAGGCCAAAAAGCATAATTTTATGCTCCTAGTTAAATAATGATTTTCAACACCACTGATTAATGATGCCAAAGGCAATGTGCACGCACACCCATACAATGTGAATCCATGAGCTATGGGACTGCACACAGAATTCCACTTTTGCAACTTTGAACTGAAAACAGCCATGCCATCCTGGACAAAAACGCCCAGTGCCTTCCATAGGATAACTTCTGTATACATAAGTCACCAACGGGAGGATGGCCGTGGTGCTAAACTTGGCTTAAGTCAAACAGATTCATCCCCCACTATCAAGTTCACTGTGTTGCATTGGACCAGGCCTGGTCTCTCTTTCCTGTAGCCCCCACAGTTATGGGGAAGATAAAATGAGAAAGTTCCATGTAGGTTGTCCTGAGCTTTTCAGCGGAATGGTATAGGGCTAAAAGGAATATAATTGATTTCTAGGATGAAAAGAAAAGGGGGAGGTCTAGTTAGGGTTGCCAGTTCAGGATCACCCCAGACCCCGACGTTTCTGGACTAAAACCTGAGAAAGAAGGATAATCTCTATGGATGGTCCATTAAGCATTATGCATTGAGCACCAAGAAAGCCAGCATAATGTAGTGGTTTGAGCATTGGACTACAACCCTGGCGACCAGGTTTCAATCCCTGCTCAGTCATGGAAATCCACGGGGTAACCTTGGGTGTGTCACACACTCTCAGCCCCAGAAAACCCCGTGATAGGGTAATCTTAGGGTCACCATAAGTTGGAAACATGCCTTCAAGTCTCTCTGTTTGAATGGCAAGCTGGGAGAGGGGGAGAGAGGGAGAGAAAATGTGTTTTTCTATTGGGAAATTAAAGCAGAAATCTTAGCCAAAGGGACTATTCACAGATCAAGGAGAAAAGACGGGATAATTCCTTCTCAGTTACTTAGGGAGAAGGGAGAAGGAACATTTAATCTGGCTTCTTTGCATCTAACCAGAAAGTTGGATGCGTCCAGAGCAGAGCTGAGGGTGAACCCTGATACCACAGTGACTGGCAAGGAAGAAAGAAGCTAACTAAGTAAATACATAGTCTTCTTGAGAGTTTTAGTAACAAATCAATTAACCCTTGGAAGTTCTAGCAAGCCTCTGCTTTAATGCTGAGCTGGAGGTTTCCAAGCAGTCTTTTCCTCTTGCCTGGAGCTGAGATCACCAAAGCTGGAAAAAAAAAAATCATCCTTATCTCCTGCCTGGACATGAGCCATGAAAACTGAGGACTCCAGGCCGGACCCTGAGATCTGGCAATGCTACTGCCGACACTTAGGAAATACCGTCAGGAAGAATAGCAGGATTGCTTCCCAGCTTCCTTCCAGTATTCACATATTTTTCAGTGTCGCAGGGGATTAGCCTATGCAGAAATATGTATGCCTTTATCTGTGTTCATTTGCTATTTATTTTATTTGTATCCTGCCTTTCTCTCAAATGGGACCCAAGGTGGCTCACGCACGAATCAAAACATAGTGGCTTGAATTAAGAATCAGCAGCAATTTGCTATGTTCTGCACGAAACACCTATTTTCTTCAGGAAAACTTCAGGACATATTTGTATACAGAGTAATGTCATAGAATATGGGGTGACTATGTGACATAAATATCTGTTTTCTCCCTCATCAGAGAGAAAGCTATGGAAATTATTCATGCTTGCATGGGAGGACAAAAGATTTGCATCCTTTGAAAGTTAGATAGAAATGGGTTAAATAAAAAAGCTCTTCTTCATCCTTAAAAGGCCTATCAACTCCTCGCCCGTCTCCTTACATTCCAGCTTTTTTCAACCTCATATTTTCAGAAGAAGCAATAGCAAACCACCTTAGAATATTCACTGCCAAAGAAAATAGCGTGCAATCCATTGGGTCGCTATAAGTTGATAGATGGTGTGAAGGCACATTCATTATTATTACATTATCAGTAACACAAAGGTCTAATATGCAGTTGGACCAAGACCACAATCTCACCCTCTAAGGGGTTCTGGATGCTTCCTCTGCATTCATCTTAGATCACGGAGTAAATTGGAAATTCATGGTGGCATCACCATGCTTCTGGCCTGATCACTATTCTTTCTTTCGACCCTAGTCCCCAAATTGTTTGGGCAAAGCACAGGAAAAAGTTATAGGTCACTGGCTGCTAAGGGGAGGTGGGCTGATCCAGATACTAATCTATAGCATTCAGTTTCATGAGGGTACCAAAGTAAGATGGGGATCCAGCATGACTAGATAGCCATGAGTTGACGTGATGGCTGGACGCCCTGGACCAGTTCAAAATCCAGATGTAACTTCGAACGTGTTTTCCAGAAATGCATGCAACAGGCTAGAATGGATGTGTTTTTAATTACATTTGAAATAAGGATGGAAAGGATTTTAAATTTTAAAATTCAAAAGTGGTAAATTTTGTGCAAAAATGGTTAAATTCTGTGCAACTCCCCCCACTTTTTTTTCGCACAGATCATGGTATTTCCTGTGCAGAAAATACAGTATTTCCTGTGCAGAAAATACAGTATTTCCTGTGCAGAAAATAGTTTTCTCTGCAGAAAGCCAGAAAACATTTTCCCGGCTTCCTTTGCTTGGAAGAGGGTTGGATTCCCTGCAGCTTCAGGGGGTCTAATGTTGCTTCAGCCAATCCTCAGCCATCTTGGCCGGCCAGGACTGCATTGCGAATTCATTTAAATTGCAGTTCTTTCTGAATTGTACCTCTCCAGGCTGTGGAGGAATCACTTCTGTTCCTTCCACTCCCTTCTTTTCTTTTGCACTGCTTTTGGAAAGTTGGTCTTCCAAGTGGTTTGTGGCATAGCTGTATGAAAACATTTAGGTCTAAATCCAGTTGTTAATCCGGGGGGGGGTCCTATTTAAACAGATCTTCAGCCTTTAAATCTGGTTGTAACAGAAAGATGTGCTACAGGTGCGCTGTTTTAACAGATAATCCCCTAAAATCCTCTTATGGTCCTAAGTAGAGTAGACCTATTGAATCCATTAGATTTATGTATGTGTTGAATTACCATGTTACAGTTGATTAAGTGCGCCTGCTCTAGCTGGGAGTAAGTAACAGGCTGCCAACTAATATGTGTTTTGAATTCTTTTTACATTAATATTTTAAAAAGAGTGTTTTAAAGGGATTGATTGTTTAATGCTGGTTTTAACTCTTGTGCCAAACATTGCTTTTGCTATTTTGTTTTAATGTGTGTTGCAAGCCGCTTTGGGTCCTGCTTTGAGAGAAAAGCGGGATGTAAACTAAACAACAACAACAACAACAAAAAACAGAGTAGGCCCATTAAATCAGTGGGGCTTGAATAAGTGCTTATCAAAATTTGTCAAATTCCTATGGATTTGATGGGTCCACTTTAGTTAAGAATTAGATGAATGATTTTGTATTTTATTTTATAAATGTTATATTTTGTAATGCAGTGATACCCACATATGTTTGTGGCTATTTTGTATTTGTCTTTGTAGCTTTCTTTTTCAAATTAAAAAATAACGGGTTTAAATCTTAGGCCATTTCCGCACTACATTGTTGTAGTGCTATTATTCCACTTTCAACCTCCTATGGAATCCTGAAGTTTGGAGTTTAGGGAGGGGCCTTTAGAATTCTCAGCCAGAGAGCTCTTGGGCCTCAAACCCCAGAATTCCACAGGATGTTGAAAGTGGAATAATACCACTATAACAGTGTAGGGTGGAAATGGCCTTAGAAAGCCTGGGGACATATTGGCCACTGTTCTATAACAGCTATTTAGTTAAGTATACTTAGCAGACTTAACAAGTAATCTCTCTTGGCCTGAACCCCACCCTCACGTGATGGAGACGTCATTCACCTTGTTCTCCCGTTGACATCAGAATGGTCCTCCTTGCTCCCCATGCAGCCGACGCCTAGAAAAGTAGACTGGGGGAAAGGTATGGTCATGCCAATAACCTTGCAATCTAAGTAGTAATCATGACTAGATGAGTAAACCTACATGACTGTTCTGTACCTACAACTGCTACTTAGTCATTGTGACATGATGGTAACCTCCCCCAAACCTGCTTTCCTGGGCACCAGCTACATGGAGAGAAGGAGAGACATTCTGCCAGCGATCAAAGCATGAGTTAATGACATTCTCATTAGGTTTTCTAGGGGTTTGAGCGAGGAATGGTTACTTGGTTAACCAAACTAAGTAGCCAACTTAGAATACCAGTCATTAAAATCAAATGCATGACAGAAGAGCAGCAGACATATGATTAATGAAGAAGCTAGAGAAACTAGCTTCTTACATGTGGGGAGGGATTTAGGATAAAACACCACCACCTTTGGCTTCTCATCTGCCTACCAGGAAAAGCTTACTTTCTTTCCCTTTCTCTCATTCTTTCTTTCTTTTTGCACCTCAGAAAGCAACTGCATGCATTTTTTTTCCTTGAGACATTCTCTATTTCTCTCCTTTCTGAAAATGGCCCTGTTGAGACAATCATTATGTTTAGATGATATCACTGATAGCCTTTACCCTGTTCTTTTTTTTCAGAATTTCCAGCCAAACTATGGTTTAAGAGCAAGGCTTCTCCAGCCATCAGACAGAAATGAAAGAGAAGAAAGCTTTCTTGCACCCAAACAGAAATGTTATATCAGTTTTTAACACTCCCTTAAGTACTTTTCCTTCTTTCCGTTTCCCAAAGACTGAACTACGAACATGCAGATAGGCAAAAAAAAAAAAAGTCATCTATTCCTATTTGATCAATTGAGCTAGGACTCATCCATTTCTGCTTTGAGTATTGAACAAGGACAGTGATAAACAAGACTTAGTGCTGTTCCTCCTTGAATGGTTCAGAGAGACAACAACCTCATTTTAGTTATTTTGACATCTGATGGGAGTTCAGACTTGATTTGCTTGAAGATCCATTCTTTGGCCATTATACAATAGATGTGTTCAGTTTACAGTTATGCAAGCAGACTTCCACAAGTGTAACCATTGCAGATGTAGTTTCATATTCTTGAATGATGTGTTTGATTCACTGGGATTGCAGAAATAGTTATTGTATGCTCCCTATTGCATAGTGGGACAATAAGTGATGGCATTGGAAAATGTGCAATAAATTGTTCGTTGCCAATATTAAGCAGAAAGGTGGCACAATGCAGTCACTAGATAACTACATGAGTATACCTTTACCCTTCACAACTATGATGCTAGATTTCAGCTATCATTTGTTCTGCCTGCTGCCCATCCATTAAAACATTTTAATATATAATTGTTACCCTAAAGGATGGGGGAACTTGAGGTCCACCAGCAGTGCCAGCGTCTCCTTAAGATTTAGGGAATTATTAGCTCAAAGGAGGCCTGTGAGAGGAAGGTAACAGCTGGATCTTTTCATTTGTGTATCCCAGTACTAACTGTAGAGAGGACTCCAGTTAAAGGTTAAGCAGATTATTTAATTGGAAATTAATAGACACACACACAAGAAATCAAGGAATCTCACAAACTGTGCAAAACTATGAAAGGGAGAGGCAAGAAATGTTGGATAGGTTTTGGGTGGAAGGGATGATTTTCAGCAGTCCCGAAGCAGAAGATTGAAGCAGGGTGGTTCAAATAAGAGTTTGAGGATAGTGTGGAGGAACTGGAATCTGGGGGACCACCTGCAGTGTGATGCCCAACGTACTACAAATTGTTGGGGTAGAAGCTCGGGTTTATGTACCCTATTTCCTGCCCTGAAGGAGGGTGCATGGACAAAGTAGTAATCGCTTTCCCACAAATGGACAATGGAGTCCAGAATGGGCCAACTGTCTTAACTGTAGGTGACAAAATATCAGTGGAGATCCTGACAATCTCTTAATGTCTTGGTTGGGCATGGTAAATAAGAAGGGTCTCTGTAGGATATGCTTGACTGTTTCACCTGGGCAGTTTTGCCTCCTATTGTTTCCAGGAGTGCTTGTACCTTGTAGCCTTTTGAAAGGATCATCCCAAGCCCATCAGCACTGGGCTTTACCATCTAATTCTCTCTGAATTTATGACCTGGCCATGCTGAGGTCATCCTGATCTGGCTACATCCTTACAGTTAGCAGTTCTGCAGACATGCTTTTGGCCATAAATGTATCTAATTTATGAAAAAATAGCACCCTCTCAACATAGGGATATTGGGTGTGGTAACAAGGGACTGAAAATGTGAAATGTTTTGCACCCTTCCAAGGTGAGGACCCTCACCTATCTCTGTTGCAGCAAAGTATGTGCAGTAGCGAAGTGTGCTTATGGGATTGGTATGACTGTATAGAATGACAGAACACATGGCAATCTGAGAGGGTTTTCGCTAACTGTATCATTCCTGTTTTGAAAATCTAAAAAGGGAAGTCTTTCTTGTAAGCTTGCTTTGTTCAATTAATGATGTAGAAGGATGATAGCAGATAGACTCCTTGACTCAGGTTGCTCCTGACAATGGCACTCACTGAGTGAGGTTGATGGGTTTGCTCCTCTCTAAAGCAGTGGTTCTCAACCTGTGGGTCCCCAGATGTTCGTGGACTTCAGCTCCCAGAAGCCCTGAGCATTGACCACAGTAGCTGGGGCTTCTGGGAGCTGAAGTCCATGAACATCTGGGGACCCACAGGTTGAGAACCACTGCTCTAAAGGATTCTGGACAATGCCTGGAATATGCAAGCAAAGGTTATAGGGGCCCAGCTTCTTCTGACAGACCAAACATCTCATGATGGGATTTGGCTGATCAACTCCCCCACCCAATTTAGAAATAACAACAAATACAGAGTACAATTTAGCTGCTGAATTTTAGCAAGTATGCAAGTGTGTACATGATCATGAGGAAAATCCTTGGATCTACCAATCAGAGAAGGGAATTTTGTTCCTCGTCTGCTTCTGTGGATCTCAGAACAGTCACAGATTATACCAAAATCACACATGCCTGAAATAGATGTAAGAACACATCCATTCCTTATGATATTACAAGTGACTCATTTATCCAATTGGTTATGAACATACCTTAGTAAATATAGGACCAGTGGTATGGTGGACAAATTGCAATTTGTAAACATTCATCATGACAATCTCTATAGCTATCACCACAAGGACAGTCCAAAAATTCAAGCAGTTTTGTTGATCCCGGCCCACAAGGCAATTCTGAAAGGTTTAACACCTGTGTTTTTGAAAAGCCCATGTGTTTTTATTGCCATTCAGGATCAGGATCATTACAACAAGAGCCCCTGAACATCTCTTCCCATCTTCTGTTTTTATGGGGTTTGCAGCTTAAGCCCAGAAGGAACAGGGAACCCTATAGGCATTGACCGATAAAATAATTTTCCCTGCAAATCACACAGTCCTGAGACCCTGAACTACCCCAGATTATATATTATTGGGAGTAACATTGAAAGAAGATTGGTCCACCTAAAGGCACAATAGATTTATTCTAGCAAGAGTTTGGGGTTACAGGCCACTTTGCCCCTTTGTTTTAAATTATTTTCCTGCCTGTCTATCCAGATATTGAGTTACAGAATAATAGTGAAGTTTAGGGGATGGAGAAAGTAGTCCAAAGGCATTTGATTGTGTTACAGTGGTAAGTGAAGCAGGACTCACTTTGTTTGGGAGATATTTGGTCACCCCATAAAGGAACTCCAGAGTAGAAAGTTTTCATTTCCCATGTCACCTATTCATTTAAAATCTTGGAGAGTGGGGAACGGGACTGTCATATCCTGAGTCTTGACCCTGTTTCATTGCATTACGTTTGCCCTGTGGTGATAATGCAGTTTGATACATTGTGAGAACATGGAAACATATTTAGGGCTAGAGAGATTAGAGTCCTAAACACAATTAGCTGGGAATGAGCCTTTTTTTGGGTACACTGGGGCTCATATCTGAAGAAACAAGTAGTGTAGGACACAAGGAGAAGTACACAAATAGTGTATGTCGCATAACTATGTGGACTGTTATGACAAATACTTCCAACTTTATCCACTATACTTTGGTCTTCTAATCATCATGATGTACATGCAACCTATTGGGTAAACGAGTCCTCTGTATTATCATACAGAAGGAATGTGTTCTCAGATTTGTTTTAGGCATGTGTGATTTTGGTACACATCCATGAATTGTCAGGAATCCACAGAAGCAGATGAGGAATAAAGTTACCTTCCCTTTTAGTGAAACCAAGGATTTTCCAGTGGTCACATGCATACTTGAGTGGAATGTCTACATGCTAAACTAAGGGCCTTTCCACATTACCCTGTTATAGTGCTATTATTCCACTTTCAACATCCTAGGGAATCCTGGGGTTTGCAGAGCTCTCAGCCAGAGAGCCCTGTGACCTCAGTAAACTACAAACCCCAGAATTCCACAGGATGTTGAAAGTGGAATAATAGCACTATAACAGTGTAGTGCAGAAAGGCCCTAGCAGCTGAATTGTTCTCTATGTCTGCTGAAAGTTAATAGGTCTACTGTGAAGGAAAGGTTGACCAGCTGGGCCCTGCCGTGGTCTTGGGGAACAGCCTGGACTCTATAACCTTTGCTTGCATATCCCTGGCATCACCCACAATTTTCTAGACCAGGGCAGTGTAGATAATACTGGGCAAGGGGAGAAATGGGCATAGGGCTCTTCTTTGTGATGGTTTGCTGTGTGATTCTCTGCAAAACTCTTTCTGGCTTGAATTTCCCAAAGGTAAAATGGGACCTGAGCATTGCCAATCGCCAGATAGATGGCTAATTCTGGAAAGATGCATGAAGACATTGCTTCCCTGTTGAAGAAAATAGCTCGATTTAGTGGAAAAATAATAAATGACAGTGTTTAACACCTTAAAAAAATAAAAGCTTGGGTTGTTGTTTAGAACATGGTTTTGCAATCCGATGACCACGGACAGTTCCGAGTTGTTGAGCCACCAAGAGTTTAGAACTTTAAAAAAGAAAAGATAAATCATTATACAGAGAGCAAATAGATTTATTAGTCTCTAATGCAATGTATTTGCTTTTCATTAAACATTCTGATAGGGTCTTATTAAAGTACCATGTTTTATTTATCAGGCCGCCTCTGTGAATGGGCAGAATTTTTTTTAGAAAAGGAGAGAGAGAGAGAAAGAGAGAGAGAAGGAAGGAAGGAAGGAAGGAAGGAAGGAAGGAAGGAAGGAAGGAAGGAAGGAAATCTATCAGCTTAGGGCATTTGCTGAATAACATGTTTACTGTGCTAGAAAAGAGAGGGAGTAGCCTGGGATACTTCTGTCAGAACAAGAGACTGCTTAAGGCAAAGAGATAGAATGGAAGGAGGAGGGAGGAAAATGCTGGGAGGGGTTGCAAGTGGCAGTAAGGGACTTCATCTTATGCTAGGCTTTTGGTCCCTTTCTTTTGTGTGTGCCTATATCTAGGCTTTTAATTCCCCCCTTCCTCCTTTTTTGTTCCCCCCTTTTCTTTTTGCATTATAAATTAATTTGTGCTGTTCAGTGTAGCAGTGATATCTGAGTAGCTCCAGCTCAGGATATACTGCAAAGGCATGGATCTCCACAGCGCATGAAAAGAGGGGGGAAAAAAACCTCTTTTGTAAGTCTTTCTCCTTTAAATTTTTTTTTAGTCATTTCTTAAGGTGTGTTGTGGGGGGCAGGGGGTTGTTAGAGAACCCTCTTTCTATGGGGATAGGGTATATTTGGCTCCCCCCAGGCCTCTTTTTTGCAAGCCTTGTGGGTGGGGTTATTGCAGTAAAGATTGCTACAGATTCCACCCCCTCCCCATCTTTCTTTAAGGAGCTTTTCCAATGTTTGCACCTCTCAGGGTGCAACCGCTAATTACTTTCCAAGTTTGAGAGCCATTTGTCTGGATCTCAGGGAATCCTCTGGTGATCTGTTTGCATTTTGGTTAAATAGGGGCTTGGAAAAAAGAAAGGAAGAAAGGATCTTTATTTAAAAGGAAATTGTGTTATCACATGGATAAGAACCTGTTCCCTTTCCCTCATGCATACAGAAGCACACAGAGCAACAAATGGCACCAGTTATATTTCTGTGTGAATTTTATTATTCCTGAGCCTTACTCCAAATGCTCCATTGCTTGATATAAAATTTTAGCCTTCGTTTGCTTTTGCTTCTTCCTTTTACTTCTTCCTTTCTAAAGTTCTATCCCCAATTAATGTTTCAAAAGTTTTTTTCCCCCTTTTCCTTCCTCCGCCTCCTTCAAAAGAAAGCCTTAAACATGCAAAGGGAATCTGGAGGTAAATTGTTGAGATTCCGCTGCCTTACGGAAGAATTAATAATTCAATAAATTTGTCAAAATCCATTTTGAAGAACACAGGTTTTCTTGGGCTGCGTCTCAGAGAGGAAAGGTGCGTGGGGAGGTAAGGAGGGAGTGCGAAATTTGACCTCAAGGACGAGTTTTGAGCATAAATAATTTAATTTGCCGATCACATCCTATTTTATTACGCGAGGACTAACTAGATCTACTAATGAATAATTATTACTCCATAAAATAAAAAGGGGGCCAAGCAGTCTGCAACATGCGCATACTAATTCCAGGGAGGTGCATTGCTCTCTTAAGTAAAAAAGGTAAACATGAGATGCTCCCCCAGTGACTCCATGGGGCGTTTGCTCAGGTAACTTCTGTCAGTCTCTTGTCATGGGCTGTCCTTCTGGCACATTTTATCATCTTCAGTGATATGCTGCTATATCTATATTTCTGACTGTGTGTTGTGGGATGTGTGTGTGAGAGAGAGAGAGAGAACAGAAGAGGGGAAATAAAAAGGACTTTGCCATACTGTGACTTTCTGTTCTTCAGATTCCTCTATAGCACCTAATCTAATTTCACTCCAATTTATTCTTATTACGGTCGCTGTTGTTGCTGTTACTACTTAAAAACCATGTGTCTGTGAAAATATAGGGAATAAGTGCAAGGCATATTGTGGGAAGGGAAATGAACTGAAAACTGTGTGTGTGTCCGTACATGGAGACAGACACATGCATACATACATACATATATATATATTCAAAGCTCTGATTTTAGCAGCTATATTCTGCTCTTTATCTGGTCTTATTTATTGCAATCCACCCTGCATTATGAAAGTTAAAGCACACTCTCTTTAAGTATGATAGCTAAATAATAATAATAATAATAATAATAATAATAATAATAATTGAATATTTGTTGTCGTTGTTGTTGTTACTACAATTATAATTTGTTGTCATTACCAGTGCAATTATGTTTTTTCTTGACCTTTCGTTTTTCCTTCTCCTACTTGGAGATGTGGGATTGCACTCCTGGCTGTAAAAAGGGTCAGGATAAATCGGAGTTGCAAGCTTCTTTTTCAAATCAGGCATGTAAAGTCCATCTGGGTGCCTATCTGGAGACAAATGGCGGGATAGAGAGCCGGAGATCAGAGACAGATATATCTAGCATATTTAACTTTCTAGACTCCCTCCCTCCCTCCCGCGTGCCTCCACATGCCCCCGTCCATCTTGACCCTCTTGCTCCTCCAGAAAAGGGATTCCCTTTCTGTTTGTCAGGTGTGGGTCTAGTTTGGGGGGGGAATGGGGGAACTGAGAGGGGGGGTATCAGTGGTGGGTCATAACAGCCTTTTCGGTCCCAGCTGGACAGTGCATTAATTGCACAACCCTCATGGCTGTGTGTGATGCTCCTCTCTCTCTTTCTCCATCCATCCTCTCTCTGGGGATTTTTTAAAAATGCAGCTATTTGAATTTTGGTGAGTGGTAAAGAGCCCCTGCCCTGGCTAGGACCCATTTGACAAATGAGAAGCGCCGTGTAGCATCAGTCGTACCAGAAGGAGTCTCCCTGTGAGAATCTCTCTCGCTTTCACTCTCTCTCTCTCTCTCTCTGTCTCTTTCTCCGGCTCTGTGCAAGAGAGCAGCTTCAATGTGGAGGAAACCCTTCACACGCCGAATGTCACCAAAGGGGAGTTTTCAGCCGCTCAGCGTCGAAGCTGGAGGCTGCTTTCTCTTCTTCATTGCTTATTAAATCCATCCCCCCTTCCATTCCCTTCGCCTTCCTCCTCCTCACTTCTGTCTCTTTCCTTTTGTTGGTTTTGTTTGTTTGGGGGTGGGTTCATTTTTGGGCGGAAAGAGGCCCCACCACCGTGCCACACCGTGCCCACTTGCACCAGAGATGTCCCCGAGGGCCTTGACTTGACAAAGGCATGTAGGGGGCTTGAGGACCCAGATCTGGGGCAAAGAAAACCAGAGCTGTGCCCACCCTAGACTAGGGCACCCCAAGAAGAGCACAAGGCAGCACAGTGAGTGTGGGGAAATTGTTGGAGAATATATATCCATACGTATATTTCTTTGGGTCTATGTGCTTAAAAAGAACACCTCTGAGACAGCACGAGCACGGTGGTGGCAGTGTAGTGTTGGTGGTGCCGGGGGGGTGGTGGGAAAGGGAGAGAGAGAGAGAGAGAGGAGAGAAACAAATAACCAATCTTGCCGGGGTGAGTCAGGACCAACGTGTTCACATGCAAGCCCCGTCAGTTGTCCTACGTCGAGTTCAGAGCAGCAACATGCAACATCCGCTCACGGGGACAACCTGCGTGGCACTTCCGAATGTCAGCATGTGTCCCCAGCTATCCTGTGCCTTGACTTTTATGTACTTACAGCAGGTAAGTCACAGCAACTTTTTTCCCCCTTTCGCATCTCTTCCTCCTGCCGTTCTCTCTCTCTTGCGCGCTGTCTCTCTCTCTTTCTCTGTCTCTCGGTTTGGTCATTCACTCTACTTGTCACTGTATTGTCTGTACCTCATGGAGTGGAAAGAGCTTTCTGCCTGAATGGAATGTGTAATTCTCTCTCTCTCTCTCTCTCTCTCTCTCTCATGTGCGTACGTTATGTGTGCTTCTGTGCATGCCTGCATTTGCAATAAATCCCAATTTTTAATCTGTAGGAAAAGTGTTTTCCGGGTGCTTTCTTGATGGCACCGCTTTGCTACCTGTCATATGGAAATTTTGGAAGTTTTAAAGACTCTCTCTCCCTCTTAATCCCCCACCCCACCCCGACCTTCTTCTGGCTTTTCTGGGTCTTTCTCCTTCCCATTGTGAACAATCTCTGTGCAGAATTCCTAAAGACAGTGCTTTGTTAATGGATGCAGGTTTTCCCTGATACAAAAGCTAGACATAATGTATGTGTGTGTCTGTGTGGTTTTTCCCCCTTGGGAAAAAAAATAATTATCCTTCTCTCTAGTTCCCCCCCCCAATATCAAGTAATGTTCCAAAGTTTAAGCCCCCCAATTCCAATTTGACGTTAAACTCGACCTCAAGCACGTGAGGTCTTTGTTGAAACAAGAAGCAAATGAAGGACAATGAAGTAGGGGAGAAGCGTAGTTTGTTTTTTGTTTTTGTAGAACTTTATCAGTTTAGCTGATGGGTGATTTATAAATCTGTCATCTGCATCTGGACATTTGGAAATGGGTATTGCACTGGGAGATGGCTGTTCGGGGCAGATAGGATGTTGCCATCTCACGACGGCTCTCTGCCTTAAGTTATTTTAAGCATCTTGTTCTTATTCTCTGCTTTTAAAAAACAACAACACTAAAGCAGTTTTTCAGGTTCATTGCTCCTTTTTTGTGAAATCTCAAAAAGGAGAGGGAGAGAGAGAGAGAGAGAGAATTGCATCCTGCTAAAGCTCACCATTCGAGTCCACTTACTCCAAAGTAAATCCCATAGCAATCAGTCAGGGTTTTCTCCCCAGCAAATGTGCTAATCCTCAAAGTGTCGGCATCTAGAGACACTGTGGTTGCTGCTCAGAATTCTTATTATAATGTATAGTTTTGTAGTAGTAAGCTAAGCCTGGTGCAAGAGGGAGAGGATGTGCACTGGATTTTAGAAGCGAGATTAAAATATATTGTCATGCAAATGTGATTAATTGCATTTATTCTGTTGAGAACGCTGTCTTTCCCCATCCTCCCCCTGTATGTGTTTACTATAGCTCAGCTGAAGCGTATGGTACAGTGGCATTTATCTATTAACGCTCAGCTACTATGCTAGTTTAGATGTCACACGGAGAATTGTTTGGAGCAATGTTTCTTGGACTGTCTCTTTTAATTGATTTTCATTTTCCTTTTATTTTTTAAAAAATCCAAATCCAAAAATATGCTCAATTTCTCGGGATACCTTTTCTTGTTCAAAATAAAATTAGACAGATGGCATGCCTTGCTGTGTGTCTTTTCAAAGATGGGCAATTTCAGGAAAGCCTTGTGTTTGGAAACAAATGGAAGCTGTACTGGTGAATTTCTCCTGCATGCATCTAGGACACTGGGGTGGGAATTGACTCTGATACCAAGAAACAAATTGTGTATTAAAAGGTCCGTGTCTGCAGACTAGAATATGTATGTGTTAGGAGGGCTTCATGTGCTCGCAATTAAAATTAGCCTTAAGCCGACCAGATCTGGGTATTTTTAAAATCTTAATCAGATGTCCCATTCTTGCTGACTTGCTTTCTGTGTACGTCTTTTAAAACAAATGGCTTATGGGGTATAGCCTTAAAGATTGATATCTTACAGCATGGTTGTATTAGAGGAACAGGAGATGAAGGAAGGAGAATGGGGAAGGAAGGAAGGAAGGAAACTAACTCTTATTTCCTCCAATTGTTTATTGAACTTTTTCAAAGGCAGCTTTTTAAACATTGCTTTGTGAAAAGTTGGCTGTAACTAAAGGTGAGAGGTCAAGCCTGCCCCACGAGGAGCAGCTAAAAGCTTACATAAATATGAGGTCAGGCGGTAGAGGGGAAGAAAAGGGGTTTGGGGAATAATCTCTTCCCTTTGTGCTGAATTGCAATAGCCTTATGCAATCACCATCCCCTCCTTCCCGCAATGCTTTCCTGATCTCAGAAAATATATGCAGTCATAATGATTGCTTGGAAGTAGCAGATTCAGTGGCTTCTCTCTCCGGCTGTAGACAAAAGATGAGAAGCTACCATCGTGCCTTTTCGAAAAGTGTGGTATATCCTGAAGACTTTTTCCCCTCCCCAACTGTTTGTAAGGATTTGGTGTAAGCTGTGAAGGGGCATTCCTTTCCCCTTTCTAAGCTTTCTGGCTTTGTTCTTATAAAATTACACATGGACACACACGCAGAGAGGACATGTTTCTGCACGTGTTAATGTCTGCCCCCATAATGAAGTTCTTTCTGTATAGGAAGGAAGCTCAGATTTTGGCCAGTCATTGTTTTAAAAAACTCCAAACACTAAATATTTGCAGACCCGCTTGACTCTGTGTTGCCCTATCACATTATCCTTACCAAGTAATAATTCTTATCTAGAATTATACACCTATCACATTTGATATCTAGGGTGCTTCTTCTCCCCCTTATTTTCCTCTTCCCTTCCCTACACCTCCTCCTCCATCCAAAGTGTGCAGAGGGGGAGCAAATGAATTGTATAAGACAAAACTTGCCCTTTGGGGATACATATTTGACAATTAGACTCCTAGCAGAATATCTGGGTGGAAAGAAAAAAAGAATGCATGTCTTTCCCTCTCCCCAGTATGCCGAGTATTACACAGCCCTAAC
Organism: Iguana delicatissima; assembly: GCA_948472985.1. Taxonomy (NCBI): domain Eukaryota; kingdom Metazoa; phylum Chordata; class Lepidosauria; order Squamata; family Iguanidae; genus Iguana; species Iguana delicatissima. The sequence continues at coordinate 54,949 of CAOKZL010000019.1, read as the reverse complement.
TAGATGTCGCTCACATTCTTTTGCTGAAATGGAGACATGGGTTTTTCGTTCCCAAATGTGCGTGCTGGTGAACTGCCTTGACTAACACTCAGATTCATAATTACTCCTCGACTCCCTCCAATCAATAATTTGATAAGCTGCCACCCTACGCAACGTATGTGTTTCATTCCCTGCCACCGCCGCCATCATAAACACACACTTGTTAAAAGGGAAGCTAGACACACGTTTGGATTTCAACGATGCACCTTTTAAGAAGTTGGTTTGGTCAGGTGCGACCGCAAGAAAACCCCATGATGGCTTTGTCGTAGGGGCACTCTAAGTCGGAAACAACTCGAAGGCGTGCTTCATCAACAACAATGACATGGAGGGTTGTTTCTTTCTGAAGTGCCAAGCCAACATTTTCTCCTCCAGTGCAGATTCCCTTCATTTGTATTAGCAGAGAGCTAATAGATTCTTTAAAATATATAAGGAAAGATGTTTGCTTACTCCTCTGAAAAGCAGTAATTTATTACTTGCTAAAGCTGCTCAGTTTATTGCTCTTCTGTGACTTGGCTTAAAAATGCCTTTAAAAGGTGTCACAAAATAGTTTTTCCCACACTGATAGCAAATTATATTTTGTAAGTACGGTTCAGAAGTCCTTTAACTGCACGTAACAGTGTCCTTGTTTTAGTACTTTTGATGGTGGACAGCACTTTATGCTGCTAACTTGGAAAACTAGAACGATGAAATGGTTGAATTCAAAACCCTGAACTTTAGGCTTTGCCTGTATTATGCATCAAGCATAAAGAAATATTAAGTGAGAAAGGGAAATAATGTCAAAGATTAATGTTGACATCAAAGAAGAGAGGCTGTTCAAAAGCTTATGGAGCAATTTTATCAAGCGTAGCCTGAAAATTTACCAAGTGTAGTGTTAATCTTTATCAAGTGTACTAGTAAATTTCAGATAAATCCTAAGAATATTTAACAGATTTCAAGGAGGCTAAATTCTGTGTAGATGGACACAGGATTTCAGGTTTGGAGTTCAATTTTAGGATCTTACATGAGAGTAGTCTATGTCCTGTCAAAATAATTATAGAAAAGAGAATTTTGGAGAAGAAACTTGCTCTGCGAAGAAACTGGGTAGGATTTGGAAGTAGAGGATCCAGTTATGCCTTTCTAGACAACATTCTGTTTTGGCAACATAGGATTGTGATCCTTCGCTCCCAAAGATCCCAGTATTGCCTTAGAAAGGCACAACACCATTTTGGCCAGCCATGAACCTCATTTTTTGGAGGCACAATTTGGCATGTTAAATGTGCAGAACTCTGAGCTGTTTTCTTTTGAGATAATTTTGACATCCTAAATTGATTTGACTTTGGCAAGCAAACAAGCAAAACCAAATCACATCGAGGGGGCTTAAGAGAGCCATGGCACTTGAGTGTGATATTGTGTTTATTTCGCTTCTCTTGTTTTTGCAGCACAATGTTAACTCCTTGTGATAGGAATTCATCTCAACAGCCAGGAAACCTTCCTCTGGTTCGTATGAGCTTAGAGGTTTCCGGCTTTCATTCTGTCCAGCCGTCACAAAAGAGTTACAAAAGTCAACAGTTGTGGCCAATTTTTTGTTGCTGTTGTTTATTACACTTATTAAACACACCATAAAATGAATTATCTCCACACTATATGATTCAGTTATGAACAGAAACACAATACATCAACAAAATCCAGCACAATTTTGGGGGGAAACAATAGCAACAGCAAAGCTATCACAACAAAATGATAGCAGAGGTTAAAGCAGCTGAAGCAACCATTCCATGCAATAAAAACCCTGCCCCCTGAGTCTTCTGTACCACAAGAACTAAGATACTAGGTTTTGTATGACTACAAATACCAGCATCTTTAAAATGCCTTGGTTAGCAGAAAAGTCAAAGTGACACTCAAAAAATAACAATTTTTCCAAGGAAGTCATTTCAAAGCCAGGGGGCAAGGCATTTTCATGGGGTTTTCTCGGTAGGGTTTGTTCAGAGGGGGTTTGCCATTGCCTTCCTCTGAGGCTGAGAGAGTATGACCATAGTCACCCAGAGAAATTTTGTGGCTGAGCAGGGATTCAAATTCTGGCCTACAAGAGTCTTAGTCTAAAACTCAGACGGCTGCACCGTTCTGGGTCTCCCATAGGTTATATTAGGATGCTCCAAGTTCTTTTCTGTAGACTCTTAAGTCATGTCTCCAAGCTTCCCAATGCTCGTATTCTCCAAATATGTTATTTTAAAGGAAGGGACAGAAAATCAGTATAAAATTCCTCCCAAACATCACTTCTGGAGAATTAAAACAACCTCATCCTTCCTCAAGTTGACTTTCAGATACCAGAAAAAGTGGAAATCACCTCCAGATGATTTTCAACCTGAAATTGTCATTGTATGACCTACAATAGTGTCTTGTAGATAAAATATCTCTCCCACCAAAGTTTACCATCCTTTCTTTAAGGCTTGAGAAGGCCCATGTGGAAGAATGTGTCTCTTGGAAGCATGGTCAAAGCCAGCATTTTGGACTGGAACTGGAGTAAACCATTTGGATTAATGTAATGCGTGCTACACAGAGCTGCTTTTGGAGACTGTTTTGTTGCTTCCGCAGCTCCAAGAAGATGTAACCAGGCTATTGACCAAGGCGGGTTACAGTGGACGCATAATCCCCCTGTTGAAACAGCTTCACTGGCTGCAGGTCTGTTTCTGGGCACAATTCAAAACCCTGGTTATGACCTGTAAAGCCCTACCTGGTTTGGGTCCAGACCATCTAAAAGACCATATCTTCCTATACAAACCAGTTCAGGCTTTAAAATCTGCAAGGAGGGGCTTTCTTTCAGTCCCACCATCTTCACAGGTATGTTTGGTGAGGACACAGGACAGAACCTTCTTGGTGATTCCTCACAGGTTACGGAAATCCAGTTGGCGTCCTCCTTGCTCTCTTTCCATTGGTAGGTAAAGGCCTTTTCCTTAAAGGCAGGCCTTTGAGATTTAAATCATCTAACAGTGGTATGTACAAAGTGGTGTGCTGTACTTTATTTTTAAAAAAATCTTTTATTAGTAACTAGCATATATACCTGGCGTTGCCCGGGGTTTTATTTTCTCTTAGGTAATACGTGTTAGAAAGAATTGAGGTCCTGTTTCTCTAATTTCCCAAACTGTCTTGTCCAGTACCTGTAACTTTTCCCCATATTCCCCAATCCAGTCTGTACTCAGGGTTATTAACATACAGAGGTTGGGTTCCTGAGGGAATATGGTGCCCTCCTCCTTGCTGCTAGGCCTCATCACCATAGCATAGATATTCAGCGCTCTCTGGCTGAGAATTCTAAAGGCCCCTCCCTAAATTGCAAACCCCAGGATTCCATAGAATCTTCTCAGGCAGCCAAACATATGAGGTCTTCGCCTGACACAAACAAACTTTTATATATTACATTATATTACATTATATTATATTATATTGTATTGTATTTTAAATGTGTTTTATTTGTTTTTTAAATTAATTTTGTTATTTCATCTTTTTAAACTTTTGTAAAACAAGATTTTAATTTAATCGTGTTTTAAATATCTTTACGCCACTTTGCATTTGGAGAAAAGTGAGGTATAAATTTAATAAACATTAAGGTGAGGGGTGGGTGTTATTAAAAAAAAAAAGTTGACACAGCCTGGGCCCATCAAAAGCCTTACAACCATCTTCTCCAGACTAGCTGAACTTTCCAGAAGCAATTCCACTTCATAGCCCCAGCCGTGGCACCGTCGATATCATAAGATTGGTAAATTTTCCCCTGCTTAATGATGATGCATGTGGTTTGTTTTAAATAGTGAAGTGATTTGTACAAAGGGTAATTCCTCTTAAATGGAGCCATTTCTCATGCTGGACACCGGCAGATCGAAAGCAATTGAACTGAAACTTCAATATCAACCTGCTTTGTCTTTAACGAGAAAAGTAGTTCACAGTGTAGACGGTGACTCAAGAGAGCACTTTTTGTGCTGGAGAACTTTGTTTGTCTCATAAAGTTTACAGTGAAAGACCCTCCCATTCTTAAAAACAAAGTGAAAGAAAACCTATAGGGGTCTAATGTCCAAAAGTATGCACAGGTACTTATTCGACAGTTTTGCTTGATTCATATTTCTGGGGGTATTGATTTTTCCTCCTTCAGAACTGTGTTTTCTTGCTGTCCAGAAACCAGAACTGCCACCAGATTTTACCTGAAATGAAAACATGAAGTTTGACAGTACCTCTAGGGTTAAAACATACGCTCAGACAGAGAAATCCTTGTCTTCTGAAGATATCCCATGGTGTGCTTCGTTTCTCCCTCACTGACCCTTACCTGTGGAATTCCTTCTACTGTGGTGATACCAGATACCCTTATAGTGAAGAAAGAAAGAAAAAAAGATTTCAGGGATAAGGATCAATGAGGATAAATTATGGAATCTTTGTGGCATCAGTTCAAATAGATGCCATTTGAGTTCCTTGGGGATGCTGCAGCATCTCTGAGTTCTCATGGGGAACTGAAATTAATACTAAATTTAGCACTCTTCGGGTATTAACCAATGAAGGTTTTACTGTATTTGGGGAGAGGACTCTACAGATGCATTGGGTCTCCCTCCGCACACAGTGCTACCCATCTTCTTGGGTTCCATGCAGAGCAGATCATCTTTGGCCATTTCCACACTACACTGTTATAGTGCTATTATTCCACTTTCATCATCCTGTGGAATTCTGGGGTTTGTAGGTTACTGAGGCCAAAGATACTCCTTCCTAGACCGCAAACCCCAGGATTCCATAGGATGTTGAAAGTGGAATAAAGCACTATAACAGTCTAGTGCGGAAATGGCCTTAGTCCCATGAAAGCATAGACTTAAAGATCCCATTGGAAACATTTCTCCCCCACTGCTTTTGGTTAGGGAAAAAAGAAGATGAATTGATTCTCTCCATATACTATGGTTCAGAGGAAAGCCGCCTCCACATCACAAATACTTAGTGAAAAAAATATCATGCACCGAGATAGGTTATTTTAGTCACTTTTTTTTGCACACAGAAGCAAAACTGCAGTTTATTAGATCCAGAAGTGTTTCCCCCCCCCCATTCTTAAAGTTGCTGTAACAATTGTGCCTGTTCTTGGAGATTCCTAATCTGGTTATGGTAACATGTGTCTTAGTGATAGCCCATTTGGATTACTGTAATGTGCTCTACATGGGGCAGCCTTGGAAAGTGTTCAGAAGCTTCAGTTGGTACAGGGGGCTGCAGAGAGAGAGTTAACCTGTCCGGACTACAGGAGCGTGCAACTCCCTTATTGCAACAGCTCCGCTGTCTGCCAGTCTGTTTCTAGGCACAATTCAAGGGCTGGTGAGCCTGATATGCCTAATATGCTGTTGACAGACTGTATCTCCCCAGGTGAGCCTCACCAAGTCCTTAGGCCTTTTCTCAGTCCCACCATCATCACAGTTCTGTGAGATGGCATCTTCTTGGTGGTTGCCCCTAAGCTCTGGAATTCTCTTTCTAGGGAGGCATGATTACCTTGCTAGTTCCAGCCCTTCCGTCGACAGGTAAAGGCTTTTTCTATGTCTATATTCTCCCAAAGAACCAGCATGGTATAGTGGTTTGAACATTGGATTATGACCCATGGGGTGACCTGGGCTGTGTCAAGCACTCTCAGCCCCAGAAAACCTCATCACAGGTTCACCTTGGGGTCACCATAAGTCGGAAATGACTTGAAGGTACATGTCCACAATATTCCCCCTGTTCCCCTATGAAATGCATTGGACATGTTTGTCTGATGAGGAACATCTACGTTCTATCTCCAGTCTCCAGAAGTAGAGTTGCAAACGGTGCCATCGTGCATACAGATGCAAGCATACATGTAAATGTACATATGGATCCATATGTTCATGTGCAAACAAATTTGCTTGTGCAGCTGGGGGGACATTTGGTTGTGCGTTCAGTTGCGTGACACTGTCATTCATCCCAAGGGTCAGACGGCACAATCAGTACATTACTCCACATGAAGAGACCTTTAGGCAGTATCTTAGCCAATGTCTTGTTTGACCCTTAGTTGGTTAGTTCTGTGGGACAGATACCAAGAGAGCTTTAATGAAATGAACAAAATGTATCTGTCTGGGCAATGGGAAGTTGCCCTTTCCTGCATCCATCTAGAATACCTGTTTCCTTTGGTCACGTGGAACAGTTTTGTATTGAGTCAACCCATTGTTCCATGTTGCTACTTTCCTTACCTTTTGCAGTTTTCAGACAGAGCTCCTTTCCAGCTCTACTACTCAGGTTCCTTTCAAAATGAGATGCCAGGCACTGGAGATGGTAACCTGTGTAGGCAAACACTCTGTTTCTCAGTGCTAGGAATGGCAAACCTTGATTTTTCTGATTCTCAATAGTTGTCTAGAACAAGAAATAATTTTTTCTTCCTGTAGTTTTGTGGCATTTGGGATTTTTTTTCCCCCTCCACACAATGATAGGAAACTGCACTGCTTTTCTATGGAAGTGGTTTAGCTTGCCCAGAAAACGTCATGATTTTCTATAAATTGTGCAGTTTTCAGCACAGAAACTGAAAACTGAGCACCCTTCCTTATGGTTGCAATATTCAAACCAACAAGCCTTACAGCTTCAGTCCAGCCTTGTTTCTTTTCCTACCATGTAACATCTGGTTTGTGCATCATTCAAGCTGGCAAAGGAAGTGCATGAAAAGACTGCAAGCATAGTTTTTTTACAGCAAATCTGCACAGGTTCTCAAGCTCCTGTGAAGTCTCTCAAACTTCTTTTATGCCAGGAACAAAAATTTTCTTCAAGTTGCAGAAAATTTCAACATGCCATTCCCGTATGTATTTTTTGAGGGTTTTGGAATGGAAAACTTGTCTCCAGACAGAAAGGAAAATAATTCCTATTCCATTCCCAAAGATTTTGTCAAAACTGCTGTTTAACAAGCTTAGAAATGATTTTGTTTGGCTAAGAAACCTATAGGCTCAGCTTGGTATAGTGGTTTGTACACTGGATGACAACCCTGGAGACCAGGATTCAAATTCCCTGCTCAGCCATGGAAGCCCATTGGGTGACCTTGGGTGTGTCACACACTCTCAGCCCCAGAAAAAAACCCATAAGTTCATCTAATGGTCACCGCAAGTCAGAAATGATGTGAAGGAACACAACAACAATAACAAGGAGCCTATAGCGCATCAAGCTACTTTGTACTGCATCTTCCCCTTGTTTTCCATGCGTGTGTCCAATATATTTCTTTCTCCCAGTGGCTGGCACAAACTTACTAAAGCCTCAGGCAGTGACAGTTTCAACCCTGGGTTGGAATGAACCTTAGCTCCTATGGCTGTATGCTAGTTTTTTTCATTATAGATTTTAAGATCTATGAGGTTGTCACCTGTAAAACCCTATGCAACTTGGAGAACTGCATTAGGCCCTAGAATCCAGACTGAGCATTGAGATCTTCAGAAAAGGCTCCATCTGTCTGTTCTATCACCATTCGAAGTGTGGTTGGTAGGAATGCAGGAGAAGATCTTCCCATGAGCTCTACCCAGGCTATAGGGCACCTTTCCAAATAGGAGCTAGTCTGGACCCATCCTTTTACTGGCAAGCAAAGACCCTCCTGAAAAGGATCTAGGAGTCTTGGTAGATCACAAGCTGAACATGAGCCAGCAGTGTGACGTGGCAGCCAAGGAAGCCAACGCGATTCTTGGTTGCATCAATAGGAGTATGGTATCTAGATTGAGGGAGGTAGTGGTACCACTCTATTCTGCATTGGTTAGGCCTCATTTCGAACACTGTGTCCAGTTCTGGGCACCCCAATTCAAGAAGGATGTCGACAAGCTGGAATGTGTCCAGAGGAGGGCGACCAAAACGGTGAAGAGTCTGGAAGCCATGCCCTACAAGGAGCAGCTTAAGGAGCTGGGTATGTTTAGTCTGCAGAACAGAAGGTTAAGAGGAGACATGATAGCCGTGTTAAAATATTTGAAGGGATGTCACGTTGAGAAGAGAGCGGGCTTGTTTTCTGCTGCCCCAGAGACTAGGACATGGAGTAATGGATTCAAGCTGCAGGAAAGGAGATTCCACTTGAACCTCTGGAAGAACTTCCTGACAGTCAGAGCTGTCCGACAGTGGAATATGCTGCCTCAGAGTGTGGTAGGGTCTCCTTCTTTGGAGGTTTTTAAGCGGAGGCTGGATGGCAATCTGTTGGGAATGCTTTGATGGGTGTTCCTGCATGGCAGGAGGTTGGACTGGATGGCCCCTGGGGTCTCTTCCAACTCTATGGTTCTATGATTCCTATTCAGATGGGGTCTAGCTATTAAATGGATGTGGAGGAAAATACTTTAACAGGTAAATAGTGTATTTTATGTACAATGCACTCACTGTATGTCTCTTCTGATTAAAACCAAAAAAAAAATGTGAGTATATAGAATCTTAGAATAATAGAGTTTGAAGAAACCACCGGGGCCATCCAGTCCAACCATGCATGCAATGTGTACACACCCACAGCAGCGCAAGCGTGTATCCATTGCATCTACCAACTATAATGGGACGTGACACATCGTGTGACCTCACATTTGTGCATGCATGGTCACGCCAGAAGAGGGCATCCTGTATTTTCTATTGATACATATTTTAAATTCATTTTGATTATTTGTTTTTGTCATTATGATCTGAATCTTAAAAGTCCCAAATAAAATAAACTCATGGAATCAACGGTCGTTTGGAGAGACAACACCCATGTAATGCCCATGGATTCAATGAGGCTACTCTAATTGGGTCATCAAAAAAGATTCAGCTCTACGCTGTCATATTGCAGCTTTAAAAAAACAGAAACAAAACATTTTTAGCTGATTCTCTTGTGGGCCACTGTGAGTCCCAACATTGGAAGAAAGGTGAAAGGAGGCATTAACAGAGTTATCACCACATTTCTTTTACATCAGAAATGGTCAAGTGTAATGGCTACAAGCACTGAGTTTTGCCCCTGACAGAGTGGGAAAAGTCACGCAGTCCCAAAATGGGCTGAAAAATGTGACCAGATTCTTCCTTCCAGTTGTGATTTGGAGACACAGGGAAGCTTAGGCCCTTTCCGCACGATGTCGCTGTTGCGTTTTTGCCACAGGATGGCAGCGGTTGGCAGGTCACGCTTCCACATGACGTCGTTGCAGTCCCGCTGCTATCCTGTTGTGGAGCATTACGCTTGCGTAGTTTTCACAAAATGGAAAAAACTCGTTTCGCGCCTGCGATCCCGTGGCACTCCCGTCCCTTCTGGCCATGCGGAAGATGCGGAAGCGCATTGGTGACACTTCCTTCCATAGCGCAGCAATGGAAAAAGCCCGGCTGTGCTGCAGAAGGAAGATGTGGCGCCATTGCGTTCTCTTCCACATGGACCGAGGGGGTGCAGAGGGGAGCGTTGCTGACCCACTCCCTTCTGGACCCGGGACTGCAGCGAGATGATGCGGAAGAGCTTCATCGTGCAGAAATGGGGTTAGTGGTCTTTCAGGCTAAAGCATTGCTCCTGTAGGCCTCCAATACCAGTGTTTGCTTGCTTGCTTATTATTGAGATATCCCACCTTATGTGGCAAGATTGCAGAGAGGTGTAGAAATCAATATTAACAAATTAAAACAATGGAAAACAATGAAAATAATTCCAATTGACTAAAAACGTATTAAACACATTGACAAGTTAAAAACGGGTTAGGAAGGTGAAAACAGTTTAAACTATGAACATAAATATTTTTGGAGTGAATCACGTTGATGTGATTGACTGTTTGAGAGTCTTTTTGACCAGGGATGTTTTTGACTGCAGGGGCCAAGGAATGCAGAGGAGGCAGCTGGGAGAACAGATGGTTGGAAGGAGAGATAGATAGATAGATAGATAGATAGATAGATAGATAGATAGATAGATAGATAGATAGATAGCATCTTGGTTTTGCAGTTCCTTGGGTGTTACCAGATGGAGGTTTGGATTATAAGTGATTCACATTCTGTCTGGGAATTTAGGAATCAGTGAGGTATTGGGGGCTATTGTAACATATTCCAAATGGTGTCACTTTTTTCATAATTGTGCTGTTGTGATCCTATCTATGGAAATTTCATTCAAATGTCATGTAAGTCTGTTTGGAATAGCTCCTCTGTCATAACAGGAATAACCACTGTTGTCATCATCTTGGCAAGAAAGCCCTATGATAAGAGTTGCTGGAAATTGGAGTCATCTTGGAGTTGCATAACAAAAACAGCACCTCCTCACAATTCCTCAACATGGGGTCAGTGTGCATTGTACAGGAAGCAGTAATAGAGCTGGTGGATATGGCCCTGATCCCCCATCCCAAGGTCTCGATAGACTTTCCAAGGTCCCTATAGACATTTCAAATTGGAGAAATGTTGCCATTTGTACAACATCCCTCCCTCCCTCCTCCTCTCCTCCTCTTCCTCCTCCTCCTCCTCCTTCTTTTCCCCCTCTTGGTGTCTCCTCGATGCTTCCTGCTTTGGCAAGGGGCTGAGACCCTGAAGGTCCCTTCCAACTCTACACTTCTATGATTCACCCGAGAAGAACAAACCCCTTCCATTTCTCTCAAAATTTCACACTGTTGGAAATCTGATAGCTTGTCTTTCTGTGCTGTCATTTGTCTTCCTTCCTTAAAGTTCATTTCAGCTTGGAGATAAACCAATTGCTTTTCTGTGTCATGAATCTGTCCCATTCATCCTCTCTGCCTCTTTCTGTAAAATTATGGACTTCTTTCAAAATTACTTCTAGCTCGTGAGATGAGAACGTCTAAGTCTCCTCCAGCTTTAGAGCCTTTGCATTATTTTTATTCCTAGGGCATCCTGTGTTCGTGATGATTTTCATGTGAGAACATACAAAACCCTTCCTTTTGCATGCATGGATGGAATGGAGGGTATGTGACGATGCTCATTTGCCATTTGTTTTGTTGTTTTCTTTTTTTTACTGCCTTTACAGCTGGGCTTTGAATAATTTTCCAATAGCTTCTGGACGATGGTAGACAATGTTGTTGTGGTTGTTTTTGTTGTTGTGATTGCTGTTTTTGGGTTTTTTTTTCTGAGCCGTTTAACTTGCCTAGCTGGCGCTGAGAGGGAACTCATTGCTTGCTTTGTTGTTATCAGGAGAGGAGAATCACCATACTTCCTCAGACAAATTACAGTGTTCTGAAGACGAAAGGGTGGAAATTGCCACGCCACGCACTTCGGGTGGGTTAATGCATTTTGTGCCTAAGGGGGCAGTGCAGCACTCTTAGGAAATTTCATCCTCCATGCCAGCAGGAGCGCACCAAAGTGTGGGTGGCTAAGATAACCGTGAATGTAGATTTAGCAAGCGATGTCCTGGCATGCTGTTTGTTTTAATTAATGAAAACAAGGTTGTTTGATGTTCATCGATAAACCTCTGGGTTTGCATTTGAAAGCTCTTTCCCCAGAGTGAAAGGTAAGTTGGGTGTGAACTGTGCATTTGGCATCCTTTTTCTAAATGCTTCATTCCTGGGCTGTTGCGTTTCCCCTCCTCTCTTTTCTTGTGCTCAGCCTAATGCAAAGTGGCTTTTGAAGAGATCAAGTACCCTGTGTTTCTCATCCTGAATAATAGCTAGCTAGGTCATTCTGACTACAGCTATGTCAAACAGGGTCACTCGTCTCAGCCACAATAGTGCGGAGAAGTTGCTTTAGTGGAGTGTCTCCTTCCTTTTAAATACCAGAATTGGAAAGGAGAGGAGAGAGTGGATTTAATAAAGTAAAGGATCAGTTTAGGAGGTCACAGCCTGCTTTGGGAGATAAGAGGAAGATCAGCAAGAGGAAGAGAAGTTACCCATCTTTCTGCAGCAAGAGAAAGTAAAAGATCCCTGGATGCTTCCTTTAATTCAACTCTCAAAAGCTTCACTCTGAGAAGGTGTTGGCTTTTCCCTCTGGGTCTTCTTCTCAGCCCTCTTGCAACTCGCTATTCTTCACTGATATTCTGGACAGACACAGAGTGCTTGCAGTAGAAGAACTGTTGCCTGCTTATGCAAGTGGGGGATAGGGAGACAAGTTTCTCTTCACCTCTGTCTTATTTTTTGGCAGAAGCCCCCTGAACTGGTGCATTGTGCTCTCTAAAATAAGAGCAATCGTATTTCTGAATTGCAAGTAGGATAATGGATGGAAACCCAGGTGCAGTAACAGTGAGAGTCTCCCATGACAGTGGATGTGGTGAATCCACACTGGGTTTTAGTCAGAACTTTATAGCAGGACTGGGCAACTGTGGAAGGCGAAGGAGCTACTTTGGCCTTCCAGGAGACCTTGGAAGGCCACATTCCTTCATGGTAGCCTCCATAAATAGATAAATAAAGGCTTCTAGGTGGTGTGAGGACACCTTGGCAATTGTTTGAGCCCTTCTGGACCATTTTATTCCCTGGAGAGGCCTTTTTTGAGCAGCAGTCACTTCCTGTTTACTTTACATTCTGAGAAAAAACTTCTCTTGTGGGAGCCAAAATGTGGCAAAAATGCCTCCATGCTTTTAGAGGGCACGTGGGGACATTTTTACCCAGAAGGGGCTCAGGAGGGGGCACCAAAATAACTACTTAGAGCTCATGCAGCCCGCAGATTGCATTTTGTCACTTCTACTTTAAAGGAATAACCAAGATGTTGAACCTACGTTGTGGCTAGAGTTCAGTACCTTGGATAGTTCCTTTAGAGAGTTCTGTCGCAGAAGCCATCTGCTGCCATGGCTGTGGTGTTCTCCGACGTTCAGGATATCCTTACATTTTTAGAGCAAGAAGTGCTGTTTTTGGAATGTTTCTGCATGTCAGGGCCGGGTCACATGTAGCTTTCTGGCTGCATGCACCTGCCCAAAGCTATCTTTGCAGCATCCATCTGTTCAGAGACACCCCTTTCCTCCTTCCTTGACTTCCCCAACCATAGAAGAGCCTCATTCAGCTGCTTCTATAGGTTCTCTGTGCCTCTCTAGGCTTCATCTTTCTGCTTCCCGTCTAATGCAGGAGGATTTTTTATATATTGGTTCCATACCAAAGAGACCATCCTTAGTTTCTGCCAGATTTCAGTTACAACTATGGTGAGTGGCAAATTTGGCGGTGATTGATCATTTTCTGTTACTATGACACTGATGGCAAGTTAGGCGGTAATAAACTCTTGAATGAGTTCTGTGGCCACAGGAAGTTGGCCATCTCACTTGTGTGTGTGTGTGTGTGTGTGTGTGTGTGCATGGCAATTGAGAGAGAGTTTGATAAGGATTTAGCAGACAAATGAAAAGGAAGGTCTTTCCCTCTATTGTCTCTCTTTTCTGCTGTTTCATGGTTATTCGTCATTCTATTGTGGTAGCCCCAGATTTTGAGATGAAACGAATATTCAGAAATATTAAGGAAATGGTCAAAAATGTATTTTGTGGATGGCCGGAAACCTCCTTGAGGAGAATCATGGAGTGCTGAGAACCTTTCCAGTTTAGGAGAAGTTTCAGGTGAACTTCTTACTTTTCTTGACCTTCTGAGTAACAGTTTATTATTCTTTGAGCTGGTGTTTTACCATAATGTGGATTGCAGGACAGGCCTAATGTTATGACAAGTGTGCATCTGTCAAAAAGAAGGTGTAAGACCATGTTTGGAATACAGGATACATTTTGTTATGCAGGATACATTTTGTTATGCACTTCGTAAAAAAAAGTCCATCAACCGTTTCGTGTGTCTGAGGACCATTGAAAAAAGGCCTATCCCAATCATAGTGAGAGTCAGTATGTTCGTGTGTATGGAATATTTTCAGATAGCAAGATCCCTTAGCAATTATTTCCGTGTCTTCTGTGTGAATGAGATCACATCCCACTCAGGCAGGATTATTTGTAGGGGGAGTTGAAACACCCACCCACTCTCAGAGTTGGGAACAAGTGTTGCCTTCACTGTAACAGTGCCTCAAAGTTTGATGCTGCTTTCTCCAACAGAAGTAATGCACAGACATAAGACCAGGGTTTGATTCCCTGCTCAACCATGGAAACCCACTGGGCGACCTTGGATGCATCACACACTCTCAGCCCCAGAAAACCCTGTGATAGTTTTGATATAGGGTCACCATAAGTCAGAAACATCTTGAAGGCACACAACAGCAGCAAGAAGAGGCATAGACTATCAAGGAAAGCAAGAAGATGAGGATTTAACCTGTTTCATGCTCTTGGCAGTGGTATCTCAAACTGAAATTCAAGCTATCCCATAGAATTCAGTGGAGACCATTAGAAAGCAACTTCTCTTTCCTCTCTCTTTTTTCCCCATGGCTTCTGTTTCTTGCTGAGATCTAGATTGTCAGTGTGATTCTGGTGAGCATGAACATTTATAGTATATCATCTGGAACATAGGATACACAGACCAAGGAGATCCAGTTTTAAATAATTGCACAGATGTATATCTCACTGAGTGATAATGGACTTATTACTGTTTCTCAGCTTGCCTGATTTCACAGGTTTCTTACAGAGATGAAAACCTGCATGTGGAGGTCCTTGAAAGGAGATAAAGACTGAGATAGGGCTTTAAAAAAATTGTATGTGTGACAAAATCCCTGTATAGGTTGAATAGTCAATGCGTGGTGTAGGAGATTGTGATCATCATAGGCCATCCTTGTCTTTTGGGCACATCTGGCCTGAAATCTTGTTGGAAACACACACAGGTATAATATTACATCATGCCTGTGTGTCTCCGATAAGATTCCAGACTAGAAGTGTCAAAAAAGATATGGATGATCACAACCCCCTGTTACAACAGACAAGTGTAGGTGTGTTCATCTTTTTCTGGTATTCCCAAATACCTGGGAAGCACCAGAAGTTAAGCAGGATCCAACCTAGTTAGCACTTGGAAGGGAGATCACCAGGAAGTGCCAGGGAGTGCAGAGTGTATTTAGATGAAGGCAACAACAAACCTCCTCTGAATAAATCATGTCAAGAAAGATAGGGTCACTATAACTTGGAGTGGACTTGAGGAAGCATGACAACAACAAATGTCTTGTTATGAACATTGTGGAGGAAGGAATTCGGCACTTCCATCCAACAAGAAAACCAGCATAGTGTAATTGGATGTTGGACTAGGATCCTGGAAACTGGCATTCAGATCTCTGCTTGGCCATGGAAACCTTCTGGGGTTTTGACAAGTCAGTCTCTCAACCTCAAGGGATGGCAAAGGCAACTACCTGGCCAAGAAAAGCCTCTCATAGGTTCACCTTAACATTGCAATAAGTCAAAAATGACTTGGAGGCATACAACAACAACATAATTCCCAACCACCCTAGTACTTCCAACCTATCTATCTCCTTCCAGCTTACCCCTGTGACCATTGAGTGGGTGGAAAAACAGAGAGAGTGGTCAGGCAGTGGCTGGTTGACTTTCAATAAGAGAAGAAAAAGCTGGGGTGCATCCAATGGAATCCATAGGAGAAATACGGGACCCATCTCAAGATGCTGTAAAGGTGACCTGTTTATTATCAGGAAAAAAAAATGATGGGCTTTTCTGCTAATAAACAGGCCATCTTTTCAGTGTCTTGAGACTGTCTCCATTTTCTTCTGTTTTTCACACAAAAATAAAATGTCTTCCTTGCAGACCTCCAGAGGACCCCTGAGAGAAGAGAGTGGCCAAAAGAATGCTCATCTCTTCTTGTTGACAGCTTTTGAAGTGTAGCTAGCCACTGTTTGTATGCTCCTCACCTTTTTTCTAGCCACTAAATGGTCATGGGAGGTGTGATAGCGAGATTTCGAGTGTGGGGATGGTGGAGGAAGGAAGTTATACGTTCATGTTCCAGTGTTGATATCTAGGTGCTCACCCTTAGTGCCTGAGTGACAATTACATTTTCTCCATAGTGGAATAGGCTGCCTTGCAGGGTAGTAGATTATCTGTCTTCGGAGGACTGTAAGCAAAGCTTAGATAGGCATCTTTCAGGATCACTGCCATTGTGTATTCCTGCATGGCAGGCACTGGACTCTATGGCCTTTGTGGTCTCTTCCAGCTCTATGATTCCATGATTTAATGTTTTGATAATGATTCTGTGATTCTATCCATGCAGAGATTGGAAAAGTTTCTACAGCCCTACAGGCAGTGTGGTCATTGGCCATCCTGGCTGGGAGATCATGGAAGTTGCAGTTTTAACAAGGAACGGTTCCATATTCTGGCATAGATTCAAACATGAATATTCATCATTGTGTGATATGTTCACAGAAGATGGGGGGCATGGACTGTGATCCTGTATTACTTGGAGAGCGCATGCTCCCTGACAGGGCTTCTGTCCAGCCCACCCCAGCAAGCCTGCTTCTTAGCAACTGTGTTTGTTCCCAGTTCTTGGTGGGAGAAGGACAAAGGGAGCCCAAGCAGTGTCCACAGCCAGGACAAAAGAGCAACCATTATCCTCCTGGATCCCCATTGAATTCACTGGCAATCTGGAAAGGCAATAGCTGTTCTTTTTTCCCAGTTGCATATTGAGATATTGTCTGGGGCCACCTCTCACCCTTCTCCTGCCACTAAATGGTTGCTTCTCATCTTCCTCTGGCCACTAAATAGTCAATGTAGTGACTTGCCAGCTCTGGAAAGAGGGAGGGAAGGAAGAGACTTTGTGCAATGGTGTACTGAGTGCCTCCTTGCACGACAAAGATCAAAGCACATAGCCTTGCATTGCCTCAGGCTTGTTACCAACAAAATTCCATCCATTGGCTGCTATGCGTGGCCATCAGTAGGGATGAGTTTTCAACAAAGCAAAGGCAAAGTTTTGCTAGCAGATCTGTATCTCAATACATCTATATGAAGGTAGATGTTAAGAACCTTCCCAGATTTGGAAACTTCATTATAAATTTAATGGAGAGAACTTGAATTAAACAACAGCAAGAACGAATAACTGTGGAAGAAATAGAAAAAGGTTCATGTATACAGGCAGAGGACTTTGAATATTTAGTTCTTCAAAGTCTCGAATTCCTTTGTATTCTCTCCCCTGCATTTTGGGCTGCCTTGACTTTTTTAGTTCTTCCCATCCTTAACAGATAGAAGGTACAATGTGAACATCTCCATGCTGAAAATAGCTGTACCTGTTGGATTTGTCCAGTGCAGATGGTTGAGAATTTTCTACAGTTCATTTCAGATGAGAACTTAATGACTTTCACACGTCTCTTCAAAAATTAAATGAAAAGAAAAAAAGTGAAGTGAGAGGAAAAGAAGTTGATAGATCCCTTCCATTGAGGGGAGGACAGCCTTGGAAATGCAAATAAAAGGTGAAAAAGTCTTACCGTTGGTGGAATTTTGGTTCAGACAAGCCATCTTGACGCAGGAAAAGATCTTGTTGAAGGTCTTCATGCTGGAGAGTTATGTCCTCCAGCATGAGAAGTAGGCAGCAAACACTACCGCCATTACAAGTTTCACAGTTTGCAGCAAAACACATAGTCACACATATGCAAAATTGACTGTCATCCTACATCCCAGTTACAGATACATAGTTTAGAGTTATGAATCGGTGACTGCTCCGTATTCAGCCATGCTCTGTATGCACAATTGTGGCACTCTTGTTGTATTTGCATGCACACCGCCCCCCCAAAAAACCTCATTTACATTAACAACCTGTAGCCACATGAAATGAGAGAGGTCTGTTTTGCTGGCAATCAGGGCAGAGTGGGATGACGTATCTAACACCCTCCTGGCAGCAATCTATGGTGCAATGAGGAGTTGTGACAGTGGTCCTGCTTCTAATTGTGACACTGCAGAGCGCTGTGGGGAGGGGGCTGGAAACATCATCTTGCCCACCCGGATCACCAGTGGAAGAGACCTCCATTGCCCAGCGTGACTGCTGGCTGCTAAGGTGGGTTTGGGGAATGGGGTCAGGAGACCAAAGGTAGTTACTCACTTGTAACTATATCTGTAATGTAATCTCGACATCTATTTTCTTTTCCCTTTCTGTAGCTGAACAAGGGTGCTTAGCAAGCACAAAAGGAGAGTCCGATATAAACAGGAAACAAGCCATTCATTGCTACTACTTAGGCCTGTACGAAGCGGCCAGATTGATCACAGGTTTAAATTCTATACATTTACAGAAATGCACAAAAAAATCAGTCCTGAAAATGCACAAACTCTATCTGACGCTGATCCCGCCCTGCCACCCAAAAAAACCCCTCGCCATGTTGCAGGAAGTTTATCTATCTATTACATTTTTGTCTTGTTCATCATGTGAGGACAAGCCAATGTATGAATAGATGCAAAGACCCCACACAAAAAAAACACAGAAAGGCATACACACTGTTTCTAAATTCTGCAAAGGGCTAAAGCACGGAAAGAGTGTTTGTTTCCTATTACTTTTCTTTTTGAGACACAGTTTCCCAACACTCAAGAAACTTTGCCAGATAGAATAACCCAACAGCCATGGGATTCTTAACACCTTGCAAAAGTCCCTTCCTCAATTGTAATGTCTGTGCAAAAAAGATTACATGTACATTCTCTGCATAGAAAATATGTTTTTGCACAGAAAATATGCTCCCTGCACAGGACAGAGCATGCAGAAAATATATTTGCCCGTGCAGAAAACACATTCTGTGCAGGAAAAAACACTGCACATTTCTATGCAAAATACTTCCCTAGAAGATTTCCCAAAGCACAAATCATGCTTCAAAACTGTGCAAAAGCATTTATATTTTTACACACTAAGAACAGCAAGAACAATAACGTTTTTTATTATGTTAGCGTGAGTCCATAGCAATCCACGAAATATTGCAATACAATAAAACGTGACAGAGATGCCGTAGTAAGTTCCAACATATCATATCCATATCAGGGGACTGGTAAGGGTGTTATTTGTTCCCGCAAGTGAAGGTGAGGAATGTGAAAAGGGTTATTCGTGGCTAAAACAGAAGAATATTGGAACAGGCTGTTGCGTCTGCAGATCAGAATGATGATGAACTCCGGGAAGTTTTCTGTCTCTCTCACTCATGTGCTAATCCTGTCTCCGGGTTTAAGTGTGGCTGTGTGGCTCAGTTAATGTTCTGTGGCAAGAACAGCCAGAAAGCAGGGGGAGAAACAAGACTCTCTCTCTCTCTCTGTCTTTCCTTCTTTCTCTCTCTCTCTTGTCAGAAGCCAAGTTATTTACTTTCCAAAGCTGACAGAATAGCACTGCAGGGGCTTCATTTATTTCCGTTCAGAATGTCATTATTGTGTAATGCACAGGGGCCTCTGTGTGCATTGCCGACACATTCTTCTAATCTTTATTATTATGCTGGATGACTGCTTAAAGAGCAAACGGGCACACGGAAATTCTTTCTCTCTTCCAATTGTGGCCTCAGCAGTTTTGAAAAGTTGCCCTTTCAGGAGACATTTGATATTCAGGAGGAGAGTCTTCTCTTGGTGCCTACTGCTGAATAATCCTGCTTTGGCCCTGCTGATGAAGAAATCAGAACTGGCATGGGGGGGGGCTGACCTAAGACCTTTTGCTGACCGAGGCAAAGGGGAAACATAGCCCCTCCCTAAACTGCAAACCCCAGGATTCCATAGGATGTTGCAAGTAGAATCATAGTGCTATAACAGCTAGTGCGGAAATGGCCTAGTGTAAGCTCCTAGTGATTTCAAAATGGAGATAAACAAAATTAATTCTGATTAAATCCTTCCCTCTGTATACCTTTGGTGTCTGTACTAATTTTATAAAAACTTAGGGATGAATTGATTCCTCACTAATATTGTCAAATTAATTACATCATTACTCCTAGTGATTTTAAGTGAAATTTAATCTGTAGAGAACATTCTGAACCATGTTCCAAAACATCTTGATGGCTGCTGCTACTGGGACAAAAACTTTGCTTTTGTTCTTGGGTGCCTTCAGCTCATTTCCAACTGATGGTAACCTTGAAGCAAACTGATCACTGGGTTTTCTTGCCAAAGAGGAGGTTTGTCATTGCCTTCCTCTGTGGCTGAGAAAGTGTGACTGACCCAAGGTCGCCCAGTGAGTTCCCATGGCCAAATGAGGATTCGATGGGCAATAGTTCTGGTTGATAAGTTGGTATGAGTTCCCTAGGGGCTTTTTTGCTCACTTGCCACGTGCTTCTGTACAAAAGTTGTATGAGGTTGGTTTAATTTCTTGTTGGGGGTAGAAGACTGGGGTTTTCAGACAAAGTCCACTCGGTGCTGTGTGGTTAAAGAAACTACTGGATTCTATCTACTATCGGACTTCATTCATGAACCTTAAAGGGTTAACATTTCTATTGATGGAAGTTTGATGGCTGTCGATGGCCATTTGATGATCATTTCCATCTACAGAAATACAACTTGGGGACATTGAAATCTATTGGAAATCCATCCTGACGCTACATAAGTTGTGTTGGAACTGGTCTGATCCTGAATTAGATTGTGGCTCCATATTGCTGACTAAGAACAGATAAAAACATAGGAAAAGTAAAAGTTGGATCGAACCAAATCCCCATCTTGTCTGTCTGTACAGCATTCACATAATGGCCAGAGATCAGTAGTTAAAGCAGTAACTACAAAGTTATATTTACCAGGAAGTTACTTCTCGTTAAATTACTGTTGTAATGCAATTCAGCCATATCTTTCTTCTTGCGAGGGAGGTGGAAATACTTGCAAATAACTAGTTATTTGTAATTAGTTTCTTTCCAACCTTTGGAATGCTTGGCAGATTCTTGGTACTCCTGGTATTTTGGTGGCTTGGGTGGGGATGAAAAGCTAAAGTGTGGCTTTTGGTTCTGGATGTGGACCAAAGGATACCATCCCAGGAGTAAAATGCGGAGTAGAAATAAAAGGCCTGGAGATAGGCAAATGGCAATTTGAGATCTGAGCAGGTCTCAGCGTCAGGAAGTTTCCCTCCTGCCTTTTAGCTTGCTGCGTGGATTGCTGTGTATCTGAGCAGAGTGGATTTACCACCAAGTGGAGCTGTTGGCCGCTACCACTGCTAGATCCTATTAAAAGGAAATAAAGTAGAAAGAGGAGAAGCAGCCTAGAGGGACCACAGGAGAGAAGCTTTAATGGAAACAAAAGGGGTGGACCTGAGAACTACCTCCCACTAAAAAGCCCCACAACCAAAGATCTACGAATACACACAACAAGGGAGTAGGAAGATGAATTGGCAGCTGCAGAAGGGCTTCATTGGAGAAAGAGATGCTCTGAATGGCTTCCCATCTGCAGGCAAAAGAAATGCAGGAAACTAGATCCTTTCTTTAAAAATCCCAGCCAGAATAGCTGCATGACAACCAGCATGGTGTTGACTGTTGGGGTAGGACTCCAACTAAAACTATGAGAGGAGTTCTTGTTGTGTGCTTTGAAGCCATTTCCAACTTCTGGCAACTCTAAGGTGAACCTGTCATGGGGTTTTCTGGGGCTGAGAGTGTGTGACTGCCCGAGGTGCCCAGTGGGTTTCCATGGCCAAGCAGGGAATCAAACCCTGATCTCCAGGGTCACAGTTTGACACTCAAACCTCTGCACCAATCTGGCTGTCTGGGAGACCAGGGCTAAAATCTCTCTCAGACATGGAGACCCACTGGGTGTCCTTGGGCAAGTCACACTCTCTCAGCCCAAGAGGAAGATAATGGCAAGCCTCCTCTGAACAAATCTTGCTAACCAAACCCCGGGCTAGAGTTGTCCTCTATCAAAGCCAAGAAGGCACAACAACACAGCCTGAGGACCAGAAAGGTCACTGACTCTCCCCACATGCCCAGCAATTATTGACTGATTGAAATATTTATATCCTGTCCTTTATCCAAAGACCTCAGGGCAGTGAAACCAATCTAACCAATTTAAAATAATCTACATAATTAAAATAATTTTTAAGAGGCTAAAAGACAGATTAAGCAATTAAGAAATCAAATGCAGATTAAAAGAGTTAAAATGATTTAAAATAATTGTTAACCTTGGGCATGGGAAGGTTGTTTTTTTTTTTAATGAATTGGGCCCCAGAAGCTTTCATAAACAACAGCATTTTTACTTTGTGCCTGAACAGCAGTAGTGTTAGTACTGACTGGACCTCTAAACAGAGGGGCTCCACAACTGGGGTGTCACAGCAAACAAGGGCCTCTTTCATGTCCTTGGATAGCATAGTGCCCGACTGATGGGACACAGAGCAAGACCCCTCCAATGGAGCTTAAATGTCAGAAAGGTGCTTATACAGAGAGGCACTGCTTCAAGTATTGAGGTCCCAAGCTATTTAGGGCTTTAAATGTTGCTGCCCACACCTTGGCTTCTGTCTGGAAAAACTTGGCCATCAAACAGCCAAATTTGTTGACCGGTCTCCGGGGACTTGCCCTAGAGCTGTGCATGCCACCCAGTGGTACCACATATTTGGTTTGCCCATCTGTGACCTCTCCCACCAGTGGACAGGAGGATCTTTGCTTACCAGGGACACAGTTCTTCTCAAAGTGCAGCCATTTAGATTTGTCTTGCAGAAATTCTGGTAGTTTATTTTGTAAAGTGAGACTGTTGTGCATCATTAAACAGGGAACTCCCCGTTTTTTGAAAAGTGGGTTGCAATCAATTTTTAAAAAGCCCATTGCAACACCATCAACGAGCTACAACTCAACTGCTGTGATGCCATGGAATGCTCACAGACATTCTAACTCCTAAGAAGTCGGTGAAAGAATCTTGACAGTCAATGCAGTTTGGATGTGTTTCTTTCTGTGTGTGTAAAAAACCGATAAACAGAACAGAGATGGACAACAAAGGCAGCCTTGAAAGTGTGCAAGCTGAGGGTCAAGAGAGCCAAGGAGCATGCCACCTGGTGCTTGCTTCTGTTCCATGATGATGTCAACTCTAGAATGTGCTGATTTCATTTTCTGGTTACATAAGAAGCAGGGGAGTGAGAAAAGGATCCGGGAGGGATGACTCAGACAATTTCCAGCCCGTGTCACTTGAGTAAGTGTTCCCTTCTAAGTAGGCTCTGTTCAGTTTCCATATTTAAGTTGCATCAGATTTTACTTTTAAACACACATCTCCTCTCACAACAGGCATCTCTCTCTCACGCTTTCTCTCCCTCTCTCTCCGTGATAATTTTGTTTCAGTAGATTCATGATGGGAACTGAGCAAAATTCACAATTTTCTTCATACTCGAAATAGGAATTATTTGTGATTAAAAAAACAAAACAAATGTGAGAGGAATGGAGAATGATGAAGTTGTCCACCTAGAACAGTGGTTCTCAACCTGTGGGTCCCCAGATGTTCGTGGACTTCAGCTCCCAGAAGCCCCAGCCACTATGGTCAATGCTCAGGGCTTCTGGGAGCTGAAGTCCACGAAACTGGGGACCAGCAGGTTGAGAACCACTGACCTAGAAGAAATACTTTCACCATTTCCGCATGGTATCACAGTCCTGCATTGGGCATATGACGGCAGCAGTCCATGGGCTATATTTTTGCACAATGTCTTTGGAGTCTCGCAGTCATCATATCCCCACACGTTGTGATTGTGGGATATTTGCTTAATGGAAAAAATTTGTTATGAGCCCATGATTGTCTTACGCTCCCATCCTTCCTGGTCGTGCAGAAAGTGTGGAAGTGTGATGGAGGCACGCTTTCCCAGTGCAGCTTGGGAAAGAGCCCGGCTACGCTGCAGAAGGCAGATGTGTGTTGCTCACACTCCCTTCCACAGGCAGCTGGCTAGGTGTAGAGGAGAGTGTTCCCATCATGCTCCCTTCCCCCAAAGGCGCTGTCGGGATTGTGATGAGAGAGCGTTGTCTTGTGGAAATGGTGTCTGAGTGCTCTACTGCTAAAAGTCTCGGCTTGAAACCCTGTGTGTTCAGCCATGTCTGTGGTGCTGAGCTTGGATTGCCACCTCTGCTCCCTCACAAAAGAAGTCTCATCTGTAACACAGGGAGGTGCTCTTCCTACTGGGAACAGCTGTACCTTTGCAGTATGGTCAATGCAAATGGAGGGATTTACCCAAAGCTGCATATTTCTTCATGTTTACCTGGAAAGAAATGGAACGTTTCAAGCAAAATTCGAGAATTAACCACAACTGGTGTAAACCATTGAAACAACGCAATTTGACCAATATGTTGACTCACCATTCAGCAATCAAATCAATGGCTCTGTATTAATTCAGGCAAACCAGTCAAACTCAGGAAGTGAAACTAACAGCTATGAGTATTTATATTTTACATATTCCCTAGTGGCAGTTTCATTGCAAGATTAAACAAAGGATCCAGGGTCTTAACAGACCAGAAGCTAAACATGACTCAACATTATGATGTAGGGGGAAAAAACACACACACACCACAATTCTAGGCTGCATTAACAAAAGTAAAGGGTCTAGATTGACAGAACTGAATAGTACTGCATGATTTTGCTTTGACCAGACCTCACATGGAATATTATTCTGGGCAGTATGAGCTCAAGAGGGATGTTGAAAAGCTGAAATGGGGAGAGTAACCAAGAGGGCACCAAGTTGGTTAGAGGTCTGGAAACTAAGGCCATATCAAGAATGACTTACAGAACTGGATGTGTTTGGCTTAGGGAAGAAAAGGGTGAGAAGTGATACGATAGCCATCTCTAATATCTGCAGGGTGAGCTTCTTTTTTGCTGATCAACTAACACAAAACTGGCAGATTGAGGCCATTTCCTCACTAGACTTTCCTCAAAGGCCCCTCCCTAAACTGCAAACACCAGGATTCCATAGGATGTTGAAAGTGGAATGATACCGCTATAACAGTATAGTGTGGAAATGGCCTGAAATTCCAAGAAAGAAGAGTCCACCTAAACATTAGAAAGAACTTTTTGACTATAACTGCTGTTTGAGGGTAGAACAGATTGGCTTAGCAGGTGATGGCATCTCTTTGGAAAAGCCACTTTTCAAAAGTACTGTAGTTATGTATTCCTACATTTCAGAGGGTGGGACTTGGTGGCTTTTTCAATACTTTCCAACTCTGTGGTTCTCTGATTTTATTAACTACTGTGGAGTTAATTATGGACTTATCAGGTCACGTATCTCCCCCCACATACACCTCCCAAATGGTGGGCTGAGGCCAAACTCCCACCTTGTGCCATGATTAAATGTTCTTTCCTACGTTTATTAAGGTATCTGTATGATCAGATGGGTTTTCTAAGAGCTTCAAGAGTCAGAACAGGAGTGGCAACTGCTGAATAAATGAGTGAAGCATATGGCAGACAGAAGAGTGCCCTTAGCAAACTTCAGCATGGTGGATCACAAGGTTGCACAGACAATGATATTCAGTGTGTCTGCTCTAGTGATTTTTGTGATTTTCTAGTATGCTGTCCCCAGTGAATCACCGTCCATTTCATTATTTACTTACTTATTAAAATATTTTTATCCCACCCTGTCCAAGGACAATGTACAATAAAATCAATGTAGGGCAATAAATAACAATAACAGTGATTTTAAAAGACTAAAAATACCTTATTAAGGAAAATCAAAACCAGTTCAAACAATTTAAAATAATGCCAACCATAGCACCTGTGCAAACTGGGTAAAAACAATTAGGACCCACACATTTTAATTTTTTAAAAAATACTTATTTTGACTTGGTAGCAGAACGACACCAGCCCTGGCTTCAATAAGGCCTCAGAGTGGAGGATGTTCCATAATTGGGTTGCCATCACAGAAAAGGCCCTCTCCCATGTCAAAGCATAATGTATTTCCCCACTGGTGGGTCACAAAAGGGGCCCCTCCAGCAAACCTCAGTGCTTAGGTAGGCACATAACATGGAAAGACATGTTCTCCCAGATATTGACCATGGTTGAATCAACAGAGTCCGAGAAGTGTAACCATTTTATATCCAGTTGTGCCTTCTTGGATGGTGCATAACTACACCTCTGTGGCTTCAGAAGGAGCCTCTTTGCATTCCAAATCCCACAACGGATATGCTGGCATATTAGCAGATACACACCTGGTTGTACAATGTCATCGTTCAGCAGAAGACTAGCATGGCGCAACCACAGAGTGTAACTACACAAACATAGATTTATTCTTGTTAATCACAGTGTAGGATGTTTGCAATAAAAGAATATCTATTTTCCCCCTTCCCTTCCCTTCCCTTCCCTTCCCTTCCCTTCCCTTCCCTTTCTCCTCTTTCTTTCTTTCTTTCTTTCTTTCTTTCTTTCTTTCTTTCTTTCTTTCTTTCTTTCTTTCTTTCTTTCCTTCCTTCCTTCCTTCCTTCCTTCCTTCCTTCCTTCCTTCCTTCCTTCCTTCTTTTTCCTTCTCGGAAACTCTTCTGATCACTTTACTAACACAGCCCGGCCTCAGAAGCCAATGTTGGACAGGCTATTTCAGCAGAACAAATTAACTGCATCCCCGAAGAGGACAGCAAAGCCTTCAGCAACATGTATAGAGAGAGGGCAGGGGGATGAAACAGGCAGTGATCCTTGGCATGAGAGAGGAAGAGTAGGGGTGTGTTGAAAGCATCCCCGAGTGTTCCCATTTCTAAGAAGCAAGAGATAGTGGGCATCTCCCCCCCACACACACACACCATTTTCTGGACTTAAAGGCTGCTGCTTTTTTCTGTTGATGTAGCTGGACAAGGAGGAGGAGGAGGGAGAAATGGGGATTTGGAGAGGGGATGAAAAAGGAAAAGTGGAAATCTGCTGAGTTGTGTCAGCTCTCCGAGAATGATGGACTACCCTGAAAAGCAGCCAATTTCAGGCCCAAAGCCCCTGTTGTGTGGGAAGGTCTCTAGGCTTGTGCAAGAATTTTTTTTTTTTTTTTTTTTTGCCATTCCACAACATCATTTTAAAGATTTATACCCCAAGCGCCGCAGCTTGCCGCTCACTGGTAGGACCTGGTTTGGGTTAATAAAGGAAACGCAGGGGAGCTGTGGGGCAGGGTGGCAGCGGCAAAGAGCCTCTTGGCTGGGCAAGGTGTTTTGCTTAATGCGTTGCTTTGCTGCCTTCATAAATCAAAGGAATTCAGTGCTTTACAACCTTTCAAAGAGACGGAGTATTATTCTGCTGGCTAACCCCCCTTCCCCACTTTTCTTTTTTATAACTCTGATTCACCTAGGAATATTTTCATTGCATTTCTATAAAGAATGAATGAACTGCTGGATGAGATCTATCTCAGCTGTTTTAAGGTTGATTGGCTTTCTTCACACTGGTGCAATGCTTCCATTAGTTTTCCATTTGGTCTTTCTGCGTTGTGGTGTTGTCTATGGAAATAGGCTGGCGTGGGGAGGGTGAGTGTGGATTTGCTTTTCTTCTCCTTTTCTTCTGTTTTTTATTAGCATAAAGAGATGCAGATCGTATTAAGGCTCTGGCTCCCCTTGCCTTAACACAGTAGTCATGGGAAAACATACCGAGGAAGTGCACGTTTGCAGTAAACAAAGTAATTGCGTCTTTTGGCTAAGATAAAAAATGCCATAACACACATTGGGGCACCCAATTTGAGCATAATGCACCTGTTAAAATTAGGGTAATGCTTTTTTGATTTGCAAAAAAATTGAAGCCCCGGCACACCCACCCGACATGTACATGCACAAAGAAGGTAACTCTCTCTTCTTTATTAATATTCCATCAGCCTGAGCAAGGCTCCGCTCCGCTGATGCATCTGACAATCAATGGCCATATTACCAAGGTTACAAATGCTACAGCCACTGACAGATAGTGGGGTTGAAGGTGGAGTTGGGAGGAGTCTATCCAAGGTTTTAATCCAGACTTTAAAGGAACCATTCAAGGCAGTGAGCCTCCTTTGTGGAAAGGGGTTCCTCACCTTGGGTTGTTCCTTTAAAGTTCAGAGTAAAAGCCGGAGCAGATTTACCATTGAAACCACCCTCATAGGTTTGGGGATGATATTCTCAGTCTCATTCATGACACATTCCTCTAGAAATGTGTGCTAGACTTCCAGAGAAGCCTTGACAGTCTAATGTCTTCTGACAGATTTTTGGACCATGACTCCCATCATCCCTGGCCAGTGGTCATGTTGTTTGGGGAGCTGTAGTCCAAATTAAGGCTACCCAGAATATTCCTAAGGTTCTTGCCATTGGCAAAAAAGGGTGTCTTAGCACCTCAAGATGCTTTGTCAAAAGCCATTCTCAGTGACTGTGAGATCTTTTTGACCCTACCATCAGAGAAATAAAAAGGTTGAAGCTTTCTTTGTCTGCAGCCCCAATAACAAAAAGTTGTTTTACTGCACAAAATGTTGACTTCTTGGCCCTTTCCACACGGGGTAAAAAACGGCTTAGGGCGACCTCATCCGGAGGTCGTCCACACCGTGGAGCGCCTAGAGCGGTTTGAATAGTGGAGGTTCCACACCTCAAACCGTGCTAGCGCGGCCGCAAGGGGTGGCACGGCACGTTTTTAAAAACCACATTTTATGTGGTTTTTACGAAACGCGAGCGCGCTAACCCGTTGCAGCGCCCCGTGTGAAGCTGCAGGGACGCGCTAGCGCGTCCCTGCAGAGCTGCCCAGGGGCGGGCTTCAGGCTGGCGCACTGCCCTGATTGGCAGAACGCCGCCGGAAGTCGCCGGCCGCCATTTTGGGCACCGCCGAATGCCGTCGAAACTCGCCAGCGTGTGGAGCGGTGAATGTGCGCTCCCCGCAGGGACAGAGCAACCCATTTTCAGGTAAGATCCGTCCCTGTGTGCGCTGCCCCGTTCCCCCGTCCCCCGTGTGGAAAGGGCCCTTGTTGTTTCAATTTTTTTTTTCATAGAATAGTACGGCTGGCATCCCATTCAGTAGTTACAAGATACTAACTACTACCTTTTCAGCTTGGCAATGGACCAACCAAAGGGTTTCCAAGGCACTGGGAAACAATGTGTGTAGCACTCACCTGGTTGCAGTGCATATGGAGAAGAGGCAGCTGCTTGGCTCAATGTGTCCTGTAACCAGGAGAGTCCTGCAGATGTTAGTTTCCAACACCCTGATCTTTAGCACTTTGGAAACTCTTCAGCTGAGGTACTGCCAGGCCAGGGTGATGGTTGTGACATCATCAGAGGTAGCTACAACCGTGGAGCTTCAAACTCATAGTTACGTCTGACAATGCAAGATCTCATCCAAAGTGTTTCCCACAAAACACTGCAGAAGGACACATGCCTATATGTTTCGTGCCCTAGTCCTAGGACTCAGGTGCAAACACAGAGAAGATCCTCCCCAACAGCCACAACGCAGAGACACAAACAGGACAATACTTACTGCAGCCCAGCATAGGTGGGAAAGGGAGAGCCCATGAAACTCAGAGCACTTATATATGGAAGTCTCTTTAATCAGGTAAAGAGCTGAGGGAGGTTACTGGCCAATAAATACAAGACACTGGGTGGAGAGGAGTCTAATGTAGACAATTGACATATCTGGTAGAAGCAAAACGTTCTTCTTCTGATCTTTGGCTCGTGTTCCTGAAAAACCTTAATCCTTGCCTTGTGCACTGACTGTGTTGCTGGATACTCCCTTGAACTGACACTTTGCATTTATTGCTGACCTGGACTGCTGAAACAAGAACAATAATTGACAAACTTCTGTAAACCTTGACTGGCTCTGATACTATAGACTCTGTTTAAGGACTGTGAATTGTGGTAGGCTTTCTAAACAGGACAGAATGGGCATGTGGCTGAGATCCCGGATGAAGAGATGTATTGCACAGGTTTACTTATGGTAGGTTTCTCATCCAACCCCTCCCCAGCCCACCTTTTCTCTGCTGCCACCTCCCACAGTGCACCCATTTCCTGGCAGGTGAAGGGATAGGGAAGCAGCAAAGAAGCAATCCAGTTATAGGATTTCCTCCAACCTTTACCATGACAAAATATGAACAGTGAAAGACTGTTCCACCACGGGTTTCCTTTGGGGGGGTCTGCAATGTGTCTTGGAATGTGATGGTTTAAGCAGAACAGAATCCACAGACTTGTGGCTTTCTGGCCAGTGATCATGACCCCTTACTTGTCAAGAGGTGCAGTGTATGGAATAAACATGGGATCAATATTTGATCTATGGGCTCATTCCCTCTTTCTGGAAGCCTACTGAATCCAGCAGAGAATGCGAGCTTTTCTCTCTCCAGGGTCCATCATTTCTTAAATATGGAGAGTCTCTATGTGATTTGGAACATGCTGAAATTAGACTGGCCATCAAAGGAATCTCTCCCATACAAGTCTGTTGAGGTTCAGGCTTTCACTCAATCCCATCATCCTCATATGTCAATCCAGTTGGAAGACAAGGGAAGGCCTTCTCAATGGCTCCTTCCAGGTTCTCAAATTCCCTTCATAGACAGATAAACCTCCACCTCCATACTTTCCTTCCTGTCATGGGTGGAGACCTCTTTCATTTTGACAGGCATTGGGAACTGGCTGCCTAAGAAGAAAGGGCTTTGTATGGCATTGTCTGCATTTCTAGTTTTTTAATGGCAGTGCTTTTAAGTTCCTTTTACTTTTCTGGATAGTTCAGAGCTATTTTAACTTGGCTACAAGGTAAAGTCTTAGTGGATCACAAACTGAACATGAATCAACAGTGTGATGTGGCAGCTAAAAGGCAGCTAAAGGCCAGTGCGATTCTGGGCTGCATCAGTAGGATTATAGTGTCAAGATCAAGGGAGGTAATGAAACCGCTTTATTCTGCTTTGGTAAGACCTCAATACGGTGTCCAGTTCGGGGCACCATAGTTCAGGAAAGATATTGACAAGCTGGAACATGTCTAGAGGAAGGCATGTCTAGAGGAGGGCAGCCAAAATGATAAAAGGTCTGGAAGGAGCGGCTTAGGGAGCTAGGTATGTTTAGCCTGACAAAAGAAGGTTGAGATTTAACATGATAGCCATGTTTAAATACTTTAAGGGATGCCATGTTGAAGATGGAGCAAGCTTGTTTTCTGCTGCTCCAGAAACTAGGACCTGGAGCAATGGATTCAATGTACAGGAAAAAAGATTCCACCTAAACCTCAGGAAGAACTTCCTGACAGTCAGAGCCATTCAACAATGGAATATGCTGCCTCAGAGAGTGGTGGAGTCACCTTTTTGGAGGTTTTTAAGCAGAGGCTAGATGGCCATCTGCTGGGGGTGCTTTGATTGGTTGTTCCTGCATCACAGGGGGTTGGACTTGATGGCTATTGTGGTCCCTGCCAGCTCTATGATTCTATGATACTTTGGGCCTTTCCACACACGGAGGGAGAAACAGGGCAAAGCACACAGAAACAGAGCTTACCTGAAGCCGGGTAAGTCTGCTGCCGCAAGGAGCAGCGCGCATTCGCCGCTCCACACTCGTGCAGTATGCAGCGGCGTCCAGCGGTGTCCAAAATGGTGGCTTATGACTGGCGGAGGCTCTCCACCAATCGGAGAAGCTCGCCAGCCAGAAGCCCGCCCCCTGGCAGATCTGCAGGCACGCACTTGCACGTGCCTGCAAATCTACACTGGGGCGCCGCGACAGGGTGGAACGGGGCTGCATGCTTCTGTTTAATAAAAACCACTTGGAAAATGGTTTTTAAAAAACATGCAGTGCCACCACCTCCGGCCGCTTCAGGGCGGTTTGAGGTGTAGAACCTCAAAATTAAAACCGACCCTGCGCACTCCAAGGTGTGTGTCATACTGGAATGGAAATTCCAGCGTTTTATTGTTACCGGAGTTCATGCCAGCCTCCCAAGGTGGACTCTCATCCTTGAAAAAGGCTGGTAATTCCTCCAGCATTGTTAATTCTTGCTGCCACCACCCCCTGAATTATGAATTAACTGAACAGTACAGGGGGACACTGTCCAATCTCTAAGCTTAAGGACCTTTCCTTCCCTCTCACCTCCCCCCTTCTGAGTGAGAGGTCCTACCTAGCGTGTGCCAAAGACTGGCGTGGGAATGGAGAGAAACAGAGGTTTTACAGAAAGTATTTATTCAAGGCATGCAAATAAACAAGACAATAATACACATGAGAGCCTCCCCCCTCCCAGGCACGCTTAAGTTACAAGTAGTTACAAAAACAGATACATTCTTTAGATCAGCCAACTCCAAAATAATGAAAAGCCTAACGCGGCTAACTACTTTATTCTAGTACTCACAGAAGTGCATAGGCTTAGATGTTCTAAGAGAGAAGAGAGAGCCAGGAGGTGCGGCGTGCCTGTAGCCTGCGACTGACCAGATCTCATCTCTTGGAGATGTCCCTTTGTTCTCTCTCTTTGTTCTTCTCTCTGGCCACATGGCGTCCCAGAAGTTTTATAACTTCTCCCAAGAAGCATCTCGAAGCATCCCGAAGATGCCCACCTCTTCCCTTGTGGTTGGTCGGTTCTCACCCTCTGACCTATGATGCTGACCCACACTAAGTGTAATCTAATCCCAACACCTCATTAACCCTTGGTTTACCGGAAGAGGGAAGTGTCGCCCTTTAGCTAAGCTTAGATAATGGGAAGCCCCATTATCACAGTGTGGACGACCTCCGGTCGAGGTCGCCCTACACCGTTTTATTAACCCCGTGTGAAAAGGGCCATTGTTAGTAACATGAACATTTATCTGTGTCCCCAGGCTTGGGATCAAACATATATACATACATACACGCAAACGTACATACCATCTTGTACAGACTCATCACTCTCCATGCGAGAGGAGACACAAGATTGCAGAGAGAGGCCACGATCCTGTTCAAGTAGCCATGAAGCAGAAATCTTTGCCCATCTACTTCCCCTGAGCATCCGCTCCGCCAGCTGTACAGTGCGGACGGAAGATGCCAGAGTGTGCCCCCACAGCCAGTTGATGGGAGGGAAGCAGCATTTGGCGATACTTAGTCAGTTCTTCAAAAGGAACCCCCATTGCACTTTTGGAACTGCTGGAAGCACAGAGAATTCTAGCCTATAAATGAGATCATTCTCTCAAACTGTGACCAGCAACTTCAGAGCCAAACAAGCAATGACTGGAGGATGGCACATTGGTATACTCGTACACTGAATCAGAATCAGCTTTCCCAGAGATAGCTTTTAATGCCATTTTGGTGTCTCACCATTATCTAGTGCTCATCTTTTAGCAGGATGTCATTGGCCTTGTTTCAGAGTTTTGTTTTAAGGTATAACACACTCATAGGCTTTGTAACTAGGGATGCAAGTCGTTGCTAATTTTGTTCCTGAAGGATCAGAATGAACCCACTCTGGATTTTAATCCAAACTTCAAAAGTGTTGAATTTATTTGGAGGATTGAGTTGGATAGCTTGGGTTGGATTACCTTGGATAGCTCCTTTACAGTTCAGACTAAAACCCAGAGCTGACCAGCTTTCATTGCTTTGCACCTCCCTTGTTTTCTTGTAGAGGAGTGTGTCTGGACCACATTCAACATTTAAGTATGAAGCAGGGGGAAGGGCATTCGCTGGCTAGATTTAAAGAACCCAACTTTCATTTCAGGGACGCTTATGTTATTTTACAAGGAAAATAGCAATAATGAGGAAATCATGTAGTATTTCAGAGTCTTTATTACCCCGTGCAACTCATGTTCATGTTCAC
This sequence comes from Iguana delicatissima, assembly GCA_948472985.1. Lineage (NCBI taxonomy): Eukaryota > Metazoa > Chordata > Lepidosauria > Squamata > Iguanidae > Iguana > Iguana delicatissima. The sequence continues at coordinate 21,657 of CAOKZL010000019.1, read as the reverse complement.
TGGTTTCAACTGCAGTGAAAGGAGAGAAAAAAAATTGTCCAGATATTTCTGTATGGCTGGGAAATTTGATTGCCTTGTGTTTTTATGGAGCGAACAAATGTGCCGTTCTGCAGCCGTGAAAAGACAGAGGGTTATGTGAAGCATATATTTGCTTTGGGTGTGGTTAGTCCCTCCTTCCCAGTCATTCCCATTCTGGCCTCATAATGATGGCTGAATTCAAAGAACGACCTGAGCATTGCTGTTTTCATCTTAAAACAAATGGTATAAATAGCACCAAGCAGGTGTCCAGTCAGTCGGGTTTTGCGTTCAGATTGTACCTTTCTTCTTCTCTCCAACTATGTTTGACCTCGGTTATTTGGGTGGGCAAGGGGCCTCATTGTGTTTAATTATGTCTGCGAGGTTCTACACAGCCATCAAACATCTGCTCTATTGTTTCCTGGCTTTGCATGGCTTTGATGGGTTATTAACCAATCTATTCCTCAAACAGGAAAACACAGATACAAGCTGATCCCCCTATTATGTTCTTTTGTAAAGGCAAATTATATAATTAATGCTCTCGGATTTGTACATAGCCATTCCAGTGGCCAAGCAAATATTTGGTTTTGGTATTTTGGAGGGGGAGAAAGCAAAAACATATTTAAACTAAATAATGCTGTATTGTTCAGCTATCTTCCAATAGTATCTCATTTTCTGGTGGTGCAATATAAAGCGGCCAAGATTTCAACAGGACTAGTTTTGTACCTGTGTGCACGCATGTATCTTTGTGGGCATACACCTGCCAAGACGTGCTAATATTGTTACTTCTCCATTAGCTTTCTATATTGAATGCTATACCATTTCTAAAAGTCCCCTGTGCCGGAAGGAAAAGGGTTCTGGGTCTTCAGGGAAGAGCTAAAGGCTAAGGTCCTTTCCGCATTACACTGTTATAGTGCTGTTATTCCACTTTCAGCCTCCTATGGAATCCTGGAGTTTGCTGTTTAAGAAGAGCGATTTAGAATTCTCAGCCCGAGAGCTCTTTGACCTCAGGAAACTACAAACCCCAGAATTCCACAAGAGGCTGAAAGTGGAATAATAGCACTATAACAGAATAGTGCGGAAATGGCCTTAAAAAAAGGGTCTACAACAGGCTGTGGAACCGTAAAACCCTCCTGATGTTGTTGGACTGCAATTCCCAGCAGCTCTAGCCAATATGACCAGTGGTGAGGAATGCTAGGAGGTGCAGTCCAACAACACAGAAAGCTCTTTCATGCCACACGATTATAACACTACAGCCAAGGTTCTGCATCAAACAGGTAGCCACAATGTTAGAGCAATGCTTTAATTCTCCCCGATCCCTGGAGACAACCTTAAAAGCTGTCCGGAGCAGAGGAGGTCTGTGCTGGTGCTGAGTGAGGAACTGTAAGACGATGTGACCAGCCCCTTTCTGCTGGTGAAGGATGCTGAAATGAGGAGTTAAGTCTGGCAATGCAGCCTGGTCCCTGGAGGCTCCTGCTTCTGCTCTCCACAGCATCACTCACTCTTTTGTGTTGGGGTAGGACTGACCACATCATCCTGAAGCAACCTGCTTGGCAACAGCACAGACCTCCATCTTTCAGAACGGCTGGTGGGCTTTTTATGTGGGCTTCTGGGTCATTTGCAGCACGGTCTTAGTGCCACAATTGCAAATGAGAATGTAAAGTAGGTAAGTATAACTTAGGCTATTGTAACTAACAAGCCATAATTCCACTTTAAGTCCCACAGAGTCATCCTATTGAGTCCTGGAATTTATAGTTTAGGGAGAGGTACTTGGAATTCTTTTCAGAGAGGTCTAGTGTCTCATGAAACTACAAGCCCCTGGGTTGCGTTGGGTGAGGCCACAGCAGTTAAAGTGCAATGATAATGATATAATTCTGTAGTGTGAAAGAGATCCTGGAGAGCCACACAATCCCTGGTCTACATGAATCGTGTGTCAAATGCCCAGCTCAATATTGTGATAATACTCAAAGAGGCAAATGCATCTGTGCTTCGAGATATTTTTGCCTTTGGTTTGTCCAAATACATTTTGCCAAAATAAAAGTTTTGAAAACAGAATTCAAAACAGCCTTCATAAACTAGAAAACTGGACTAAAAATAATAAAATGAAATCCAATACAGACAAATGCAGAGTACTGCATTTAAGCCACAAAAAACAAATGCATAAGTATGGGAGATACTTGATGGAGCATACTTGGCTCAGCAGTATTACCTGTGAAGAAGACCTTAGGAATATTGTTGGTCACAAGTTGAACATGAGCCAGAAGTGTGATAGTGCATTGAAGAAGGCAAATACTATCTTAGTCTGCATTAACAGAAGCATAATTTCTGAGCTGAGGGAAGCAATAGTCCTACCATATTCTACACTGCTCAGGCCTCAACTGAAGTATTGTCTTCAGTTCTGGATGCCCCATTTTAAGAAGGATATGGACAAGTTGGAACATGTTCAGAGAAAGGTAACAAGGATGATAAGAGGTACTGAGAAGAAAAAGTATGAGGAGAGTTTGAAAGTTCTGAGCCTGTTCAGCTTGGTGAAGAGAAGACAAAGGGGTGACATCATCACACTCTTTAAATAATTTAAGAGCTTCCACAAAGGTGGGTGAGGCTTCCTCTCTGCTGTCCCAGAAGATAGGAGCAGGTCTAATGATTTTACATTACAAGAGGATAGGCTTTGATTGAACATTCGAAGGAACTTCTTGACAGTAAAAGCAATTCAGCAATGGAACCAGTTACCTAGAGAGGTGGTGGGGCCATCTTCATGGGGCAGTCTAGGGATGTTCTAGATGAAGTTCCTGTCTTGATTATGGAGTTGGACCTGATGGTCTATGAGGTCCCTTCCAACCCTATGTCCCTTATCTCATGATGGTGCCATCCTGGAATGAGGATGTGTTGCTGCTGGTCTGCGGCGCATGTCATCGCACAACATTGTTGTGGTTCTCCTGCTGTTGCGTCCTCAACCATCCCAATCACACCACATACCATTACCGGAAAAAATCTAGTAATGGCCTCCCTTTGCACAATGATCCCATAAGCTGCAGGCCTGCGGGAAGGGCAAAAGCATTATTAAGCACTTCCTTCCTCAGTACAATGCAGGAAGAGGCTGGCTGCACTGCAGAAGGAAGGAAGGAAGGAAGGAAGGAGCTTGTCCCAAATGCGACTCCTCCACCAGCAGCTGACCAAGTGCAGAGGGGAGCATTTGGGGATTGCCGAGATTGCTACAGGATGATGTGGTGTCAAGCTATGGTGTGGAAAGGGCCTATGACTCTTTGGTTCTGTGAAAAGCTGCCCAAGCAGCTTTTATGTATTGGCAGAGCAAGATAAACCAATAATTTAATTATCCAATAAACCCTTGCAACAATTTCAGCATCAATGGAAGATTTTAACTCCCCTTTAGAAACTTAGATGGGGGAAACTTTTGGTAGCAAATCCAGGGGAGTAAGTCCAGTATATTTACCTATATAGTTACCTGTACTAAACTGATATCTAAAGAGTTAAGGTTTATATACGACAGAGAATCTGATAATCTTATCTAAACCCCAGGGGAAATAATTCATTAGGAAACACACTCCACTGCTTAGAAAGGGAATCACTCTTACACACCCTTTGTTTTTATCTCTTTTTTTCCTTTTATTATTAATAGTACTATGACTTGTTAATAGTTACTGTTTTGTTATTTCAAAGTTTGTATCATAGTTTTAATTATGGATTTTTGATCTAATAAGTTCCGGTTTCTTTTGTAATATTCCTTGCTTAGTATTTTGTTTTACTCTTTTCTTTAAATAACATATGCTATTATGTAATTTTCATAACATTTTGGATGATTTTTTTTTAACTTAAAAAATATTTTTTTAAAAAAGCAAGACATATGCATTACATGCTATGAGAAGAAATCCCCCTGTTGTCAGCATTGTGTCTGTCAACTCCATGTGGCTTCAATGAGATTTACTGCCTTGCTACCCTACCATTGCCCACATTCTCTCAACATCATCCAGGTTTGCAAACCACTATCATTTCCCCCATTCTTTGATCAAGAGGTTGTTTGTTTTCCCTGAACCAAAAAAAATAAAATAAAAATGAAACATTGTTTGGAAGCTGGCCAGCGATCCTCTCTCAGCAAGAGTTCCAAGCAGTCGTAGAAAGCTTTTTGAAAACAGTTTCCTTTTAAAAAAAATATTGCTAGTCCCAGTGGGCTCATTAATTAGCCCAGAGTGTGACAGTTGTGTAGAAATGCTGTCTTGCTAGTCCTCTTTTTATTTGAATATCAGGAGAATGCTCTAAAAATAGGCTTTCCCATCTCAATATGCACAAGTTGTGTCTGTGAAAACAACCGTACACAAAGGACTGTGCATGGAGTTGCTTGTCCCTGTAGAGGCAATTTGCACAGCTGTATGTGTGCGTATCTTTTTTCCCTTTCCTCCCCTACCATTTGCTGAATTCTTTCAACCAGCATATGGCAAATATCCAGCAGTCCTTCAGCATTTAGTTCAGCGTGCGGCTGGGTAACGGGATAACTGTCTACTCGGTCGGACTCAATATGGCTCAAGTCCTTATGACAACAATCACAGTTGCCAAACCACCACCCCTTAGAAAGAAGCCCACCTCCTCCAGCTTCGATTTATCCACAGATGCCTTTTCATCCTGGAGAGAAGTGACTAGCGGGGTGCCACAGGGTTCTATCCTGGGCCCAGTGCTGTTCAATATTTTTATCAATGACTTGGGTGAAGGAATAGAGGGCATGCTCATCAAATTCGCAGATGACACCAAATTGGGAGGGGCTGCAAATACGCCAGAGGACAGGATCAAAATTCAAAATGACCTGGATAGATTGGAGAGCTGGGCCAAGGCTAACAAAATGAAATTCAGCAGAGAGAAGTGCAAGGTCCTACACTTAGGTAGAAAAAATGGAATACAGAAATATAGGATGGGGGACACGTGGCTGGATAGCAGTATGTGTGAAAGGGATCTAGGAGTCTTCATAGACCACAAGCTGAACATGAGTCAGCACTGTGATGCGGCAGCCAAGAAAGCCAATGCAATTCTCGGCTGCATCAACAGGAGTATGGTGTCTAGATCGAGGGAGGTACTGGTACCACTCTACTTTGCATTCGTTAGACCTCATCTTGAATACTGTGTCCAGTTCTGGGCACCCCAATTCAAGAAGGACCTGGTCAAACTGGAGCAAGTCCAGAGGAGGGAGACCAAAGTGGTGAGAAGCCTAGAAGCCATGCCCTATGAGGACAGACTTAGAGAGCTGGGAATGTTTAGTCTGCTGAAGAGAAGGTTAAGAGGGGACATGATAGCCGTGTTTAAATATTTGAAGGGATACCATGTAGAGGAAGGAGAGGGCTTGTTTTCTGCTGCTCCGGAGACTAGGACAAGGAGCAATGGATTCAAGCTGCAGGAAAGGAGATTCCACTTGAACCTCATGAACAACTGCCTGATGGTCAGAGCTGTCCAGCAGTGGAATATGCTGCTGCCTCGGAGTGTAGTGGAGTCTCCTTCCTTGGGGGTTTTTAAGCAGAGGCTGGATGGCCATCTGCCAAAGGGAGTGCTTTGAGGATGTTCCTGCATGGCAGGAGGTTGGACTGGATGGCCCCTGGGGTCTCTTCCAACTCTACATTTCTATGATTTCTATGATTTCTTCTGCTGTCTCTATTGCAAATCCATCTGTAGCTGTAGCTTGTAGCTATTGTAGCTACAACAGAGAGTTGGGCCTTTTCTGCAGACAGGTGTCATCCCGTGATGGGGACACGAGGAATGAGACTGTGACAATGCTTCTGGATGATGTCGTCACTGTCCTGTCCTTCTCCCGCTGCCAGCTGGCGTGATCGCGAATTAAATAGTTGACAGGTTTTCCCCATCAACGATGCCCAGTTACATGATGCTCCCGTACTTACCTGCCCTGTGGAAGGCTCAGAAGTGTGATGGACGCACTTCCTGTCCCAGTGCAGAATGGGAAAGTGCCTAGCTGTGGAAGGAAGGAAAAGATGGGACCGCCATGCTCCCTTCATGCTCCCTTCCACAGGGAGCTGGTGTAGTGCAGAGGGGAGCACTCCTGTAAGATAGGGCGCGGAAAGGGCCTAAGAATTGGAGTGGCTTGTCCGAAGTCTTAAGGATGAGAGGGCAGGGCCAGAGGTGACATTTGAAGGGATGCCATGTTGAAGACAGAGCAAGCTTGTTTTCTGCTGCTCTGGAGACTAGGACTTGGAACAATGGATTCAAACTACACAAAAAGAGATTCCACCTAAACCTCAGGAAGAACTTCTTGATGGTAAGGGCTGTTTGACAGTAGAATCTGCTGCCTCAGTGGAGTGTGGTGGAGTCTCCTTCTTTGGAGGTTTTTGAACAGAGACTGGGCGGCCGTCTGTCAGGAACTCTTTGAGTGTGTGTTCCTGCATGGCAGGAGGTTGGACAAAATGGCCATTTTGGTCTCCTTCAACTTTCATTCTATTGATGACATCAAGTGAACCCATGGCTATTTAGAGAAGCTGCACCATCTTGCAGTAACAAAAGAGTCAGCATTGTCAATGGGAAACAATATGTACATACTTCAGAGCATATACAAATAATTTAGAAAAAAAAACTTGTGCCTGCAAAAATTGCAAACCCACTTTGTTGAGTACCTTTTCCAAATCTTGTGATGTCACATTTTTGGGCGATATTAGAAGAATATTAGAAACAATTGGCGAGGAAGAAGGGATGGCTAGTACCAAGTAATTAAAGCCATTAGCTGCGGAGTTCAATGTCCAACTGCTGTGTGCAGTTTCTAAATTAGACAGCCAGGCTTCAGGGAAATGTAACAATCAATTGCAGAAAACCTTTCAAGATGCTCAGATTTGACATGAAATAACAGAACATCACACTAAATCTTGGTTGCAATTAGTTACCCAGGAATGCAATTATGTGGTGCATATACATGTAATATATTCATTCTTTAGTAACTGGAGCTAGTGGTGTGAATCGTCCTCTTTCTGTAGTCTGTGCAAAATGATATTTTAACCTGTAGAGATGCGTTACACATGTAAAATAATTCTCTACTGGGGGTGGGGAAGAAGAAGAGAGACATATTTAATTCATTTCATTAATCATATTTGCTGCTGGAAGCAATCTTTTTCTTCTTTCCGTTTGAATCTAGTTCGTTGGAACGTAGCCTGTTTCGCTGGCTTTTATCATAAAGGGGAATCCATTTAGGTCTTGAAAAAGAAAAACATGCTATAATATAGGCCAGCTTTCCCCAGTTCAGTGCCCCCGAGATCGTTGGATTGCAACACCATCTCTTGGTTGCTTCTTGTTGGGGTGGGGAGAAAGGCCCATGGATGGGAAAAGGGTCATGAATGGGGTATCCCAATCACATGAAAAGTGAATGGTTATTTCAGTGCAGGATTCAGAAGCTGTTTTCCAACAAGACCCATGCTGACAGAGGGAGGGATGGCGCCCAATGTGCAGATAGTTCTAACATGTTTGGACTTGACGTGGTCTCACTCTGAATTTAAAGTCCAAAGAGTGGAGGTGAACTCTCCTTCCAGGTGATATCTTATGCTCAGCAGGAGTTTTAGTAATATGATGGACAATACGGCCATTTCCTCACTAGACTGTCATAGTGCTATTATTCCTCTTTCAACATCCTATGGAATCCTGGGGTTTGCAGTGTAGGGCCCTTCCCTAAACTGCAAACCCCCAGGTCCATACAATGTTGAAAGTGGGATAATAGCACTATGACAGTCTAGTGTGGAAATGGCCTCTGTATCCCTTCACCCAGTACCAGAGTAACAGGTATCCCTGTAGACCGAGAAGCCGATCCCTCATGTCCTATGCAACAGAGTGAAGCAAACTTACCCACATGGTGCATGTTTTATCATACCGTAATTGCCATATTGCTCTGCTAGTGTATGAAAGCCACAAGGGCATGGGAAATGATTTAACTGGGACGGAGGAACTACGTGGGCATTCTTGCAGTAACACTCCCAAATACACATTGAATCAGAATGTCAGTTCATCCCCTTTCTATTTTCTCTAAGCTTTTTATTTTATATTTTTTAATCCTTGAACCCAAACTTTACATTGAACTTGGGATCCCAAAATAAAAGCCTTAAAATGTCTACATACTCCCTGTGTTACATTTTTTGCAAAAAGACTGGCAGGAAGGGTTGTAGATGACCATCTAGATGTATGGAACTCATGTCACGCTGAATGACTGAGAGCTGGCTGAAGGCATGTACCAGTTTTCCCAGTTATTTGCATGAGGCAATTAAACCACAAGCTTGGGTTCCCATAAGGATTACATGGCTCAGTAAACATGAGTAGCCACGACAATTCCACCCTGAAAAAAGAGTGCCAAGAAGAGCTATGGTGGCATTCATTGCATAAACCAGGATTGCATGGACTGTATACCTAGGCCCTTTCCACACATGGGAAAGGAACTGCAAAAAAATGCTACTCACCAGACTTCTTCAGCGTCCGGGTAAGTCCGTCGGGATGAGGAGCAGTGCGAGCTCATCGCTCCGCAATGCTCTGGCGTCCAAAATGGCGGCTTCCAGTTGCTGGAGGCTCTCCACCAAACAGAGAAGCTCGCCAGCCTAAAGCCCACCCCTGGCAGATCTGCAGGCATGCACTTGTGCACGCCTGCAAATCTGCACTGGAGCGCGGTGACGGAGCAACATGGAGTCGCGCGCTCCGTGCTTTTTAAAAACCTCTTAAAAGAGGTTTTTAAAAAGCACGCTGCGTGACCAGTTCCAGTCGCTCCGAACTGGACTGAGGCGCAGAACTACAAAAAGTAGTCCAGCCCAGTCCACTCCACGGTGCAGAAGACCTGCATCGGAGGTTGCTCCGCACCGTTTTAATAGCCAGGTGCGGAAAGGGCCCTTGTTTCCAAAGTGAGCAGCATTACATGTGATACCCAAGAGTCTCTTGATGAAGGTAGAAATCTCTTATTTCATACTGTAATGAAAAATATCTAACAACTTCTAAAGTTGTTTTATACTTCTTGGCACAATTTTGTGCTTTTTGATGTTATATATATGTATGTTTATGTGTGTGTTTGGATAGATAGATAGATAGATAGATAGATAGATAGATAGATAGATAGATAGATATTTAAAAAATTCTCATGCAAAAAGTCCCAAAGTGGTTTCTCTCTCCCTCTCCCCCCACTCGACTTTCTCTCTCTCTCTCTCTCTCCACACATACACACACAGAGACACACACACACACACACACACACACACACACACATACATACAAACACTATGGGACTTTTTTCTGTAAGAAGTTTGTACAAGAAAATGCGTTCTTGCTCCAAAAAAAAAAAAAGTTAGAGTCTTTGTGAAGAAAACTGTTACCTTCATTAGAAATCACTGAGAAAGTGTTCAATGCATTGAGAGAGGGTTTTTTTTTTTCATTCCTAGCAAACAAATAAACTTGTGAGATATTCTTTACATTCTTACTGAGATCATGACCCTTTTCTTCATCCAAAGGGAGGGTTTTAGTCTTCTACATTCCTGCACTTACATTATGGGCTTTCCTTTTGACTCCTGTTTAGCTATTTTGGGGGGCGGGGGGCAGGGGCCAGTGATGCCTCAAACCCAAATCCAGACAGAAATATCTTTAAGTCAAACGGATCATAAGATCCAAGATAAGCCACAGGAAAGAGGGAAAATATGCAGAAATGCATGCCCTGCATGCATCCTAGGCCAGAAGGCCAAACCAACACATCCTTTGGTCCAAATATAATGGCAAACAACATACGGAAAGGGAGCAGGATTTGGACTAAACCTCCCCACATGCCAAAAAGAACCAGGTGACTCAGATGACTGAGGCAAATTTGTTCCAATGAAAGCCAGAAGAGCCGACATTACCTCTCTGGAATAAGAATTTAACCTGGGTCAGAGGTCTCTTATGATCATTGGCACTTTACTTTTTTTAATTTCTATATTTTATTTGATGTATATATGATGTACCTGGCACTCTTGCATCCTTACAACCAACTGGTAAAAAACATTAGGAGACATTTACTTTTTTAAAAAGTTCTATTTTCGCTGCTTGGAAATCATGTTCTTTTAGTGACTCACGATGCTGCTTCTTGGGTCATCCAAGTCCAAATGCAGCTGACAAGGTTAGCGCTTAAAAGTCCTTACTTGCAGTTAGAAGGCCAAGGCCCAAAGCAGTGACTACAGGAATTATAATCTAAAAAGTAACTATTTACTTTCCCAATTTTTCCAAAGTAATTTGCCAAAAGTAATTGGCATGTTGCCTTTTCAGTTACCTTAGTAAAAGCATCTGATGGCTCCAAGCTGCTGTCATGTAGCCTAAAATATAATAATATAATATGCTTCCCTTACCATTATCATTGTCATGTCACCTCTGCTGCTGCCCTATGCCATTTTTAATAGGGACTGCAAACCTCCTGAGACGGAGAAATCGTGAACGAGGCTGGTAAGTCCCTCTTAAAAATGGTGTGGGGCGGCAGTGGAGGTGGCCGTAAGCCCCCCAGCCCCCCGCTTCTGCCTTGGGAAGGAGCCCTGATGCCTCCAAGGAATCCACAGTAGGTTGAATATGGTGATCATACTTTTTGTGTGTGTGTTAAATATGGTTTGGGAGAGCGTAGAGTTATTCACATTTTTTCTACTTTCACAGGGGCCCTGTGCCCCTAATCCTAGCAAATATGGAGGAATGACTGTAATTGCCATGAAGCTGCATCTTCACTAATGGGGGGGGAATCAATTGTACATAACCAGTTGTTTGTCATTTATTTCTTCCAGACTGTTGCAAAGTGAGTATAGGATTACACACTAATCTAATGGAAAGCACTGTAAGGCCATTTCCGCACTGCTCTGTTACAGTGTTATTATTCCACTTTCAACCTCCTGTGGAATTCTGGGGCTTGTAGTTTCCTGAGGCCAAAGACCTCTCTGGCTGGGAATTCTAAAGGCCCCTCCCTAAACTGCAAACCCCAGGATCCCACAGGATGTTAAAAGTGGAATAATAACACTTTAACAGCATTGTGTGGAAATGGCATAATATATACTACTGCTTTCCATAACCAAATTCTGTAGAGTTTATCCCTCCCTCTCTTTCTTGCTTTCTTCCTTCCTCTCTTTTGAGGTCATAATTATTATTTTATTTTGTGATAATTTGGTGTTGATTTTGGCTTACCTTTTCAACTGAGGTCTTTAGTTTTGACGCAAGGGATAACAGTTTTATTTTTTTTAAGTGCCATCTCATAATTTTGTTAGAAACCTATAGAGCGTTCATCTTTCTTCCAGCGGCACCATATTTGGTCAGGTAAAGCAACGTTGCTTCCAATAAGCAACTTAACTATAGTGCACTTGGAGTCATAATTGGAATTTTTACAGTTGAGAAAGCAAGGACTTTCTCATATAAGAGAGGGGGGAAGGAGAGGAAGAAAAAGAAACAAAGAAAACTCTCTTATGCAGTCAGCAAGAAGACATTAGGAAATCAAAAAGATGGATCACTCTAATCTGTCTATTGACATCTCTCATGGTTGAATAAATGGTATAGTTGAACTATATTTGCTTGTATTGATCCAAGTGCTGTTTAACATTCGTGCCTTCACTCCATGAGGTTGACCACGGGGCAGTGCATTTGCGACCCAGACCAGCTTTCTAAGGGACCCACGGCATTCCCACGGCAGTTGGGGAGACGAAGTAACTTACCGTGTTGTGGTCTCTTTGACTGCTTTGGAACAGCAGATATGAGTCATTAAACGTGTCTCCATTCGTCTAATACATTTCCTGTTTTGCTTTCCATGCAGATTTTCTTTCCTTTTAAAATACTGTTTAGAAATTATACATCTTAGACAATGAGAAGTAAATGATAATGAACTCTTAAGATTAAATCATCATTGCATAATTATAGTAAGTCGTGGTAGCTTTAACTCTCCGCATGACTCAACATTGTCTTTGACTTCACTGTTCCAAAATATCAACAATTAAACCTATTTCCTTAAAACAGATTCTTGGCTTTTTTCCCCCTTTCTGATGTGCAAAAAAATAAAATAAAATAAAAATCTCTGTTCTACTTTAAAAAAAAACACCTCATGTGCCAAGAAAACAATTGATGTGTTTTTCCACCAGTGAGCTAACATTGTCCTTGCTCGGATCAACATTCTTTGCCAGATCTTCTTGCAAAAATTCCTCATATAACAATATACTCAAACAATTCTCCAAGATGTCCTAATAATTTGAATTTCCAATGCTATCATAGTTGTTAAAAAAATTCCAAAATAACCCATACAAGTAGCATGCCTTTTGACACAAAAGAAAAGAATTTTTTTAAAAAAACATGGCCAAGTATTTGTATTTTATATAAATATGGTGGTGGACTTTATGCAAGATTTTGCTGGTCTCCACTGCATTTCTGTGCATATTTTTTTTCTCTGATTGTAAGTTTTGTTGTGATCGATTGGTCTTGCGAACAGGAAAACAAGTATAGGACTTCCTTGTTGATCGTACGGAGTGGGTTACAAATACCAGCCCAGTCATTGTCGTCATCATCAAAATCATCATTTATCTAGACAAACTGATATCCTACCTTTCCTCTCATGAGCTCAAAGCAGTATGCATCCCTCTCCTCCTTCCCACAGCATCTTCACAGCAGCCCTTCCAGGGGCTTTTATGTTTCAAAGCAGACTTAGACCTGGATCTCCCAAAATCTCCCACCTGGGCCATCCATGTAAGCTACCTGAGTTTTAGGAGACAGGTGGAAGAAAGGTCTATGGATACAGATATAAATATAGATATAGACACAGACACACAGCAGTGTGGTGTAGTGAATGTTAGACCACAGCCCTGGAGACCAGGGTTCGATTCTCTGCTTGACCACGGACACCCACTAGGTGACCTTTGCCATGTCACACACTCTCAGCCCCAGAAAAACCCTGTGATAGGTTCACCTTAGGGATGCCATAAGTTGGAAATGACTTGAAGGCACACGATGACAACGGCAGCAACAACAACAACAGATATCTGTACGCACAAAAGGTGAATTATTAAACTATTGGCAGCGGCAGAGCTTGGAGTGTGTGGAGGGGGGCACGGCTACGGCACGAGAGGCATGGCCACTGTGCGTGGGGGTGTGGCTGCAGGGTTTGGGGGCATGGCTAGGGCGATCAGGGGTGTGGCTATGGGCTGGGACACCCAAAAAACATTGCCACCTGGGGCGAATCGCTCCCCTTCGCCCCCCTGTTCTTACACGACTGACTATTGGAGAATTGAAAGTATCACGTGAAGAATATTTGGCAAAATTCCCTCCTTCATATCTATCTATATATGTGTGTGTGTGTATTATCCTTGAACAGCTAATTTCAATCATAGCTGTAAATCCAGTTTTAATATTGTATAACGTTATTTCAGTACAGTTGAAGGAAACAAACATCAAATATTCCTTCTCCTCCTCTCTTAGCTATTTTTTTCATTAATTCACTGCTATGAAACAAAAATATGGTTTCATTCAGTGGTAACGGGGGGCAAAATTTCTTCCAAGAGAATGTTCCTTCTTTTCCCTCTAGACACAAAATGTACAAAAGTGTCGAAGAATTCTGTTTTATCCCAAGACACATTTTTGCAAAATTTTCCCTTCACTGGCCACCAATTTCACTACCCATGAATAGCGCAGAGAACTTTCCAAGGCCATTTTCACTATCAATATTCTCAATACAATATGCAGTCACATCAGGATTGCTTTTTGGAGTTTGGGGGAACAGTATTTGACCAGCGTACTTGTGCACATCCCCGACCGGCAATGCAGAAGGGGACAAAGATTTTATGCAACTGAAGGGAATTTATGCTAGAGCAAACTGTGAGTATTCCAACTTTGGAATTTATTTTATTAAATGTCTCTGTTGAATTGGAATTCAGCAAGAGTTGGCAGCAAGGAAGAAACTACTAAAGAATAATATCAAGTTGTAGGCTTCTTCTCAAGTGGAAGATCTGAATAATTTTATAGGATTTCAGACAAGCAAAAAGTGTTGAACTGCTGGATTCAGTTTGCACGACTGGTTGTTGCGGGTCACCTTATTAAAAAAATAAGCATTTGCTTCTGACTTTACTTTGGTAGCTTTGTTTTTGTTAACTGTTTTCATTAGATTATTGGGACTATTTATTTGATAGACTGTGGAGTCATCAATGTTTTAAATTGATAACCCGTAGGTTTGGGCTGCCAATCCACAAGATATGTTATTTTTGTTAAACAGTACAAAAGAACTGTGCACAGGGTGGCAATATTTAGTTTGAGTAGCTCCTCATGGTTTATGCTTAAAGGTGGAAACAGGACTCAGTCCCTAGTACAGATGATTGGTTGCTGAAATTATACGACTTGGCTGAATTAGATAAATTGACAACTCTTCTGGCTGATGATTCCCTCGAGCAGTATGTAGATGACTAGAATTTAGTTGCACCCGTTTGAGAATCCAAATGGGGGAATTTTGCTGCAATGGCAATAAAGACTTAAATATCTATTAGAATTAAAGGAATTGTATGGAATGTAAATTTACAGGGACTGAATAATATAGAAATACCCATTGACAAATAATACGAATTGTATGCATATATGACTTTAAGGCCATTCCCGCACTAGACTGTTATAGCACTGTTACTCGACTTTCAACATCCTATGGAATCCTAGGGGTTGTAGTTTAGGAGGGCTTCAGGCCCATCTGTAAACTGCTAACCCCAGGATTCCATAGGATGTTGAAAGTGGAATAATAGCGCTATAACATTCTAGTGCAGAAATGGCCTCAGTAAGTTATAAATCTATAGTAGATTTTAAAAATGTTGATTGGAGATAGAGTTGCAGAAATAAATCTATATTTGTTGTTATCAGTGGTGAACAACATATAAGTGATAACTGACTGTATAATAAGGAGGGGTAATAAGGGAGGAACAGAAAAAAATATTATTTATTTTTCTCTCTCTCTTTTATGACTCTTACTATTAGGTTTTGTTTGGCTAGAACTATTTTATTTTCCTTTTCTGATTTTTAACATAGTATTGCTGCTAGTGTTTTGTAATATTTTTATTATGACTATGCTAATGTTTGTATAATGGGTCTTGTAGCTTGAGCTTGGTTTTCTTTTTCTCTTTTGGAATAAAAGAGATTTAAAACATTACATGAGGTGTCAGCTAAAACGAACAAGTTGGGGAAAACTTTAATTGCTGGACCGCTTCGTCTTGCAGTAATGGCGTTGGTGATGAAGAATTCTAGATTGGAGAGTTACAGCCAATGTAGAGGGCCATTAAGCATAACAGTCGGACTTCAGATGATACTGATAAGCTTGAGGACTTTTTTGATATCAGGCTAATATTTACATTCCATGAAGTTGAGACCTATTGATTCCCTCCAGTCTGGCCGCTATCAATAGTTGAGGGAAGGAAGTGCACGCTTGTGGGTATGAGTAAACTGATTCTACCTTTGAACAGCATGCATGTGCAGAAGGAGGCTGGAACAAAAGCAGAAACGGATTCATTGAGCAAGGCTTCATATCCATTAGATGTTGCGAGGAAGAGGGACGGTTTGGTGCCTGAATGAAACCAGTCCCTTTGCCACCTGGGCCAATAAATAATTACGAGCAAATTGCATCTTTTTTTTTCTTTTTCTTTTTTGCTATATGCTGATGGATGCTGGAATTGCTTCTGAAAGTTCTCATAAGTTCCTGTTATAGATTAAGTGCCGGTGTAGGAAAAATAACTGCACCCAACAGAAATGGGTGAATGTAATCAGATTTAATGGACTCGAGAGCTTGTTGGGAATTAAATAACTATTGATTGGTTGGAAAGTTGCTGTCATTACAAAATGCCACTCTGGACGAATTATCCAAGCAGCCGATAGATTACAAGGAAGGGCCTTCTGAATATTTGAGGTGCAATTTGGGTGTGTGTTTGTGTTAATGTCAGGGGATGCAGGCACAGAGTAGAAGAGATTATATCTATGGAAATGCAAAGAATAAAGAAATGAAAGAGAATAAAGCAAGGGTGGACAGAATGCCAATCAGGGGCTGAAGGTGGGCCCCCAAAGCTATATTCTGACCATGAATCCCTCTCAAAAGACCTGCTCTGCCACTTTCTTTGGTGGAGGGGGATGCTGTAACATCTCATTTCTGCACTCCTCCAGGAATGGCCCTTCATCTTTATAACATGTTTCAGGGTCTTTGCCCATCCTAAGCAAAAGAAATCTTTGTTCTTTTTTAAAAAAAATAACAAGTTTTGTGTTTGAAAGGTTGAGAAAACCTTTTTGGCAAGCTGTGCATCCAATGGCAGGTCCCTTAGACTCCAAACTGTCCCACCAAATAGACCCATCCCTGCATTAAAAGGTAGGAACAAAGAAATGAATTCATTTAAAACTCTGAGGGGTACTTATTTCTGCTGAATTTAAGAATCTATAACCATAAACAATCTCCTTACTGGATAAAGGAGTCATCTGACGCAGTAAAATGACTTAAGATAGCCAGATCCTGCCTGTAATAACTGCTAATAACTATAGGGAGAGAAATAATGGGACTTTTTGGGTGTCAAGGTCCAAGGCGTGGGTGGCAAGGGCCAACTGGTACAGGCACCGCAGATGGGCCTAGGGATAGACGCTAGGTCAGGAAGCTAAGCATGAGGGCAGAACAAGAGTCCAAAGCAGCAGTCCTCCAGGTAGCAAGAGTCCAGGGAGCCAGAGGCAAGAAGCAGGTCCAGGAGACAGGCAAGAGGTCAGGGCACAGCAATGGTTCGAGGCATGTAATAAGAGTCCATGTAATAAAAGTCCATGTAATAGGAGTCCACAGAGCCAGGGGTAGGTTCAGAAAACAAGCTGAGGTCCAAGTCCAGGGGTCAGCAGTCAGCAGGGTCAGGAACAATGAAGAGTTCGGAGAAGCTACAGGCAGCCCTAGCAACCATGTTGCTGCAGCAAAGGCTGCAGAGAAAACCCAACCCTTATATAGCTGACTTGCATCTGAGCAGCCAGCTGGATCTGAGGTACTGGGCAGGATTCTGCAAAGAACAGGGTCAAGGCTAGGATGCTTGCAGGCTTGGTAAGGACTTGGTCACAGACCAGAACCCTTACATTGAGGAAGTTACGCTGTCAGCCTCAGAGGAAGGCAAGGGCAATCTCTCTTTGAACAAATGCTGCCAAGAAAACCGTGTGATAAGTTCACCTTTGGGTCCTAGTAAGTCAGAAATGACTTGAAAGCATGCAATAATGCCATTGTTCCTATGGTGCCTCCACCGCTTCATTTCTCCATAAAACCTATCATCCTAGTTCTGATCTGGTGTGGTGTGGCATGGTGTCTGTGTCCTGTGCTGGCAGCCAGAAAAGGTTTCCAGCTGTCTAATTAGCCTGTTCTCTGAAGCTTGTAAGCAAAGTGTGTCTTAGTCACTTTGCAATCCAAGTTCTCAGTAGATTTAGAGAGACAGAGTCTGAGTGTATTGTAAGTTCAGAGAGAAAAAAGAGAGAATCCAATGGAAAAATCTGTAGACAAGGCAAAGGTCAAGAATCTTAGAAACATAAGCTAGGAATTCAGCAGTAAGCTGGGTTACTACTACTGATAGAACTGGTTGGCTACAACAACTTCCTCCCATTCTGGTCCCTAGTTATATAGGCTCAGAGTCTTACCCAGCTGTTAGCCTAATTAATAGATCTTTATTATATAAATGCTGCCAGACTCCAGGATCTCTTTTTTCCACCTGCCCTGGCTACTGTAAGTGCTGTTCCTCTCATGTTTCTAGGGTGTGGTTGTTGGGAAGGGTCCTGAGACAGGAGCATTATGTCTTTATGTCTTTGACTTTATGTCTCCTACCTAGAAAGGAATAGATATAATGACTCTAAATTGCATCATTATGTAGCCAACATCTTAAGATGAAGCTGGAAGGCTAGCTCAGCTCTCCTCAGCTTCAACTTTTTTATTTGTTGTTTAGGCCCCCAACCCCAACTGGTTTGCTTTGGCTGGTTACTTCAGGTCTTGATGAGAATGTTGGAGCTGGGCTCGTGTAGCTGTCTTATTCAATAGAAAGCGGTCAGAACTTGTTTTGCCCTGGTCTGCATTGAAGTCTTAAGGGCCAAATGGGCCAACTGGTGGGGGGGGGAACAAAGCCATGGTTAAATAAATGGTCATGCTTGTTGGTAGTGAGTAGTATAGAAAAGATCACAGCATGATTGAGGTCTACTCAATGGCTTTATATCTGGGAAACAGAGTTGTTGAGATTGTCAGCTTGGATCTCTGGACTCAGTGGTTTGGAAGGGGAACAACCTTTGGACTTGACCTAAATCCCACACATCCATAAAATGATTGTGAGCTGGTCTGCCTAGGCCAGTTGGACCAGTTGATGTTGAGCCAATTAGAAAGATTGGTCCAGGAAAGGATCAGACAAAATGTTGTTGTTGTTGTTTTCCATAAGTGCCAGAGAAACAATCTGATAGTGAAATCTGGCCCTGCTGTGACTTTTCCCACTATGCAAGATGTTACGGAGTTTTTGTCAATAATGGAATAAAACCATGGAGCTAGTTTGTCCTGTTATTTTGCTTTGTCTTCTAGTTGTCTTAGAAAGAGGAGGAGTTAATGAAATTCAAGATGAAGAATAATGATTAATGATTAATAATGTAATGATTAATTAGTATTCACTGATTTAATTCAGTGTGTTAGTATCATGTTATAATTTTAGCTGTATGTGTGTGTTTTTTCTTTTTCTCAACATGGATTTTTATTATTGCAATTTTAACTGTGAATTTGAATGTTTGGAAACAAATAAATGAATAATCTGTGAATGAGATCAGACTGAGCTAGAAGGAGCTAGATGATTTGGTTTAAGGCAGCCACTTATGTTTGCATGAAAGTTTGCAAGTAGTGGGATCGTAACAACAAACTTCCATTGTTCTCAGTACCAAATGGGTGTCAAAGGGAGGAGCATTTAGAATTCTCATCCAGAGAGCTATTTGGCTTCAGTAAACTACAAACTTACAAACCCAAGAATTCCACAGGA
This sequence comes from Iguana delicatissima, assembly GCA_948472985.1. NCBI lineage: Eukaryota > Metazoa > Chordata > Lepidosauria > Squamata > Iguanidae > Iguana > Iguana delicatissima. The sequence continues at coordinate 2,674 of CAOKZL010000019.1, read as the reverse complement.
TGTTGAAAGTGGAATCAGGGCACTACAACAGTGTAGTGTGGAAATGGCCATGGTTTTGCTCAAGCATGCTTCTCCTTGGTTATAGTTTTAAAAGTCCTAGAATGTAAATTCATTCAAAACCAGAGTAGTATTGCTGTTCGTATGAAAAAGATACCCAACACAATTCCATTTTATAATGTACATTTACAAAGAAAGAGGGGGAGGAGGAGGTGATGGTGATGGTGATGGTGATAGAGGAAGAGATCTTGTTGGTCCTCTCCAATTAAGATCAGTATTCCAAGCAGTACATGTTTCTGTAGGAATCATCTGTCATTATGATGAGAATAAAGGCACCTTTCATCTGTGAGAGTCCTCCCTGCTAGTATAAATTGTCATAGAAATGAGGAGATCTGTACGCCAGTTATTTGGGTTGAAAGTGCAGACATCATAGCCTATGAATCAATAGGCAGGTGATCTGAATGCCGAAACAAAGGCTCTGTTTCTATATGGGTATTTTGTTTCCCTCTTAGCCCTGCAGCCACTGCCAAAGCTCAGCTGTGTAAAATGTAGACAAAGGGGGAATAGTTGCCTCTGAGCATGCAGAAGAAAATGGATTTCCCTCACCACTTGGTAGCTATCAGTGGCCCCAACAAGTTGAAAGCTGGAAAGAGAGCTTCTGGGTAGGATAATTGGATGTAAGTTCCAAGTTATACCTGGCAGCTATGCACCTACTGCCACTATCACCATCAGTTTGCATTCCAACTTTCCGTCTGTCCTAGGATTCAGAGTGCCTTACAAAAATAAAAACAGGCACAGATAAAAGTTCACATCCTCCAAAACATGCAAAAGTTGAAATTAAACTATCCGCAGAATTAAAAGCAGTTCAAAAATATATCCATGAAAAATTATAATAATAATAAAAGGTAGTTCAGCATCCTTAACAAGCCAGTCTTCTCTTGTTGGTGCTTCAGTCTTTAATGCTCATCCTCTCTCTGGTGGATTCTTTAATAAATGCGCCAGACTGATAGCTCAGTCTTCTGTCTAAGTCTGAGGGTTGACTTTATCCAAATACTCTGCAATGCCAACTTGGGGTTTTTAAAGGAGCTGATTCTTTTGCATAAGCATGCATGCCTGGATTCTCACATATGTACTGGACAAAGAGATAGTCAAGCATTTGGAAGAGGGAGTGGTAAGCAAAATAAGCAAAAGGTGTCTTGAAGCCTCAGAACATTGGGAATGCGGATACTTTGGTCTGATATGGGCCATTTCCACACTATACTGTTATAGTGCTATTATTCCACTTTCAACATCTTATGGAATTCTGGGGTTTGCAATTTAGGGGAAGGGGTGTTTGGAATGCTCATCCATAGAGCTGTTTGGCCTCGGTAAATTACAAACCCCAGAATTCCACAGGACGTCAAAAGTGGAATAATTGCACTATAATATACTATAATAGTGTAGTTTGGAAATGGCCATAGAGAAACAAGTTCGACAGGAATGACTCCAGTTGAAACAGGCATAGAGGCATATGCAGAGCTACAAGCAGTTACAAAGGCCAGCTATTAAATCTAAGAGCCTAGGAACGTAGTTACGTCCCAGAACTGTGACATGTCACCTTTCATTTACTAGATAACAGTGGTGGAAGATGGCCTCCGTGCCAGTAGCCCAATGAAGTCAAGATGCGGAATCCTATCTTCAAAGTAGGTTTGGCATCTTGAAAGGTGCTTTCTAAGGTGCTGAACTCTAGCTTCAAATAGGCTTGGCACCTTGGACAGCTTATTTAAAGTCTGGCCTAAAACCTAGAGTGTGTTCACCAGCACAGTGACATGGAAGCCACCAAACAGAAGCCTGACTCAAGCCATTTAATGTGTATGGGTGGAGTGTGCACTGGACAAAATCCTCAAGTATCTCAAACTATATCATCAGATCGTTTTAATCAGGCTCTTTGTTCATCTATAAATTTTCAAATAGGCTAGATAAAATCCCTTGACTCCAAGCGATGCATCTCTTTATTTTACCTTTTTTTCACTCACTCTTTTTCATATTATTTCATTCCATTTCTACCTTTTGTTTTTTTTAAAAAAATCAAATTTGTACGGAAAAAAAATCCATGATTAATGTTCTATGTAGACCACTAAGCACTTCTGGAAGATCTTGGGGGACATTTCTGTTATTTAAAGAGCATACGTACTGAGTTTTATCCCAACTTAATAAGCCTAGACCTCTAGAACTATGTTTTATTTGCATTAAGTGTTGGGAAGTATCATACCAAGGCTGTCTTGTAAGGAAATGAATCTCAAGCTACTTAATGTGTGCAGAAAGACTATATTTCTTTCTCCAGTTTGCCAGGGACCAGTACCATATTTGGACCCACTGAACTACACTGAACTTTGTTTCCTGGAAACTCAACAGGTTGTTGCTGTTCTTGTAGTTATTTGTCCTGAAGATGAGTTTGACTTATTTTTCTTGGCAAGATGTGTTCAGAGAAGGTTTTGCCTTTGCTTTCTTCTTTGACTGGGAGAGTATGACTTGCTCAAAACCACCCAGTGAGTTTTCATGACTTGAGTCGTGATTTGAACCCAGATCTTCTGAAGTTCTAGCCCAAAACTCAGAACACTACACCACACTCGTTCTACAAACTCACCAAGGGCTGGCAGCCAAAGACACAGGGAATGGTGTTGGTCCATGGGCCACT